>OY829517.1:3940373-5267873 GCA_963691665.1 Clepsis dumicolana
TCATGGATTCCGAGTCACGTGGGGATTGCTGGTAATGAGAGAGCTGACAGCTTAGCTAATGAAGCAGTCCATATTGGAGATACCTTTTCATATATTAATTATTGTCACGATTTGATCAATTTGCCCAGGGAGCACTTGTATGAAACATGGAATCAACTGTGGAATAGTTGCAGTAAAGGAAAATATTATCGTCAGGTCCAGAAGTTAATTCCATGTAAAGCATGGTTCAGCAAAATGTCTTTTTCCAAAAAGAGTACATCTATCTTGTGTAGATTACGCTTGGGTCACGTGTGCTCTCCAGCGTTTCTGTTCAAGTTCAAGATTGTCGCAGATCCACTTTGTTCTTGCGGCGAGTATGGGGATGTGAATCATATTTTTTTCTCCTGTCGACTCTACGATCGGTCTGATTTCGTTTCCCAACTCCTATCTATCTGCATTCCTTTCCCCACATCTATCACTTTTTTTTTTTTTTTTTTGTGGCCATACAGAGATTAGCCAATGACAAAGTTAGGGAAACTAATTCAGGTTAAAAGTATAAAATTCGTAATTTGGAAAGTAAGGATAGGATTAGTTAAACAAAATAAATAATACAAATATTTACAGATAAAAATAAAAGTGAATAACAATTAGTCATTTTTTTTTTTTATTATAATTTTATATTATTATGTTCTAAATATGAAGCTAATACATTATATACATCGTGATTATTATAATACAGTAAACAAGTGATAGATGTGGGGAAAGGAATGCAGATAGATAGGAGTTGGGAAACGAAATCAGACCGATCGTAGAGTCGACAGGAGAAAAAAATATGATTCACATCCCCATACTCGCCGCAAGAACAAAGTGGATCTGCGACAATCTTGAACTTGAACAGAAACGCTGGAGAGCACACGTGACCCAAGCGTAATCTACACAAGATCGATGTACTCTTTTTGGAAAAAGACATTTTGCTGAACCATGCTTTACATGGAATTAACTTCTGGACCTGACGATAATATTTTCCTTTACTGCAACTATTCCACAGTTGATTCCATGTTTCATACAAGTGCTCCCTGGGCAAATTGATCAAATCGTGACAATAATTAATATATGGAAAGGTATCTCCAATATGGACTGCTTCATTAGCTAAGCTGTCAGCTCTCTCATTACCAGCAATCCCCACGTGACTCGGAATCCATGACATAACAATGTTACAACCCCTCATTGAGCAACTTAGAATACGTTCCCTAATATTGAATACTAACTGAGCCTGTTTATGTGATTGAAAAGGGAAACGTGAAATAGCTTGCAATGAGCTGAGAGAATCCGAAAAGATTACAACTTTACGAAGTTTGGCTAAAATCGCATATTCTATTGCTTTTAAAATTCCAAAAACTTCCCCAGTGAATACAGAAGATTCAGGGGGTAGCTTGATTTTCTGAACGATTTGATATTGGGAATGATAAACACCGACCCCAACACAACTAGATGTCGTATGCTTGGAGGCATCTGTAAAAACGTAGTGCCATCCCGGCCATCTGTTATTAACTATGTAATTAAACTGAGCATTTTGATTGTAATCATGTTTGGAAATTCCCAAATCTAATTCAATTTTCGGATTGGTAACTAAAGCTTTGAAATTATATTGATATAGAGGCAGAAGGTTGGATTGATGAGTGACAGCTTCTATACTTTTGTGCTTTTTATAAGATTTAATGAGGAGCGGAGCATCTTTGTGTTTCCAATAGCTAGAAGTGTCTACCTCAACATTTAGTTGCGAAATTTTCCTTAATAGAGGATGTGTTTTTAACTGCCAGCAGCGGTAAAAATATCTGTCACATATATACTGTAGCCTCAATGACAAAGGAGGGTCACAACATTCCACCTGCAGGCAGTTAATCGGACTGGATTTCATTGCTCCTGTTATAAGTCTTAAGGCTTTCGATTGAACTCCCTCTAGCTTTTTACTTGCATTTATATTACCAGGTTGCAAAAGAAATGTACCGTAATCTAATACACTCCTAATCAGTGCATTATAGAGAAGCTTCATAGTAAATGGGTGAGCACCCCACCAAACCCCTGTAACACATCTTAGGATATTTAAGTTACGTTCACACCTCACCAGGGCATATTCAAAATGTGGAATCCCAGTGAGTTTAGTGTCTAGTATAACACCCAGAAACTTAACTTGGTTTTTTACTGTCAAAGGTGTATTGTTAAGAGCAACCTCTACAATGGGCAAGATACGTTTCCTCGAAAATAATACCACAGTGCTTTTAGATGGTGATAAGCCAAGACCATTATTCTCTAACCATATATTTAGTGCGCCCAACGCCTTACTTAAAGTTTCACTGACCTCCTCTATGATCTGACCAGTGGCATACAAGAGCAAATCATCGGCATACTGTAGTACGCTTACATACTTATTTACAGACGATTCTAAATCAAAAGTATATACATTAAATAATAAAGGACTCAAAACGGACCCTTGTGGCAGACCCTTCCAAATCGTTCTAAATATAAATGAATTTCCGCTTGGATCTACCGGATACTTTATAAACCGTTCACCTACGATATTTACAATGAAATTAATCAACAAGGACGGGATTTTAAGCTTCTGCATTTTATTTTTAAGTATGGAAATATTTACATTATCGTAAGCAGCATTTACATCTAAAAAGGCAGCTACCACAGATTCATTACTAGAAAAAGCAAGTCGTATATCTGTGGTAAAAATACTCAAGTTGTCAAGAGTACATTTACCTTTTCTAAAACCGAACTGACTGTTAGACAGCAGATTGTTATGTTCTAAGAACCACTCCAAGCGATTCTTAATTAGGTGTTCAGCTACTTTAGCGAGCGTGGATGACATAGCTACCGGTCTATAAGAGGATGGATCAGTGCTAAGCTTCAAAGGTTTAAGTAGAAAGATCAAATCTTGAGTTCGCCAGGAAGGGGGAACATGACCCGTGATAAACACATTATTAATCAAAGATAAGAAATAAATTTGGCTATCGTTATCAAGGTGGGTTAAGAAAGAATACGGAATTCCGTCTTCTGGTGCAGAGTCTTTAACATAAGAAAGAACCCCTTGCAATTCATCTAAAGTAAATGGCGAATTCAAATCCATCACATCGTTACTATTATCTAAAACAGGATTGGGCACTGAATGGTTAAATACAAATTCTTCTGGAACAAAAGGTGGAGCCAAGCGGTCCATAATGTTTTTTGCCAAACCCGGAGGCAATTTACTTTGTTGATTATTATTAAATGCTGATCTAAATCTTCTGATATTTTCCCACACTAAGGAGGGTTTGACGTTAGGGCAAAGTGAAAGACAGAACTTACGCCATCCTTCGAATTTCTTTTTTCTAAGAAGTTCTTTAGTGGACTGAGCAACTTCTATATAGTGATCAAAGTTTGAGTCAGTCATATTTACACTATACTCTTTTTCAGCCTTTTTTCTTTCTTTGACTGCTATTGTACACTCCTCATCCCACCAAGGTGGTGAAGGAATGAAGCTAGTCCCTTGTTTTTTAACAGGAAAGGTTTCCTCTGCAGCCCCTATCAACATTTCTGTAAATAATTGTGAGCAGTGAGTTATATTATCTTTAGATATTTCAGGCAATTCAGACACTCTCTGTTTTACTTTATTTTGGAAAAGGTTCCACTTATCATCAATTAATTTATATTTCATACGAGGCTGTCTTAAATGCTTAACTGGTTTGTTAAAAGGAAATGTAATTAATAAAGGATAGTGATCACTTCCATGTGTGGAATCTAAAGGGTTCCAGGAAAGAAGAGATGCAAGCTCAGGTGTACAAAGGGAAAGGTCAGGCGCACTGGGAGTTCTTGCCAGGCGTGTAGCTACACCTGTGTTCAATATGCACAAGTCATGATTATTAATTAAATCTAGTAACTGCTCACCATAATATGTTGTAGATGAGCATCCCCAAAGTTGATGGTGAGAATTAAAATCGCCTAAGAGCACAAAAGGTTTGGGCAAATTATTAAGAAGTTGATTAATTTCATTGAAAATTGCAATACTCGGACGAGCATAGTATATAGATACAAAACAAATACTATTTACACTCACTGCAACAACAGAAATGTCATTACAATGGTTAGAAAGAGATACTGGGATTGCAGAAAAGGAGCTTTCAACGAGTATGGCAACCCCACCATACCCATCTGATCTGTCATCCCTGAAACAGGCAAAACCAGGAAGCTTAAAAATAGAATCCTGCTTCAACCATGTTTCTTGGAGGCAGATAATGAAGGGTTTGTATTTATTTACAATATGTATAAGCTCTGATTTCTTATTGGTTATACTGAGGCAGTTCCATTGAAGTGCTGTGGCTTTGTGAGCCATTATTATTAGTATTTGAGATCTGATAGAGTGTATCTACAACTGCTGCAACATTGGACGGTGAAATTATATTGGACTGAGACAATAACTGTATTAATAATTTTATAATTTCAGTAGTATTCATATTATTTTTCGAACTATTGTCAGGGTAACTGGGTTTAGTCTTTGGTATAACCGGATTCTTAATGATTTCTGCATGAGCAGCAACATCATATCCCTTTGAGAGTCGGGGAGGGGTCCTTGGCTTTAAGAAAACAGTTTTTTTATATGATTGAGATTTGCTTGTATTAGTTGGTGATTGAACTATTACATTTTCAGAAAATCCCTGTGCAGCATCCGAAGATTGTTGTCCAGATGTGAGAAGAGCATCAACATACGATACTCTAGACACTGGAGGGTGTAGCTTCTGAGCTTCCATGTATGAAATACAGCTTTTGCTCATGGTATCTTTAATTGCTCTTTGCCTACTGTATTCTAAACATTTTTTATTAATAGCTTCATGATGCCCTTTGCATAAAATACACCAATAATCTTCCTCCTCGGCTCTGCAGCTCTCACCTGAATGACCTTGCCCGCATTTGTAACATCTTGGTGTTGATCGACACTGCACCTTTACATGCCCATATCTACAGCAGTTGTAGCACTGTACTGTGGGGTAAATATACAGATCTACTTTAAGTGTTGTATAGCACATGTAAACACGTGTTGGTAGAATCTGCCCATCAAAGGTGGTAACTATAGTCCATGTGTTTTCGAATTGCTTAACGTTATTCACTATAACTTTTTTTTTAAGCCGTCTTATTTTAAGAATTTTTCCACATCCGAGTGGAGTGCTAATATTAGCAATGACTTCCTCATCAGACCAATCTAAAGGTGCACCCCTGACTATACCCATACGGGTGACAATATTTGTTGGCACAAAAGCCTTAAATTTTTCTTTTACCAAATTGTTATTATCGAGGAAGTCATTTGCATCCATAAACTTTTCAAATGAAATACTAAGGCAGTTACGTCCTATACGTTTTAAGCTGCCGTTCACAATTCCTCTGATGTTATTTTTTTTAAGGAATCTACCGAATGCTACGGGATGAAGGGTTGTTCCATCATTACCAGAAGATGCCTCTCTCTGTATATGGACAATGTACGGTGACACATCAGATTGCTGGAAACGAGTTCTACCAATGAGAATGGGAGCCGTATCCTTATTGCCAGTTGGAGCACCAGTACCCACACCAGCAATAGCCTGGGGGCTAGAAGTCATTTGAATTTCCGGGATATTATTATTGCATACATTTGTGTTGATATTACTATCATCTAATAGATTACACTTGCAATCGGTCGGTTTTTCTTTCCCACTTTTCCTTTTGCGCTTCTGACAAGAAGTGCATATAGTGCACAAAATGCGCTTACGTTTTAAGTTTGAAGACTCGTGAGCAGAGCAGTCTGTGTCCATAGAGGACTCCAAAGCCTCTATCAGCACATCTATTGATTGTTTTTGATTCGCGCCACCACCCGGGTCATCGGGCGGGTCGCCCATAGTTGGAACTTAAAACCTACGTTACTTACCAATATATACAGCAAACTACACAAAAAGAAACAAAAACAAAGAAAATTCTACTAATATATACAATTTAGACTACTTAACACCAATTCTATCCAAAATTAAAATATTTTTCAAATTTAACAAAAAAACCGCGTCCGCCTCGTACGAAGTTTCCCGCCCTTCCATCTATCACTTGTTTACTGTATTATAATAATCACGATGTATATAATGTATTAGCTTCATATTTAGAACATAATAATATAAAATTATAATAAAAAAAAAAATGACTCATTGTTATTCATTTTTATTTTTATCTGTAAATATTTGTATTATTTATTTTGTTTAACTAATCCTATCCTTACTTTCCAAATTACGAATTTTATACTTTTAACCTGAATTAGTTTCCCTAACTTTGTCATTGGCTAATCTCTGTATGGCCACAAAAAAAAAAAAACACTTTTTTTTCAAAGTGTCAATACACTTTGACAGCAAAATGACACTATCAGACTATCGTAAAAGTTCAAAGCCAAAATAATTTTATTGTCGTCGCAATTGTGTAACTTGGATTATTTTAGCAATGAACGCAATAGTTGGTATATGTCACTTTTGTGAGGCTCACGGTCCACGGCCGCTGTTTTGTACTTTTACTACTGACGACGAACAGCACACGACAGAGACTTCGAAATGCACTGCTCAGTGCAGCGGATGCACTTCCCTGGGCGCAGAGACCGTGCTTGTGTCTCGAGACGACGACGGAACCATATACTGCAGCAGGGAATCAGTACCAAACACGGAAGTCACGGCCTTCTTGAGACAGGCCGCTATACGAAGTATAACTTGCGAGGTACGTTCATGTTCTATTTTCTTGTGCTCTGTTTTTCGCACATTAAAACCTGCAAAAACACTCACTACGTATATGTACTAAGTGTGGAGTGTGATCAGTTAATGTCACATGAGTGGACAATGATTCATTCATTCAGCTATAACACTTAACTTATCATATAAAATTATAATTTATCATTGAAGGCATATATAGACTTACATAAATTCTGTTGGGATTTTTATGGCACTAATGAATGCCAACGACATGAGCCGCGCGCACAGAGTACCTTTTTATCGCGCGCTCGGCATGTAGGGGTGACCATTGACTTGCCCTGCCATTCCTGTGTTTGATATGTTCCAATTTGCATATCATTATATTTAAATTAATGATTGAAGGTCAGCTGGAGCAAAGAAGGTGGTGTGGTGTACTTCAGTGACCCCCGAGGCCATGTCCTGAGCTTCACGTTCCAGATCCGGGACACGCGTGCCCGCGGCCTGAAGCGCTGGTTCTCCATTGTTGTGCTGATGAAGGATAAGATGTTCCTCTTGAATACTACACCTTTACTATCTGAACATATGCAGGTAAGTTGCACTATAAACTGGGGTCTCAGTGAAAAATATTAATTCTGAAGTAGTTGAATAACTGATTTTGGCATAACTACCTTTTCATTGAAGTTAGAAATAGCTGTTCATTTATTTTAGACTTAACCCCTCTTCCACTAGAGCTCCAATTCTTTGCAATATGTAAGGCCTTTTTCAACAGACTTGGGGCAAATAAGTGGCATAGCTTAGGGGCAACAGGAGACAGGGGTGCTCTTGTGGATCACTTAAAAAAAAATTAACAATGGCAATTAAGCAAGGGTGGAAGCCATAAAAAAATTGATGGATAGTTGCAGTTCTTTCCAAATTTCAAAGTAGCATAAGTCTATACTAATCTAGTGAGTTTCATTGTGTGGTCTGTACTTAAATAAGATATATTTACGATATATTTTTTTTTAGAAAATAGCCAAAGAGCTACAAGAATTGGCAGAGGCGGTATACAACAATGAGCAGAAAATATGTTCCCAGAGGGCACTGAGGCTTAACACTGGAAGGAATGACTTTGGGCAGTCTAGATCACTCATGCAACTTACTGGTATGTGAATAGCTCATCAAGAAACACATATAAAATAGTCTTCTTATTAACAACAACAATACACAGGAAACATGCTATGCTATATCATATTCATTTTGATGAGTTTAAAACATGTCGCACCAATGTTTCTTTTTTTTTTTTTTCTTATATTTTATTGAGGCTTTGGTACACCTGCTGTGACCATGTCAGCCTCATGGGGAGACTCTGGGTATTAACAGTTTACGGAGTACTGTCTCCAGTGCTAGTTTCCCTAGCAATGAAGGAGCTCTCTACAAATTTGTAAATTTGGACAGCATCTCCGGACAAAGGGTTGGACAACACAACATTAATCCCTCCATTTCTCAGGTCCAAGCACCCCAAATATCTGCGTCTGATGCTTTCGTTCTGGGTACACTCCACCAAAAAATGTATTAAATCCTCTGTTACCCCACAAGTTATGCATTTCGGGGACTGTACAACCCACATCAAATGCAAAAAAATATTTGATGGAATGTGACCAGACCGAACGCGAAAAGCAATCACTAGAAGATCCCTGGGGAGGCTGGACCGATCAAACCAGGGTATCCAAAATATTTTATTTTGAATAGTATTGTACCATATGCCCTTTGTTTTGGAAGCTGCATCTCATGATCGCCCCCACACTTTGGGCATTTTTGGCTCTTGGAGGGACAAAAATTTCTAATATGGCCGAATTCCCAACAATTGCTGCATTGAGTAACAGGGAAAATGTATGGCTGAACATCGATCCTTAACCCATATGCATAGACATATGGTGGCAAGTTCGAGCCTTTAAAACACAAACGTACTTTCTCACTTTTAATCCATTTACCATTTTCGTCTTTTTTGTTAAGCCTTTTCGCAGCCGAAATCTCCAAGTTACATTTTAACTCGTCCTTAATATTTATCTCAATCTCCAAATCTACATCCTTAACTACCCCATAGATGCAAGCAACTTCATTAGCTTTTCGGCATGTCCAGCCTTTTGATACAATGTTGCTGCAATTAATGAGATTATCCGCAGATGCATTATCTTTAAAGTACATTAGTACCTTATAAGGACTTTTAAATGTCATCTTGATATGTATGGAGCAAGAGAAACAACCGCGTAGTGACAAAGCTGATTTATTACTAATCTTCGTAGGGTGCGTGACGGCGCAGCGTACACGCGTACACACACACATACAAACATGCCACATCTTCATTACTCCTTCAATATTTCATTTTTTTTATATTCTCGCCACCCCTATTTGCTTAGGTAACACCTCCTTGCTACTCAAATACACTTCAGTATAAGAATTAAAATGACCTTATCCAGTAGCACCACTGTTACAGACAATTGGTGGCGAACGCCTCAAGTCTCTTTTCTTTCTTTTCCCTCTCACTACAACAGTAAAATCATCCTCGACCTCACTTCCTGCCTCCGAAGACTCTTCTCTAAATCTCTTTCCTCCCAATCCGTTTGCCTGCATATCATCGTTGTCCCACTCCAACTCCGGACTAAGGATAACTTGAGAGATTTCCTCCGGAGTCATATTCGGGATGGTGACCTCCTTAGTATGCTCTTCGTCTTCATCAGATTCAATTTTCAGGCCTACTCCACTTTAACTTTTTAATTGAGGGTAGGTTGCTAATCACTAATAATGAAAATGTTAATATTACGAAAACTGAGGAATAGCCAACACTGTAATTGTCTAGTATTATGAATGTTCACTAGCACTACACTTATGTTCACATCTGTAGCATTGAAAGTCACTTAAAATATTTATTAATCCAAAAACAACTGATGAGCAAAAGCTGTCAGACTTTTCTGTATGGTATGCTTCTACCCACTGGTGTCGCACCAATGTGGAAGAAATATTACCTTGTAATTGAAATAAGTAAGTAAAAAAATATGTCTTTCAGGTGATGAAAAAGTATTCAAAAGGCTCCATTCTCACTTCACATGGATGCTAAAGGCTGGTGCTCTGACATACGCAGAAACACTATATTCTAGCAGTGACTTATTGAACAAACTTTACCCTGATGCCACAAAAGGCAGTATATTTGCACCAAACGCCTGTTCTGTGGACAGCAACAATGACTGCATCTCCCTAAGAGCTTTAGAGAATTTAATGACCAAAGCGGTGTTTCGGATACTGTTGTATTGCACTTTAACAGGAGTAAAAGTGAGTACCTATTTTAAAGTAGTACTGAAGTTTAAGTGGTGTGGCCAGCATGCCTTTACCTTTTTTGTTCTTCGGTTTTCCTAAACAGCCTAGATAATAATTAAAATTTGAGGTTCTTAAATTATTAGATGATATATATGAAAATGCCGAAATATTTTACAACAAACTACTTTATTTGAGCAACCCGAATAAATTTCAATACACAGAAGAACATAATTTTTTTAAGTAGGTAAGTTACAAGAGGTGGGTCGAATCTACCCACCCGGTAACACAAATAAAAGTTAATTACATATGGTATGGGTTTTGTTGTGTGTTGTCTGATCACATTTTATATCGGAAGATAGATGGTAAAAGTTTAAGAAAAGATTGGCTTAACTGATGCCGCTAGAACGTAGCCTGGTCGGTCGGGGACGCCGGGTGACTTGCGGGTAAGCAGACTCGTGGTGCCTGGCCATTAATTAGGCCCATACCAAACAAATGTCAGTGTTTTTGTTTGCGTGTATCAAGTTCGGAAAACATCGAAATTAATAGAGAAAGTATGTCAATTACTAACTCTAAATTCCAATTACTCTTCCAGATTAGACAGGATCATCCAATGTGTTGTAAGTGACAGTGATATCTCATTAATATGCTGCAGAAATTATATGAGGATGTGAATATTTGTAAGTATCAAATACATTACAAGCTATAATTGGTTTTCAGATCATCATCAAATCAAGTCGGTGCGATCCAGTAACAATAGCTAAAGGCTTGTCCAGGCTGTTGCCCGTTACCAGCTATGACAGGGTGCCACACATTATTATCAGTAGCGAAGAACTGGCTTCATCCAGTACTTGCGTTCTACAAGAGGTTGACAATCAGTTCTGCTGCAAATGGCAGGGCACGTTACCCAATAAAGGTAAAGGTACTGTTTGAATACATAACAGGCCTGTTTCAGAAAATAAACAACAAACATGGCTGCATGGACTTCGTTTCCTTTGGCTATCCCTGAAGGGATGAGTTTAAAAAAAACATGATGCGCGACAAGTGTAAATTAATTTCCGAACTATTTATATTTGTTTCAGTTCCAACAATAATGAATAGGTTAGAGAGCGCCATCTGCAATACCAAGCTGAATGACGCTGTTCTGCACCAGCATGTCAGGTCCATGCAGCTGGAATGGCTAGGGTAAGAGTTCAATAAATAAATAAAATTCATTTAATTCAATCCATATCCAATCAATGCTAGACAATGTCAATACATGGCCTAGGATGTCACGTGTGGGTGTTATAAGTTTGACGTGCATTTGTCGGTGGGATCATGGCTCCTCAACGGTTTTTTTTTAACAAAAGCTAGTCTAATCATGATGATTGTTCGCTAACTGTGATCGAAATCGGTTCAGCCGTTTTTGAGATATGAGCGGGTGTCTTATGTCTTTGGGCAGTGGTGATCACTTACCATCAGTTGACCTACTTGCTAGTTTGCCTTCCTGATGGTATAAAAAAATGCCAGGAGTTATAAACTTCTCAAAGTTTTTGTGGTCAGAGAGTAGCCTAAATAATACTTAATTTTTTATCTAGTTAATTTCAATTTGCTTGTTTACAGGATAGCAAACGCTATGAAAGCCGCCATCAGTTGTCCCAGGCAGAGCTCAAGTAATGTCACGAAACTGAAGCAAGTCTTGGGTGTAACTCGACAGGATGAGTCCCTTATTAACTACTGGATAAGCAACTTTTGTAGCTAGCAGGGCTAGGATGAAGTGTTGTATCTGTGATAAATTAAATTGATTAGTCATAAATTATATTTTGTGAAAGTTACTGCTTTTTTTTCTGTTCAAAGCCATTAATATAAATAATAGGATATGCCCTTTGGTGGGGATAATGTAGAACCTAACACCATGCACTGTGCAAAGCAATGAAGATGATACTAAACATAAAATAAAACCACAGATAATGCTGTTTCTCCTTATATTAATTAAACATTGGAGCGGCGGCTGGGCCTTGAGCGCTCGTGTCCCTTGGAGCGCACGTAGGGCTTCGTGTGAGAGCGCGGGGCTCCCGGCGCGGGCCCGAAGTGGCGCACGGCCTCGCGCGCGTTGCGGCGACCCTGGATCAGCACGGTCTTGCGGCCAGTGGGCGCACGGAGCGCCAGCTGGTCGAAGGTCAAGATTTCACCTGGAATAGAGACAATTTGCAGTCAGAACAATGACAAATTACTCGTAAATATTTTAGAATGTTGGCCAGTAACAAGAGATTCTCTGTCCTTTCTCAGCAGCTTGCAGCAGTGGCAACTATGAATAACATGTTGGTCTCAGAGTAGTTTTTGTTTATAATTAAGGCTTACGCTGTAATACTTTTTAGTACCAAACATAAATACCCTTATCAAGTTTGAATGTGGATACCCTATAAACTAAATTTAGATTACATTGATGAGGAACACAGTCAAAGGACAGATACCAGTAGTGGAACTCCAATACCTTTAAATTGCAATACTTTGCATACCTATGCATAGGTATAGTAGGGCATTTTCAAAAAACTGTGTACCCCTTTTTCCAAAAATGTCCTAAATTTATCCATAGAAAATTTATTTGTCAGTTTTGTGACGGTCCATACAAAATGTATGTAATACCACATCACAAAACTGACAAAAAAATTAGGGACACTTTTTTTTATTATTTAATTTAGATAGTCCTCGTGATTCTGAGCAGAAATAATCCAAAATTTGTTAGGTTATTCAAAAAAAGTTAAGGGTACACAGTTTTCTGAAAATGCCCAGTAACATACGAAAATTTTGGCACTAACTACTTTTCCCTAGATTTTACAGTAGATAAAGACCATAGAATGTCATGGTAATGGTAGCTTGGGCTGTTACTTGACTACTATCCATATTACGTCTATTTTGCGTGAAGGCATAGTAGAGTACAGTATGCTTTAAACTTAAATGCACCTAAGCTGTTTAGGCATTGTGTTATTGCCATCACGCTCCCACATTCCCATCCCATTGGTCTCTCTTCCCTTACAAGTGACTGGCTTCACACCATGCACATTTAAGCTGGACTAAAAGTTTAACAACTGACAGCTGCCTAGTGCTCAATCAATGCCCTGGCCACAACACCACTTGTTCAAAAAAAAAATTGTTAATGAAATGTTTTTGCAACTCTGCAGCAGCAGTAAGGCCTATGGGAAAAAAGAACAAGCATCATACACACACACACACACGACAAATTTGATAAAAAAATATTATATATATAATATTAAAATAAATATAAATAAATATTATATATATATATAAAATATTAAATATTATATATTCATATTTTCTGCTTACCAAAACAAAACCATCCTTTCCTATTAATACTATTACAACTATTTCTTTAAAATCTGAAGAGAAAGAGAAATGTTACAACACACATGGAGAGGAGAGACTGTTTCACTAGTGATTGATGCTGTGTTAAACTTTTCTCACTTTTATTTTGCACTGAATAGTCCATATACCATTTTATCGGTATACCATTAAAACACACTGGTACCAGCATGTTGATTTTGTAACCACACACTGATCAATTCACTCATACAACATACACAGAAATCTATTTTGTAACAATTCACTCACATAACCTATAAACCTAACAATGTTGTCAAATATAAACAACTTACCTCCGGCAGCAAGAATGCGGGCACGAGCCTTCTCGGTGACGTGAAGAGCGGCCACGGTGAGTTTGGGCACTTTATAGAGCCTCACATCGTTGGTGATGGAGCCTACCACAACGGCGATTAGGCCCTCACGAGTGGGCTTCTTCATGTGACGCGCCACGCGAGACAGCGAGATCGGCGGCCGGTTGATGCGGCTCATGAATAGACGCCGCAAGATAATCGTGTTGAACTTGGCATTTGTACGCCTAGCCAAGTATCTGTATAGCTGAGAACAAAAGTTTTAGGTTATGGATGACCCATTAAAAGAAAGCCAAGAAAGGGATGAAGTTGAAAGTAAAAAGTAATTAGAGTTCAGGATATTTTAGACCACTTACTTTAACCAATAACCTCAGGTACACATCCTGAGATTTGACTTCGGTGCGTCGGACTTTCCTGTCATGTTTATGGTTGATGTCGATACCCTGAAATAAACAAAAGAACGCATGTTGATAACACTCCGATAGCTTAAAATGGCTTCAGATTTTCACGGCACTTTGATTTGCAGACGATTTTTAGTGATTGATTTTATTTTTCCACAACACGAAACTCACCATCTTGACAACCGGAAGAAAAAGAGACTATAGACAATAACAAAGTTTGACAGTTACGATTTTTGGTGTTGCCATGCGATTCAAATTTATTCCATAGACGAACAAAGAGTTCGGATAGAGAGCTATTTTTTTAATCTGATTAAATATTGTCAGAAATACCCTCCCGCTTCACCCTTTCGATAAAATTTAATAAATAAATTTATTTAATTTAATATGATAAATTTATTTAATAAGGCCTAGACTTTGCCTAGACCTCTTAGCACGCTAACGTTTATCCACAACATAAAGCATTCGTCTTTCTCGCACTTGCCCATTTGTTAGAAAGTGACGAAATTATGTTTATGTCGTTTGTTTACGTCGTGGATAAAATTTAGCGTGCGTATCAGATTCAAAGTGAAAAAATTGTGACGGGTAATTGAGCGTAATATTATGTTAATAAATGACTTGCCTGTAGTCTGGCGTCTTCGATCATCCACGTATGACGTAAATAAATGTTATCTTCAGTGATTACCAAATTAAATTCAATTAAATTATGGTTTCGTATCCGTTTATTTATTATTCACTGGCAGCACACAGCGGAAGTGAGAGGACATAATTTTAAATTCTGCCGCCTCTGCCGGAATAAAAACAAATGAAATAAACTGTCGCGATGTCTGTCACCGCGACAGATAAACAAGTTTCGACCGCCGTTTTTTCGAAAGGGATGGAATTTAATTCGAAACATCGAAAATTATCCAAAACTAAAAATTCTATTCGTACTCCGGCAACCTCAAAGCCACGCTTGGTCAAAAAGAAGATAGTGTCACGCAAGCGAAAATGCGTGTGTTTACCCGAAAATTATTCAGTAGTAGAGTTTCCGGCAATATGGAATGAGCTGCGGCAAAATGGACAGCTTTGCGACGGCACGATTGTGTGCCGTGACATGAAATCAATACGCGTGCACCGGGCCATACTGTCAGCCGTCAGCCCATACTTCAAAGCGATTTTCATAAATTCCCTTAAGAAGGGGGAGCCAGAGGAAAAGGAAATATTCGTGGACGTCCCAAGCGTGTACATGGCTCTCATATTAGATTACGCTTACACGGGAACTTGTACAGTGACTGCAGAAAACGTGGAACACTTACTCCCGTACGCAGATCAGTTCGACGTCGTAGGAGTCGTTCAGTTGTGTTGTCAGTTCCTCCTACATGAACTGAGGCCCCACAACTGCCTTGGGATATTTAAATTTGCGAAATATTACTTCTGCGGTGAATTGGAGAAGAAAGGGAAGTTGTATATAAGGCAGAACTTTAGTAGAGTACTTAAGGAGTGTAATGAGTTTAAGTCGCTCTCTTTTGAAGAGCTAGAAGACGTTTTAAGAGATGACGAACTCAATGTTCGTAACGAGGAAATGGTTTTCCAAGCGGTGAAAACGTGGGTCGAGCACGACTTGGAGAACAGACGAAAGCACATACCGTCTTTGCTATCTTGTATTAGATTTGGTCATATTAGCTATAAATATTTCAAGTCGAAAATATTACAATGGCAGCCTGTTATTGACGATGATGTAAGTATTTAAACTTTCAGCTTTAAATCATCAATCATCATCACAAAAACGAAACTTTGTTTTTAACACTACTCGTCTGGCACTGGCAACACCAATTTCCAAAAAAAAGTGATAATAAAGACTTTGCTTAAAAGTCTAACAGCTAGGCCATAAATTTACAAAAAAATAAGTTACTCATATTTAATTTTGGCGACAGAAATGCCAAGAGTCGTTGTATCCGGCGGTGGTGTTCCTCACGGTGCTGGACTCTCGGCCGGGCACGGAGGCCGACCTAAATGACCCGCTAGCAAGGCCCCGCATTCCCTACGAAGTGCTTTTTGCTGTCGGGGGCTGGAGTGCTGGCAGCCCTACGAGTTTCGTGGAGACTTATGATACAAGGTATGGCAACCCTAACGTTTTTTATTTACATGGCAACTTTGAGACGCGGATGATTTCAAATTAGTTTTGGTCTTCCTTGATCGTACTTATATAAATTACTAGCAGCCCGTCCCGGCTTCGCACGGGGTAGACAATTATCAATATTGTTTTACATTATTTTGTTCTATCGCTAATAGTTTCGGCAGCGCATTCGACGAAAGACATTTTAAGACTCATTTTTCTACACCTTCGGTTACATTGTTCAAATTTTACCAAGGATCCCTAATTTTTTTCAAAATGAAATGTAGCCTATGTCAAATTGGAAGAATGTAGCATTCTATTGGTGAAAGAATTTTTTAAATCGGCCCAGTACTTTTTGAGCCTATTCATTACAAACATACAAAAATAGGTACAAATCTTTCCTCTTTATAATATTAGTGTAGAAATGTTTCTTTATCTCTGTGCTTAGGCACGGATACGCGCCGCGCCGAATAAAAATAATTACCAAAAAAATAGTAGGTACCTACTTTTTGATATAAGTGCGGAAGGTAAGTATGTCATTTTGCAAGTATATAGGTACCACTTTTTGAGCAACTGTAATAAAAAAGTAAAGAAAGGGATTTCAATACATGTTTGTGTTACTTCCCGCGTACGAGCGATTAACACAATTTCCGTTACACATAATAGAATAACAGTCAGTACTAATAATACTGTTGTCCCGTGAATGAGTGCGACATACAAATAATAATAATAATAAAAGACATTTATTCAATGGTTTGTAGGTATACAGCTTACGCTAAAGTCCTGTATTTATGGCTCTCAAACAGGGCAGACCGCTGGTTCCTATCCATCCACATGGACCTGACCCCGCGCGCGTACCACGGCCTTTGCGCCCTCAACAACCTCATCTACATGATCGGGGGCTTCGACGGCAGCGACCACTTCAACACGGTCCGCTGCTACGACCCCGCGGCCAACACGTGGCATGAGCGCGCCTGCATGTACCAGGCCAGGTGTTATGTCAGCGTCGTGGCTCATGGTGAGTATAGAGGTTGTCACATAAAAGCCATTTCCGATGGCAAAAAGGTGTAGCGTCAAACTTTTTCAAACAAGAACGTGCGGAAAACCGAAATGCTGTTTCAAACCTCGATGGACATGATTTTTGTAGGCAGTTTGTTTTTACCTGGAGGGGGGGGGGGGGAGAATGGGGGGGGGGGTCTACTCATACATTTTTCAAATTATTTTCAAATTACTCTTGCTCTGTAACCCTCCTCCAAATTTCATGCTGCGACCGCACCTGCCCTGTTATAGACGGGCTGATATACGCGCTGGGTGGCTACAACGGGCGCACTCGCATGGCGTCGGTGGAGCGGTACTACCCCAACAAGAACCAGTGGGAGATGACTACAGCCATGAACAAGCAGCGCTCGGACGCCAGCGCCGCCTCGCTCGGCGGTAAGGTATGTTATGGCCGCTGAGGTATGTTGTGGCCGCTGAAGTAAGTTGTGGCCGCGAGGTATGTTGCAGCCGCTGAGGTGTGTTGTGGCCGCTGAGGTATGCTTTGGCCGCTGAGGTATGTTGTGGCCGCTGAGGTTCGATCATGTCACTTGTACGTAGCTATATACATCTTCATATTTGATTAGGTAATTTTAACGGTTTTTCTAAACAGTGCAATATTGGGGATTCAATGAAAATGTAT
Organism: Clepsis dumicolana; assembly: GCA_963691665.1. Classification (NCBI taxonomy): domain Eukaryota; kingdom Metazoa; phylum Arthropoda; class Insecta; order Lepidoptera; family Tortricidae; genus Clepsis; species Clepsis dumicolana. Next base: position 3,958,214 of record OY829517.1, read on the forward strand.
TGGCCATTCACATCAGGGTGTAATAGCGAGCGGCGTCAAGCGAAGAAAGAAAATTGAAAGATATTTACTTGTGGGTTGTGGGGTACCAAAATGAGCTGCTACAAATTAGACTTCAGCAATAATGTCAATTTTATTGATACTTAACAACTTTTGAATCTATCGTCTTCACCTTGAATCCATGGAAGACTTTTCTCCGCCAGATCTATATCGTTGGAGGCTTCAACGGGCAAGAAGTGCTCAGTTCTGCGGAAGTGTTTGACCCGGACACTCGTCAGTGGAGCTTCATCAGGTCTATGCTGAGTCCGCGGTCTGGAGTCAGCCTCATAGCGTACCGGGAGTGCTTGTACGCGCTCGGCGGATTTAATGGCTACAGTCGACTGAACACTGGTTAGTTGGCGTCAAAGAGTTGGAGCCTTATTGTATTGCGTCAAGCCATGGTTTAGGGTTAATTTTTACCAGAACTGATTGAGGAAATTAAACCAAACCTAGCCCTATGGGCATTTCCTTCAAATTTATCGTCTTCGCTGCTCTACGCTACTGACTGCAAAAGGGTGCGAAAAAATAAAGAATCACAAGCAGTCAAAGACGCGGATTGTTTTTTTGCTTGCAGCTCTTATCTATACCTATAAAACAGTACCGTGACTGACTAACTGACAACTCACAGCCTAAGCCACTGGGCCTAGAGACTTGAAATTTGGCAAACAATAGGTACCTTGAGTATCCTAGAGGTTTCCTTAGTAGAAGGGATTTTTCGAAATTCCCACGTGATGGAACTAGCCCATTTTGAAATATTTCACTGGAGCAAAGCGGCGGGGCATACCTAAGCTGGTTGTTTATAAGTTTAAAACCTTTCTTTATAACCTGCTCCTAAAGTGCTCTGGTTCTGATGTGGCTGTAATTTTTGTCCTGACAAAGATTATTTTAGAGGGTTTTTGTTCCTCAGGTGAACGTTTCAACCCTTGCCGCGGCGGCGACTGGCAGGAAGTGACGGAGATGTTCAGCGCCAGGAGCAACTTCGCCACGGTCCTGCTGGACGACATGATCTTCGTTATTGGAGGCTTCAACGGTAAGTCTGCTGATTCAAATATTGTCTGTTCCAAGGAGTCACTTTTAAGTTAGCTCTGGGATTTTGTAAGAGTGAAGACAATTTTTACCTATTCGAATGCTAACTTGTGATTATGACTATGTATATAAGTATGTATGGCCGGCTAAATGGCTGCTGCAGATGATGTTGCTTATGATACACTTAGGTACTTCATTGACCTTCATCAAGAATTATAAAGAAGAATAACAGCGTCAGCTTGATTTATTTTGACGAGTACTATTAGTTCGTAGGTACGCTGTTGACAGGGGCGGATTCAGATAAAGGGCTATGGACTTTTTGGGCCGCAGCCTAGGGTCCCTAGCGAGCGCCCATTGAAGTCAATGGATAATATTGAATTTATTGCATAATCAAGTAGCCCGAGAGGAGATATTAGCCCAGGGCCCCACAAATTTACGGTCCGCCCCTGCCTGTGACCACCAATCATTTTATTTCCCTCACAGGTTTCCGGGAGACTCGCGTTCACGTTCCCTGTCCGGGCGCTCCCAATGTGGGGTCATGAAGCTTTTTTGCAGGAGTCCGTGCCCCCTATATGGGGTCACATCCCCATACTGGAGCACAGTTGGACTTGTGACATTGTCAGATCGTTTTGGGTGGGGACCGTGAACGTGTCAATATGGGTGTAGCGAAATATTTACCACAGTAGAAGTAGGGTACCTCTGCCTCTCACCGTTCTGAACTCGATCTTCCATCTAGGTTCCACAACTATTCCCCACGTGGAATGCTACGACGGCGATACTCTGGAATGGTACGACGCTGCCCCAATGAACCTGAATCGCTCCGCCCTCAGTGCCTGCGTACTGGCAGGCTTGCCTAACGCCCGCTCCTTTTCCTATCTGGCTAAGGCCGTACCGGCTGCTGGCGCCGATCAAGCACACAATTCATAGAATACATCGACACCAACCTTCCCTTTAGATAAATATGAAATCATTCGAATACAATGGCGACACGAAAATCCGTGATCCGACAAAGTTTGAACGGTTCACGGTATTACAATACTACCTATACGCTTTGCCAAGTGAGGTTTTTCTATGGTCATTGTATTTCAGGGTTTTTGTGTGGTTATTGTCTTCTTCCCATGGTTGCTAAACTACTGATAACATCAAAGGGTATACGTTGCAGACGTCATAGAAATTGTTTACAGCAAACAATGAAAATACCTTCATTCATTTCAGCCGTAAACGCGAGGGTAGCTTCACAAAATACCGAAGTTATTGAGTGTCAGTTTGATTATCGGATCACCATCAAGTCTTGCTCTGAGCTCTGAGCAAAATATGGATTTTGTTTTCACAAAAGTTGCAACACTTTCATAACAATGAAAAAAGGGAAGGTTGATTAATGTTGAAAGGATAGTGACTGGCATAGGAAGGATCTTTTCTTAAATCATATTTAATACTCTATGCTCTATGCATACGGTTTAATACATTTAACCTTCTAGCCGCCAATGTCTGAAAAATACAAGGCAGTAACTTGGGTTATTTGGGCTGCATTTGAGACCTTGGCGGTCAAAAGGTTAAATGAAAGGTTGTCATCAAGAATTATTGTAAGCCATGGGTTCTACAGCGAGTTACAACATTTTCGGTCACAGCATTTTCGCTTACCGTTCGTTAAATGTTAGTTAATGCGCATTGCACACGTTAAGTTTAGGACGTTTAGGGATGTTTTCGGATGTATTTTGAAGTAAATTAGTCCGATCGAGGTACGCATATGGCGGCTTGGTGTTGTATTGTACCTGATGTCTGTGATATTTTGATTGTACGTAGTGTTTTGTCTACTCTATTTTTGTAACTTAAATCATGGTATAAATAGCGTTATTGTATTGTATAAATCAGAATCTGTTTGTATATTGTTTGTTTTTATAATCGCGGCTGGAAGCCCTGTCTGAAAAGATAATTTTTGAAAAGGTTTTAAAAATAATTGTAAATTTTCCAGTTTTTTATGGCGTGTTGTTTGAGACACATTTTATTTTGGTTATTTGTACAGATCGCGTCCGTGCAGAATCATTTGGTCGCGTTTTCGATGTGTGTACGATACGGCGGTGGGCGAGACGTGCCACCTTCGGTACCGCTTGTACCAATGGTACCTTTAGCTAGTGGAAATTTAAAAAAAATGAAAAATTGTATCTAGTTAGAAAAATTTACCGTACCCGACTGAAATATTGATAAATTAACAAATAAAGAAAAACATTACTGGTACTGGAAGTTTTATTCAAAGTACTTAACTTTCACTGAATAGGTACTTATCTACTTAGGCATAGTGAACCTGGTCTTTGCTGGAATGATAAAAACTTCTACCAGACACTTTTCACCCTTTTAGGAATTCTACTTAATTCCCAAAACTGGTCAAACACGTGTCGTGTTCTTTTTATTCATCTTGAAGAGTATATTCACTAAGTTTTATAATCGTAACTTTTTGCAATAGGTAGGTATAGTTTTGTCTAGTACAAAATCCCACCTACTTTTTCACCCCTTTAGGGGTGGAACTTTAAAAAAGGTAAAATACGCGTTCTTTGAAGAGTATATTACTTACTAAGTTTTGTAAACGTAACTTTAAGGCGCTGTGTATAGACAATCTTTAGGTATTAGCGGGGGTGAAGCAGGGGACATGGCGCACGAGTAGCCGCGCTGACCTTGCGCTGCCCGCGCCGCGCAACTCGCCGAGCGCCGACGTCCTTATTCTGACGGCATCCTAATTCTGGTTGTTATGTTACATACCAAATTCGACTCTATTTTTTTCCGGAAGTTCAAATCTATACATTTAATTTACTTTATTCTGTAAAATATTCTACTTGATCTTCCAAATACTTTAGTATTGAATGAAATAAAGTTTCGTGTTGAAATAAATAGGCTTTTAAGAGATAAGACCGCCTATTGTCTACCATACCTGTTTTTCTGTAATCTCCTTGTACCTACTATTTTAAAAACAATTACCTAAAAAGAGAAAAACTAGCTCAGTATATAAGTAGGTTATACATAGGTCGCTTGAATATTATTTGTAGTGCAGGCGGGGGCATGTTGCAGCTGTTTCGTCATTTTCGTTTGCCCCCGCCTGCACTCCTAATAATATTGAAGCGACCTATCTATAGCCTACTTATAATGAGCTAGTTTTTCTCTTTTTAGTTAATTGTTTTTGCAGTCGGGTTTTTCGTTTTTAAATAATTTTGTTTTATTTAATGCTTTTTAGTCATATAAACTGAAAATGTTTACGAACCAAATTTAAACAGTAGTAAATCCTAAACGGTCAGTGAAAATGAAAAAAGAGTAGTATACCGGATGAAAGTACTATGTATGACACTGTAACTACCCGTCATACCTAGATAATGACACCGATATCGATTTTGAACAAAAAAGTTTGTCCGCCATCTTGGATTTGAAAATGGGTGTCATTTTCGTAATCAGCATCCCTGAAAACATAGAAATTGACACCCATATCGATTTTTAACAAAAAAGTGGATCCGCCATCTTGGGTTTCAAAATGGGTGTCATTTTCATAACCAGCACCCCTGAAAACATAAAAAATTACACCCATATCGATTTGGAACAAAAAAATGGGTTCGCCATCTTGGGTTTTACACCTCTGCTGATTTTAAATTTAGTTTAAATTGACCCTAGAGACTATACATCTCTAAGCCATTTAGATTAAGTATTATATTATAGTATTAATTCTGGGACCCTATACATCCCTTTGTAATTTAAATTTTCACAGATATTTGACCTGGAGACCCTATACATCTCCTGCTCAATTAAAACGTGCCAGTAAAGTAAAGTGTTCTGGTTTTGCTGTTTTAATAATTACTTTTTACGCTTGTTTCTAAAATGCGGTATTTTTTTTTGCTCTCTTAATCTTTTAATGACAGAGTGAGGTTTCTTTGTGTAGTTTGTCTGTGGTTGCGTATTGTAAGAGCTAATGTAACTTATTTTTAGAAAAAATGACTTTGTGCCAAGTTTCTTGCGGCGCATTCTTCTTGGCAATCATGGTCTTTCCGAAAGCGCTGGTAGACTCAAAAAAAAATGACGTGTAAAAGAGCATTCAACTGCCTATTTGCTGAATAAAATTTTGAATTTTGAATTTGAATTGGATTTTAAAATGGGTGTCATTTTCGTAATCAGCACCCCTGAAAACATAGAAATTGACACCCATATCGATTTTTAACAAAAAAGTGGGTCCGCCATCATGGGTTTCAAAATGGGTGTCATTTACGTATCCGGCACGCCTGAAAACATAAAAAATGACACCCATATCGATTTGGAACAAAAAATGTGTCCGCCATCTTAGATTTGAAAATGGGTGTCATTTTCGTAATCAGCACCCCTGAAAATATAGAAATTGACACCCATATTGATTTTTAACAAAAAAATGGGTTCGCCATCTTGGATTTGAAAATGGGTGTCATTTTCGTAACCAGCACCCCTGAAAACATAAAAAATTACACCCATATCGATTTGGAACAAAAAAATGGGTCCGCCATCTTAGATTTAAAAATGGGTGTCATTTTCGTAATCAGCACCCCTGAAAATATAGAAATTGACACCCATATTGATTTTTAACAAAAAATTGGTCCGCCATCTTGGGTTTCAAAATGGGTGTCATTTTCGTAACCAGCATCCCTGAAAACATAAAAAATGACACCATATCGATTTGGAACAAAAAAATGTGTCCGCCATTTTAGATTTGAAAATGGGTGTCATTTTCGTAATCAGCACCCCTGAAAACATAGAAATTGACACCCATATCGATTTTTAACAAGAAAATGGGTCCGCCATCTTGGATTTTAAAATGGGTGTCATTTTCGTAATCAGCACCCCTGAAAACATAGAAATTGACACCCATATCCATTTTTAACAAAAAAATGGGTCCGCCATCTTGGATTTTAAAATGGGTGTCATTTTCGTAATCCCCAGTGTTTTAAGCAGTCCAGTGTAAGCCGAGCCCTGCTCCTAAGCAAAATGTACGCAGTGTGGGGTCAACTTACATTAGTCTGCGAAATCTACAGAGGGACGGATTTTGAACAAAAACATGTGTCCGCCATTTTGGATTTGAAAACTGATTTTTTTTTTGTCTACACAGAAACAAAGCAGTTAGTGTAAGTTTAAATTTAAAATCAGAGATATGTGGCACCCCTTGTGTCGGCATTTACGCAAACATCAAAGGCGTCGGACCACTGGTAGGTATAAGCTCTTTACACTGCGGTACAAGGCTTTGCCTAGTTTGGGATTACGTCAATTGGTGTAAAATTGTCCCATGATATTTACCTATTTACGCCGATTTTGTACATAATGAGTAGGTAGTTTTTACAAGCAAACAAATATATTGATATAATACTGAGATTTGTGAGCGTGAGATGAGACTCAAGACATATTACTAAAATTGAGGTAGGTAGGTATGGTAGTAACTCACTGTTTTCGTAATCTTATATTTCCGATGTGTTCCCGTTGTTCATGAAAGCGTTGTCTTTTTCTCTGCACTTTTTTTCCACTGCGGCTACCCATTTTATCTGTTGTCTAATACAATTTTTGCACGCCAGCAAACGAAACACAGAACCGTCGTTGACAGTGGTCGCTGGCGTACTGAACGGCCAACAGAAGGGCGGGCGCTATGATGCGACGCCGCGCGGTAGCCGATTTTAGGGAAAAAAAATGCTAAAAATTATACATTCAACGTATTGAAAAAGTGGTATACATGAAACTAGACTTGCTAAAAAGCTATGTAACTAAATAAGTTTCGTTTCAATGTTTATATCGGTTTTTGAGATATTTGGAAAATAAAAAACAAATAGCATGTTTTTCAAAAATAAAATCTATCGAGATTTTTTTTAGTAATCGTGTTTTCGCGTTAACAAAAAACTAGCTAATGAACTGAAGATATACATATAAAAAGATCACTGTTCAGATACTTAAGTAAGTATTTTATCTATAATTTCTAAAATGACACTTTGGCTACACACAGCGCCTTAAAAACTATTTTGTCCATACCAATCCACCCCTCTTTTCACCGCCTCTGGGGTAGAATTTCGCGAAACACCTTTATCCCTGGTCAACGCCACAAAGTGAACCTCTGCTTTCAAGTTTCAAGCTTCAAATCCAAATTCAATTTATTTGTTTGTAAAATATAGGTAGCCTAAATTTCAGTTTTCTAGGTCCTTTCCAGGTAGGGTTATTTGCTGGGCATTAAGAGTCAGACAGTCAGGACTTGACTCTCATATATACTACTGTAGTCTTTGACTTGACTATCACGCCACGCCACCTACTACCGTCACGTAAAATCGAATAGTAAACTATAACGAGTTTGTATGACTAAAATTTAGAATGAGATTTCTCGATCTCGATACGATAACCGTTACGTAACGCAGGATTCGACAAGTCGTGCTTAGGGCATTATGTTAAACCGGTAAACCAACTTGTGAATGTCGCCGTAGCGCGTGGGGCGCGAATTATGACCTCCGTGAGGCCGTAACTTATATTCGTCTAGACTTTTTATGCGCAAGGGCGTTATTCTATAGGGTTATTCGCGGTAGTTCAGCGTGTCGCAGTGTCACTTTTACCATATACCTATTTACTTAGTACTAAACAGCTGTGAACGCAACACTCGCTTTAGAGAATAGCACCCTGTAAAAAGTAAAACCGCCTTCAAAAAAAACCTAAAATCTGAATTAATAATAAATAAAATAAAATAAAATTGCTTTTATTTCGGACAACAGAAACTAAAGCTTAAAGTTTTATGGCCTAGCACTAACTAGCAGAAATATGAAGTCGGTGCGGTGCGCGTGGAATATTCTTTGAATGAAGCACCGACTTCATATTTCTGCTAGTTAGTGCTAGGCCATAAAACTTTAGGCTTTAGTTTCTGTTGTCCGAAATAAATGCATTTTACTTTATTTTATTTATTATTATTTTAGAGGATTATTTTACGTTTTTTTTCTAAGGTTTTTTTTGAAGGCGGTTTTACTTTTTTGTTAAAAGATTTTTATTTCACAATTTTACGTTGATTTAACATTTTCAGAATTATCCTCCAACTCTTAACCGTTAAGGAGTTGTACCTTCCATCATCAGCTCATCAACATGAGCTGATGACTACCAGACGCAAATACTTGAATAGCTTTAGAAAATATATGAAACACATAATACGTGCCTATGAAATTTGAGGGTTGCCCTCGATTTCCCTGGGATTCCATCATCAGATCATGACTTGGTGACAATGGAACCACCTCAGAAGTATACCCTTTCGAATAATGATTTAACATTTTCAGAATTATCCTCCAACTCCTAACCGTTAAGGAGTTGTACCTTCCATCATCAGCTCATAAACATGAGATGATGACTATCAGACGCAAATACTTGAATAGCTTTAGAAAATATATGAAACACATGATACGTGCCTATAAAATTTGAGGGTTGCCCTCGATTTCCCTGGGATCCCACCATCAGATCATGACTTGGTAACAATGGGACCACATCAGGAGTATACCCTTTCGAATAAAAAAACAATTTTGAAAATCGGTCCACAATTGACGGAATAATCGATGTACATGCATAAAAATAAAAAAAAAACACAGTGGAACGTAGAACCTCCTCCTTTTTTGAAGTCGGTTAAAAAAGAACGGGTATATCTATTGATTTGAATAAATGTGTTTAAAAACCCCCTCGTAAGGCCCAATGTACGATATAATGGATGTCGTTTATAAATTTGAAGGGAATATGAAACTTTCGTCAAATAACAGTGTTCCACTTTTTTTGAAACAATAAAAATTTGACATCATTTTTAAAATTATTAAAAAAAAATTATTAGATTTAAATTTCATTGACAATTTTGGAAAAAATATTTGTATGGTGACGATTTGTATACTTACTTAAGAGACCAACAGATACTTAACCAGTGCTTAATAAGTACGTACTTAATCGACTTGAATAGTCTATGAATACCTATTCTGCTAATTCCCGTAGTAACACGAGAGTACGGCAATCAATATGAGCTAGCAATAGGTAAACTACCCTAACCACTAACCATACGTTTCATTGAGTCGCGTCAAATAGACGCATCTACGGCACCTATTGCAATCCTATCCCCACGTGTTCAAAACTGGAACTAACTCAATCCCATAGCATTTGAAGGTGTTTGTGCCACGGTGGCGACTCTGTCAACGGCAATGTTAAGTTTGTGGGATTATAGTACTCTTAAAAATTGCGTCAGGCGTGAATAGAGTGCACGCGTGTACGGAAACGGACAGCGAGAGTGCCTTGCGTACTCGCGAGGGAGGCGGCGGGGTTGCCAAAGTTGACTAGCAAATAAATGGCCAAAATAAATATGGCGAAAATGAAAAAAATATAGAGATGAAATAATCCACCGAATCCGGTTTAGAATGAATTAAAGGTCATTTGATCTGTTTCCATTATCCAGGAAAATACATCCTGTATCCACTTCGTAACTTTATCTGTGTGGCCGTCTACTTGTGGTTCACGAACAAATGAAAAGATAATAAACGGTTAAATAGGTACTTATTGCTTATTCATCAAACGTATCACGACACAAAAACAAATATTTCATTTTATAAAAAAAAAAGTTAAAGCCAGTTGAAAAAAGCCACTCTCTTTAACAAGGTTCAATTGAGATAGAATTGTCAGCGCAACCCACAATATACTAACAGCCTTATTCATAAAAAAACGCTAATAGAGGCTTGATCGGTCTATTAGTTAACAGACTGATTAAGGCTTGATTCATAAACGCTTGCTAGCAGTCTGTTAGCTAATGAGCTCTTGATTGGTTGATTAGACGCGTTATGTTGGCAATCTTGTCAAATCATAGACAAAACATGGCCTCCTCGTGAATAAAAAAAAAGAAAATTGACAGCAGTTACAGCAAATTCGAGGCTCGAGGAAAATAAAATCGCAAACTTTACTTATTTATAGTTACACACGAGTTTAGTTTCCTATTTTTAACCGACTTCAAAGAAAAGGAGGAGGTTCTCAATTCGTCGGGATGTTTCTAATCTTAAAAAAAAATGAATACCACCCAAAAAAGGAGTGATAATTGAACAGCGGAGGGTAAAGTAAGAATAACAATTCATTTACCTTTGTTTGGTATCATAAATGTAAAGTGTTTTTCTATTGAATCTAATCACTGAACGTCCTTTTCAGATGTTGGTTCAAGAGCTAGTAAAAGAAAGTGGAAATCATACCCTCCCGTTCAAGTGGCAGGTCCTAAAAATGGCGAACTAAATGGAACCGTGAGACGGTTTCCGCCACTCGAAGGTACACGATACGAATACAAACAGCAGCCGCAAGGTTGCTGCGTGGAAGTGCTTCTAAAAAGGATTGTAGTTAAGTATCAGGTTTTATCCTTAATGTCAATACAACACGGTCATAATCCGCTTAAACAGCCGTTCTGCTACCTAAATTTTAATGAGGAAGGGCTGTACATGAACACAGTGTTGGTAGGTTACTATTTAAAAGTGCGTATATTGTAAACATACCTGTCCGAGGTTGATTACCTGTCTGAAAGGTATATTACTTAATCATCATTTTAATACCCGTTTTCTTGTTCAAAGTGCCAAAAAATTCCTGTAGGGAAAACTATACAAGCACTGAACAAAAAAAAAAATTATGTATTTTAGTTTGCTCTGTTACATTGATTAGGTTATGCCACAAAAGAATATCTATCCCACTTTGTATTTCATAGATATCTGTAAAGTCAATGTCAATCAGTAAATCGGATATTTCATCTTAAATATAAAAGGCTTCAATCATCTATTGAGTATTCAATGAGTATTGGGTACCTGCTAATTCTATTAGTTCTTACACATTTACATCTAGGGAATAAGATGTTATAAGGAGAATTGGATAAGCTTATTTTATCTATAAAGCTGGATGGAAAATAATGAACAGAGTACCTATGTGTTAGAATGTCCCCAACCCAAAAAGTATATTATGGTTGCCATAATAGACATGAGACATAGATAGTAAACATAACTAATGTGGATGCAAGTTAAAAACAGGTTAAAAATAAAAGTAGGTATGTTGGTTCAAAAAATATTTAAATTAAACATGTTGCTTTTTTTCAGATACTGATAGTAAATATGCAGCTATTGCCACTGCCACTGGTGCAATTAGCCACAGCACCTGCCCTGGGAGCTTCACCGGCCCCACCCACACAGTCTGCCTACTCACAAAGTTCCGGCATATCAGCGAGGTCATCAACGGTGCAATCAAGCCTAGGAACAAAGAAAAGAAAAGTAAATTCCTTTAACTTTAATTATCATATGGTAGGCCTATAGACATAGATTTAATGAGCAATTTATATTTAATGAGTTTTTCTTTTTCAGATCTCTCCACTTTCTGGACTGTTAACAGACATTGCAGCTAATGAAATTAAGTGTCACAAGGAACTGCACAAAATCTAATAGAAAACGAAGAAGGAAGAAAGGACGAGGAAAACAATAATTTCATCAACAAAAAAACAATAAGATCAATTACTTTTTACCAAAATTGAATATTTTAAAAGTAAAACGAATCATTGGTTAAATTTTGTCAAAAGTAATTGTTTTGACCCCAGAATTCTTTTTTTCTTTGGATTTGATGGATTTTGTACATTTTACAAAATAAATTTATTTTTTAATGTCATGAAGTTTCTTTTATAATTTTTTATGTTATTTTCTCTGTCAACTTGAGCAATTGTTTGTCATCAGGCCATCACTCATCAGTAATAAACATTATTCATCTCAAATTAATAATGTAGTTTGACAAGGTATAGGTAAGAAAAATTGCAGGTAAAAATAAATAAAAGAAACATGTTTGGCTTGCAGAGATTATGACTAAAAAGTTATGGTTACGGGTATAGACAGGGAGGGAGGGAGGTACAGACTTTGTAGGGTTCCGCATCCAAAAGGTAAAATGGGACCCTATTACTGTCCGTCCGTCTGTCACTAGGCTGTATCTCATTAATCGTGATGGTTAGACAGTTGACATTTTCACAGATGATGTAGTTATTTCTGTTGGCACTATAACAAGAAATACTAAAACAGAAAAAAATATTTAAGTGAGGCTCCCATACAACAGACATTATTTTTTTTTGCCGTTTTTATAGATAATGATACGGAACTCTACGTGCGCGAGTCTGACTCGCACTTGTTTCTTCATGTTCTTTATACCTATAACACAGTACTGTGACTGACTGATTGACAGGCAACACTCGAAATTTGGCGAACATATACCTTGAGTATCCTAGAGGTACACTAAGAAGGGATTTTTCGAAATTCCCACGGGATAGGGAACTAGCCCAATTTAAATATTTCACGGGGGAAAACTAGTTAGTGAAATTAAAAGTAAAAGTGATGTCTGCACTTTTGGCATTTTTATACAGTGAGCGGAGTGATTCGCCAGTGCTCGCGCCACACTGCTGCACACACCCTGCTCACCGTCGGCTGCGAGAGCCCATAAAGCTCTGCAGACAATGTTTTGTGGCAGGTAGTAAATAATGTATAGATATGCTTACCTCGTTGCGCCGCCAACATCTTATCGTAGTAAGAACCTGCAGCTCTGGTGTCAGGCTGGCGCCTCTCCGGTCCTTGGTGAGGTCCGCCCTCGCCGATTCCACAATAAGTTGAATCCTCCCTTTGTTAAACCGATTCCGCCGCCGAAATTCTATATCGGGCAGATCCTCTATAGGATTTAAGCACCCTTTTTCACAACTTCCACAGCCCGTATATTGCATTATCACGAAAGTAAAGATATCGATACAATCACAAGATCAACTTTTTGTCTAACGAGATAATTTGTTTTCCCGCTATTTCCGATCCATTAAAAAAATGCCGCAAATGCAAAAGGCCGTAACTAATATGATAATCATCCTAGTTTTATTTGTTATAGATTTATTATTATACATGTATCTTCTAAACACCCAATTAAAAGAATTTATGAAATAAAACCCACATGAGACAAAATTCTTTCGATAAAAATCTTCTCTTGGGTATGGTTTTGCTATTGTCAAAATCAGCTGTTCATATTTGTGGCCGCCATCTTGTGACTTAGCAGAGAGATATAGGAGGGTCTAGGGCCCACTAACTTTAGCAGAGGCTTGAAGGACTGATTAGCGTTAACAGACGTTTATGAATCATGATTTTTAGCATCGGTCCTTCAAGGAGCCTTTAAGGAGGCTCTAACTTTTTATGAATAAGGCTGTTAGTTTACACAAAACTTCTAATTTTTATTCTGCTTTTCATTTTATACCGAGTCAAGTGGCAGAGATACTAAATCGCAAGTCACTTAGAAAATCTCCCATTGTAGCGAGACGGCCGTAACTGGCAACACCGACGACGAGGGTGGCAGTCGAGCGATCGAACTCGCCGGACTCGCGTTGCAGTGCAGTCAGGGCGCGGCGGTTGACAAAACAATTGAAAACGCCATGGACCTCAAAGGGAAAGTAGCTTTGATCACCGGAGCCGCCGCCGGCATCGGGCTGGCTTACAGCGAGGAGCTGCTCAAACACGGAGCTAAGGTACATTCTATTTTCAAATTTTGGGAGCTGGGGTGCCGTCGCATTTTAGGCGATGTTCATTTTATTTTTATTTTAGGTTGGCTAGGTTGCAGGTCAGATCATGACCGCGATCGTCTTTTTTAATTATTTACTCAAAACAGGTTTTATTAACAATTTTAGGTACTTTTATTTTCTCGTGCCAGCGGTTCGCAGTTTCCGTAGTAGGTATTTACTTAGTAGGTACGAAGTAGGTAAAAGGGGGTTCAAGGTGAAGCTGGGTTGAATGGGACTGGAATCAAGCCAAGACGATGCATGAATGCAACATTGTTTTTATTTCCTAAGTAGGTTCGCGTTGCCCTTGCCGGGTTATTCGCCGGCACATTGTTTTGTATTGATTATTTTTCGCCCGGTCGTTGACGTGATTATGCTGCGATAGTTTCCTGGGCAGATGTTATCCAACACTCCATAATTTGTTGAAGAACGAATAGGTAGAGGCTTCAACGAGTATAATTTTAATGAATGAAGCAAGATTTGATTTTATGCATCGCTATTTTTGCCGCGCGTAAGTTCTTTGCAAAGGCAAAGAATTTTCCTCACCGCGCCTGTTTTGGGCAGCTAATTTTCAAACATAGTTAAATAAAGATTAAAATAAGTAAGTAGGTCGATATAAATGGCATTGATGCATGGAAAAGGAAAGGACTTCAATATCAAGTTACAATAAATGTTACGTATTATTAGTAGGTTAGTATTTGTACATACTTAAACAAACAAAGAACGCAATGGGAGGAAACAGAAACATGTATAAGATACATTTTCCTTGTTTGGATTTTCTGTGACCTATTTACTTGTATCAATAGGAAGACGGTTGGAAGGGGCGCACTTTAGTGAATTGAATAAAAAAAATTGCAAATGTACCTACTTTACGAGTAGTCGAAGAAACTAATTCATGTAACTCAGTGGAACCTTTTCACAGTCGATTAAATAATGATCTGTTTTTTTGGCATACTTAGCATATGGCGTACCTAGTTCCATTTTATACCGTTTGCAGCGAAAGGGTGCCACTTGTGGTACGTGAATCAGTTAAACGGTAATTGACGTGGAAGGACCCCGCAATTACAATTAGGTAATCAAGAGAACATTTTACATCATCTTTTAACTGTTTATCTTCTTTACTTCCATCTCAGGTGTCCCTGTGCGATATTGACTCTGAAATCGGAGAACAGATAGCCGATGACTTGGGCGCCAAGTACGGTCGGAAGAATGTGCTGTTCTGTCAGTGCGACGTCACAGACTACCCTCAGTATGAAGGTAATTAATTTACTTAGTAAACGGGGCTACGTAACGTCCAATTTACATTGGTCAAGCCGTGGTGTAAATGTGGTGTAAATGTAAACCAATCGGAGAGGCAAGTTAGCGAGTCAACTTGGCTTGCATGCCACTCGTCTCTGTAGTAGTTGTACTTGCCACCCGCCATTGTTCTTGACCCAGTGTAAATCGGCCTTAAAACAAAAGACTTCTGTAGACTCGTGTTTTCGGAAAAACTCTGAACTTTACAATGGATTGAAAAAATATCTCATAGAACTGTCTTTATTTGGCAATCTCAGTGGAGATTTTATTTAGAACTAAATTTTAATTAGGCTAAAGCTAAATGGGTAGAGAAATCATGACTCAAAGATGACTCAGCGAAGCCAGTCTTTATGCTGAAATATGACCTGATTCTCCTCTACAAATATGTGGCCTAAGGAAGTATTTATACTTACCTAAGTACATACCAAATTAAAACCGGAACCTAAGTAAAGCCGAGCTATTGTGCGTCCACAAACTAGATAAGCAGGAAATCTGATACAAGCTCTTTACGCTGTGGCCACGACTCCGCGCGATCTGCGGAGCGGCAAGCGATTTCTCAGATTCTTGCGCGGTCGAAACGCCTACCACAATTCGGTTAATTTACAATGCCCGCAATGCATTTGAAAAATGCTCGCCCAGCCCTTGGACCAAGAAAGCTGACATTTTCTCGATGAAATTTTGCATAGTTCTCTTTATGATATAGACCAGGGATAAAGGAAGAATATTCCACCCTCAAAGGGGTGAAAACCATGAAAAGGGCCAAAGTTATTATAGACTAGTATTAATTTAGGTAGTGAATTAAACATACTCTCCAAGAGAAGTAAAAGAACACGTGTTTCATCGTTTTTAAATGCCACCCTTAAAGGGGTGAAAAAGGGAGTCAAGTTATATACGTGAAAAACTTATAAAACTTTGTGAATATACCTATACTCTTCAAGAGAAATAAAAGGAAACTTATTTTAGCTTTTTTAAAAATTCCACCCCTAAAAGGGTGAAAAAGGGGATGCAGTTTTGTACGAGAAAAACTTATAAAATTTAGTGAATACCCTTCAAGAGAAATAAAAGGAAGGACACATGTTTCACCAGTTTCGGAAGTTCTACCCCTAAGGGGGTGAAAAGGGTGGAGTGGAAGTTCTTAGGGGAAAAGTTGTGCCACGGGAGCGCAGCCGCGGGCAAAAGCTATAGTTTATGTATACTTAATTCGACAGACAAGGAAGTCATCTCCTAAACTAGTAGCTCACCCATTTTTAGTTGTGATGCATTACAAGGCATGGATCTATTTTCGTTGCGACATTTTTAAATCCCGTGACTTCCCAAAGCTAATTCATTACATAAGGGAAACATCTAACGTTCGAGTGCTGGATTCCATGCTAAGTTCATTTGGAGATTTAATGCGTCGTATATAGGTACTTACGATTACGATGAGAATTTATGTTATGACAATGTTGTCATCAGACCATCACTGATTATCAATCTGAGAGATCTGAGATATGACTTTTTGGGCACCAAAATTTGCGAATCTCAACCTAATAAATCAGCTGTGTGACGAGCACACACGACGGCTTCACATTTGACTACCTACTTTATTAATCTCTAGGGCGGGGGGGGGGGCAGGTGTATCTCTTTGTCCTCCCCCCCCCCCCCCAAAATTTAATTAAAAAATGAAATAGTACTTACCTAATTTGAACAGCTCTTGTAAAATTCTGTGTTTCTCCACAGAGGCGTTTGAAATGACGATCAAAGTGTTCAACCGACTGGACATCGTGATCAACAACGCCGGTGTCATGAACGACCGGTTCTGGGAGCTCGAAGTCGACGTTAATTTGGTATGTCACGTCACCCTTATAAACCTAATCGGGTAGTTTATGCAACTGTTACATAATGAGGGTCCTTAAAACATGACCCCAGACCCTACCATGACTGACTGAGAACTATACATACTTAACACACAAGTATATTTAACAATTAGTTCTCAAAGACTAGCGCGTTAACGTTACGGTAATTGCATGTCCATGGCCCAAATACGGCCGTGCGAATCTATTCATGAGGTGGATACCTACAGGAGAACATTCACTTTAAGCGCGTCACAGATTTAGCTATAACATATATTAATATAGGTATTATAGCAAAGCATCTTACGATATATTTTCCCTGCTATTTGACAGAGTCCGCAAACTCAGCTATAATGTATATTAAAAGATTCATTGCTATAAGATACGACAGCGAGTTAAATGAATATATATGTTGGCGTCTTAACATTATCATGATACTCGGGACAATCGCGTAAAAAATATAAAGGATATAGCCGTGTTTGTATGGGGCATTGGCCCCAGAAGCCAAATCGATTGCCGTTTTGCTGATTTATAAACCCAGATTTAAGATACTATTTCATCAAAAAAAAACATCGAAAATGCTGCAGGTTTTTGAGAAAATAAAAAAAAGAAAATTGGCGGGTGTCCCTACCACGGAAATAAAAAATACATATATTGAAAACTTAAAAGTGAAAATTTCACTACTTCTAAGGATATTTGGAAATCAGTTTTTTTTAATAATGCATCTTTATAACTTACATAACGTGTGTAAGTTACAAAAAAACGGTTCTGTAGTTTAGGTAAAAAAAAAAAAAAAAAATTCTTTTTTTTTAATTTTCTCTAAAACCTGCAGCATTTTCGATGTTTTTTTTTATGAAATAACATCTTAAATCTGGGTTTATAAATCAGCAAAACGGCAATCGGTTTGGCTTCTGGGGCCAATGCCCCATACAAACACGGCTATACCCTTTAAATACTTCCGACGTTTCGAACGCGACGTTGCGTTGCGTTGGTCGTTGCATTGCGTCGTGGCCCTTCGAGACCATGAACGCAACGTCGCGTCCGAAACGTCGAGGTATTTAAATTTAAATATGTATTTTTTACGCGATTAAGTCCCGAGTATCATGATAATGTGTGAAAATCGCGAAAGTTTAAATCAGTACATATGTTGGTGTATTTGTATGTGTGGTGCTCAGCTATAATATAATAAGTATGTATTTTGGTATCTTACGGTATATTTAATACATATTATAGCCATCTGTGACGGGCTTTATTCGTGTTCCTTGACAGTGTTTTATTCGCAGAACGGAGTGATTCGCGGCACCCTGCTGGCATACAGGTTCATGGGCAAGGACCGCGGCGGGTCGGGCGGCACCATCGTGAACACGGCGTCCACGGCGTTCGCGCGCCCCCAGGTGTCCACGCCAATCTACACGGCCACCAACTACGCCGCCGTCGGGCTCACCAGGGCTTATGGGGTAAGGCCGTGGTGCAGCTACTGATCATACCTACCTGCGCGGGTTAACAATAATAAAAAAAAACTGCTTTACTTCAAAAGGCTTAGGTAATTCCGGTATTTTGTATCTGTGGTCCGTCTTAATTGGCTGTTCCACCGAGTCACGTGGCTTAGTTTGTTTACGTTTATGTCAGCCTTTTTTAAACGACTTCAAAAAAAAGGAGGAGGTTCTCAATATATTTTTTTTACTATAACTACATAATTATCTTCTAACTAGCTTAGACAAAAATTCAACAATTCAATGAAGTGTGTGAAGCCTGTGCCCAGCAGTGGGACGTATAAGAGGCTGGTGATGATGATGATGACATGCATCATGATGAATATCTTGATCACGGGTAGACTTATTTAATAGAATCTAAGGGATAGTCATTTATTTGACAAGTCAATTTACAACCGCATTCATAGGGATCTATTTTTGAATCTCACTTAGTGACTAAATTCTCACCCATGATATTGATATCACCATTTGCCAAAAGCCGTATTTTTGAATGTCATACCCGTCTACTAACACGTAGCTAAATTTACTTTTCTGTCGTAGACAAGCGAGTCAGTATAATGGATTGAGGCTAGCTCTCACTGCCAGTGGTCTAAAAGTCACTCAGTGGTCTCGTTTACGACTGGGTGAGGTCATTATCGTATTTCATACCATGGGCATGAGAATTCTAGTCACCGGTGAGATTCAAAAATACCAACTTTTTAGAAATCACTGAATTTAGCCACAGGGTGAGATTCAAAAATCGACCCCATGATCTTTAAATTAAAAATGAAGTGTAACACAGGTGCCGTCACGTGACTACTAATTAGGCCGAAACACCATGTTTGGCTAAACTCGACTAATATACGTGCGGGATCGGATTATCGCGAATCAAGAATCCGCTAGGATCGCCAGTGTAGAGTGAGGTCTATCTGTTTATTTCCACCAATCATAGGCCAGTATCTTGTCTCTCATTGGTGGAGAATCTCGACACCAGCACCCTAGCTGATTTTTGACTCGCGCTCATTGAGTCTCACGGTAGTTTCATGTTAAAACCATACCTCAAAATCCCCAGGACCAGTACCACGTGAATCTGACAGGCGTGCGGAGCCTGGTGCTGTGCCCGGGGCTGACCGAGACCGGCCTGGTGAAGGAGATCCGCAAGCAGCTCATGTCTTCGGAGTACGAGGCCGCCTGGCAGCGGGACAATGCTAATTGCAAGACGCAGAGGTACCAACTGAAGCTTAGGAGAAAAATGCTACACTTGCTTGTTGCGTGTGACAAACAAGCAAGTCTCATTGTTCTCCTATGGTTAACTACTGGTTAACATTGACAATAATCAGAAACTTCATAGCGGCGGGGCACTAATGGGCACTCTAGTAGATAAGTAGGGTAATCAAAAATACGGCTTTTGGCAAATAGTGACATCAATGTTATTAATGAGAATTTAGTCATCAAATGAGATTAAAAAATCGACCCCCAGAGCTTAAAAACGATTAACGATAAATAAATAATCGTTTGTCCTTAGACATAAGAATAAATATTAACATAGTAGAACGGAATCTCTTTTGACAGAGTCCAAAACGCCGCCATTTATATACCTACTTCCCCCTTCACGTCGTTACACCCCTCTGTCGTCCAGGCGTGTTGCTAGGGTTGCTTGCTGTTAAATATTAGGTACTTACGTCTAAAGATAATATCACTAAGACATAAGGTTTTCTTTGCTTTGAAATCATTATTTTATTCCAGTTTTATTTATAAATCATTACGTACCTACATAATTATAAACACTTCTAAATAAGAAGTTATTATGAGTGCCATACCAAATGAAGCCATTTAAGGTGATTTAAGTAAGTATTACTTACCTACAAATATAAAATAACATACGTACAGACTTACGTAAAACTATTAAAATCAAATTATAAACAACAAAACGCGCGTGCGGCGACGCCGGCCGTGACAGCCTGACTGAGTAGTCTGTTTAACGAATACTCTAATATCGTAACCTTGAGCCCGTCCGGAGCGGGAGTTTCCGTTCTACTATGTTATTATTTATTCTTATGCCTTAGAGCAGGCTTATTATTTTAAAGGAATGCGGCATTGTAAACATTGGCAGTCTTCTTAGTTTTGTCGTCCTTATGCCCCGCACCAAACAGCATTTATGGCTCATGGTGGTTCTGGTTGTCTCGCTCTGCTGTGCGCTACTGTGCCTTATACGAGATAGCTAAACCCTACTACCTTCCTCCCACATATCTGAAGGATTGGATGGTGCATAAGTACCCAGCTATTCAAGAAGCTTCCGTAGCTCCTTATGGCCTTATTCATAAACGTCACTCAAGCCTCCATTAGCTAAAATATGTTTTCTTCTTACTAACGGAGATGTCAATGTGACAAAAAATGAACTTTAACGGCATTTTAGTAAAAATAGGTTTATGAATAACAGGGCTATTATGTAGGTACAGTCAGCATCAGATACTTCTAAGCATCCGAAGCGATCACAATGATCTGCACAAACTCTTATGTCTATAACAATAGAGCCGTGCTTAGATCATTGTGAACGCGTCGGTTGCTTAGCTACTTTCGCTGCTGAATGTACTAGTCAGTGCCATAAGGGTTATTGCGAATCAAAAATCCGCTAGGATCGCTAGTGTAGTGAGGTCTATCTTTCGATTTCCACCATTCATAAGCCAGTAGCTTCTCTCATTGGTGGAGAATGCGAACTAGCGGATTTTCGTCTCGCTATAACTCATTAACCTGTACCATCAGCTGAATGTTCTCTTGTTAAAACTAACGCTAAGACTCGGGTATTCTGTTTCCAGTTCAGAGCATGTGGGTCGAGCCTTGATAGAGATCCTTACTAAAGGCCAGAGCGGATCGGTGTGGGTTGTCGAGAACGGACAGGCGCCCCGCGAATGGCGCGGTTAAGCACCTGGCTTGGACACCTCGGCAGAGTCGAACGACGGATTTGAAACCAAAGGGAAACAGAAGATAGCCAAAGTAATTATTGTCTAGTCCAAAAAGTATTAGCTCAAACATCGATTTCTCGAGTGAGGAATGGAAGTTTGTCTTGGAAGCGTGGCACCGTTTTCGTACCATGCAGACGTATTCTTTGCAGCTTTATACCTGTCAGGGGGAGACTAGAAGATCCTTCTCATTTTTACTATTTTTTTAAACATGAAAATTTCCACCGGACATACACAAAGTTGATTGTAATTTATGTATGCTCAAATCTTTCTTAACTAACGTTGCTATTCTAGACATTTCTAGGAACAACTTTTTATCAAAGTAAATTTAACCTATCGCGGAATAGTTGCATCTAAGGTTTTCTCTAAAACGAAACACAATTCATATAAATACGTGAAATGGTTGTGTAAATACTCAGTTTCTCTAGAATTAGAAGCGTTTCGAGTAAGAAACCAAGTTTATATTTTATAAATATATTTTACAAGAAAATGGGTAGCGTAAGAATAATATTAGGCCATGTACTTTGAAATTGTCTGTATACCTAGCCATAAGATCTTTTATGATAATTATAAGTAAAATAAGTATGTAATATAAGCACATACTTTGTTATGATACAGCTTGTATGCATGTTATAATGTCAAACATTTTGTTACATTGTAAGTTACGAACTTAACATTGCGTTATGAATTTAACCCTGAATAATTAATTGCTTCTATGTTTTTAACAGGATTTTTTACAAGTTTGTTAAATAATTGCGATTTCATTTTATGAATGGTGAAGTGGAGCAGAAATATTTGATTTGCAATAAAAAGAAATAAAAAGCTACAACTGTTTTTGTTACAAATACCTAAAATACCTTCGAAAAATATAGTAAAATTCAGTTTTGAAGTTTGTAGTAAATGTATATTTCATATTAATACAATCACCAGGTACAGTTTTTGAGTTACAGATTTTTACAAATAGGTATAATAATGTAGATTGTCAACTTTTGCAATTTATTTGTGAAGGATCAAGTAACAAAACCACCAATTTAACACGAAAAATTAAACTGTCCTTTAACTCGATTTGATTGTGAATATAAGAAATCTGATAAAACTTTAGTACAGCAATAAACATGCGGCAGACGTACATTTACTATGTCTGGTGCGACAGACGGCTGTGGCGCAGCCACAACACAGCAGACCTACTATCACATTGTATTTACGCTATCACTAACAATAAAACAGTCAATATAACACTAAGTCATCCAATTATTTTCATACATTTAAGACTAATTTTACCATCGCCACTGAAACCGGCAACGCTCTCGATTCTTAAAAAAATACTAGAGTAAAAACTTTACCCGATCGCCGACACGCTGACAATGGTAAAATTAAACCCTCACAATTTACTAACATCTCATCACTAACAGTAAGTAGGGCTGCTGTAGAATTTCCTAGTCATTGCGAAATTTAAAAAATAGTGGAAGTGCAATGACCATCGAAAACGAAACATGTTAATGTTCATCTAACTTTTACAACTTTACACAAACTGCGCACGTTACATACGAAGCCTGAGGAAAACATATATTTAATTGGGCATGTTTTAAATAAATTAAACTATGCCAGGCTTCTGTCTACATAGCCTCGATTACAATTTACAAGGCGGGCGCCTGGGCGTTGCCTCAGCACTGGCACCGACTCTCAGCCTAATACCTTGGTCGACTTGTGACATTCATGCAATTTGTTAACAGATGCCAATGCTTGCCCTGTAGTGACACTCCGTTCACTCGTATACTCTTACTTACACTTTGCGATGCACTCCGGGACCGGGACAGATGTTTGTTCGATCGCATGCTTACGGGAATTTCCTGCTAACTCCTTCCATTATATTGGATACAACACTATCACACCAAAACAATGTCCTTCAACTTTAATCCTGACCTATCTTCCCGCAGAGACAAACTTTCTTCTTCTAAATCAATTTACATCTATGAAACACTTGAATCACCGACATACACTTTTCCGTTACTTTTCCATTTGTGATTAGTCCTCGCGACAATAAATTAAGATTCGGCGTACCCTCTGCATCTCCACTTCTACTTGGCTGTGGACAAAAACAACAATTCATTAATCAACCGGGATTACAATGGGATTAAGCACGTGTGTAGTTTTAACAGGCTTCAAAAAAGGAGAAGGTTCATGTTACACTGCATTATTTTTAATTGACATTGTCAATGGTAGTGTGCATATAAACGAAAATACATGTTTCGGTTTCATAAAGTACTAAAAGTGGGAAAGAATCATTAAATACAATATAATATATAATATTTGAAAACCTCATGGATAACTACTGTTGTGCTGATGGTACTTTCGAATTCCATTTTCATTGCGGTCGAAAAATAGATATGTATATACAAGCATCAATAGCACTGGACGAGACGACGCGAGAATAAAGGTAAAAAAACATACATACAGTGGAACGTAGAACCTCCTCTTTTTTTGAAGGTTAAAAAACTTGACATGTAATTTTATTGAATATGACGATGAAAACCGCATCAAACTGCGTTCGGTATGAGTTTATCACGTTCATACTGACAGACAGTCTGACCAGCCAGTCCTGTCATTAGCATTCGTAGCTGGGGAAGTACACCCATCTCTTTTTTTCAATTTAATTTATTCCATTGTTAAGTCATGTACATAGCAGTTAAGGTGTTACAGAAAGAATAGTCAAACCATGACGCTCTGTAAGGGCACACAATATTGTCTTAAAGTAAGAAAACTATATGTATGAATTTTTACGCTTCACACTTTTCAGCATAAGAAGGAGATAGCTATAATTTGTTAGTTTGTATTTTGTAACACGGCAGGCTGGTCAGACTCTAGCATGTAGTGGTAGCCAGCTTACCGGCGGCGGTGGGCGGCTGCGGCTGCGCGGGCGGCTGGCGCGGCTGGCGCGGCTGCTGCAGCTGGCTGTGGTTGTGCTGGCTGTGGTGCTGCGGCCGGCCGCGCCCGCCCCGCATCGGCCTCCAGCTGGGGAAATACGACATGCTGCACGTCAGATATAGACTACTGTTCCACGGGGGGTAGTATAGGAGATTTTTAACATCAAACTTTTAGCATGACTGGCTGCCCATGTTGAGTGACAGTAAGAGGCCAGAGGCGGCACTTGGATCGCCCGACATCTTGCGTGAGCACGTGCGTAGTTACTTTGAGCAAGACCCATTAGCGCCTCATTTAATATGTGCTTGACATAGTTTTGTTGGCATAGTTTGAGAACCTGGACTGTCCTGTATAGTAATGTTGTTGTATCTTTGGTGATTGGATAGGTGCCTATTATTGAGGGGCTCATCTCAGCAAACTAATAGTAGTTTAATGCCTAGGCTTGGAAAGTACGTAATTGATGGAGGAGTTACTTAGTTTAAAAACACGACCTGCAGGCAAATGTTTTTAACCCCCGACGCAAAAAGAGGGGTGTTATAATTATGTTTGACCCATGTATGTGGTATCATAGATAGTTCCTAAACTAAGGGACGTATTTGGACGAGACTTTTTTTAATCTAAAATAAAATTGGTTCAGCTGGTTTTGAGATACAGAACTTATAAATGAAAATGTCAGGATTTTTAATTTCGTTTTAAGTTGGTTAGGTTATTAATAGTACGCGTCCAGCAATTGCTCTTCCAGCCGAGGCACATATGTTTTAAATGTTTGTAAGGTGTGGACGGACAAGATCAAGTCGTTGACTGACACTCAACGACTGCGCGAGATAGGCTTCAGCAAGGGACATATGGCGCACGGTTGTAAAGCGCTACCGAGTGTCTCGCGTGACCACGACTGCTCTGTCAAGAGCAACCGACTGAGAAGAAGAAGTGTGGACGTGGACTCACGGCTGATGCTGCGGGTTGTGCGGGTTGTGCGCGTTGTGCGGGTTGTGCGGGTTGTGGTGGCGCCAGGCGCCGCGGCCGCGCCACAGCCCGCGGCGCGCCATGGCCACGCCGAACGTCTCGGTGTTGAGCTTGCGCTCCGTGCGCCAGTCCGTCCGCTGGCTGCGCCCCTTTGACCTGCAACAAACCGAGGTTAGTCACAGTGTAAAGAGATTATAACAGTGGTCCGCCGTCTTTGATGTTTGCGTAAATGCCGACACCGCAATCGCAAGGCCACAGCAGCAACTCAGCAAAAAAAGAGACTTGGGTTCTGGGTGAGAGTTCTGAGGTCTAAGGTTTTCCATGAGGCTGACATAGTCATAGTCACATTTGGTGCACTCAAGCCTCGTTAAAATATTAGATTAAAAAAAAACCCTTAAAGTCGCAAAATTAAAAAAATATATATATGATGTAGAGTTAAAATCCTTCGCTTTCGAGTGCCGGATTGGATCGCTGCAAATCGCCGTGTGTTAACCTAGCGTGTCTATCAAGGAGGATAGTATACGGAGTGTCAAAGCCCATACTTCGAATCCTTCCCCGCAGTTATCTTAAAATTCAGGCAACTTCTAGATGGCGCCAAGGTCGTAGCCAGCGGGTCAAATAATAACAAAACAGCAGTTTTAATGTGTCACTGAATGTAAATAAGAACGATTCAAAGTGTGGGCTTTGTCAATCCGTTTACTTTCCATGATCCTTGGTTCTGGGTGAGAGTTCTGAGGTCTACGGTTTCCCATGAGGCTGACATAGTCATAGTCACATTTGGTGCACACAAGCCTCGTTAAAATATTAGATAAAAAAAAAGATAATTAAAAAATATGATGTAGAGTTAAAAATCCTTCGCTTCGAGTGCTGGATTGGATCGCTGCAAATTGCCGTGTGTTACCGTAGCGTGTCTAGTAATGCATTGGTATCATACAACAGCCGCGCTGACCTCTCGACGGCCTCGCAGGAGATGTTGTCGAAGAAGCTCTTGGCCTTGTCGTAGCCGGAGCAGCCGTCGTCGTCCGGCTCGGGCTCGCCGGCGCCCGTCTCGTTGCCGGAGTCGTCCTTCTTGTCTACCTCGCCCGGCGTCGCCTCCTGGAAACACGAGTTCATACAATGCTCTTTTACGTCTTCTCAAGGGTTCCGTAGACAAAGATGGTCGATAGAAGTAACAAAATGGATAAGACCGGTAGGGAAACGACATGTAGGAAGACCCAAGACGGTGGGCTGATGACATAAAAGCGGTTGCAGGAAACACATGGATGGTAATAAGCCAGGACAGAAGATGGAGGAAGATTTCACCCGAATGGGGTCTGACTTAAATAAACAGATTTAACTTAATCAATTTTTTTAATTAACAGTACTAAAATTAGTCAAGTAGCAACAAGATGAAATAAACTTAACACTACTAACACTCACTTGACATTTGAAATGAAATTAAAAATGTAATTCAAAAATGTAATCGATTTAATTCAGAATAAATAAAGCTTTAATAAATAATAAAGGGTTCCATACTTCAAAAAGAATAAGCCATTACGAAAAAGCCCTGGCATAGATTTTTTTTATATACGACGAGGATACCTGATGATAAGTGATCACCACTGCCCATGGACATCAGCAACCCCAAAGGGTTTGCAGATGCGTTGCCAACCTAGAGAGCTAAGATGAAATGCCTCTTGTGCCCGTAATTACACTGGTTGTATTACTGTCCACACTGGAACACAACAGTGCAAGCACGGTAACGATCCGGACGGACCTCGCACAAGGTCCTACCACCAGCACAAAATACCTAATTTAAAAGGTATTTTCAATATAATAAAAGACCTGTCTAACGATATCCCACACTATGGGGTAGGCGAGAAATAAAAAAATCAGACGGACGACATGACGAAACCATAAGGGTTCCTTTTTGCCATTTTGGCTACGGAACCCTAAAAACAGAACCCTTACAGGATCGCTTTGTTATTCGCCTGTCCGTTTGTCTGCCTGACAGTCTGTATCTCAATTATATAAAGTAAGCAGAGGGCTTAGAGGGTACTTCCCAATTAATCTGGAATCGTGAAATCTTGCATGATGCAACACAATACAAGACACATATAAAGGAAAAACAACTGAACAAGGTTTAGGTACGGACAAAACGCCATATTGTGAAACATAAAAAATGAAAATCTACAAACTATATCAAGTACGGTATCATTGAATAGGTATTTGAAAATCAAATTTAGGTTTCTTTTACTCAATGCCAGGTTGAACATTGTTGTCTGGTAATAATATAATTCCAAGAGTACAAGTGACCTTGATAGCATAAAGTTACAAATAAAGCAGTGAATGAAAAAAAAAGACTTGATCAAGCGCTTCTGGCACTATGTACAAGGTCTTACTTAACAGATTTACTAATATCTAAAACTTCCTTACTTCCGGTTTAGGATCATCCGATATTTTAGTCTTGGCCAGCTGCGTGCGAAGCTCCTCAAACTCCGTATTAGCCTGCTCGAAGTCGTAATCATTATCGAACTTGAGCGGGTTTTTGCTGCGGGGCACGAAGCCGCGCCCCGTACCGCGCGAGCGCCCGCGCCAGCCGCCGCCGCCGCGACCATACCCTTGCCCTGTTGAAAAAAAAAAGGTGAAAACTTCAGTAATTAATTAGGGTTCCGAACCTCAAAAGGAATAACCTACCCAACTTACAAAAGTTGAAAAACCCCCGACATTGTCATTTCAAAGTTCATTATTTCAAAAACGGGTCAACCAATTTTAATGAAACTCCCCATCCCGATTAAAATAGCTTTCGATTAAAAAAAAACCGCATCCAAATCGGTAAATCCGTTTGGGAGCTATGATGGCACAGACAGATACACATGTCAAACTTATAACACCCCTCTTTTTCGTCGGGGGTTAAAAATAGGAACCCTTATAGGATCACTTTGTTGTCCGTCTGTCTGTCTGTCAAGACCCTTTTTCTCTGGAACGCGTGGAGGTAGCATGCTGAAATTAATATCAAATACTCAAGCCTGCAGTCCCTTGAAGCTGTGAAAAATTCAACCTTCTAAGTCAACGCAATCAAAAGATAGTCATTAAAAAGGCTATTTCCATACAAATTGTGTAAAAAATTATAAAAATTAAAAGTGGATTCACTCCGTGGCGTGTAATTATGACTGAACTGAACGCGGCTTCTGGTTTATTCTGTATTCTGAGATTGTATCCAAGTTCTGTCAAAGGCTGAAAACACTGGCTTTAGTAAGGGTATTAAACTTGGACAGCAAGTAAATCACCCCCCTAGAGTCTTGCAATGTGGTTGGTACCTATACTCTCACAAGTGCACTTAACCCTTAAAGAGAAACATTAAAATAAAATAAAGAACTGACCCGAGTACTGGCCGGGTTGGTGATGATGCTGATTCTGGTGCTGGTTCTGCTGATGGTGGTTCTGGTGCTGGTTCTGGTGCTGGTGCTGCTGCGGGTGCTGCTGCGGGTGCGGCGGCTGGTGCGGGGGCTGCGCGGGTGCGCCGCCGCTGGGGTAGCGCTGGCGGTTGCGTGAGGAAGTGCGGTTGCGGGCGGGCTGTTTGGCCGCGCCGCCGCTGCCGCGTCTGCTGTCCCGCTGCTGGCCCGAGCCACTAGCCACGCCTGCCTGCTGGCCAGAAAGGCTTATCAATACGCTGCTTGTTAGTTAAAGAATAACGGCGTCTTCAACTTGTCTCCAGCCAACATTTGTTCCAGTCTTAGGAAGCTTATCGACTTGTGGCTGCGGTATCGGTACGCTAGGTAAGTTCCATATAGATTTTTTACTGAGTG
Organism: Clepsis dumicolana; assembly: GCA_963691665.1. Classification (NCBI taxonomy): domain Eukaryota; kingdom Metazoa; phylum Arthropoda; class Insecta; order Lepidoptera; family Tortricidae; genus Clepsis; species Clepsis dumicolana. The sequence goes on from OY829517.1 coordinate 3,987,065, forward strand.
CCTACCTATATTTCAATGAGCACTCCCTGACTCCCATACTCATAAGTGAAAAAAAAAACTTTTTAACAAAATAAACCAATTTTAGTAAGTACTGTATTCAATAACAAAACTAGCATGTGCCTTGTTAGGCCATAACTGTACCTATGTTCAAAATCAGTTAGGTAATTAAAATATCTCAAATTCAAATTATTACTTTAATAAATTTCAACATTGTGGGCAAGCCTAAACTATTGTGGGCAAGTTATAAACTTATATTTGCCTCAATACAATACAATAACTTTTTATTGAACACCACATAACAGGCAAAACAAGAAATAAGGCACAAAGAATATACAAGGTAGCAATGGGCGGCCTAATTGCTACAGAGCGATCTCTACCAAAAAATCTCTATGATAAAATGACAAAGACAAACATTTTGAAAATAACCATTTAACAACTTGACCACTAGTATAAAACAACATTCTACATTTCTCTCAATACTTACCTATTTCACCCTATCACATCAGTAAGTTTAATAATAAAAATTTAGTTAATCATGATAACATGGATCTCTTAGTAAATGCTTAAAAATTAAAATAATTCGACATTTTTTATTATTAATATGATGTAGGTACCTAGGAATTTAAATTGAAAAATTGTTGAAATTATGACACATTCACTCGCCAAACGCTGCCCAAACTTACCAACTCTACCCCAATTAGACCTAAATGTACCTTGATAGAACCCCTACCATGATAAGACACTATGAGAGTTGCTATTCTTAATTATGTTAAAGTTACCTGCGTGCCCTGGTCAGCTGTAGGGCTCTTCCGGTGCGCGACAGCGGGAGTCCCAGATCGTGAGGCACTTTGCTGAGATCCTCCTCCAATGAGATCAAGCATTGAACCTGCAGGTGTAAAAACACTTGTCAGTACAAGCTCGCCATAAAAAAGAATCAAATTTACTTGCAATAGCTTAAAAGCGTGTATGAATGAGTGATACATCTAGTAGTGCCTTATTAAAATAACTTATAGTTCTGGCAGCAGAATATCAAGCAACAGACCAAGGAAGAATGCATCTTGCGATTTTCGAGATATGTTAGCTTTTAACTACATGTTAATTTTCTTATTATACAAGTTTAGAAATTAGTTACTATAAGAGAGTAATATGATGTTAAAGTTGAGCAAGTCATGGTAATATTATTAAATGGAAGGTTAATCTGGTTAGCAAGTTATTCAATATACATGAGGGTAGATGAACATAATGGAATGGATGGAAATGATTTTGTTAGTTTGATTTTAAGCTACAAAATATGTGAGCATGCAGATATTGATTAATAGTGTTAATGAATTATTTCACAATCAGATACTTTGCAAAAAATAATTTGTAGTTGCAATAAAGGCATCTGTTTGGAAAAGACAAAAATCGCAATGTGGCATTTGATGAAGCGGTAGCGAACATAATCTGCTGGAAAACCTTGGTCTTTCACTTGGTTGACATGGTGCATCACTCCCGATCCTATGGGAGCGGTCATAGGCTGGTGCTGCGGGCCCAGATCCACTGATGTCTGCGAAGACAACTCACTCGTCTTGCTGAGTGAAGAGTGAACGCTGCCTGGGAACCCCGCCATGGGATGATATTGAGGGTACTGAGCCTGCCCGATGACGGGATGGTTGAACTGGCCTGGAAACTGCCCGGGCGCTGGGCCACCGCCCAGCGACGGCGGTACAGACATCTGCATGATGGCTGGGTCATTTGGCAGCGGGGGGACATTGTTAAGCACTCTGATGTCCTTGATATCCGTGCCACGGAACAAGATGTAGTCATACACCTGGCTCTGAGGAGCTACCGGGAACTGCGTCTCCCGATCCTCAGTCCCAAAAGATCGCACTGAAAATAAAGGGTATTCATTCAATCATATGCTTGATTAATAGTGTCTAGGGACATATTAAATATCATGACAAACTTTGAACAGCTATTCCAATTAGACATTTCCGAATGTGAAAATTATTCTAATAGGTAATTTGAACAAAGGAGAGAGTAGGCAGTTGTTTACGAGGGAAATAACAGCTTTATCAACGTCATCAAAGAAAGCCGCGGTCGCTAAACCTTACACTTTTTTTGAATGAGGGTAGAATATACACGACCTGCCACGTTTTAAAGCAAATGAATCGGCACTTTCACACAGAAAATGCATAAAAACTATACAGTTATTAATTCCATAGGTGGCCTATAAACAATGATATGCTTGTAAAACAATAAAGGAGGGAAAAAGACAGAAGCATACGAGACAAATTGACAGGACGCCGGATATGAAATAACGATATCAGAATGCTGAAATTCTATTAAGGGACTTCTGGAAGGTAAAAGAAAATTGACCTGCGCGTATAATACGACAACAGAATCCATTTGTCAAACTTACCACTGGCTAAAGCGATGGTACATTCCTGAGGATCGACGGTGAAAAGTCGGCCTTCGTAACGTATGTCCGCTTTAGATATTAGGCTTATTTTAGAGCCCAATTCGGGCATACCAGAACTCATAATGTCACTTTAGAAATTATTCTCCGATGACAAAGATTTTCAACGATTTCGTCGACCATGAAACTACAGCCACTGAACAAAATGACTGACGGACAAGAAGATGGCAACAACAAGCGGCGTTTACAAACAGCTGAGGTAAATATTAAATACTTTTACTGGCAACATTCATCTTTAACGGTAAAAAAATGGCTTATGATGCGAGTTTATTAGATTACAGTGCCATATTGTAATTAACGCCAAAAAGTACAATATCTCAAAAACGACTAAACCAATTTTTGATAAAACTTAGAACCATCTCGATTAAACTTCCAAAAAACGCACCCAACTGAGTCTATGATGTCATAGACACGAAAAAATCGTATTGGGAGTTTGGGAGTTGGGACCAAGGAACCGTAGACAAAGAAAGAGATAGACCGCTAGACATTTCTTACTCGCACACAAAAAGGACGGCTTTTGGACGGCTTAATATCGTTATTCATGGTAAAAAGAGATACCTTTATCTTGTTGTCCCTCATCGTATGGTCAGGTTTTTCAAGGTTGACCTCTTCAATGGCTGAAAGATTAGTGTTGCTAGTTTCTAGATAAAATGTACCCCACAATATGGTAATGCGTAATATATTAGACTTCCCGCTGACCCAAATCTGCTTAAAATCTGAATCGAAACTACGGAAAGAACCAAATTGGGTTATTTATAATTTTTTCACTTAATACACGTTTCACTTAATTATTTATGTTTGACTTATCTAAGTAATAAATAATACACTTATGTATAATACTCGTACAAGCTAATATACAGTACGAGAATTTAGTTTGTTTAAATTCAGAGGTAGGTACTTTTAACATGAAACTACCGTGAGATTCAATCACAGTCTGAAATAAAACGGATCACTCAAATGTATAAGTATCTGGGACGACCAACTATACCGTGTTTTATAAAGCGACAAGTTACAATTTACAAGCGGAAGTCTCTTAACAAAAGGTGATAGAGAGAGACTTCCGCTTGTAAATTGTAGCTTGTGGCTTTATAAAACTAGGCCCTGGACGTCGACCGGTTGGTCGGCCGAAGTAACGCGGGGCTAACGCTGTGGAGGCAAATTTGAGCCAGCTTCAAGCCGGTGACTGGCGTGCCACTGCGCAGGATCGGGTCAGGTGGCATGCTCTCGTTTTGGAGGCAATGATTCTTTTTGGGTCACTGAGCGAATCTAGTTAACTAACTTCTTATAAGTCTTATCTATGACTAACTAGTCACTCAAGTATATACGTCGAGTGTAGCAGAAAGTACATAAAATCATTGAAATTAGTCGTCATTCCAATTTAAACCGTGATAATAGATTGTTGGTGCCCCCAAGTGGGAACGTTGGAAGACTGTAAAATACTGCGTCAACGGTGAGTGTAAACGAGCCTGTACAGAGTGATGTGATCAGTGTAGTGTGCTATCCTGCTATTGTCAATAATAAATGAAACGATGAAAACGAGGGTAGTTATGTGCCCCTGTCATCTGCGCCTAGTAGTCGCACGAGCAGAGCCGCGGCGCGTAGTGTGCGTCTCACTGCCAATGGATCGTGCGCTCCCAGAAGAAGAACTACCTACGAATTAGTCCGAAACAAACTTAACTTATATACGTGAGTTATCCGTTTTATTTCACTGTGAAAAGTAGGTACTTCTTTTCATAGAATCGTTGTTGATAATCTTTTCCTTATCATTTATTTAAATAAAAAATGTAGGGTAATTTTTTCATTACCTGGCAACCGTAAATATTGTACGTATGTTTTATGTATAATGTATCTCTTGTCCTTTTAATGGCACGCTTGCTAGTATTCTAGTGCTATCCTTTTTCTAAGGAAGGGACATACTTGCGTATATGCTGAGGGTATATGTATATTATAATTATAAGTTTCTTGATTGGGTCGTAAGCGTGGGTAGTATAATTTTGAACTCGCCGTAGTCTCATGATTATTTGTCTTGGTGATAGAAGTACAGTAAATAGTTTGTATTTAATTGACCCCCGACCCAAAAAGAGGGGTGTTAAGTTTACCGCAAAATGTTAGTGTATATGAATGAGTGTGTGTGTGTGTGTGTGTGTGTGTATGCGTGTGTGCGTATGTGTCTGGCTTTGGCATCGTACCGTATCTGTTAAACGGTTGAACCGATTTGAATGTCGGTTTTTTTATTGAAAGCTGGTTTTCTAGCGATGCTTCATAGACATGTTTTATCGAAATTGGTTGAGCCGTTTTTGAGATATTACTTTTCGGAATGAAAATGAGGGGGGGGGGTTTTGTCAAGTTCAAAAAGTTCCTGAAATAAAAAAACCTATAAAAATAAAAAAGTAAAATTAAATATAAAAAATCCTGGGCAGTCGGGTGCCCTATTACGGCGGGCTTACAAATACAAAAAAACGGCACCCGACTGCGCAAAACTAAAGGCTTTTAAGGCCGAGATATTTTATTTTTCACTTTTTATTTATTATTTTGGTTGGACGTAAGCTGTCCGTTGGATTACGCGGTAAATCACTAAAGCGTTACTACGTCATTTGCCAATTGCTTGGAAGCCAAACAAACACATGTCAGTCTACAATATTTTGACATAAAAAATGGTTAACATATCGTCCGTGTCCGTTGAGATTTGATATTTAATAATTTGCGTTGTGTACCTATGATGCAGCTTGTTTTCAATGCTTAGTTAAACAGTGTTGTGTGTTTGGGATAATATAACGTGAAAGACACTTGCACCATGATGGTGGAGAGTCCTATAACTTCCACACCGGATTTGGTGAGATTGAGAAAAAGCCTTGGCGGGAGTAGCGGCAACAGCTCCTTGAAGAGACGCAGTTTAATACCAACACAAGCCCGAGCAGCTAATACCAGAGAAGAGGTTAGTGATCTCATAATTATACAGACTATGCGGTATCAGTATCATTTATTAGCCAAAAAGTACATAAAGCTTGAAGCTAGCACTTGACCTGGCCGTATATGCCAAGCCAAATGTTTTTCATTCCATCTCAGTCCTGGTGAAAAAATAAACACGAACATTTATCAAATACGGCCCAGTGACTATACTTAGACCCTGGTGCCATGAGATTTCTTGTGCTATAGTTGCCATGCGAGCCCAGTGCGAATTGGGAACTACACACACACAATTAAATTACTTCACACGAGTGTGCATGTTCTCAGGATTTTTTCCTTCACCGAAAAGCTTTTTATAAATTACAAATGAAATTTCGCACATAAATTCCGAAAAACATAGAGGTGCATGACAGGGCCCACAACCATCAGAATTTTTCTGAATTTATGTGTGGAAATAAAAAACCTATAAAAAGAACATTCACATTACATTATTATACATTCATAATTTATGAAGAGCTTTTGGGTGAAAAAAAAAGGTGAGAAATTCTGCACACTCCTGCGTAGCAATTCAATAGTGTGCGATATTCCCAATAGCCCAAGCCCTCTCAGCAGTGTAACAGAAAGAAGCTGGTGATGATGATGTCCTATGGTCTCTTAAATCTTTAAACTGTTGTTCCATCACCTCTCCATTCAGCATTTTAGCTTTATTCATTTACTTACAGGAGCGCAATGATGACGACGCGGAGCGTTCGTCACTGGTGGCGTCGGAGCGCGCGGTGGCCACGTCCACGCCGCACTCGCCGCGCCGCGCGCGCGACACCATGTCCTCGTCGCCGCAGAAGGAACACTTCCAGGGGTGCCTCAAGCTGTACGCTGAAAATGTTAGTGCTACCACAGCAGAACAACACTGCCTTCAGTTCCCAAATATTTCCAGACTGCAACTCTTCTAAAAAAGTTACTAAGTTTGAGACCTAGCTACTGTGTTACCACTTAAAAGGCTACATAGGAATGTGTGACCCAGAACGACAAACCAGTTGGTCACAACTGATAGTTTGAGAAATACAGTCCCGTAGCCTATAAGTATTTTAATTCCTGCTTGCTAGACATTGTGTTAAATTGACTCATCTTTATCTGCAAGAAATGATAGCAAAATCCAAAAGTCTATTTTGCAAATAGGCTGTAAAGGGCTCTTTTAAATGTCTTTTTCTTAGTCACTGAAGAATGTGTTGCATGTCCTTAATTAAAAAAAAAACTTGTAATTTACTTTACGTAAGTACTAATAAAAATTCAAATACAATTTTTCATCATTTTCTTTAAAGCTATATGGGGTCCCTAAGTGTAACATATAATAATATAAGCCCTTTATTCAGATAATTAAATTTTAAATACATGCAATTGCTTAATTAATTTGGATTGGTTTTATTCATTCATATTCATTATCTGCTTGCCCGTTGACAAAGGCCTCTTCCAGCTTTTGTGTAATGTAACTCAACTGAAATTGTTTTAAGATTTCCTGATAACTTGTACATAGCTTATTTGACTCTATTAAATGATCATTTTCTGTACAGAAAATAAACAAGGACAATGCATGGAACCTGCAGCTTATAGACTTCATGACCTCCATGCTGCGTAAGCATGACACTCGGATGGACAACCTGCAGACAGCATCCACAGTGGTGGATGCTTCGGCTCGGATCTACTCGTTCAGGGTTGATGCTGTTCATTATGATGTGCTGAAGATGGCTGGGGGGCTCAGTAAAGCTGCACAGGTAAGGTATTGGATAGTTATGTTGTTAAAAACCGGGCAAGTGCTTGTTGGGAGTCATGTATCAAGGGTTTTCTGCCTAAAGTTTTTTGGATTTTTATCTTGATGTGTTGTGAGACCTTGCCTCATACAAAAAAAATCATGGTTCTAAGTCAGGCTTTCTTAAATTTGGAACCACACGGAACTCCTTAAGGCGCCGTGGGTTCATCGAACAGAGTTTTTGAAACATTTTGAGGCACCTCTTCTATAACAATATGACTTCCAAAAAATATGAAAAAAAATTACAGTAATCTTGAGACCTTTCTGCAGGACCTGCGTCGATTCGAAACATGATTTAGCATTTTTCGCTCGATAGAAAAAAATCGCCAACACCTAATTACACGTTATAATATATTGAAGCTTTTTTTTTAACCTGCTGGAAATAGTATAAAAAATTGCGTAATTCTATTTTCGAGGGCCTCCGTCGATTAATTTTTTTTTATTAGAAATAATAAAAAATAATAATATAAAAACAATGAAAACCGCGATCCCGCTCGTGGACGGGCACCGGCCGTCGGCGCTCAGTACCGCGCGAGCTACGATCGAGGTAGGACCTGTGTCGCGCGGCTCGGACCCTAAATCCGCGCCGCTGTATGCAAATAATAACCTTTATTAAAGGGAATAAATAAAATAAAAGAAAAAGCAGGAGTCGAAATCACCTTATGACTGCTAGACCGAATGCTAGAATAACAAATGCGATACGGCAAGTAAAATCACAGAATAAATAATAGGTAGGTGAAATGCAGTACGGCAGGTAGATGTAGACCTGTGCGACTCGCGTAAGACAAAAATAATAGGGATAGTGGTAGTGCTTAACTATACGTATACGATTAGGTAGTATTACCTTGCGGGTGGTAGGACCCTGTGGAGGTCCGTCCGGATCGGTACCACTATCCGACTCGCTAATCTTGCCGCTAAGCAGCAGTTCTTGCACTGTTGTGTTCCGGTGTGGAGATAAAGGCAGCCGGTGTAGTTACGGGCACAAGAGGCATTTCATCTTAGCTCTCTAGGTTGGCAACGCATCTGCAAACCCCCAGAGGTTGCGGGTGGCTATGGGCAGTGGTGACTACTTACCATCCGGTGACCCACTTGCACGTTTGCCTTCCTTGTCGTATAAAATAAATAAATAAATATTCAAAGCTATTGTTAGGCGCTAAGATTGTTTTGAAACCCGAGCAAGCGAAGGATTTTATAATTCAATTGAAGTCATTAATAGAATCCTGAGCGCAGCGAGGGTTTCAAGGCGTGAGATACAAACAACTTTGCTGCCAAGCAATACAATAAAGAACATTTTATCTCATTCCGGCGAGGAAAATGGTAGAAGGAAGTAAAACATACAATAGTAGAAAACATTTTTTGGCTCCAAGATGGCGGATGACATTTTATCACTTTTGACGCAAAAAATACTCATGGGTGTCGATTTTGTGTAATTTGACCTCGGTGCGCTTAAATTTGGCATTATTTTTGGATCTAAGATGGGAGATGACAGTTTGTCACTTTTGATACAAAAAGTACTCGTGAGTGTCGATTTCGTGTAATTTGACCTCGGTGCGCTCAAATTTGGCATTATTTTTTGGATTTAAGTTGGTAGATAACAGTTTGTCACTTTTGACACAAAAAATACTCCTGGATGTCGATTTCGTGTAATTTGACCTCGATGCGCTCAACTTTGACATAATTTTTTTAATCCAAGATGGCGGATGACAGTTTGTCACTTTTGACACCAAAAATAGGACTTTTATTTTAATGTAATTCGGTTCCGGTCTCCGATGATAACTAATCTGCCATTATAATTTAGAATGCAGTATGGCGGAGGTGGAACGCAAATTTGATTGTTTGTTGACTTTCTTTAATTGCCAATTACGTCAAACTATCATCCGCCATCTTGGATCCAAAATTTTTTTTAACCATTACATGTTTTTCTCTCATCTACCATTTGCCTTGCTGTAGTGAGATAAAAAGTCGTGCGTTTTGCTCGGCTGCAAAGTTTGTTTTGCATCTCGTACCTTGAACCCTCGCTGCGCTCAGAATCCTAAAATCCTTCGCTTACTCGGGTGTCAATACAAGCACTCGCACCAAACAATAAGTTTGCAGCCTTGCATAACAAATAACTATTGCTGCTTGGATGCAATACTGTTAATGTCTGTACTGTGTATTCTTACTGTAGGCGCGCACGGCGGGAGACGCGCGGGGCGCTTCCCGCGTTCGCCGGGGGCCTCACCCCCTGACACGATATTTTTCGCTGAACCTACGGCGCCTTAAACCAAAATAAATATTAAAATGATGTTTTTATTTTTAAAAATAAATACAGTTAAATGAATCACTCGGCTCATTCGCACTGTCAGTGTTGCACGCGCGAGATAACCACTTGACTAATCCCTGTTCTAGGTCAGTGGGAAGTACCCTATAAGTTTTGATTTACTTACTTGTAATTGATAGACCAACAGAACGAAGTTAGTTCTGAGGTATGAAACCATAAAAACTTACAAAATCGACTGCTAATTGAAGGTATAATTAGTTCCAGCTAAAAGTAGAAATCATGCTACAAAGGGTGACTTTTTCTGCGTATTTTGTGCTGTACATTGTTGCATCTTCACCTGCCTATAGAAAGAACTATCGGCAGATGTTATGCCTGGGGACCGAAGTCTTTGGACTTGGAAGAGAGTTGGAAGTTTTATTTATGCACTCGTGAGAAATGTCGTAGGCGTAATGTAGAAAAGTGGTGGCGTCATCCGCGTGTGGCGCTAGGGTCACTAAAGGTGCAAGGAACCCCCACCTCAAACGAAGCAAAGTGTACTGGCGTTTTTCAAATAATAATTAAATTAAAATTTTGAAATTTAAGTGGCAGTGGGCGGGGCATATTGCACGCAGGACTGATGGCAGATTAAAATTAATTAATTAAAATTACTAAATTTCCATTTTGCAGTCGAAGCGCGGTAAGAAAGATGGTGACGGCTGCAGTCAGGACGAGGGCGCGGTCGACGGCGACGCCGCCGCTCACACCAAAAAGAAAAAGAAGCGCGCCAAGGGCGCAGTGGCACAGAACCCTGACGTGTTCAACGGGGACTTTGAGGCCAATGACTGCATAGGTTGGTTTTGTTTAGTAACTGTAGAAAAGATTCCCTGTAATTAAGTAAAGGGCGTCACAGCGAACCACGCCAGCGCCCGTTTTAATACTTTTTGTCCTAATGGTTCTGGTACTTTAACCTAGTTTTAAAACTAGTGGATCTGAGCTGTAGACCTCGCGAGCTCATTTTTGATATGTTTTTATTATTATTTTCAAATAAAGAATCGACAGAAAAAAACTGTAATAATTGAAGCTGCTCACGAAGTTTCACGAGTCTATTGAGAAATGCGATCTGTACAGGAGAACAGAGCTGGACATCCGAACTGACATACGAAAGCGTTTTTGTCCAAGCTGAAACGGAGACGCTTCGCTCGCTCCATCAACAGTGCAGTAAATTCCATAAGGCTTTATGGAGTTGACATTGCGGCGTTCGATCGGCCACGCCAGACTCGTTCGCTTGACGGTTTCGCAATGTATTGCAACTTGCATGATTTTTCTTGCAGGTCTAAACTCGGCTTAATACCTATATATTGTGTACTTTGCAGGGTTGACTTCTAGGTCGGTCTGAATACCAATGGACCAATGCACTTCCAAATGTTTCGTTTTTCAGATCCATTTTTCGAAAGATTAGCTGCAACAGCGGGCGACGTTACCTCGTCCAATCGCGCTTTCAACGCGACGCTACCCATACACGACGTGACGTTGGGGCTTATTCTGAGGCAAGTTTTTTGGTCATGTTCGGATTAAAAATAACAATTTGAAAACATTACTTTTTAAAAGCAGCATTCCGCAGCTCGCTGATAGACGTTAATAATTGCCGTCGTGTTGGCTTCACTTGCGTTTGAGTGACGTCTGCCGCCTTTTATCAGACAGAAGAATAATAAAATTGCCACTTTATATTACCTACATAATAATAAATTGTCAAAAATTTTCCTTGTCGCAAATTAAGCAGAGCTTGTGTTATGGGTACTAGACAATGGATAACGTCCTTCTCTGATTCCGTCACTATGAAAGGGACGCACTGCGCGACAAGCGACAAAATGGCGCGCCGTGCTACATGTGCTGAGCGACTAGTGTAATCGTCGACCAAAAATTGCGTTACGGGTGTCAAATACCATGAGAATTACAGTGAAATAAACGGATCACTCACGTATATCACTCGTACTCGTGTATGAGAATTGTTTGTTGTCAATACGTGCCACTAGTGGCGCTGCTAATTTTCCCATAGTAAATCAGACGTAAATGCGAACGCGATCGAGACGTTTTTTGACCGTTGATTACACTAGAGGCTCTGGCTATCCGGTTCTCCTTGTAATGTAACCCCACTATGGTTTGTTGTTTTCAGGACGGATGATCGCTTCCTCGAGTCCATAAAGGAGAACGTAGCGGAAGACTTGGTCATGAGCGAGCGTGTAACACTGCCATTGAAACTGCTGCCCGCTTTTACTGATGAGGATCAGATCTGCGAACCGTTCACGGGGTTCTCTATCAGCAACTGGGACCCAGAGACTGAGGACACGTGAGTTGAATTAAGAAATTGTTTTGGCGTGCGAAGTTTTGTGGTGTTCAACATTTGTATTGTATTTGTATTGTATTGTGGTGTTCAACATTTGTACAAAAAATCTTTTTTCACAGTATTCACGCTTCCACCTCCACGTCATTATCATGATACTCGGGACTTAATCGCGTAAAAAACTTTTATATTTAAATTTGAATTTAAATACCTCGACGTTTCGGACGCGACGTTGCGTCCATGGTCTCGAAAGGACTGAAGAGGCGGGTATCAACATCTCCTAGCTGCACGGGTTCCTCGAACTACCCGCACTTGGTCTTTTTTATTAGTTTTTTCACCAGGGTTGCCACTAGTCCGACACACGATTTATGAGGCGATTAAGTCCCGAGTATCATGATAATGTGTGAAAATCGCGAAAGTTCAAATCAATACCTCCACGTCAGTTTCAGTTTCTGCTAAATTGATAAATAAACGGATCACTCGCATGTACCGTATAGTATGTCTATTTTCTCTTACCTCTGTTTCTATTTGTTGTCACGCAATAAACAAATCAACATGATTTTTGATACACTGCCTGCCACAGATACTAAATCAAAGCAATTTTTAACTCTCATAAGATGATTTTAATTGATGATTGATGATGATGTTGGATGAGTGTTGCGACTCCAAGAAAGGGTTAGGCTCAAAATCCATTTTCCCGAAATGTGCATTTTCTCTAAAGGTGCACTTGTTTCGAAGGATCACTTTCTCAGATGGTACAGTTTCCCAGAACATACACTTTTCCAACAGAGCCGTTTTAAATCCGTCATCAAAATTGAAAAACGGGAGTAGCAATGTTTAAATTGGAAAACGAGGTAGCCATCTTGACTTTGCATTTTGGGAAAGTGTACTTTATGGGAACATGCACTTACTGGGAAAGTGTGCGTTTTGGGAGTGTACATTTTGCAGATAGTGCTCTTTTAGAGAAAGTGCACACTTGGGGAAAGTAGCTTTTATGAGCCTAAGCCAGCGAAATGTGTGGTTTAATTTGCAATTACTAAGGTCGACTTGCACTAGTATGGGTTAAACGGCAACGCGGAGATAACTTGACGTATATGTATCATCTGGCAACTTTAACTCCGGGTTAATGTGTAACCCAGGTCAGTGGAAGTTGGCCTAATAGTATCCTAATGGCCTGTGTTCAGCAATGCGCACGTCACCAACGGGGCGGAGGAGAGCCGCCTGAACCTGTCCCAGCAGGCGCTCGCGTTCGACGCCAACGCCGAGGCCGAGCCGGTGCCCCCAGAGGAGGCGCATAACGACTTGTTCGGTGAGTTTGAGTCCCGGATAGCCTAGTGGTTAGAGACCCTGGCTATGAAGCTCCAAGGTCCCGGAGAGATGTTTGTGTGATGAATATGAATGTTGTATGTATTTATCTATTATAAGTATGTTTATACGTTGTCTAGTACAGGCTTTGCCTAGTTTGGGACTAGGTCAATTGGTGTCAGTTCCGTACCTGAGCAGCATAACACTGCAAGTGCCATTTTTGAAATTTTACAGGAGAAGCGATTTTGTGCAAAATTGCAGCATACACGACAATAAGGGCGGTTTAAAATAAAACTGATCGAATTTAAGTTAGAAAGTCTTTTATTAATCAAAAGTTTGGTTATTCGAGATCAAGATTTATCATATTAATTAGATAAATTTCTAAAACCTAAGACATGTTATTATAAGAAAATAAAAAAACTAGCCTACATACCGTGTTCTGCTTTTTAGCAGAAAATCAAACTTTTAGAGTTACCTCAATAATGTATCATAATTTGATAATAATTAACGATATGGCAATGCTATTATTCAGGAAACTCTATAGAGATTTGTTTTTTTTTCTTTACTTATTAATCAAAAACCACAATATAACCCCTCCCTGCGCCCCCGCCGCCTAGCTAACATTTGAAGCACAATAATGTAAGTCCACACTTACATTAAAATGCCTAATAGCATGATATTGTAACACAGATATGATCATTCATGACACTGTAACTACGGATATACGATAAAATGTAATTCACTTAGATTGAAATACTTCGCAGTGATAAATGATCTTACATCAAAATGCGTCTGAAGAACTCCAAAAACTATGACGATTTCTGCAGATACAGTGTTATGGTTCGATAGAGCTCAAAAAGTTATGAATGATACTGTAAAAAACCGAAAATCGTAAAAAGTGGCACTTGCAGTGTTATGCTTCTCAGGTACGGAGTTGTCCCATGATATTTATTTATTTATAGTTTCGGCTAATGTTAGGCTTCATCTGCATTGTGTGGCGTAGCGAAGCCGAAGTGTAACAACCTTATAATGTTACGTTCCAGACGATGAGCCCCTCGGAGGCATCGAGAGCGACTCGGAGCAGGACGTGTTCGTGCTGGCGTGCGCGGCGCGCGCGGCGCCGGCGCCGCCCGTGCGGCTCACCGACATGCGGCCCGCCGCCGCGCCCGACGCGCGCCTCGAGTACTCCTACTGCGGCGCCATCGTCTCGGCCTGGGCCGGCCCGCGCCACTGGCGGCTCAAGAACAACCGCGGTCAGTCCACGTACTAGATGACAATTAACTAAGAATCATCTCGTTTAACTAGCTTTTGACTAAAAAATAAACCGCATCGAAATCGGTTCATCCGTTTATTTTATTTTATATTTTATTCTACGAGGAAGGCAAACAAGCAAGTGGGTCACTTGATGGTAAGTGATCACCACAGGCCATAGACACCGGTAACCCCTTAGGGTTTGCAGAGGCGTTGCCAACCTAGAGAGCTGAGATGAAATGCCTCTTGTGCCCGTTATTACACCGGCTGACTTACTCCACACACCGGAACACAAGCGAGTAAGATGGCGGTAGCGATCCGGACGGACCTCGCACAAGGTCCTACCATCTGCTATGATACCACAGACAGATACACAGGTCAAACTTATAACATCCCTCTTTTTCGTCGGGGGTTAAAAATAATTGACGACCGGATAGCCTAGTGGTTAGAGACCCAGACTGCTAAGCTTGATGTCCCGGGTGCGATCCCCGGTCGGTGCAGACGTTTGTGTGATGAATACGAATGTTTGTTTTCGGGTGTTGGTAAATGGTTGGTATCTAAATTTGATGTGGGCTTCGGCAAGATATTTTTTGCAAAACCCTAAAAAAACTGGACACAACTTGCAACCTTTTATTTAACTTGCAATATATGTATGCCTTGAAATTTGGTATGGAATATGTAAGTAGGATGGCAAAATTCAAAATTTTATTCAGCAAATAGGCAGTTGAATGCTCTTTTACACGTCATTTTTTGAGACAATCACAGAAAACAAAAAGTATAGTCGGCAAAAAAAGCTTCTACCAAAAATGATTTTTTTTTAACAGAAAACTTATTATCTCAAAAAAACCATAAATTACGTAGTCTTTCAATCAAGTTATTTAACCAAAACTTCTCTCTTTCCAGCCTCCGAGCGTTCCCAAACGACAGCGGGCCGCGTGACCCTCGAAGGCAGCAAGAAGCCGGCCCGCACGAAGCGGCAGCTGGAGTTCCCTGGCGCCGGGCTGGCGTTCGACTGGCGCGCCGCCACCACGGGCGAATACGAGCCCGCGCAGCCCGCCAAGATCATGATCAGCAGGAAGACGCTGGCCACGGGACACACGTGGAACGAGGCCAACTTTAAGATGCCTATCGATAGGTGAGCATCTTCGATCAATAGTCTGTAACTATAAAACGGTACCATGACTGACTGACTGACAGACAATGCACAGCCTAAACCACTGGAGACTTGAAATTTGGCAAACATACATACATACAGTCACGCCTGTTTCACCGAGGGGTAGGCAGAGACCACGGACTTCCACTTGTTACGATCCTGACATACAACCTACACAACACACAACACCTGTTCCTTGAGTATACTCCCCATCTCTTCTTTTGTGACCATATCAATGTTTTTTGTTTTCTATCTATTTGGACGGTTTGGTTAAGTACTGTAAGTCCAGTAGAAAGGTATTATAATAAATAAATAAATAAATAATACTAGAGGTGCACTAAGAAGGGATTTTTCGAAATTCCCATGGATAGGGAACTAACCCATTTTGAAATATTTCACGGGGGCAAAGCCGTGGGACATAAGCTAGTAATCTATACCTATAAAACGGTACCATGACTGACTGACTGACTGAGCCTAAACCACTGGACCTAGAGACTTGAAATTTGGCAAACATATACCTTGAGTATCCTAGAGGTGCACTAAGGGCTTTTCGAAATTCCCACGGGATAAGGAACTAGCCCATTTTGAAATATTTCACGGGGCAAAACCGCGGGGCATAAGCCAGTGTAACGAAACGATAAAATAAACGTAAAACTGTTTTTTTTTTGCTAGGGAGAAGCAAAAGGCAGGATCTATGGGCAAGGTGCCCCAATAATTTTTCGTGGCTCGGTGGCTTGCTTTAAGTATATACTTAATAGTGTCTAATATTGTAGGCAAAAGTCTAGTATTTATTATTTGGTCTCACATTAAGATCTAAAGGTGGTCCAAACAAATGGCAAGTCCCTCCACTTCGTGTTTTGACGGTAGATTGTTTACACTAATTTCTAAGATCAGAACATGAATTTCCCAAAGTTTTTAAAAGGTTACTAAATGTTTACTATATTTTTCACTTATTTTAATGATTGCTCTATTAAAAACTGACAATTAAACATGCAAAATGGTTTATTACAAAGGCAAGAACTGGTTCAAGACTTTATGAACAAATGGGGGGTAAAGCAAAAATTGGGTTGAGGATTTGTGACGCAAGTAAGTCTACTTTTGTATAAGATATTAAAAAGTAATTATTATTGTATGTTCCGACACTCGCAAACAATGAATAAACTACATTTTATTTACAAAACAAGCTTTTAAACACATTAGAGGTAGAGCCACGGTAGAGGGCTAAAAGTTATATCGGTTTTTTTTTTCATTATTTTTCTGATGTAAACATACGAAAACGCAACTTTTTAAAGGTACCCAGCATTGAAAATATATTTTTTTAAATCGACCCACCCTGATATACAGGTTGTCCCAAAATGTGGAGGTGAAGGTGACAGTACTCATAAAACTGAACAAATTATCCAACTGTGTTAGCTGATCGGACATTTTGTATGGAAAATTCTAAGTTCTTTGGTGCTGATATAGGTCTGTATAACCAAGTCTCCGTCCGCAGGGGTCTCGACGAGTCCCACTTCCGCAAGCTGTTCGTCCGGCGCAACGTGTTACTGCTGCGCAAGCGCGAGCTGGAGCGCTCGCGGCCCGCGCCGGCCGCCGCGCCGCCCGAGCCCGTCGCCGTGGACGCGGCCCGGGACTACGATTACAACAACGAGAACGACGCTTCTTATTGCCCCGTCAATGTGCCGGTGAGTTTACAGACAATTCATTAACCCTTATCCAGGCATAGTACAAAAAGGACCACATAAGTGTAGTTACAATTTCAACCCTAACACCAAGATTTAGGATTCAAAATCAAGTTGAATTTACTAGAATAGGCGGGTATTGAACTCTCTACGACGTTCCTCATGCTAACTTCAATCAACTTCATGTGCTAGGAATTGCTGATAGTACAACGTAATGGCCACTGTCGCCACTATCTCTCATGTAGTAGCTCGTATTATCCATTTTCTAGGCTGCACCAATCTTAAATAGGCGGCTTAGCAAAAGACTCAATATAAATTCACAATAGTAATTTCGCAATAATTTTGAAACAAGTAACTATTCTAGTAAATTCAATTTGATTGTATGTAATCTCAAGTCTTGGTCTTAGGGTTGTAATTGTAAATTGTACAGGACAATCCGCATGTACGAAAACGTACATTGCAAAGAAAGGAAACCACTCTGTCACGATCTTATCTGCATCTGGGTTATTTGTAAGTATTAAAGATATCTTTTGTTTTGTCAGGACGGCGATGATTGGGGCAACGAGGACGGCACGGCTGCCGGCGACCTCCACGAGCAGGCCAAGGCGGCGGAGCCCGAAGAGCTCGGGGACATGCTCGAACCGCCCACTAAGGTATGGACTAGCCTTGCACGGTCAACGCCACCGACGCATACAAAAGTTGTCTGTCTCTATGAACCACATTCGATCATTATTTTCCATTGTTTCTCAAGCTCTCAACTACACTTAAATATAGAAAGCCGAAAAATTTCTGAAGTCTTTGGCTTTAAAATTATCGTTATATTTTTACATTGACACGTGGTCCATATCACAATCTATACCTATAAAACAGTACCGTGACTGACTGACTGACAGCCGACGCACAGCCTAAACCACTGGACCTAGAGACTTGAAATTTGTCAAACATATACCTTGAGTATCCTAGAGGTGCACTAAGGGCTTTTTCGAAATTCCCACGGGATAAGGAACTAGCGCATTTTGAAATATTTCACGGGGCAAAGCCGCGGGGCATAAGCCAGTGTAATGATAAACTAAATGTAAACCTGTTATTTTTTTTGCTAGGGAGAAGCAAAAGGCAGGATCTATGGGCAAGGTGCCCCAATAATTTTTCAAAGTGTTTTTTCAAAGACTACTTCTAATGATTATAGTTATGTAGTTATGCTTCAGCCAATTTGTTACGTAGACTAGCATTACAATTAACCTTTCTTTTTCAGGTGGCGAAAATCTTCATTCCATATGCCATGAGAGCCAAAAAAGTGGACATGAAACAACTGAAGCATTGCACTTGGAAAATGCTTACAGAAAAAACGGAAGGCGAGAAGGAGCAGGTCTCGCCAACAACGTTTTCCGATATTTACAACAAATTGCCGACCAAGCTGTCTTCTAATATGCGAGAGTCGCTCAGTGTGCCTCTGGCTTTATTGTCGGTTCTCCACTTAGCTAACGAAAAGGGTCTAATACTTGAAAATAATGAGGACCTACAGGACTTCAGTATAGTAGGTCTCATATAACAGTTTGTTGTTCGATACAATGAGCAATAATGGAATGAATACTTTCACTGTCCTGAAATAGCTGATATAATTCGCGGTTCCATCGTAATGAGTCCGCTGAAAAATATTCAATGTATTTTTGGTTTTGATTACTGCATCTCGAAAAGAAAATGATTTCATAGTAATGAACATAGTTTGTAAGTTAATTTGTTTTAAAAAACAATATGGATGCCATTGCATTGTATAAAGTATTTTTATAGTGGTTTTTAACAATTTTCGTATTTTTCTGGTATTTGTTGATTGATTACCTCGTAAATGTATTTCATTTACATGTACGATAAGCTGGGCTCGTTGTAAATAAAACACTATGGATTATACAAAACGTTTTTTAATTTTAAAAAGGTAATAAACGATTACGGAAATAATCATTCAAAAACGCAACTTATTTGTGAGAGATAACACTTTATAACATTCGTCTATTACCGTTATGATGGAAAATTGAAAACTATTTAACGTTCTTGTAGTCATAGCGTTTAAGGTAAATCATTTCACCTTTTATTGTTTCCTTATTGCTTGTTTTTTATAAAGGCATCATCCGGTATGCCGACCGTAACGTAAAACGATAATAATATAACCACAAACAGAAGGTAGAAAAATATGAGTATTTACAATGTCACAACGTCAAATTTCAAACACAGGTGCAATCAGCTATCACCAACAAGTCAACCATAAACATGTGTGATGTTTGGCTAATAACTAAAAACAATTGTAAATAAAAAAAGTAAATTTCACAGTTTTCATTTGTCTTTCATATTTTGACGGAACAAAAAACAAAATTCTTACTAACCATAATAATAAGACACGTACATAAATAATCAAGCATTAAACGACTTACATCTAGAGTAACAAAGGTAATAGAGGTATCAAAATGTTTAGAGAGATCTTCTAATACTACAAAAATAAGGCTTTTCAGTCTAGTCCCTGGAAGTTCCAATTAAAACACGGAAACCTTGTGTAACGACTCCGCTGACTGATGTACCTATAATAAATAGTACATGACTAAACTAATAAGACTCTTCTCTAGACACTTTAACACGTTAATTTACTCGAGGCGAATAAATTTTAAAATAAATCCCTTCATAAGTAATTATCACAATTAGGTATTGCTTTGCAACAACTGCCATAGAGAATGAGATTTTATATGATACAAATATTAACAAGGAAAAATGAATTTTAGTCTGCAGCTTTGGCTTCTGCTTCTACTTCTACTTTTGTGTCCTCTATTTTACTGGATACAGTTTCAGTTTTTGCACTGGTCTCTTTAACTGTCGCATCAGGTTTAGGCTCTGGCTTAGTTTCATTGTCTTCGGCTTTCTTTTCTACTAATTCTGAGTTTTCGGTATCCTTTGCGGTGATTTTTTCTGGCGAGTCTCCACTAGATTCCTTTACAGGAGAGTCTTTGGTGAGAGATACGTCAACGCTGCTAGTATAATAGCCGGTATCATTAGTTATGGAATCCTTGGATTGTTCTCTTTCTGGAGTTTTTATCGTGTCGTTGGAGTCTTCTAGGGTTTCCGAAGAAGTGTCTCGGTTGGGGGACTCTAGCTGCTCAGTTTTTTCTAAAGAGTCGTTCAAGCTGTCTGGATTTGCTTCGAAAGACTTGTTCTCGATGACGGTGTGATTGCTTTCCAAGCTCTCATCGAGGTCTGGATGTGACGAGTCTGTTTCTTTGGCATCTTCGAAATTGTCATCCTCCTCAAGACTTGTTTCTAAGATTTCGGTAGTTAAAGTCTGCTTTTCGCTATCAACTACTAATACTGATTCGGTGTCCTTACTCGTAACTTGTTCATTGTTTTCCGACGTAGCTTCCTTAGGTACCTCAATATTATCTGAAGCTAGTCTTTCAGAAACAGTATTATCTACGTTTTCTTTAACCACCTCAATATCTTTTAAGATTGCATTTTCCGAAATAGTTTCTTCAAGTTTCGTTTCACTCAGCTGCGAGGAAGCAACTGATTCTGCTGTAGAATCTTTAATAGTTTGTGCAGGTGTATCTTCAAGATTAGCGTCTACTTTACTCTCTGCATCACTAGGTTTCGAGGCAGCTACGGATTCTGCTGTAGAATCTTCAATAGCCTGTGCGGGTGTATCTTCAAGAACGGCCTCTGCTTTACTAGGTTTCGAGGCAACAATGGTGGAACTAATATCCTCGTCATCCAGCAAGAGTTTCACGAGGGCTGGCTCTTTGTTGTTGTCGAGGAATTCGATGTGGAATGGAGTGTCGTTCCCCATGAGCTCGTCGAGTCGCTTGCTCGCGGCAGAGGCCGCGGCGGCCGCGACGCCCGCGAGGCGGCAGCACTTGGCTAGAGGTTCGATGGCGAACACATCCGCGGGTAGCTGTCGGAACTCTTCGCACTTGGCTTTATTACCATAATCTATGAACTGTACGTGGTAGCTCGCATCGCAGAACTCTAGTATCTTGCCACGGTACCATTGCTCGTCTTCGGCCCAGAACGCGGCGCATATCGACCCTACTTTGAGTTCGTCAGCTTGCTCGAAGTCGGGAGCGTCGCACATGACTTCTGTCACTTTATCGAGCTCGGCAGTCTTATCGTCGAGGTGGACGTAGAATTCGTCTGCCGCATGGACGTAGCATATCTTCCCCGCGCTGCGCAGGCCCTGGCCGACGGGCGCCGGGCGCTCCGCCGGCGGCTGCTCCTCGCACAAGCCGACGAGCTCCTCGGTCACCGATTTCCCTTCGAGGTACAGCTCCACGATGGATATGTCACCGGAAGCGATGAATTGAACGTTGAAAATGGTAGCGCCTTCCGCGGCGAGCTCGTTAAACTTGACTTCGGATTTGCGCGACCAAGATTTGATGTCGCGGGGCTTTTGCAGCGCGCATTTGCGGGAAAGGGCGGGCTTGAGTTTCAGTTCAGCGGGCATGCTGCGGAGTTCGGTGGCGATGGACGCGTTGCCGTAATCCATGAAGAGAACTTCGGTGCCTTCAGAGCCGTCTACTATAACTTGAGCGCGATACCAAGCGCCGTCCTCGGGGTACTTCGCGGCGCAGAGCACACCTTCCTCGCGAGACTCGAGTTCAGGGAATTTTTCAGCGTCGACCACAGCAGCCTCCATGGCCTGCAGCTCGGGCGCCGCGGACTCCAACTGGATCCAGAACTCGGAAGGCGAGTTGACGTGGCTGGCGAAGCAGGACGGCAAGTCGCCGCACTCCGGCGTCTCCGCGCGCGCGGCGTGGCCCTGCGCTACTAGCTGGTCCGTGACGTTGCGTCCTCCGACGAACAGGTCCACGTAGGTCGTCACGTCCTTGAGCACTATGAGAGCGTCGACCGGCACGTCCGTGTCGCCGACTAGCGCTTCGAAGCTCTCGGCCGCCGGTTCGGACCACTGGCCGGTTCCCGTGGGGACGGCGTTGACGCTCGATCGTATGGCGTACGGCTCGATTAGTCTCATCGCATCCGGCATCTTCTTGATAACTCCCGGCTGGTTGTCCAGAACATCGGTGTTGCCGTAATCGATGAATCTCACGGTGGTGATGTCGGAATCGAGGTCTAGCACCTCAGCGCGGTACCAGAGGTCATCGGCGGAGAACTTGGCGATGCAGAGCGCGCCCATCTCGCGTGTCTCTAGATCCTCGTAGCTGTCGGCGTTGGCTTTGAGCTCCGCCTGGATCTCATCGATCTTGTCTACCTTGTCACCCATCTGCAGCCAGAAGTGCCCGGGGGTGTCAATGTGGCTGATGTACAGCTGCGTGCAGCCCGCGGGCAGGGACGCCGGCTCGGGCTCGGCGGCCGGCGCCGCTTCCGGTGCGGTCTCCCCTTCTTCTGGGGTGACCCGCGGTGTGGCTAGTTTTTCCTCGACCAGCTTCATGGATAAGTCGACGCCGTCTAGGTGTAGACTGGCGAGCCAGCCGTCCGCGCCGAAGGCTAGCGTCACTTGCACTTCCTTGTCCGTGGTCCACTCGTTGAGTTTCTCTGTGGCGCTGTCCTGGAGCGCCACCAGGCCGAGGCTGGCGACGAGGGCCTGCGCGCACGGCTCGAAGAACGACGGGTCCAAGACCTTGATCAGGTCCTTGGAAACTGTCTCCGTGTTACCATAGTCTGGGAACTGGACCTTGGCTTCGGTCTCAGTAGCGCTGACTATAGCCGCGCGGTACCAGTTCTCGTCGGAGGACTTCACAGCGCAGAGGGTATCAGGCTCAAATGTGGTTAGGGCTTCAGGAGTACCTTTAATACAAAAACAATGATAATCTTTCGATCAGACGCCGGATTAAAGGCATTTTTCGAGGGACCGATATTGTAATTATATTCCTCCCCGCCTTCTGTACTTTATTACACGTATCTTACCTTCGTCATAAAAGGCGAACAGCTTGTCCAACAAAGCCTGTATCTTGTCGACATCCGCGGCCTTCTGCAGATAGATCTCGTTCAGATTCTCCAGGTGCTGTAGGGTGGCCACGCCGAAGTTGTAGTTGAAGACCGTGCGCACGCAGAGGGTGACCACTTCTTCGAATGCGCCTTCGTCGGGCTCGAAAATATCTAGTTTCTTGCCCGTGGTTATGTCATACAGCGTTGTCACCAAGCTGGAAGCATGAAGATTGCAATTAGATCATGTGATGATGATGACTGGTAATATTGTTTGGTTGGTAATATTCTAATATTACCGCGTTAGCTAAACTGGAGCGGTTGACCGCGAGACACTGCTATGGCGTGGCCACGACTTTAAACGACCAGCGGCGCGGTGAGCCTTTTCCTAGTATTGTAAATTAAGCGAAGTGCGTTAGGCGTCTCGACCGCGCAATGAACTGAGAAACCGCTTGCAGCACCGAAGATAGCGCAAAGTCGTGGCCACGCCGTAAAAGTTTAAAGCGTAGGTGGATTAATGTATTAAACCTTGAACTATGAGATAAAGATAAGACATGTGCGTAGTAAATGTTGATTGGGTTTGGCCACATAATGGTAAGTGATCATCACTCTTTCCACAGCTGGCTTAACAGGATCAGTGAGTATAATCTTGGTAGCGATTCGTACGGACGTTTCACAAGGTTGTACCACCAGCAAAATGAACACCGAAGGAACAATATCGCAAGAATGACGTATTTTGTGTGGCAGGCCGTTATCATTAAAAGTACAAATTACCTGATGCCTTCGACGCTGTCGACGTAGATAATAAACTTATTGCCATTGAGACGCGTTTTCAGTTCTTCAAGGGAGAGCAGCGCCTTGGATTCCGTCGTGTAGTTGTTGAGACAGCATTCCAAAGACTGGTAATAGTAGACGCTCAGTTCCGTCGGCAAAATCATGAGCTGAAAATGAAAGAATAGTAGTTTATGTAACTGATACATAATGAGGGTCCTTAAAACACGAGTGTGGTTTTATAAAACGAGGCGAAGCAGGTTTCCGGCCGGTTCTCTATGCGGCCTCTTTCATACAAGTTCGAATATTACAACAGATATCGCCCCGCCCACTACCACTCTCTTTGCTTTTGCAGTTTAACGCCTTTCACAATGAATTACGACTAAATAATATGGGTTCAAAACCCCGGCTCGCACCTCTGAGTTTTTCGGAATTTATGTGCGGAATTACATTTGTAATTTATCATGAGCTATTCGGTGTAGGAAAATAGCGAGGAAACCTGCACACGCCTGCGAAGCAATTAAATGATGTGTGTGAAGTTCCCAATCGGCACTGGGACCGCGTGGGAACTATAGCCCAAGCCCTCTCATTCTGAGGCCTGTGCCCAGCAGTGGGACGTAAAAAGGCTGGCGATGACCCAATATGAGTCTACTTACATTGGCCAGCGTCGTAGTAATCGCGGTGCCATAGTCGGGTAGCACCGCGCTGATGTTGTCAAGGTTTGACGTGTCGTTCAAAATCGCGCGGTAGATTTTATCTTCGTGTTTGACGGTGCAGTGGATACCGTCCGTCAGACTGTCTTGGGACAGTGGCGTCAGCTAAAAAAGACAAACAAATGAACTTGACAGTTTTAAATGATTCGCGGTTAATCACATTAGACATATTCACAACCTTCATAGTCATAGTCTGCCCGTGATCGTGATGCATCGAACTGCGTCGAAAAATCGGGATCTCAACAAACCTAGTATATGGTAATCGAATCGCAGTCAATATCCCGTTCTGAATAAGTAACATTTAGACATGAACTTGGGTTGTTTGAGGTAGTCGGTAAGGACTGTAAGACATAGCTGCTATTGTATCGGCTATTTTCAATAGTGTCTATTATTCGAGGTTACGAGATCGGGGTGAATGAATGAAAGATAAACTCACTAAGTTGACGTTATAGTTGGCAATAGCGTTCTCCACAAGACTGGCTTTTTCCAGGTCGAGTTGAACGTAGAACTTCTCGAAGGATTCGACGTGCGTGACGCGGCACGGAATCTGCTGACCCACGATGATTGTGAGGTCTATTGCTTCGTCTGAAAATAATAATAATGATTATTTAAAGTTTATCCGACAAAATGCCAAGCAGAAGGCTCTAGTCATGTTTACTTTACGTGTCAACCGCGACTTCCGTCTGCGTAGAACTTGTTTATCGTTATACCACGGGAACTAAGCAATTTAATTCTTATTCTTAGCTATAATACTGTGAAATTTCATCAAAATCCATTCAGAAGTTTTCGTGTGAAATACATAGTAACAAACCTCTGAACATCCTCACAAACTTTCGTGTTTATAATATTAGCAGGACAAGATACTACAGTAAAAAGCTTGTCAAGGTACCTTTCAGAGTAACAGACGACTGCTGTTCAGAGAGCACCGCCAATTGTTTCTCGGCGAGCATGTCCACGACGCTCGCGCCGTTGTTCCAGAGAGACACCTGGTACAGGCCGTCCGCGCAGTCTTGGAACACACACTGGTACCGCGGCGCGTTAAAGCACAAGTCAATCTCAGGGTTGGCTTTCCACTCGCCGTCCTTCGGCGACACGCCCACTAGAGCACAGTGGATCGCCATCTTAGGTAGCTCCATCAACTGGCTATCCAGCTGCCAGATGTCCTTAGCGTCAACCAGCTGCTTGTTACCGAAATCCACGTACTGCACGATGAATTTGGAGAACGGCTGGACGGTAACAACAGTCGCTCGGTACAAGACGCCGTCGGCGGGGTACCGCGCGAGCACCGACGCTCCCACAGGTACCGCGCCAGTGAACGATTTCACGCCCTTGTAGAGCTCCGGGATTTTGTGCATCATCTCCAGGAACTTGGGCTGGAGAGACATGATCTGGGTGAAGAAGTTCTGCGGGGAGATGATCCAGGTGACTGAGACCTCGTGCTGGGCGCCGGACTCGACCGTGGGGTCCGTGAAGGGGGTCTCGAGCGAGACGGGGTCGGTTAGCTCCTTGTATTGGACCTGGGTGAACTTGCTGCGGGCTTTGTACGGGGGCGCGCGGCCGGCGCGGTCGCGGTTGGAGCCCGAGCTGCGGTCGGAGCGCTTGTCGCAGTCCGAGCCGAAGGAGCGCTCGGCGCGCTCTCGCGGGGTGAAGTTGCTTCGCGTGCGGTCTCCCCGATTATCTCTATCGCTCCTGTTATCGCGAAAGTCACGTTTTTGGTTCCAGTCTTTCTTGTCGGCCCAGTTGTCGCGCCGGTCGCCGCGTTCGCGGTTGTCTCTGTTGTCGCGGTTGTCTCGGTTGTCCCTGTTATCTCGGTTGTCGCGGCGATCGAACCGCTCGGGACGGCTTTCGCGGGCGCTGCCGCTGCCCCATTCGTCAGTTTTCTTCTCTTCCCATTCATCTTGTTTGTTGAACTTATTGTCACTGAAAAATTTAAGCAGGTTAAAATCCTAACAGTGGTAACAGACGCAGTGTATGTTTAAAATGAGAGTTAAGTTAAATTAAAACGTTATCTGTTACTTTGTTATTTCAGAAATATTTATTGAATTCAATTAGTTTAGTATTATTAAATGAATACTCAGTAATGCATTGGAATATTTAAATCAGTAAAAACAAATCTTGTGCACATAAACAACTTTACACACCACACCAAGCTGCTAAAAACAAACGAGAGAAAAAAAATAAGGGAAACAACGAAGCGCAACCTAAAAAACACCAAGCTGTGCTGGAATAGTGTAAAACAGAAAAATAACAGTGCGTGGATAATACTGACACGTCGACGACGCGGTACAAGAACGATCGGCGCAAATGTAGGACGCGCCCAAGCGTGATCAAGCAAACAGGACGAGAAAACGAGAACGTGATTAAACCATATTAATGCTTAGTGTTTATTAATTAATAATTCATACGAGATGTTAATGAGTGTTCTGTGAAATGATGGACGAGAGAACAAGAGGGCACGTAAGCATTAAACGGGGTCGGCAAGCGAAACAAAAGACCGGTTGCGGGTGATGTTTGAGACACCACGGTACCGTTTGAGTCTGTCCTGTACAGACGCGCCCTTAGTATGGACCTTCTGAGTGTCGGCGGACGCCGCCTCGGCCGCTTGCTTGAGTCTTTTCCCGACTCCGCTCGAGTCTTTGTGCTTCCAGCCGGGCCTCTGGCCAGCCTTGTCCTGCTGGTCGGGCCTAGGTTTTCTTCTGTAGATTTTATGTACTGTTATTTTCATTTCACTTTGCTTGCGCCGAGATTACTTACTGGCTAAATATATTAGAATACACACAGATAACCATGTATACATTCAAAATAAAATATCTAATATAATCTTTTCATTCGGCACAGTCTCATTTACCAGACGATGCAATTCAATATTAATGTTTCATAAAAGAACCTGAACACTTATAACTTATAAGACATACAGTCCAGACGCCTGTTTCACCAACTTTACAATTGTCAGTTTACAATGACAATCCGAACTACATTTCTTTGCCAGTATGAAGCGTTCTTAAACAAAATCCATACTTTAAGAAGGACATCAACCTGTTGGAGAAGGTTCAGAGAAGAGCAACATAGATGGTGGTTTCACTTAAAAATAGACCTTATGAAGAGCGACTTTCAGAACTAAACCTGTCAACTTTGGAGGAGCGAAGGAAACGTGGCGATCTTATTGAGACATATAAAATATTGCATGATCACTATAATGTCCCAAATATCAAGAACCTATTTAGGATCAGTCAGTGAACGCATATAAGACATGGAAACATTCCTGTCACTTTAAAATGACCACACGAAAACTATACCGCGGTGGGTGGGGCTTGCAAACTGTACCGGCGCGCCGATCAGTTAGGTTGCGCGAGTCCGCAATGGCGGACGCAGTTTTGACAGTTTATTTTAATCATCAAAAATAAGATTTATGTTTTAAAATGCCTTCATGTGGGGTGAAGTTGTGCAAAAATCACACGGATCACTGTCCCAAGGCATCCAAGGGTAGTGGAATCACTTTTCACATGTAAGTACACCATTACCTGAAAATTTAAAAATCTTCTCGCTTACCACAGGGATGTCATTATGCATAATGTAGCAGCTCATTTTACTAATTATTAATTGCCTGTTGGATTATTATATTTATTAAGATACAGATTTGGATTTCAGGCGAATTCAAGCGAGTGGAAATTCGGAACGTTGTCCAAACCCAGGCTCGCGGGAAACTAAGTAATTCAAATGCCCGCCAAGGCATTTGAATTTGCCCGCCAACGCGTTAATTAGCCAGCCAGCCAATAGCGCGACGCGGCGATGGTCGACCACACTGTTTCCACCTCCAAAAAGTAGTGGACTTAAAAAATTTGGCCCTAGCTGGGCCAAATTTTTTAAGTCCACTACTCCTTCCACTTTCCTTCACCGAAAAGCTCATGATAAATTACAAATATAATTTCGCACATAAATTCCGAAAAACTCAGAGGCTTCAGAGGCGATAGGTCAAACCACTAGGCTATCACGGCTATATATTGTTGTTGTTTATTGGATTTACGTAAGTAAAAGTAAAATCTTACAATGCTCTAAATTTGCTAAATACAATATATTATAATTATTAAGATAGTGCAAGAAATTTTTTTTATGACTGGTCCCCTCGTGCATAACGTTGTCCACGCATCTGACCACATCTGACAGACATTGACATCGCAGCAGACGCGCGAACCAATAATGGCCGTAATCTGTCATGCCGAGAACCAATCACATTGAGCCAGTGCGCATTGCCGGACGCTGACAAACGCTACTGGCCTTCTGGTCAAATCTTTGAGTATTTATAAAATGGCTTAACTAGCAAAGCACATCGTAATAGCAACCTAGATTGGTGCGTATTAACGTAATTTTTGAATGCATGGATAGTTTAGTGTATGGTTACTTTGCTGCTGTGTGTGTACTTCATCTTTGTGCGAGTTTTGGCTCTGCTAGTGAACGATACGTTGTATGGAAAGACTGCTTCCATGTTTTATATGCGTTCACTGGGATCAGTACAAATACGCGTTTGAGAGGGCATTCTATGAAACTGATCAAACAACTGAGTGCGAGCAACCCTAGAAAACACTTCTTACCTAACCGTGTTGTGAACTCTTGGAATGAACTACCCGAACTTGTGATAAGTGCGCCTTCAGTGAACAGTTTTAAAAATAGACTGGACAATCATTTAAAAAATATTAAAACACAAGTGCAGTGATAGACACGTATCAGCTCTTATGAGCTGCTAGTGTATTATTTGAAATAATAAAAAAGCTCTTCAAGTCAGCAATTGACATTGAAAACTGAAATTTGTAAAGTTGGTGAAATAGGGGCCTGGACTCGACTGGTGAGAACTCTAAGATCCTCGCCTTTAGAGAGAAGTCTACTAAAGCTGGGTCGGCAACGTACCTGTTGTCGCGGTTGTCTCGGAAGTTCTGTCGCGGCTGCGCGGCCCCGTCCTCCCATTCGTCGGCGGGCGGGGGCGCCGCGTTGCTCTCCCATGGCTTGCCGCCGCGTCTGTGGACAACGGACGGGGAACCATTCAGAACAGGGCCTCGTTTCTCGAAGCTTATTAGATTAATAATATTTGTTTTGTTTAATTTTTTCATGTAATTTACGATACAAAAAACTAATATTATTAGTCAAATAAGCTACGAGAAACGGGGCCCAGGGCTGGATGAGCTTGATTTTAATGCGCACAAAGACAAAAAATTACGGTTTATTGATCGTCGCAAGTTCGTTGATTCAATTATTCTGGCTGTACGTTTGACATGTGTGATTTAGAAGATGTCTATAGTCAATGAGGACAGGTTAAAAACGAGCATAATTTAATTTAGCTGGTATAAAACGTTACAGATTTATTGAAAAAAAAAAAAAAAACCTAGATTATGTATTATGATTATGATAAATCTACTTACAAATAATTTTATGTTTTTACGATTATAATATCAAAACTGGGATCAAAGTATAGTAAGAACCGATAACCGACATTAGTAAATTTATAAAACGTGATCTTGCAAATACTAGAAAGCAATTCAACACATTTCATAAAGTTTGAAATATAAAATATACAAAACGTAGTTATAACGGAGCAAATGCTTCACGCAACAAACGGTGCATGAATGAAGTCGTATAAAACTTCAACATTAAAATGCAAAGAACAAAAAAGAAAGGGACGAAATTTCTCTAAACTCACCTTTCTCCCTTATCAGGTCGTCCTCCAAATTTGTCGCTATGCCGGCCAGGTCCCGACCGGTCAAAAGGCTCCCTGTTCTCTCTGTAATACAAATTCCTGGCCATTATACTAAGAACACTAAACTACTGCATACTATAGTCACTACTCGAGATGTACTAGGTAAAAGATTACAATACACCCGCCACTCAAACTGTGGTTCAAAGAACCGAGACCAAGGTCAAAATCACTGAGTCACGCGAGCCTCCAGTATGCCGAAAAAAGCTGAGCGTACATAAAAACTGCCGGTATATTGTAAATATTCCAATTAACTTTTATGGCCCGAATATAAAGAGAGTAAAGCGTCTATGTAACTATAACTACTAAAGTGTTTGGTGGCTTTATCTGTGGTCTTGCCAATCTTATCCCATCTAGTGTTGATGTGAAAATCTATGTCAACTAGGCGTAAATGTTGACAATACTTTACTATCAGCGAGATGTCAATTTGATTTGATCACATCAAGATATGGATAAACTAGGATGGAAATATTGCGTTACAAACCCCAAATATTTAGACATGTAAGTACTTAAGTACGTCAGATAAAATCTGTTATAATGAAGACACGTTCATTTTAATAAACCAAGAATCAATTTGAACTTCTTAGGTGTAAATAATTTGAAGTAGATTGGAAATATTACATCAGAATATGTAAATTTTTTACCTATATGTGGTTCTGAATTTGTTGTTTTGGATCGGATTTTTCAACGACAAAATGAAAGTTTGTATCCACGGACCAACCACCCATATGCTCATTTGCACCTATAAATCTCTAGCTCAGATGACAAGCAATGAACCAATCACGACGCATTCCCCCGGCCCGCTCACCGCAGCTTTTTCGTAATGACTTTCCTAGTAAATTAAAAAAGATTAGGTGTCCCGAGGGAGGTTGGTCCACGTTTGTATGAGAAACTTATCGACATGACACAAGTTGATTGATCTTTTTCAGCTACTAACCTGTTTCGGAAACTGCCGCCCCTCTGCGCGAATTCCTCGTTGCCCTCGCGCGGCGGACGCCACTCCTCTTTGAAGCTCTTCTCTCGTTTGAAGCCTTTACGTCGGCTGTCGTCGGGAACGCTGCCCTCGGGCGAGCTGTAGGGCTCCGGGGCTGCTTTGCTGGTCGGGGTGGTCGCTTTGATCTGCTAGGGAGGAGCAGCTACTGAGTATAAGCTCGGTTACTTTATACGGCGACACTGGTGGACATTATACACATGAGTACGGTGACGTCTCTGCACTCATCGTGTATATGTATATGAATTTGTGTGCCCTAGGCAATAGGTCTTAGCCAATGCCGGGCGGGAGTAATCACGTAAAAAACATATTTAAATACCTACCTCGACGTTTCGGATGCGACGTTGCGTACATGGTCTCGAAGGGACTCAAACGGAAGGGGTGGAATTTTTTACGTGGTTAAGTCCAGAGTAGGTATCATGGAAAACATTATCAAAATCGGGAGGAACATTGTTGAAGATGTAAGGCCGAGTATTGAGAATCGACGCTGTTACAGCAACTGTATAATTTAGTTGTTACGAAGATTCGCGACTACGCAGGCGAAAGTACACAGCTAGCGATAGCATAACCATTTCATCGCCGCAATGTCGCTCAAATCAATCAGCTGTGTTGGAATTACATACGGGCTAAGCCCTCTATGTAGCAAACAGTTTAAATCCTTTTCGCTACACTATACATAAGTGAGCTGATTTCATCCAATGATAGATTGACGCATTATAAGACTGTTATAACGTTCACAACCCGAGTTCGAAGGAGTATGAAACAACGCATCAAAAGTCAATGAAGCATGTTGTTCTCTGTACTCATATCAAATAATTTGTAACGGGATATCGACGTGCGAGAAACAGTGCGTTCATAACTTAATAAGGAATGATTGTGCGGTAGTCAGCAGTAGAAGTAGCTAAGCAGCCGAAGCTGTCAAAATGATCTGCACAAGCTCTTATGTCTATAACAATAGAGCCGTGAGTAGATAATTGTGAACGCGTTGGTAGCTTAGGTACTTTTGCTGCTGACTGTACTGCGATAGATATCACAGATTGGGGTAGAAGGAAAGAGTTCATCGATTTGTATTAGAACCGAGCGTGTAACATTATGCATAGGTATTTTGACGTCACGAATATACATACATAATTTAGTGTGAAAATATGTCGATTAACAGCTCCAACTTTTGTGGTGATGTTTGGACAGTTAATTGTAGAGCAACAAGGTATTTTGTTTTTAAAAAATAACGTCGCACGCGGAAAACGGCGGGGTGTTGGAACGCGTAATTAGGTTCTCAGCCCTTTATTTCGGCAAGCGAGGTACGTACACTCTTTCCTTCTACCCCGACATAGTTCTGTGATAGATATACCGAGACTTATGTACGTGCGTATGTGCGTTTATGTTTAACGTAAGCTTTAACCCAACTGGACCAATTGGACTAAGAACTAGACCCAAGGAGAAAATGAGGAAAGTATGTTGGTACAAAACAATGTTATTTATTGTTCGAAATAATGAGTACCTTTCAAAGCTGCTATTAAATATAGAAAGCAACACGATCACGCCTCTCGGGGCACGCTGCGCTTGTACTATGGCTTCGACAACGTATTATTACCTATATATCCAATCATAAAATAACGGACAGGATAGGTATTTTAAATTTTATCTGGGATATTAATTGTCTTGATAGAACATCTTATACCTACATATGATCGGGAACTAGTAACGGAAAATTAAAACGGTATCGAAATCATACATTGCTGCGCGCTCATCATCATCACCAGCCTATTTTTTACGTCCCACTGCTGGGCACAGGCCTCCTCTCAGAATTAGAGGGCTTGAGTTATAGTTACCACGCGGGCCCAGTGCGGATTGGGAACTTCACACACATCATTGAAATGCTTCGCAGGAGTGTGCAGGTTTCCTCACGATGTTTTCCTTCACCGAAAAGCTCATGATAGATTACAAATGTAATTCCACACATGAATTCCGAAAAACTCAGAGGTGCGAGCCGAGGTTTGAACCCACGACCCTCTGCTTGAGAGGCCATAGGTCAAACCACTAGGCTATCACGGCTATTTGCTCACGGCTGCTCGCTATTTGAGTTTTAACTATTAGATATGAATTTAATGACGCCAATTCTTTGAACAATGACATCAACATCAACATCATTACCAGTACCACGGTTGGAATAGGTAGGTACTCGACAGCGGAGTCGACATCGATATTAAAATTCAACTTTTTCTCATACGCGTTCTTTGCATTAAAAAAATCAATTAAGTTTATTGCAACTTGTGACCAGAGCTGACAGTTTTTTCTCAAAGAATCAGCATCGCTATTCAGCGAGGCAACGCTGCCAGCCTTTTGGGCACCATACCACAGCTTATTTAGATTTAATTTACATTCTTTTAAGTTTTAGTTTATTTAGTTTTAGTTTTGCAAACTAGGTAAGTAAAGTATTCTAATGTAGGTACATATTTTTTATTACGAACCTCATAGTAAAGACTATGGTGGTGTCATTTATTATCTTGATTTAAAATCATTAGCGTTCCTAGCGTTCGTCGACTATGCTAAAGCATTCGATAGCGTTCATCATTCCGCAATAGTTGCAGCCAGAATATAGAGCCTACCTACACAAACTTAATACGGATCATTTATAATAGCAGCACTGCCGATATCAAATTACAGTCTTCTGGCCAATCCTTTCGAATTGAACGAGGTATAAAACAGGGCCAGGGGGATCCGCTGTCTCCAAAATTATTTACTTGTGTCCTTGAAAACGTATTTAAAAGCTTGGCGGTATGGGAGTCTAAGGGTGTCGTCGTCGGGGAGAGAAGGTTGATTAACCTTCGATTTGCCGACGACATTATACTATTCTCTTCGTCGGCCCAAGAACTCGAAACCATGCTACAAGAACTTAGCACGGCGAGCCTTCAGATTGGATTGCAGATAAACATGTTAAAGACTTAAATAATGACAAATGGCACGAAACGTAGGATCCAAATAGACGGGCAAACAATACACTACGTCGACGAATATATGTATTTGGGCCAAGTAGTCTCTTTCAAGAACAGGCAGGACAAGGAAATTGAATGGCGCCTTGAAAATGCTAGGAAGAGCTACTGGTCCATGAAGGAGCACATGAAGGGTAATCTTCCCATGACACTGAAGCGCAAACTCGTCGACATGTGTATCCTGCCCGTCCTGACGGTGCTCAAACGTGGTCTTTGACTGAGCACCAGAAATCCAAGCTGAAGGTTTGCGGAATCGATCGAATCCGGAACACCACACTGCGCTCCTGAACTCGAATAGCCGATGTGGGAAAAAAGGCCGCCAAGCTTAAATGGGATTGGGCCGGACATGTCTGCCGGATGCACTCAAAAAGGTGGGCGCACTCAGCCAGATGGTGGGTACCGAACGACAGTCAGTGGCGGCGTGGCAGGCCCAGGCGGAGATGGCGAGACGACCTAGACTCCGAATTAAAAGATTGGCCAGATGCGGCTCAGGATAGAGAGATATGGAAGTCAAGAGGAGAGGTCTTTGCCCAGCAGTGGGACACAATTACAGACTAAAAAAAAAATCATTAAATTTTAAATAAATACAACAAAAATTGCATCGGGATGCAACTTACAACTGATCTGTGTGTCGATATAAGTACGGATTAATTACATAAGCCACGCCCTCTTTCTGACCGGCCAGAACGTCCCAACCGGCAACGCTTGCCGGGTGCTAGCTGACCAAGCATTCTTGGCGATTCGGGGCGGTATGTGTGTGAATAATTTGTATTGTATTCGTTTCTATTCTGATCTTGACTAATCTTCAAGATCGGCCGCCCTTAGCACGATGAAATGTCCGAACCCTGATCATTATAAACTCTGATAACTTAGATAAGGCGTACCTATGCATTCGGCTTATAGCAAGTTTGGAGTTCCCCGAGGACAATGCAGTTTTAATGGTAAGCTATCTAATAGTACTGCGAAAATTCGTGTTAGAATTACGGTCATCGCAATATACGATTTACCTACTCACGCTAGCTCACGTGATGATAATGGTAAGCTACCTATTTAGCTCTGTAAACGAATAACGCTAGTAAACAGAATAAAATCAATCCTTGGTACCAATATTCAATGCAGACAGGATTTTTAAAACCATATCTTTCCATGCCACACTTTTTCGATCCGACAACATGATTGATCTGTACTGTCCCAGAATTTTACTTGATGTTGAGCATGCTGGTTAAATAGACATCAAATCAAGATGCGTCGCGCATTTGCAAGCCACTTACAATGCAATTTTCATTCTTCACTAATTACATTGCTATCTTATAAATAAGTAATTACTGACGAGATAGGTATGATGTTCTTATTCAAAACGTTTATCGCTCGCGTGGATACTAGAGTAAGTTGCAGCTACTCAGTTCATAAAAAAAAGGGAAAGTAAGCACATATTTCACGCGCTCTATTGCACATCGGCAATTAGGTATATTTGAAAGAGAAAAACTACCAACATTGGCCAAATAGTTATTGCTAGTGCCGTGGCGTAACCAAAACAATAATGAATATTAATTAGGATTACAGTTAATAATTTCATTTAGTGGTTATGAACTATAAACAAGGCTTTCTCTCTGGAGGCAAAAATAAAAGGTAAACAATTTTTGAAGTGCTTTTAAAGGTAACTCAAGCAAGTAACATGAAACAAATACTCTATTTAAATGCATAGGTACATAGCATACATACCTAAATCTCATTATACATTATACTATGATATTGAAATGAACTACAAATGAAGGCACTTGACTAATTCAGTTGGCTCATTCATGTTCTCAAGATCTATCAAATTCCAACCACATTTTTGAGCAGTGTACTACCTATGCTCAAAAATGTCTAGGGATCAATTTATATGCCCACACACACACATTTGATGCCTAGATAGGTATTTTTGAGCAGTGTAATGAAATATGCCCATGCTCCATGCCTACATAACTTGGAATGGAATAGGTAGGTATAAAGATAATCCATCAATCATTCCACACTGAGACGAAAATGAAGTATGGACAGCTGAGTACCTTCATCTTAGTGTGGAATGATGGATAAAAATTAGTGATGTGATGAGACGGATGACATAAATAATGTAATTACATGTGATGAAAATACATGTGCTCTCTTACCTCAGGATTGCTCCTTGGTTGTGATAACTGGTTCATCTTCCTAGCTACATCCAGAGGCGGGCTGACAGTGTCATCAACTAGTGAGACCAACATAGTGTCACTCGACAGGACTCCCACTATGTTAGCAATCAAAGTCTTTTCTAGAGCTAACATTTCAAGCTGATTCGATGTTTTTGTTTCAACTGGTTTGTTTTCAAATCCCTAAAAAAATTAACAACAATTGTAATAAACATTAAGTGTTAACTATCCTCACGCAAAATAGGCGCAAACTAGTCATCGAGTTGCGGAAAATAGCCCGTGCTACAATTACAATAAGTGTTAACTATGTATGTATGTTTAAGTTAAATTACACTTACTTTCAATGCGCACTTCATTGCTTGGGCCGGCAGTTCTATCAGTTCAGGTGTGATGGTTCTGAGGTCTGACACTTCAACCTCCTGCTCATTGCCGTAATCCACATATGCCACTATGACTTTATTGCCCTTGGTTCCTCGGATCCTAGCTCTGTACCAGTTGCCATCATCAGGGAACCTTGCACAGCAAGCTGCTCCCAACGGCAGTTCCCCAGGAGATGAAGTGCTCTCGCAGTGGGCCTTAACTGCATCCATAACTGCATTCAGAGCATCTATTTGGTCAGATAGCTGTATGTAGAATTTTAGACAGCTGTCCACATAGGATACTAGTACGGAAGACCTGCTTCCCAATGTAAGCATCTCCATCCACTTAAACTGAAGCTTGTCTTTCATGTTTGCCATCAACAAGTCCAGTACATTCTTGCCATCTAAATAGAGTTCTCCATATTGTATCAAAGGTGGGCCTTCAGGAGCCACAACTCTGAGTGTCATAACTTTCATATTCACTAGCTGCTTAAATGCCTCATTCAGATATGGGCCCTTTTCCAGTTTTTTCACTCCTGACAAACAGAATCTCATGGCAAAAACATTTGGCTTCACGAACTCTTCTGGAATGTCAAAGATATCATAATATGATACCATTTCGGTGTCACCGAAGTCCACAAAGAACAGTTTGCATTGGGACCCAGATAGATTCATAACTATTGCTCTGCAAATGACTCGGTCTCCAGACATTCGGCCGAGGCAAACTGTTCCAATCATAGGAGGCTCTGCTAGGCTGCTGTGTGGCCTCTTGTTGATCTCATCCATCATATCTTGGAGTTTTTTAGCATCTTGTGTTAGCTGCACCGCGAAGAGCTCAGGTCCTTCTTCAGCAAAAGATACAAACACTTTGTGTTGAGAATTTGTTTCTAGCAGGCGACTTTTGTAGGTTGAGGATTTCTTAGGAGACAAGCTATTCTTGTTAGCAGCTGGCGTTGATGGGGGTGTAGTGACAGGGAGAATTGGAGGTGACTTCAATGCCACCTGTGGTTGTCTTATTGGAGCTCTAAGATTCACAGGACCCCTCACAGCCTTATTCACTATTAACCTCTGACTAATAGCCGATTGTGCAGGCTGTGCAGGCACCATGGCACCATTAAAGGATACAGTAGCATGCTGTTGCAAACGCATCGCTGATGCAGGGTTTGATGGGAAATTCTGATTTACATGAAACGGTACATGCTCAGCATATGAAGGAGATTCAGCTACTGAGTTTTGTGGCCAGGTGCCCTGCTGGTTACCAATTCCAGAGTGCTGCTGAAATTTTTCAAGCATCAACACTTCTTGTCTTGCTACTGTTACCGCAATACCAAACCGGTTTGATAAAAGGTATGTAGAGAAATCAGTTCCTTTGAATTGTATAGAGATGATGGGAATAGTAGATTGACCTTCAATTGTTGCTGGATACTCCGCGTAGCACAGCAAGGTTTGTAACTTGCTCAGAAGCTGTTCGTCCCAGCGGCCCGAGGGATGCATGATGCGTGATAAGTAGTAGTCGGTCGCCTGACCCGGCAACTGAAGCAACATCGGGTCGTACTTGTCCAGACATCTTATAGCACTCAGAGAAATTAAGTCTTTATTACCATAGTCTATGAAGTGTACTCCCAATAAGCCGGTAGACAGGTTCGTTGTGTTAATGATTTTAGCCCTATAATAATTCCCATCTTTGTATTTGGCGGCACAAACCATACCTTGTTGGATAGCTGCCGGAGTCGCGGACCCGATGCCTTGTTCTAAGTTTTCACGAGCCCCCTCAAACAGGGATTCCACCATCAACGATGAAGACTGATCTAGCTGTCCGCTCAGTTTCAAAAAGTGAGTATCCCCGTCCACATGGGTCACATAAAGACGAAAAGACCTTAGCGATTCGGTTGGCAAAGCCATAGTTGAGTATTTACTGAAGCCGATACTGAATAAAAAACGACAAAGTCTGTACCAACTCACATAACTCAGATTAGAACGAGAACTGTTCACCGCACATCAACAGAATTAATGAAAAAAAGAATTATCTACCGCTTTCTTTTCCGTTTACGTTTCGTTTTCAACAAAAATGGCAGGGCAGACCACAGATTAGAGAGATAATGAAAATAAAGACAGGCGCTCAATCGTCATAGACTAAGGAGTTATTTCACAACTCAGATTTCACAATCATTGCCGGTTTTTTTATGCTATGTAATGTACACTTTTTGAACGATTTTATCAGAGACCAAAACAGCCTAGCTGTCAGTTCAATCATAAAAAATTCCCCCAATAATTTTTTGCATTTTTGCATTGCTTTGCTTTGCCGAAAACAAACAGTGAAGTGAAAAAAATGTTTATGCTCTACGACGGGCTAAGGATAAGGATGATATAGATTAAAACTACTGTGCTCTCCATTTGAAAATCGAAAAATCTCTACAAAAATGATCGAGACATGTTCAAAAAAATGCATGCTTCTGGGCACTGTTTGCCTTGGAATGTAAGCTTATCACGGAACGAGATGAGGACGATGCAAATTTCATACATTACTGTAGTTTACATGATTCACGTTATAAGACCGGAACCCGTATTTCACCTTGTACTATTATACTTTTCAGACTAACAATTGTAGTACTGATTCTGGAATCCCATTTGGCCGACTCACTCTCAGGCCATAAGATGAAAAACAAGACATTTCCTGCAACCGAAAACAACTCGACATGTTGGATGCACCAGAAATATTCAATTATCAGTGAATGCCATCCTTGCTCAGGTAATTTAGTATTTTTAAAGACACTGGTCTCTTTGAATGTGAACCCTACTATACTAGGTTTGTTAAAAGATGAAATAACTTTTCTCTAAACAGCAAGTGTTGGTTATTTCAACAATGGTATAATTGAATGATATAAAATACTGTCATTACTTGAACATATTTAAGATAATTTGTAGTCATATTTTTAATGTTATTAAAAATTTACTGTTTTATTTTCAGATTTTGAAATTAAAAGTAAGAGTATAGGTGTTTGCATTCACACTAGTTTTAAGGAGATATTGAAATGTGCTAATGGAGAAACAGTCACTAGAAGGTAATTATTTGAAATTTGTTGTGTTTTGTGTGATTTCTCAACTATGATCATCATCATCATCAGCGTATTCTAGTCCACTGCTGGACATAGGCCTCCCCTAATGAGCGCCACAGCGCCCTGTCTTCAGCTTGCCGCATCCAGCATCTGCCTGCAGTCTTTCGCAGATCGTCATCCCACCTGGCTGGAGGGCGTCCTACACTACATTTACCGAGTCGCGGTCTCCACTCAAGTACACGTTTACCCCAACGGTGGTCGGTTCTTCGTGAGATATGGCCGGCCCACTGCCACTTCAGCTTGCTAATTCTTTGAGCTATGTCGATAACTTTGCTAACTTTGATAACTATGATGTCTTTGTTTTAAATTTTGTTAAAGTATTTGTAAGACAATCCTGATAATTATTGCAAACACTTATTAATAGGTTTCCACCAATAATAACCTGAGTCAGGTTCTCGGTCTGAAACATCACCGATAACAATTGTTGGCACTGATTGGGTTTGGACATAATAAAATAACTAAAACAATATTACTAACATAGTTTCTTTACAAAACAAATTAATATTAGTAACAAGAAATACATAATAGTAATTTAGTGATCTATCTTTCATTTTCAGCTGTGACAGGGTAGCCTATTTAGAAGAGAGGGCATTTTGGAAATTCACTATTTGGTCTCTTGTCATCGGTGCAGCTTCTTCAATAGCTGTGATGCTGCGAACAAGAGTCCTCAACTACAGAGCGCGGAGGAAGGCACGGATTGCTTTAAGCAACGGAGCTATATAATGCTAACTGTTAATCATGTAAATTTCAAAGTGTGTTTATTTGTTATTTTATCATATTGAAATGAAGTAACACACACTCGTTCTTGCACACATTTTAGAGAGCTAAAAGCCATAAAGGCTACATTATATTCAATAAAGATGTAGAGTTAAAACTAGTTGTAAATAAATGTACCTATTATGTTATTAATATTTTCAATAACTCTGATATAACCTTGACATTTACACTGTTCCCTAGCAATCTGTAGCATTGTTTAGTTGATATTTTTTCAGGGAAATCATAATCTTTAGGAAATGCCATGAGTAATGAGACTTCTTTTGGGGTGAAGAATCTTAGTTTGAGGTCCTTTAGAGTTTCTACATATTTGCTGCTCCCCACTTCATGCATATTAGCTTCTTTGTAATACTTGTCAACTGTTTCAGGGCTTGCATCAGTAAATACAGAGCCTGTTCCCTCAACATAGTGTGAGTAGGCTTTTGTGAAACAACAGGATCTCCTGGAGTCTTTGTAACAGATGTCAAAGATATTTGACCTTTTTAAGAGCTTGTCTGGAATCAAGTATTTGTCAGGAACACAGTCCTTGATTATTTCACTTAGTGCAAATGGTTCATCAAAGTCTTTTGGAAGTCTGTTCATCTGTAAGATCATATTAATGGTTATAAAAATATTCATAAGCTCCCTAAAGATAAATTATGTATAGCAGAATTTGAAGCTGCAAGCAAAGATTGCATACAAGCAAAAAATTAGAAAACCATGTGGAGATATCATCTTGTTTTAAGCTGTATGATTGCTTACTAACAACAGCATGAATACTTGTTAATTATACTATTGGCACAAGTTGAAAGTCATTTGCAGGATAATGTACTATGCAAACATATTCATTTACTTACTATTTCATCCCTTTTCTTAAAAGACCCGGTAGAGTTACGCCTAGCCAAGCAGTAATATCTAAGCCTGGAATTAGGTACACCAACTGTTGAAGGACACACAAGAAATTCCTGATAAACAAATTCACATTCTTGCAACTTTTGTACAAACAAGTCTCGAACAGTAGAGCATTCAAATCCTTTCACATTTTCCATTAGAATGTACTCAACATTATCAAGTTCACTCAAAATGTCTATCAAATAGGTGAATGAATTGGTTCTTGGGTCGTTTTTATCCAGGTAATTTCCGTTTCTAGTAAAAGGCTGACATGGCGGAGACATGAGGATTGTGTCAACATTTAATTTTTTCAATTCTTCTGGTTTAATTGACTGAATGTTTCTGTTCAAAAGGTTTGTCTCAGGGAAATTGTGTCGGTATACTTCATTGGCGACAGTGTTTATATCAACTGCGGCCACTATACTCCCTAGTAAACTCGAATCTGTAAAATTCAAATGTAATATTAACATTCTAGTTTGAAAGTCTTGTATGCAGCAGATTGCATTCTAAAACCTTACGTTTCCAAGCACAATGCATGCCTCCTATTCCGCTGTACAGTTCCAATATCTTGTGATTCATCTTTACACGATTATTATTGCCTCGCTATAATTAATATGACTTGAATAATTATGACATGCCACGAACACGACACCAAAACACATCATACAGATTAATGCCTCCGATGAGTCTTTTTGATAGAATAAACACTTTTTTTTTTTTTTTTTTTAATTCATCCCATAAGGGATAGGCAAAGGAACTGAGTCCATACAGCCACGTCTGATGTGTTTTGTAAATTTCTGTATATTAAAGTCCTGTCATCGTCAGAGTTGTCAGTCTAGTCACGTCCTGTCAACTGCTCATGCATTCCGTAAAGCGATAGTGTACTTTACGGCGAGCTACGGCGAGCAGCAGCCGGCGGATATTTCGGGGTCACAAACAGAGGGAATACGCGTTTTCACTTGAATTCTTCATTTGCTGGGCACTTTCACGTCAATTTGTTGTATAATACACTATCTTTATTATCCACCAAACAACATTGAGCACAGAAACTAAAATTCAATTAACGACACGATCCACTCTCATCGGTTTCCCGCCAAATTCCCTTCTAGAATAAACACGTTGATTTGACGTTGACAGTTCGACTGACAGAAAGGAAAGATGACAACATGACGTCTACAATGGTGTTACTAGAGCTTGTCCGAATAAATCCTCGTAAATAAAGCAAAACACAAGTTTTGCCTTGAGCTGTCGGTCGATCTGGTCATGCAAACTGGCACAAGTAACGTGTTGTAGATCGATCAAAAAGTCAAGAAAATGGAGAAAAGAACTAAAAATTTCACATACAAATTTCTTGACTTTTTGGATATACAGGGTGCTCGGGAGCGATCCAAAAGATTTTAACCACGCATTTCTGAGGTCATATGGAGCACAAAACGTTATGTGAACATAGGGCCTAATCGGCGTTACTAAATTTCTTTTTTTTTCACACAAAAAAATATTAATAATCACGAACTTCAAGATAACGATTCCTTAGGACGAGCTGGAAACGCAGTATCTGAAAATCTGGACATAAAGTTATTAAAGTTTTGGCGCCAATTAAAGTTTTTGTGTATGTGTGGGTGCACCAATTTTGACGTCCCTTTCTTACCTGTAATGTTAGAAGCAAGAAGAAATAGTTTCGAAAGAAAGAAGGGTTTGCCTTAAACACAAGTCTTGTCATCATTTTGACGTACTTATTGGTCATAGACAAGATCAAGTACTAAGTTTATGTGTTCAAAGAAGGTTCTAAAGAAGTCTGGGAATTCAACCTTTTACTTAGGTACGCTTTCTTATTTAAAACAACACAAGTTATTAATACTTGTAGCTTGTAGCATAAGATTCTTAAATAATATTTTAACACAAACATTAAATGCTAGTCATTCGTTCACAAGGTCAAAATATTGTTTGTTCAATTAACAGAAACGTTAATTGCACTGGACACAATAGAAATTTTATTATTTATCGGTTATCGATGACCGGAATGGCAGTAAATAGATTCGTGAAAAACACTAGAGCTGCTTAGCTATCTATTAAGTAGGTACTCTAAATTTTTTCCAATCTACTAAACATTTGTTCCCAGTTCGTGCTTGTTCGTTAAAATATGAGTCTGCTCAAATCAAAACCTGAATTTAATAAATAACCCCTGCGTTGTCATTTCAAAGTTCAATATTTCACAAAAGGATGAACCGATTTTAATGAAACTTAGCTAAGTACCATCTTGATTCAACTAGCTTTCGACTAACAAAAAACCGCATCGAAATCAGTTCATCCGTTTGGGAGCTATGATGCCACAGACAGATACACAGGTCAAACTTACAACACCTCTCTTTTTCGTCAGCGGTTAAAAAGACGGCTCGTTTTTTTGATTCTCGACGCAAAAATAGAGCAGAGTTTGACCTGTGTATCTGTGTATGGATGTATTTGTGTGTG
The DNA here is from genome assembly GCA_963691665.1 of Clepsis dumicolana. NCBI lineage: Eukaryota > Metazoa > Arthropoda > Insecta > Lepidoptera > Tortricidae > Clepsis > Clepsis dumicolana. Next base: position 4,031,085 of record OY829517.1, read on the forward strand.
GCATCGTAGCTCTTAAACAGATGAACGTTTTTTATTTATTCGAAATAGTTATTCCATAAAAATCTGTTCGTTGGGTTTTTACAACTTTTCTGAGTTGGTTAAGTTATTCGTACCGAATCACTTCACTTTGTAAAATTGCGTTTAACATCAAACATATTGATCGCCTTCGAATTTCTCTACGAAAAATCGCTCTCAAGTGCGGTTACGTTAGCCGAGTGCGGCGCTTCGTGTTAGCCTAATGTGGACACAGGGTGCAGCAGGAGCCCGGAGCTTCAACTTTTGTATGGCTTCCATGGTGCTGGTAAAATTCGTTTCTGGAGTGGAGAGTTTTAAATAATTTAATGAATTTATGCCGAAAAGGCGTCCAAGATTTCACACCGTAGTATGTATGCATTAGTCCTGCTTCGATGGTTACGCTTAGAGCGGTGGTTTCCAAAATTATCCGCTTAAAATTGACCCGTTTTTTTGCGATTCTTAACATTATCAGTTATTATCGAGAGCTTGAAGATGAGCGAGACAGCACGATCCTCCGTCCTACTTCGGCGCTACGTCACAGCATACGTCACGCCCCACCGTGCACCAGGACATCGGAGAGGCGAGCGGACAGAACTAGACTCACTTTTGGCGGCGTGCTAGCTAGGGATAGGACATAGAATAGGCTCCGGAACCTGCGTCTCATACTTAGGTCTTGTTAGGTAGTCTAGATAGGTCGTGAGTGCTAAATTCTATTGTGTGATTGTTAATTTCAAATAAAACAGTTGATTGTCGTTTGAACCATTTTACTTTCGCCCACTGATCCATAAGATCAGTCGTGGGATTAAGAATTTACGCTAGTGGCATCCAGACTTTGTTTTAAGTTCTTTATAATTTAAATTGAATTCCGTTAGATAACGTACGTGTTTTAAAATCTTGTAACGTGTTGTGACTTGCTTTATAGCTTATGCTTCTTGCTTATACAATAGTGCAGTTCGCTTTGATTTTAGCTTCGCTAGTAATTTTAAAAGCTGAAAGCAATTTAGCTTGATGGTGCAGACATTTTGATAATTGTTGATCATTTTATTTAAAAATGTCGGAAGGTAGTTCTAGAGAGACGCGTCGTAATGAAAATCAAATTAAAGAAACCGATGTCGTATTTAGTACGATTCTAGATAAATTGAGAGCGATCGAAGACAGATTAGGGCCTCCCTCTGCTACGCCGCCGCCACGCCCGCCTTCTTCAGCATCAGATCGCTTTGCTGTGTTTGTCCCTGTTACAGAGCGATCCACGACACCGCCCTTACCCTCGGGTGGCGCGTTCGGCGCTGCACATAGCGACGCCTCGGTTGTCAACGGCAGCTCTGCAACGACCGGACAGCCCCGGGTCCCTGACGCCACCTCACGCGGTGACACCCCCGCCGGCGAGGTAACGGAGAGAATCGTGGGAGCGCTTTCGTCGTTAATTCAAGTAAGACCGACCCATTATTACATTTCGCCTTTTGACCCTCAACTGCATGACTTCGATGTTTGGTGTGCAGAGGTGGACCGCGCGCGCGTCATTAATCGTTGGGCCGATAATGAGTGCTTATCGCGTGTTGCGAATTGTTTAAAAGGAGACGCTCGCTCGTGGCTTAGTGATTGGGTGTCGAATGACCGCACCTGGAGTAATTTCAAGATCGAATTTCGTTCCCTCTGCCCACGAAACGTAGATGTGGCAACCGTGCTTTATGATGTTATGCGTACTGACTCGAGAGGTTTCGCTACTTATGCCGAATATGCACGTCGTACGTTGCTGCGCTTAAATATTGTGACCGGGTTATCGGATGACCTCCGGACGGCCATAGTTCTCAGAGGCATTACGGATTCGCAGATTAAAGCGGCTGCTACTAATGCTAAACTAAAACCACAGCAGATAGTTGATTTTTTGTTCGTATTTGTTAAACCTAAGAATGAATCGCGAGTCGCACCCCATGATTCTGCCCGTTCTAATCTACCCGCAAATTCAAATTTGCGCAAACGAGATTTTACTAGGTCGGACAACAGATCGAAATGTTACAACTGCGGTGGTCTGGGTCACAAACGACATCATTGTCATAAAAGGCCGCGTGTAGAAAATAGTAATAACGGCGGTGATCGCAGCGCACCCGCTAATGCGAGTAAGAGTAGTACAAGTGCGAGCACGACAGGTCCTCCGCGAACCTCTACTGCCAGTAATAGGCCTTCGGTTACTTGCTCGTACTGTCATAAGATGGGTCATAGTGTGGAGTCTTGTTTCGCTAAACAGCGTGTAGAAACAAACAATAAAAACCCTAATAATGTCAATTTATGTCGCAAACGGGACTCTGTAGCTAACGATGATGTAATGACGGCAGTGATAAAAGGTGTTTCATTAGATGTTCTCATTGATAGTGGGTCAAGCGTGTCGCTAATATCGGAATCGGTTTTGAAACATCTTAATTGCAACAAAGTTCCTACCTATAGAGTACTTAGAGGCATAGGAAGTCAGGAAGTTGCATGCACCTCCTCTGTGACCTTAGTAGTTGAGTTTCCCGAAATATCTATTGAGGTGGATTTGTATGTCGTACCCGAGTCGTGTATGAACGCGTCAGTACTAATAGGGACAGATGTTTTAAACCGCCAAGGTGTTACCTATATTAGAACAGGCGAAGTGCAGCGATGGATAAGGATTGAGAGCTCTCCTGTCGTACAATGCATTAGCGAATTTGAGTCCGATATCAAGACTCCATTACATGGTGATGACAAGCGGCGGTTGCTCGCGGTCATTAAAAAATTCTCTCAATCATTCATCAGTGGGACTGCATCTTCAACGGTCACGACCGGTTCTATGTCGATTAGGTTATGTAGCGATGGTCCTGTTAATCATAGACCGTATAAGCTTTCACACGACGAAAAGCTGCGTGTACGAGGTATAATAAAAGACCTTAAGGAGAAAGGTGTTATACGGGAATCTAACTCTGACTTCGCGAGTCCTATCATATTAGTCAAAAAGAAGGACGGATCAGACCGAATGTGCGTGGACTATCGCGCTTTAAACGCTATAACCGTCAAAGATAGATTCCCGTTGCCACTTATTGACGATCACATTGACCGACTAGGTAAAGCAAGGTACTTCTCGAGCCTCGACATGGCTACAGGGTTCCACCAAATAAAAATGGATCCTGATTCCATCAGTAAGACCGCTTTTGTGACGCCTGAAGGGCATTTCGAGTATTTGAAAATGCCATACGGCTTAGCCAACGCTCCTGTTGTTTATCAAAAGATAATTTCAGAAACCCTGAAGCCATTGATCGAGGGCGGTAAGGTTCTTGTATACATAGATGACGTCTTGATTCTATCAGAAACCGTAGACGAAGGTCTGTCAATTTTGCGCGAAGTACTTAGCATCTTGACATCCTCTGGTTTTTCTATCAATTTAAAGAAATGCATCTTTCTTGCGACTGAGGTAGAATATTTAGGACGTCTCATTAGTCGTGGTCAGGTACGGCCGAGCCCGCGAAAGGTCCAAGCTTTAAGTAATGCACCCCGTCCAACGAATGTTAAGCAGATACGCCAATTTTTAGGCCTTGCTGGCTACTTTCGCCGTTACATTGCCGGTTATTCTCAAAAGACTGCGTGCATTGCTAGGCTCACGCGTCGAGGGGTACCTTTCGTGTGGGGTACCGAGCAGGAGGAAGCGCGCACATATATCATTAAATGCCTGACTGACGAACCAGCCCTTGCTATATTTGACCCGAATCTCCCCACGGAACTGCATACCGATGCAAGCGCAAGTGGATATGGATCTATTTTGTTGCAAGAACACGAGGGGAAGCATAAGAGGGTAGTTGCTTACTTTAGTAAGGCTACACAAGGGGCTGAAGCAAAGTACCATAGTTACGAGTTAGAAACGTTAGCTGTTGTAAAGTCTCTTCAACATTTTCGTCACTACCTAATAGGTATCGCTTTTAAAATAGTGACGGATTGTAACTCCTTAAAGTTGACTGAAAGAAAAAGGGATCTTATTCCACGTGTAGCCCGTTGGTGGGTTTACATGCAGGATTTTCAATTTAACATCGAATATCGCAAAGGTGTTCTCATGCCTCATGCGGACTACTTGAGCAGGAATCCTGTAGACGTCCTGCATATTCGTAAACCAACCAACTGGGCACAACAAGCTCAAACGGCGGACTCTGAGACCCAAGACCTCATGGACAGTTTAAAGGAAGGGCGCTTAGACTCCACGCGTTATGAGATCCATAATAACCTGCTGTACTATAAACATTGTCCTACTGGTGAAGATTCTCGATTACTTTGCTTTATACCGAAAGGTCATAGACTCAGCCTGCAGAATTTTTCACGACGAACATGACCACATCGGGGTAGACAAGACCACACAGCTTATTCTGAGACATTTTTGGTTTCCTGGACTTAGGTCATTCGTTCGAAAATACATAGGGCACTGTCTAGTTTGCCTTGCTTGTAAAAAAGTACCACGAGCACCTCATCAGCCAATAGAATCGTGGTCTAAGCCTGGTACACCATTTACGACCTTACACATGGACGTGCTGGGTCCATTGCCTGAGTCTAAGGGATTTAAATACGTCCTTATAGTAGTAGACGCATTTTCGAAGTACTGCCTCTTATATTCTCTTTATCGTCAAGACGCTGACGAGCTAAAGCGTGCATTTACGAATATAGTTTCATTATTCGGTACTCCGTCGCTTATTGTCAGTGATCGTGGTAGAATGTTTGAGAGCAACAGTTTTCAGAGTCTAGTATCAGAGTTAGGAAGTAAGTCTCATTTCATAACACCTGAAATGCACCACGAAAATGCTCAGGCCGAGCGTTACTGTCGGACGGTTCATAATTTGATACGAGTAGAGACTAATAATAGGGGCGCGGAATGGTCTGACACTCTTTGGCGGGTCCAACTCATCCTTAATATGACTAAGAGCGCTGCCACTAACTTATCGCCGCTTCAATTACTTGTGGGGATTGACGCAACTACGCCCGTGTTACGTTCTCTAGTCCGTGACGTTGCCGTCACTAATACAAGCGGGAATCGTGAAGCATTAGTCGTGCTTAGGAGGCAGCGTGCAAGTGAACGACTGGCCGCTAGGCAAAGGCGGCAGGATGAGCTGACTAATGAGGGTCGTAAGCAACCGCGTGCTTACAAAGTCGGTGACTTTGCGTTTGTCATAAAACAAGCGCAGAGCACTGGGAAGTTAGACTCCGGCATGAGGGGTCCCTACAGAATAACATCGATTCTACCGCACGACCGTTATGAACTTGAATTGCTGTCCGGTGCTTACGGGAAGCGTACAAGGGCTGCCGCGGAGTATATGGTACCGTGTCGTGGAGAGTGGACCCCTGAAACTTGCGCAATGTTTTTTCAATGTGAGTAACGTCCGTTACTAAATCTTTAACGACGATAGCGACTGCACAGTCGCGGCAGACTACAATAGTTTGTAGTACGTGCTATGGCCGGCAGACTACAATAGTTTGTGGTACGGTCTTTGGCCGGCAGGTTTTGACAGTTTATAGTACGGCTCATGGCTGGCAGACTACAATACTCTGTAGTACGGCTCATTGCCGGCAGACTACCTTAAATCGTAGTATGGCCCTTGGCCGGCAGACGACGATAGTTCGTAGGTAGTACGGCTTTTAGCTGGCAGACTGCGTTGCAGTGCGTTGCGCAATCGTGGCAGACTACGATCATTTCGTAGTTCGGCTTTCGGCCGGCAGACTGCGTCAATAGCTATGGGCGACAGTGCGATGTGCGGTCGCGGCAGACCATGGCGACATAATGTTCTCTGTGGTGTGGTTCACGTGTCACGTATATAACGATGTTTCTGGCCATAGTTAACTATTGATGAAAGCACATATGAATCGATGTGTGTTTGTTTGAAGTATAAATGCATGGAAACTATTAGGTGTACATCTGTTTTTGAAAGGATATCTTGCATCATACAGTTCCAGTGCGCACAGACTTTATCATGCAAGAATTTTGTGTGATTTGAATGATTCGACTCTCCTATTATTGATTGCCTATGAATGTTCGATCTCTCCTGTTTGCAGCTGACGAGCTCCCTGTTGACGAGCACAGCCCTCTTGAAAATAAAGCGGACGAGGACGTCTCGCAGTCAGGAACGGCCGTATTATCGAGAGCTTGAAGATGAGCGAGACAGCACGATCCTCCGTCCTACTTCGGCGCTACGTCACAGCATACGTCACGCCCCACCGTGCACCAGGACATCGGAGAGGCGAGCGGGCAGAACTAGACTCACTTTTGGCGGCGTGCTAGCTAGGGATAGGACATAGAATAGGCTCCGGAACCTGCGTCTCATACTTAGGTCTTGTTAGGTAGTCTAGATAGGTCGTGAGTGCTAAATTCTATTGTGTGATTGTTAATTTCAAATAAAACAGTTGATTGTCGTTTGAACGAAACGTTTGGGCGAAAGTAAAATTACTTTCGCCCACTGATCCATAAGACAGTGTATTTTTTTGAAAAATGTAAACTAGAACTGATTTTAAAACATAAAACAATAAAAAACAAAGCTTTTTCTGGCACAGCTGACCACAGGACTTTATCTTTTAAATCGTAATGGTGCACACTTAAAATTTTCACAGAGTGTGTATTACTACGGCTTCTTTTGCTTCCGCGTGTTAGCTCCTGTAACTTGAATCCATAACGTTAATTGATTGAATCAAACGTTACTTTGCGGAGGTCCATAATCATGAACTAAAAAATAATCATTTGCTCACCCGCGACCACATTAGCCCATAGTAATTCAGACGTTTATAAACGCGAACGCGATAGAGACTTTTTTTTGTTAACCCCCGACGAAAAAGATAGGGTGTGACATGTGTATCTGTGTATCTGTGTATCTGTCTGTGGCATCATATAGCTCCCAAGCGGATGGACCGATTTCGATGCGGTTTGTTTTCAATCGAAAGCTAGTTTAATCGAGATGGTTCATAGCCAAGTTTCATTAAAATCGATTCTCCCGTTTTTGAAATATTGAACTTTGAAATGACAATGTCGAGGGTTTTTCAACTTTTATAAGCTGGTTATTCGGATTGCTTTGTAATTGGTTATGGATTCCACTAGACGCTCAAGGTATGCGACTCCGATTCCCGCCTGACCGTGTTTTCCCCATTAAGCACCATAATTGGTAGCATAGGTAAATTTGTCCCAGCACTGAATTGCTTTGACGACAAGACTTTTCTTATGTCAGCCATACATCGAGTTTTACCTAAAACCCAACATAAAGCAGTATGGCTAAGAGCCAATTGCATAGAAATCTTTTCATCAGCTACCTAGCTTAGTAAACGAATAGCAGACACTGCTTTTAGGGTTTTAGGATAAAGGAGCATTTACACCGAATGACCATTCTTTGCAATATTTATCAAGTTCTTTTTTTGGTTTTTGCTGTGAGGTTTTGTTGTTTTTAACCCCGACGAAAAAGAGAGGTGTTATAAGTTTGACCTGTGTATCTATATGTCTGTGTATCTGTGTATCTGTCTGTGGCATCATAGCTCCCAAACGGATGGACCGATTTCGATGCCGTTTTTGTTAGTCGCAAGCTAGTTTAATCGAGATGGTTCTTAGCTAAGTTTCATTAAAAGCGGTTCATCCGTTTGTGAAATATAGAACTTTGTAATGACAGCGTCGGGGGTTTTCCAACTTTTCTAAGTTGGTTAGGTTATGTTCGTGGTCTTCATAAATTCTGTAGACGAGAACTAACGTTTACATTAAAATGACATGAAATAACGATATTGCTCGTGCTCAGAATCGATGTTGTTTTGGTCAGAGTGCACCTCAAGGAAACCTTTAGAAAACTTAACGTAGACATATTCGTCGGTAATGTAAAAATTCAGAGTCGAGCATTGTACAACAGCGAATGAGGAGAACCGAGAACCTTGTCACCGTCCACCACCGCTTTCTTGGCCAATTGGTCAGCTTTTTCGTTTCCAGAGACTCCCGAGTGGCCAGGGACCCACACGAGTGTTACTTCATATCCTCTTGATTTGCATATGGTGAGACATTCCTTAATCTGATATATAATTGGATTATGAAATTTGATTGAAAAAGGGTTTGAGAGCAAAGCTTGTAGGCAACTACGAGAATCAGAAAATATGATGGTTTTTTTCAACCTGAAAATTAAAACGAATTTAACACTTTCCAATATTCCTATACATTCCCCAGTATAAACAGAGGTTTCCGGAGGGCATTTTACTTTCTGAACAATATTATACTGAGCATGATATATTCCCACCCCTACGCAACCAACAGGCGACAATTTCGAAGCATCGCAGTAAATTGTGTTCCAATCATGCCATTCACGATTGAGAATTTGTTGAAGGTATTCGTCAGCATGTGAATCGTTACGACAAATATCAAAATCAAGTATAACTCGTGGCTGATACGTAACCGTGCTGTACTTGAACTCAAACAGGGGGAGATTTTGGGAATGGTGAACTGGATCTTTTATGGTTTGGAACTTCCGCAAACTGTTAACAAGGCAGGGAGGGCCATTATAATTGGAACTAGGAGCAGATTTAAGATCGAGTAGCCTATTTAGTACTGGATGATGAGAGAACTGAAGCGCACGGAACAAATAGCTATCAGCCAAAAATTGCCTACGTAGGTTTAAAGGGGGATCAGCACATTCCACTTGCAACGCGTTTATGGGGCTTGATCTCATTGCTCCCGATATAATTCTTAATGCTTTCGACTGAATGAGATCTAATTTTCTAAGGCCTGCCTTATTACCCGGCACCAAAAGGAACGATCCATAATCCATTACGCTTCGGACGATTGCGTTATATAATAGTCTAAGAGAGGTTGGATGGGCTCCCCACCAAACCCCAGAGAGACATCTGAGCGTATTGAGACCGCGTTCACACTTTTTAACAATATGATCAAAGTGTAAGGCACCGGTCAATCTGGAGTCTAGAACTACTCCGAGAAATTTAAAGTGAGAGCAAACAGGAATCTTCACGCCATTGATTGAAATGTTTATACTAGGAGTTACTCGTTTACGGGTAAAAACAACAGCAGTGCTTTTCGTTGGGGAAAGTGACAAGCCATTCCTAGTTAACCATGAATTTACCGATTGAAGCGAAGTCGAGATTGATTCACTAGCTGAATCTATATTATTATTAGAAGAATAAACCAGCAAGTCATCCGCATATTGTAAAAATTGACAATCAGCAGCAAAATCCTCCAAATCATGTGTATATAAATTGTACAGCAGCGGGCTAAGGACAGACCCTTGCGGCAGTCCACGCCAAACCAATCTTGAAGGATTTATTTGCGGGTCCCTTCCGCGAAAAGTAATTAGTCGCTCTGAAAGTAGGTTGCCCACTAGGTTGGCCAGCCTCTCCGGAATTCTCAGCTTGCGGAATTTTTCCCTGAGAATGGGGAGCTGGACGTTATCGTAAGCAGCCTCCACATCCAAGAACACAGCGACCACCGATGCTCCCCTCGAGAAAGACAGTCGTATATCGGAAGTAAAAATGCTGAGGCTGTCGATTGTGCTTTTTCCCTTTCTAAAACCGTACTGAGTTTTCCCGAACAGACCCTCCCTCTCCATATACCATTCAAGTCTATTTTTTATAAGGTGTTCTAAAATCTTAGGCAAAATTGAAGACAAAGCAATAGGACGATAAGATCTTGGATCATTAGGATCTCTAGCTGGCTTCAAGATAGGAATAACTATTTGGGATTTCCATGCTGAAGGCGGACGGCCTGAAAGTAAGATACAATTAATAAGGTTAAGGAAGTATTGAAGGAAGGGTTCACCTGCTTTAGCTATAAAGGAGTAGGGAATGCCATCATGGCCCGGAGAAGAATCTTTTACTGCTTTTAAGACATTTTTTAACTCCTGAATGGTGAATATTTCATCTAAAGGGTCGATTGTCTCGAAGGCAGGATGTTCAATGGGTAAATCAAAGACACCAGGAACGTGTGGAGGGGCTATGTTAGACAAGAAGGACTCCGCCCATTCCTGTGAGGATGGGTACGGACAAGACCGAGAGTTATAGGATCTTCTAAATCGCTTTGTTATTCCAAACTACCGTAGATGGGGAGGTGGGGCTTAACGATAGACAAAATGTTTTCCAGCCGTCGCATTTTTTGTTTTTAAGTAAAAGCTTATTCTCATCCATAGCATTCTTTAAAATTTGAAAATTCTCCGGCGTCATATTGGCAGAATACATACGTTCAGTTTTTTTCCTATTTTTAACAGCTTGAGTACATTCTTTATCCCACCAAGGTGGAGACGGGAATCTACCTACAGCTGCATTCTTGAGAGGGAAGACTTTATCTGCAGTGGATTTAATAGCACGAACTATGGCGTCGGAGCAATGTTCAATTGAAGACGCCGTAATTAGAGGAAGAGAGTTAATCTCAGTATTTAAAATATTTTTATAAGTGTCCCAATCAACTCCATTGATATTATAGACCAAGAGAGGTTCCATGACAGGTGCCCTTTTTGAAGACAAAAATGGGAGGCTAAGGAGAATAGGAAAGTGATCACTCCCATATGTACTATCTAGGGCTTCCCAGGTGATCTGCGATGCAAGTAAGGGTGAGCATAAAGACAAATCCACTGCACTGACCGAATGACCTGGTAAAGTACGTAAAGTTGGGGATCCTGAATTTAGAAGACAAAGGTTAACTGTGTCAAGTACTTTCATAAATTGTTCTCCAAGAGAGTCAGTATTATCACAACCCCACAAGTGATGATGAATATTAAAATCGCCCATTATAATACATGGGTGCGGGAGCAATGCGATTAATTGTTTCAACTCGGATAAAATTTGAATAGATGGACTAGGGATGTATAAAGACAGAAAAGAGATTCCTTCTACGCGAGCACATATTGAATGCCAATTGTCGCGACGTCACGCGAATTCTCCTACGGCAACACTACGATGACGTCACCGAACGATGAAAACCCCGTAGCGACGCTGTCAGTAAAAGTAAGTCAGCTTAAAATAGTCAGTGCCAGTGATAAGTCATCATGTAAAGTAGTTCAAAACTTATTACGACAGGAAATCCCATCGTACAATGAAAGCTAAGTATCTAAGTATCTAGCAAAGTATCTAAGTATTTAGGTATAAAATCAAGTGTCCTAAATATCTGAACATCTACGTCCCCAAGTGTCCAAACACCCAAGTATAAAGTATCTGTTTCGAGTATTATTGAAGTCAAAGCTCTGGGTGAGCAAGTAAGTACGTAGTCTGACGACCTATAGCTTCATCACTGTGCACAGTAGGTCCCTAGATTCACAGCGTGGCCAAGGTAAACTCAGCGTGGTGTACGCCAAAGAGTTTCGGCCCTGTGACCAAGCGCTCCAGTTCCAGTACAAAGTGTAGATTGGCCAAGGTAAACTCAGCGTAGTGTACGCCAAAGAGTTTCGGCCCTGTAATCCTAGCGCCCTAGCTCCAAGCGAAGTAGATAAGGCCAAGGTAAATTCGGCGCGTTGTACGTCAAGGAATTTCGGCCCTGAACCATAGCACCCTAGCTCCAAGCGAAGTAGATAAGACCAAGGTAAATTTGGCGTGTTGTACGCCAAGGAATTTCGGCCTATGAAGTGTAGGAATAGCTTCCAGCCTTGCGAGGCTGTGAAGACCAAGTAGACCAACTGACTGACTGATAATTCTTCCTCAAGTAAACTCATCCCTATATTAGTACTCAGATCTGGCATTGTCTTTCAGCATTGTTGGAGTCACCCCGGCTGTTGGCTGGCTGTGTGGCCCAAGGGCAGTGGCACCACAAGCAGTGGTGTCATCTGCCCATCTAAAATCTACAGATGGCGAAGCAGAGTATTCCGGACACAACGTGAGCAGTCCCAGAAAGCAGCGCAACTGTGGATTATGCTTCCGTGAGTCCAATTATTCAATTTTTAATTTGGCATAGCACATAGGAATCATTCAAAAAGGATTTGTCGCCTTGAATAAATTATAAACTAACTAAACCCAGGCATCCATAAGGTATGTGGCGACAAAAATGGTGTAGCATGCTGGGATCGACTAAAGTGGGCTATTTCCCACGAAATATACACAAAAGGATGTATATATGGGTGGAAAATATCAAGAGAACTAGGAAAAGGAATGTTTTAAGACTGTCATTTATGGTGGCTTGGTGACTTTACATTATAGCGACATCTAGGAAGGACTAGAAGAACTAAAGTTTGTCAAAGAAACGAGAATGGCAGACTGAAACAGTATGTTATCAATTAGTCTATTTAGAAAATACAGGTATTAATATTAATAAGGGTAGAGGTCATTGAAATATATGTGATTCGATAATTTAATCTGTGCTTCGTAAAATTAATAAAATCCGCATTCCGTGGCAGCGCCATCTATGGTAGGGAAGTGTAACCATAAAACGGAAGCGACGGCCATTATAGACTCGCCTAAAGGATCATTCCTTTAGTTCCTTCCGACTTCGGTCTTCTAGGAGCAATGTTGCCAGCGGAGAGGATTAGTAGCATATTTTAGAAATTTTAGGGAGCAGCCGAGTACGGAAAAACTGAAATAACATCATGTAGGATTACGAGTGATCCTGTGTTTGACTCTGAAACCGACGTGAGAAAAGGAGACACAGTATGTCACTTTCGCATGAGCGATGAAATGCTCATATATAGCGAAATCATCGTTCGAGTACCGAAGTGAAGCAGTAATGGAACATCGAAAGGAAACGTGCCTAGCAAGGTAGTGCTCGGGTTACTCTTTGTTGGTGATTTATTTTTACCTTATCTTAATTTAAGGATTTATGTATATTTTATCTATAAGTTGGGCTATACTCGTTCTAAGAAAAAAAAAATCAAGACAAAGAATTCGATTGACTACTTACTACTAGTATACCATATACCTACCTCTTTATTTAAATACATTTGTGTCACTTTTTCTCAGCACGGTGATCAAATACTTATACTATTTTAATTATTGTTATGGATATAGAAACCTGACGTTGTCAATGGAGAAATGTCAGGAATTGATTGATGACTTGTAAATTTGGGTAGCTATTTAAAGACTAATAGAATTTAATATCTAAATTTAACATTACATTAGATCGATAGAATACTAACTTCCGACTACGAAACTCAAGTGCGGAAATTTGTTTCCACACCTTGTAACCCTGGGAATCGGAACTTACTGTAGGTACTTCTCCGTTCGAACGAGCGATTTGAACGAACAAGAAAATACAATATGGTGGCCGATCTCGTCTCGACTCGACTTGATCGTAGTTTGTTTGGGAGTTCATAGTCGGCAAGAAGTGTTATGTATTTATAAGTGATTATACAAAACAAAAGCAGGTGAGTTAACGAAATGAAGATTTCGCTTAGGTACCTTTTTATTGTATTTAGTAAAGCAAGGAAAGGCAATAAGGCAGAAGTTTGTATGCGGTGCTTTGCCGGCTTTTGTTTGTTGTTACTTACGAGAATTTAATTGTGATTATCAAGTTACTAGTTACGTGATCTATCATCGCAAGTTTGTCTGTTTGGCGATCTGTTTACGCTGACTTATTGTAATAGGATTCTAAGAGGAAAGGCGGCGGCCATTGCGGCGTCACTTTACTTGTACACTTGCAGTGAAAATTACACAGCCAATTCAACGAGTGTCACATACGAAAACCTTCGCACTAATTAATCGTAGTCAAATTTAAATTCCTTGGACAGCGGCAAAGGGCAGTATGCGCGAAAGTAGGTACCGGCGTGAGCGCCAAGTGATACGCCGCGCGGTGCGCTTTGAAGTTGCCCGCGGGCTTCGGGCTTTAGAGCGGAGTCTCGCATTCTCAAATCATATCAATTTCATTGAGAGACTTGTGACTATTGTTTCATAGTCATTGTGTATAATGTATTGTCCGTGTCTTAGGAAACCACAAGACAGCTGATCACTGATCGCTTGTTTTGGGAGCACGTAGCAAGTCCAGTCCTGTATTAGCCTACTGGAGGTGTCTTCGGTAGCAGTTCTCCGTTGAAATCCGTGCCTGTTATTCTGACCACAAGGTAGGAGCAGTGTTTACATTACTTGAGTTGAGTGGTCATCGGCGATTCCGCATTTATTCGAAGCTGTTGTTTACGCCATGATCTATCTTTGTTAAATTAAATCTTATAAGTAAATAATAGGTATTTACACATTAATGCTTAACAACAGTGATGTGATTAATAAGAATTGATAAGATAGTTAACCTATGCGAATCGGCGTAGTCGGTGTAAATCGCAGCTTTACTGTTTTAAGTGCGAGCGCGTAGGTATTTGATTTAATAATTATATTGTGAGTTTTCTATGTACTGGAGTGCTATCAGAAATAAATATCGCAATTAAATTCGCACCTATGCATCGGTTCTATCTCTAATTAACATCTCCGTGATATTAAATATAGAGTAAAATAATTAACTTATTTTTCACAGTGCCATAATAACCTAATTTGAATAATTTGACAGCTCACTAAGCGAATTAATTGGGCCATGATTATTAGAATGGTGTTTAATTGATTTATTGCATTTGTTTTACCAAGTTACGATGGTTTATTTCATAAATGTCTCTGATGGAAATGGCGCGATAAATTTTAAAATGACAGCTGTCAAATCGTTGTGATTACATAGTTTTGCTATATTATGATAAATAAATATTTTCGGACGTGAATGGATATTTACTTACTAATTTAGAGTGACTGTTTAGTACCAAGGGGGACTTAAAGCCCTTACAAATTTCTACCAGTCAACTATAATTACCTACAATAATTAGACATTTAAAGGGAATTACTGCAATATGAGGTTCACTTTAAACCAACTAATTAAATTTACTGGTTTATATTTTGACCTGTTGAGGTATTAGCACCTGTTGATGGATTGATACTTACATAACAGTAACAAGTTAAAATTTAATATGCAACTTGATTTGTTAATTTAAATTATGATTATCAACCTAAAGGCTTTCTATTCCTTAAATACTTTCAACATAAATCTACATATACATATTGATTGGTATAAAGTGATGACTTGTTTGGAATATCATTTTATAATTGAGATCTTACTAACTTTATGGCTGTTGATAGCGGCATGATGATACATTAAATTTGTGGTTAGTGAAATATAAAGCCCTACCTAAAATAATAGTGCTTATAGGTAGGTGCCTGTTTGTTATTCGGGTTAACTAGGTATGAGTGAAATAAAACGAATCACTCACATATATAGGTCGGGTTTGGCCTGACATGTTTCGGACTATTTTGTTGTGTGTATGTCACATAGATTGTTAGTAGATAATGTTGATTTCAGAACACCAAGATGGAAGAAATTATTTTAAATAGGCTACAACAATTAATAACCCACATAAGTGGATTAAATGATTCGGCTAAAGAATTGAATACAGTGTCCGTCCTGTCCGATGGTGATCATAAGAAGGCTGAGGCAATCTGTCAAAAGTTAGAGAACTTCATCAATAGATTTAATTCAGAACTGAACAATTACTTTAGGCTTAGCATCGAACCATCTGCTGATGATGTTTCCCGTTTCACAACTGTTCAATTGCAGGCGGAAGAAATCCAGATAGAGTTGTCATTAAAATTGAAGGAGCGTAACGCCACAGAAACCAGTACTCAAAAGATGACTAGCAGCAAGCTTCCTAAGCTGAACCTACCTACGTTTGATGGGAACATACTTCGGTGGCAAGAATTTTGGGATCAATATAAATCCAATATTCATGAAAGACATCTACCCGAGGTAGATAAACTATTATATCTCAAGTCTTCACTTCAAGGTCCAGCGAAGAAAGTCGTTGAGGGCTTGGAAAGTACTAACAAGAATTATCATATTGCAATTCAAACGTTGCGGGAAAGATATGGCAAGGAAAGTCAAATCATCGACGCACATTATTCAGCGCTTTCAAAAATAAAGCCAGCTGATACTTCCAATACGGAGTGTCGGCGAGTACTTGGAGAAATCGAACGTCATCTACGTGTTTTAAATTCGCTAGGAGAGAACACTGGCCATAACCACCTTAGATTTCTCATTTTAGAAAAATTCCCCGAAGACCTCGTATACGAACTGAAAACGAAGCTCAAGACGGACTCTATAGAAGAAATAAGGTCCGAGTTAGAGAAAACCATATCAGCCAGAGAAGAAGCTAACAGACTAGTACATGAAAGAAACCCATCAAAGTCAAACAACTACACAATAGAGACTCTACATGCAAGACATGACTGGCCGGGATCACATCAACGAGAACTACATCATCGCAGACAAGCGTTTCAACAATGTAACAGTAATAACCAACGCAGAACATTTCAGAACTATAATAATGGAAACAGTCATTTCAAAGGAGGATTTTACAAGAACAAGCATTGTAACGGACAAAATTTTCATAAAGGACTTAGAACAGATCGGCGTGCGAATCAACCTTTCCGACCGGACCAGAGGCGACAAGAGAACAAAACTAAGCGTAAACATGAAAGTCGAAACGATACTAAGAAAGAGGAAACCCAGTCAAAGAGAGCCAAATATGGGTGTAGATTTTGCGACGACTCGCACTTTAGTGATGAATGTACTAAGTACAAAACTATTATAGAAAGGAAGGAAAGGTTAAAGGATCTCTGTTATGCATGCATGCGAAAGGGGCACGTCATTCAAAACTGTAAAAACATAAGACCGTGCCGACATTGTGGAGGACCACATAACAGGGCGTTATGCCCTAAGAAGTTCCCATTAGGAAGAGACACATCGACGGTGATGCACGTTAACTCCTCGAACGAAGTCATCCTACAAACAGCGATAGCCAACGCTTGGAAAAGGAGAGATGATTCTCATACCGAACCCTGTCGTATCTTGCTAGACTCCGGCAGCCAGAGGAGCTATATCACCGAAGGCATGGCCAAACGACTCAAGCTTGACATCGAAGAAGAGTGTCGTCTCTCAGTATATACCTTCGGAACTGATGTACCTATGGAATATGACAGCAGTCTCGTTAAGGTCGATCTTGTGTCCAAGACCAATGAAAGGATGACGATATACGCTAACGTGGTACCAATAATCACTCATCATTTACCCCTACCCTACGATCACAAGGAGATCGGAAACCTGAACGATATTACCCTAGCTGACGACGGTTCCTTAGGAGAAAGAATTGACATACTTATTGGTAATGATTATTACTTCTCTCTCATAGGCACCAGGAAGATTACGGTTAAAGAGAACTTATTCCTTGTAGACTCCAAACTAGGCTGGATATTAACCGGACAGATGAAATTGATATCTAACGAGCCCGAACTAAATGTGATAACTTACTTTCAGTCCAATTCAGTCAATAAATTGAGTAAACCAGATTTGCCTCTAGAACAGTTCAACATGAAAGTTTTGTGGGAACTAGAATCAATAGGAATTACAGATTCACCGAAGCTCACTCGTGAAGAAGTGGCGATCAGAAACTTTAATGATACAACCCAATTTGTAAATGGAAGATATTCGATACAATGGCCTTGGAAGGAGTACCCTCCAGATTTACCTTCAAATTTCGGAATGGCTTTTGGTAGATTAACAAGCCTGATTAAACACTGATCGAATACCGATTTCCTGCAATCATATGACGAGACACTAAAATACCAACTAGATAATGGAATTATTGAGATAGTGCCTGAAAATGAATTAAACATAGAGAAAAGAAAGCCAGTGCACTATATCTCCCATCATGGTGTGCAGCAACCAGAAAAACCAACAAGGATTGTATACGACGCCTCCGCTAAGTGCAAAGATTATAAAAGCTTGAACGACTGTCTATATTGTGGACCCTCTTTAGTAGAAGATCTTACAAGCATATTAATCAGATTCAGGACCCACAAAATAGGATTGACAGCAGACGTGGAAAAGGCGTTTCTACAAATTGAAATTCAGCAAAGAGATAGAGACGTAACGCGATTTTTCTGGGTCAAAAGCATATCCCAACCAGTCACATCAGACAATCTACTGTATTTGCGCTTCTGCCGAGTTCCATTCGGAATAATCTCGAGCCCATTTCTTCTGAATGCTACTGTCAAACATCACTTATCCAGAACTGACAATCTAAAAGGAATAGTAGATGACATCTACGTGGATAACCTGGTAACAGGAGCAAACACAATTGCAGAAGCTCTAGAACTACATAAAATTTCAAGAGAAGCATTTCAACAAATTTCAATGAATCTTCGAAGCTGGAGCTCTAATAATAAAGAATTTCTCAATCAAATTTCCGATATAGATGACAAGAAAATTGTTAAAGTTCTTGGTTTAGATTGGCATCTGGAAAATGATACGATTAAATTACATCTTAAAAACCTAAGAGAAGCTAACACGAAACGAGAAATGTTGAGAAATATAGCCCAGATATACGACCCCTGCGGATTTGCGGCACCTTTGTTGCTGCCAGGAAAACTGTTTCTACAAAACCTATGGAAAGAAAAGAGTATTAAATGGGATACAACTTTACCATCAGAACTTACCTCGAAGTGGAAAGAAATAAATACGAATTTAGAAGACATCGTAGACATCTGTTTGCCAAGACACTTAGCAAAATTGCAACCAGCGGATAATACGCAATTACACTGCTTTACAGATGCCTCTACAAAAGCTTACGCAGCTGTAGTTTATGTAGTAAATAATAAAGAAAAGGGATTCATCATGGGGAAATCAAGACTTGCACCTATCAAGGATAAAGAAAGCCTAAAAATTCCGCGTCTGGAGCTATTAGGAGCGGTCATAGGTAATCGTCTTCTTAAATATGTCGAAAAGTCTCTTAAACTGAAGGTAACTCAACAAGTTATATGGACAGACAGTCAAATAGTCATCGACTGGTTCAACTCTGAAAAACTTTTAACACCCTTTGTGTCCAGACGAATTGGTGAAATAAAAGATAATAAAAAAATGATCTTACGGTATGTTCCAACTGCGCTGAACCCTGCTTATATAGGCACTCGCCCCGACAAAACGAAGTCAGAAAAATCATATTGGTTGCGAGGACCAGATTTCCTCTTACACAAGGAGAGTTCATGGCCGACTAACAGACTTAAAGAGCTTTCTTTGTTGTCCCGGGAGGATCTGTCAAGGACAGAAGGACCAAAGATCATGGAAACTCAGAACATTAAAATGAAAAATCAAAACGATATATGTCAAGACACGAATACACTTCATAATCGCGCTTTAATCGAAGAATTGAAGGCTCTACAGAAACAACACTTTCCAGAGGAACATAGTGGAAAAGTCACTCATCTTAGTCGCAACCTAAGGCTATTCGTCGAAGATGATGGACTGTTAAGATCAGAAGGACGAATGATGAACACAGATTGGTCGTACGACATGAAGCATCCTATCCTTCTGCCTAGACACTGTGACTTTACAGATAAAGTTATCAAAGACATTCATGAGGAAAACTATCACATAGGGGTGCCTCATACTTTGAGTTTAGTACGACAGCAGTATTGGATACCTAAAGGACGAGCCGCAGTCGGGAGAATCATCAAGAAGTGCCCTCTGTGTGTTAAATATGGAGGTGGTCCATACCCATTGCCAGCGACTCCAGCCCTGCCTGCAGAACGGGTTAACTATAGCTCCCCATTCACGTATACAGGTTTAGACTACCTCGGCCCAGTGTTAGTTAATACAGAGAACGGGATCCAGAAGCGATGGATTTGCCTGTATACGTGTCTAGCTGTTAGGGCTATACATCTGGAAGTCGTCCAAAACTTGACCGCGGAAGAATCACTCCTCGCTTTGAGAAGAATGATCTCAACAAGAGGTATTCCAAGAGTAATAACGTCAGACAACGCTCAACAATTTAAATTGACAGCAGAAGTTCTAACCAAACCTTTTTGTATTCAGAACAATATACGGTGGAAGTTTATTCCAGCCCTAGCTCCGTGGTATGGTGGTTATTACGAGCGTTTAGTGGCGCTTATAAAGCACTGTATGAAGAGAACTCTACAGAAGAATTTGCTAAATGACAGCCAGCTACTAACTATCACGAAGGAGATAGAAGCCGTACTGAATACTAGACCACTTACGTACGTTGATGCTGAACACGATCACATTCTGAGACCATCAGACTTTCTAACAATGTCTAAATGCTTAAATCCTGACGTAACTTGTAACGATCTGACATCGCAAGGAACTGCTACGAAGACTGATTTAATTAATAGTTGGAAGAGAGGTCTTTGAATACTAGAAGAGTTTAAGTCAATGTTCGTGAATCGCTATTTACCCAGCTTACGTGAGCGATACAAACACTCTCCAAAGGAACCTAGAGTGAAATCCAAACTGAGACCTATAATCGGTCAGGTAGTTCAAATCAAAGGCGATACTTCGAACCGCCAAAACTGGAAAGTAGGAAGACTAGTTGAACTATCGGAATCTGGCAGAACTGCTAAGGTTAAAGTGGGAGACACAGTATTGACAAGGTCCATAGGACAATTATACCCTCTTGAAGCCGAAGAAGAAGAATGTGACATATTCTCTGCAGCCACCGAGCCCCTAGTAAATGACAGTGTACCTGATGTGGAAAAAGGCCTAACAAATAGAGATGATGATGACTCGAATGACGAAGTCTGGGAAATAGAGATGGAGGACGCTAATGACAGGGAATTGTCTCAGAGAGAAGAATCTGAGATGATCACTGCTGAAGATGATCAACCAGGACGGACACCCGAAATCGAAGTCGAATTACACAATCCTACTGAAAAGCCTAAACGAGCTGCAGCCACGAGAGCCCTGGAGAAGATCCGGGAGTGGACGCAGAACCTAGTCACAATGTTCTAACCTTTCCTTCGCCGGGAGTGTCGCGACGTCACGCGAATTCTCCTACGGCAACACTACGATGACGTCACTGAATGATGAAAACCCCGTAGCGACGCTGTCAGTAAAAGTAAGTCAGCTTAAAATAGTCAGTGCCAGTGATAAGTCATCATGTAAAGTAGTTCAAAACTTATTACGACAGGAAATCCCATCGTACAATGAAAGCTAAGTATCTAAGTATCTAGCAAAGTATCTAAGTATTTAGGTATAAAATCAAGTGTCCTAAATATCTGAACATCTACGTCCCCAAGTGTCCAAACACCCAAGTATAAAGTATCTGTTTCGAGTATTATTGAAGTCAAAGCTCTGGGTGAGCAAGTAAGTACGTAGTCTGACGACCTATAGCTTCATCACTGTGCACAGTAGGTCCCTAGATTCACAGCGTGGCCAAGGTAAACTCAGCGTGGTGTACGCCAAAGAGTTTCGGCCCTGTGACCAAGCGCTCCAGTTCCAGTACAAAGTGTAGATTGGCCAAGGTAAACTCAGCGTAGTGTACGCCAAAGAGTTTCGGCCCTGTAATCCTAGCGCCCTAGCTCCAAGCGAAGTAGATAAGGCCAAGGTAAATTCGGCGCGTTGTACGTCAAGGAATTTCGGCCCTGAACCATAGCACCCTAGCTCCAAGCGAAGTAGATAAGACCAAGGTAAATTTGGCGTGTTGTACGCCAAGGAATTTCGGCCTATGAAGTGTAGGAATAGCTTCCAGCCTTGCGAGGCTGTGAAGACCAAGTAGACCAACTGACTGACTGATAATTCTTCCTCAAGTAAACTCATCCCTATATTAGTACT
Organism: Clepsis dumicolana; assembly: GCA_963691665.1. NCBI lineage: Eukaryota > Metazoa > Arthropoda > Insecta > Lepidoptera > Tortricidae > Clepsis > Clepsis dumicolana. Next base: position 4,052,677 of record OY829517.1, read on the forward strand.
CAGATCTGGCATTGTCTTTCAGCATTGTTGGAGTCACCCCGGCTGTTGGCTGGCTGTGTGGCCCAAGGGCAGTGGCACCACAAGCAGTGGTGTCATCTGCCCATCTAAAATCTACAGATGGCGAAGCAGAGTATTCCGGACACAACGTGAGCAGTCCCAGAAAGCAGCGCAACTGTGGATTATGCTTCCGTGAGTCCAATTATTCAATTTTTAATTTGGCATAGCACATAGGAATCATTCAAAAAGGATTTGTCGCCTTGAATAAATTATAAACTAACTAAACCCAGGCATCCATAAGGTATGTGGCGACACCAATTGTTACTAAGTTGTGGAGTGGGTATGAGAGTGAATGGGTAATGGTCTCTGATAAACAAGGCACATCCGGCACGTCCATCAGCCCGGCAGTCCATCAGAGACACATATCTGGGCAGTTTAAAATTATTCTCAGATTTAAGCCATATTTCTGATACAGCTATTGCGATAGGATTGTACTTGTTGATTAAGAAGATGAGGTCATGTTTCTTTTTGCTGATACTACGGCAGTTCCACCGTATTACTGACTGGTCCATTATTGGAAGAAATAAGTAAGGAGGAAATGAATGGAGCAACGTGGGATAGCAGAGAAGGATTAGCCAGAGGGCTAGATGGTGAGAAAACTTTGACAAGAGAGGAAATCATTTTTATAAGCTCATTTATTAAAGCTTCATTCGATTGTTCGGTGGGCCTCTCACGGAACACTGGTTTGGTTGGAATTACCGGCTCTCTAGTAAGATCATCGTGAGCTTTTTTGTCGTAACCTTTCCTAGACGGAGGTGGAGAGCGAGGATTATAGAATATTGTCCTTTTGTAAGACGTGGATCCTTGTGACGGTGGGGAGGATGTGGCATGAGCATATGTTTTTTGTGTGACCCTAGTATGTAGACTCGATGCCTCGGAATAGGAAATATGTTCATCGGCCATAGTTTTTTTGATGGCTGCTTGTCGGTTAAATTCTGGGCAGGCCTTGCTATTAGCAAAGTGACCCATACCCAACCCCTGGGGACAATTACAACAGTAGCCCTCCTGAGGGTCCACCGAACAAGTATCTCCAATGTGGGAGCCACTGCATCGGTAGCATCTGGGAAGCGAGCGGCACTTTTCTTTCGTGTGTCCGAAACGACAACAGCGAAAACACTGTATTGTTGGCAATTTGTATTGCTCTACCGGCAGGGAATTGAAGCACATGTAGACCCTACTCGGTAAAGACTGCCCATCTAAGGTGATGACTACCGTTTCCGACGGTAGCCAGGAATATGAGCCATCAGGATTGTTTTTTTAAAGTTTAGTCTTCTAATTTTAATGGGGCGCGCGCCTCCGGAATTTTCAGGTACCTGAATTTTTTTTAATACCTCTTCTGGGGACCATTTGGAAGGCACTCCTCGAACTAGTCCGAGCCTCGTTACATTGAACGAGGGAACGAAGGCCTTATATTTATGTTGTATCAACGTCGGTGAGGTCAGAAACAAGTTAGCATCCCCGCCTGAGTGGAAACTAATGGACACTCGGTTACGTCCAATTCTCTTAACACTTCCCTCAATGACGTTGGGAAACTCTCTTATTCTGTTTTGGAGAAACAAGCCAAACGATATAGGGTGGAGTATAGTACCAGAGTCGGGGGAGGTCTCTAATTTCTGCACGTGGACTACAAAAGGACCCTGGTCGCACTCAGAATATTTCTCACGCCCGATGGGAGTGAAGGGTGATATAGGGGTCTGGGTCTGGGGCTCAATGGGTGAGTCCGTGACTAAGTGAGCCGGAGGAGTCAATGATGACGAAGCCTGATCACAGCTTTTTTGACCTAACAGAAGTAGAGTGTCAGGTTGAGTCCGATTATGATTACTATCAGAGTTATCCGACCATCTCGTGGACGACGCGGACGACGCTGCCCTCGAACGAGACCGTTCAGCAACCCTATCTTTGTTTTTATTTCGCTCCCTTTCACGAGCCTGCCTTCTATTTTTTTTATATTTCCCCGCCATTATTACCGCCTAGCTTTTCTCAAACTCTCCATGATCGACTAAAAAGACATTTTTATCTAGTACTGGGCGAAAAACTCCCCCTTCAGGGTCATCTAAGCCAGCATTCTCACTCATGGGAATGCTGGCATAGACTACCCGCACACCGTAAGAAAATAATTAATCTACCGAATTTAAATCCAAATACCACATAAAACCACTTACCGACAAAACCACCACCAAGAAATGCAGGAATAGCAACTCTTTTATGAAGATAGTAACGATTATAACATTAATCCAACTACAAATACTGAAAACCGAAGGTACTACAATCTTGAACACAACCGCTCGCGATCGACACTCAACCGGCTCCCTTCAAAATTTTACTGACGTTGGTTGTTAAAGCGACGTCTTAGGCTTGGAAGAGTGGCAACGTTGCTTGTTCTTAGGGTGTGTTGCACTAAAGAAATTTTAAGATATTTTTTTTACAAAAAGTTAAATATCTTCGAAACGAAGACGAATTGAGAAAACTTAATACGACATTTTAGACTCCTTATGACCTCAGGAATGCGTGGTTAAAATCTTTTGGGTCGCTCCCGAGCACCCGTAGTTGTTGAACCGAATCATGACGAATTATTGGTCTGGCCCTCAGAATACAGAACAAAGAAGGCGCGTTCAATCACAATCGCACGCCGCGCAGTGTGTCCAAAAGTTTAAGTCGTCCTGCTCTTACCTCACTACTTCTCTCGCTCGCACAATGTTGCCAGCTAGGGGGCGTTTACCTATTTTTGGAGTAATTATTTCACGGCTTCGTTTTAAATATTTATTCAGGATACATATAATATTGCTTATAGCACACGTCGAAAATATTAACGGAGAGGAGAGCTGCTTATCCTAAAGCACAGGTTTTACTTATTTAGAGAGTGGAGTTCTAGTTTTAATGTCAACTTCCGTAAAGTTTTTTTTTATTAACTTGTTATTATTTTAGATGCACTATTATAAATTTATTATTATTGTCATGATGTCGTATACAGGTCCAATCTATACATAAAATGAAATCGTAGATTCGATATGTATATACATTGGAGATATAAAAACCGGCCAAGTGCGAGTCGGACTCGCACACGAGGGTTCTGTAGAAAGAGTTTAACGCCTTTCCCCAGTGTTTTAAGAAGTCCAGTGTTAGCAGAGCCCTGCTCCTAAGCAAAATGTACGCAGTGTGGGGTCAACTTATATTGGACTGCGAAATCTACAAACAGACATAAAAATTTAAGATTTAAGAATTTTCTGAGTGGTTGTGCTATAAGAGCTACCTTCATACCAAATTTCAAGTTTCTAGGTCAACTGGAAGTACCCTTTAGGTTTTCGGATTTCGACAATTTGTATGGAAATAGCCTTTTTAATGACTGTATCTTTTGATTGCGTTGACTTGGAAGGTCGATTTTTTCACAGCTTCAAGGAACCGCAGGCTTGAGTATTTGATATTAATTTCAGCATGCTACCTCCACGCATTCCAGAGAAAAGGTGTCTTGACAGACAGACAGACAGACGGACAACAAAGTGATCCTATAAGGGTTCCGTTTTTTCCTTTTGAGGTAGGGAACCCTAAAAAACCGCCAGAAACATCTTGTATGTTTGTTTGTCTGTTTCGCCAGATCGTCAGAACCTGCGCCGTGTTTTATAAAGCTACAAGTTACAATTTACAAGCGGAAGTCTCTTTCTAATAAAAGATGATAGAATGAGAATTCCGCTTGTAAATTGTTACTTGTAGCTTTATAAAACACGGCCCTGGATGTCACCTAGGACCAGAGTTCTTGTCAAGACAAATTAGGCTTGAGTCGGTCAGGAACTAAGAACTGTTAGGAATGAATTCCCGTCGCGGACCGAAAGGAACCTTTCGCACGATTTGAATCGGTCTTCGCTCCTTTAGTTCAGTAGGTAGAGGAGTGGAGTGGATGAATCGCTTGACCGAATCCGAGAAGCGAGATAAATAGCGCCCTTTCAAATTGTCTCTAGAGCAAGTGGGAGCGAGATGAACAACTATCATTCCGTTCCGTGTCCTTCACAGATCAAAACAGTTCCAACTCGTTCACTGAACTACTGAACTAAAGGAACTAAAAGTCCGAACTAGTTCCTTTCACCGATTGAACGAGATCGGAGCGCTTCCTTTAAAGACCGAGTAGGCACAACTCTAAGACTAATCAAGCGAGCCCAAAATCGATAGGGTAGCGTAATTTTATTACAGAGTTCCCATGACCACCTTCCAGCTCCATCATCAGGTCAGCTCCTTGTTATGTTTTATTGTCATTGTCATCCGATTAAATATCCAAGCAATCAAAATTTCAGCTCAATTCGAAACCGAAAAATGGGTCAAATTTTACTTGTGAGATTTCATCTTAACAAGCAAGCAAACAAGCCAGCAAACATACAAACAAACAAACATTGAAAATTAAACAAAACCTTGTTACAAAGTTTAAAATCGTACGTTAAACTCTTAAAAGTTTTTAATTTTAAAAGTTGGTATGGTAAATATTTGATCACGTTGGCAGCACTTACAAAATGGACTCGTCCAAAACTAAGACAATTTAAATCCGTAAAAGAAATTGAATATTTAAATAATTAGGTTTTTGATTTCGCTACAACACGTGATACGCGCTGTGTGCCTGAGGATGACTGAGGGGTCATTGCGCTAAACTGTATTTTTCAAGAGTAGTTTTGGATGCTTCAGTTTTAGGCTCGCGCCGTCTGGTTTGTTCTCTATTCTGAGGTCTGGCCAAAGGTACTGGGAATTAGCGCACAGTTTTTCAGTTAGTAACTTTAAATATACTTAACGTAAATATTTTTGTTTCTAAGATCGATTAGACTTTTTCAGTATCAATTATTATGTGGAGCGATACGCCTTGTTTGTTGTTATTCGTTGTTTATATTTATTGTTATGTTTTGTTTTTAAAACTATCTTTATACAGTATATAAACCTAGAGTTAATTTTTCCCTTAATTATTAGGGTATGTTGTTGGGGTAAACGTTGGCAATACTGGAACTGTTCGAGGCATTGTTAAAAACTTTAAATTGTTTGCTGACATCGCTGACTCTGACATATATTGTAATTTAAGATGTCATTCCATAAGGTTGATTATTGTTATGTTGGCTAAACTGAGTAACAAGCGATTTTAATTCAAATTTCTAGCTATTAGGAAGGTTGATAAAAGTGACGTTTGTTTTTGTTGAAACGGATAATTGAATTAAAAAGAAAAATCAGTCATGGCGGAACCGAGGCTCGGGAAGGACGTGTCAAATGGTGTGGGAGATGAACATGCCGAGTCGAAGGAGCATGTTTACCTCGAAGAAACCTTTTATATTCTATCCAAGAAAAATTCAGTGTTTCGTGTCCAACTTACGTCCAAAGGATTAACTTTAACAAAAGAAACGGATGGTAACTCGAAAGAGCAGACGATCCTGCTACGCGACATAGTCGGTAGTAAATGCATGAGGAGTAAAAGAAGGCGCCCGGGGGCGGGGTCCTGCGTGTGCAGCTTCGTCAGCCACCAGCAGCTCAAGGTCGTCGAGGAAAACAGCGGCGACCTCGACGAGAACGACATCAGCGCGTACCTTTATATTTACGCCTATATTTTGAAGCGGAGTCGCCGTACGTTAAAACGAGAGAGAACTACCATAACATTGCGGTTCAGATCCTTCGATAAATACGACGATAATAACCGAGAGGCGCAGAAATGGAGAGCAACAATAAAGTGTTTAATAGCGGGGCAGCCGATAACTTACGTTGCACCTGCGAACGATAAGAAGTTGCTGATACTGTTGAATCCTAAATCGGGGCCAGGGAAGGCGCGGGAGCTGTTTCAAACGAAGGTCGCGCCGATATTGCAGGAAGGGGAGCTTCCCTACGACCTTCATGTAACTAAGTACGCGCAGTACGCCCGGGAGTTTGTCCGTACTAGGAACGTTTACGGGTGGCGTGGGATCGTGGCGGTGGGCGGCGATGGTGTCTTGTTCGAGGTTCTTAACGGCATGTTCGAGCGACTGGACTGGCAACAGGCTTTAGCTGAAGTGCCACTTGCCATATTGCCTTGTGGTTCTGGCAATGGCCTTGCGAGGACCATCTTCCATTTATACAAGTAAGTGTTCCTTACTAATTTTAAAACAATCAACATCAGCAAATCTTAGCAGAATCTTGTTAGACTTAGTTTCTAATTAGATATTGCCAGTATAGACTACAAAGTCCCCAGTATTGCATGAATATGAATTTTGAAGTGAAGACTTTCACTTTTGTTGACCAAACTTATGTAAGCAGTGGAGGCAAAACAGGCTTGAGATAAAAACATACCCTGTTATTCATAACCTATATTAACTAAAATGCTGTTAAAGTTTATTTGTCCCTTTTTGTCACATTGACATTTTCGCTAGTAAGAAGAAGACAAAACCTATTTTAACTAATAGAGGCTTGAGTGATGTTTATGAATAGGGGTGTTAGTGTCTAGCACTAACCCGTTAGCCAGTTACTAACCGCAATCATACTAACATCTCTGCATTAGTCTCTAGCACTAACCCGTTAGCCAGTTACTAACCGCAATCATACTAACATCTCTACATTATTCATAGTACACTCATTTGTCTTTTTTAAATTATGTAGTCTACTACTTTACATGATGAGGTGTAAGAGAAGAAATGGCTGCTAAAAACTAAATCCAACTCACACTGATCTTTGTTAAACACTAAAACTTGACATATTTGTAATTAAAGTTACAATTACCCCGGGTTAGTGATTGACCAAGGTCAGTACAAGTTTTGTTGGCTTTGGTGTATGGATGATTAATCTTGTCAGGTTGACCTGACAAACAGATAAAGTTTTATGTTAATTAAATAATTAATGTAATCTAAGAACTGTGTGTGTTACATCATGTTCTATGTGCAATAAAGATATATACATACCATAAGAAGGATCTCATCAGCAGTCAAGCCCTGGAATTGGACTATTTTTTACAAGGTTTAAAAGTTTTACCAACCTACACTACATAGAAGACTAAAGCCAAGTTTAGACCTGCAAGAAAAATCATGGAAGCTGCAAAAGCGAACAAAGAGAGGGTGATTGAACACCACAATGTATTGCAACTTGCACAATGTTTCTTGCAGATCTAAACTCTTCTCGAGATAAAATGCCTTTTGTGCCCATGATTTCCTTGGCTCTCTTACTCTTCACAGTGGAACACAATAGTGCAAGCACTGCTGCTTAGTAAGTTAGCGAGTAAGATTGTGGTAGCGATCCGGACAAACCTTGCACAAGGTCATATGGTATGCCACCTTCAAATAAAGTCATACATTAAAAAACATTTTAATCTTTATTCACAACTCTGTAAACCTCATGTTTTCAGTCAGTCTTTTTTTTTTTGTTTTGTTCATGTGTTCAGTCATTTTTGTTTATGCAAATAAATATGTGATTGATTGAAAGCTTAATTGCATGACTTGCAATTGTTTTAGGTGTAACACTACAGCAAACTGAGATTAGACACTAGTAGGTAGTTTAATTTCCTCACTCACATTATTATTTCGAGGGGCTGCTCATAATAACATGTCTAATAACAAGTACACAAATAAGTCATTATTCGCCATTACAAGGCTTGTTCTTATTGACAAAGGAAGGCTATCCAAGGTCACGGGCAGCTGACACACCATATTTGACGCTGATGTCAGTAACAAAGCATCTACAGGAGACATCACCTAAATTTAGTATTTGTTTTAGCCGAACAATGTTTGCAACAGCAATTTAAAATTATGCAAATCAGCGTTCTTCATTATCATTAACATGTGAATAGAGTTAAAAATTTAAAATGGAAATGTTTTGTGGAAATGTTAATAGACCGTGCATTTAACTGTTGTCTTTATAATAATAATAATACACCAATCTTAAAATCTAATTTCTTGGTACTGCTCAGTCGATCTAGCGATGGGGCATCTTGAACGCAGTAACGCAAACATGCTCTTGGCGCTACATAAGCGTGGTAGTTGTAGCCTGAGCAGTATGGGGAAAGCTTTGTTAATAATAATAATGCAAGTACTAAGCCAACGCTTAGTGTACTTTGTCCACAACTGACAGAATAAAACGGTGAATGCGATTACAATTCGCGCGTCAGACAATAAGCCTACAGATTTACGCCATTTTTTTTTTATACGACGAGAAAGGCAACGAGCAAGTGGGTCACCTGATGGTAAGTGATCACCACTGCCCATAGACACCCGCAACCATTGGCGTGTAACTAGCAGTTACTAGTCTTATTTGGCATCAAGTACAGAGTATCGGTTAGAAAGGCATGAGTAGTTAGTATTAATACCTACTACTCCAGCGGTAGTATTGTGGCAACCTTATCGCCATCTGTCATCCAGTCGGGAAACTAGCGCCCTAGCGCCCTCTAGTCGTCGAATATGGAATTACTAACAGCCGTTCCCAATATTTTAATCTATCTCTTGTTTTGATCGACTGACGAATTTTTCGACTGAATTAAAGAACCATTTGTTAACTGTAGATGGTCCACCATCCTCGCATTGACATATAGCAAGCAGAGATGGGGTTGCCTAACGACAGTAAGTTTATTAAGACTGCAATACTGAAGATGAGAACGGCATTCTGTAAGCACAGGCTGTAAGACATCTATATCGTGCTATCGAAGATTCTAAAGGTCAAATGCATAAATACGACTTCCGATTTCCGACTCTCTTCCTTCGGCCTTCGGTGCCAAGGTGTAACAAACATCTGCCCGAAGAGAGATCTCTCTCTATTGTGCTCTTCCCCACATATAAAGGCTAGTTTAATGAAAACAGTAACTAGGATATTTTTATTGGCGCGACCTACCGTAACATAGTAGTCAAATCCGTTATGGTTTCGTTCGTCCTAATCCTAAATGAACGGATAATACCTCTGTATAATGTATGACAATCAACAGGGAAAATATATTATAAGAGCTCGTATTACGTACATCGGCTATCAAGTATCAAAAAGTATCAGAAATTTTTAATTACTTACCTCACGTGTAATTAATATTTATGAGCTACAGTGTCAGATGTTCAATGTCGGTTTGTGTTCATCCTATCTGTTTAATAGGTATCTAACTAAACTAAGTAAAGTTTCAAGTCTAATCTAATAAGATTTTTAATAGACTATTGTTCTGAAGACTTAGGATCGTAAAACTTTAAAAAAAGATAGCTCTCTAATAAAGTACATTGTAAACTTCCCAATAGGTAGGTTTACACTTTCTCTCACATAGTGTATTTTCTCAAATCGTATACTTTCCTAAAACCGATACAATATTATAACAACTAGGTATAGATAGCCCAAAACATTGCTTTCCTTGACCAAAACCCGGATTTGATACTGGTGGACATTGCGATAAGATGAAATTTTGAAAAAGTGCACACATTGGAGAAGTCTGGCGTGTTCAGCACTGCCTAATGCCTATACCTATCTCGTTCGTATCTAGTTTACAGGAAAATCACTGTCGTTGAGTGTCGAAAACCGCTGGCGCTCCTCCCCCTTGCCTAGATTTTTAGTTCCCCCTATCTATTCAGAGCAATCGCCGGTCCGACATTATGGATTGCGTCCAACTCGTCCTCGGTTAGGTATTAGAGTATATTAGGTATCTAATTGAATCTGTACTGTTATGGTCCTGAGTTCCATTTACGTAAAGACTTCGAGAATGCCTAACAGTTACTAGGTATGAACAAAACCTGTTTGTTGATTACACTGACTCCATGGCCAACAAGCTTTATGAAGTTGCTTTTTTCATTTTCCTTCTGTTGAAAAAGTCTGACGTCTTAATAATAACGAAGCGAAGGTCTCTTGACCTTGTAGAATATACTTTGCCAACTGTTAAATCTATTTGTGTGAACCTGTAGGTACCATGTCAACTTTAATTGACTTGATTATTCACGTGTCATTCATAATTCATACACGGACAACAAAGATTGTTTTTTTGCGAAAATACTAACCATACACGCAGTTCTTATGGCTCCGTCCCGACTCGGTTTTCTGTCACAGTGGCATTGGGAACTCTCTGATATCGGCGCCCTTACTTTAAAGAGAGGTCAAAAGGAACTTGGCTGTCAGAAGCTTAACCACAGTACTAAAGTTTACTTTAAACCGTACATTCTATTTCATTAATTTTCATAGCGCTAAAAATTCTCAATTCGTGTGTCTAATGCACTCCAAGTATTAGGCTCATGGCCATATAGCTCAATTAATTAAATTCACTGAATTTCGAAACAATTGATATACGATAGCAAGTCTTACTTTACTTGTTTTGTTTAATCCTGTCTAAATTAGTCTCGATTTACGATAAGCATAATCTTATCGTACGCCTTTGTAGGTAGGTTCTTTACTGCGAGTGTTGATTCGAAAAGGATAATGTGATAATGATAAACTTAATACTAGGATGTTTGCTAATAGAGCTAATGAACCGAAGTAAAGTATCAATAGGATGTCCTTCAGTAACTTGCTACTGTGCAGGTACACGTTTTACTTTCTACACTTCGAACGAAAGAAGGGAATAAAGATTTTCCATTTCGCGCAGTCTGTTTAACTATAAGTGTGTTAGAATGTTCTGTGTACACTGCACAGACTAGTCACACGTTTAATTTAAAGCCAAGTGGGCTTTATAAGATGGAACAATCTGTATAGACACTGTATATGTTAGGGAGACAAAGCTACATCAGCCCTACAGTGTAAAACCTAATCCCCCTTATGATATCTTACGTACGTACGCTGTTGAAGAAATACACGTTATTTGTTATATCAACATCCCCAATATAATTGAGCAATGGAAAGCAAATTGTTTACACAACCCCGTAATACTCACAATCAGAGTTGTCGCAATCATTTAAATTTTAATTATTATTGAAATAGACTCTTATAACCTTAAATCTTATATCCATAGACTAGGAGACATTTGAATGAATTAAGTTGAGTCATATTCCAAATATTAAAAATATTTAATTCCTTATGCGGATTTTCACAGTTTAACCTTTGAATCACCCACCGCAAAATACCGTTGAACGTTATCATCTCATCATAGTAATGTTGTCAATGACAGCTTATGATTTTCCTAGTCAAGTGTTGCGATGCCATTGTTTCATAAGTAGTATGTAATCTATTGTGAAAAGGATCTACAGCGTTACCAGAACAAACTGAAAGAAGCGGCTAATCATTTGTGGTTGATTTTTCACTCCATGTCGCTTTAGTTTTGTGAAGTCTCATAATAATTAACATATCTACAGAGTAAGTATTAGTGTCACAAAAATTCATAAAGATTGATTTTTGAAAGCCTCTTGGGTACAGTCCGTGTACACTTAGAATAGTATTCGGTTAGGTCCGGGGGAATTCATGACATTTCCTTCTTTGAAATATTTGTAAAACCCGAATGATATTCTATATGCTCACAAACTGTACTTGTGTGTTGAATTATAGATCAGACTAAGATTAAGGAAAAAAAAGTAGGCTTTAACAATCCTAAAAAGGGAGCCGACAATGCTAAACCGCTTTCTCTTGGCGTAGGTTTTTGTCCAGCAATATGTGGTCTTGACACAACAACCTACTCAATAAGTACTGTTGCGAAATAATATAAAATCCGGGTTCAATTTGTAGGTAAATATGTCCTGTTAATGATAAAATCAATGCCACTTTGTTCTCGTTAAGCCAAGCAATTAGGTGAACTACGCAATATGACGACGATATCTTTACCCAATAGATAGGAACTAGCGCCAATAACATTGCCATTTATCGAAACAATCCTATATCAACTTGAGTTAGATAGTGATTTTTTGGGAAATATTCCGATATGGACTGGACACGAATATGGCGTGAAACCGCGTGTGACTCACTGTGGGTTGTTGACTTATGCTGTCTCTGAACCACGTTAAATAACCTATTTTAAAGAACTTTTTAATATGTCGAGAGCTCTGAGCGTTAGAAATGACCATAATCTTATACCGTGCCCATACCACATTGGATGCTCATATTATACCTACCTTTTCTTGCTCATGAAGTCCAGTGAAGCTCAAATTTACTCGAAATTTGTATAGTGAAGTAATTGAAGGAACGGTAACACTTCTATCCACAGTACTATATCGGGATAAAATAGAAGGAAAGAGTTCATTGATTTGTATGGAAACCGGGCGTGTAACATTTTGCGCAGGTATTTTGACGTCACGATCATGAGTGTAATTTAGTGAGGAAATACCTCGCTCGAACTTTTTTGTTCGTGTTTGAACAGTCAATTGTTGAACAACAAGGTACTTATTTTGATTTTGTAACCAACCAGACGTCGCACGCGGAAAGCGGTCGGGAGCTGCACATGTAGCACGGCGCGCCATTTGGTCGCTTGTCGCGCAGTGCGTCCCTTTCATAGTGATGGAATCAGTGAAAGACGCACTGAGCGACAAGCGACAAAATGGCACGTGTGCTAGCCCCCCTGGAACGCGTAATGAGGTTCTTTACGGACTTTACGAATGCTGCGTAACATAAAATCGAATAGTAAACGTTGTCGAGTTTGTATGACGTTTGAAACAGCGCCCGCCCGTGAGCGTATTTGGAATTAAAATTTAGTATGAGGTTTCTCGATCTCGATACGATAACCGTAACGTTACGCAGTATTCGTAAAGTCGTGCTCGACCCTCAGACCTTCTTTCCGGCCCGCGAGGTACATTACATACACTCTTTCCGTCCATCCCGATATAGTCCTGTGCTTCTGCTCTGTGCTCCAAACAAAATCTAACATCTGACTAACCTTGACTTGTTTTGCTTAATAATAATATGTATTTTGTATATAGAAATAAAACTTAATGTTGGTCGCCCGTAACTGGTTTTAATCGCACATGTAATCAGCGTATCCGGAGGAGGAAAATAGTATCATTTTAGTCGTGGCTGTAGAACATTTTTGCAATAAACGCTGTATTTGGAGACTGAGGCTGCTTTTCCAAACATAAATGCTAAGCTGTAGAAGTAAGGATGTATATAATATCCACCAATCAGGATCGTTTATTTTCGTAGCTTAGCTTACCCGTTTCCACCAGTGCAAGCACTGCTTAGCATTAGCATTTCTCTGGCTGAAAACCAGCTTCATCAAATAGTCAACCCTAACCAAGCTTGCTATCGTATATCTAAACCTAAACTCGGCGAGTGAAGTTCAGACTCTCACGCAAAATCCATGCTGCCAAGGTCTAAAGGGAACTCTTTACCTGTACAGGAAAATCGCTAATTGACATTAAACCAGTTGACCAGTTAGTGCAGTTGTAATTAGTGGAGAGGTAAAGGTTCCTATAATTAGAGTATCACCTAGTTCCAGTAAACGAGAGATCACGCTCTCTGATGTTGCTCAAGTAAACTGCCGCTCATAAAGACGTTAATTAACTGTAATGTGTCAAAAAATACAGTTATTTTGATCAATTACAGTAAGAATACTGTATATGATATATTGTGATGATAGAAATTTGTCGCCATTAACGTCTGCGAGTGTGGCATTAGTAAGTTCATTGTTGTTGCCATAATCTTGCTGTTACAAATCCTATTAGTCCATTGTTTTGTGTCTTTATATTAAATTAGTCATAATATCACAGTTTCGTTTAAGACATGCGACGCACTCGAATTTGTTTATGTAGACATGAGTTGACTAGAGCTGTCATGGCACGAATGGATTAAGTGAAACTGTCCAATCTTCTTACGTGTGCAATGTCCAAACACTGACATTGGCAAAATACTCCTTGCAAAAAAGCAAGGGTGAAAGCCATAATAAAAAAAAAAGTGAAACTGTCACTTAGACTTAGAAATAACTTTGTAAAAAATAAGGTGTGAAGGTGGCAGGTGAGGTTTCCACACTTGATGTTATGCCTGCTAGCTCCCAGGGACGATGGATTCGGCTGGGGCTCAGTCAGGACAGAACCCGAAGGTCTCAAAAAAAAATAAAAATCGGTCCAGTTGTTTTTGAGCGCCACGCGCTTGTGTTAGACCTAAAGCGCGAACAGGTAACAAAAAAAATAGGCTATCTAACGGGAGATGAATAAAAATGTTGTTTGCACTCAGAACTCGGTCGTTTTATTTTTTTTTTAGCACTTAATTACTACCTAATCAGAATTTTACAAGATTCTTGGATTGGGGGTTGCAGGAACAATAATTAAACAGTTTATAAGTATGGTCCCGTGGGGGCACACACACACAACTTCCTTGTAGTCTTAAAAAAAAAATAAAAGAAGAATATGTATAAATATAATCTAGCTGCCTGATTTCTTCCTACCTCGAACAGGGACGATGTTAAAGGGAGAGTAAAAAAAAAAAATTAAAAAAGAGAATCCTATGGGACCTGGTGCGAGGCACAAAAAAAAGGAAGGCCGTCACCTGTGCTTGTGGTGGGTGTGACAGGTCCACCGACGCTCTGGAGCAGCACCGTGAGAAGGCTGCTGAATTGAAGCTGCGCACCTCCTGGGCACACTCGAGCCCTCGCCAAGCACCGAACAAAGTCTGCAAGCGAAGGAGAAGTCAGCCAAAGAAAACAGAGGTAGATTTGAAGGTAGACAGGAGTTAAGAGTTGCCACGAAACAATTTTGCACAAGCTTACTTACTCGGAATATGGAAAACAGGGAGGAAGCCGTAGGGAAAGCTTCTCCGTAAGCGCAGGCGGCAAGGGAATTAGCAAACTATTCCCTCGGGATCTGGTGGCGTCGCGTACTAAAAAACGAAGGTTATAATTAGATGCCATCGCAAAGGAACAGAAGCCACGATTGCAACGCAGCATTGGTTGTACACTCAAGCACTTACCTGGGAGCTCAGGGTGACGGTCTGGACCTTTGAGGAGTTCCTTTCTTGCGAATTCGAAAACCGAGATAGAAAAAGGACTGATCCTGTGTGATGCCGAATTTAAATAATCAATTCTGCTTAGGCCCGCGCCGATATCGATAAATTTATCGAGCGCTTGCACTATCGACATTGATGATCAGCCGCGACAAACACAACCCCTGATCACTGGTTATAGGAAATCCTTGATTTAAGCCCGTGTGTCCCAATTGACTCCAAATTTTATAAAAAGATAAACTTGTGGCACGCCATCATTTGTTTATAATGCAGGGAAGCAAATTTGACAAGAATCTCGATAACGATACCTTCCAGCAAAACAGCTACGCACTTCACTATTTAGGGAGTCCATAGACAATGTAGAATTCGTGGGTCAAAACTAATTATCAAACTTTCACAAAACCTTGTAATTAATTAGAATAATTTTGAGGAAAGGAAGGACTTTCTATTTAACGTTACCAGAATTAAAACAAAATAGTACATATTGATTTTTGAAAGAAATCCCTACATTAGTCGATGGTGATTGACCCCGCTCTAGCTAGATGGCGCTGAGAAACAAGATGTCATAGCACTCTCACGTGTCTCAATAGGTGGCGCTAGCCGTAACGAAATTGAAGCGTTACATTACATCCCAGCTTAGGTAAAAAAAAAAATTTTTTTTTTTTTAAGTGACAACCCTAGTAAACAAACAACAATACTTAATAGCGTCCAACCCTGCCTTATGAAGCAACTCAGTTAAAAGAATTAAAAAAAAAAATGTTGTCTCGTGCAGTGACAACCCTAGAAGATGAACAAAACATGTGCAAATATTAGTTGATTGAAAGAATTCAAAAAATGTAGTCTCGTACAGTAACAAGTGACAATCCTGGCAAATGATCAAGATTTATGCAAATATTCTAAGTTAAGTTATCTAAGATAAAAAAATGAAAACAAAATTGTGGTTCCGGAACGAGTGATAATCCTAGCAAATAGGCAATAATGCCTTAGTAGTGCGTAAATCTCCCTTACGAAGTTAAATCAGCGAAAATAATTTAAAAGAAATCGTGATCTCGTGCAGTGACAACCCTAGTGAACAAACAAAAATACTTAATAATGTCCAATCCTGCCTTATGAAGTTAAATCAGTTAAAAGAATTAAAAAAAAAATGTTGTCTCGTGCAGTGCCAACCCTGGCACATAAGCAACAATACCTATTAGTGCGTAAATCTCCCTTACGAAGTTAAATCAGCGAAAATAATTTAAAAGAAATCTTAATCTCGTGCAGTGACAACCCTAGCACATAAACAACAATACCTTAATAGTACGTAAAGCTGGCCTTATGAGGTTAAATCAGTTTAAAAAAATTAAGAACAATAGTTGTCTCATGCACTGACAACCCTAGCAAAAAATGCAAGTGGTTCACTATCCAAGTCAAAACAGGTGAATTTCAAATTTGAAGCGACTGAGATTTATCCTTCTAATTAATAACAATAAGCGTAGGCGTAATACGTGAGGCAAAAAAAAACAAACAAGATTGATAAATCTGGCCTGTGACAAACACCATTCATAACGATGCCGAACAGGAACTTGTTAAATTCTTACTAGACAGCTGCAGCAGTCAATGTTACAAGCTGCTCGCTGCACTGGGACTTTTCCGCTGGAGTGGAGGATCTAGCGATTACCTCGAGCCAATCTAAGTAGTACATAATATGAACCGTCAGCTGAACCCGAAATTCAACCCGAAAAGGGAGTGAAAATAAACTTCTTAAAAAAAGCATGTTTATCCACCCAACTAGGTACAACATAAAGTTAAAATATACCACGAGCAAAACTCAAATGTTGCAGCATGAACGTCAGAATTGTACCTACACAAGCTCTAAAGAGGAAGGGAAATATCTACCGCATAAATGATCACAGACATCCATTCAACTAGTAAACAAACAAAAAAACAACAAAAGAAAACTTAATTACCTACTCCCAGCAAGAGGATTACCCAGTAAGACGCAGCGTGAATGTTTGGTAAAAGTAATGCTGTGTTGGAGTGTGTTGAGCATAGCGAATGTGTGTAATTTGCATGCGTGTGTGTGAATGCATGTGTGATTTTGTATGTGTGAATGGACATGATTTATGGACATACATACCCGGTTCCATTGTGTGCACATAGAAGGTTCGTGCTCTATGTATGTGCTTGTGTGTGTGTGTGTGTGTGTGTGTGTGTGTGTGTGTGTGTGTGCGTGCGTGCGTGCGTGCGTGCGTGCGTGCGTGTGTGTGTGTGTGTGGTCACAGTTTAAGGACTTGTCCGGGTCCATATACGACAACAAGTTTAACTAACCGGTTCTGATTTTAGAATGTCTTTCACGTGCCATACACCTAGGGGCCTTTTGGTATTATAATCTCGCAGTTCATAGGACACACTAGAAATTTTCTTGGAAACAACACATTTTTTAAACTTAGGTGCAAGTTTCTGGGAAAAGAACTTTGAAGCGTCGGACAAGGGGTACTCCCTCTTCCATACTACCTGACCTACGTCATAATCGATAATTCTTCTCTTTCTATTATAATACACCCTGTTTTTATGATACGAGTCCGCCAATGACCTATTTACCTTTTCAAATATAGGTTTTAAGTGTGCTAGCATGGAGGCATACAAGTTCCTATCAGAGAACTGTAATTCTAAATCATCTAATGATCGAGCTGGATACCATTCTCCAGACAGAATAGCTTCCCGTCCATGATTGAGAAAATATGGACTATACCCAGTGACCTGATGTACCGCAGTGTTGATAGCAAATTCAATCTGATTCAACTCCTCGGTCCAGGTTCGATGATCATTGCCTACATAGGATGCTAATGCAGTGCCCAGAACGCGATTTGTGCGCTCCGATGGATTATTCTGTGGGGTGAATCTGCAGTTATAGAAGAAATTCTTTATTTTGTATTTATCTTTCAATGACTTCATGTGCTTGGAGACATACTGGGGACCGTTGTCCATTATAATACATTGTGGAATGCCATGTTTCATTAAAACGTCGTTTTCTATGATTCGCACCACCGTTTTAGCTAAAGAGTTCCTCATTGGAAACAAACATGTGTACTTAGTGAAATAATCTGAGACAACCAGAATGAATTTATGTCCGCTGTAGCTCCTAGGCAATGGTCCTAAAATGTCTGTTGAGATAACCTGCCATGGTCTCTGGACCTTTTTAGGGTTTTCCATTAAACCAGGAGGTAAATTAGTGCTTTTATATGTCAGGCAGATCGGACAAGTCTTTACGTATCTTTTGATCTCACCCATCATTTTGGGCCAAAAGTAACTTTGAGCGATTCTTTTGAAAGTTTTATAGGTACCCAAGTGAGCTGCATCAGGTCTGTCATGGCACTCTTTTAAAATTGAATCACGAAGACCTTTAGGTACTACTCGTTTCCACTCACATTCAACAGTCAGTGGGTTCTTGCTGCGAATACGTTTGTATAAAATTTCATCGAGAATTCTATAATCAGGAAAATTTTGTGGACATTTATTTAATTTATCAAACAATTTATTATACCAAATATCAGTGGGTAAGTCGGGAGGAGAGATGACATTGACCATGTCATTTGCAGCTGGTGCTCGAGAGAGTGCATCTGCAACCTTATTCTCTGACCCCTTTCTATACTCAACATCAAAGTTAAATTGTGATAATCGAAGTGCCCATCGTGCCAAACGTCCTGTTGGTGACTTTAAACTGACCAACCACTTCAAGCTACTATGATCCGTGTATACTTTAGTTCTAAAAGGGGAGCCATCGATGTACCCTCTAAATTTTTCCAATGCAAAAATTATAGCATTCAACTCTTTCTCTGTTGTGGAGTGATTTCTTTCAGAGCTAGAGAGTGTTCTACTCGCATATGCTACCGCGTGCTCGTGACCCTCGTCATCAAATTGAGATAAAGCGCATCCTAATCCTACGTCAGAGGCATCGGTTGTAATTATGAATTGCCTATCAAACCTGGGCACACTCAAGATGGGGGCAGATATCAGTAAAGTTTTAATTATATTGAAGGCATTCAATGCCTTGTCATCAAGACAGAATGAAACTCCTCTGGGTAGTTTCCTGGTTAATTTATTTAACGGTGAGCTCAAAGTTGAGTAATTGTTAATAAAGCGTCTGTACCAAGAAACCATTCCTAAGAACCTCCTAAGTTCCTTCTGAGTCGAAGGAATTGGAAATTCCACTATGGACTACTTTATCGCTATCCGTGCGCAGGCCACGCCTATCAATGATATATCCGAGAAACTTTAATGTTGAGCGGCAAAAGGCAGACTTTTCTAAGTTTATTGTGAGTCCGGCCTGTTGCAATTTGAAAAAAACTTTATTCAAAAGTGACACGTGTTCTTCAAATGTGTTGGAAATCAGAATGACGTCATCGACATAGTAGAAAACATTGTTGCTGAATTCTGGTCCAAATACTTTGTCCATTAGACGCATCATTCTAGCTGTAGCATTGACTAAGCCGAAAGGCATTCTACGAAATTGAAATGCTCCTACTCCTGGTACCGAGAAACAAGTTTTTTCCCTGGATGAGGGTGACAATAAAATTTGGAAAAAGGCAGACTTGAGGTCCAATGAGGTCATGTACTTAGCATTGTTGAGCGAATCCAATATTTCCTGTACTCGGGGCATGGGATAAGTGTCTACTTTGGTCAGGCTATTGAGTTTGCGACTATCCAAACACATTCTAAGTTCCCCATTAGCTTTTGGTACCAGAAGTATCGGACTGTTCCAAGGTGAAGTACTCTTCTCTATGATGCCTAACTTCAACATGTTATCAATCTCACGTTTGACATATTGTCGATGGTGAAATGGTATCGGATAATATTTCTGTTTGACAGGAAGGTGGTCGCCCGTGTCAATCTCATGCTCCTCTAAGGTAGTACAACCTAAAGTATCGTCAGTGGCTGCGATCTGTTTGAATTTTTCAGTAACACAATGTAATGTTTCCCTCTGCTCTGAAGTCAAATCCTCAAAGTCATGTAAATTAATCTCATTATTTTTAAGCAAATTCATATTACCTGTGCGCGCACAAGACGACTCTGAATTTAAAATATCACCGCAGAGGTTAAACATTCGCAAAAAGTCTACGCCTAAAATGATTGGAATGTTTATATCTTTACAAACGTAAATTTCAATAAACTTGACTTGCATTTTATACTCAATCGGCGCAGAGAATTTTCCTAAAACTTGCAATGCGGCATTGTTGCCAACTGACAATTTGTTATCACACGTCTAGAGTTTAGACCTTCTCTTTGCAATGAGTGGTACGCTGACTCACTCATCACTGACACGGAAGCACCACTGTCAGCTAACGCATTACATTCTAGTCCTAGAATAACTACGGATAAGTAAGGCCTGGGATCACCAAGTGCCTCCCTAAACAGTGGTTTATCTCTCTGCTTGGAAATGAAATGTTTTATATTATTGTTTGTCTTTACAGTACGGTCAGCAGTATCAATATTAGCATTGAGAGATGGACTGCCAGAATCTTTGTTAAATGCAGCACTCTCTGACACAGCTGACTGGCTATTCAGTTTTTTGAACAGTTACAGTTTCGCGAGTTTACGCCCGGTTTCTTGCATCTAAAGCAATGCTAAACCCTAAGCCTGGTGGTGGTAGCCCTAAGCCTGTAACTTTAATTATGTGTGTAGTGCATTCAAATAGATAGATGACACTTAAATCTTTTGTTCACTCATGAAATCCATTCGTGCCAGTATTTATTGTTTTTTTGTCAGGTTTTGTGTTGACATTATCACTGAGCTGAGTCGTGTTCTCGTGTTTCATTAAAACTTAAAACTTGCATGTTATCACTTATCAGCTACGAGTACGCATTTAATTCCTGTGACAGTCTAGTAACGACCTAACCTTATAGCGCCATACGTGGATGACGTCATCATTGTTCTACATCGCGCTAACGAAGTTTCTCAAATCGGATGCATGAATACAACTTTCAACTCCCTTCATTTGGAGTTCGGTCCCTAGGCATAACATCTGTCTGAAGAGAGATTCTACTTTAGTCTTTTCCATAGTCTCTTTAAAAAAATGGCAAACAAAGCCCTTATCGGTATAAAGAATTGATGGCCACCATTGTTCTGGTTCTTTGTTTTAAATTTGTAACAGTCGATATCTACCTACCTACTTATCGTGTTGTGAAAAATTTGTCCCGTCATCCAACGAAAAACATTAGTGATAAAATAATAAAATTAACGGATATAACCACGGACCTCCTGTTATTTTCCTAAGCTACTAGGAAGCCAGAACTCCCTAGAACTATTGACTAGAACACCATATCCATCGTTTGAGACCAAAAGCGAGTTTGGAACTCACCCTGGTGGCACAGCATATCATCACGGAAGTTAGCTTATCATTATTGATAAAAAAAAAAATGTTATTTTCCTAAGCTACTAGGAAGCCAGAACTCCTTAGAACTATTGACTAGAACACCATATCCATCGTTTGAGACCAAAAGCGAGTTTGGAACTCACTCTGGTGGCACAGCATATCATCACGGAAGTTAGCATATCATTATTGATAAAAAAAAAATGTTATTTTCCTAAGCTACTAGGAAGCCAGAACTCCCTAGAACTATTGACTAGAACACCATATCCATCGTTTGAGACCAAAAACGAGCTTTCAACTCACCCTGGTGGCACAGCATATCATCACGGAAGTTAGCATACCATTACTGATAAAAAAAAAATCCTAAGCTACTAGGAAGCCAGAACTCCTTAGAACTATTGACTAGAACACCATATTTATCGTTTGAGACCAAAAGCGAGCTTGGAACTCACCCTGGTGGCACAGCATATCATCACGGAAGTTAGCATATCATTACTGATAAAAAAAAAATGTTATTTTCCTAAGCTACTAGGAAGCCAGAACTCCCTAGAACTATTGACTAGAACACCATATCCATCGTTTGAGACCAAAAACGAGCTTTCAACTCACCCTGGTGGCACAGCATATCATCACGGAAGTTAGCATATCATTATTGATAAAAAAAAAATGTTATTTTCCTAAGCTACTAGGAAGCCAGAACTCCCTAGAACTATTGACTAGAACACCATATCCATCGTTTGAGACCAAAAACGAGCTTTCAACTCACCCTGGTGGCACAGCATATCATCACGGAAGTTAGCATACCATTACTGATAAAAAAAAAATCCTAAGCTACTAGGAAGCCAGAACTCCTTAGAACTATTGACTAGAACACCATATTTATCGTTTGAGACCAAAAGCGAGCTTGGAACTCACCCTGGTGGCACAGCATATCATCACGGAAGTTAGCATACCATTACTGATAAAAAAAAAATCCTAAGCTACTAGGAAGCCAGAACTCCTTAGAACTATTGACTAGAACACCATATTTATCGTTTGAGACCAAAAGCGAGCTTGGAACTCACCCTGGTGGCACAGCATATCATCACGGAAGTTAGCATATCATTACTGATAAAAAAAAAATATATATTTTCCTAAGCTACTAGGAAGCCAGAACTCCTTAGAACTATTGACTAGAACACCATATCTATCGTTTGAGACCAAAAGCGAGCTTGGAACTCACCCTGGTGGCACAGCATATCATCACGGAAGTTAGCGTATCATTATGTCAAAAACAGAAATTAAAAAAAAAACAAGGAAAATCGCCAGAACTATTTCTAAAAAGTATCAGGAACTATAGAACTATGCTGCATGCGAACCGTACTCAACTTATTTTTTGATATGCTGGGATTCAACTTCACAGAGACAAGATTAAGTAACTTGACCATTCCACAGAGCAACAAGAAACTTATTTCGACGAACTGATGGCCTAGTATGGTTACTCTGACACAATTTCTAGTATTTTGTCCAGTCTCAACTTATAAAAAAACCGGCCAAGTGCGAGTCTTACTCGCGCACGAGGGTTCCGTAGAAAGATTAACGCTTTTCCCCAGTGTTTTAAGAAGTCCAGTGTTAGCAGAGCTCTGCTCCTAAGCAAAATGTACGCAGTGTGGGGTCAACTTATATTGGTCTTCGAAATCTACAGACAGACGTAAAAAATTAAGATTTTGAGACTTTTTGGAGTGGTTGTGCTATAAGAGCTACCTTCATACCAAATTTTAAGTTTCTAGGACAACCGGAAATACCCTTTAGGTTTTCTCAGTACGGCGATTTGTATGGAAACCACCTTTTTAATGACTGTATCGTTTGGTTGCGTTGACTTAGAAGGTTGATTTTTTCACAGCTTCAAGGGACCACAGGCTTGAGTATTTGATATTAATTTCAGCATGCTACCTCCACGCGGTCCAGAGAAAAAGAGTCTTGACAGACAGACAGACAGACAGACGGACAACAAAGTGATCCTATAAGGGTTCCGTTTTTTCCTTTTTAGGTACGGAACCCTAAAAATTCCACACTTAGATTAAAGAGTCATCGATATCAAACAGAATCGACTTTGTACTTACGAAATGCGATTTGTACAAATCCAATTCAACGAATGGAATGACTGCGCTTTAACGACGTCCACTAAACTGGCCAATGAACAATCAAGATAGCATCAATTAATCACAGTCAAAAATCGTTCCATGGATTAGTTTCGTAAATCTATGTAAACACTTCTTTAAGACGACGTGACTACATGACACCTGTCGAGAGCATCTAAAAAACGTGTTCTGGGTAACTTCCTACCTTTTAATAATCTTCATTATTATCCTCCACTCACTCCCCAGCGGGAAATGGTAAGGCAGAGAGATGGAATAGAACTCTTTGAAAAAAAAAACAAAAAACATTTGAAGGTAACTTATGCGAGGTTTTCGGATCGCTCCAGAGGGGCTAGCACGCGTGCCATTTTGTCGCTTGTCGCTCAGTGCGTCCTTCTCAGATTCCATCACTATGAAAGGGACGCACTCCGCGACAAGCGACAAAATGGCGCGCCGTGCTACTTGTGCAGCTTACCTCAACTACTGCGACTTCGGTTAAGGTTAAATAAGATCAATAATATAAATTTCGTTACGCAAAAAACCTTTACGAGTGCGAGACGATTAAGATTAACTACCTGTTAGTCACAGCCTCACAGCGCTCTCTCTGATATAATCTTTATCATGTAACCCTCTTGTTTTAGTGAGCCGTACATACCACAGAATTTGACCGGCATGGCGATGGCTCTGACGAGAGGAAAGTCCGCACCAATGGATGTTGTCAGAGTTGAGACTAAGACACAAGTAAGTTGACTTGTTTTATTATTCCACAAAAACTTGTAGATAAGAAACGAATTTAAAAAGTCGCATTATCTTTATGTATACAGGGGCCAACATAAAACGACCTTTTCTTATTTTGTGTCAATAATCGGACGGTTCTTCCTTTCAATAGGCTTCATGCTTGACACAAGGATATTGTGTATTGGGCATTAGTCATCTCTCACCTGTCTTTCCCCAAACAAACTTTGATGTTTTTGTTCGTCCACGTCCTGGTGCCTTGTGACTAGCTGTGTGTGACTATTTAGATTTAGCAATGTCGTACTCAATGTAAGGAATTGTGCCGCATTAACCGTGTCACCTCAAAGAAGGAGTCATTAAGGTTTTTGCTGCCGACGTATACATACTGTTAATTGGTCCTTGTTATTGTCATTGGAACAGAATTGTTATTAGAGGTTTAATTTTTTTATGATGCACTATACTACAGTGTTTTCTATGCTAATCTACGCTAATCCAGAGCAATGTTTACTCAAACGTAAAACGATTTGCACTTGTGTCAGTCAACGTCTTTATCTTACGAGAACTCTTATCACGCTGTTTCAGTCTTTTCACTCATTCAACTATCCATGTGAAATGACGGCCATAAACAGATTGCAAGGGCGTATTAAGATCATTAGATATAGTTACACTATTCAATTGAGTACGTCCGTCGCAAACAAGGAGCGCGGATCACGGATACAATTAGTTACACATAATGCAGTCATACCGACGAAGCATGCGATAATAAATACCTACAGTTAGTATACTTCGATTAGATTTCTACGTCCGTCACAAATCGCTTAACTAGGTAAAAATAGAACCTAAATCGTAAAACCCTAACAACAAACTCAATTTATTAGCACGTGATAGTAATTCAGCTATAATTTCCTTTTCAGATTATGTTTTCCTTCCTATCCGTCGGCTGGGGCTTTCTATCCGACATCGATATAGAGAGCGAGCGATTGCGGGCTCTCGGCGGGCAGCGGTTCGCGCTGTGGGCGCTCGCGAGGATCGTGGGGCTCCGGCGGTACAAGGGCACCGTCAGTTACGCCCAAATCAAAGACATCAGCGCCTTGCCAAAACCAAAACATCCGTTGGTGCTGAGTCACAGCATTAGCCAGGACGGAGCTTTAGATTCGCCCGACGCGGAGGCTTTCATCGATTGCGACGAGCCGGAGAGCGTGTGGGCGAGCGCGGCCGGCGGGCCGGGCCGCCACCAGCGCGTCGACTCCTGGTACTCCGTCAACTCCCGGCGGAGCGCCTTCTACAGCACGCGCGGCTCGGAGTACCACAGCGTGACCAGCGCCGGCTCCGAGATGCGCTCGCCCGTCCACGCCTGCATGCACGGCCCGGCGCCGCACCTGCCCGCGCTGCTGTCGCAGCTCCCCCCCAACTGGACGCACGAGGAGGGAGAGTTCGTGATGGTCCACGTCTCGTACCAGGCCTACATAGGAGAGGATGTGTTGTTCGCGCCGCGCTCGCAACTCTCGGACGGCGTCATGTGGATGCTCATCATCAAAGCGGGCGTAACCAGATCTCGGTTACTCTCGTTCCTCCTGGGGATAGGCAACGGGAACCACGCGGAAACCAACGACGAACACATTAAGCTGATTCCGGTCAGCGCGTTCCGTATCGTCCCGGAGGGTGCGGGCGGCACGCTCACGGTCGACGGCGAGCTGGTCGAATACGGCCCCATACAGGCCGAGGTCTTTCCCAACATAGTAAACGTCCTCGTTCCCGATTCAAAATAACATTCGAAGTATTAGCTGCTTTGAGCGAACGCTGGAACAAAACGACTGATTAAGTTACCTAAAACTTTACTTAACCGAGCCGATGCGGCGCAGAAAGTATTTCTTGATGGTTGTGTTACAAAAATGTCTAAATTATTTTACACCAAAGTTTTAATTCCATCACGAACTTGGACATTCCAAGCGCGTTGTGATTTAGTTTGATAGTGTTTTATATTAAGCATAATAATTTGAGTTCGGTTCCGCGCCTGTATGTGATAATGATTTTGCGTGATGAGAATTCAGTTGTCGAAAATTGCAACTAGTCAAAGCTCTCAATACTACGAAAGTAAGTGCCAAACGACGGGCGCTCAAAACGTTCCTTGTGCAACTTTTTATGATGAAGATTGCTCAAGATCACAATTATGTTATTGTAGTTGCAAATACTTGCATGCTTTTTTTTTATTTAACCGAAGTTTCCACTGCAGTACAGTACAATATCCATGTGTTTATTGAAAATACTTCGAGTATTCTGATAATTTTAGTGAATGAAATAGTATCCGTTACCTTGCCGTTAGTTTTTTATGATTTATGGGATTTAAGACCAATTAGAATATAAAATATTTAGTCCAATGGGTTGGGTTCGGAAGTTTGGGAAATACTTAATTTATGTTTTTATTTATTTAAGTGTTTTAAGTATAATTTAAACTACTGTAATGTTTAAAAGTTTCTGTGATAATAATTAATTCTGCCATAATGATGATTTACAAGTTCCAGTCGATAGGATCGAACGTACAAACCGATGTTTGTAGTGACATTCGGCGAGGAAGAGGCCAATACCCCTGTTAAACGCCTAATTATTATATTATTAATTTTTTTACAAATAATTGCAAGGTTTAATAATTTTTTTGTAACAATAATTATAAGTTAAAAGTATTCAATAATTGATAAGACTTGTTAGTATAGTTTTATTGCTTTGTTGATGTATCATTTTATTTATTGCACAAAGTGTAATTTTTTTACTTTAGTAGGTACAGAACATGATTGTAAGTAACATTTCAATTAAATAAATGATATCTGCACTTCTTACATAATAAATATCTCGTTTTCTACTTAAAATAAACAATATGAATTTTGTACAATTTGTAATTAAATGTTAAATTATTTCTCAACAGAAAATAGGGCCAATAAATACTGATGCATTTCCTAATACATTTCCATAGAAGTTTGCACTTTTTATATGTTAGTATATTAGTGTTCTTTTTCATTCCTTGTGGGTTTAGGCAATCTATTAGCATAAGGTTGTTAATTTATTAGTAGCATAATGGGTTTTAAGAAACTATTACAAATGTAAGCAGTTAATAAAAAAAATGCTTGCAAAGTTTTTGAAGATGCTGTAAACTGTAGATTGTTCTTGGATGAACCATTGCTCAACGCGAATGCAGCATTGTATTGTACATACAGATGAATTCGCTAGAGCCGGCAAAAATGGATCGAACAAGTTAGTGAAAGCTTTTGTGCGTCGAGTTTTAATATGAAAACTACCGAGACGGTTCAATCCGGTGAAATACGGATCACTCACTATGTGTGATCTGTGTTCATTTCACTGTGTGTCAACTATTTGAATACACTTCACACGCGTATGAAAATGACAGGCTTAAGTCATTTCTCTACATATAAAAATGTTTTCGTGACACAAGTTTATTTCAATTCATTCATGCCAGGTCTAGTCGATTCATTTAGACTATATATTTAAAAATAAATGAATGAGTATTTAATACCTATACTTACCTAAAAAAATAAACGAGATAAAAGCTCAATATATCATGAGGTTTTTAAAATTAATTGACGAGCCAGTTAATCTAATGTAATTAAGACTTAATATCATTCGATTTTTATAAGCATTACATTTATAATTTTGATATTGAATGTGTTTAAAAAACTATAATTTTGGTTGAAGCAATACAAGTAACTGCAATAACTACTGACTGATTATCGAGTATTGCAATATGTGAAACTAATATGGGCGTATTAACTGTCTTCATTGTCTTTGTTATTCACGACAGAAGATCACTCCACTGGAAAAGTTTGTACAATGAAACCGTTTTTTTTCAGTCACAGATTCTGTTTTTATCACAAGTTAATATTACGCAAACGATAATTACAGTGGTTGAGACGCTTAAATATACAACTTAAGGTCTTGGTCAGTTATAAGTCATAAATCCTCAAATAAAAATATATCATTAAAGTATTGTTACTATAAAGATTTTAAACATCACATTGGATTTTGTGAATAAATGTTATTCAAATTTCAAGTTTATGAAACTGTTGCCAATAAATTATTATTATTATTCAAAACTAACCTGGCTGTCATTTATTTAATTTCAAATAATAGACCATGTTCAGTAAAATCAAAAACATTTATTGTATCTATAATTTCTATTAACAAATATTATTTCATAATTAATTTAATAACTAATACAAAACAACATTCTTCCACCTTCATATTACCTAAATCCATCTGATACTCGAAATAAATAAGGGTTGATTTCTCAATCCCCCCACCACATAAGCTCTGATTCCATAGGTAGTAGAGGAATATCTATAGAATATAGGGGACTGGAAAACCAGCTCTAGTAAATTATACTTAATAATATTTATCCATAAATTACACTAACATTAATTTGTAGCATTTCATGAAACTTTTTTATTACCTAAAAGTGGTACAAATTTTATTATTTCTTATATGAACAATACCTAAGTAAATAAGTTTCCTAACATATAATTATTATGTTTACAATTATCTAATGGTCAATGGGTGGTTCCCATCAACAATGGGTTTGTTTACACAGAATATTAAAAATATATACACAATGGTATCTAGTTTCTTTATCCAATAATACGAATTGAGTGACCTAACTGAATAACGCGCGCTGTCACACTAGCATTCACTGTCTCCTAGAGCCATCTAATGACATTTGATAGAAAGTGATGATGCATAATTAGACAATAATGTCACAGCTGTCATTTTAGAAATAATCCGATTAATTAGACATAATAGTTTAACATAAACTGTCATAAGGCATACTAAACATTCCCATTGTTTTATGACAACACCCTACTACCCTTTCCCTGCATTGTCAACAATCTTGATCAAAAGGAATAATAATGAAAATGTTGTTTGTTTCAAAGAATTACCTACAGTAAATTTCGTCAAGGTGCACACCATGCATCATGCCTGCTGAAAGTTAGTATATTAAATTGATTATTTTGGGTGAAACTGTATTTTTAAGCCAGTTTTACATGACAACTTAACAACTGACCTTAAGCTCAAAGCTAAGTGCAACAACCTCAATGATAAAAGTTGCAGATTACTTTATGAAATACATAACATGATGTAAGATTGATTCATGACCAACACACTTCAGCCCATTTTCACAAATGCAAGCCCTGATCATCAGGCTTGAAATGTTGAGTAAATGTGAGATCATAATGTATTTTGTAATCTAGGCCATGCATTAAGTGTTACTTGGGGTCTCAATTCACTCTTTAAGCTCTTATTTTTGTAATAATCACACTTAAGTTAATTTAAAATTAAATTGTGAGCTCATATTAGGCAGTTGTTACCATTACTTTATTTTATGCAGTCTTCCAATGATTCATTAAAAATGTATTCTTATCTTAGCTTCAGCAAGTCCAAGCTGTCAAGCAGGTTCTGTACTTCACAATCAACTTGCTCACGAGTGCTGACGCGTTCCAGTCGTTCGCGGACAGACTCCAGGTCCCCCGGGTCAGCTTTCTGCATTCTCATGAACTTCAGCATCATCTCCACAACTAAACAGATGTCGGCAATCAGTTGCCTGGTCTCCTCAAAATGACCAGCACCGCTGGGACGCATTTGGATCAGCTTTAGCTTGCTTTGAGCTAGCTGGATAGGGTTGCGCCCATTGTTGTCCAGAGAACTAACATCGGTCCCTGCATCCAGCAGTGCTATCACTACTTTGATATGGTTCATGCATACTGCGAGGTGCAGAGGTGTGTTGCCGAGAGTATCCTTTATATTGGGGTTGGCGCCGTATCTCAACAGCGTGCGGACTACATCTGCGTAGCCGCGACACGACGACAAATGGAGCGGGCTTCTTTTGTGCTCGTCTGACGAATTAGGGTCAGCTCCAGACAGCAGCAACCTTTCTACGAGTTCAGTGTTGTTTGTCGAAGCGGCGAAACGAAGCTTTTGGTTTTTTGTCGTTACGATTGAGCCACCGTAACGATACTTCAGCCTGCAGCGCTCAGCTCTGGAAGCACATCTAAAACGCTTGATCGACTTGATTTTACCGATATGATCGTGTGGGCTGGGTTCGCCTAAGAAGTCAATGGGCATGGGCTGTCCAGCCGGACTGATTGGTATCGCCCGAGGGTTGAATTCCAGCACACACTGAGAATGGTCAAAGATTGGATTGTCGCTGCTCTCATTACTCGTGTCTACCCCTGAATCGGCCATGATCTGTTAGGACTTAAGTAACAGATGGCACTACCCGAATTAAAAATGAAAATTGCTTAATTATTCATACGGACGAAAGAACACAAATAGAGAAATAAAACTTGTTTGCTTTGCTTTGTGAATAGCTGTCACAATGGGTGTTTCTGTTGTGTGACACATTCACTTGTCAGTAATTTTGCTAGAAAAATACAGCTAAACTTACGCAACATTTTAAATCGTATTTTGGATATCCCCGAATAGCTTTGCCACAGATAGTAGTACTTCCATGGTTTCGCCAAGGAAATTCGCGTAAAAAGAAACGTTTTAGTTATCGGATTATTTACTATTGGCTAAAGTATTTAGAGCATATAAACACAGTCATTAATAGTTGCATTTGAGCCAATATTATTATTTAAATTCTAATCATTCATTAGCGTGCATGTCAACGAATGACATTAAAAAAAAAGGAAAACATTTACGTATCTGCGCTTGCCATTGCTATCCGTCATTCGTCGTGTATTGCGTGCTCTTGACAGTGCAATCGGCCTCTGAAAATTTTCCAACGATATTATTTTATTTCAAACAATTCTACTGCGTATAATACCACCGTGGATTTAATATAAAGAAAAATGCATCAGTTAACCGTATTTATGGTAAGCGTGCGAGGAATTTACGTTTTTTTTGCTTCAGTTCTTTCGTGATACTGATAATGTTAACCTTTACTATTTTGCCGGAAGGACATTGAGAGTTCTCGTTCATATCTTGACGAGCTGTACTCTCCGGACGGGGCGAAAGTGGTGGAGGCCCTGGTGACGTTGAAGAACACAGTGATCGGCAGCAACCGGCAGAAGAGCTCCGTGATCCAGCAGGGGATCGTGCCGCGGCTGTTGCAGTTGATGGCCGACGAGACCCTTGATCCAAATATACGGCAAGAGGCGACTATCACTGTCGGTATGTAACTGTTTATTTTATTACTTAACCTTCTATCAGCACTTCAAAGTTTTTATTCCCTTTTGAGGGGTTTGCTTTCCCCGTCATATTTAGTATGTTGCCATCCTTTGAATAACCAGGGCCCAATTTTAATTTTTGTTATTGCTTTCAATGCTCAATAGGATAGCAAAATAGTTTCCATAATGCAAATAAAGCAGGTGAAGGGTAATAGTTAATAGGGTTAATAATTTGTTAACTTTTTTGTATAATAAAAACCGAACATGCATGCATGTTATGCTATCATGACATGCCATAATAAGGAATTAGAATAGAAATTATCTAGTTACTTGGACAAGCTTTCCTCTTTTGTTGCTGGCCAAACTAAAAGATTTAATTATGTAGTATTATTAGGACAAATAATTAATTTTAATCATTGTTAGGCTTAGTAATTCTTGGTTACTGTGACTTTGATTTGACATTGGTTCAGCTGAAAGTTGAAAATAATATACTCACCAGCATAATTAATCACCTACCCTATTTTATCCCTGAATATTGTGAAAATGTTTATTTTTCCTACCCTATGATTTGAATAAAAAAAATATTACTAATTAGAACTTTGTCCAGCCCATTACAGTATGAACCATGAGAAAATACTGCACTAAAAAAGTAACCCAAGTCTTTTGGTGAAAAGTGAACAAAAAAAAAAACTAAAATTTGTTTTTTTTAATTGTCTTACAGGCTCCTTAGCCAAAGGCACAGCGGAGAATGTAGCAACGTTAGTAGAGCAGGGCACAGCCACAGTTCTGGTGGAGCTACTAAAAACTGTCCCTGTCGACTCCAAGTTGGCTGAAGCAGTGCTCTGTGCACTGCGGAGCGTCTTTTTGCATCCACCAGCACCCGTGGCGACGCTACCGGCCGACATGAGGCTGCTGACAAGGTTGACTCGTAAGTGCTACTTTTCAAAGCTTTTTGTTTGTAAAGTTGAGACTCAGATTACTTCTCTTCAGAATACAATAATATAGCTATGTCTCAGACAAGACATATTGACACTGCTATGGACTGTACCAACCTGTAAATGAGTAAATCAACTTTTAAATGCCACTTGTTGCCATGGAGATGTTCCCTGGGTAACTCGTTTAAAATAAGATTTTCTAAGGCACCAGTCCCCCAAAAGTCAGGATTTGCATGCTTAGGAGATGAAACATGAAGGAATTGGCATATAGCTGTTGAAAATCCTAACGTTTGATGGAGTGGTGCCTTAGAAAATATTGTTTTAGACGAGTTACCCAGGGGACATCTCCATGGCAACGAACGGCAATTAAAAGTTGGTTGAAATAATGGTTTCATTTCACATCCTGTTCAAGGGGCAGACAAAGTTCGCATGTTGTTTCACTCATTAACCAGAAAAAAAAACACAAGGAAAGTGCTTGTTTGAGCAGGTACAGCCAATTAGAAACCTTATGTTGCACCTTATGTTCTGCTAACACTTAAAACGTGCTACTGCATAGTCACTCTCGCGTAGATCAGGGGGGCCTAGCACGCGTGCCATTTTGTCGCTTGTCACTCAGTGCGTCCTTCACTGATTCCATCACTATGAAAGGGACGCACTGCGCGACAAGCGACAAAAGGGCGCCCCATGCTACATGTGTTGACACCTCATCGTAATCAAAGTTAGAATTGTCAATTGGTTAAACTTTCCTATTCTTCCTCTTCAAATTTCAAATGACCCTATTACTTTTGTAGAAATAGCCCGCGAAAGCTCCCCGACGGCCCGCGCTTGCGTGGTCCGCATCCTCTCCATCTGGTGCGGGAGCCCGGCGGAGCAGGAGGCACTGTGCGCGGCGGGCGCCTGCGCTGCGGTGGCCGCGATGCTGCACAACGGCCGCGGGGCGCCGCCGCCGGCGCGCGCTCTGCCCGCTCTAGACTTGCTCGCTGCTATGTGCTTTGAGAACGCAAGCGTGTCGCAAGTCGCCATGAACACTAGGTGAGTTGAGTTATGTGGACATAAAGTGTCTTTATCCAGGATCAAACCGGACTGGAAGACTTACATTGTAGGTTTTGACTGTCTTGTGAAACGTTTTTTCTATCAATGTCTCCAATATTGGCACAGATAGATCTTAAGTTTACCCAGTTATTCATATAGCCAATTTGCCGCAATCCAAGTGATAGTGTTTGTATTAAATACATAATAA
Source organism: Clepsis dumicolana (assembly GCA_963691665.1). Lineage (NCBI taxonomy): Eukaryota > Metazoa > Arthropoda > Insecta > Lepidoptera > Tortricidae > Clepsis > Clepsis dumicolana. The sequence continues at coordinate 4,086,066 of OY829517.1, forward strand.
ATAATAAAGGTTGTTGCTCAAATAAAGTTATTTTATTTACCAAATTTGGTTATACAGAAATTATTTATTGTTTTACTAACATAAATGCTGATTTAATAATGGCGTTTGCTACAGTGTTATATCGAAGACAAAAAGTATGAGACATACCCTCAATATTCGTATTTTAAACCTACCCATCTGCATACATCACACCAACTTTAAATCAAAGTGCATCAAAGATACATAAACATTAAAATTGCCTTTTAAATCAGCATAAATTATGTATTTAAAATTTATGCATAATGTGAAATTGCCTCATTTTTATATCTAGGTAATAAAATTTCTTTGTATAATGTATAATTAACTAATAATGGCATTGATAGTTAGATATTGATATAGCAACAGCATATTTCACTCTCTTTTCGCCAGGACGTCAAAGTGTAATAAATGGAAAAACCAAAACAAAAACGGTGGTGATAAATTTGAATGAAAGCGGTTTTCAACATTCTCTTGCCTTTGAGAAACGCTTTGGCTCTATTAAGCCTCACATCGAATAATTACCATGTTTTTGTTTTTCAACATGTTTTAGGCACAACGACAAAGCAATACCCGAACTCCTTACGTACCTGGTGTCTCGCGACAAGCCATTGCCAGTTGCTATGGGCGCTGCGAGATGTCTGACCTACATACACAGGGCAGGCGCACTCACGGCAGATGATAGTAGGTAAGAAAACATTATGTATTTATAATATTATTTTACCTTTTTGGGCCAGTTGGATCCAGGGACCGGAAAACCCTATCATTCGGCTAAGCCGTTCGAAACGGTAGCCCTATGAAGGGGCTACCGCATCGATACGGTAGCCCCTTCAACGGGCTACCCTAATACCCGTATAACCCGTACATATTCGGGTAGTCCTAATCGTAACAAGAGGTAACCGCTTACCCGTATTGGGTTAATCATATGCTAAGCAGTTACCTTCGGCTTAGGGTAGCCCTTTCACCTCGCTCCGCCGCGCGCCCGTGTTTTCGCGAAGCGAAACTGTACATTAGTATGAAAACGGAAAGGAACTATGTACGAAGAGAACAATCAATTTATATTTTAATCTTTCCGTACTTATATAGGTAAGTATGTACTTACCTACTTAAAGTTTCTATTAATCGACTTCAAAAAAGGAGGAGGTTCTCAATTCGTCGGTTTTTTTAAGTAAGATATGGGTCTTTTAACATGAAACTACCATGAGACTCAATCATAATCATAAATAAAATTGGATCACTCACGTATATAAGTCGAGTTTAGCCCGACTTGTTTCGGACTAATTCGTAGTCCTTCCTCTGGGTTTAGTAGTCGCGCGAGCTGAGCCGCGGCACGCAATGTGCGTCTCGCCGCCGCTGGGTCATGCGCTCCCAGAGGAAGGACTACGAATTAGTCCGAAACATGTCGGGCTAAGCTCGACTTATATACGTGAGTGATCCGTTTTTATTTCATTATAAGATATGGGTGTCATTTTCTAGTTTTCCGGGGATGTTGATTACGAAAATTACACCCATTTTCAAATCGAAGATGGCGGACATATTTTTTTGTTGGAAATCGATATGGGTGTCATTTTCTATATTTTCAGGGGCGCGGATTCTGAAAATGACATCCATTTTCAAATCCAAGATGGCGGACATATTTTTTTGTTGAAAATCGATATGGGTGTCATTTTCTATGTTTTCAGGGATGCTGATTATGAAAATGACATCCATTTTCAAATCCAAGATGGCGGACACATTTTTTTGTTGAAAATAGATATGGGTGTCATTTTCTAGTTTTCCGGGGATGCTGATTACGAAAATGACATCCGTTTTCAAATCCAAGATGGCGGACCCATTTTTTTGTTTAAAATCGATTTGGGTGTCATTTTCTATGTTTTCAGGGGCGCGGATTCTGAAAATGACATCCATTTCCATCCATCATTTAGGAAGGTTAACTGGTAGAGATCCCTTTAAGGGATAAGTTCGCCTTTGTACATTTGCTTTTGTTCTGTTATCTGTATTTTTTGTTTTATGTGCAATAAAGAGATATACATACATACATACATACATACACACATACATTTTCAAATCCAAGATGGCGAATACATTTTGTTATTGAAAATCGATATGGGTGTAATTTTCTAGTTTTTCGGGGGTGCTGATTACGAAAATGAATTTTTAAGAAAAAATTATGTCCGTCACCTTGGATTTGAAAATGAGTATCATTTTCGTAATCAGCATCCCCGGAAAACTAGATAATGACACCCATAACAATTTTCAACAAAAAATGTGTCCGCCATCTTGGATTTGAAAATGGATGCCATTTTCGTAATCAGCATCCCCGGAAAACTAGAAAATGACACCCATATCTATTTTCAACAAAAAAATGTGTCCGCCATCTTGGATTTGAAAATGGATGTCATTTTCATAATCAGCATCCCGGAAAACATAGTAAGTGACACCCATATCGATTTTCAATAAAAAAAATGTGTCCGCCATCTTGGATTTGAAAATGGATGTCATTTTCATAATGAGCACCCCAGAAAACAGAAAATGACACCCGTATCGATTTTCAACAAAAAAATGTGTCCGCCATCTTTGATTTGAAAATGGATGCCATTTTCGTAATCAACATCCCCGGAAAACTAGAAAATGACACCCATGTTGACTTTTAGAAAAAATTATGTCCGCCATCTTGGAATTGAAAATTGATGTTATTTTCCTAGTTAGCTAATAACAAACACCTAGTTCGCGCCGAAACTAACAATCCGACCACAACATTATTAAAAATGAGTTTTAAAAGGTTTGTAGTTGACTTGAGGTCTTATCTTGTTTCAATAGTCGGCGACTTACAAAGTCTTTGACAAATGCCTCCTCCTCCGTGTTAGGGTTTTTAAATAGGCGAAACAATATAAGCCTTATAAGCTGGAAGTAAGATTCAAAATAACCTGCACTCACAATCAGCGCTTCAAGCGGCTACCCAATCCTGGGGTTTCGATACGCTATGCGGTAGCCCGGGTTAACCCATTGCAAGTGGTTAATGTATTAACTGGTAAGCCGTTTAAAGGGCTACCGTAATATACGGGTTTTTAATACCCAGCGTTATGAAACCCGTTCAAGACCCTTGGCCTACCGGGTATTAAGGTAACCGGTTCCGGTCCCTCGTTGGATCACATATTATTATGGAATATAAAACAAAAATTAAGCCCAGTTTAACCGACAGTGATAATGATTTGTTCCCTTTATACTTTCGTTGTTATCAAAAGCTTACTGAAATAAGAATACTCAGAAAACCAGAAAAATTAAGCTCAGTCTGGGAATCGAACCCAGATGCTTGACATTCCGTGTCGCGTGTAATGCCCATACACCAAACCAAGGAATGAATATTTACATCGAAATTTTTCTATGTATTCTTGAATCAGTTTTTAACATTTAATAGTACATTGTGCATGAAGGGCGGTAAGAAGGGTATTACTAACGAAAGTCTATTAGAAGGCCGACGCCGAAGGCGGAGGGCTTTTAATGACTTGAGTTTGTAATACCCTTCCTGCCCGTGATACACACAATGTTTTTCATCACATTTTCGAGGAAATAAATACATACAACAAAAGGCAAAAAATCTATTTATTAAAAGTTTGGTCTTCACATACAGAAGACATATTTTACTAAGTACAGGCAGTACCTCCGTAAATATTAGATTAAGTATATACGATTATAAATATAAACTCAGCAGTCGGCAACAAATAATAGTTTTGAGATTGTCAACTTTTTTCAGTGGAGACTTCAGACTTCCAGTACTTCCACAGATAATGATAAAAAAAACGCGTTTAGAAACTGGAAAGACGAAAGCCCATCCATACAGCCAGTTTTTATCGTTTCAAAATAAAATTCACTGAAATAATTGCAAAGTAAACTCAAATAGTTTTAAAACACAATAATAACGTTTAAATTAAGTAATACTTATTTGTAGAAAACATAAAAAACCATGTTTGATTTAAAACCTCCTTAGTGTGGAATGACATATTATACCTACTTACCTACGAGTGAACGCCATATTTTTTTAAACTAAACTCATTACTCCCTTGGGAAAATTACAAATTACCTATTACTCCCGTAGGAATAATTTAGGCCGTTGTCCTTCAGTATGCCTGCGTACAATACGACGCTTTACGAGCAAGTGTGATGAAAATTCCATTTTGACAAAAGTCACTCACTAAATAAGGGTTGCAATGTTTCATTCGACGGTATGTGCCGTGACAGGGATGAAAGGTACTCACTGTCGGTAAATAATTACTTAATTGCTTTTCAATGCTCCCTAAAGGATTGTGAAAAGATTCCACAGAGTTAAGTGGGCAGGCTACGACCGGTGAAACAGCCATATAAACTTTTGTTGATGGCTCATTTTGTTGTATGCAGAGTGGTGTTCGGAGCGCTGCCATGCCTCGCGCGGCTGTGCACGAAAGAGATGCCAGAGGAGATCAGAGCAACCGCCGCCGAAACCTTAGCATATTTAGCTGAAGTGAGTACCAATATTCCCTCTCGGTTTGTGAGTAAATTGAATTTAGAAACGGCTTTCAATGAATGCTATCGCGAGTCAAAATTCCGCGAGTGAGGTCTATCTGTTATTCACCGCCAATGAGAGAGACAAGCTACTGGCCTAGGTATTTATTTAAACTTTCGGGATTTTCACACATTATCACGATACTCTGGACTTAATCGGTTAAAAAATATGTATTTACATTTAAATATCAATTTAAACTTAAATTCTATTAAATTCACTTAAACTCTTCGGTATTAATATTTAAATTTAAATATAGGCATTTTCAGAAAACCGTGTACCCTTTACTTTTTTTGAATAACCTAACAAATTTTGGATTATTTCTGCTCGGAATCACGAGGAAAAAATGTGTCCCGCATTTTTTCGTCAGTTTTGTGATGCGTTTTTACATACATTCTATATGGACCGTCACAAAACTGACAAATAAATTTTCTATGGAAAAAATTAGGACTTTTTTTGCAAAAAGGGTACACAGTTTTTTAGAAATGCTCACATATATTTTTTACGCGATTAAGTCCCAGGTATCGAGATACTGGCATATGATTGGTGGAAATTGACAGACCTCACTCGACACTAGCGATGCTAGCGGATTTTTGATTCGCGATAGCCCTCATATGAATAATACGGTGAGAAAAAAGTTAATGTAATTATGTCTTAAAACAAGGCTTTTCGCCAAACACGCTATATTTGTATTGACGTTACGATCGTAACACAGCGGCCGTGGTCACGATTACATGAATCGTGCGTGACTCGAGGCGAATACCTAAGTCGTATCATATTTAAAGTTAGTGAAATCGAATGAACAGTCTACCATCAACCACTAAGTTACCATAATAATAAAATCTTCATTGAGAACTGTTTGAAATTGTATGATCTGATTGAAATGTTCTGTGTACCTACCTTAAAAAGAAAAAAAAACATAGCCTTTATAGGAAAACTTTGTTGTTTGTCCGTCCGTTTGTGTCCGTCTGTCTGTATGTCAATCCCAAGTAAATTAACTTCTAATTTTGACCTGTGGAGGAAAACAGCCGGCAGGCGGCAAACATACGAAATCATTTTGGTCCAAGCTGAAACGGACGACGCCTCGCTCACATCGCTCGCTCTGGCAATAAGGTCAATTTTCTTTCCAGGTAGACACATCCCTTCAAAGGCTAGCGGCCATATCGAACCACTTAATGAGCTCCCTAGCGGACATAGTGAACTGCAACAGTGCTGCCGCCAAGCAGGGCGCCTTCAAATGTTTCGCGTCGCTCGGGGCCAACGATGAGGACATCAGGAAACGGATCATAGAGACGCACGGCTTGATGGTGCACGTGGTTAATGGCATGAACAACCCGGAGCCAGCGGTGAGTTACATTAGGTTTAGCTAATAGGCGGTCGCGGAGCAGAAAGAGAGCATTTCGTACAATTTTATGCAAGTTTCGGAGCGATTGATTTAAACTTTCGCGATTCTCACACATTATCATGATACTCGGGACTTAATTGCGTAAAAAACATATATTTAAATTTATTTGAATTGGTCCCTTCGAGACCATGGACGCAACGTCGCGTCCGAAACGTCGAGATATTTAAATTTAAATATATGTTTTTACGCGATTAAGTCCCGAGTATCATGATAATTTCGAAGCGATTATTTCCGAAAATATTCGCTGATGAAATTTTACATGGAGTGCCCCTCTAGAAATATTATTTTAATTATTTAACTGTCAAACTAAATAGCGGCTTCTACAAGACATCTATACAAATTTCATCAATCTCTTATAGTTTTCGAGTAAAATGCCTGTGACATACGGACGGACGGACGGCCGGACATGACGACTGTAAGTGTTTTGTTTTTGCTATTTTGGCTAACCCTAAAAAAGCAATAAAACCTCCCACCGTGTTCTCATTTTCCGTTGAGACATGTTCAGAAAACTCTTCGGTTTATTCTTACAACTTTATCACGGTTTATATCTCATTTACAGGTCAGATTAGCAGCAGTGAGGTGCCTACATTCATTGTCCAGATCAGTCCAGCAATTACGGACCACGTTTCAGGTAAAACTAAACTAAACTATTAAAACACACACACACTTCGTTTTTTTGAAAAATGTCCTAAGCGTCAATCAACTTAAGTGTTGCTCGGTCACATGGCGACGTCTCCTCGGTCACTCAATAAAAGTATGATCTTCTAGGGTACAAATACACTAAAAGTAGTTGTAACAGTTATAAGCCTATTCCTTAATGCCTTATCTCGTAAGCATGTTAGTAGTGTGTATACATGACAACTATTCTTCTAAGCAACTGTATCACTGTTGTCTCCTGAGTGACAGGACAGAATAACAACACTAAAAAGTTGATTGACCCCTGAAATGAGATCGCGAGGTAAATAAAAATACCCTTAAATCCTAAAAGGGGGTTAAACGGTCCATTATAAAAAGTCCATTTACAATATTTGATTCACTGTATGAAATAAAAAAAAAAAAATTTTTTCATACGATATGCAAACCATAACCCTATGTTTTTACGGGTTATTTTGTGACACGTTGTATAAACTTGGTGTTGCAGGACCACGCGGTGTGGCGCCCCCTCATGCAGCTGCTGAGCGACGCGCCCGGCGCCGAGCTGCTGACCGTCGGCTCTTCGACTCTTTGTAACCTTCTCCTTGAGTTCTCACCTGCGAAAGAGCCCATGCTCGATCAGGGTAAGTGACAAAAAAAAACCCGGTTAGCTGCGAGACAGACTCGCGCACCGAGGGTTCCGTACACAACGTGTCTCTGGACATTGAACGAGATCCCGATTAGAGTTTCTTCTCAGGAATGTTCTAATATGGTAAATTATTTGATTAGATGATCAAAAAAAAAATATATCTCTACATGTAGAGATATGTAGAGGAACATGTTCTGAAGTATTAAATCGTAAATCAGTAATTTCTCCGTTAATACTGAGGAGTTTGGAATGGGACTTTGTATATAGGTTAGAAATACCCTTATCAACACTTCGTACTCATCTATCTCTACAGGGTAGAGGCACGTTGTATAACGTTCTTCAGTTTTTTTTTCTTTAACTTGTTTTGTGAGACCTTGGTATAGATTTTGTTGTACTTGGGTTGGGATTGACAAACGGATTACAGACAAGGACGGACCACGAAGTGATCCTATAAGGGTTCCTGTTTTTGATTTTAAGGTACGGAACCCTATAAACTATCGATAAACGCCATAGGGACGCGTCAGTTATCTTTATTAGATACTCTAGTTAATCGTGGTGTAACCAACTAGTTTCACTGGGGCCTGTTTATGCATGTAGGTTAGTTTTATGTTAGTTTTTATAGTTTTAACTATTTGTTAATTTTATTTGCCTAAGTTTGTTTATTATTCACACTGTGTTATACTTTCTATCTGATAAGTAAAGCGAAAACAATGCAATAACATTATGTATTTTATATTTTGTATTGATTTCAGGAGCAGTAGAAATGTTGTGCAATTTAACGAAGAGGCCAGAAGCCGCTTTAAGACTGAACGGAATCTGGGCGCTTATGAATATGGCTTTTCAGGTAACAATCAATATTAAGTACAGCTGTCTCGGCGCCCAATACGAGTTCTTGCCGTTTGGCGTCGAGACGCTGGGTCCTTGGGGTAAGGGTGCGCTCGGGCTCCACAAGGAGCTGAGCAAACGCCTGAAAGAGGCAACAGGCGACCCTCGCGCGGGCAGCTTTCTCGCGCAAAGAATTGCTATTGCAATTCAGCGCGGGAATGCTGCCTGCGTGATGGGCACCCTGCCGAGAGGTCCAGGTTTGGTAGCTAATTAATTTTTAATTTTTTAAGTTAGTTTTAGTTTTAATGTTTTTATTTACTTTGTAGGTAGTGTTAGTCCATTGTACATTTTTTATTATTTATTCTTATGCTTAAAAATACTAAGTATATAAAACATATATTTTAACTTGCTATTTTTATTATCATGTGGATTCCAAAACTTCTGGGAGATGGTGCCTTTATGTTTGATCCTTATTATACAATAATCTTCGATATATAAAACGTTAAAGATAGGTCACACACCTGTTCAGGGCTGACAAAATGCGGCCCTCACTCATTAGCTGTCATTAGACTGACATAATGTCAAACATCAAGGGATACTAACCGTTTTAAATGTTGTTTTTTAAATGTATTTTTGTATATCAGTGACAAGTTTATTTTTATAACTTTTATTTCCAGGCTGAACAGAAAGTGAAGCAGCGCATACTAAGTTGCCTAGGAACAGAGCAAATGTTTAGGCTACTGAGTGACAATGACACCCGAGTAATAATGAAGACTTTGGGCTTACTAAGGAATCTACTGTCCACGAGGCAACACATTGATGCTATAATGAGCGAATACTCGTCACAAGTAATGCAGGTAATGTAAATAGGCCAATCAACGTTTCTTGTCCCCTGGTTCACTCGTCTAAAATAAGATTGTCTAAGGCACCACTCCATCAAACGTTAGGAATTTCGACAGTTGTATGCCGATTCCTTCATGCTTCATCTCCTAAGCATGCAAATCCTGACTTTTGGGGGAGTGGGGTCTTAGAAAATAATGTTTTTGATGAGTTACCCAGGGGACATCTCCATGACAACGAGTGGCAATAAAAAATTGATTGACCCAAATATGAGAAAATAATTTAGAAAAAAACGGGCAAAGTGAGAGTCGGACTCGCGCACGAAGGTTCCGTACAATTTTTTTCCCGGTTTTCCCCAGTGTTTTAAGTTGTCCAGTGTTAGCAGCTCCTAAGCAACATATACGCAGTGTCCCCTTCGGGCTCGTTTTATAAACATACACACTCATGTATATCTTGGTTATGTTACTGTTGCATAAAATACTATTAAATACTCACCGAAACATTAATACACAAAAAAATATAACTTACACGGATCCTTGATATTCCTTGTCACGTGCATTACCCTTACACCAAAGTTAGTACTTTTAAGCACGTTGAAATTTTTCCATGCATTCAAGTAACATCTCGTTTATTACTATTTCTAGTAGTGAATAGCGCTATTAAAATCGTAAGAGTAAAAAATTGGAGAAAAAATACAAAAAGATAGCCCATTCAGATCATAATCCATACTCTTTCTGATTTTTCTCAATTTTCTTTTCAATTACTATTTTAACTGACCTGGCCCAGTCTTTACCAGAGTTTTTTTTTTATTATTTTGTATTTTATTGTGTGTTATACGTACATTTTTTTTGAGATCGGGATAAAATAGAAATCCATACATAGCTCAAAGTGTTTTCTTAATTTTTATATGCATTAAAAAAAATATTAGATAATAGCACCACCTGCTTTAATCTGTTCTAAACTTTATTCCACTATGGTTGCCTGGTACAGATCGCTCTGTAGCGATAAGGCCGCCCATTGCTACCTTGTTTTTTCTTTGTGCCTTATATCTTGTTTTGCCTGTTATGTGGTGTTCAATAAAGAGTTATTGTATTGTATTGTATTGAGAGGAGAGGTATAGGCCATTATTGCTTCACCCTTAATTTAGAACACTTGTTTTTGGTGCAGGCGGTGATAGTGGTCCTCGAAGGCTCGTACCCAGCGGAGGTGAAGGAACAAGCGCTGTGCATCCTGGGCAACCTGGGAGACGGGGAGAAAGCTAAAGACCTCATAATGGCCAACGAAGATGTGCTGAGGAAACTAGTCGATTACTTGGTAAGTGGAACTTCTCGTAGTCTCGATATGCCAACATGTCTGACTATTATTTTAATGTGAGAATTTGTGTAATAGATTTTTCATTTATAGTAAAAATTGTGATGATTAATAACTTAACATTGTTATTTAGGCGAAGAAAGTTTTTGAACGGAGACCACAGACAGAGTAATGACGTGGCTCAGTTTTTTTATAATTCAGACAGATAGTTTTGTCAGCCCGTTCGTAGGTGGCGGATATGGCGTTGATACCTCTTTGGGGTTTTGCTTGGATCACTAAATTTTCTTTTTTTTTCTTTTCAACGGACGATATGTTAAATGTATTTGTTATTTGGCAGGCGCACCCCGAAAGCAAGCTGCAAGAGGCGGCGCTGTTCGTGGCGGGCAACCTGGTGTGGCGCGGCGAGGCGGGCGCGGCGGCGCGCCAGGCGCGGCTCGCCTCGCTCGGCGTGCTGCGCGCGCTGCAGCTGCTCCGCGCGCGCCGCGACCCGCAGCTGCACGACAAGTACCATTACTTTACACAATAAAATAATTAGTGAATGAATGAACAATTGAATGACTTAACGAAATAATGAACGAATGAATGAAGTGTCGAATGAATGAATAAAATAATGAATGAATGAATGAATGAATGAATGAAATAGTGAATGAGTTAATGAATGAGCCAATGAAATAGTATGGATATGGGGTATATGGTAGTGGGAGTAGGTAGTTCTCAGTATTTAGCATATTCTACCGGAAGCCGGTGTGCGAATTTTACACGTTAGTAAACCTAAAATCATTAATAAACATTTTCATCGCCCTAACGTTTGGGAACTACACAAACGCCGTTGAATTGCTTCTCAGGAGTGTGCGGGCTTATGTTTTGAATGCCTTGTTAACGCCGAGTTACTTCCGCAGGGTGAAGACGGCCTTAGCGCAGTTCAACGAGTTCACATAATGCCGCTCGCGCCGCAAGCGCAAGCGGTAACAGCCTGCGACGCGTCGCGGCCGTGAGTCCTCCAGTCATAGCGTCCAGACAGACTGACGTCGTCCAGTCACTACGGTTAAAAGGTAAAGGTTCCTAAGCGACGTGTACTAATGAAGGAATAAAGTTTTGACGTAAATGACATCGTCAATTTACATGTTTTTAGGTGACTTATTTACTGGTGTATTATTGCCATCTGGTATAACGTACCTTGCAAAAATTCAGGCCAATCTGAAATCAGTCTGGCTAACACGACTGGTGTCGCGCGAGATTATGTTACCCGTCTCGTTGCATTCTGAGTGACAGAAAAGGACGAGATAGAAGTCGGACTGTGAGTTATGCTAGACCTACAGGTAGGCTGTTAAAAATCGTTTTACAATATTTGTTACAATGTTAGTACGAGGCTAATACAATTTTGTTAAAAAGATTGTGATTAGATGTCGGTTTGGTAGTTTTCTATCGGCCGCCATATGTCGCTTAGGCACTTATGCCTTTCAAAGTTGGAGTCACTAATTTAAAATACATTTGTGTAATGCAAGGTGCTCAAATCGCCTGATTTCACATACCTGTCCAGAAAAAACACTTGTCAAAAATACGAAGAGCAGTAACTGGACGAAATTGTTTCAACAACATCTCGTCATACTATTATTAGTAAGTATTCTTGAACGTCAGTAACATTGCATGACTGAACCGATGCAAGTCTGTCTGTACATTTAGTTATATAATTTCTACTCTAATAGCTTCGGCCACTGTAAATAGCTAAGTTCGTCGATTGTTATCTCGTCTTACATTTATTAATTTATTTTAAATATGAATTTTAATGTCATTCATTCGTAAGCTAATGAATATACAAAAAAAATACCTTTATCATTGCTTCAGCGTAAAATGCGATGGACCATGAAAACGCTTTGAATTATAAAGTGTGTTTCATCCACGTATAATGTAATAAGTCAAATTTTTACATTTTGTCACGGCAAATTTCTATGGTCGCACTTCGATGAATAGGTAAATTAAAATTTTAAAATCGACTAAATGTTGTTTTTTGAATGACAGAGGTGCTAAACCCCTCTTACAATAATTTTACTAATAAATAGGCGTAACCGCCAAAACTTGATCCAAAAACGATTTTAATGTCGAAATTGGTGTTTACGTTAGATTAATATTATGTACAAGTGAGGATATTTTCACTAGCTTAGTAATTGTAGTCAAACTACAGTAGCATAATTGTCTCCGGACATGGATATTGTAATATTGTTGGCTATTGGGTAACGCATGGACTGTATATTTGGGTAGTTTATGGTAATGTGGAGTAACTCTACGCGACTGTACTTGCTAAGCCTTTTAGGGTTACTATAGACGTTTTTATAATAATGTAGAATTACGTGAAAATTAAAATACTAAAGTTCTGTATTATTTGACATTAGAATCAGTTCTCTATTATCATTATGAAGAAAATAAAATATGGATATTATTTTGCTTAATGTATAACAGAAAGGTTGAGTATGGATAGCAAAAGCCCCTTAAAAATATAAATAATAAGTTAATAAATTCTGTTCAACTTTTAATTTAGCCTGTTTACACTTAATACTAGCCTAAAACATGAAACAAATTATGATAACTAAATAAATACTTACTTTTTTGTCAGAAAAAAAAAAGTTAAAATCACCTTTAAGCAATAATTGGTTCGATTCTTAAAGTGCCATCACACATGCAAATAATTAAAATATTATATTTTTAACGGATTGTACTACGGGCAGTTACTTTAAGCAAAGCAATTGTAAATAATAGCGAGAAAATGTGTTTTTGGGCAAATTGAGGAATTTTACCGAACAAAACGCGATCAAGGTGGAAAAACTGTAAATTTACTTTCTGTGATAGACTGTTCTGTTGTGGGGTTTTAGGCTAGTTTATTTGGAAAAGTGTTTAAGATTTAGCCTATATTAAACATGCTAAACGAAAAATAAATACCTATTTTTCGATCTCATGTAATTTTCATCTAATCCAATCAAAACCAAATCAAAAATTTATTCAGTAAATAGACACCTAAACGGTCTTTTACACGTGTTTTTTTAGGCTACTAGCGCTTGCGGTAAGACTGATTGCCAAGAAGAATACGCCGCAAGAAACTTGGCACAAAGTATTTTTTCTAAAAAATAAGTTACAATAGCTCTTACAATCGAACTATGCAGCTCCAAAAACAGTCTGATCACAACAGTGCCCTAAGCACGACTTGTCGAATCCTGCGTTACGTTACGGTTATCGTATCGAGATCGAGAAATCTCATACTAAATTTTAGTTCCAAATACGCTCACGGGCGGGCGCTGTTCCAAACGTCATACAAACTCGTTATAGTTTACTATTCGATTTTACGTGACGCAGGATTCGGCAAGTCGTGCTTAGGGCACAGCTTATTGTTGCTTTTGGAACGAAATAATAGGGATGACGACTAGGTGGTCAAACCAGCAACTTTTTTTAAATATCAAAACGATCGCTCAGCCATGACGGCATAATTTTCACTGATCAAACTGTGCCCTTTAAGTAGTTTTTGTATTCGCAAAGTAATTTGAAATAAACTGAAACGTGAAATATTAGAGTTTTTTGCTGCTACCAATGATTGCTCGGATGGCGTAGTTGGTAGCGCGTCACCAAGGTATGGTGGAGGTCTGGGTTCAAATCCCAGTTCGAGAGTTCATTTTTCTGGTCTTTCTGTTTATTTTCGTTTCATTTAGAAATTTGAAAAATTAGAAATCGTTTAAATTGCAGTAATAAATGAGGCCTCTGTTTATAAGCCTATTTTCGAAATCATGATTAATGGTACTGTAAAATTATATATTATGTTGACATATCAGTCACTAACCAAACTCTAAGATGCGAGGTTTTGTTTGTAAGCAGTCACAATTTCCTTTTGTTCTCGCTGTATGCGTTAGCTCTACCGTTCGGCTGTCAGTTATATTTAGTTGTAAGAGACAAGGGCCTGTGCAGATACGCCTGTCAACCCCTAAATGGATACGGGATACGTTTGAATCCCTTGAAGTGAAATGTGGGGCACACGTAGTTTCTAAAAGTATTGTATTGGCTGGCCACAGAAATTTTGGACGGGAAATTACCTCTTGAAAGTGTAGTTACCTAATTTTTTTGAGCAACTGTGTGATATGTGATATGTAGTGAGAAGGACTTGTTTCACGGGAATACTCATTTCATGCGTGAGAATGTATGTTTTGATGTACCTAATTAAAATAATGTTTTTTTTTCTAATTCAGAGATGGCGATTAATATTTGGTCGTATAACGCCGATGATTTTCCATACCACACTAAATTCATATACCTAAAGTGTTCCTAAGAAAACAAGTTGAGTAAGGATTTATTTAAGTTAATTGGCATCTCTGAGTGTGGATTTTATTATTGTTTTTTAACTTTTAAGAATGAGCTTCTTATGTACACGTTTACTGGCAGAATGTTGGCTCGTTTAATCGGTAAACTAAATGACTGTTATGAAATAAAGACACCAAATAAATATTTCCAAAGTTGTCCTGTACAGTCAGCAGCAGAAGTAGCTAAGCAAACGAAGCGGTCACAATGATCTGCACAAGCTCAAAACAATAGAACCGTGCTCATTGTGAACGCGCCGGTTGCTTTAATTTTGCTGTTGACTGTACTTGTATGCTGCACCGTGCGGAATATTTGAACATCTCTAGTAGGAGAAATCATGTAGTATTTTAACATAAAACTACGTTGACACTTAAATTATAGTGAAATAAACGGATCACTCATTTATGTAAGTCAACTTTAACCCGACATGTTCCACACTAATTTGTTGTCCTTCCTCGGGGAGCGTACGCCTCAGCAATGCTTTGCTCTCTCGACGTAAGTACCTGTATACGTTATTGATCCGTTTATTTCACTATACTTGTGTATTCGAACACTAATTTCACACCACTCATTCAGTTTTCCGAGTACTGTTTTCTTTTAGTTACTATTCGTGATAGCAACGCCATATTCCTGCCTCAAACGTTTGCTGTACATATAAATACATTATTATTTATTTTAATAAGTTTGTCATTGTGTACTCAGAGTCTCGAATCATGTATACGTTACATTTTTCATGTTAATATGAAAATAATTGCAATATACTTGTTGTTTTTCCTACCTTGCTCCTTTCAATAAAATTCTACATGTTGCGGAATTTTCACCCCAACACGAAAAGGTTCCGACTGACTGCAATAAAGATTTAGTTTGGACGTCATCTGTATTCGTGTGGTGGTTCAGATAAGATTATTTACAATTAAAATTAAATCTTTGAAAACGTGATAAGATAATGAACTTTTTGCTCTCTAGGCACAATTTTTCTCTAACGTTTTGAGAGCGTTTTTGTCACACCTGTGCCGTTTTTCCCGTTTGTCGGTAAATGCGATTCTTGCCTCGTGCGAAAAACACAGGGTGTTAGAAATCGTGTCAATCACAAAAACTAACTTCAAAGGGACCCCCCCCTGCCTCTATGGCTAACTATGCCACTGAGGCCGACCGCCCCACCGGCCCCGCCAGCTACGCCACTGCTGCCGATTTTTATAGCAGCAAAGTACACAATACTTTGATGTTTTCATCTATTTTTCTTGTCACTTACGCTAAAAGTATCTACCCGCTCCGACACCACCTGACATTGACAAGGGTAGCGAGTGACCTTGAGGTCACTCCCGTAAAACACTAGTAGGTAGGTATATGGGCTATTTATAGCGGGGCTCATTAGTGGTGCGTAGCGGAGGCAGGGACTCCGTTACCGACTAATGATCGCTTGCAAAATGACACGTGTTTTGATAGCTTACGTTGTTACGCGAAAGCTCGGAGACCCAAGCACGAATACTGGAATCCTGTCGTTATCGTATCTTCATTGAGAAACTACCAAATGCGCTCACGGGCGGCGGTCTTCCAAACGTCATACAAATTTCGATAACGGTCCACTTGATACGTTACGTAGCATTCGAATACTCGTGCCTCAGCATGGTAGGAGTGAATAGCGTGAAAATACAGCTGTTCGTGGGACATTTTTGGCACGTTTCTTACACTCGCTGATTAACATTGATTAGTAGATATTCTAGTAGCTACCGTCAGCGGTCCTGGCATGCCAGCGCTGTAGTGGTTTATACCTCGTGTAATAATATTTTCATCACACTTGCACGTAACAAGGGTCATACAATGCAAGCTAACTGGGCTGTTACGCTCTAAATAAATTGATTTCAGGGCCATCTAGTAGAACCCTATTAGGTTAGAAATACAGATATTCTTTATTGAAAACCACAAAACAGTACAAGGAGATTACAGAAAAACAGGTATGGTAGACAATAGGCGGTCTTATCAAAGGTCTTAGAAAAGGGTGTTTTATACCTTTCACTTTCATTTCACTCTTTTGCTTGTGGCTACTGTGAAACTTCGCACAATTTGGCCAATGAAAAGCAGTGGCGTAGCTATAGCGCTGGGAGTGGCCCGCACCTGTAGTGTCACCTATAAAAAAACGTAAAATTGTGACAAGTTGCATAACCGCCGCTAATTAAATAATAAATAGTTTTTTTTTTATTTCAACAGTTTTGATCGATTTTTGGGGTGACATCTACAATATCGGCACCGGGTGTCACCTGTTTTAGCTACACCACTGATGACAAGTATATTTCTACCTATTTCGAAATACTGCAACGGCGAGCATTTATTGCACCATCCCAACATACCGCAGTGCTCATATCGTGAGTGCACAATAGTAGGTATTGATTCCCTGCTCTCCTCCGCAAGCTCTACTAAAGTTGCGAGCAAATTGAAAATAACGAGCAGACTACGAGAGCGTATCTCATTGTTTGGTGCAGACGTCGTATTTTTAAAACCTAGTTTACGGTGTGTATTTGGCCGAGTGTTAAATGTTCGATGGATTTTTCGAAAAACAGTTTAATTATTGTAAGTACAGTTAAAGTGAGAAAAGCTGTCCCCGTCAAATTGTTTATGACATTGTCTTAAGATTGATTATTGCCTGGCCCGTGCGAAAGGTTTTTCTACTATGTCTATACTCGATTGCGTTACGTAGTCTTCGAATATTCGTGCTAGGGGCACAGAGCTGAAAGTCAATCGCTCGCATGCAAGAATACGTACGTTGGTAAGCACGGACCAACCACCCTCTGGACACCAAATGTCTGAGGGTCGAGCACGACTTTACGAATGCTGCGTAACGTAAAATCGAATAGTAAACGTTGTCGAGTTTGTATGACGTTTGGAACAGCGCCCGCCCGTGAGCGTATTTGGAACTAAAATTTAGTATGAGGTTTCTCGATCTCGATACGATAACCGTAACGTTACGCAGCATTCGTAAAGTCGTGCTCGACCCTCAGGGCCAACGTTTCCGAAATGCATATGCTCATTTGCACCTATAAATCTCTAGCCTCCAATCGCTGCTCACTTTCGACCAGATGACAAGCGAGATGACAAGCTATGTACCAATCACGACGCGTTCGCCCGGCCCGCTAACCGCGGCTTTTTTCGTAATGACTTTTCAAGTAAATTATAGAAGATGCGGTGTCCAGAGGGTGCGGTTGGTCCGTGTTGGTAAGTACTTATGTGGGCAGAATAAAGCTAAAACAAAGTTTATTCGCAAAGCTTCTAAACTAAACTAGCAAGTTAAATTGCCGCTAGAACTTTAATTAGAAGAGTTCTACAAGTAGGTAATTCGGTAATCCAGGAAAACGAACGACCTGTATTAATCCGAAACATACAATCTCACGTCGTATAATAAATTATAATTCTAGAATAATATTCCACTTCGCAGAAGCTTCCTAGCTTCAGTTCAATGGGAATATTAATCTTGGTAAGTAATTTTCTGTGGTTGCTTTTTACCCTCGGAAAGGAACGAGGTCACAAAGATTTTAAATAGCGTCGAAATTATGGATACGAATAATTATAATTATAAATATGAAAAATTATAATTTGATAATCTTATTATTTCAAACTGCGTCCGCTCGTGTAAATAAATCTAATATTTAATTAAATCTAAGGGATAGAATGAAATGTCCATTACCAGCTTAAAGTGTCCAACACTGGTGCCGTCACGTTATTATTTGCTATGGGAAAACATAGCAAAAACTATATCAATGTATAATTAATATAGTTTTTGCTGTGTTTTCCTGTAAATTAAGTGTATTAAATTACAATCCAGATTGGGTTAAACACTCAAATTATCCCACAGTCTACTTCACCCGGGATCTTAATCCTAAGATAAGGTAAGCTACCAGCTAGATTAACTCAATCTAGTCAATTTAACCCTAGACCCACAGCGCTCGTAGCAATCGGAGCGAATTCGCTACGAAGCTACGCCGGATTAGATTTCGTAGCACTGCTACGGGTACCGTTTCAGTGCCCTAAGCACGACTTGTCGAATCCTGCGTCACGTAAAATCGAATAGTAAACTATAACGAGTTTGTATGACGTTTGCAACAGCGCCCGCCCGTGAGCGTATTTGGAACTAAAATTTAGTATGTGATTTCTCGATCTCGATACGATAACCGTAACGTAACGCAGGATTCGACAAGTCGTGCTTAGGGCACTGTTCTATTAAAGTGCTTATCTCCATTTTAGTTTTAGTTTTGGGATATCTCCGAAAACCAGCGCTATTACGAGAACGTGACCTTGCAGTGGCTTTATACGCAGATACTCGTAAGTTTAAAATGAAAGTATAGGGACTGTTTAACCGATTTATAATATGAACCCTGACTAGCTGTTTTTAAACAAGCCTTATAAAAAAACATATAAAAAAAAACCGTTTTCATATTATAGTATCTACCTAATGATTTTGGTACTAGTGTGCAATAAATGCATCAAAGCTAGAATGCAGAACCATGGCAGCCTAGTGGTTTCACCTATGTCCTCTCAAGTAGAGGGTTGTGGGCTCAAACCCTGTCTCGCACCGCTGAGTTTTTCGAAAATGTGCGAAACACAATTTGTAATTTACTATGGGATTCTCGGTAAAGGGAAATCTTGAGGAAACCTGCACAATCCGCACTGGGCCCACGTGGGGACTGCAGCCCAAGCTCTCTCATTCTGAGAGGAGACGTCTCTGCCCAATAAAGGGATGTAAATAACCTTGAAATGATGACTGTTCTTCAGCAGATTCCTTTAAGCGCTAGTAGACAAATAGTCATGCTCTTTGGAGACCTCGGCTTGCCTTAAGTAGGTCCCACTATTGACTTTAGGACAGACTCGCGAAGGGGCTCCAAAGGGCGGCGTTGCAGCGCATCGGGTGCCCTCAACCTTGCCCGCCGACGTCCCTTACAGAAATAAGTTGCTACAGACTGTATAGAGCTGAGAAAACATAAGTAGTACCTGATATAGGGTGTATACAAGGTGCGTTTTAACCTTTTCAACGCCAACGACGCATACAAAAGTTGTCATCCACACGCCAGGTTGGCATAACGTCAACGCGGACTTAAACCTTAAGCATAACTACGACCGTAGGTCGCTTTTGCACTGTGCAGCCGGACGCCTATAAGCGTTGGTGGCGTCGTAGGCACGTCGGCTCATGACGCTTTTAAGCGTCCTTGGCGTTGAAAAGGTTAATGAACAGTCAAGAATTCAGCCAAGTCAAGAATTCAGGTTGAGAAAGTCTAAGCGAAGTTTTTTTTGAATAAAATAAAAAACATTCTTCAATACAATATTTTTAACCAGCAGAGGCAATTAAAGTAGGTACGGGCGAAATCCTTTTATTTTATTTTTCCAAATAAAACCTTTCAAGTGGTGTTTACTTAAACTTACTCAATCCTTGGCCGAATTCTTGAAGACTCATTAACACGAACCCTATTGTAGTAATATCTTATCTTATACGTCAGAATAATTCAGGAAACTTCTACAGTTCCCGCGGTAAAGCGATAATCTAATTATACACAGATGCAATCTATCTTATATACCTAATCGAATCTGTATGTGTTGTGTAATCTGTATGATCTGTATCTGTATAGCTGTGTATGTATAATCTGTATCTTACATTCCTCTGCTGGACATACAGTGGTTCCCACTTGCAACAATTTAGGTCATGTAGGACTGTAGGTATTCGTAGTATACTATCACCACAGTATATATATAAGCTAAAGCAGTACAGAAACTAGGCCTTTTTGTTGAGATGATGACGTAAGCGCCAATTGAGCGTTAGGGTTGTCCTCTTATTTTTTGTAAAATTTAAAAAGTTTTTGTGTAGTTAGCTCTATATCTCAGGTATTTAAGCTTTTTTGAGATAACTAGCTAGTTTTCATTAGAACATTAGGGTTGTCACTCTTAATTATTATAAAATTAATGGGTTTTTATTTATTATTTACTAAAACGTTTATTTGGGTTTTATAATGATCAAATAATCGAATGAATTGACTAGTTTACAAACAAAATTGCGTAATTAAATAATCATTAACATTTTAAGAAAACCTTGTTTTCGTTAGTTATGAAAAATGCCAAACTGTCATCCGCCATCTTGGATCAAAAAAATAATGTCAAATTCGAACTCACCGCTGCCAAATTACGTGAAATCGATCCTCATGACCATTTTTAGTGATATAAATGCTAAACTGTCACCCGCCATCTTGGATCCAAAAAATAATGTCAAATTCGAGCTCCTCGCTGCCAAATTACACGAAATCGCCACCCTTATGATCATTTCATTAACAAAAATTACAAACCTAATCCCAATCCGCAATCTTAGATTGTTTTTTTTTATTCCACTGATTACAATTCGAATTAAATTTTTTGTGAGAAGCCGTGATAGCCTAGTGGTTTGACCTATGGTCTCTCAAGCAGAGTGTCGTGGGTTCAAATCCCGGCTCGCACCTCTGTGTTTTTCGGAATTTATGTGCGGAATTTTGTAATTTATCATGAGCTTTTCGGTGAAGGAAAACATCGTGAGGAAACCTGCACACACCTACGAAGCAATTCAATGATGTGTGTGAAGTTCCCAGCAGCACTGCTATTCTCGCTTATTAGCCTTGTAAAGAGTCTGTCTGCCGTCTCTGAGTAGCACTGTTAGGATCACCTCAGTACTTATATAATCCTTACATCATAAACTTTCAGGTTCAGTTCAGGGTACTTGCAGAAAAAATGTAAACCTTCTTAACCAGGTTTAAGCCTGACATTTCTATATTTTTTGATACAACTAATCTGAACTTAACACTAAAACTGGGTTTAATTTTTTGCTGCAAGAGGTCTTTAAGAACTTTCACAACAGACTAAAAAACGTTAACGCCGGTCGAGACACTTTGAACACTTTCCCCGCTGTAAACTGCATTCTGCCGTATTGTCGACTAATGGAGTGTCCTCACAAAGCTTCATTCCGTTAGCGAGACGATTACGCTACAATCTGTCTGGATTTCCAAAAGCTGGGACGTTGGGACTTTGAAATTGATGAACAGTGCAATGCGAGTAAGTCGAGCTAGGATATATGTATAACAGTATACATTAGCTAATTTTTATGTACCTAACCTACCCACAAAACAAATCTTATATAACTACTATTCCAAAGTCAAACAATATTGTTCCATAAATAGTGACCAGCTGTTGACCTCTATCCCATCAGTAAGGCTAGCACGACTGGCCGCGGTTTAGTTTGTCGCGCGAGATTATATTACCCATCCCGTTGCATTCTGAGTGACAGAAGAGGACGGGCAGTTGTTCTCGCGCGAGATAGAAGTCGCACTGTGAGTTGTGCTAGACCTACTTGTAGAAAGTGCAGATGAAGCCAAAGGTATAACACTGGTTCAGTAACAGCCCTGAAGAGACCTAGATTGTAAATATCCGGAAATACAGACAACGGGATCTGATTGGCAGTTTAAAAAGCAATCAAGCAAGCCGGCTGGATAATACCTAGTATAATGGTCTTAAAGATTCTTAAAGCATCACGCACGTGCGCCGAATGCGAAAATAATCGATTGCCAGTAGCAGTAGCAAAGTCCAATTTCCAAAATGAAAATTGCATTTTTTGCTTACGAACGCTGAGAACGAGGAATTAAAGGCATAGCGCGCGATCCTGGGGGCTACGGTCTGGGTTCATTGCAAGACGTTTGGCGGTGGGCGGGCCGGCAAGACGGCCGGATCGCGTTCTAAATTTTGAAACTGCTATTGCTAAACAGGTCAGGCGATACTCGACTGACATTATGTGAGTGGTCCGTTTATTTCACTATGATTGAGTCTCACGGTCGTTTCATGTTAAAACTGATATTGCGAGTAAATATACCCGAAGATGAAAACTATTGTTAAATTGATATGACGTAAAAACATTTTTGGTGATCTCACAATAGTGTTGGATTTTGGTTAATCATACCTAAGACCTTGTTCGGAGAGTGTATCGAGTTTCAACAATATTAAAATCTTACCCCAACTCGCGTAGATGATTTAAGTAGTTATTACTTAGTAGCTAATAAGATTTCACTGTTTCTTGGAGAGAAGTATAAAATGCGATTAAATGCATTCTATTAAAACATTAAGTGTAAATTAACTAAAAAAGTGAGACAATCGAACAAAATGAAAACCGTTTCCGACTGTTCATTCACCGGTCGGCTCGTTAGCAAGCACCCTAACCCGCGAAGCTGTAATAACGACTAAGAATATTTTTAATGAGCTTTTGATATTACTTTTCGATGGTCAAAGTTGGAGAATGCCTTTGAACTGCTAATGGTTGTTTTTCTTGGCCCAGTTCCTCAACTTCTAAATTCCCACAATTCTTTCGATGTTTTTCACGAGGGAGCACTTGTTTCAGTGCATCATTTCGAGGTTTCTTTTTTCAGCGAGGAAAACTTTAATTTCTTTGAGAATTTCATCGATATAGAAGGAATGGAATTCTTTAATTGGAAAAAAATCTCGTATTTCATGATGCGTTGTTTTGAAACACTTAGATTGATAGAGAAAGCCTCTTTTTATCCGCATTTAAAATTGTAGGCTACCCAGATTTTTATTTCCATAAAACCGGGGACTTAAGTGTACCTAATTGAACGTTGAGCCCGAAACAACGAACCCGAAAGGTTTCGTATTTCCAAGGACGATATTTCGTACCACCGTGCGATTGCCTTGTTAAGACCAAGCAAAAAAACGCAGAGAAAAACAAGTTTATTGCATGAAGAAGAATAGTTATTTGTTATACAAGGGTGCAAAGTTGTATTTTACCCGCGAGTATGGAATTGAAACACAAGCAAGCGAAAGGATTCTATAGTTGAACCACGAGCGAAGCGAGTGGTTCTAAAATAGAATCCTGAGCGTAGCGAGTGTTTCAACACACTAGAAGTAAAATACATTCGCACCCGTGTGTAACACAAAACTTTTAATTTCACTGTAGCGAGGAAAGCGTAACATGCAAAAAATCAAGTCATAAAAATAAATTCTCATCACTGGAATCATTTTTTTTTTACTGATTATAACAGAAAACTCTGCAAGTTGTGTATTTTTAAGTGAGTCGGAGTCTGTGAGAATTTTTTTTTTGACAATGTTGACATTTCTGACGATGCGTTTTGAAATTGAATCGACTCAACTTGTGCGTTCAGAATTATATTCAACATCATTATCAAAAAACAAATGTTTCTTATAGAATTTTAAGGACCATTAAATAAAGCTAAATTTGGTATTTTTTATTTATTTCTCAAACCATTAATCACTTATTTAATGATAATCTATATCGAACGAACCATTACTATGAGAAGAACGTTTTGTTATCTGTCAAAAGCTTCTTAAACACGCTCCACTCCAAGGTCAAATTACTTTCCCCACTAGTGGATAAAATGCGATTTTACCCGATTGTATTAAAGGATAAAAGGCGGCTTTCCGAGGTAGTGAGGGGAAAATGCATTAATTCATTTACTTATTAAGATTGTTATTACTCTGGCTCCACACTCTGCCTGTTTCAAGTGTCTACTTAATTAATTATCACGGTTCAAACGATGCAGCCTTGTGATAGACAGACGGGCGCACGAACGGCCGTACAGACAGTTAAGCCTCAATAATAGAGTCTCGTTGGTATCCTTGGCTACGGAACCCAAAAAAACACTAAACAAAAACACAAATTCTCCAACCGCTATTACAGAGTTACACCTAAGTTCCACGCCAAACGGTTCTCAATTCCCCAATACACTTCTATTACAGCAATTTGCGTTTTACTATCAACCGCGGTGCGGTACGGTACCTGCCGGGCCCGATCCGGTCGCCGGGGACTCGTAAACACGCACCGTACGGCTAACAACATTCGCCGTTTTCAGTTTGTCGTTAAAGCATCTCTTTCGCTCTCATAAAGTCTAAAAGGGATGCAAGTGACACAGTGAGTCTTACTTAGGTCATTCTGGTTAGGTATTTCTGGCCATGTTTAAATAATGTCAAGCTTTTTCAACTATTTATGTGCTCCGGGTACATTTTGTCATGCATAGGACGTCAGGTTTTCAACCAGGACAAAAAAACGACAATTAAAAGAAGTGAACATAGACGTTGAACAAGATCCCTCTCACTCAGCATTGTGCCGCAGCTGCCCCCCGACTACGAAGTGCAAAATTCGAACTTCGTATAATGCCGTCCCTCTCAAGCTAATATTATTTAACACGAGAGTGAGCGGGACGATACGATACGAACTTCGATTTTCGAATTTCGTAGTTTAGGGGCTGGAGCGACGGCGCTGGTTTTCAGAGGGACCCCGACTTAAAACTAACCTAAATAATTGAATAAATTTTTTTTTACACATAACAGTGTAAAGCCAAGAGTTAACTTAACAAATAAACAATAACGACAATTTGTAGACAATTTTGTAGACTATTTGTAGTATTTCCCCGTCATTTGCCATACATTGATTGATTTGGGTACTTAGTAGTTTTACGGTTATTGGCACTGCATGGAGAAATAGTGAAGAGCTTTGTGATTGAGGCTGAAGTGTAGGTTAGGGGTGTCTGTGTCTCCAACCTAACAGTAAGTATACGCGGTAAGCGGTAAAGCCGTTCTCAGACTATCACTACGTAACATCACTAAAACAACTAAATCCTTCAACATACAATGACAATGCAAAGAAAAATCCGTTAAGCAGCTGGACTTGAACCAGCAACCTCGGTAATCCGTACCACGCTCCACCAATTAAGCTATACTTAACGTTGGTGTACCTAACGAATTTTTCAATGCCTTGTGTCATATTTTTATTTGGAAGATCTCTCCTCAGCGCCATCTATGAGTAGCTTAATCAAGCGGCTCACCCACTACGGAACTTCTACAGTTACGCATTAGTGGCAAGAGATGGAGCTATTTTCTGAATCAATGAAAATAATCGATTTATTGATTATTTTTGTGTTTATTTTTATGAAACATTCATAGAATGAAATTCAACATACAATGACAATGCAAAGAAAAATCCGTTCAGCAGCTGGACTTGAACCAGCAACCTCGGTAATCCGTACCACGCTCCACCAATTAAGCTATACTTAGCGTTGGTGTACAACAACTGTAGTGAAATAAACGGATCACTCAGGTACGTCAGCCGAGTATGTACGTAACATGTATAGCCCGATATGGTTTGCGGCTAGAGTCGCTGGCACTAATTAATTCCACAAAATGATCAATAAAAACGGAATACCGAAGCCCTCGTCCATACGCTAGTATTATATAAATATATGATAGTAGTCGATAGTATGATAGTAGCGTGACGGTAGTCGAGATGGGCTGATGATCTGACCCAAGTTGCAGGGAGGGACTGGATGTGAAAAGCACGACATGACCGCACAACCTGGAAGAAAATGGAAGAGACCTATACTCAGCATTGTGTAGTAAAACATTCAAGAAGAAAAAGAGAAGAAGAGATGATAGTAATGAATAGTCTGATTCATGACGTACGGAAATGCAGAAGTCAGTATACTTAGAAGTTCGCGTGTTAACACGCTGCGTCCGACCTGTAAAACGTTATTCAACACGCGCCTTCAACTGAACAGCTCTAGAGCGTGGACAACAGAGCGTGACATCGCATCTCATGAAGGCACGTCGCTAGCGAGCGTGCAGCGGCCAAACTACAACCAGGCCAATCTTTTTAACGCCGAGGAGTCTGTACTCAGTTGTTTTTTTATTTTTATTTATATTATATTTATCCCATAGGGATAGACCAGTGATGGGCAAACTTTCTTCATGGGGGGCCATAAAATTTAAGAAATTTCTCAGGGGGGGCTGAATTGCAGTAAAAATGCATTTTGATTTGAAATGTTCCGTTTGCAATATACTAATTATTTCGAAGGACGAGCGGCGGGCCGGATAAAATCCTTTCATGGGCTGGGGCTGGCCCGCAGGCCGTACTTTGCCCACCACTGGGATAGACAAAGGAAACTAAGTCCATACAGCCACGTCTGACGTTTTTTTTTGTTTCTTTTTTATTCCATTGCATGTTTGAGATAAGCATTATACATACCTCTTCGTGAAATGTACTTTTTTTATATGTTCTCCTTTACAAAAGTCTAAATAAAAATTTGCTATGCAAGATTTTGTAAGAAAACTGCGACTGACTTTTTTTACTTTAGCGACTTTTTTCTATAATCACCTTCATTTCTTCAACTCCACTATTGATTTTTACTTGATACCTACTTTCCCGCTCGTCATGAGAAATAACAGACGAATAACAAAGTGATCTCCATTGTTGCTGTATCTGTCTATTCGTGTGTCTATACGTGGCATCGTAATTCCAATGAAAAAATTTAGACGCGGTTTTTGTAAACCGAAAATTATTTAGTTTAATTCTCATGATTATTAACTATTTTTAAGTTTCACAAAAATCATTTTTAGGATATTGAACTTTGAAATAATGATTTGAAAATGTCAGGGGTTTTTCAACTTTTCTACGTTGGTTAGTTTATGTCATGCGGAACCCTAAAAAAATATGCCCACTGCATTAATCGCAAAGTGGATTTCTAGCAGTGCATCTACATAGAAAATTTATGGGTACTTACTCGCTTCCGGGGCTCATATAACTACGGGACACATCATATATTTAGGGAAAGGTCGCGTATGAAAATATGTTGTGCTCTAAAAGGTGTCGCGGGACTTTGTGGAAATGGGACATGTTGTTGTATCTTAGTTTGGGCGGGCGCGTTATTTAGCTGACATATATTTCAGACACAATATTTTGTCAGTGTATTTTACACCAGGTATGTAGCAGAACGTCTAATTTTAATATGTCAGTGAAGGTATAGAACGGCCGATTTACGGATCGGCTTCGGATTGGATTGTATTTTAGAGGTTGCTAATCGGATTCATATTGCGACACACACACACACATACAAACGTGCGCACGCATAAGCATATATACATTTATACATCTGAACCCTATTTCACCAACTTAATAATTGTCAGATTATATTGACAATTCGAAGTATATTTCTTTGCCAATATGAAGCGCGCTAAAAGAAAAGCTCTTCAAGGCAGCAATTGATAATGAATTGTCATTGAAAATTGACAATTCTAAAGTTGCTGAAATAGGGGCCAGGGATTGCACAAACGTTCATTACGCTCGTTTGTATCCTCATCTAATATACCCCCGACATTTAACTCCTGGACACATACATAAATCGGGAAGACTTTTTTTTTTTGATATTATTTATCTAAAGCCAGACTCAATCAACACAAAAATAGGGGTCTATATTGTCTCGCATACATATCAATTCTCCTAATGTATTGTTAAAGTGGGAAAAGCTATCCCCTGCCTGTCAAAATGTTTGACATTTTCATAAGATTGATTTTTGCCTGGCCCGTGGGAAAGGTTTTTCAACTATGTCTATAATTAATGTTGGTCTAATGATTGTCTGTCATAATTGAAATTATACCGAAAATACCCACTTTTTCAGGAAAGGTATAAAATAAACCTAACCTAACCTCCCGAAACTGTTTCTGTTTTGTTGTGTTTCAGAAAAATTATGACGAATTACACTATGACTAAAAAAATTCTTCGACAGAAAGGGATCCGCAAAAGTAGAAATTGCTTGTATAGGCGTCCGCCGAGCGTGTATTTACGACACATTTCTATTTGAGTAGGTAAGAATTGTAATCGTTCATAATATCAGCTCGAGCGTTGCTAAGGAAAACGGCGAGCGCCCCAGCATCCGATAAGTATTATGTAAATAGGAACATGTTACTTTGGATACAAATTGAGAAACATCACGGGGCGGGATGTTTTGGGACGAGAGGAAAGGATTAGGTACAAGGGTGGAAGAGGTTCCGAACGGCTCATGAAACTTAAAACACACTTGAAGTTGAATTTGCAGAGCGAAGTGAAAGGGACGCACTCGTAGCTTAACGCCGTTATTCATTTGTTAGAAGGTACAGTGTGTTTAAAAAGTTTAAAGGTATAGCAGAGTCGTTGCAGCTTTGTCGTAGCTGCTGTGGACTCTTTCTTGACAATCTGTTTATACAGAGACCTAGTACGAATATTCGAATCCTGAGTAACGTATTCGAGTAGTAAACATCATCGAGAAATTTGTATGACCATAGTGAAATAAACGGATCACTCCTTCCTCTGGGAGCACTCGGTTCGTCGGTAGCGAAACGTAAGAGGAAGGACTACGGATTAGTCCGACACAAAACATGTCGGGCTATACTCGACTGGCATACGTGAGTGATCGGTTTATTTCACAATGTTTGAATCTCACAGTAGTTTCATGTTAAAAGTTTGTATGATGTTTGGAACAGCGACCGCCCGTGAGCGTATTTGAAACTAAAATTTAGTACGAAGTTTCGTTACGCAGGATTCGAATGTTCATACTCGCGCCTTGGAGCTGCCCTGTGGTAGAGCGAGTGGATCTGTCTATCAAGGCAATGACATTACAAAGTAGAGATAGGTATGTTACGTTCCTAGTAAATAGCTGTATAGTTGGTCGTCATGTCAGTTTCATAGAGTTGTTTGAATTTTTAGGGTTCCGTACCTCAAAAGGAAAAAACGAAACCCTTATAGGATCACTTTATTGTCAATCTGTCTGTCTGTCAAAACCCTTTTTCTCTGATACGCGTGGAGGTAGCGTGCTGAAATTAATACCAAATACTCAAGCCTACGGATCCTTAAAGCCGTGAAAAAATCAACCTTCTAAGTCAACGCAATCAAAAGATACAGTCATTAAAAAATCCATTTCCATACAAATTGCCGATTTAAAAAAATCTAAAGGGTACTTCCAGATGTCCTAGAAACTTAAAATTTGGTATGAAGATAGCTCTTATAGCACAACCACTCGGAAAAGTCTCAAAATCTTAAAATTTTATGTCTGTCTGTAGATTTCACAGACCAATATAAGTTGACCCCACACTACGTACATTTTGCTTAGGAGCAGGGCTCTGCTAACACTGGACTTCTTAAAACACTGGGGAAAAGCGTTAAAATCTTTCTACGGACACGGAACCCTCGTGCTCGAGTCCGACTCGCACTTGGACGGTTTTTTTATATGTACCTAATCTCATAGGCTTTTGGCGCCAGGCGCAAAAAATAACAGACGCCAAAAACCGTTTTGATGGCTGAGAGGGGTAGGAACTGTCCCTGATCAAGGGCTAGAACCGGCACTGAGTAGATATCTGAAGTCCACAATCAGCAATGAACAAGCATATGTAATGTAATATGTAATTCATATATATATATATATATATATATATATATATATAACTCATACACTTTACGTAGGAAGGCTGGGTCTTACCAATATTTTGTGAGGGGGGCCTGTCATGAGGATGCTGTTTTTGAGGTTTATAATAATAATCCTGAAAATGACACACTTTGACCTGGGCGCAGATTGTAGTTATACTTATATATCTATGTTGATATCAATATTCTGTAGAATTACATTCGCATTTACCTTAAATATTGATATCGATGACTACGAGAATAGGTCAGTTCCATTTTGCCATCGTGTAACAAGACTCTTTCCAATTTTGTACGTTTTCTTTCGGCGCGGTATAACTCTAGACATTACTTAATTCTTGATTAAATTATATTATTTCGTGTGATGACATCGACAGCCGCAAAATATAAACTCGTATAAATTTCTTAGTTCAAACGAAATTCTGGTCGGGCTTTAAGACATTGTTTTATAATTTAAAAAATAACTCAGTTACTTACATCGCTCCCAATTTTTAAACTTCCCGCAAATCCTTGCCGAGGCGCTGTCGCTCCCCATTTCATTCTTTGCGGCTTTGGAACTTATTTATCCGCATTTTTACAAAGAGTGTTGCTCTTAGCGGGCAATAACTCGGCCACAAAGGCGCCGTAATGGTCCATCAGCAGATAACGGAGCCGAATCTCGGACGATAAATTGCGAGAGACAAAGGCCTTCAAAATTGTATACGATCGAGCCACAGTCACGTGGTGGATGAAAGCATTTTTTTGCTAGGCTTCAAACTCACGACTAGCTGAAGTATTTTAGGATGTCAGTGCCCTAAGCACGACTTGTCGAATCCTGCGTTACGTTACGGTTATCGTATCGAGATCGAGAAATCTCATACTAAATTTTAGTTCCAAATACGCTCACGGGCGGGCGCTGTTCCAAACGTCATACAAACTCGATACAGTTTACTATTCGATTTTACGTGACGCAGGATTCGACAAGTCGTGCTTAGGGCACTGTATGTGTTGTAAAATTAAGATTTAAGCCTCGTTGTTATCAACTTCTAGCTTTACACGTTTCAAAAACGCCAATGCGGCTTAGTGCCATAAGTTTAGTATGCCTCGAAAATTTCCGTCTCCAGTGATAACATAAAAAAAATCACGAGTAACAAGTTAAGATAGTGTTTAGATACCTCAGGAACGACGACGGGAACACATTTCAGCATGGACATCTGCAAAGCAACAATCGAATCTACGGAACGTTAAGTAAAAAAAATCCAAAGCTTCAACTGGAAATGTTTTCATTAGCCTTTCTTAAAATATCATTAAAGCTCCTTTCTCAAAACTCCCCTCTTTGCAGCACAATTAAACATTGGGTGAGATTCCCACAAAACTCTCCGAAAGTCATTACCGCCGGCTCGCCAAGCAAACGATAAGAAAACAAAGTTGGCGAGTCCGTTGTCGACATCCTAACGCTAGGTTTTCCTTATGATTTCCTTATGACCATTCATGCTCCGCAATGATTACTACGTGGATAATAGTCGTACCGCGAATACTGGGCCGCAGTTTTCGAAATGTAAATAACGAACTGTCCTCTAGTTAGGATCTAGCTTATTAAAACTTGTCAGTCGAAGTAAGAAAATATTGGAAAACGGTAATTTTCTTGAGTTTATCGGCAATCTGCACTTCGTGAATGGGATTTAATGAGGTCTTGAAAGTTAATATAAGTTCCCCAACGAAGTAGTTTCTTTGCAACATTTTTAATTAGGTATTAAAATGGCGTGCGTTTAACCCTAATCACATGATACGGGTCTTAAATGGAGCATCCAACCTTATAATATGTTTCTATACCCTTGATTTGATCCTTACTATTATACGTAGATCCTCTTTTTTGCATTTATTTGGCTAGATACTTAAGTACTTAGTTTAACGAGATAGGCTCAAAAACTTAAGTAGGTAGATTCTTATTAAAAACGGTAAAAATACGCACCCGATATTAAAATTAATAACATGTCACAATGCAACTTGTATGTTTTCGCGAGGGTTTGTTTTAACTTATTACCGTCGGTTTTTCGTGTCCGTGTCATTTGTATTTGCATAATCGTCCGATGGGGCGTCTGGGGGGCTAAAACAGGCCCGTACTAAGTATAACTTTATGTACATTTCCTCATCCATTTTTTTGGCGGAAAATAATAAAAAAACTCTCCCAATTTGGCTCAGACTTAGGCTTAGCGCCTGAAGTAATCGACGACCAAAAATACGTCTCGAACGCGCTTGCGTTAAAGTGTTAAATACTATGAGAATAGTACGTTGCCACTGTTGCCAGTTAGTGCCGCTAGGGGTGTTGCCAATTTGCTAATTTCCCAATTTTCAAACGCGATCCTCTCTCAAGCTCCCCGTTTTCGGTCTTCCCGGCAGGTTGCCAGCCGGACGTTTGTGACGTATTATGTTTTCGTAATCTTTACAATTCTCAGTTCGCCCCTGGCGAAGGGGTTGCGAGGGTCAGTGCACCGTTAATCCATCGGGAAAGTCCAACGCCTGTGTCACGTGCCTTGATTAAAGTTTCCCGGTAATGGATGGTTAAGGAATCCTTTTTTTATAGAGTAGTAGAGTAGGCTATAACTGAAGCGCAAGTTGGCTTGTAAACCTTTGGTTGCAGCTCAATACTAAAGTCTAATAGTCTTAATTTTTTTTTTATAAAACTTCTTAATTTTCTGGGCAGTAATTCATCATGTATTTATAAAAATTATCCATTAAGTGATAAGTATCCACCATAGAATCAATGTATACACCCACAATAATTCCGAGAATAAATACTTAAATACAATCAATTTCTTGTACTTATTCCTATCTTTGTAGTTAGCTTACGCAAAGATTTGTTCATCTAAAGTATGTAGACGCCAATAAAACTTGGTTTTAGGCACTTTATAAATTCAATAGAATTCCAAGACGCTCTTTGCCTTTCATGATACCGGGTGGTTCTTAATCGTTTTAAGTAAATCATCTAATTCCGCTGACAAATGTTGGGGTTGAAAGCCTCTAAAATACGTCCAGCTCTAAAGGTTCCGTAATCAGAATTTATACCGCGTCCTTACCGCGGGGACTGTTGATAGAATTTGGTACCATTTTAAAGTAATTGTAAATAATATAATGTGCCTGTTTCGATGCCCCTCTGAAGGGATGATGTAATGCAATACTGTTGCGAACTGCAAGCGTAATGTCCCGCGAGGGGAATGTGTTTAATGATGTGGGTTTTTAGTTTTTAACCCCCGACGAAAAAGAGGGGTGTTATATGTTTGACATGTGTATCTGTGTATCTGTGTGTCCGTGTGTCTGTGTATCTGTGTATCTGTCTGTGGCATCATAGCTCCCAAACGGGTGGACCGATTTCGTTACGGTTTTTTTCAATCGAAAGCTAGTTTAATCGAGATGGTTTTTAGCTAAGTTTCATTAAAAGCGGTTCATCCGTTTGTGAAATATAGAACTTTGTAATGACAGCGTCGGGGGTTTTCCAACTTTTCTAAGTTGGTTAGGTTATGTTCGTGATCTTCATACATTCTGTAGACGAGAACTAACGTTTACATTAAAATGACATGAAATAACGATATTGCTCGTGCTCAGAATCGATGTTGTTTTGGTCAGAGTGCACCTCAAGGAAACCTTTAGAAAACTTAACGTAGACATATTCGTCGGTAATGTAAAAATTCAGAGTCGAGCATTGTACAACAGCGAATGAGGAGAACCGAGAAAATTAAAGTGCACATTTTGCTACAACTTGTAACACGATAGTATTGGGTTGTAGTTTATTGTAGATTTGAAATATTTAACTTTTAAGTCCTAATGTGTGAAGCATTTGTATGCTTGGTAACACTTTGAGTTTTGCTCTGGATACTGAGTAAACAACGAGCACCTAAGTAAAGTATTAATCAGCTCAGCTGCACGCGTTTACTTCATTGTTACCTTTAATTATCTTATTGCTGCTACCGTATTCGCATTAGGTGGGTAAGTAGGTACATATCTGAAATTAAATTCCTTGCTAAGAATGATATAACTAATCAAAATTAAATATCTCGTAGGATAGTTACGAGCGAAGGTTTTTTTGAGTTATTTTACTTTTCAGTCACACTTGCCAAAAATAAGAATAAGTTACTTACTCATTATTGAGTGGTTGCGATGACAACAGATTTTGCTATTTCTGAAATACTGATCACTTTCTTTATATTTTTTCTGATTTCCGTATTAGGTATTAGGGTTATATGTAGAGTTCTGTACCTCCAGAGGGCGTAACCTAAACCTTTTAGGGTTACTTTGTTGTTGGTCTGTCATTATTAAGTGCGATTCGGACTCACGCACCGAGGGTTCCGTCTTCGGTGCATGAGTCCGAATCGCACTTAATCGTTTTTTTTAACCCCCGACCCAAAAAGAAGGGGATAAGTTTGACCTGATGTGTATCTGAATATCTGTCTGCGGCATTATAACTGCCAAGCGGATTTACCGATTTTTTTAATCAAAAGCTAGTTTAATCGAAATGGTTCTTAGCTAAGTTTTATTAAAATGTCGGGGGGTTTTCGACTTTTCTAAGTTGGTTAGGTTATTATATTTTCAATCAGGTCCACGCGCATTAGGAACGGTACGGCCCAGAACAGTGTGTAAAGAATGGCTGGTGGCGGCAGCGGTTAACAGGCAGACTAATGGCAGCGCCGTGGAAATCTGCCAGTTCCTTACTTGATTATCTGGCAGTAGATTGGTGAAGGTAAAGTTACTGTCTGGGTCCACAGGTTAGGTACGTAAATTATGTGTTCTAGCCACGATGGCTATAGTAATATCCATGGCTTTGTATCCCTTTGTAATTTTATTCTGATATTAGTTATAGATATTTGACCTGGGAGACCACTTTTACACTTGTTTCTAAGACACTATTTTTTTTTACCTCATCCTTTTTTTCCTTCTAACGATACTGTGAGTTTTCTTTGTGTACGAAACATGTCGGGCTAAACTCGACTTATATACGTGAGTGATCAGTTTTATTTCGCTATGATTGAGTCACACGGTTTCACGGTAACGAGTTTCATGTTAAAAGTAACAAATAAACCTGACTTGGCTGAAGTTCATAGCTGAGCGTGAAATACGGAAGTGGCAGCCGAATGACTCAAAAACGAGATTACTTAAAATTATTTATTAAGAGAAAAAATACAGTAATTAAAAATGATAAAAATTAGAATGATTTGACTCGCTCGATGCTAGAAACGAAGTGTCGCTGCGCTTGCGCGGCCGCGTCGCCCAGGCTGCTACACGTGCCGCCGTGTCAGCATTTTCGCTATCGTAGGATTTTTTAGTGAGGTCAAGCCAACTTGCACCAGTTTGGTGCCGTGTGCATGCAATACTCTTGGTCAGCGCTTTGACGGCAGTAGGTACGGTAGGCAATACGTAACACCTCCCTCCTGAAGAACAGCAACTACTTTTTCAGGTTTAGGAAAAACGTTGCTGGTATGTTGGATGTTACGCGGGGTGTGACAGGTGGGTCTCTGGGTTGGTTGTCTTGGGCAGGTCTAACGACGTCCTCTGCTTGTTGAATTTTGTGTTTCTGGCTTTTCCGTACGTAGCGTCGGCAAGCAAGTGCGAGGGTGAGTGCGCACAGGCTTGAAGTTATTACGTAGAAGGGTATGGTGGTGTGGTAAATTAAATTGACTTCTTGTTTCTTCAGTGTTATTGGCTTCTGGGTTGCGATTTTTTCGTGTATAATGTCGAGTCCTTTGAGGTTGATGGAGTTGAGCGGAACAATGGTGCGGGACGCGGTGGCCGTAGGCTCGATGTACATTTGCAGATTTACTATACGTAGTGGTTGTCCTTCGACATGATCGTTTGAGTTTATTAGTGTGAATTCTTTCGTCCGCAGCTTGCAATTGTGTGGGATGGTTATAAGATAGCTTCCGTTTAGGGTGTTGTAATCATCTCGGTCGCATGTTAGTTGTACTTTCGTCGGCTCGGGGAAGATTATTGCGTAGTGTCTGTCGTCCAGCTGTTCTAGGGCTTCCTTGGTGAGTGATACTGTAACATAGTGGCAAGTCTTGTCTACCGCTTGGTCCGTAATAAGTCTCTGGATACAGTCGGGTTCTGTCTTCATTTGCTGATGTAGTTTATTATCGCAAAGGTACCGAGTTGTGAGCTTCGGGCATTCTGCCTCTATATACACGTAAGACTTATCGTGTGTTGCTATTATAGGGTGCGGGGGTATAAGGGCTTGGTTGAATTTGTTAGGAAGTATGGGGAGTTTAAATAGTTCATAGGTTTGCGGAAATACAATGGGGAACTTAAAAATGAAAACTATCTTGTTCCTAGCATAGTATGAGCCTGGGACTATTATATCATAGAATTCCCTAAGGTCCAAATCTAGTATTTGGTCCTTGTCATATATATTTCTAAGTGTTTTTAGCATACTACTAAGTGTATTAATTCCTAACATCGAGTGGTGGACGCTCGAAGCGCGAGTGAAAGCTAAAATGTTTTCTATTCTACTTAATTCGAGAGCTAGGGCATCTATATTATCATTAATTATAGTCAGTAATTGGTCAATCTCGGCGACTTTTAGCATTACTTTTCCGGTGTAAATGGTTGAGGTTAGCACTAGATGCAAAGTTTCATTTAATTTGGCTTGGTTTTCTACAATTTCAGATACTATGTGGTCATGATAGGACATCCATTCTTTGTTTAGGCTTATGTGATTATTATATTCTAATATACTGTTATCCTGATTTTCCTGTAAGACTTGGATGGCGTTGTTATAGTTATTTGCGTCCGTTTGATCTAAGTTTCCCGTAATACTCTTTATAATCGAACCCAGCCCGTCGATGAGACCTCTCTTTCTACGTGTAGGTTCAAGAGTTTTTAATTGATCAAGTGCCTTATCTAACTTATAATTTAAATATTGTACCTGCGTTTCGAATAGCCAGAAGGTTTCATTTTTCAACCTCTCGGCGGTCTCTGTAATCTGAGTCTTAACCGTGCTAATATTATTTTCTATTAAAGATAGATCGGTAAACTGTATGAAAGTGTGGTAATGGGATATAAGATTCATTGGACCAAGTCTGAAAGGTAGTATACCCGGTCCTTCGGAGAGGCTCTCAAGTTTTATCTCTTGTGCCTGGGTCGTCAGGGTGAATGTCAGCGTCAGCATTATCCTGCAACAATTTTTTTGTTTTAGGGACTCGCTTAAGCCTAGACTTTGCAACGGGGTTTCGTTTTTTTGATGTATATATATGGATCGGCATGTTTGCTAGGACCTTATCGTGTGTATACCGTGGGGCTGTCTTTTGGCGGCTGGCTACTGGGTTTTTTTACAAAAACTTGTTGCTGGGGTTCATAATCAATGGTTGGTTCCCTGTTTTTATTTCTACTTTCTATTAGGGCGGTTCGGTCAATCAACGAACGCTCGTTGATCGCCTCGTACACTGCTTTCATCTGTTCGCGATGTAACTGTGTATATTGTTGTAACAAGTGCTCAGTTAGATCTATGTTAATTGGGTCCCTAGGGTCGAAATGTCCTGTTATTATATCAAACGGTCTGCATTTCGTAAAACTATGGACGGAACTGTTATATGCTATGATTGCGTATGGCATTAGATTCGCTATCGGTTCGTTTTTCTTCTGCAAACGTAGGATACGAATGTGCTCTAAAACTGTAGAATGGAAACGTTCAATAATTCCATTATCATTTGGGGCATGCGGTAAATTTTTATAGTGTTTAATATTATATATTCTAGTGAACTCGGCGAACATTTGGTTTGTGAACTCGGTTCCGTTATCGGTGATAAGAGTAAGGGGAAGTCCATGGTGCGTGCTAAAGGTAAGTAAGGCCTGCAAGATGCTTAATGCGGTTGCGTCCTTCAATAGGTACGCCTGTCCATATTTGGAAAACACGTCCACGAATGTGACGTATTTTTCCTTTTCACAGGTGAAAAGGTCCATATGAATTATTTCGAATGGTTTTGTTGCAGGCGGTACTATGTCAAACTGCTGGCGGATTGGGTTACGGTCGTATTTTGATTGGCCGCAAATAGTACATTCATTAATAAATTTCGTTATATGATCTTTCATTCTTGGCCAGAAGTATTTATGTGAAAGGGATATGTAACATTGATTGATACCACGGTGGTTGGTTTTACCCTCGTGGTAACATCGGATTAGATCTTGTTGTTTCAGATAATCTTTTACGTTTTCGATTTCGATCTTAGTGAGTACTAAGTTCATTGTGGAGCTAGCAAATGTACTTTGTAGAATGGGGATTATCCTATACATAGCCATGGCGGGAATAATTAGTAAGCCAGTTTTAATTTTAGGGACTACCAATTCTCTGATTGCGTTGATGAGGTCATCTTCGAGGTTGGACTCCGATAACTCCACTGAGGCTCTAACGTGGGTCTCGAATGGTTTAGATACTGTGGGTTTTTTTTTAATTTTATTGTCAGTCAAGGTCAGGCATATTTGACGGTGAAATTTGTTCAGGGGTTGATCAGTGATTGGTATTTCGAGTATTGGGTTTTCCTTGTCAGTATGAGCAGTGTCAGTTCTAGATTCGTCTGATGATGGGGGATTGTCTGTCGCGTTTGCTATCATGGAGCTGGCTTCTTCGTTATTTAACTCTATTCGTGATAGGGCGTCCGCATTAGTGTTAAATTTTCCTTTCTTGTACTCGATTGTGTAATCGTACTCACTAAGCCTCAGCCGCCACCTGGTTAGTCTGGAACTGGAATCTTTTATGTTCATAATCCATTTTAAGGGATTATGGTCAGTTAGTATTTTGAATTTTCTACCGAATAAATAGGGGCGAAAATATTTAGTGGCCCAGACAATTGCTAAAAGCTCCTTTTCTATTGTACTGTAATTTAGTTCGCTGTCGTTTAATGTCCGGGATGCGTAGGCGACAGGCTTGTCCGAGCCTATAGGGCCCTGGGAAAGCACAGCTCCTATAGCTACATTAGACGCGTCAGTAGTCAGAAGGAAATCGCGTTTAAAGTCGGGGTATTTTAGGATAGGGTCATTAGTTAGTAATCTTTTGCATTTCTCGAATGCCGTTATGTAGTTTGAGTCCAGAGTAATTTTGTGTCCTTTTTTTAAACATTGCGTCATTGGTTTCGTAATGCGTGCGAAGTCGGGTATGAACTTGCGGTAGTACCCTACGAGTCCTAAAAACTGCTTTATTTCTTTAGGTGTTTTGGGTAATGGGTAATCTTCTATTGCTTTAATTTTATCTGGGTTAGGCTTAACACCATCCTTGCTTATGACGTGGCCTAGGTAAGCTGTTTCCAACTTCAAGAATTCAGACTTGTCCATCTGAATCTTAAAGTTGGAATCCCTAAGTCGCTCGAAAACACGTTCCAAATTTACCATATGCTCCTGAAGACTAGTGCTAAACACTATAATATCGTCAAGGTACACTAAGCAGATTGTATTCTGCAATCCTCTTAGGACATTGTCCATAACCCTTTGAAAGGTTGATGGAGAGTTCTTTAAGCCCATCGGCATACGGAGGAACTCGAAATGTCCGTTTTCCACGTTAAAAGCAGTTTTCGGGATGTCGTCGGGATTCATCTCGACCTGGTAGAACCCACTGGCCAAGTCAAGGGTAGTGAAATACTGACAGTTGCCTAATTTGTCTAGTACGTCGGTAATATTGGGGATTGGGTATTTGTCATCGAGAGTTTTTTCGTTTAATTTTCTGAAATCCACAACCAAACGCCACTTTTTTTTTTCAGAGGCGTCCAATTTTTTTGGTACCACCCAAATGGGTGAACTCCAAGCTGAATTTGATGGTCTGATTATGCCCTGCTGCAGCATTTTTGAGATCTGGTCTCTTACTTCGTTCCTATGAACGAATGGGTAACGGTAGCTTTTCGTGTGAACCGGAATACTGTCGCTAGTTCGTATGCAATGTTTAATTTTGTTTGTGAAAGATAAAGCTTCACCTTCTAAATAAAATACATCTGCATACCGAGAACAAAGCTTAATTAGATTCGCTTTTTCCTCGGCGTTTAAATGCTCCGTGCGCAACCGTGATATTATTTCCTTTGCGCGTTCCGACGATGAAATCGGATATCCAGTGCGCGTGCACTCGATATTGCATACCTCCGCCTGCGCGGGCCGATCTAAAGATATGATTAAGTCGTTATCTGTTTGATTTTCTATTTCTAATATTCCGCGACCGTTTATGACAGTTGTTACGCACTCTCGTATTAAGCAGTTGCAGACAATTTGTTCATTGACGGTGACGTCACCATCCGGGGTGTTAATGGGTATTCTGATTAATTTTGAGGATTTGGCCGGTATGATATCTTCGTATAAATTTACGTTTCTCGAATTGTACATCTTAATTGTATTGGATGCGAATCGCGTGCTCAAAATTTCGTTTTTTAAATCGATTTTTGCCTCCCATCTGGTTAATAAATCGAGACCTATAAGCCCGTCGAAATAATCGTGAAAATGGTAAACGAATAGCTTAATATTATTTGGTTCTTTGAATTCATTAAAACACGGTATAAGTATCGAATGCTTATTTCTGGATGTGCCGTGAACATTCGTTATTTCAAATGGATCGTAGTTCAGCTGAGTATTTGAGTAGTATTTTTGCACTGCTTCGGGGCTTATGAATGATTGGTTAGCGCCTGTATCAATTAATAGGTTTAGTGGTGGATTTCTTATCCGTACATAAGGGAGCTGTCTCTGTGTCTGCATATTAATCTCTATTTTGGTTTTCGTGAATTCCCGGGGATTTGAAAATCCTCGGTCTCACTGGTGGAGGGTTGGTTAGAGTCTATTTCTAGTTGAGGTCCTTCCGGGACGGCAGTGATACCCATAGCTTGATAAGGGCTCAGATAACATGGGTCGTACAAATAATTATTTCCATCGCAATAGTTATCATATGTGTCGGGGCTCGGGTAATCGGGTTCAAGGTGAGAATGGTAGTAATCGTCGTATTCTAAGTAATTAGTACAGTCGTTTACATTTACATCTGCGGGTTTGAAATAATTTGGCGATTGTGGGTTTCCTGGGTTATGCCAACCTTGTCTCATCGGCAAAACTTTAGGGACAAAATGGGACACTCCGCTCATGGGCTGAGGGCCCGTCTGAGATCTAGGGGGAAGTTTAAAAACGTTGCTCCTTGGGTTATAATTCGGTGGCAAAGCTCCGAACATTTGTTGGGTACGGGATGCCATTCTATAAGGGGATTGCTGTGGGGGTGGAATGTTTTGGGGCCTGAATTTGAGTTGCGGCGACGCTGGAGGACGTTGCTGGAATTGGTTGGTCGTTTGATTGCCATAAGCAATGGGCTTTGGTGCCATATTAAAGGGGGGGAAATTTACAGGAATTGGCGGCCTTAAATATGCTTGAGTTGCGTGCGGTCTATGGTGGGTTAAGGATTCGTTTCTCTGTTGCAAATATATGGTGTTTAATTCTTCTTGGACATACTCCAAGGCTTTTTCAATAGTCTCTGGTCTCATGCACCTTATACGAGATCCGAGGGGCTCCTTTAATCCCCTAACAAAGGACTGCATTGTTAATTTTTTATAGAGTTCTCTTTTGGCGTCTATTGTGGTAGAAACGGTCTCGTGTAAAGTGACATAAGTCATTATTGTACTAAAAAGGGTTTGACATTTATCATAAAACTCTTGGGGCGTGCTTTGCCCTTGAACCTGCACGGATAGATCATTGTAAAGAGCGGTTTCGTCCCGCTGATCGGAAAAATTATTAATTAGTACTTGTCTAATACCAGCCCAGCCTTCAGGAATACCGTTGGCATTAATGGTACGGGCAGCGGACCCCGTGATCTTATTTAAAATACCATTCATGATACACAAGTTTCCTAGAGCGTCGCCCACCTGGGTGTAGGCTTCATCTAACTGATCGCATATCCTAATGAATCTAGTTAATACATTCGGGTTCCCGTCAAACTCGGGAACGAGGCGTAAGGCCTTGAAAATAACGTCGGGATCGGTCATTTTTTTCGATTCCTGATCCTCGGAGCTATTAGAACTAATAGAATCTACACTAAAATTTAACTCTCTATTCCTATCAAATAAGCTTTGTCTAGACTCTCGCGGTCGAGCAATCTTGGAGGAGGACAAAGTGAAAAACAGGAAAAAAATTTAAGAATAGGGGGGGAAATAACAACACTACGGATAAATCCAAGTGGTGTACTTACATGAACATCTCGGCTTTTTGAGGCTGCTATCGATTTCTGGATGCTCCGGCTCTGCTTCGTAGGTTCTGGTACTCGTTTAAAGACTTGGAAGTCTCCACCGGCGGTGGCCGCAAGGATTTCGATAATCCTTTTTTCTTTTCGCGACCCGCGGACCGGCTCGCGAGTTTCCCGTTAAGACTGCGCCAAATACGGAAGTGGCAGCCGAATGACTCAAAAACGAGATTACTTTAAATTATTTATTAAGAGAAAAAATACAGTAATTAAAAATGATAAAAATTAGAATGATTTGACTCGCTCGATGCTAGAAACGAAGTGTCGCTGCGCTTGCGCGGCCGCGTCGCCCAGGCTGCTACACGTGCCGCCGTGTCAGCATTTTCGCCATCGTAGGGTTTTTTAGTGAGGTCAAGCCAACTTGCACCAGTTTGGTGCCGTGTGCATGCAATACTCTTGGTCAGCGCTTTGACGGCAGTAGGTACGGTAGGCAATACGTAACACGTGTGGAAGTGGAGAAGACTTGAGGAAGGAAATAATAAGTATTTTACATCTGCCTTTGTTCCCACGCGTGGTGTGCTGTGGATGGGGTATTTCCACAAGGTTATTTCACATACGCCTAATTTAGAATAGAATAGAATAGTACTTTATTGACACTCTTGGAATACAAACGTACATTAACAAAGAAAAAAACGCACGATTTCTGAACTTACAAACCAAGTGTTTTTATTTTTTTATTTTTTTTTATTATACAACGAGGAAGACAAGCGAGCAAGTGGGTCACCTGATGGTAAGTGATCACCACTGCCCATAGACACCCGCAACTCCGGAGGGTTTGCAGATGCGTTGCCAACCTAGAGGGCTAAGATGAAATGCCTCTTGTGCCCGTAATTACACCGGCTGTCTTACTCTCCACATCGGAACACAACAGTGCAAGCACTGCTGCTTAGCGGCAGGATTAACGAGTAAGATGGTGGTAGCGATCCGGACGGACCTCGCATAAGGTCCTACCACCCGCGCCAAAAGGATTGCACTCAGCGTGTGCTGTGGGTGCGTGCTCTGTGGAAGCGCGCATGATCACAGCGCTGTTTTTCAGTTCAGCCCGTACAGTACAGCCAGTTTATTAGGTAAAGTACCTATACACGTAGTGAATCTTCATGGTTCAATGCATAAATTATATGTAAAAAACAAAGGCCCCGCCAGTTTCATTTTTGATACTTACAAGCATAAGAAAACAGAAACCTCTCGATCGCGTTCGCGGCAACATCTCAATGAGGGCTATCGCGAGTCAAAAATCCGCTAAGATTGCTGTTGTCGAGTGAGGTCTATCTGTCAATTTCCACCAATCATAGGCTGGATCAGGACTGCAAGGCATGGCGTAGTCTGATATATTCTATGATTAGATTAGATAAATAAATAAATATCATGGGACAATTGACCTAGTCCCAAACTAGGCAATGCCTGTACTATGGGTACTAGACAACGGATAAACATACTTATATAGATAAATACATACTTATATACATATTAAACATCCAAGACCCGAGAACAAACATTCGTATTCATCATGCAAACATCTGCCCCGACCGGGATTCGAACCCGGGACCTCAAGCTTCATAGTCAAGGTCGCTAACCACTAGGCCATCCGTCAGATTATTTATTCCTTCAATATATAATATATGGTCTGGTGTCGGAGGCCAAGGTCCACTTCGGGTCACTGCGCCCTGTAAGTAAGTAGATGGGGGCTGCTCGGTCTTTAAAGGGAGCGCTCCGATCTCGTTCAATCGGTGAACGGAACTAGTTCGGACTTTCAGTTCCTTTAGTTCAGTAGTTCAGTGAACGAGTTGGAACTGTTTTGATCTGTGAAGGACACAAAACGGAATGATAGTTGTTCATCTCACTCGCACTTGCTCTACAGACACTATGAACGAGCGCTATTTATCTCGCTCGCACCGCGGCCGCGGTGCGTTGCTCTGCTCGGTCACTCTCACTCGCTCCGTTCCGCTCAAGCTATTCATCCACTCCTCTCCTCTACCTACTGAACTAAAGGAGCGAAGACCGATTCAAATCGTGCGAAAGGATTTAGTTCCTTTCGGTCCGCGATGGGAATCCATTCCTAACAGTTCTTAGTTCCTGACCGACTCAAGCCTATAAGTAAGTATAGGCCGGCGTAGCTAGTCTCTCATTGGTGGAGAATGTCAGACAGACTTATCTGATCTTAGCGGATTTTTGACTGGCGAAAAGAAAGAAAGAAATGTTTATTGCCACAAAAAAAAAAAACGAAAACAAAACAAAACATAATACAGTGTACAATATCTCCCTATTCTTGTAAACAGACTGGAGCAGGTAGGTATAAGAGGCAAAGCGCTGGATTTACTGTCGGATTACCTATCTGGGCGAAGCCAAAGTGTAAAAATTGGTAACTACTTTAGTAATGACACTGTGGTCTCTTATGGTGTCCTACAGGG
Source organism: Clepsis dumicolana (assembly GCA_963691665.1). Classification (NCBI taxonomy): domain Eukaryota; kingdom Metazoa; phylum Arthropoda; class Insecta; order Lepidoptera; family Tortricidae; genus Clepsis; species Clepsis dumicolana. The sequence continues at coordinate 4,130,479 of OY829517.1, forward strand.
CAGTGTCCTCGGTCCGACTCTCTTTCTCATTTATCTTAACGAACTCACTAATATGAACATTAAAGACGGCCATATCATCTCCTACGCGGATGACACTGTGGTAGTGTTTACTGGGACATGCTGGGATTCCCTCCACTTGCTTACTCTAAATATCTCGAAATCGAATTACATCTGTTTCTCTAAAATCAATACCATCCAACGAACTTAAGTTGAAAATTCACACTTGTATCCCTTCAATTAACTGCCGCTGCGACTGTTCTTGGTTGGAAAAAGTCTCTTCAACCAAATATCTCGGCATCATTATTGACCAGCGTCTATCATTGCACCCACATATAGAGTACATCAAAAATAGAATTAGGAAATTTATATGGATTTTTAAAATTCTAAGATACGTTGCTAACTCTTCTCTATTAGTTCGTATTTATGCCTCACTAGCGCAATCAATTATGACCTATTGTATTCCGATTTGGGGTGGTGCTTCAAAGATCAAGTTTCTTGAGGTGGAGAGAGGGCAGAGGTGCCTACTTAAGACTATGTTTTTCAAACCCTATAGGTACCCAACGACAGAGTTATACACGTTTATGTATAATGGGATAAGTAATTCATTAATACTTAATTTAATAACTATTATCTTAATTCTAAGTTAATACACTAATACTTACCCATTTGTCACTAATGTGGACTGTTAATCTGACACATGTTCTATTTTTGGAAGAGCGGGGTCTCCTGCTACAGGTAATCTATTTACCTACTAGAAGACCTCAACCATAATATGTTAATGATACAGTTATATTAAATATATATATATATATGTACAAGACGCATAGCCCTCATTACTAGGTATGGATGGGCACATCTTCAGCGCCTCTAGCGGCAAGTATTAGCAACGTACTATTCTCATAGTATTTGATCGATCGAACGCGAGCGAACACGATCGCGACGTATTAATTTGTTCGTCGATTTAGTAGGTTGCGAGATAGTCCGTGATCAAGCCTTTATAGCCTAGTGGTTTGACCTATGGCCTCTCAAGCAGTGTCGTGGGCTCTAACCCCGGCTCGCACCTCTGAGTTTTTCGGAATTTATGTGCGGAATTACATTTGTAATTTATCATGAGCTTTTCGGTGAAGGAAAACATCGTGAGGAAACCTGCACACATCTACGAGCAATTCAATGATGTGTGTGAAGTTCCCAATTCGCATTGGGCCCGCGTGGGAACTATAGCCCAAGCCCTCTCATTCTGAGAGGAGGCCTGTGCCCAGCAGTGGGACGTAAAAAAGGCTGGTGATGTGAAGTTATGTCACTATGCTATTACCATTATTCATCATTAAATTATACCACCTATCTAATAACTATTAGGTTTTAAACACAAAGAGTCGCCAATCGTCTCGACGCGGCACCCGCGACTGACAGCACTGCTATTCCCGCTTATTAGCCTTGTAAAGACTCTGTCTGTGTGCGTGTAAGGGGAGATAGTCCATCGTTCATTACAAAAGATTGCCAGAAATTTTTTAAATAACGTAAACCCGGGTAAAAGTTAGGCATTAAGGTATCATCAAAGCGACAGCGTCGCCTAATTGAGTTAAAGGCAGGACGCCGCGTAATCGCATCATTTCGAGTTGCGATTCGCCAGACCAGATTTGAGACTGGCTACTTACCTACAGCAAATAAATGCGGGATCAAGTTAATTAAATAATAAATTAATATCGAGAGACAATTAACCTAGTCCCAAATTAAGCAGAGCTTGTGTTATACAGATAAAATGACATAGAAAACATCTACGGAACAAATATTCGTTATCGTCATATAAATATATATGGAGCTGTGGTATGTGGCTGTGGCCTAGTGGTTCTACAGGCAGCAGCAGATACTTCTAAGCAACCGAAGCGGTCACAAAGATCTGCACAAGCTCTTAATTATGTCTATAACAATAGAGCTGACGTGCTTAGATCATTGTGAACGCGTCGGTTGCTTAGCTACTGTTGCTGCTGACTGTACCTATAACCTCTAAAACAGAGGGTCGTTGGTTCGAGCCCCGGGTCGCACCTTTGAGTTGTTTTGAATTTATCTGCGATATTATGTTTATCAAGAGCTTTTCGGTGAAGGAAAACATCGTGAGGAAATCTGCACAATCCTGTGAAGCAATTTAATCCGCACTGGGCCTACGTGGGAACTATAGTCCAAGCCTTCTCATTTTGAGAGGAGGCATGTGCCCAGCAGTGGGACGTAAATAGGCGGATGATGATAGAAATCAGCGTCGAGCCACCTTTAGTGAGTGGATTCCTTTTTCGTAACTACTTATAATATGTAATTAGGGTTCCGTACTTCAAAAGGAAAAAACGGAACCCTTATAGAGGATCACTTTGTTGTCCGTCTGTCTGTCTGTCTGTCAAGACCCTTTTTCTCTGGAACGCGTGGAGGTAGCATGCTGAAATTAATATCAAATACTTGAAGCAGGCTTGAGCCTGCGTTCACTTGAAGCTGTGAAAAAATCAACCTTCTAAGTCAGCGCAATCAAAAGATACAGTAATTAAAAAGGCCATTTCCATACAAATTGACGATTTCCAAAAACCTAAAGGGTACTTCCAGATGTCCTAGAAACTTGAAATTTGGTATGAAGGTAGCTCTTATAGCACAAAAACTCCGAAAAGTCTCAAAATCTTATTTTTTTATGTCAGTCTGTAGATTTCGCAGACCAATATAAGTTCACTCCACACTGCGTACATTTTGCTTAAGAGCAGGGCTCTGCTAACACTGGACTTCTTAAAACACTGGGGAAAAGCGGTAAAATCTTTCTACGGAACCCTCGTGCACGAGTCCGACTCGCACTTGGCCGGTTTTTTAACCGACTTCAGAAAAGAAGGAGGTTCTACATTCCACTGTATGTTTTTTTTTTTTTTTTTTATGTCTGTACATCGATTACTCCGTCAACTGTAGACCGATTTTAATTTTTTTTTATTTATTTGAAAGGGTATACTCCTGAGGTGGTCCCATTGTCACCAAGTCATGATCTGATGATGGGATCCCAGGGAAATCGAGAGCAACCTTCAAATTTTACAGGCACGTACTATGTGTTTCATATATTTTCCAAGGTTATTCAAGTATTTGCGTCTGGTAGCCATCATCTCATGATGATGAGCTGATGATGGAAGGTACAACTCCTTAACGGTTAGGAGTTGGAGGATAATTCTGAAAATGTTAAATCAACGTAAAATTGTGAAATAAAAATCTTTTAACAAAAAAGTAAAACCGCCTTCAAAAAAAAACCTTGGAAAAAAAACGTAAAATAATCCTCTAAAATAATGATAAATAAATAAAATAAAATAAAATGCGTTTATTTCGGACAACAGAAACTAAAGCCTAAAGTTTTATGGCCTAGCACTAAGCGGCAGAAATATGAAGTCGGTGCGGTGCGAGCGGAATGTTCTTTGAATGAAGCACCGACTTCATATTTCTGCTGCTTAGTGCTAGGCCATAAAACTTTAGGCTTTAGTTTCTGTTGTCCGAAATATACGCATTTTATTTTATTTTAAGTAAGTAAGTAAGTAAACACTTTATTGTACAAAAACAGGATAAACCCCTATTTATTATTTATTTATCATTATTTTAGAGGATTAGTTTACGTTTTTTTTCAAGGTTTTTTGTTTATTATTACTGTATTGTTGCGAAATAAAGATTTCTTATTCTTATTCCTATTCTTATAAACATCTGCCCTGACCAGGAATCAAACCCGGGACCATAAGCTTCGTAGTTCGATTCTCAAACCACTGGGCTAATCGGCCCTCATTAATATTAAGTAGAATAATTTGTGTTATTAGACATTTACCCTGTTATTCATAAACCGATTTAAACTAAAATGCCGTTAAAGTTCGTTTGCCCTTTTTTGTCACATTGACATTTTCGTTAGTAAGAAGAAGACAAAACCTATATTAACTAATAGAGGCTTGAGTGACGTTTATCAATAAGACCATTAGTATCTATTTCATAAAGTAAATCAATACCACCACATTTTCACTAACAGATAAACGCCCACCGCTTTCATTTGTCACTAAAACTAAACGTTTCCGTTGTATAAATACAAAAGATCTCAGGTGAAGCGATGGGCCGCGAAGCTTATTTCCTAAATGGGTGGAATGGAAGACGCGTGGGCTCTATTGATCACTGAATGTTCCAGAATTACCTCCACCAGAGCATGTAAGTGGGCGCTCGGTTTAGCCTAAACTAAACCATCTGTATAATATGTACGCTACTAGTTTTCAAAAACCGGCCCAGTGCGAGTCGGACTCGCGCACGAGGGTTCCGTAGAAAGATTTTAACGCTTTTCCCCAGTGTTTTAAGAAGTCCAGTGTTAGCAGAGCCCTGCTCCTAAGCAAAATGTACGCAGTGTGGGGTCAACTTATCTGTGAAATCTACAGACAGACATAAAAAAATAAGATTTTGAGACTTTTCGGAGTGGTTGTGCTATAAGAGCTATCTTTATACCAAATTTCAAGTTTCTAGCACAACTGGAAGTACCCTTTAGGTTTTCAAAAAACGGCAATTTGTATGGAAACGACTTTTTTAATTACTATATCTTTTGATTGCGTTGACTTAAATGCTTGATTTTTTCACAGCTTCAAGGGACCGCAGGTTTGAGAATTTGATATTAATTTCAGCATCCTACCTCCACGCGTTCCAGAGAAAAAGAGTCTTGACAGACAGACAGACAGACAGACAGACAGACGGATAACAAAGTATCCTATAAGGGTTCCGTTTTTTCTTTTGAGGTACGGAACCCTAAAAAGGAGGAGGTTCTCAATCTGTATGTTTATTAAGTGATTACTCTGGCAATTATGAATTTGACGATTCATTTTTGTTACAAAGGGTGTACTTATTTCATTATGAACTCGGTGGTTCATTCCACGAATATTCCGACCGCACCGTACGACCGTACCGAAGACCATAAAACTGATGACTTTAGGGTATTATTATTTTATGTTTTTAGGGTTCCGTACCTAGAAAGGAAAAAACGGAACCCTTATAGGATCACTTTGTTGTCCGCCTGTCTGTCTGTCTGTCAAGACCCTTTTTCTCTGGAACGCGTGGAGATAGCATGCTGAAATGAATATCAAATACTCAACCCTGCGGTCCCTTGAAGCTGTGAAAAAATAAACCTTCTAAGTCAACGCAATCAGAAGATACAGTCATTAAAAAGGCTGTTTCCATACAAATTGCCGCACCCCGAAAACCTAAAGGGTATGTACTTTCAGTTGTCCTAGAAACTTGAAATTTGGTATGCACAACCACTCGGAGAATTATCAAAATCTTAAATTTTTATGTCTGTCTGTAGATTTCGCAGACCAGTATAAGTTGACCCCACACTGCGTACATTTTGCTTAGGAGCAGGGCTCTGCTAACACTGGACTTCTTAAAACACTGGGGAAAAGCGTTAAAATCTTTCTATGGAACCCTCGTGCACGAGTCTGACTCGCACTTGGCCGGTTTTTTGTTAGAAAGGGTGTACTTCATTATGAAATCCAAAAATATTCCGACCGCACGGTACCGAAGACTTAAAGAAGTACCGATTATTTTGTTTAAGCTGAGGCCTTAGAGCAGGAAAGGCACGATTTCCCCTCTGCCAAATCTCAAACATTGTCTGACCAAAATGATCAGGGTCTGTCGATTGTGTGCTTGTTTTTGGCATTTGTGTGACAGTTTTGATTTAGTGTGCGTTTGTAGGAACGTAACAAATTTTGTCACGAGCGTAGACGTGTGCTGTACGTGTGCGTTCCTCGTCCCGTCCCCCTCAAAAAGTGGCAGAAAAATTGTAGTGCATAGATAAGCCAAAGGCGCCTCCCGTCAGTCTGTTTTATGACTGACGCATATTTTATATTAGTTTTTGGAGACGAAAATTTACTGTCTGAACGATGGTCATTACCTACGGTTTCTGAACGCATAATAGAGGACGTCAAGACGTGTGTAGATAAAGGAATTTAAGATTTCAATGCTCAGACTAACCTAGCCTTGCACAGCTAGTTCCCAACGATCTCAAATTCACATTGAACCTCCAACCCGTATTTACAACCAGCTGATAAAGCGGATTCGGATTACGAGGAGGTTGTGTGTCATCAATTACTCCATATCTCTCCACGTACAGAAGACTTCAAATATTTGCCGCGACGAATTGAGGTAGGTCAGGACTCCGGATATTTGAAAAAAAATCTCATCATCATCATCATGTCAGCGGAAAGACGTCCACTGCTGGCCGGCGGCCTCCCCCGCGGCTCTCCACTCAGACCGGTCTTGTGCTTTCCGCAACCACCGCGGCATCATCGCGCGCATTTACCTATACGATAAGGAAGGCAAACGATCAAGAGGGTCACTTGATGGCAAGTGATCACCACTGCCCACAGACACCTGCAACCCCGGGGGTTCGCAGATGCGTTGCCAACCTAGAGGGCTAAGATTAAATGCTTCTTGTGCCTGTGATTTCCTCGACTGTCTTACCCTATTATTCATAAACCTGTACCTATAACTAAAATACCGTTAAATTTCGTTTGTTCTTTTTTGTCACATTGACATCTCCGTTAGTAAGAAGAAGACAAACCTATTTTAGCTAATAGAGGCTTGGGTGACGTTTATGAATACCTTACTCCCCACACCGTAACACAACGACAATGACTATGAGTTTAGCAGTTGGAATTTATTTCTATGTTATATAACAGTTTTAAATGATTCGCGGTTAATTGCATTAGACATAAAGACTAGATTTCTTTTTCGGCCACGTTGTCGTCATTTACTTGCGGCACCGGCAGCGCGAACGGTTTCCCGCCGGAAATCCTCGTTAGTTCGAGCTTTGCACCTCATAAACTTGCTCCTCGAATCGGCACCAGGCTGCGACGTATTTGGCAGGTGAATGGTTACAAGTGTGTGATGAATGTTTGAGATTCTGCGAGAAGATGGATGCACGACCTTCTTCTGTAATATTGTAATTACTTACCTCTTATGTTTTTGTATTTTATGTGTTTTAATTGTAAATTTTATCTTAGTTTCATAGTGCTTTGGTTTAACTGTTATGCTATGAAATTTAATGAATAAATAAATAATGAAAACGGGATATTGACCGCGATTACGCGATTAATATCGGGAGCTCATCAAACCTGTCAGGTAATCGCGGTCAATATCCCGTTTTCATTATGTCTATGTTATATGTTAGTAAGTAGCTTTACTTTTTTGGAATTTCTAGTGAACCACCGTCTGCGTTATACATAGCTATCACGCGGAAACTACTCAATTGCCCGGGGTAAAATGCGATCTGTCTTTAATGTTTTTGATTACGGGCTGTTGTAATCTCTTATTATCAATCAGACAATCCACTCCCTCGTTTACCCTTCTTTTTTAACTTTTAGTTTTTTTTGATAAAAATCCAGTTTTAATACCCACAGAACTTTTTTGCTGTCTGTACTTGCATTGCCATCCAAATTTCAAATCAAGCCACTTCACTCTCTTTAACTAGCGAGGACAAACGTAAAATGTAAGTAGTTACCTGTGTGTAAAATATTGCACGTTACTGTATGTATGTACAAACAGTGCAAATTAAATAAATCATCATCAACATCATGTCAGCCGAAAGAGTGCTGGACATAGGCCTCCCCCGCGGCTCTCCACTCAGAGCGGTCTTTTGGTTTCCACATTCACCGCCGTCCTTACCAGGACGTCGCTCCATCTTGTTGGAGGCCTACTGACAGCTCGTCTCGTCTCCCGGTCCGCGGCCGCCATTCGAAAACCTTCTGACCCCATCGGCAATCAGTCCTGCGAGCTATGTGCCCCGCCCACTGCACCTTAGGTTTCACAATTCCTCGGGCTATGTCGGTAACCTTAGTTCTACTGCGGATATCATCATTTCTGATTCTATCCCGCAGAGAAACCCCGAGCACAGCCCTCTCCATCACCCTCTGAGCGACTTTGAGCTTACTTAACACGTTGAGTCAACAAAGATGGGTTTACTGTAGGTTCAACCAACCGAATCCTTAAGTTTTGGGAGGAGTTGATTCGGTTTTTAACCCCTGACTCAAAAGAGGGTTATATTATAACTTTGGCTTATGTATGTGTGTATGGGTGTATCAGAGGGTCGAGTACGACTTTACGAAAGCTGCGTATCGTAAAATCGAATAGTAAACGTGGTCGAGTTTGTATGACGTTTGGAACAGCGCCCGCCCGTGAGCGTATTTGGAACTAAAATTTAGTATGAGGTTTCTCGATCTCGATACGATAACAGTAACGTTACGCAGCATTCGTAAAGTCGTGCTCGACCCTCTGTCTGTGGCACTGGCATCATAGATCCCGAAACGGACGGACCGATTTTGATGTGGTTTTTTGTTTTAAAGCTGTCGTGATCGAGATGGTTCTTTGCTGTGGTTTATTGGCTTAGTAGTGGTAGCAGATAGTAGGTCAGAAAAAAATATTATGCCTAAATTCTACTTGGAATGGAAACAGGATTGGAGCCGTTTTTAAGCCCCGACGAAAAAGAGGGGTGTTATAAGTTTGACCTGTGTATCTGTGTGTCTGTGTATCTGTGTACCCATATGTCTGTGGCATCATAGCTCCCAAACGGGTTCACCGATTTCGATGTGGTTTTTTTTAATAGATGGCTATTTTAATCGAGATGGTTCTTGCTGTTTCATTAAAATCGGTTCACCCGTTTTTGAAATATTGAAGTTTGAAATGACAATGTCGGGGGTTTTTTAACCGACTTCAAAAAATGAGGAGGTTCTACGTTCCACTGTTCAACATTTATACTTAAGTAATACCCACTTGATTATTTAATTTAGCGAAGACTGTTCAGAACTTACCCACTTTTAATCAACAGATTTCGGCATGCTTATGTATTTTTTTAATCATTTACTTAATACTTAACTGAGTAAAAAAATGTCTCCATGCTAGTATGAAGAACATTCGCAAGTTGCGTTGGGAAAGAGTGCACTCTCCGAACTGAAGAAGAGTGCAAAATCGACTCGCCCGCGCCGAATCGACTCGTCCTCTCAAAACCCGCAATAAGAATGAACGTACTACCACAGAATAACGAATAGTACAACGTAGTACTATACATATAGCCTACTAACTATATATATACACATACTACATATACATACATATACTATATATATAAGTCCCGAGTATCATGATAATATATAGCCGCAAGTAAGTGATTTGGGTGATGAATTGTACCACATTGTACTATTTTCTGAAAGTTTTAGATTTTTTTAATGGTAATTCTTAAATGACCCACTATATTTATTTATTCTTTCTTAAAGCCTCGGCCACATAGCAGCTTCAAAGTTTCTAAAGAGTTCACCTTGTGGTGTACGACTGCACGTGTCTTGTTTAAGGTTTTAACGCGTTTTAACTTCAACAATAACAGCAACTTGACGAGAAGTCAAAACAACAAAAAGCGAAATGTAAGGACTGCAATGTACTTAAGACACTTAAATTAACACGACAGAAGTATATAAGTACGTACATTGCACATAAATATGAAAACATAATATCTCTTCCATAATCCAGTTGAAAAATTATTCATTGGTGTCATTTTCAAACCTAAATACCTACCTAATTAGCCCAATTATCTCAAAAAAGGTTTCAGACATTACACCATAATTCGATAACTATTTAATCCACCTTTCGGCGTTATTCTCAGTTAGCCCAAAGGAGGGTAGGAGAGCTAATTTAAATAATTGGATACGCCGGAGGCTATCGCCATCAGAGTGCTAAATAATTAGCCCTATAATAATTAGGGTAAGTTCCGTTGCCCTCCACAATGCCGAAAGGGCTTTTGATGATTTTTACGGGCAATCGGAAAGTGATTGGAATAAATGCTGTTTGTTTTCTTTGGGGGGGGGGGGGGGGGTTGCCTTATTAAAGATCGTTATTCTATCGTTGGAAAGGGCTCTAAGAAAAAGTAAAAGGGGGTGGTTTATCCATTCTTACCTTAACAAATGTGGTTTATATGAGAGATAAGGACTAAGCAATCCGCATAAGCATATTAGGGTAGAACATGAATATTATTAAAATAAATTATTATAATTCATAATATTTTTTGTAAACCAGATTAAGCCTATTGATTATACCAATTGTGTGTTAAGTTAATGTTGTGCGTTCAGGATTAGCTACCACCATCTTACTCACTAATCCTGCAGTTAAATAGCAGTGCTTGCATTTTTGTGTTTCGGTGTGAAGAGTAAGACAGTCAGGGAAATTATGTCTGTAATCTCTCTGGGGTCATGGGTGTCAAATGGTCAGTGATGATCACTTATTACCACCATTGGATCCGCTTGCTCGTTTGTCTTCCTATAAGAAAACCACGCTGCACACACTTTTTTTTTATTTATTGAAAGAGGGAGGCAAACGAGCAAGCGGGTCACCTGATGGTAAGCGATCACCACCACCCATGAGAACCAGCAACCCCAAGAGAGTCACTAGTCCGTTGCCGGCCTTTGAAGAAAAGGAATAAAGGAAAAAGGGCAGGGCGATTGAGATCGGGCCTCCGGCGCTCTCACTGACCGAACGGAACGCAACAGGGGTGCTGTTGCTTCACGCCGGTTTTCTGCGAGAAGGTACGTGGTACTTCCCTGGACGAGCCGGCCCATTCGTACGGCAGCAAATACTTAGCTACAGTATGGCTCTCCCACTGCAACATATTATACTCTTATTATATATATATATAATAAAGCTATATATATTATAATTTGTTTAGTTGTCTGTGTCGCGGCGCTCCGTGCTCGGACTCTCACCATCCCCGGCTCTTGAATTTTACAATACAATTTGCTGCCTGCAGACAGGACATGAGGCCTTTAAATATTAACCACAAAGCCTTCTGGACAGCTCCAATTATGAGTGTTTTAACTGCAAAGGTAATCTGGCTTTAAAGAGGGGATTTAAGCATTCAGCTGCGCAATTTATTTTGCAGGTCTTAAGTATGGACCTCCGTAATCTGTCACTTTGCTGTGGCAATAAGTTAATCTGCTTGTTTAAGTTGGGTAAAACGATGGTATAACAGTGTTTCTGTAGAACTCAAATATTAAGAACGCTACGAAATTACAAAAAACTCTTAATTCAAATATGGACGATTTTGTTAAGTAAGTAAGTAAACGCTTTATTGTACAGAAAATACAGAAATAAATACAGGTTAGGTTGTTTTATTCATAATTTTTCCTTTTAAAATTCCTCTGTAAAACACTATTGCGATGATCCTCATCTCCGAGCAAGCGAAACGCATAATCAAGCCTTATACCTAAGAATACAGAACACACCAGAAGGCGCGTTGAGTCATACCGTACGCCGCGCAGTGAGTCCACTTTTTGGTGATTTCGCTACCCGTTTACACTTAAAGTACCTATAATCATATTCTGTTTTTTATAAGCCCAAGGCTTCTGCGTGTAAGAATGACGCCAGAAGGGATTTAGTGTTGTCTTTCGTACAACACGCCACGATACGCTGCGTACCTACAAGGAGATGTCTATGCGAAACTGAGTACTCTAATAGAGTAGTTTTAGTTGCCTCAGCTTTAGACGCGCTCGCGGGTTCTGGTTTGTTCTGTATCCTGAGTCCTATACATATAAATGCAGCGGTCCTTGCATAAGATTGCAGCTGTCGGCAAACTGGGGCAGATCCAAATTTAATAAGCCGACCTGGCGAGGAGAACAAATTTCATTACATTTTTTATTACCCCTAGCTACATGCAGCGTGAATTTTTGAGGTGGTAGCCGAGGTGAGGTTTGTTCGCTTCCGTAGATTGCTCAAAGTTTATTCTGAAAGATTAACATGCATTGGGATAACGCGTCAGACATTTTGATGACGAAAAGGTAACTTTGTATATCGGAACAAACGCAGAATTAAGTTCTAGGTAACAGGACCACCGTTGTGGAAATATATATTCCCACCACAGTGTTGGCTTATCACTTATCACACTAGCTTTTGCATCAATCCCTTTGCTTAATGTTTGCGACAAAATTGTTGCGAAAGACTTTTGCCAGAAGCCAACAGAGAGACTGAATTTAATCTTTATAATGCGAGTGTGGAACTTTTAACATGGAACTACTATGTAGATCATTTCCTAGGAGTAAGTACATAGGACACGCCGACACGTGTAGGTATATTAAATAGGCTAGAAAATGGGTACAAGCCTGTTGTTTTACTCAATTATTCATGGCCAAACCGAACCTGTATTTTGACAATGATACTCGTAGAATTAGTTGCTCGATTAAACGGGTAAGTAAAGATTTTATTTATCTATTCGCTGTTAACCACGATCGTTCGTAAGAGTTTGTAAAAAATATTTTTCCCGAAGTAAAACACAGATCTACAGTATGCATTTAGGTATTTAAGTAAGACTTAAGGTTAATAAATTTAAATTATCATAATTACCTACTGTTGTATGTACTTTCACGGCATCATGTAAATCTCTACAAAACCTCGCTTCAGATAAAACAAACGTTCGACTTCGTGGGGGCATTTGAGTCAAATTAACTTCAAGACAAGAGTGACGTTTTATTACTTTTAAAATACTTTGAACAGGAAATTTAAGGCGTGTTTCTTTTGAGAAGTTAAAACACGAGGATATTAAGGGGGCTTCACACGAACGCGGTTGAAAGTGACGAGCTCGTGTAGACCGCGCGTAAGTTAGCTAACTTTTGAATTAAGTAAATGGTGCACAGAGCGGAAACTTTATGTACAGTTGTGATATCAACTTTCAATCTCTTCTCTCTTTGATGAACACTCCGCTTGTAAACGTTCTTATTAAATTTATACACTCACATAATATAAAACTGTAGCAACTACTTAGCATGTTTCTAGCTTTAACATCTACCCTTCCCCTTTTTTTTCTCTCTTTTCTTTGAACCTTCCACTTCCAGAAAAATAATTACTTGTACAATCGTCTTTTGTTGTCTGTGCCGGCCATAACTTTATGTTGTTTTAGGTCACCCGTCTGTTCCTTCCCCAAAAAGTATAGAATCCCTAAACTGAACAATCTTCTTACGTGTGCAATGTCTAAACGCTGATATTGGCAAAATACTCCTTGTAAAAAGAGCAAGGGTGAAAGCCATAAAAAAAAATTAAATAAACTCGTTAGCTACTAAAAAGATGAAATTTAAGTGATAGAGGACATTGTGCACTGAACGAACCTTTATCGGTGCGGTCTACGCGGGGGCGAGCAAGGCCAGTGAATTAATTTGATTTGCGAGCCAGTTTTACCAAGAAAAGTGAGATACGGCGATGACATAAATTGTGGCAACTTTCTGCTACTCAACGATTCAAATTAGTTGACCAAAACCTCGTCGGGAGAGGTTTCACACACCGCCGCACTTTGTAGTAATGTTCATGGTAGGTTGTACGAAGCATTGTCACTGTTAATCACTGGAATCTACTCACTTAAGCCGAGTTTAGATCTGAGGGTCGAGCACGACTTTACGAATGCTGCGTAACGTTACGGTTATCGTATCGAGATCGAGAAACCTCATACTAAATGTTAGTTCCAAATACGCTCACGGGCGGGCGCTGTTCCAAACGTCACAGAAACTCGACAACGTTTACTATTCGATTTTACTCGACCCTCTGCAAGAAAAATCGTGCAAGTTACAATACATTGCAGCGTTCGACTGCCACTCCAGAGCCTCTAGTGTAATCGACAGCCAAAAATACGTTTCGATCGTGTTTGCGTTACGGGTGTCAAATAGTACGAGAATTGGTTGTTGTCGATATACGTGCCACAGTGGCTCTGCTTGTGCCCATAGTAATTCAGACGTAGAAGCGAAGCGAGCGAGCGAGCGAGACATTTTCGGCCATTGATTACACTAAACGTACAGATTCGTTTGCTTACGGCCTCGCATTGTATTGTAGCTTGCATGATTTTTCTTGCAGGTCTTAACTCGGCTTTAGTGATGAACGAAAAGAAGCGCTTTATGTTGAATGTTAGTAGGTATTTGAGGATGAATTCAAACTTCTAGTAGAACCCGCAATTAACATAATAATTAGTCCTCATTTTGGGTTAAGTTCCCGCAAGCTTTGTTTATTCAACCCACCCACAAAGATTGTGAGTAACGCTTGAGTAGGTACGCTTGACTTTTGCGAACTGTGCAAATAAAATTAATTCTAAAATTGCCTGAAACGTTTACTTAGCATGAACTAAAAACAATTACTTTGCTCACCCGCGACCACTAGTGAAAAATAGTTAATCTGTGCGGCAAATGTATGTTTCCATGCAGCTCCTCCGCCTCCACTGCTACACGAATCAACACATGCCACACAGACCCAACTATCGCCACCACCACTAAACTACACGTTGACGCGTTTCGGCACTCTCCACGAGGCCATTATCCAAGCTAAACACTACAACAACCGTTCACCAAGACACCATTACCACTACTGACACATGACAACCATGTACTCAATTTAGTTAATGACAAAACCAAAGTACCAACAAATATTTTAAGAATTCCAAACTACCCTTTAACATGAATTCCAAATTACCCTTTTTTATATAAATTCCAAACTACTTTTTAATTTTAATTTTAACCGAGTACGGTAAAAAGAGACGTTATAATATGTTCTCATTATTACTACGAAACATTATTAAAATTAGAACCAAGTCGTAACAAAGGCGAAGAAACTAAATTTACTTGTTCATTAATAATAGTACCAGTGTTGTTGTACCTAATTATTTCTAATTGTTCTAAAACCGAAAGCCGCAGACCCTTATCCCAATAATGTAATATTTCGTACGTATCTGAGTCTAACAACGAATGATTCGTTTCTAATAAGTGTTTGGCAAAGTTTGATTTATCTGGATGATCATGCCTATATGACGAAACATGCTCTTTGAATCTAGTATCAAAGCTTCGACCGGTTTGTCCAATGTACACTTGACTACAGTCGCCACAAGTGAGTTTATATACGCCTGATCTGTTCCCCTTATCCACCTTTTCTTTGTTATTACAAAGTCTAGAACGTAAAGAATTAGTAGTCTTAAAGACAACATTGATGTTGTTTGATTTTAAAATTCTATAAATCTTATCAGACAGCCAGCCAACATAAGTAATACTAGATCTAAATTTGTTAGTTGGCTGAGATGGCAACGCAGAGTAAAGCATGCTGTTTACTATCCGTCCCTGCTTCTTTTGAACTAGACTATTAACCATTGCCGTACTATAACCATTTGTTATTGCTATCTGATATATAGTATTTAACTCAGAATCACAATGCTCTTTTGAAAGAGGTACAGTCAGTAGTCTATGCACAAAACAATGGAAAGCAGCCAGTTTATAGTCACAAAAGTTCAAACCTACCTGTTTAAAATGTACCTTCAAGTTTTAAATCGAATAGTAAACTATGTAGAGTTTGTACGACGTTTGGAACAGCGCCCGCCCGTGAGCGTATTTGGAACTAAAATTTAGTATGAGGTTTCTCGATCTCGATACGATAACCGTAACGTTACGCAGCATTCGTAAAGTCGTGCTCGACCCTCTGCACTTGAAGCATCGTACTTTAACACTTAGTCCCGATTTTTATACTTAAACCACTCTGAAGCCACTTCAACACAGACTTCTCAGAATTGGGTGTAATACTTAGCGCGAGACGTTCAAATCTCCTCTTCACGATCTCTGATGTTTTATTAATAGGTAACCTGTTATAATAAGTAGATCTTGTTTTCTATATTTATATAATTATGTATATAAATAAATAGACTTAGATATAATTTAAACAATTATTAACGATGTAAAAGAATTTATGCTATACCCTACCAGGGTTCGTGTTTTACTTAATTTTTAAGATTGTGTGATACATGATTGTGCTTAATAAATAAATACTAAATACTGAATGAATCCCCTAGTAATCGTAGTAATGTTATTAACCTATCACCGTAGCTCTTGGGAAAGAATCTTTGTAATGTGATTTCTATTCGTATGTGTATGTCTGTCACGATCACGATCAAGACGCATCCCCAGACGAATAAAACCGTCGTAGCAGAAACTTCACTGTGTACAGGTATAGTGTTATGTTTATTTAAACACAGATTTTTATAAATTTGTGTGCGACGTGTTCACAGAATAAGTACATAATAGTACAAGTGCTACGATAACATGATCCAATGATCATAAAACGATGATGATGATGATTTTGATGAAAAATCAAGCAACTGTACCTAATACTTAAGAATCTTCTTACATGTATTTTTTTGGGCCAAGATTGAAATAACTTTAGGTATAAATGCTATGTCATAAAGAGTCATAATATCATTACTTAGATGTAAAGAACTATCAAATGTCAGCTTCTTACGTGTCACTAAATTGTGTTTATTGACGTTAAAGCGGTCTCTTTTTACACGACTGCCCAAAGAAAATGTGTGTATTGTTTTCAGGTTTCATGTAAGTATGTATGTAATTATGTGAGTTTATTTATTTGGATAATGTCGCATCTATTTCCATAACGCGATCCAAGTTGTCCACGTCAAAGCGCAAACTAGAACAAGTTTTGACAGTTGGGCTGACCATTAGCTCGCAATCTCCGATCTCGATCGCAGGGCGGCCGGGGGTTATCCGGACTTGGGCAGAGCATAATGCTATCCAAGGATGAGCACGATTTACGACTATTATGATCACAGGAATCATTGTTGGTATATCTACTAAAACTACCTTATTGATGGTGATACTGGATGGCAGATAGTGAGAGGCATTAACATTATAAGTAAAGATAAGTCATACATAATATGATAACAAAACAATCGAGAAACAATGTTCCGAACGTGTTGACATTTGCGCGCAAGTTTGGGCCTTATTAGAGAACGACTGAGGTGAAAGAGGCTACAATTGTAGCCTTTTCTGAGCTTCATTTTCGGCGTGCTGATGACATATTCCGCCTTCTTTAAATATGTAATTTCACTGGTGAGAGTTAGTTATTTAATCTTTACAGTTCGAGGTGACGTGTAATCTGTGCTGATACTGTGCATCATCTCTGAGATTAAATAGAACTCAGCATAGTCTAGCGAAGTCTTCTTCAACGTACAACTTTAGTAGTCTATGAGCACTTAGAATAATATTCGGGTTCGGGTGAATTCGTATTGGCATCTCTTTCCTTGACTTAAGAAGCGCCATTGACAGTAGAAGTATTACTAAAACCCGAAGCAAACTGTAGGTAAACACGAGTTGTCAACTGTCCTGCATTTTATCGATATTGGTTGCATGAAGTCATTTAGAATGTAAAATGGTCCACCACTGCAGAGCGGCGTAATATCTGCTTGCTGTGATGACATTGCATTCCTCAGAAATGAATGAGTGTCGCCACATTGTCACATAACATACGGGTAGCGTTCGCGATCACGCCAAACCTACGCCACACTGCTCCCGCGGTGTGCCATATATCATTGAATGCTATATCATGAAGTAAAGCGCAAGCTTTAGATGAACGAGTATAAAAACACACAACACAAAAATGCTGGCAAATTTAGGTACGCATAAATGCAAACGTCCGCGTCATTTTTCATGACTTTCGCACGAAAAGTCCACAAAAGCGTTTTTTACTTAAATTTCCTGCTTTACTCGTTTATTTTGTTTAAACAGAACTTGCGTGTGCTCGACAACCTTTGTGCCTTCGAACTGTCATTGTTCTCAAGTCCGGGCGCGATGTAAACTCGATGTAAATCATCTTTATTATTTTGCGCCTCGCCCGAGAAACGTTGCAGGAATTAATGCTCTCTCAGATGGTAACTAGCTTATAACGTGACGTTGCGACGTTGTTTTGTGTCTGTAATATTTCATCGCCGCTTGTGACACTTCCAATATTTCAAGTTTTTTAGGGTTCCGTAGTCAACAAGGAACCCCTATAGTTTCACCATGTCCGTCCGATTCCGCGGCAATAGCTCAGAGACTTGGTACTGGAATGCTGTAATTTTGCATGCAATAGTGATAGAATAAAATCTGGAAAAAAGTTTTTACGGAACCTCCCCTACACGGAAAGTGGGGGTGTTTTTTCCCTTATCTATCCTTTAGTGTGGGGTGGGATGTTGTTGGATAGGTCTTTTAAAAATGTTGAGTCGAGGGTGTGCTTAAAGTGCTCATTTTTGTTGGAGTCAAGGTGTCAGCGAAACTGTTGTATTTACAAAAATATGAAAAAAATCAGTGCAGTAGTTAATTTGAAAGAAAAACTCATAGCTAAGTACCTAAGTTTTACAGTTTAACGAGTAATAGTTAGTTGATCATTTGATCAATTTAAAAATCATTTAGTAAAAAAAAACTCCAATTAAAATTCGACATGGAAGGACTTTTTCATAGAGACTACGGAATCCGACACGCTCTTGGCCGGTTTTTTAGTACCTAAATAAATTAAATTATCAAAATTCAAAATTCAAAATTCAAAATTTTATTCAGCAAATAGGCAGTTGAATGCTCTTTTACACGTCATTTTTTTGAGTCTACCAGCGCTTTCGGAAAGACCATGATTGCCAAGAAGAATGCGCCGCAAGAAACTTGGCACAAAGTCATTTTTTCTAAAAACAAGTTACATTAGCTCTTACAATACGCAACCACAGACAAACTACACAAAGAAACCTCACTATGTCATTAAAAGATTAAGAGAGAAAAAAAAATACCGCATTTTAGAAACAAGTGTAAAAAGTAATTATTAAAACAGCAAAACCAGAACACTTTACTTTACTGGCACGTTTTATTTGAGCAGGAGATGTATAGGGTCTCCAGGTCAAATATCTGTGAAAATTTAAATTACAAAGGGATGTATAGGGTCCCAGAATTAATACTATAATATAATACTTAATCTAAATGGCTTAGAGATGTATAGTCTCTAGGGTCAATTTAAACTAAATTAAAATCAGCAGAGGTGTAAAACGCCTCCACGGTCAAATAATAAGTATAATAATACATATACATAAACTGGAGATGCATATGGTCTCCAAATGTCAAATAACAAAAATTTATGAAATATACATTTCATGTCATCATGTCAAATAAATAAAACATTATTTTTGTCAATTGTATTACAATTAGTACGCAGCGGACAACGGCAACAGAGCCGGACACCATACACGAATATCTTCGGGACGCAGCCAAGTCACATTGATGTCCTAATTATCTTCTGTTTTCAACCTTGGCCAGGTGGTGCCATCACATAAGTATTCATCCACTTTGTAGTATGCTTTTTTCAAGAGAGCGGTCTTTATGTATCTTTTGAATGAATTGTGAGGCAATTCCCATGCATCTACAGGCACTTTATTGTAGAACCTCACGCAATTTCCCAAAAAAGACTTACTGACTTTTCGTAGACGAAATTTAGGGACGGCAAGTTTATGCTTATTCCGAGTGTTGAAACCATGCACATCCGACACTTTCTTGAAAGATTTGATGTTCTTGTGTGTATACAATATTACATCATATATATACTGAGAAGCTACTGTAAGGATGTCGATTTCTTTAAAGCGTTCTCTAAGTGAATCTCGGGAGCCAAGATTGTAAATAGACCGGACCGCCCTCTTCTGCAGGATAAAGATTGTCTCTATGTCGGCCGCCTTGCCCCAAATTAGGATGCCATAAGACATAATGCTGTGAAAATAACTGAAGTAAACTAACCGCGCCGTTTCTACATTGGTGAATTGCCGGATTCTTCGTACAGCATAAGCGGCAGAGCTCAATCTACCAGCAAGACCAGATAGGTGTGGGCTCCATTGCAAATTGCGATCTAAGGTAAGCCCGAGAAAAACAGTCTCATCCACGAGGTTCAGCTTCTCTCCATTTAATCTGATAGTAGTGTCAACCTGTCTTACATTAGGCAACGAAAATTTTATACATTTCGTTTTAGCTGCATTCAATAGTAAATTGTTTGCAGTAAACCATTTCAGCACATCTCTTAGAGTCTCATTGATGTGACTTTGATCTTCCTGTTGTCTGTTGACTTTAAAAATGAGAGAGGTATCATCAGCGAACAGTACTATGTCACATTTGTGTTCTAGCAGCTGGGGCAAGTCATTTATGTACACCAAGAAGAGAAACGGACCCAAAATAGAGCCCTGTGGTACTCCAAGCTTCACCGGTGATCCACATGACTGCACTCTATGTATGTCTACTTTCTGGATTCTCTGACTGAGATAGGACATAACAAGGTTCAGTGCATTAGTTGTGAGTCCGTAGTGTTCAAGTTTGCGGATAAGCGTCTCGTGTTCCACGCAATCAAATGCCTTGGAGAGGTCGCAAAATATTCCTATTGCATCTTGCGATTGTTCCCATGCGTCATAAATGTGCTTCATGAGATTTGCAGCCGCATCCGTTGTCGAGCGGCCCTTCGTAAACCCAAATTGCTGACTGTGAAATAGTTCATTAATATTGAAGTGATAAAGCAATTGATTTAGCATAATTTTCTCAAACACTTTACTTAGTACAGGAAGCACGGAAACCGGTCGAAAGTTACCAGGCTCAGATGAGCTGCCAGCTTTGAATAAAGGAATAACTTTACTGTACTTCATTAAGTCAGGGAACACACACTCATCGACGCAGTTGTTAAACACGACGGCCAGATATGGTGCCACAATATGGATGACAGATTGCATTACTTTAACTGAAATACCCCAAAGATCCTCTGTGTTCTTAATTTTCAAACATTTAAATGTTTTTATAATCTCTTCCGAGTTTGTGTGTTTAAAATCAAATTTCAAGTTACTATCCTTTTGAACCACATTTAAGTATGAGCCAGCCAGCGCAGTGGATGACTTTAAGTCACGAGTTGTATCTATAGCTATATTAGAGAAAAAATCCTCAAAAGCACTCGCCACTTCTAAATCTGAAGTTACTATTCTTTCATCTATCTTTAACTTATATTGGCTATTATGGGGCTTTGATTTACCTGTCTCTGAATTTATTACGTTCCATACTGCTTTTACTTTATTATCAGCGGATTTAACTTTATTACTAAGGTATTCCGCTTTGGCGGCCACACAAACTTTTTTAAATAGTTTCGAATATCTTTTAACATAGTCTCTAAATGTGGGGTCGTTATTGTAGCTTTTCATTTCATATAGTTCATAAAGTTTAGTCCTACTCCTGTGAATCCCGACCGTGGCCCAGTCACTGAACCTTACCTTCTTACCATTTTTCTTGACAGTCTTAAGTTTGAAAATGTTCCCAAACTCTCGATTTATTACAGTAGTCAGGTCCTTATATAAGATGTTAGGATCATTCTTCTCCATGTTTGGTTGAGGAACCTCATTGATAATACTTTCCTTAAATCTTCCTATACGGTCTTCAGTTACCGGCCTATAAGTAATTAATTGCTCCTTCGTCTGCTTAGGCATTTTAAAAACAGCTTTTTGGCCGCTATGATCGGAACTGAAGCAGTTAATAATTTCTTTGTTCGTAGCTTCACACTTGCAAAAAATATTATCTAAACATGTGGCCGTGTTGGCCGTCACTCTAGTCGGTTCCTCAAAAAGATGATGCAAGTTAAATGATTTAAAAAGGTTCAGAAGTCTCACGGAATTTCTATTTTCGGAGTCCAGTAAATTGACATTGAAATCTCCACATACTATGATATATTTACTACTATTAAAAACTTGTTTCAAAGCATCCTCGTGTTTGCTTGTCACCAAAGTTTAAGTAAATGTACTTAAAATAAAGAACCCTACAGTTCGTGTCAAACTGAAATGCGCCTGGAGTGAAGTCAATCACTTGTTTGGGAAGCGAGATGCACAGAGTCCAACAGGAATGTGGGAGCGGGACCGCGATACCCCGGCCTAAACCACGCCTAAACAACTTCGGAGGCGCTGAATCATCCACGCATACAAATATTGTGTGCGTAACTACGGCGTCAAATATCTCAACGGAGCAATCACTCAAAGCTTACTTTAAACGCGCCAAACATTTTTTGTAAATGTTTAGTTTTGCAGATTATAATAATCTAGAAATTTTTGCACTATTTTCCATGAAAATTAAACGAAATACATAAAATATGAAGTCGGTTAAAAAATTAAAAAAATAGGATTCGGGTTCGGATGAATTTGTATTGACATGTCTTTCTTTGACATAAGAAGCGCCATTGACATCAGCAGTATTTCTGAAATCCGAAATCCTATTCTAAGTGCTGACAAACTGAGGGTCGAGCACGACTTTTACGAATCCTGCGTCACGTAAAATCGAATAGTAAACGTGAGCGAGTTTGTATGACGTTTGGAACAGCGCCCGCCCGTGAGCGTATTTGGAACTAAAATTTAGTATGAGGTTTCCCGATCTCGATACGTTAACTGTAACGTTACGCAGCATTCGTAAAGTCGTGCTCGACCTACTGTAGTGCTGGCTCCTATTTCATCAACATTACAATTGTCAGTTTTTAAAGACAATTCTGTGTCAACTGCTAACTTGAAGAGCTTTTGTTTTAATGCGCTTCATATTGTCAAGGAAATGTAGCTCGAATTGCCATACGTCGAACCTAACAATTGTAAAGATGGTGAAATAGGGGCAGACCCTCATCGTTATCGTTTTTAGTTGCCTTACGAATGTTATATATTCATTTATTAAAGTTATAATTTTATTTCATTGCATGTTCGAGAAAAGCACTATAACATACCTCGGGCATGAAAATGGATGGCCAGCCTCGTATCCCTCTCCCGACCCGCTCGCTAAGCCCTGTATCTTATCTAACCTACTTGGCCAGCAATTCCTATTTTCCCAGCCTCAGCAGTACCTAATGAACTATTTAGCTGTTTATATTTAAAACATGCTGGTACTATCCATTCATGTACCCAACGAAGTTCTTCCTCGTTGTGTTAGGTTTTAATTCTTTGGAGGTAAGGCGTAGTTACGCGCTTCTAACCATGGCTACCACAGTATCTTGCGTGGGGACTCCGACAGCGTCGAGTTGGTGGCGCAACTGGTGCGCCTGCACGTCCCGCCCCTGACTAAATTTAGTTTTAGGCCGCGTCACCGCCATCTACTGGCGGAGCCGTCCGCGCGTACCGTTGCTCGCAGGCAGTCGCCGCTGGTCCGCGCGCTGCACTTTGTGAATGCGCTTCTAGCATCAGCTCCAGAGTGTGACGTGTTTGCTGGTCGCTGAAGGAAAGTCTGCGAAGAATGCTTGCGGTTCTGTGAGGCGATGGATGCACGTCTCTCTTCCTGTATTTGAGTGTTATCTTTATTATTATCTTACTCTGTATATTTTCTGTACCAGTTGTTTGTTTGTCTTACTCAGTAACTTAGTTTAAACTGTTATGCTGTGTAAGTTTTTTCAGAATAAATAAATTAATTTAAAGTTAAAATTTTCATACTATAGGTACATATAGTCTAAAAGCAGGCTACAAGCAAAATGCAGCCTGTTTCCGTTTTGTTTTGTTTCCGTTTTGTTTTCGCGACCAGTTTTGTAACAGGTACGACTGTACCTGTGCCCTAAGCACGACTTGTCGAATCCTGCGTCACGTAAAATCGAATAGTAAACTATAACGAGTTTGTATGACGTTTGGAACAGCGCCCGCCCGTGAGCGTAATTGGAACTAAAATTTAGTATGAGATTTCTCGATCTCGATACTATAACCGTAACGTAACGCAGGATTCGAGAAGTCGTGCTTAGGGCACTGCTGTATTCATATTACTCGTATTTGTGATGCAGTTTGCTCGAAATGGGTCCGCAACGCACCTGTGATCCTTCTCGTGTTGCTTGTTGTTGCAGATGTTTCGACGCAGATGCATAAGAGTTTTAAATGGTTCGCGGTCAATTGCATTAGACATAAGAAACTCATTAAACTTATAAAGGTAATCGAGGTCAATGTCCCGTTTTCCTCACGTCTAATGCAGAGGGTCGAGCACGACTTCACGAATGCTGCGTAACGTTACGGTTATCGTATCGAGACCGAGAAACCTCATACTAAATTTTAGTTCCAAATACGCTCACGGGCGGGCGCTATTTCAAACGTCATACAAACTCGACAACGTTTACTATTCGACTTTACGTTACGCAGCATTCGTAAAGTCGTGCTCGACCCTCAGATGCATACTTAAGATTCGTTGACGTGTGTATCTGAAAGTTCAATAGGTAATATTAGAACCATAATTTGCAGAGATATACGCCTGTAGAGTGTGTAGAGCTAGTTGAATTTTACATTTCATGTTTAGAGCGGCTTCAGAAGACACACGGAATATAATATAGCCGGAATTCTCCATACGTATCTTTGATTTAGTTGTACGTGTAGATGACATACATGTTTAATATATCTATGTCTTATATCCCCCTGGACAAGTAATTGGACGGCTTGGTTCGATCGATCGGACGATAATTTTCCTGCTTACTCCATAATCGGACCGACGGGAATTCACAGTGCTCATACTCCGACTCAACATAGCTAAACATTACACTAGCCCTTGGGAAAGTCAACATAAAATCTATCCTTATCTCAACTATCTTTCTTTATCATTCTTCTTCATTTCAGCATACCTGTTTAACTAATTTCTGCATCCACACCTATGCATACCAGTTAACAGCCGCTATTTCAAGGTTCAGAATCAATACCACGACTTCTTAGAGCTTTCAGTGATCGTTCCGGGTATCCATTTTACAACGTTTTACAAAAGTTGGCTGGTAGACACCCCTTAAAGGGATAAGTTCGCCTTTGTACTCGAATTTGATTGTTGTAACTTGTGTTTTTATCCTGTTTTTTTGTACAATAAAGTGTTTACTTACTTAGTTTACAAAAATTAGCTGTGAAAATCTCATTCGAAATTGGTGCGAATATCTGAGGCCCGAGTACGAATATTCACAACCTGCGTAACGTAATCGAGTAGTAAACGTTATCGAGAAATTTGTATGACTCGTGAGCGTATTTGGAACTAAAATTTAGCATGAGGTTTCTCGATTTTGATACGATAACGTAACGTTACGCAGGATTCGTAAACTTCGTGCTCGGCCTATTGTGTATTGATACAAAATTACCGCGGGAATAAAAAAAAAATACCAGTTAAGGATATTGGCTAGGTTCTTAGGTTTCTTCTAGGTACTAGGTAGGTAGGTAGGTGATTTCAAAATCATCACATTTTTCTCCATTTTCGGCTTGGTTTTTTCAGAGGATTGTAAAATCGATATAGTCTGCCGATGCCGAGAGGACTTCATAAACACGATCTCAGAAACGATAATTGGGCGATTACCACGTCCATTACGTTTCCCCAGAACAAATACGGTCATGGATGTCACGGCCGGTTCACAATTTATGCAGGCACGTATGCACAAGGTAACAAACCGCCACAACAGATGGTTGCATGAATAAAACAGTGGCGGGCGCTCTGAATATTTCAGCCGGGGGCGTCGTTTGCTGCACGCTGTACGTGAGGGGGTAATTGAAAACTGAATTGTTCTCATCTTATAGATAGGTCAGTTGTAGCTAGAATGCACCTATGGGTGCTTGTTTATCGGATCTATTCGCATGAAAGAGTATTTTCGATCTACTTACACTTTTATGCAGTGGCGCTTGAAAATCATACAGTCCTAAAGAAAGTTTTTTCAGAATTGTAGGAACAAAATTGCGTGCAATGTTTGGATCAGGCTGTACTACGGTGTATTTATAAACAGCTATGCTAGCTGCTTATTCAGTACTTTCAGTAGCGATACAAGGTTTGTTGACCCACGCTTTACATATTCCATTTGAGTGAAATACATTTTATTTACATACCGTTTCCTTTAGGAAGCACTCAGTCGAAAATGTCTACTCGATCAATTTATTCATTTTGCACGAGCGTGGATGCAAAGAATATCGTTCATAATTGAGGTAGATTGAAAAGAATGAAAGGGATTCTCAAACATTTTCCATACAAAGCGGTGTTCTGAAAAGTAACGATCTGCTGAACCGTGTCCCGGCTGAATTTGCAACTCGTAAATCGGCGCAATTTGTAAAGATTCCGCATACGTACGAGTCCATCTTTTACAGAGAACCTTATTTTCATAATTTGTAAGTATAAGCGCCGAAGTTTCTTCTTTTGTTTTATTTCGTAGAACATGTTTATTTCCGCGGGAAGCCGTGGTCACGCGCGATTGCCAAGACTGACCGAGACCATGGCGACTGTCTTTTGTTTTCCAGGATTCTGAATAGAAAACAAAACTGGGATTAAAGTAACTTTACCAGGAATTCGTGATAGTGACTCGTGATTTCGATACCAATACAAGTAGTGCCATTTTAAACTTTCCTTGTGGCACTAACACATTTGTCAATCACGGCGTGACTTGACGTTTTGTACTAAGCTGTAGAGCGATAAGATATAAAAGTGCTAAGCTACCTTTACCTACAAGAAAACATCTCGGAAAGTAAGAAGATCATTAACAACGTATAAGGGTAGGAAATAGCGTTTTCGTTTGTTTAGTGCGGTGGGACGGTGTTAATTACCTCCGCAGGTAATCCTCGGAGGGACGCAGCTCAGACCTTCACTACACAGCTATATCTTGTATCGATCCAATCCAAGTGTTATACAGGTGAATACAAAGATGATAATCATCGGTTTTAGTCGGAAATCTTGCACGTGGTAGTATCACTATGAGAATGAATAATACTTGTAAGGTATTATTATGTACCTATTAGGTATATATTGATAAATCTAACCTCGATTTAAGTTTTTTTTTACTATAAACTGACCAGTGATTGACCCCTATCTCACTTGATGGAAGGTGCGGATGAGGCCTAAGGTGTAACTCACTGGTTCAGTAACAGCCTATTCACTCTAGCCCTCAAGGCTTGATATTTCACTGCCTGGCAATGCCTCCCAGTGGAGATGGCCTTCCCCAATTTGTAAATGTGATAAAAACAAGTTGTACTGTATTATTATTATGTAGGTAATGAATTTAAAAGATCACAGCAAGTAGGCTTTACCCGTTAACGAGTAATTTGACCGTTGCATCAACTAAATAAAAATTACATTAAGTAGATGTAGTAAAAAATCAACAGTTAAAATGAAATTTCCATATACGTATGAGTCATGCAAGGACTTTTATCTACACACATATCATAAGTCCTCTAAAATGCGCTCAGAAACCGTATAAAATGACCAGCATTGCAGTACATCGTCGCCTCCCCCGCCAACCACCTCCACCAGCAGGTCCTGAGGGTCGAGCACGACTTTACGAATGCAGCGTAACGTAAAGTCGAATAGTAAACGTTGTCGAGTTTGTATGACGTTTAGAACAGCGCCCGCCCGTGAGCGTATTTGGAACTAAAATTTAGTATGAGATTTCTCGATCTCGATACGATAACCGTAACTTTACGCAGCTTTCGTAAAGTCGTGCTCGACCCTCTGCAGTAAAGTAATAGTCATTACGACATCGAATTCGATGTCGTAATGACATTTCGATATCGAATTCAATTCTTCGAATTTGACGACCAACGTAATTTACAATCATAGTGAAATAAAACGGATCACTCACGTATATAAGTCGAGATCAGTCCGACATGTATAATCAATAATGTGATATTGATTTAAAAAAAAAAAAAATCAGTTTACGAAACGTCAGTTCGGTATGTTTGTCTATGATTAAAAAAAAACAGTCAAATTCGTGACAGATATAGGTATGATATATGCCTTCGGCTTCTGAACCCATCTTAGAGTACTTATAATATGTGTGTAGATAAAGTAATGTATGCAACTCCACATAATTAGGCCTTAAAACACTCGCGTGGTCCTATTATGAAACTCGGCTTCGCCTCGTTTCATAAAAACACACTCGTGTTTTAAGGACCCTCATTATGTAGCAGTTGCATAAACTACTATTTCGTGACGGCTACGGCTACGGAATCCTGTCCTAGGCGTGTACGGCACCCTCTTGCCCGGTTTTTTGACATTAGGCGTTGCAATTCGTAGTCCTTGATAGGTAAGAATGTATGCATATGTTAATGAGCATAAATGCATATGGACCAAGAATATTGTGTTACACCAATTTTCACAATCCTTTTATTCATACTCCTCGTACAACATTATTCCGAGAGGAGGCCTGTGCCCAGCAGTGGGACGTAAAAAAGGCTGGTGATGATGATGTACAACATTAAAGAAATTCCTGATAAGTAATCGAAATTCGTACTGCCCCCCACGCGTGTGCTGTGGAGGCTGTAATTCTAGACCGTGTAAATATTGTACGTTCGGGCTCTGGGGAGACCAACAAATAAATAAACAGCTGCATTACCGGCTTACGCTTAAAAACGATTCGTTGTTTGAGTTTGGAGGATGGGTTAGGTAATACAATACAATACAAATATTCTTTATTGAAAACCACAAAACAGTACAAGGAGATTACAGAAAAACAGGTATGGTAGACAATAGGCAATAGGTAATTTGAAATCTTCAGCGCGGATGGAAAGTTGGAACAGACTTTTAATATGTTTGTGTGGATAGTACCATGATTTATCGGATGACATTACAACTGGTTTATTTTGTCTTTACTAGCTATTATTAAACGATCTGCCGCTGGCTCAACTTAATGAACGTTAAATAGTATGGGGTCTATTTTGATTTTGACGCTGTTTGACATCTAGTTTCAGATGTTTTCTTTTAGTTGAAATGCCATGTATTTTATTGGTCACTTATCTTGCTTGTATTTGTAGTTATCATGATACTTGGGACTTAATAGCGTAAAAAATGTATTTAAATTTAAATACCTCGACGTTTCAGACGCGACGTTGCGTCCATGGTCTCGAAAGGACTGAAGAGGCGGGTATCAACATCTTCTAACTGCACGGGACGTCGCGTCCGAAACGTCGAGGTATTTAAATTTAAATACATTTTTTACGCGATTAAGTCCCGAGTATCATGATAATGTGTGAAAATCGCGAAAGTTCAAATCAATACGTATTTGTAGTTGTATTCTACAACAACAAACCCAACAAACGTTTCGATCGCGTTAACGGCGTACACTATGGGCTTAGTTTGTAAAAGTAACATAAGACTATTTCATTCATGAACTAAAAAACAATTACTTTGCTCACCCGCGACCACTAATGACAAATAGTTATATCTGTGCGGCAAATGTATGTTTCCATGCAACACCTCCACCTCCACTGCTACACGAATCAACACATGCCACACAGACCCAACTATCACCACCACCACTATACTAAACGCTGACGCGTTTCGGCACTCTCCACGAGGCCATTTACGAAGCACAACAACAACCGCTCAACATGCCACCACTTCCACTACTGACATATGTAAACCATGTACTCAACTTAGTTAATGACAAAACCAACGTACCCACTAATATTTTATAAATTCCAAACTACCCTTTTATGTAAGTCCTAAACTACCCTTTTTTAAGAAATGAATTCCAAACTACCCTTTTTATTTTTATTTTTAATCTACGCCAGGTACCCCGTTATTTTTAACCGAGTACGGTAAAAAGAGAAGTCATGTTCTCATTATTACTATGACACATTATTAAAATTAGAACCAAGTCGTAACAAAGGCGAAGAAACCAAATTAACTTGTTCATTAATAATAGACCCCATGTTGTTGTACCTAATAATTTCCAATTGTTCTAAAACCGATAGCCGCAAACCCTTATCACAATAATGTAAAATTTCGTACGTATCTGAGTCTAACAACGAATGATTCGTTTCTAATAAATGCTTGGCAAAGTTTGATTTCTCTGGATGATCATGCCTATATGACGAGACATGCTCTTTAAATCTAGTATCAAAGCTTCGACCGGTTTGTCCAATGTATACTTGACTACAGTCGCCACAAGTGAGTTTATATACGCCCGACCTGTTCCCTTTATCCACCTTTTCTTTGTTATTACAAAGTCTAGAACGTAAAGAATTAGTAGTCTTAAAGGCAAC
Source organism: Clepsis dumicolana (assembly GCA_963691665.1). Classification (NCBI taxonomy): domain Eukaryota; kingdom Metazoa; phylum Arthropoda; class Insecta; order Lepidoptera; family Tortricidae; genus Clepsis; species Clepsis dumicolana. The sequence continues at coordinate 4,160,297 of OY829517.1, forward strand.
ATTGATGTTATTTGATTTTAAAATATTATAAATCTTGTCAGACAACCGGCCAACATAAGTAATACTAGATCTAAATTTGTTAGTAGGCTGAGATGGCAACGCAGAGTAAAGCATGCTATTCACTATCCGTCCCTGCTTCTTTTGAACCAGACTATTAACCATTGCTGTACTATAACCATTTGTTGTTGCTATCTGATATATAGTATGTAACTCAGAATCATAATGCTCTTTCGAAAGAGGTACAGTTAGTAGTAGTTAGTAGTTCTCTTTTGAACAACAATAATAGTGAGTCAAGTAACGGTAACGGTTTCTACCCTCGAGTTAAAAATCTCACTAATGTCGAATTTGTAGAAGGTGAAGTGCAGTTATTGGAAAAAGGTTTGAAATATAACTTACCCTCTAAATTTAGTCAGAAATTAGTGGAGGGTTTGGCGGTAGATTCTGAGGTTGCGATTGTTTGTAATCGCGGTGACTTTGATACTAAGGTTTTGGTTGCTAATTCATTAAAAAATACAACTTCTACTGGGGGTATTTCGGATGTTGGTGACTTGCATTCATTACGTTCTATTCAGCAAAAGGTCCATGACAATGATTTGGTAATTTCTAAGGCCGATAAGGGCAATTGTATTGTTGTTTTAGAAAGGGGTCAATATAATGATAAAGTAAATGACATCATTCAAGGAGAGGGTTTTTTGAATTTACGTAGGGATCCCACCGCCGCGTTTCATAAAGACCTAAAAAACCTTCTGAAAAATTCTGCATTTACCTTTGACACCGAACAAAAGAGGAGCAATGTGATTCCTATGAATCCGCAGGCACCAATTTTATATGGTTTACCTAAAATTCACAAGGATGGTGTTCCTGTTCGCCCTGTTGTTTCATACGTGAGTGCTCCAGCGTATAAAGTAGCGAGGAAGTTAAATAGCATTGTTCGGGAAAAATCTTCTTTTAAGCCAATATATAGTTTAAAGAATAGTTCAGATTTAGTAAATAAAATTAAAGACATTAATATACCGCCGAACTCAACATTACTTTCTTTAGATGTGGATAGTTTGTTTACCAACGTACCATATAGTGAAACCTTAAATATTCTTAGATGTCACTTAGAAAGGAAGCGTTTACATCCGGGGGAGGTTTGTGAGTTAATAGAATTAGTAACTTTATGCATGAAACAAAATTATTTCAGATTTAATGGTCAATATTATTTGCAGAGTGATGGTTTAGCAATGGGGTCACCTCTTAGTCCTTTAATGGCTGACGTTTTTATGGATAACTTTGAAAAACAATATATAGTGGGGAACAGCAATTTAGTATATTATTATAGGTATGTTGATGATTTAATTTTATGTTGGAAGGGGAGTATGAGGCAGCTAGATTTGTTTATTAGTGCTCTCAATAACAAACATCCAAAAATAAAGTTCAAACGAGAATTAGAGGAAAATCGTTCATTAAATTTTCTGGATTTAACTATTACAAGAGTAAATAATAGGCACCAGTTTCAAATTTACCGTAAGCCTACGTACACAGATACTGTCATACCTGCAAATTCTACTCACCCATGGCAGCATAAACTGGCTGCTTTCCATTGTTATGTACATAGACTACTAACTGTACCTCTTTCGAAAGAGCATTATGATTCTGAGTTACATACTATATATCAGATAGCAACAACAAATGGTTATAGTACAGCAATGGTTAATAGTCTGGTTCAAAAGAAGCAGGGACGGATAGTGAATAGCATGCTTTACTCTGCGTTGCCATCTCAGCCTACTAACAAATTTAGATCTAGTATTACTTATGTTGGCCGGTTGTCTGACAAGATTTATAATATTTTAAAATCAAATAACATCAATGTTGCCTTTAAGACTACTAATTCTTTACGTTCTAGACTTTGTAATAACAAAGAAAAGGTGGATAAAGGGAACAGGTCGGGCGTATATAAACTCACTTGTGGCGACTGTAGTCAAGTATACATTGGACAAACCGGTCGAAGCTTTGATACTAGATTTAAAGAGCATGTCTCGTCATATAGGCATGATCATCCAGAGAAATCAAACTTTGCCAAGCATTTATTAGAAACGAATCATTCGTTGTTAGACTCAGATACGTACGAAATTTTACATTATTGTGATAAGGGTTTGCGGCTATCGGTTTTAGAACAATTGGAAATTATTAGGTACAACAACATGGGGTCTATTATTAATGAACAAGTTAATTTGGTTTCTTCGCCTTTGTTACGACTTGGTTCTAATTTTAATAATGTGTCATAGTAATAATGAGAACATGACTTCTCTTTTTACCGTACTCGGTTAAAAATAACGGGGTACCTGGCGTAGATTAAAAATAAAAATAAAAAGGGTAGTTTGGAATTCATTTCTTAAAAAAGGGTAGTTTAGGACTTACATAAAAGGGTAGTTTGGAATTTATAAAATATTAGTGGGTACGTTGGTTTTGTCATTAACTAAGTTGAGTACATGGTTTACATATGTCAGTAGTGGAAGTGGTGGCATGTTGAGCGGTTGTTGTTGTGCTTCGTAAATGGCCTCGTGGAGAGTGCCGAAACGCGTCAGCGTTTAGTATAGTGGTGGTGGTGATAGTTGGGTCTGTGTGGCATGTGTTGATTCGTGTAGCAGTGGAGGTGGAGGTGTTGCATGGAAACATACATTTGCCGCACAGATATAACTATTTGTCATTAGTGGTCGCGGGTGAGCAAAGTAATTGTTTTTTAGTTCATAAATATGGACCTCCGCAAAGTAACGCCTGATTCAATAAATTATTTCATTCATACTGTGGCAGTGCGAAATTTACTCTGTTCAGCCACAGTGTAAAGAGCTTATACGTACCATTGGTCCGACGCCTTTGATGTTTGCGTAAATGCCGACACCGCAACCGCATGGCCCAAGCACCAAGGAGGGCGAAAGTTCCTAACTAATCGAGCAGTGGCAGTGTATGCAAGGGGGCTCGCCCTGCCCGCCCCGCACCCCGCACCCCCCCGCACGATTGACCTGTCCAGAGGCCTTCGTCGGACGACTGTATAGACTGTGGTTCAGCGCAACTTTCACAGCTACATTAGTGTCATAACTACTTGAATAAAAGTTACATTAAAATTTGCATGCTCTTCAGAAGAGTAGACGTTATTTATTGCTCTTATTATTCAACTACCTAGGAGACAATTTATACACAGAATAACGCACTGGTTTTGAAGAGAAAAATGTTTAAACCTTAGGTACTCCGCAAGGCTGTGCAGCCAAAAGAGCTGTGTACGAAGTAAGGAAAAATCCACCAATAGGATTACTTAATTTTTCCTAGTCAATTAAGCCGGTCATATTCGACATGCAAAACGCTATGTAAAGCTGCTTTTTTGGTAGCTGTGGGTTGGCTTCAATTGTTTCAAATTTAATTCCTTTCAAAATTATAGTAGCAAAATTAATGTCAAAAGCCCACAGTTTTTTAATTGAACTACAAAAACTGAAAAAGTCGGAAAATTTTGCAGTTTTTCACGTATTAGGAGAGTAGCACAACTTTTTTTTGCTTGCAAAACGTAGTTTCAAACTCCCCAAGGGGTCCAAATAACATACCAAAAAAGCAGCTTTACATCGCGTTTTGCGTATTTAAGTTTTTTATTTACTCATAAGATTTTACTGACCAAAGTATATCCTATTGGCAGGTTTTTCCTTGCGTACCGCTTGGCTACATTGCATAGGTCTGTTGGAAGCGCAGCCGCACTTCATATTACCCCTTGTATTGATAAAACAATTTAATTTAAAAGTTTCATTAGCAGAAGCCGTAGTTTTTAATTGTTACATGAACGGCGGGAGGCGGGACTTAGTTAATGAGAGCCTCGTTTATGCTTAATGATTTTGGAATTCTTTAGAGACTACGCTTTTTACGTTGAGTAAAAATAGAGGAATGTTTTTTGTACATATTTTCCTCTTATTAACGCCTTAAAAGTCAAGACTGCCAAAATGTGGAATGACCTCCCAGCTTCAGGATCAAGAGAAATGTGAAGAGGCCTTTTACGAAGCCGGTATGATGGTGCTGACGGAAGGGAGATATTATGTCCCACTTCCGCTATCATTGTTATCTGGACTGCATTGTGCTTACCATCAGGCGACATGTAGTCACTTTGCCGAGCTGCTATAAAAACCGGCCAAGTGCAAGTCGGACTCGCGCACGAGGGTTCCGTAGAAAGATTGTAACGCTTTTCCCCAGTGTTTTAAGAAGTCCAGTGTTAGCAGAGCCCTGCTCTTAAGCAAAATGTCTACTACTAAATTTCAGGTTTCTAGGACATCTGGAAGTACCCCTTAAGGTTTTTGGAAATCGGCAATTTGTATGGAAATGGCCTTTTTAATTACTGTATCTTTTGATTGCGTTGACTTTGAAGGTTGATTTTTTCACAGCTTCAAGGGACCGTAGGTTTGAGTATTTGATATTAATTTCAGCATGCTACCTCCACGCGTTCTAGAGAAAAAGGGTCTTGACAGACAGACAGACAGACAGACAGACAGACAGACAGACAGACAGACAGACAGACAGACAGACAGACAGACAGACAGACAGATAGACGGACGGACGGACGGACGGACGGACGGACAGACGGACAGACGGACAGACGGACAGACAGACAGACGGACAACAAAGTGATCCTACAAGGGTTCCGTTTTTTCCTTTTGAGGTACGGAACCCTAAAAAGACCGCTTGTACCTAGGTAGGTAGGTAATAGGTATGTAATTTCTAAGAAGGTAAAAATAAAAGTATTTTATCGCGTATAGATTCCAGCTACCTACGGTTATACTCGAAACGATCGTAAACCCACATTGCCTTCGATATAAGCCTCTTCTAATAGGGTATTTCGTTCCAACATAAAGGTGTTCACCCAAGTATCGAAAGCCCCAATTAAGGATGTTAATTGTTTCAACCAATACGGGATTTTATACTTTTACGCACAGAAAAATCCGTGAATAGGTGAAAAGAAAACAATTTCAAAACTTTTCAATGGATTCTGTTGAAAAAAAACGAACAAAAAATGAAATTTCTGCGGTCTCTAGGTGTTTCATACGCTCTGCTGAATTGAAAGCGTCAAGTTCGAAGCGGTAGAATTTTTTCATTGTTTGCAAATAATTTGCTCTCGTTTTATCTGTTGAAAAATACGCTTCCTGGTACGAAGAAAATACTCTCCTATACCTACTTTCACCTATGATGAGTTCTGTGACACTTGTAATGGCAGCTCTTATGGCTACGTAAATAAAGTCTTTAATAAAACAAAGTGAGAAATCAAAAAAACATTATAGACTTTATTTACATCGCCATAAGAGCTGTCATTACAAGTGTCACAGAACTCATCATAGGTGAAAAATACTGTAGGTACCTAGGTATTAGTATTTTTTATGTACCTACCTATGCAGTTAATATTGCAGTTTAAACTAGTAATTATTCATTCCATTATTCTCGGCTCGGCATATTTTCTTAGCGAAGTTATCTTGACGTCTTTTGAAAGAATGAAAGAAAAACTTTACAGCACAAAGCAAAATAGAGAAATAAAGGAAAAATTGTAAAACGCTGTTGTCCGACGACAAAAAGGTTGCAGCTCAGCATATTATGCTGCAACAGTCACAACGGTGGTTTAGTTGGCTCTAAACTCTCTACGGAAGTTGGACGGTCTCTCTGGCCCCTAATTCACCAACTTTACAATTGTCAGTTTTCAATGACAATTAGGTGTCAACTGCTGACTTGAAGAGCTTTTGTATTAGCCCGCTTCATATTGTCAAAGAAATGTAGTTCGAATTGTCATATTGACAATTGTAAAGATGGTGAAATAGGGCCCTGGACTTTTCACTTTTCTAACTACACGGGCAATACCGTTTCCTAACTGATAATTTACTTATAGATTTATTTACATAACAAAAGCAATTTTACAATGACCTTAAATTCCAGCTAAAAGTAATTAAAGTAAAACTTAAAACTACATAAAATCTAAATAAGGCCCCCGTGGCATAGTGCCCAAAAGACTGGCAGCGTTGCCTCGCTGAATAGCTATGCTGATTCTTTGAGAGAGAAAACTGCCAGCCCTTTGGTCACAAGTTGCGTCGACCAAGCGCTTTTGTAACTCTGAAATAAGCTTGTAAGCGCCGGGACCACCATGAACTATCAATTAGGTTTAAAAATCTCTACGTCAATGCGCAACCCTAAAGCAAGTTTATCAGGCGGTTCTGGTTATTTTATTTCCCGTCAAGCCAGTTCGCGCTCGGGCTTAATGCGAAATATAATTTTTAACAAAATCCCGCAAAGCTCGGCACTACTCTTTGTTCCCGCAATTTGCAATTCGGCAGTACAGAATGCTAGTAGTTCGTTATTACTTTACATACGTTTCATAGTGTTTCTATCTTTCCTTTATTACTTGTTAGGACTAACATAAAACATAATGCCTAGGTACTCTACTGAACTCAACTTAAATTAACCAAACCATTAGTAGTGTAATTCTCTAATCCAGCCTCGCTCGTATATATACCTCGAGTGCTAAGTGTCGTTTTTCGGTACTAAATGACAACCAATTGATACTAAAATCGCTGAAACAGGCAAGAATAATCTTAGACTCATCATACTTGGGCAACGCCAGAACTGTCACCAGATTACTTTAGATCAAGTAAGATTAAATCAAATATCAATGCCTATACAATATCGGGATTATCGGGTGCCTTAAAATAATACCTGTACAGGCTGTCCAATAGTTATCGATCAATCGCAACTTAATTTCTCTAAAATCCGACTTAATCAGATACAATATTGAAATTACAATTCCCTCGTCTTTTTTCCTTGTAACTGGTGTTCTATGATATTATACCGAAACGAAAGTACCTATGTACGAGTATGTAAGTTAAAAAAACAGCCGAAGGAACTATTCGTTTTTAGTTCATTGTACATTTTCTTTGTTCATCCACATTATGCAGGTAGGTATTAGGTATAGCTTGCTGAAGGTAAGGAAAACTTTCTCAGTTCACCTTTGCCGACATTAACGACGTATTTACTTTGCTAGTTCCGATATTCTTATTACATAATAAAATAAAACTACAGCAGTATTCCCGGGAGCAAGAAAACAACACAAAGGAAACTTTCTACATAGCAAAAACGACCGAACGTAATGAAAATAAGACATGATAATTGAATGCTGTATGATTTGTATCGTTTGACCCCAATCACACGTCATTGTAATCGAAGATATGGGGGTCGATTTTTGAGTCTCACCCGATGACTAAATTCACTGATTTCAAAAAGGTTCGTATTTTTTATTCTCTTCGGACGACTAAAATTCTCATGCCTTTGATATCAAATACGAATGCGCTCACTCGTAAACGAGATCACTGAGTGACTTCTTGACCGCTGGCAGTGACAGCTAACCTCAATCTACTATGTTGACATGCTTGTCTGTGACAGAAACGCAAATTAGCTGCATGTTAGTAGACGGGTATGACGTTCAAAAATAAGGCTTTTGGCAAATACCGATATCAATGTCATTGATGAAAATTTACTCACCAAGTGAGATTCAGAAATCGACCCCCATGGTCTAAGATTATTTTTATTTTGTAAAATACAGTCATCAACCCAGTCAGTCAGTCAGAGTTGTGGTATACCCTTTCTGATACTATTAGTATATTATTTCAATTAAATTTTATATACTGTCTAAGATAGACAATTTTGTGGTCAAAATTAATTGTCTCCACCACTCACAATATAGACCACCGCAACTGACGGTACTTATTCTTGAAACATAGCCGCATGAAAGTTCTATGAAAGTCGTAATTAACCGTTGCAACGCGATCCGTCCCGCGAACAAAACGCATTAATTTGACTAATTCGCGCAGAGTGGCGCTTTGCTAACTACTGCCACGACTGGACACCACCTTTGACCAATTTTTTAATACATTACGTGTGTGGAAAGTCAACCGCTGTGCCGTGAGCGTGTTCAGCGTGTAATGGATAAATAATTTACCCACTGCGTCGTTGGATGCCTAAAGCAGTGGTGGTGAGGCTGAGTAGTGCTCCAGTGCAGTCTTTTGTTTGTGTCCGGGCGCTCGTGATAGAGTTAAATTGTGTCTATGGTTGCTTTATGGCTCGTTTTACTTCCAAATGAATAGATGGTGAAATTTGAGAGTGTAAATTGTGAAAGAAAATAAGTAAGTTTAGTATGGTACGAGCTCAAAGGTTAGCACCTAGTAATAGTATGAACATGAATGAACATAACACGAAGTTTATTTAGATCTCTTTTTGTACACGTACAGTTAGAAAGAGGTATACACTTTTCAATCTCGACAAAACCTAGTGTGCTATAACCTCACAGGAGGCTTTTAGCATCCAAGATTACTAATATTTATCGTAGATTAGCCCGCGATTTCGTCTATGCAAAACTCATTAAATATAACCTCATAAACCTTCAAATGTTCCCTCTAATATTAACATCATTGGAGTAAAACATGTTTTCTACGAATCTGTTCCAAATCCGGTATCATTGACCCCGTTTTGAAATCCAACCCTAATGGGGTACCTGCTTGCATACTTAGGCATACTTAGGCATACTTTTGTTGGCAAAGTTGAAAGGGCTTGATAAAGATAAATGATCTTTGAGATTGGATCGGGATGTATCTATAACGGTGAGTTACGTTGGCTAAATTTAGACGAGCTAAATTGGGCACAAAAGGTTGGCTTGGATTAGGGCGTCTATTCATGAAAGCCAGATGAGGTCACTCTTAGGTTGTCACAATACGCAAGCTATTGGACATTAAAAAGTTCCGCCATAATCCGCTAGATGGCGCTTTTCCGCACTTATTCGAATAATATTAATTTAAATAGAATTAAAATTGCATCGGTTTTAAATAAATTAATTAACAACCGCTACTTGCACTTAGCCAACATAAAACACATAAAAAACTACATTACACACTACACAGAAACAATACGTTGGTATTCAAAATGAGAAGCACGGACACGCCCATGGGCGTCGCCCAATTCAAAATCTTTTGGTTGTCCGTATCCGGTCCCACTCAACCATAAAACCGCTTGTACGGCTGGGAGACCCCACATTTCTCCTGAGTGGAACCAGCCAGCCCAGAACTTGGTAAGAATACTGATCGTTTCTGTACTTTATCATTGTGTTACACTACTTGTGTCTTTTATTGTAATTTATTTAATTCTATAGGGTTTCCACTCTGTTACTCTGTCCGAAGCATTACTGTACCTTAATAGCGCTCCGGACAGTTAATTATAATTTAATCTTTCCCTATTTCACTGCTCTACGGTTATAGACGTAGCGCTTATTTTAAAACCTAACGTCTTCCTAGAACGGTTGGAATTTAAAGTTCCAACGGTCACTTTGTGTAAATCTGTTATCCACTCTCACTAGAAACCTGTAAAAGCTTACTCTCTGACTCTAGCTAAATTGTAAATCCGTATGACCCTCCGTATTGCCATGCACTGCCAATCTGGTTCCCACTCCCTCGGGAATGGTCGGACTGGAAAGCGGAATATGGCAGTGCGAGCATACCATGGACGTTTGGCTCACACCAGCTTATTTACAGGGCAACTACGCTACCCGTGGAAATCTCTCCACCCACTACTGGTTCCTAACGGACCCCTGCCGACCTCTCGCAGCCTACTCAGAGGCTAGCCGTTGGCACGCTACGGTTCCCTTCACACCATCTCAACACCACGTCATCACACGAGCCCCCTGGTCACTCCTGGTTGCTCTACGACGCCTGCGCTCTATTTCCGCCGTCGCCGGAGGATCCAGACACCCGAGGGAAGTGTAGGCCACATTAGCGTGTAATCGAACCCAGTATCTTCAAAAGTGTCTTCGAACTCAATCCCCTGAGATTCTCTATTCTAATTGTCAATTTAGCCTACCGATTTTGTTGAAATAAATGTATTAATCTTGTAATTTGTTTCCTTCACAAAACCCTAGGTAGGCTACCTTAAAACAGACTGTTTCCCCTCATGAAAACGGCCTGTGACAAGGTACAATACAATATAATAAAAGCTATTTACAATGACATTAAATCTAAGCTAAAACTAAATAAGGTAAAACTTAAAACTAAATTAAATGTAATAAGGCCCCCGTGGCATGGTGCCAAAAGGCTGGCAGCGTTGCCTCGCTGAATAGCAATGCTGATTCTTTGAGAGAGAAAACTGATAGTCCTTTGGTCACAAGTTGCATCGACTAAGCGCTTTTGCAACTCTGAAATAAGCTTGTAAGCGCCGGGACCCCATGGACCCAAGGTTTCAAACCCGACAGCAACACAAAATAATACAATATAATACAATACAAGAACTCTTCATTGGACACCACATACTTAACAAACAAAACAGAAAAAGGTACAAAAAATAGAAGGTTGCATTGGGCGGCCTTAGGTACCTACATATTAACGCATTTTGCGTAAGGGCGGTTAAAAAAAAGCAGTGATAGCCTAGTGGTTTGACCCATGGCCTCTCAAGCAGAGGTTCGTGGGTCCAAACCCCGGCTCGCACCTCTGAGTTTTTCGGAATTTATGTGCGGAATAACACTTGTAATTTATCGTGAGCTTTTCGGTGAAGGAAATCATCGCGAGGAAACCGGTACACTCTTACGAAGTAATTCAATGATGTGTGTGAAGTTCCCAATCCGCACTGGGCCCGCGTGGGAACCATAGCCTAAGCCCTCTCATTCTCAGAGGAGGCTTGTGCCCAGCAGTGGGACGTAATAAAGGTTGATGCTGAAGGGCGCGGTTCCAGACTCGATAAACTATAGCTTTGAAAGGGCAATAAGGTACATTTTCCAATGCCCGATACAGCCCCATAGTATAGTTAATTCGTATATAGCATTAAAGGTGATTAAACACTCAATCACTGAAATCAGGAAATTTACCCTTAGATTTAGAAATACATTTACAGTATATTTGTACAATATTTGCAAGTTTCTAACTTTCTATGCTTCCCTTGTATGTTAGGATCAAATCTTGCAAATTAAATTTCACCCGCTTTTACGTGTAAGATTATTTGAAATTTATGATTATTACAATTAAAGCACAGCTAACTAAAAATGCGTACCTATAAATACCTACCTATCAATTGTTATTCATTTGAAAAAGTAGATAATAATAATTACTTGTGCTATTGATTACACTTATAACGACTATACGGATATGTAAACACCGCACTAACTGGTATGTGCCATAGAACCATTAGTGGTTATGGTTACCCGCGGACTAAGCCTAAATGCCGGCTGCCGGCGCCGGCTTAAAACCGGACCGGACTGTTAGCACGCCTGTCTTATTGCTACTTACGTAGATCCTAGATCCTATATGTAAGTAATTTCTAGTGATAATGAAATAAAACGGATCACTCACGTACATAAGTCGAGTTTAGCCCGACATGTTTCGGACTAATTCGTAGTCCTTCTGGCAGCGCACGACCCAACTGCAGCGAGACGCACACTATGTGCCGCTGCCGTTGTGTGCCGCTGTCAGCTGCGCCTCGTAGTCCCGCGAGCAGAGCCGCGGTGCGTAGTGTGCGTCTCGCTGCCGCTGGGTCGTGCGCTCCCAGAAGAAGGACTACGAAATAGTCCGAAACATGTTTGGCGAAACTCGACTTACATACTTGTATGATCCGTTTATTCGACTATTATTGAGTCTCACGGTAGTTTCGTGTTAAAATTACCTGCCTCTTTATTATAATTTCTACTTGTGTTGTGTTTTCGTGTTTTTCGTTAAAAGCGGAAAAGAACACGTCAAATTTGTCTTATTGATAAATTGTAGTACGAAACATTGTAAACCAACCAATCACAGTTTCCATATCACACCACCACTTTCTCTCTTTACTTCTACTGAGAAAATATAACCGTGATCATAATAACACAAGCTAGAACAATTACCCCTCAGCAAACAACCGAAAATTATACACGGTTGACCTAAATCCCCTTCGCAAACAAGGCTGACTGTAGTCATTAAAACTGTTTGCTGTATATTATATATATTATTGTTTTGTCTCATCGTCTGTCTGTGACAGGCTCGCGGGTAAAGTTTGTGGCACATCTAACGCCTTCGTGTCGCGTCGTTACAGAAAGGCGGGGCAATTTATCCCCTAAGCCACAAAAATTAGACAATACATTTTGTTTAAATTCATGGTTCATAAATTTAAGGAAGTTCTCATTATCATCTTTACAATAATCATCAGATAGCAAATGCTAGCCACTTAGTAGGTAGGTACGTAGGTGCAGGGCTAGTACTTATTCACGAAAAACTTTGTCACGAAAAAGTTAAGTGCCAGTCGGATTCGAGCACAGAGGACTCCGTAAAAATTGGTAGGTATGTAAGTAAACAGTTCGTCTATCACAAGAAACGAGTCTTGTACATTTTTCCCGCTGTTCCTAATGCTTTAAGTTGTCCAGTGTTAGCAGGGCCCTGCTCCTAAGCTCCTGGAATCATTTTATCTCTGAGGCACAACAGAGAGACACACGTCCTCCTGTTTTTGAAGGTTAAAAATCAGACGTCGTTCCCGTGGCTAGCGTGTATACCTGTGATACGGCAAGTAAAGTCAACAAAAGTTTCCAATAGTGATGTAAGTGCGGAAGGCATGTCATTTTGCTCGAGTACCGAGGTGCCTAGGCCCGACCCGCAAAGAAAATGACCCTTCCGCATGTGTACCACGTTCGGCACACACGTCGCCGTCGAGCGACTAGAAAACGACGTTACGTTTTATAATACATTTACGTTACGTTACGTTTTTTAATACGAGGAGCCCCACCACCACCCGCAGCCCGGCTCCACTTCCTCCACCGGCTCCTTGGAAAAGTAAAAAGCACTAGTACGAAAAATCCGACTATTCCGCATGATACGTAGCTACAAAAAGTACCACATTTTGAGCAACTGTATTAAAAAAGTTTTTTCAGCACAGTGTGAATGCACCTTTATCTTTGTTATAGATTTTGCAGAGCACGTTAAAATTTTACCACATCATTAAAGTTGGGTCCTGTATTCGACAAAGTTTTGAATGCCTCGCCTTGTTCGGCGCTCGTTCGTGCTGCCTCTATGGATAAATTAATTTGGTAATACAGAAACGAGAACTATACCTAGCGCGTCAGACACAACAATTAGAGTGTAAGGTCAACTAGTGTACCTTTTACTACGACGACATTATACTAAAGTTGTATATTTACTAACTACCTAGATAAGCTTTATGACACAAAAATAGCCTCTTAGCCTCCGAAATGAGAGCTCGCCATTTCTCGTGATTCTTTATCGAGCGTTATGGAGAAAATTTGTATGAAGTTTGGAACAGCGCCGCCCGTGAGCGCATTTGCTACCTAACTAAATTTAATATGAAGTTTCTTGATGGCGATACGATAACTACTACGTTACGCAGAATTCAAATATTCGTGCTTGGGCATCTGGTCGCTGTCGTGATTGTAGTAATAACTAAACATATATCACCAGAGAAGCAGCCAAGCCCTGCCCCATACAAATCCATAGTGCAAGCAAATCATAAACAAAGCTAAATGAGTAACAAGTTAAGCGCCCGGCCGCTGCAGCCGGCACGACTCCAATCAGGGGATTGCTTTGTACAAGTGCAACTCGCTTTCCTGTGAAAGTAATGTATTGAGCGACTAGAAAATGTAGCTACAAAAACCTCTTGGACAATGCCGATGTTAATGTGACTTTCGCATACTATTTTTTGTGTAAGCGTTTAGGACGAGATGTTGTTTGTTTCTTTTTGTGCACACGAATTTATCACCATAACCTAACCTAACAGACTTGGTAAAGTCGACAAGCCCCGACATTTAAGAACCGTCTCGATTAAACTAGCTTTCGATTAAAAAAGCCGCGTCCAAATCCTTCTATCCGTCTAGGAGCTACGATGCCACAGATATACCCATACACAGGTCAAACTTGTCACACCCCTCTTTTTTTGACGGGGGTTGAAAAGCCAAATGACAATGTCGATCTTAATGTGACTTTCGCACATTATTTTTTACCGACGAGACGGAATGGAGGTGTATGCGCTAGTACGAGGCGTTTATTAACATTAATTTAAGAAATGAAAGAAAGAAAAACAATTATTCGGCTTAAAATTAAGGGTTCGAATATAAGGTTTTGAGAATACAGAGGTCGATTTCGTCTCCATGATGCTATATAGACAGGCAGACAAACACCCTCTTTTTATCGGGCTTTAAAAGCAATAGCAGGCGTCTCAAGAGCCATTGGCGCTGCATCTTAAGTTCAAGTAAGAATAATTATCTAGAAGCGAAACTCCGATGTTTTACGCACACAACGGAACCTGTGGGCTATACATAATGAAAACGGGATATTGACCGCGATTACCTTATAGGTTTGATGAGCTCCCGGTAGACAGAGCCCGGTCTGCGCAACACTAGTATCTATCCTCGTATCGTCAGTTTGCCCGCTGATCATGATACATTATTATGGGAGCTGATCAAACTTATAAGGTACCTAATCAGGGTCAATATCCGGTTTTCATTATGTCTAATGCAATTAACCGCGAATCATTTAAACCTGTGGGCAAACAAATTCTATTATGGGTGATTTGATTAAGGACAGCGACACACTTAACTGTTCACTTTTACGAATTTCTGCAATCAAAAACGTCCCTTATTGCAGTAATTTATGGTAAAATTTTCAATTTTACAAATCTGACAGATTGCATTGTCATTGCCAATGGAATGGAATTTTACAAATGGAAGTACTGTAGTATTTTTAAATCACTATTAGACATTTTAATCTCCGTGTTTTGATTGTTAATTTGTATCTGTGGCCATTGCTAGTTGATGCTAAAGAATACTAGACCAGTAATCATTTCCACATCGATGATGTAAGTCTCATCCGTAAAACTTAAATAGGTTTATTACACAAAATTGATCACAAAAGTACAAATACTGCAACTAGTCCAAAATGTGTCGGAATAAGACTCGACTTTAAGTAGGTACGTGAGTGATGCTCAAGAATGAGAAACAGGAAATATTTTAGAAGGAAAAATTGAAGGAAAGAGAGGAAGAGGTCGACCTAGGCGAAGCTACATGGACCAGATAAAGGACAAGGCCGGTGTCGTGTCGTATCAGGAGGTCAAGGAATGGGCTTACCGGAGAGATGATGGGAAGAAACTCCACCGACAAGAGTGTAACTCTAAAGTTTGATGATGATGTGTGTGATGCTCTCGCTGCGACAGGAGTATGAGTGTCGCTTCTATCCGTATGTATTGTTTGGATGTCGCTTGACCGTCTGCGACGTGCCTTCCGCTAACGACGCCTCTAGATGCTGCGGGGTGCAACCACTCTTTTTAACTACATTACAGCTTTGGATCAATTATTGCAATGTACTTATATTATTAAAGATTTATACTAGACAAGACGGACGGGAAAACGTAGTGTGGGGCGTCCTGAGCCTGAGGCCCTGAGGCACGATGGACGGACGATCTTAAGAGGGTTGCTGGCGGCGGGTGGACGCAAGGGGCCGAAGACAGTGTGGTGCGCCATAGGAGAGGCTTATGTCCAGCAGTGGATTGCTGTGGGCTGCTGATTATGGTGATGATAGTAGAAAGGAGTTACATCTAACTTTAAAGTCCAATCATTGAAAGTGCGTTGAAATCAAGTTGAAATATTTCAGCTACTAACAATCTAACACACAATCTGACTAAGCAGTCCTTACATACTATAAAAATATGTTTAGTTAAACTTCGAAAGCGGAGCGGGCGGAGCGGAGAGGAGCGCACTGTGATTTGACCAATCACGGTGGTAGAAGTCTTCACTCGGCGTCAGTGGAAACGGTGTGATTGGTCAAACCGCGGTCTGAGGGTCGAGCACTAGTTTTCGAATCCTGCGTAACGTTACGGTTGTAGTATCGAGGTCGAGAAACCGCATACTAAATTTTAGTTCCAAATACGCTCACGGGCGGGCGCTGATCCAAACGTCATACATACTCGATAACGTTTACTATTCGATTTCACGTGACGCAGGTTTCGAATATTCGTACTCGAGCCTCTGCTTCGCGTTAGAGGAAACACACCCTGTCTTAATTACACATTTCTTCCAAGAAATTTGCAGTCTACTACATCTATACTAACAGAGTCCTCCAAATGACCCGAATAAACCAAGACTGCGACCTTAATATTGTTATGTCTGCATTTACATAATGATTAACGCTACAACGCAGCGTAGTGCTGTCAAAAACTCGAGTCTGAGAGTCTGAATTTATAAACTCGACACAATTTTGCTGGGCTCGGGGAGCCTCTTACGATTCTAGAGTCGAGTCGAACGCGAGCGATCAGATCACGTATCCGAGCTGAGAGTCGAGCACGTCTTTTCGAATCCCGCGTAACGTTACGGTTATCGTATCGAGATCGGGAAACCTCATACTAAATTTTAGTTCCAAATACGCTCACGGGCGGGCGTTGTTCCAAACGTCATACAAACTCGATAACATGTACTATTCGTTTTTACGTGACACAGCTTTCGAATATTCGTACTCGGGCCTCCGAGCACACAATAGACTTTATCATTAATGTCCAACTCGAGTATTAGATAGGCTCGTAATCATAGACTTATAGGTACGTATGGACGAGCGATCAGATCACGTATCCGAGCTGAGAGTCGAGCACGTCTTTTCGAATCCCGCGTAACGTTACGGTTATCGTATCGAGATCGGGAAACCTCATACAAAATTTTAGTTCCAAATACGCTCACGGGCGGGCGCTGTTCCAAACGTCATACAAACTCGACAACGTTTGCTATTCGATTTTACGTGACGCAGGTTTCGAAAAGTCTTGCTCGACCCTCGGGGCTCAAACTCGGGACTCGAGTTCTTACAACACTACGTAGCAGTGCTACGGGCTACGGCGTAGTGCGAGGGGACTTAATTTGGGATTAATCAGTAGGGCTTGTTGATGCTGCGGCTATTTTTAGCGGGCAACTTATTTCGATGAGTCGCCGAGTTTAAGTATCTGTGGGGAAATAAATACAGGGTGTCAGATGATGAACCGTAAATAACTGATCATGTGATTGAGCTAGCTGTTTCATAACGGCTTGTAACTTGGGATACAAGTGGAAGCATCTTTTTAACTCCTTGTAAGAAAGAGGTTTCCACTTGTATTACAAGTAACAAGCCGTTATGAAACAGGTCCCTGTAAAATTTCCTCCCTAATCGTTTATAATTCTCACTAAGAAAGTCTTACTACGAACATTTGCTCAAAATCATAATAAGGATTATTAACAAGTACCTTTTGCAATAACAATAAATCACTTCCAATTTTCCCCGGTCCAAACGATACATATCCTTTCGCATTACGGTATTATTGGTCGAATGGAAATATCAATTAGTGGTGCGCGATTCGTTTACCTCGCCCGGGCAGTATAATTCGGACCGCCGCGGTCCGAATGATGCCAGCGGATTAACCGGTATCGGATGGAGATGGGGTCACTGCAAGCTGGACAGGATATTTCAAGTTAAATGACAGTTAGCCAATTAATAGTATCCCCGCTGAAATCAGATAATTATATGGGAGCGACAATATTACGTGCTTTTATTCAAGAAAAATACATAAATACGCAGTGGAACAAAGAATCTCCTACTTTTTGAAAAAAAAAGAAGATTGGTAGTCAGATGTCTTCACTATGAATTCGTCAATATAGCTTGTCCAGCGTATTTCTACGGGCAAGTGCAAAAATATGTTTCAAAAATGAATCCACCACAACAACAATGCCGCAACCTTAATTCGCCGACATAGGAGCCATGGGACATATTTTTAACAGACTTCAAAAAGGAGGAGGTTCTACGTTCCACTGTATATATGTTTTTTTAAGTAAGTTGTATGCACCTATATTTTTGCACTTGACTGTACAATAGAAAAAACACATACAGTGGAACGTTGAACCTCCTCCTTTTTTGAAGTCGGTTAAAAATGGGGGTCAATGATCGATTTACTTACTACTAAAAACTGTCTCACTTAAAATTACGTAGGTAATACCTATCGTTTAAAATTGAACCGTACCAAATTTGAAAATGCACCTATTTTAGGATTGGTGAACAGCTTTTTTTTTAATTATCCAACTTTTTTATCAAGATTAGGCTGTACAATATAAAACCCAAAGCCTACTAATAATATCCGAGGGCGGTATAAAAGTGATTTACGATCCTCAGACCAGGATAACGTTAGTTTTTTATCTGAAAAAAGTTCTCGCGTTTCTGGCACTTCCATATTTTTTATTTATTATCCTGTATCGCGAAATATCAATATAAATAACATAGGGCGAGCTACAAATCCGCCGGCCGTTTATCAATGTGTCAAAAGATGCAGCGCACCTGTATTTCGACCTAATTCTAGATGTGAGATATATTTTTCAGTGTTCCAAATTGAGGCTAAAGTGCATGGAGTTGGATTGGAAATGGATCGGAGAAGGATGCTAGGAATAGAGGTGTTGAACAAAACATCGATGCGAATATCGATAACCACTATCAATTAATGATGATTACTTACTTAGTACAGTCAGCAGCAGAAGTATCTAAGCAACCGAAGCGGTCACAATAATCTACAAAAGCTCTTATATATATAACAATAGCGCCGTGCTTAGATCATTGTGACCGCTTCGGTTGCTTGGCTACTTCTACTGCTGACAGTACAAACCAAACATATCGTATATTTTGTTGACGGGCGTTACTACGGTTTGTAGACGGATAAAATATTTATACCATTTATTTCCATCCATTTCTTCGACTACCCTGTGACATAATAATATACTAAAGTAAGTACTGAAACAATTTTACAGCATTATAGGAAAACCAATGCGGTGTAAAATTCAATCATCAACAGTTCAGATAAAAACACAAAAATGCATACAAAAATATAACATAACACTTCATATTTAAGGATATTTGAATTTAATCTTGGCTTCCCTAAATCGACGGAACACCACATCCTCGTGTCTGAAGTCGAATCGCAGGATCATCTGCTGAATCACCAGCCCGGAATTTTTTATTGATGTATTGTGCAAAGTTATCGACATAGCTCAAAGAATTAGCAAGCTGAAGTGGCAGTGGGCCGGCCATATCTCACGAAGAACCGACAACCGTTGGGGTAAATGTGTACTTGAGTGGAGACCGCGACTCGGCAAACGTAGTGTAGGACGCCCTCCGGCCAGGTGGGATGACGATCTGCGAAAGACTGCAGGCAGATGCTGGATGCGGCAAGCTGAAGACAGGGCGCTGTGGCGCTCATTAGGGGAGGCCTATGTCCAGCAGTGGACTAGAATAGGCTGATGATGATGATGTGTCGATATCGATATTCATAATTATCGATAAACCCCGATCACCCCTAGCTAGCAACGGGGCACGTAAAGGGGCGGTGGTGGGTCCCGTGAGATCAACGGCACCATCATATTTCGTGTGTTTTGACGGCCGCTCCGTCGTCTTAAAGATTTTCCCGAAGCCATTAGGAAATTATACTCTATTCGACACCGAGTGTTTCAAGTTGAAACATTATTATGGCGTGCATACTTTCACTTTAGGAGATTAAAGCCTTTTCTATTACATTGCGAGAGTTTACATCACTTTACATAAATGCTTGACCTATTTTTAACCCCCGACGAAAAAGAGGGGTGTTATAAGTTTGACATGTGTATCTTTGTATCTGTCTGTGGCATTATAGCTCCCAAACGGGTTTACCGATTTCGATTCGGTTTTTTTCAATCGAAAGCTAGTTTAGTCGAGATGGTTCTTAGCTAAGTTTCATTATTTTAAAATCGGTGCACCCGTTTTTGAAATACTGAACTTTGAAATGACAATGTCGGGGGGTTTTTTAACTTTTCGAAAGCAAACACACGCTCGTGCGTGATCTCAAACAAGTTTTTCTTGACTGTACACATTTCATCCAAATTACGCCCGACATGTTTCTTGGACTAATTTGTAGTCCTTCCTCTGGGAGCGCACGACTGGGGGCTGGCTGTGCAGTGTTCGTCTGGCTGCCGCTGGGTCGTACGCTCCCAGAGGAAGGACTACGAATTAGTCCCAAACAGGTCGAGCTAAACTTGACTTATGTACGTGAGTGATCTGTTTTATTTCGCTGTCATCACACTTATTGTAAAATTTAATAAACTTTCAGTGGTCAAATTGACTTAAAATTTTGTACCTAATTTTTATGAACATTAAACCAGTTTAATCACCGAAAAAACCTTGGTTTCTTTTAAACAAAAACTAATTTAGCCTTTGCTTACTTCATGGACGCAGATTGAAAGAAATCCCGAAACACGATCCACTCGTATCGTTGAAATCTCGCTTCAACTGTTAAAATGGAAGCAAAAAAGCGTCAAAGCGGCATATTACTATTGAGAGGGGCGTTGAGAGCCTTTAAAATGATTGAAAACTGATTGGAATGATTGGCGCAGTCTGCCGGGTTATTGCTGCAAATTGACGAGGCGACCGATGTCTGCGCAAAAAGGAATGGGAGTACAGGCTTTGTTCTACAGCAAAGTTATTTTTTCACATTTCCAAATAAGTTTCGCTGGTAGAGGACCCAAACAAAGAGGACATTTTGGAGCTAAATATTTCGCAAACGGCTCTCTAAATTGAAAAATGGTCTTCGCGTACCTGCCACGGTTTCGAAAGACCTATACCCCACGCCACGGGATAGGCAAGAAAAAAAAACACCACATTACTTGTAGGGGAGGTACCTTAAAATATTTTTTCAAGATTTTACTTTACCACGATGTATAAATATACCTATGTGAAAAATCACAGCTTTCTCGTACCAATATACTGTGCCCTTAGTGTAATCAAAAAGCACAAAATACGTCTCGATCGCGTTTGCGTTAAAGCGTCAAATAGTATGAGAATTGTTTAACGCGAACGCGATCCAGACGTATTTCTTGGTCTGATCGGCGATTACACTAGGCGCTCTGAGCTATGCCGCGGGCAGACGGACGGACATGGTGAAACTATAAGGATTCGTTGTGTTGACTATTGAACCCCAACAAAGGATGGACTCCGAGAACGGGGATATTAAATCACGACAGTTAATTGGTCTTTGAATCTGTCAAATGTACTTAATTTTCCTCTTGGAATCGATTCCGAAAACTTTCCTCACAAAGAAACTGTTTTATCAAATATTTCCCTAATCTCTTCGCAAAAAGAACGCATTAACTTTACTACCGAGTTTTACTCTTTACGTTTCATAAAGTTGTTCAAAGGGTTCGTATGGGCCGTTGAGCGAAGTAATATTTTATGGCCTCGGCCTCGGACTTATTTGAATTCATAATTCGTACGGACATAAAACCCGTTCAGAAAACAAACACGGGAGATCGGGCCGTGTGGCATATTGTGAGGGAATTTATTTGGGATTCCCACATCCGGTGTTGTTCACACTTCGGGGATTTAACAATGAAATGTTTATGTATCTACCTACTTACCTAGTGAATCAGGGTAGATAGATATATATTTATGTCTTGCAACGTGTGTGTTCCGAGGGGTCGAAGACAGAGTGTTGTGGCGCGCAATGGAAGAGGCCTATACCCAGCAGTGGACTGCTGTGGGCTGATGATGATGATGAATTGCTCGTGATACAATGTGTTCCAAGATGGTGTTTTGCAGCATTTGTAATTGCGAAAAGTCATGCGCAGTGTGCATTTACACTAGTAATGGAGTGCGTGATAGAGTGTTGCTTTTGAGTGTGTGCATTATCGCAACTTAGCAAGTGATGAAGTGGAAAAAAAACCCGCCAAGTGCGAGTCGGACTCGCGCACGAGGGTTCCGTAGAAAGATTTTAACGCTTTTCCCCAGTGTTTTAATAAGTCCAGTATTAGCAGAGCCCTGCTCTTAAGTAAAATGTACGCGTGTGGGGTCAACTTATATTGGTCGGCGAAATCTACAGACAGACATAACAATTTAAGATTTTGAGGCCTTTCGGAGTGGTTGTGCTATAAGAGCTACTTTCATACCAAATTTCAAGTTTCTAGGACATCTGGAAGTACCCTTTAGGATTTTGGAAATCGGCAATTTGTATGGAAATAGACTTTTTAACGGACAAGAAAGTAATCCTATAAGGGTTCCGTTTTTTCCTTCTGAGGTACGGAACCCTAAAAATACATACAGTGGAACGTAGAACCTCCTCCTTTTTTTGAAGTCGGTTAAAAAACATTGTGGTTCTGGAAGGAAATACGATAGCAGTTCTATCCGCTTTTATTAGTTCCACCTTACCAATGTTATGTCGCACAGAGTACTTTTATACACGTAGGTAGGTATTATGTCGTGAGGAGCCAAAGTAACGCCTTTCTCGCGAAGTCGCCTAACGGGACAAATGACCCAGTTTCGGTCGCGACGGCTCGGTTTATGGGGCCGATATGTTGGAGACAACACATGAAGATACCTATAAGGAAGGCTGTTTGGACAATTAAGAAGATGAGCTACTTACTGGAATACTAATGCAAATACTATTTCGGATTGTTGGAATCACCAACAAATAATTTCGCCATACGAATTGGTTATTTCTGTGTAGGTAAATATTGCTAACAATCGTATTAGTTAAGCACGTACCTATAACGATGACACTGGGTGATTTGGCATATTTTTAACAAGCTGTTGCCAAGTTTCATCTTTAGAATGTTCACGCTTCCTGTTTCCGTTTGAATGTTGTTTGCCGTACTTACTTATCTCTATTCAAATTTCAGACAAAAATGAAATACGACAAATTCAAATTCAAATTAAAATTCAAAAACATTTACTTCTAACCATGTCCATAAAGTATTAGTTTACAATTACCTTATTCTATGTTAGTTTAATCTAAATCTAGGTTTACATAATATTATAAACGAAAGCCATGATGAACGCCAAAATTACTGCTATCATTAGCAGGTCTGCAGTTTTTCTGTTGAAAATTAAACCCTGATTTTTTTTCAGGAAACAATAAATCCTCTTAACCCACGTTAACACATGGGCCTTAGGTTAATTAGCCCTGAGTGATGGCGCCATGTCTGTCGTCGGCAGGTGACAAAGTGACTGAGCGAGCACGCGAATTGCTTCGTCAATTGTTCGTTCGTTCGTTACGACGGAATCTCAACTTTGATAAAGCCACAGGTTTTAGCATAAACAAACCAAAGGGCGTTATATGTAGGCAAAAATTATGTTAACAGTTTTAAAGGATTCGCGCGCGGCTAATTGCATTAACCATAATTTCATTTAATTTAATTTCGAAAACGGGATATTGACCGCGATTACCTTATAAATAGTGCGATGGTAGTGGCAGTGCGCGCAGTCGCCGCGCAAGAATGCAGGTAGACAGAGCCTGGTCTGCGCAACATTAGTATACCAGCGTTTCGTCAGTTTGCCCGTGATTATGACGCATGTAGACTACGTCGAAATATCGGGAGCTCATCAAACCTATAAGGTAATAGCGGTCAACATCCCGTTCTTATTATGTCTAAAATATCTTGGTCTTCCCTTGACCATCAAAATAGAAAATAGGGAAATTCGTCGAGATCTGTAATGTTATCAACTTACCCGTTTATAATTTCATCCCACTGTTGGTATACCTACTGAAAATCGCAAATATATCAGAACTTATTTCCTTAATGATCTTCATTTTCATACCTGTACGTACACGATATAATTTAACGATACGATTGCATCCAATAAAGCTCCAAATTACTCCCTAATTATGATGGCAATAACTTTATTTTATTGCGGAGTCCATTTTAAAATTCAGCCCACGCGATAAGTCAAACAAAATAAAATGTATCTCGCCGGATTGAAAACGGCAGAAATTCCATTACGGAATTCAAAAACTCTGTCATGTTTTACGTAAAGGGAAGTTAAATACAAATACGAGAATAAACTTCGGTGCGATGGTTTGACTCGTTAAAAGAGCTCTTAAATATTCAGCTCTGCAGCAGTTTTTATTTGGCACGTAAAAAACATCAAAATTAACAAGTACGAAAACAGATGTAAAAAATAAAACAGTGCAAAACAGTTGTCTGTGTTTTTTTCATTGTTTTTGGAATAAAATTATCCATCCATGCCTATTTTTTCTGACTTTTCCATTATGCATAAATAAGTATAGGAATCGAAACAGCATTTTGCAATTTTTGTATTCCGAAAAAGATAGCAAGATTTTCTCCTCTACAATTAATGAAATATGAGTGCATATGAGAATTGAAAGTTTGCTTTTAGTTTAAGATCGATAAATACATAAGTTTTAAAAAAAACCACAAATATACAAACAGACCATTGCTATATATAATCAGGCATCAGGGTATTCTGCGACTTGTATTAACAGTCGCGACACACAAAGTCGTGAAAGTCTCTGCAGCAATCGTATTTTATTAAATAAAGAGTATTTGCAGTACAAACAAAATTAAAAGTATAATGCCTAGATCAATATCTCAGCCGGAGTCTGCAAGTTGATCCCAAAATTACGACAAAACGTCGGCGCGGGAGTTCCGAGTTGTTTGCGTTGCGCTGAGCTGTTTGCGAGCCGACGTTCCTGGACGTCTCCTGGAAATATTTTGAGAATACACGGTAGGAAATAACGGACGTTTGTGGAGCGGGCATAACTGACTTTTTAATTTAAATTCCACGTCGGTGGCAAAAACTCGTATAGGGCTTTTAATAACACGCCATCGGTGTCGTCTATGTGCGCCTGTGTGCAATACAGTGTCATTGGGAAAATATCAACAAGAGCGTCATTTTGGTATAGTCTATCTCCGGAAATCAGAGGCATTAGGTACTATTGTTTTGATTTCGCTTGCATTCGCCATCTTTTTCTCTCAAACGGCACAAGATGGTGTGAGAAAGAGATGGCGAATGCCTAAGCGAAGCCGATTGCGTTAGTCAGTCAGGCCTCAGGGCACAGAATAACTAATAAAATTGAATGAGTATGTATCTGGTATCTTTCTATATCCGTGGCTGAGTAAGGTGTAAGGTCGGAACACAAAAGTGCAACACACTATTGAAGCATTGATTGATTGATACGAATTCTTACGGATAACTCTTCAATACTCTCACAAAATATATTATTCCTCGAAACGCGGCAGTTCTGCTTCTAATAGACACTTGTGTGGCCAACGACCAGGTAAGGCTAGGCGGCGGGCGATTGGGTAAACACGCTCTTGAGATGGCCGGGTGACCATGTTCACAAATCATCAGACTAACATTAAGTTGAATTAATGCATAATCATTATAAAAATTCATATTTACTTAAGTACTTACAGCAACCACTTAAAATCGTGAAGCAAAGACGTTAGCGTCTTTGCCAGGCGCTAAAGTCCTTTTTGATTCAAGTGCGAATGCCGCGAACTTAAATAGCCCTTTCATCGGAGTTACCTATCTATAATTTATTATCACTACTCTTAAGAAAGAAAGGTCACTTCCGATGTTGAGTACACCGCTACGCTTGAATGGAGTTTATTTAAATGGGCCCTAATGCTTTAAAAATACCAATTCAATAATATCAACGAGCTACGACCCCTACGGAAGCGTTCTAATCGTAACATTTCGTGGTCAAAATTTGCTACAAATACAATACTTTAAAAATGTTACACTCTTCATTACCCTGGCACCCCTGCCATCTGCAGTCATACGAGGAAGTTGGTGCGCATACCAAGTAAGCACCGGTGGTCGAAATCTGCAAGTAACATAATCACCAACAGTTCCTTAATATTTTCATAACCAGTGGCGCCTTTTTAAAGTGAAAAGCTAACTTGGTAATCTATTAATGAGAGGGAGCATCTAATCAATCTCTGCTGGCAGCTTGCCGAAACTTGATCCTTTTAACGAGGTTAGCGGAGCACAGATTGGTTGTTTGTGTGTCGCACCTTTTTACAGCCAGTTAGTGACTTATTTATGGAGGGCATTTGCGAACAGGTTGAGGTATAGTCTTGAGGGTGGAGGCAATCGGTAGTTTAATGTGGGTTTTTGTCAGAGCAGGCGGCGTGGGTATGGAATTAATAGTTGATTTTTGAAGGTACCAGTTAAAAAATGATTGTCATTATTGGAGAAAAAATATAAATGCTTGTTGATTAATAAAACATACAACATTCATGGAAGATGCAACTAAAGTATCATGTATCTCTAGGCCAGAAGTAAATTTAGAAGTTACGGTAAATGCATGTAATGAATGAATCTAGCAAATGAATGAGAACAAATTTCACACGCACGAAAACACAAAGGCTTACTTGATCTTGTTGTAACATTCGTTCGATCCACTTACTGCAACTCACACGAAGTGACCTGGCTCCTATTTCATCAATGCTACATATGTCAGTTTTCAATGACAATTTGGTGTCAATTGCTGACTTGAAGCACTTTTGTTTTAGTGCGCTTCATATTGGCAGTGGAATGTAGATCGAATTGTCACTGTAAACTGACAATTGTAAAGTAGGTGGGGCCTGTACATCAGATTTTCCTAATCCAGAGACTTCCTTCTTACATCCAACAACAACGTCACCCTACCCCTAGTGTCTGGATTGCAGCCAGCTCTGCGCTGGACCGTATTATGCGGCAATCCATCATATCCCAAGATATTCCCTAATATTGTCACCCTACTGCACCTGAGATATTTATGAAATAAAGTTGTCGACGTTTTGATATGTTCGCGAGAATAAGTGAGATTAATTGAATTGGGTGCTTTAAGAGTTTCATAAAGGTAGTAAAATAGGGGAAAGTCAAGTTTGATTCCCGCTCACTTGTGTAAGGAAACATCAGCGAGTAATCGATAATCTTCACAGTTTTTAAGTAGTGGGCGATGATATTTATAGATGCGTTAGTTGGAGCAGACGAAAATTGGATAAAAGTCATACTACAATCATAAGTATGGCATTTATTTAAATACATTGCACATACATAGAAACCAATAATGTTTTTACTAGACTGCCGGAGGAGGGTAAAATGTTTTTAAAATGATTACGTAGTAAGGTCTTTGATTTCATTTACTTTTCTTTCCATCGAACGAGTTTACTGCCAGAAATTATTTTGATTATAAGTAATACAATTCTGCCTGTCGTTTGGATTACTTCCAAGCTTTCCAAAATTAGCGAAAACATATAAAGGTTTACGCCGTCGAGTTTATTGTTATTGCTGTTATCAGACGGAAAGCCAATCTCATTGTTAAGCTTCTGTGTTTGTCGCGTTTAATCGCAAATAGTATTCTTAAGACACGTTGTGTAAAAATATTTACCTATCTAAGTATATAAAAAAAACATACAGCTCAAACTTGAGCCCTTTGTAATCCAACAACAAACAGCCAGTGGAATAAGAATAATTAAGTGTATTGATAAGTATTATCAGAAATAAGCCGCAGAATAATACCTGATTCAATCGATTAATATTAAACAAACAGTGCCCTACAACCTACAAGCACTTAACATACAGCAGTTAGCATACATAACAACACTAACATTAAATGTCATAGAAGATTGATTCACCCCACCTTCTCCAAAACGATCACTCCTCAACTTGATCGCGGAGGGTATACTAGTTTTCACACAAAAATAAATTCCATTTCATGTTTCTGTTCATCATTTCGACTTCAAACGATACACACTCGAGACTGAGGGTATCACAGAAAACGAAATGTACCGCTCTGCTTACCTTAACCCTAGGGGGTTTAAGACCCCGAGAGCGGCTGTTTTTTTCTATTAAGTGCCACTAATCGACATTAAGGCAAAGGGGACGTTTGTACTTGTATGCTAGTTTATGGTGGCTGCTTGGGAGGTAAAAGGTTCATAGTTTTGTAATAACAGTTGCGATTGCCTCATCAATATTAAGAGTGTACGAACAAAAGTTGCTGTTGTAGAAGATTTCAGACCTTAATATCGTAACTTAACCTCTCTCTCTCTTTTGTAAATTTGGGCTAACAACAAAACGTCTTTTGTTTGTTTAAGAATGTTCTTCGCGGGATTTTTAAGTACTTTTATGTGACTGAGATGTTTCATATGATCACGGGCATGTTTTTGTGTATTTGCTTTTCGTCAATTAACCGTTTAATTAATTACGAACAATTGCAAGGTAATTTTTCGCTAGTTTCTTTAGATTCATTGCGATTTCTTTGAAGCGTGATAGCGATGATGCACTGTTGAGAGTTTAATTTATATTTAAGTACATTTTATGTATTTCTTTTCCGTCGCTTCGTCGGACCGGGAGACAGCAGAGACGCTGATAAGCTTACACTCGGCTCATTAAGCAGTCAGTCAACTGAATTCATCTGGCAGATGGCATGCCCGATAAACACAAAGACAGCGCCTACGCTAGCAGACAATAGAACGATTTTTGCTATATTTACTTAGCCGTAATTTGATTTAAAATTAATGTGGCTTTTATCTCCAAAGCGACAAGACTTCGAACTCCTTGAAAGTAAGTTTTGAAGTAAGGATTGAAAGGATAACTTTTAATTATTATGGGAGGCGGTAGGCGAGCAATTGTTTCGTCACAAATTTGTAATAAATCATCTATTTTTAGCGAAAGGTCAGCGGATAATGAATTTCCATAATGGACGCATTAATTCAGCCGTCTGCGTATTTTTGTGACAGTCACGTCAGTTGAAAATACTTTCTAATGGCTCTTCCGTACGCCTATCGCAATGGGAGGTTGAATTTAAAATTTAAACTCAACACGTATTTTTTTAAATACGTCCCGTATTTAAAAAAAATATATCAAACAATTTTACCGTTAATTCGACGATATAGTATTTACCCATGATATCTCTGGTACGTTACTCAAATTTGTAGGTACGTTAGATTTTTATGTAAATAATAAGTAGATATGTACATTTAGGTGTACAATAAAAAAACAACAAAGTACGTACTTAAAGCCTTTGAAAGATCATTTGAACACCGTATTTATATTCTCCTATTTACCAAACCCAGTTCCACTTCATCACGAACGAAAGAAATAAGAAGCGGGACTTAATTTTAAACCGGATCCGATCCCGGTTCAACAGGCAAACCGATTTAAACCCAAAATGGATTGCCTTTGAAAAACGCCTCGTAAGCCCAAAGCTTCTTTAACAGGAGTTGCCTTTAACTTATCTCTGCACAACTTTTTGTGGGCGAAAGTTATAAAGTGCGTGTTACCATCTCCTGTCATGAGTGCCTTGTGCCCGTAATTCCCGCAGGGATACGCGGGTCACTGAATACTTCCGATGCATCAGCGGGATTTTATAAACCCTTTATGGGATAACGATAGGGAATTGGAATTGGGTCATAGAATTTCAGTCGATTTTTTAATGAAGGGCTCTGTGATCTTCAGGGCTTAGATGGTTTGTTGCTATCGGCGAAGCTTTGAATGGAGAAGGTATTGGATAAACAAACTAAAAATACGGAATGAGCCAGGAAGAGTCAGTGCAGATACCGACGACGTGGACAAGGTACCTACAATAGTATATACATTTTACTTGCACATATATTCTTTTTATTCTTGATTCCCGTACAATATGGATTCGACACAACTGGTTTACTATATTCGTGATTTCACACAGTCGTTATTTTAACGCAATCGGGATTTCTTCCTATTCGTGATTTTATACAATATAAGTTCAACGCAATATGAATGAGAATGTTGTTGACAGTAGAGTTAACTCTCTCCCCTTTCTTTGGAAGAGATCTCATTATATTTTATGTTCATAAGCGCAATGATAGGATAGGACAGGTACTTATGCGACGAAACCGATAAATAAGTAATATTCTGATTCTGAAACGAGTATTCTTTTCTCCACTTACCATCAACATAACCTTAAATTCTTTTATGGGCATTCAGTGATAATAGCCTAAGAGCCCAAAAATACATACTCGTATGAATATAAAACCCGAAATAAACGAAACATGTATAAAAAAAAGAAAGTCTAAATTTACAATGGTTCTAGTTGTTGTTGTTTTAAATTCAAAGAGATTTAACATTAGTATTATTAGTATATACTAATGTTAAATCTCTCTGTTTAAACTAGACTGCACTTTAAATTGTATTCCAACCCCAAATTTAGTAAACAAACAATTTCCCTATCTATGAAGTAAAAGTGTCATAATAGTACCTTCGAGTAACAACAGGATTGTTTGTTACGTAAACGTAAAAAGGCTAAATGGAAAAGGGTTCCCTGACAATATCTTAGCTCCTGAATTAGCCCTCACCGCCGGCAGGGAGGTACGGCATTAATTAAGAGAATGTCGTATTTCTTGCTGACTCTACTAACACAGATTTTTGCAAGGGGTTACGGGGTAAGTACTATGGTAAAAACGGGAGGTAATCTGCTAAAAAAACGCCTTATTTCCCTCCAAGCGGGATGGGGGGCTGGAGGCATCTTGTTCGTGATAAATGAGCAAGTTTATTACCACAATATATATGTACAAGTATACAGGATTCTAGACAATGAACCGCGAAATTTTTGGATATCGTACCTCTAAAGAAAAAACGGGATAATTATAGGATCACGCACGTGTTTGTCTTGTCTGTCTGTCCGTCTCCGTGTGTCACAGGAAATTTGTTCTGAAACTACTGGACCGATTGAGTTGAAATTTGGTACACAGTAATATAGGAAAATTCTCAATAACAACTCCATTTACAGTACTCCAGTACTCCATTTGTACTAGGCAGTTTAAATAGGTACCTAATCAACGCACAGCTTCCAAGGGAAAGCTAAAAGTTGTACGTGGACAAAATTGTGTGCAACAAATAAACTCCAACGTGAGTTGCTCTTGCCAAAGTTGTAAGTAAATATTTATTACCTAGCAGTACGTTTCTATGAGGTGACAGGTAGTAAAGTAAAAATTCAATTTATAAACCTTTATGAAATTGGAGCTTGCCACTCCGCGACCCGAATTCACTTTGGCTATTAGCTAATCCATACAGAAAAAATATAATCAATGGCAAGCACTATGTCGTCAATTTGTTATCATGGAATGTAAAATATCGATACAACACAGTAGATTTTTTTGTAAAATCGAATAAAGTACCGCAGAAAGACAATAATACACTACAATAATTACACTGCGTAAAATGTGTACCTACGGATTAATTATCTGCGGATTCCCATAACAGTGAACAGTGCATTTTTTTTAATCACAGATTTTGTATAAATACTCGTTTTATCTGAAACTTTCGTAGGTACTAGTACGACGCAATGTCTTGCTTAACACAGCATGTTTTAGTAACGTAAATAACAAGGCATTTCAAACAACATTGCATAAAAGCGTTCACGCAGAGTAGTACCGTGCATTAGACTAAGCAGCTAACCATTAGCGCTATCAAGTGCACGTGCACTCACTAATCTCACAAGGCCGACGAAATTATCCTACGTCCTTCACATCTCGATGAAAGACTTCGTTAGCCTGGTTGCCGTTAATCACGATGTATTTACCCGGCCGGCCGCAATTTGCCAGTCATAATGGGAAAAATCACCCCTGTACACGGGAGAGTCGTTTATACAAGTACCGGTGAGCGGAAAATGGAAATCATCGACGATCAAAACTGGGAAATTTGGTTTTGTGTTTTTAGGGTTCGGTGCCTGTGGAAAGAATGTATACGGCCGTATTATTGTTTATCTGGACTTATGTTTTAAAAGTTTGGTTTGTCTTTTTAAGGTATTACACCTCTTGAGAGGCGTGTACCTTAGAATTGCTAGAAGTTTGTAATAATTTAGGTATGTTTTGTATCACATTAATGATGTATGAATTTCGATCCCTTTGTTGAACACCGTCTCCCAGTCAAATGATAAATGTTGGGCTTTCAGTTAGTTACTCGTCAGTTGTCTTCTCTTTGATTAAATAATAAACTACGCTGTTCAATTGATGATGTCTTCTCAAAAACTGTGGCTTTATGTTGCTATAGGTATAACAGGCTGGAATCATTATTCTGGTTTAAGCGGCAGTTGCAATAGTAACTGATCAGCCGAATGTCATAACTTAAAACCCAAAGGTACTCTTAGAGCAGTATAATTTTAACTAGTCAGACGAACACCAACCAGACAGCTATCTAACTAGCAACACCACTTTCCTTCAGGTATCAAAACCGTCGACAGCCAAAAGGATCTTTTAATATATCGCCTAAATGACCGAAATCAAGGCCTTTTACTCCACGGCGAGGCGTGACACTAATTTGGTGAATTGGCGCAACAGAGACGAAGCGGCCGCCATATTGGACCAATAATTGCTCGCATTTGTCACAACATGGCGTTATTGCGCTAATCTGCGGCGTGATCCAATCATTATGAACGACACGTTTTATGGAATCGCTTGGTTTTGCCTGTGACTTTGTCTGGGTTCGAAGTAATAAAGAGATAAATTCGTGTCGATTAACATAGGTACTAATGAGTAAGTTATTAAAATGTGACGCCTTTGAATGAGACACAAGTGTAAGCGAACGGTGTAAAGTGTTCGTCGTAAACCACGGTTGCTAAGCAACAACGAGTTAGGATATGTCTGTCGACCCCCCGCGGGAAATGAAATTTTCCGGGATAAAAAGTGTACTATACCGTCTACGGGTCATGTTCTATGCAAAATTTCATCCAAATCAGTGGGGCCATTTACACGTAATCGAAGAACTAGCAAAGAAACTTACAAACTTTCACAAAATATTAGTAAATATTGGGCACAAGAGAAGCGATATGGCGATTTAAAATTTGTCACCTCTGCAATAAGGTCCTTTTTTCAAGGCTAGATAATTTTGGCTTAGGCCTGTTCAGTGCTGGTGATATCCAGCATATTATCGGTAAGAAAGCAAACGTTTGCTAATACCTCGGGGATAGATTCCTTGTGCCCTAATCCCCTTTATTAATTTTCAGTTATCGTTGTCAGCTATGAGTTGGATTTTTCCCCGGATTTATTCACTATCGAGATATTAATTGTGATTACGATTATGAGTGTAAAAGTAACCTATCTTAATCTAAATAATATTAAATATTGTCTGTTCCGTAACCATAAATACCTCAAAAGGGCTTTAAACGTGAAGGTTTGTTAATTAGTCCCTAAAAGCGATATTTTCCATTGAAGCTAGTTGTTGTATTGCAATTCATTATAAACGTAAGTTTTCTTTTTAAAAGATCTGAAGAGCCTAAGATGCATATGAGGGATTCGCTAAGTGAAATATATTTCGTACGTCATACAATATCACCATGTTTGCTTCTCCAACAGAAAGTAAAATTTTCTAAAGAACACGACATTTTCCACAACTTTACTTTTACTGTCTCAAACATCATGAGATTTTTCGTTACACTGTAATACGAGGCACTAAAGGTTCTTTTTGAAATTAAAATTTTGATAAAAGTTTCGCCAAGTGCATGGATATGTTGACTTTTACTGCGGTTTCCCGACATCCTGAAACCCTTCCGTCAAAGTGTATTAAACTGAAATACTTACTGGGTGGAGGCTCTCTACAGTATAAAACCAGTGAGTTATCTGCACACAACACACGCAGTTCCGCAATGCAGTGACAATTATGCGCCCAGCGCTAGCTAACTGTGTTCTGAAAGCATAAAACTTGGTCTTGGCCTTATCATTTCTGGACCCAAAGCCCCCCAAGGGCTTGCGCCTGGGTACCTCTGAGGCCCGAGTACGAATATTCGAAACCTGCGTCACGTAGAATCGAATAGTAAACGTTATCGAGTGTGTATGACGTTTGGAACAGTGCCCGCCCGTGAGCGTATTTGGAACTAAAATTTAGTACGAGGTTTCTCGATCTCGATACGATAACCGTAATGTCACGCAGCATTCGAAAAGTTGTGATCGACCCTTGGGAACCTTTCTCGTTATAGTTGCTGTCCGTACGCAATTCTGTGAGAGCGGTAGAAGGGTAGAAAGCAGGCAAGTGAATTAAATTTCGGCGCGTTATTCGAAGATGACTTACTAGGTTTCTACTATGACCAACCGTCAACTGGGAGTCCCCAAGAGAACAGGAGAAGGCAACCAGGGTCCCTATTATAAATTATGTGTCCATAATAGCTTGTCGTTTGAGTTGAATGCTCTGTTCCATAGGGACGTTGCGAAATGCATAGGTGTATTGTGGTAGTTGTTCATTCTGTGTAAAGCTGAAGTGAGTACCTATATTTATCGCTGCTCAAATGCAGGTTTTAATACTGCTTACTCTTAAGAACATTAAAGTACTTTTGTGATATCTACAAATTTATAAACCATTAGGTCAACGTCCTAATATTTCATTCCTTAATTTCAATAATTGACACCTTATCCGAACTAACTTTACCTAACTAACTTCATCTAACTTTACACCACCTTTATCTTTATACTATGAATTAAAATTGTAGTAGGTGTTAACTAATGGGGCGTGTCGAGCGCGGGAGCAAATGCATTATCTCTAGGAGCAGAAAAAATCAATCGAGTAAAAATACTAAAACACTTTTAAGCGAGTCATTAACAAAGAATCATACCAAAATAACATACCGAAAAAGCAGGGAAGTGTTTTTTGAGTTCGGTTACTTTTACTTTACAGATCGCAATTTTTGTCACTGAAAAAGCTCAATGGTAGAAACAACATCCTTTAAATGAAACGACATTAAGACATAATATCATTACCAAAGTGATATCTTCAAATATTTAATTAGGTACCTTTTTAATCACTGGAATAAATCCAATCTCAAAATCATACGCCGATCCCAACGAATCCAATAGCACGAGAGCCCACTGACAGATTTAACAGGATATTAAATCCCGCCGATGCATTCCAGTCATACGGCCCTCCTAACACAAAAGGACGTAAAGTTGTGACTTTCCTATGGAGATACGCTCTTTTGTGTCAACATAGCAGCATAGGTCACATAATCATATTGAAGCTTCATGAGTGGATAGGACTAGGCTTATTCGATTCCATTGGGCTGCAGTTAATGCAGGCTAACGTCATTGTCTCGTGCCCGTTTACGGGATTCATGACTATAATGTAGGTATGTATATAATATTTGAATCTTGTGCTGTGTGTGTTAAGGACTACGGGCTCTTTGATGTGGAATAGATGGCTGGTTGTCACACCGTTGTATGAATATCTGTTTAGGTTCTTAATAAGTTTGTGAATATTTAATATCTGAGTGAGAATTGTGTTTCAAACTTACTTAATGTTTGAGTAGGGTCTACGAGTATGTCAACGTTGAAGCGTCAAAACTGAAACTGAACTGATACTAGTGTACGATGCGGTGAGCGAAACTGCATTAGATAGTAAACCTACCTACCTACCTAGTACCTACCTACCTAGTACTTACCTACCTAGTACCTACTCGCGTTATCTATTTCAACCCATAAGCATCAGGCCCCTTTCACCAACGCTACAAATGTCGTAAATTGCTGACTTGAAGTGTTTTTGTTTTGGCGCGCTTCATATTGACAGTAAAATATCGATCGCATTGTCATCATTTTGGGAATTTGCCTCTCTGGCTTTTTCTTTGGCTTATTTCTTGGGAAATTATTAAGATTGACGACCGGATCCTGTGGTTAGAGGCCCTGACATGAAGCTTGAGGTCCCGGGTCCGATTCCGGTCCGTGCAGATGCTCGTGTGATGAATACAAATATTTGCTATCGGATCTTAGATGTTTAGTATGCACATAAGTATGCTTATGTTTATTTACTTATGTTTATCCGTTGTCTATTCATCATCATCATCACATCCTGTTGTCCCTAATCAGGGACATAGGGCTCTCAGCATTTTACTTCAAATCCTATTACAAATAGAAAACGGCTTTGCCTAGTTTGGGACTAGGTAAATTTGGTGTCAATCATCCTATGATATTTATTTATTTATTCCAGAGACTTTACAAAGTATTACACTGTGGTGTGACCGAGGTCCCACTAACTGGTAGATAGCGCGAGTACAGGCATAGTTACTTAGACGTAATTGATGTAAAGTGATTGTTGCTTCATACGTAGCGCCATACCGGGTTGTATCATTTATGTCTACGACGTGCTACATACGCACATAATGTTACGCTTAATGGCCAAGGTAATAAATGTTGATTGTATTTTTAATATTTCACAACCTTGCAATTAATTCCTAATGCAGTTTCAAAGTTCGTAACTAGTAATGCTTTGACTAAACAGATCTCATGTTCCATTCAAACTTACAAAGCGAAGCTCGTCCGAAGCTCGCTAAAGCTCCACCATCAGCTATCGCAAAACTGCAACTAACTTAACCAAAGCTTTCAGAGGTCAATTTAAAAGGACTGCCCAGAATTAGCAGAGTACTCTGCAAATGTTGGCCCAGCTTTCAAACAGGGCTCCTATGTGCTTTTTTGAAGCTTAAACCTTATTAATGGGATGTTTTTGCCCGTCTGCGGGCTACTACGAGAATTAAGCTGGCTGTCTTCGTCCATGTAGCGATGATAAGCCTCTTGTGTGACTTCTGAGACTGATAATATGTTAGGGCGAATGAATGAATTATAATTTATTGATGGACTTAATTTTTAAATAGCGTTGCAGTTTGTTTCTTTATGCTCTAAGTTGTGTATCGAACGTACTCTGGCTCAACCTCTTATTTAAACTTTCACGAAATTGGAATAACCATTCTAGACCGCGAACGGTGGAGCCAGAGTATCGATATTTCAATACCTTTAAGAGATGTGAAATAAATGCTCATATTTTAATATTTTTAGGTATAAAGGATTATCTTTCTTTATAGAACGTTTGTAGGTAGGTACCGATTACTTAACGTAGAACTGTATTTATTACACGACGGCCCAAAGACAAAAGAGTGTCATTACTGTTTTTTTACGTTTGTGAGACAGGAGTGAGACTGGTATTTAGTAAAATAACGAATAATACTTAATGAATTGTGTGAATCATACGTGACATTCACCATGTGCTTATTACGTGACAATCCAAAAGGAGATGGGTTCCCATGCTATGAACAAAATGCCAGTATGTTATAGTACTTAATGCTTTTATTACCTGAACAAAATTGCTCCAATTAAACGTTACCATTACCACCCATTACCAATCATTACGAACTTATCAGCAATGTAACGGAAAAGTTATACGTACAAAATGTTTATCACTCGCCGTAAAATACACAATATCAGAGCGCCGCTTCTAAGTCCAATAAAAGTCTCCGTTAACAAAAGTAACAATCAATTAATGGCGAGAACCCGAGATTACTTCCTTAGAGCCCTATTTAGGAGCGGGAATCAAGCGAGTTGCTTTACATTGCGCGGCTAGCTCGCTGTGTTTTGTTCAAATGCCTGTTTAAACCCGGCAATGTAACGCGACTCGCACGATATCCCCGCACCGAGGAAATAAGACTTTAGGAAGTACTACGAAGAAAATTTCACCGTATTCGGGACTAGTAAAGTTTATAATGAAGGGCATTGACTTGAGTTTGTTTCATGTCTTGATTGCTTAGTGCAGTGGTATGGGAGTCAATAAACTGTTGTCATTAAATTGCGGATCGATGGGACGTGCAGCGATTGTGTTTTGTCTTATCTCTTAACGCATTCGCTGCCTATTTGCTGCCTCGAGATGGTTTTTGAATGAGGACTATTGCGAGTCAAAAATGTCATTCTCCACCAATGAGAGACAAGATACTGGCTTATGATTGGTGGAAATTGACAGATAGACCTCACTCGACTAGCAGATTTTTGACTCCCGGTAGCCTTTTATTAGCATACCTTTTAAAAAATTTGGAAATTGGTCATCCAGATTATGACAGCGGTGCTGGACGAAAGGCTCGAAAACGCATTATGCAAGTTAGTGATTAAGTTTAGATTTGTTGTATGACAAAGACAAAATAATGCTTATCGTTTCGGTACAAACACTGTTCCTTTACGCATGCCCTCTACGCCCATAACCTTTTAATTAAGTTAATTTTCTACTAATGAAACATTTTAAACCTCCCGAAATTTGTGCGCACACTGTTACAATTAAATATCTCATTATTAGCGTAACTCTAGCGCAGAAACAGGAATGCCTTTATTATTTCATTTACCGCCTCCCTTTGCAAATACATTTTTCGGCGAAGAAAGAACCTCGTAATTTTATTACTACTTGTCCGGGTCCGGGTTCTTTTCAGAGGAATCAAATTTTGTCCCGGGACCATCTTACAGCCGTGATTGACAAAGCTGCCGGAACTTGATCTAACTCCTTTTGCAAGTCAGTTAAAAATGCAAAAGTTAATGGAGAAAACGCACGAGGTTATAG
The DNA here is from genome assembly GCA_963691665.1 of Clepsis dumicolana. Classification (NCBI taxonomy): domain Eukaryota; kingdom Metazoa; phylum Arthropoda; class Insecta; order Lepidoptera; family Tortricidae; genus Clepsis; species Clepsis dumicolana. The sequence continues at coordinate 4,198,423 of OY829517.1, forward strand.
TGCAACTAGAAGCGCTTTAGAGATTTAAGGAAGTTTGTGTTAAGTAGAAACTAGAGTTAAAAACAAGTTGCTAAAATATAAAATAAAAAAGTTTTTTGTAGACATTCTTTTGGTGTCTAACTAGCTGTTCCCTTGACTTCGTCTGCGTAGAATTCCCATTCCAAAGAACCGTCCAGCCCTGAAGAAGTAACACACTTACATACACACTCACTCGCCGACTCATAAACTAGATATTATACCACCCTCAGGCACCCACTTGCACGTTGACCTTCCTTATAAAAAAATATAGTACCTACTTAGGATGCATTTTTTTGTCAAAGCAAATGTTTTTCGCTTCAGACTCGCTTCCTTTTTGTGTTACTTTCCTAACCTCTCGAGGGTAACGTGGCCACACCCGCAAAGACGACCTAACATTCTAGAAGAATTTGGATTTATAACCCTTTACCTACGGGTGTCAGCCAGAGTTGCCACTAAGGCAACAACGCTGCAATACGGGTGGCAACTATAGTTGTTCCAAGAAGGGGCAAACTTAGATATTTTTATAAACAAAAGTAAATCTTGTACCTTGGTAATAACAGCCATATTGTCCAACCGCCAAAACATGCCTGCATTGAGGAGTGACGGTGGCGTTCAAGGGTTATAAGACATAAATATATAGTACATTATCATGATACTCGGGACTTAATCGCGTAAAAAACTTTTATATTTAAATTTGAATTTAAATACCTCGACGTTTCGGACGCGACGTTGCGTCCATGGTCTCGAAAGGACTGAAGAGGCGAGTATCAACATCTCCTAGCTGCACGGGTTCCTCGAACTACCCGCACTTGATCTTTTTTATTAGTTTTTTCACCAGGGTTGCCACTAGTCCGACACACAACACTCACAACATCCGGCGATTTATGAGACTATATTTGATGACGCTTACACATACTGATTACCGGATTCCACGAAGATGAAGGCTTGAAACCATCCTCCCGGTTGAAATTACTATGTTTCCTGGTTTCAACTGCTTCACGTACAATTCTACTATAAAAATGCCGCTCAGTAGAGAGGATCGTGGGGTTATGAAGCTCAATCCAGTGGTTTGGTCCTGATTCCAGTAAATGTTCGGCAATAGTTTAAATTCAAATTTAAATATAAAAGTTTTTTACGCGGTTAAGTCCCGAGTTTCATGATAATGTGTGACAATCGCGAAAGTTTAAATCAATATATAAATATATAGTGTTATTTTTCAACAGGCAATTATTTTGACCTAAGTATTTTGGGTTTGACGACTCAACCCTCTCCAAGAGAAATAATCTCTAGCATAATTTTTTACGCCTTAACCTAATCTTATGTCTTTTTAGTCAAATTAATTGATTTTTTCTTAATTTAGTCGACAACTCCTCAGGTTCTGTCGGCTGGCCCGTCTCACTAAACAGCTCCGTATGTCGCCACGCCACGGGCAACGTCGTTTGATATGCTAATAATCCTACCTACTTAGCGGCCGTGTAAAAATCAACCACTGTCAATCTCGTTACGTCGCCGTCTCAAATGGTACAGTCAGCGACAGAGCGCCTAGTGTAATCGCCGACGAGGCCAAGAAATACGTCTCGATCGCGTTCGCGTTTAACAATTCTCATACTATTTGACACTTTAACGCAAACGCGATCGAGACGTATTTTGTGCTTTTTGATTACACTAAGGGCACTGGTAAACAAATACGTCTCGATCGCGTTCGCGTTTAATAATTCTCATACCATTTGACACTTTAACCCAAACGCGATCGAGACCTGATGATGCTATTGTTATAGACATAAGAGCTTGTGTACTTCTGTAGATAATTGCAACCGCTTCGTTTCCTTAGCTACTTCTGTACTTGTACTTTGGTTGAGTGGTAGTCGTGGTAGTAAAATTCGTAAGTTTTTATTTGGCTTATTTACTTCGTACTGTACCTACTGCTAAAGAATATCGCTGATTACTTTGTGAAAATAAATACAATAGTAATTAAAAGCTACGCTGATTTTGGAAATGACAGAGTTTTGTTATTGCTAGTAGACTTTCTTCTGATAAAGGAAAGTTTGTTCGTTATAAAGTTTGCATCCTTAATATAGGACAAATCACATTTTCATGTTTTTCTATCAGAAGTAAAGAAATGATGTATTAGGTACCTAAAGAAAACTTTACTACAATCAATCTAAATTCCTTGGCTTATTAGAGATCTCTAAACAGCTGCAGAATACCGTTGGTATGTAATTTAGTAGCGTTAGTGATGTAGTGGTTGCAACGGAATGCAGTTTCGCAGCTACGTACTAAAACACTGACCGCACGAAGTTAAGCATTCCAGGGGAGGTGAGTCTCGAGCACGAGTATTCGAATGCTACGTAACGTACCTAATCGAGTGTAGCGTTCGAGAAAAATTGTATGACGTTTGGAACAGCGCCGCCCGTGAGTGTATTTGGCGCAAAAATTTTATACGAAGTTTCTCGATGGCGATACGATAGCGATTACGTTACGCAGGATTCGAATATTTGTGCTTTTTTTTATATAGAACGAGGAAGAAGGAACGTGCTTGGCGCTCTGTAAAAGCATGGCCTCTACAGGCTGAGGCAGAGTTCATTTAACGCCTTGCTTTAGAGAAAAAAATCGCTCGAGTGGGAGTGATTAAATGATTCTAGGTCAATCAGAAGTATACGTTTTAACTTTACTAACTTAACTTTTTACTGGGTTGACAGACAAGAGCACAGACAAACAGATGGATAACTGAGTGATCCTAACAGCAATTTTAACTTCAATTATATCCGTAGAACCCGTGGAGATGAGAGTAGAGAGAAAACAGTAAGTATTGTGCCAGTCTGTAAGCTTGTCTGTTCTATTGACACTGAAAATCAGCCAGGACCAACATGTGTTCCTTTACGAAGGCTAAAAGATCGTAAGAGATCGTCTAAAATCGGGTACTATAGCAATATTTCCGTATCAAGCCAAGACCTATTTTTAATATAATATAGGCTTGCGTTTGACGAAAATTACGCCTGATGGAAAACGAAGTTGTGTTCTAAGATACAGCACGCTTACCTGGAAAATGCCCATTTACCCTAGACTTGAAAATGGACAGCTACAATCTGTCCATTTTCATTTGATCAGGGAACACAGACGCAGGCAGAGAATCCTACTCCATTTTAAGTCACTCAGCCGACGGAGTAAGAAATTAATACGACGAAAATAACTTTTATCAAATGTAAGGTCCTGAAATTGATAGTGACTTCCACCGCACAGATGCAATCTGCCACTCAATCCGAGAGGCGACTGAAATTTGACAACACAGATCAAGCCATGAAATGTTCGAAATGACACTTCTGTTGTATGCCGTGCCGTAACAACAGGTTAATGTTTGGCTGACTGATTAATAAAATTAAATAATGATTTGTTACCTAGATGTGATTTTAGGTAGGGTAATCCGTTTTTAAATCAAAATGCGGTTGCATAATTGATGTCAAATGATTTTAAATGACGCATTGTGGATGATAAACAAAACATCCATGTACCTCTACCTATGTAAAATACATTATCTGTCTGTATATACGACTCTCCTACTACACGACTTAATTCTAAAATGGATTTGGAGATTTCAATGTAAAACTATTCAAATTTAGCTGTAAATTATTACGAGTATGTTGCATTTTTGCCTTGTTGATAAGTATCAGTAGGTATACTAGAATATCAGCAACTTTTAATATTTAATCATGCACAAAAATACTGCATTTTATTAAAATACGGCAGAATAAAAATGTAACAACAGTACGCAAAAGTACGCAACAACAGTAAAGACAATTCGGTATAATGTAGTTTGAGAACATTCGCATCTGAGCCATTCCGCAGATTCCCCCATCGATTGCAGGAAATTGTTTCCGAGATAGGAGGGGGTAAGACCAATAAAGATCTAAGAATGTGCTTAAAAATTGTTAACAAAATCTTGCAGTGTTTTTAAATTGTAGGGGTTCCAGCATCCAAAAGTTTTAGTCGAACATGAAAAAAAATTTGGTCTGGCCACGTTGTAGTCAATGCGATCAAGTAAATATTTTTTGATTAATGGCTTCGTCGACGACATGATACGCTAAGATAAGGATGATGATGATGAGGTAATGATTGATATAAGATGATGTGATAAGAACTCGTAAGGCCTATATGAACAATTTTCGGGTCTAAACGCTCAAATTTCTCTTAAATTCGTTACAACATATTTAAGTCCATCCGATTCAATATAATTTAATTCTCCTAGCTTAATAGTTAGTCGAAAGGGCCGAAACTCACTTATCTCGGCACACTAACGGCTAGCATGTCAAAGAGCCTTTTTCGTACATAAACACTTACTTGTTGTTTACTAAGTTAGTTGGAGCCACACTGAGCGCCAAAGCCTGTGTTAACAGTCCAGCAAACTTACGAGTCATAATGCCCAGAAATTTTGAACAGTTTGCGGTTGAGGCGCCTAGGGTACTAACTTTATAAGGCAGAACATTAAAGCCACCTTGCACCGACCTGGGTTAGACGGTAACTCGGGGTTACCTTGACTTATTTGTATCGTCTGACGTAATGTAAACACCCAGTTAGTCTGACCCGCTCGGTATAGGTCTGTCAGACTCATACTTACGGGACAAATTTTTAGTGTCTCCTCCAGACACTACCGGGGAGGGCGTTCTTACTGGGTACAGGCTCGTCGAATAAAACCCCAACTGGACTCCTTCCGTGAATTTATTCGAAGTGAACTCTACACTATGTAGCAGCATAACTATTTTCATAACATCGTGTAGAAGGCAGGATCTCAACAAATTTGGGGGATTGATGAAGCGAAAGTCTAGAGAGCAAGAGCAAATTCGTCCTCTCTTTGCTGCCTTGACTGACGTCTGGTCTCCGAGTTGCCATGCATCCAACCTCATAGACTAACTTCGCCTTGGATGCATGGCACAATTCACCACAAATTAGTATGAATATCCTTTGCCACAAATTCATACCTAAATGCCTAAGTGAGCTGCTTCAGACCGACCGAAAATACGTTGCCTATTTGTAACACTTTTAGCCTGTCTGTGACGTAATGTAAAAGGCTGCGCTTACGTCACAGCTGGCGTCGAAAGTCTCAGGCCTATTGAAGCGAAAAATTAAGCTGAAGGTTTTTGTAGGCGAAGACACGATAGCGTTATTTACATTACTTAGTAAGTAAAATTGTGTACGAAGCTTTACATTGCGAGGCTGTGAATCGAACGAGACAGAAGCAGTTGAAGGATCGCTGGACTGTAATTTTCTTTTTCTTTTAGTTGTTTTTAATTCATTTAGTTTGTGTTCGATTTCTAAGTACCTTCACTTGTATGTACAGTAAGTAAATGCATGATATCAATTTGTCATGCTGCATAAAAAAGTTTTACCCTTTAAAGGATATACATACATTGGAGTACAGGTTAGCTGGTTGAAATTTTTAGAATAATTATTATAGACATCCTATATCCTTCACAATGTTAGGACTATGCTTAAAAAAAAGGCGTCCATTTAAATCTGTCATACCTATGTGTCGGTCGCCACATCGTCGCTTGTCGTTTTGAGAGTGTTACGCAAAGGTTCAATCAGTGGAGCAATTTAAGCACGTGTTCACGGTAAACGTGGTTGGCAAGCAGGTCCGTCGCACGGGACAGCTGTGTACAGTACCCCGTCGAATGGCGCTCTCAGGGAAGAATTTAAGCACGTTTTCACGGTAAACGTGGTTGGCAAGCAGGTCCGTCGCACGGGACAGCTGTGTACAGTACCCCGTCGAATGGCGCTCTCAGGGAAGAATTTAAGCACGTTTTCACGGTAAACGTGGTTGGCAAGCAGGTCCGTTGCACGGGACAGCTGTGTACAGTAAGTACCCCGTCGAATGGCGCTCTCAGGGAAGAATTTAAGCACGTTTTCACGGTAAACGTGGTTGGCAAGCAGGTCCGTCGCACGGGACAGCTGTGTACAGTACCCCGTCGAATGGCGCTCTCAGGGAAGAATTTAAGCACGTTTTTACGGTAAACGTGGTTGGCAAGCAGGTCCGTCGCACGGGACAGCTGTGTACAGTAAGTACCCGTCTAATGGCGCTCTCAGGGAAGAATTTAAGCACGTTTTCACGGTAAACGTGGTTGGCAAGCAGGTCCGTCGCACAGGACAGCTGTGTACAGTACCCCGTCGAATGGCGCTCTCAGGGAAGAATTTAAGCACGTTTTTACGGTAAACGTGGTTGGCAAGCAGGTCTGTCGCACAGGACAGCTGTGTACAGTACCCCGTCGAATGGCGCTCTCGGGGAAGAATCCACGAGTCGTTGGTCCCACGCATTATGAGCGTCTCCCTGCCGAACTCAAAAATGACCCGTCTGATGAAGCATTTAGACGCAAACTGAGAAACCTTTTGTTGGAAAAACCATTATACTCTGTTAGTGAATTTGCAGACATTGCGTTATAGATTATACTGTTTTGTACCTGCCTTACCTAATTGTTATCATTTTCTTTTTGACTTTGAACGGTACTTTCAATGTCGCTTCTTATCTTTTAGCTTTAATTTTATTTTATGTATTTAAATTTGACGATCCTTATTGGTAACACTGTTTTTATTCTTGTTAAATGCTATTTTTTATTTTATTTTATTACGTGTACATTACTTTGTGACATCGAATTATTAGTTTTAAATTATTTTATTTGTATACTCTTGACAATTTCAATATAAATTCTCCTAACTTGACACTGTACAATTTATGGTGTAATTTTATATTGAATGAATAAATAATCTAATGCCAATTTTCACGCAAGACTCGTCTACCAAGACGTTTCAAGGGCTCCACCTCACCGTTTCGAAGCCGTTCCGTCCCCTCAAAACCGGCGCCAAGGTGTAGTTCCGTTCCGGCGGCAAACGACGCCGTTCCGGTAACAGCCGACCCGCTGGGCAATTTGCTTTCTATTTCCCGCCGAATAGACCATTTGCCGAAACCAAGAATGGCCCTGCTACAACATATTTGACCCCGGAATTCCTATGGTATAATCCAGGAATCTCACAATGACATCGGGCTAAGGTCCCCGCACGGGCTGAGTGCGGAGGCCACATCCTATAGTGAATGTCAGTTTCGTATACAGGTACAGGTTAGGTAATACGGTATTTTTCCTTTACTGAAAGTAGGAATTATGGAAAATTTAAGATTTAAATTTACACGAAAATTTTACAGCTGCAATGCCACGCAGACTATCTAGAAATGAGACTATTTATTAAAGGTTTCTTTTTATCATTGAACAAAGAACGGACAAATAGATCTCTTTTGATCAATTTCCCTCTACAAAAACTGATCTTGCAGTGGAGAATAAAATATAGATCTAAGAACTCCTTCCGTTCAATGTGTAATAACTTTTCTTTCGGTAATAACAAACGGTTCGGAGGCGACAAAAACTGCCTTTATTAATGTTTGCACCGAACATTGTTACCTTCACAATCTCATTTTGCCACAGTGTAAAATATTCAATGGAATTACTTTTTGTACTGCTGCTTTTGGAGGCTTCTCGTAAATGAATTATTGTATTCTGTGGTATGTACAATTTGGTGGATATGTCAAGACTGTAGAGGCAGTTAATAAAATGGCCACATGGAGCTGTTGTGCGATGCCGTGGGAATATTAATGAAACTGAAGCGGCCTGTGACAAGCGAACACTTGAGTCAATCCGTGTTTACGCACTCGGGTAAACGAGCTTTGCTGTTAGAGAACTGCTTTAGGTTCCACTAGGGATTTAGGTATATAAACTGAGGTAAAGGTAGAAATAGAAAGCAACCTTTGTCGTCAGCAACAAAAGTAAATTAACAAAAGCGTGTGAGCTCAGAGAATGGGCGATAAATATTAAATTCAAGATCTACGAGTGTGATCTTCTCCCAGAAACAGCCGGGATTGCGGTGCCGGAGCGCGTTTCTTTCGATGCGTATTTACAACGAGGGCCATCTTATTCCGCCTCCATTTTGTACAACAATGGACGAAATCTAAATGCAGATAGAGTGAATGAATATTGGGATCACGTACAATCGTAATGAAACTTCTCGGGGCTGAGTACCTAATGTAAATAATTTACCTCTGCAGAACAAATATGAGTTCGGTAATAGCGTTGCGTCGAAAAGTTTGATTTGTGAATTAATGTTGTTTTGACTTTCATCTCGAGTGGAATATAGTTAGTACCTATCTCTAGGTACGCAGGTATTTTGATGGACAATATTATTAGTGAAATAAAATAACGTGGCCTTTCACTTGGAGATTGTGGTCGGGAAAAATATAGGTACATTTCCTTACCTACATCACGCAAATCGAATCATTCCGTGATCCATTAGTCTCTGTGCTGAATATTTCCTAGCCCAGGTATGTTTGGAGCTCAGTTAAATATGCAGCTTTTTACTTAATTTCGTCTGAGTTATTAGTATTACGAAAGCGAAATACTGAGTTACTCCTTAGTTTAAGTTTTATGTTTAATTTTATCTCCATATATAACGTCATAGTTTTAAGTAGTGTGTGGTGCCAACAAACCTTCAAATTTTCCCCCAGGTTTATTAACATAAACATCCCCAAATCACCAATTTTTGAGAACAAAAGCAAGTCAAAAGCGAATGTTAACGCGCGAGTGTCAAAAGTAAATTTCATTAATTTTTCATTTAACACTGTACAAATTACATCTCATCATTTAAGTGGGTAATTAGAAGATAATTTCATTTCGTTAATCTAAGAATTCGGGGAGCCATTAGGCTCATACTTAACATTATTAATTCCTTAGGACCTTTCATTCCCATTTGCTTCATAATTATCATAATTTTAATAAAACCACACCCATGTTCACTTTTTATTCAACATTGTGTTCGTGTTACATCGTTATAGAATGGAATAAATATTTGCGCCGATGGCAGCTTTCATATGTAAATTCTTTCGTGCCATTAATTCGGAGGGTTCGGTAATATAATGCAATAATAAAAACGATTTAGTGCAGTTTTTCCACCCTTTCGAGCTCAAGTGCCTACACATGCAGTATTTCTGATTGCGCCGCCGCCGTATTTCATTTCCTTTCAGAGTGCAGATTTATTTTGAGTTGTGGGGTAAGAAAGATTACATTTGTTACAACTTTTATAAGACGTATTCACGATTTGAATTGCTCAATATTTTAAGACTTTATAAACGAAAGTACTAAATGAATTTTTGACTCGCGATAATATTGAGTCATAAGCAACAACTCTACAAAGTTCAAGTTAAGTTACTCTTTAAAGTTGCATTCGTTTTCTAAATTGCGCTGTTATTTTCTTCATTCCATGTAAAACGTTGCGTGGTAGAGATTGCTTTGCAGCTATAAAGCCGCCTCCCCATCTTGCCTTTTCATTTTGTAGTCTCATTGTACTGTTTTGTAGTGTTTAAGAAAGAATATTTGTATTGTACACATCGTTCCTAGATAAAAGTATGCTATTGAAAGAAGATAAGATATAACAACTATCCGTAGACTAACGTCTGTGTTACATAATAAAAAACACCGTGCGATCATATTTTCTTCCTGACGTAACATTATTAAAAGCTTTGCGAATTTCACCGATATCGGAATTTGCAATCTTCAATAGAGTAAGTATGCGATATATTTCGTCAAAAATCTGCTACATATAAGGGTTATGCCTTCATTCATCAAGTGTTAAGAGTAACTTTGAATGGGATATTTTTAAGCAAGTGGCCGGATATAAGTAGCTTTGGATATGCCGATGTGAAGATGAAAAGAAAGAGGCTTTGCCCATCAGGCAGACAGTATACCATACTATATGAAGTCAACATGTTTGTCAAAAAACATATACTTAGGTACAGTCACAATGATCTGCACAAGCTCTTGTGTCTATGTGATTATATTCTCTTTATCTGTAACAATAGAGCCGTGCTTAGATCATTGTGAACGCGTCGGTAGCTTAGCTACTTTTGCTGCTGACTGTACACAGCTTATTCAGAAAATTCAACAGCTACATAATACAGGTTCAATGTCAAAATAAAATAAAATACGATTGCGAATAACCAACTTAAAATTAAAAACCGAAAACCCGACTGCAATTCTGGGAAACAATATACCCTATCACTTTCACAACTGAGACGAATCCAATGACACTTCATACGTTGAAATCGCTCAAACGGTTTAGGTTGTAGAGCGTGCCAAACAATTAGACATACATAACATACGTGTACGCTCGAAAAACATACCTAGCACTCCTTGGGCAGTTGGGTAAAAAGGAATCCATTGAGCATTCCAAGTAGGTTACGTTAAAGGCTGAGTCGGTTGGGCAAAAATGTTAACATACTCATTATTTCACAGAAAAAAAAACAAAATTCACAAAAGTGGTTTCACAAAATATTCGAACTATTTTATTCAACACATTACGGTTTACCAATTTATTTACGACATATCCCGTACATTTATTAAAATGGAGCGTGAATTCTGCGCCCGCATGAAAATGCATAATGAGATGTAATCCCCATGCTGGCTGCATTTATACGTATTTGCTTATAATGATGAGTAAGTAGTACGAAACATGCATTTTTCCTGCTTCAGGTATTTCAAAATGCGAATGTTTATTCATGTTTACGCCACTCGACTGGAAATAGAAATATAATAATCATGCTACCTAGGCGTAAGTAATTTTTGATCCCGATGCAAAAAGAGGGGTATTATAAGTTTGACTGCTATGTGTGTGCTTCTGTCTGTGTGTCTGTCCGTGGCATCGTGGATTTTGGACGAGGTTTGATTTGAAACCAGGTTGTCTAGCAGTCGTTCTTAGGTAAGTTTCATAAAAATCTGTTCAGCCATTGTTGAGATATTGAGCTTTAAAATTAAAACGTGGGGGGTTTTTCAACTTTTCCATTCGTGTCAACTTTTATAAACTCATCTAATTACTAAGTAAGGGAATGATCAGTTAGAATTTGATACTTCCAAAAATGAACATCTAAGTAGCATTCTTTTAGGTAACTTCTCCCAGTAAATTGGCTTACCTACCCTCTTGATGAGGGACAAATACCCTGTTCCCTTGGAGCGGGTGAAGGGTCACGGCCCTTATAAGTCTTACATTGTAAACTTACTGGCGGTAAAAGGGACAGCATAAAATCCGTTACGATCCACGAGCCGAGCACGAGTTTTAGAATCCTGCGTAACGTTACGTTATCGTAACGAAATCAAGAAACCTAATTCTAAATTTAAGTTCCAAATACGCTCACGTTCGGGCGCTGTTCCAAACGTCATACAATTTTCTTGATAACGTTTTCTACTCGATTAAGTACCTACGTTACGCAGGATTCGAATATTCGTACCCGGGCCTCTGTAGGCTTGGCCCCCGTAATGGTACTAACTACGCTCTCTTAATCTTAAGTAAATACATATTTATGGAAATCAGGAAACGTTTACATATTAATGCACGTGACTGTACATATTTTTTTAAAGTGATAAAAAGACGAGTTAAGTAGGTACATGTATACATATTTGTATCTGTAACTTAGTTGAAACTTATAGTCCATTGAGTGCTCTACATTTCGAGACTATAATCTCGTTTTTAAAATAAAGTGACTAGGGAAGTTCTTCCCGTGTACCCTTCAATTAATCTTCAAATTACTCGACAGCATCATTCACTAATCGCACACCTAGTCTGAATACAACACAACAAGTCTTCATTGAACACCGAAATAACAAACAAAACAGAACAAAGATAAAACAATCCACAGAATTTTATGTGGTTATGGATTTATGGAACCTCAAAAATGCGCCCGTGAAACACTTAAGGAAATGCTGTGCCGTAAGCACGACTTGTCGAATCCTGCGTCACGTAAAATTCGAATAGTAAACTATAACGAGTTTGTATGACGTTTGGGACAGCGCCCGCCCGTGAGCGTATTAGGAACTAAAATTTAGTATGAGATTTCTCGATCTCGATACGATAACCGTAACGTAACGCAGGATTCGACAAGTCGTGCTTAGGGCACTGGCATAGACTACGCAATCGATGCGAGATAACATGGGCTATTTTTCGTTATGAAAAAATCACGTTTTCGTGGAATAGCGACAGCCAAACTTGACGCAGCCAAAGCAGAGGGCAAAAGCTCGCAACGTAATAGGTAGAGACCCAACTTCCCACGTTTTTTGACTAGGTTGAACGTCGACTAAAAATTATTTTATCCGAAAGCAGTTGAAGTGAGCGAGGTTTCGGAAAAATCTGGGATAGCCACGGGCGAGGGAAGCAAATTGAAATATTGAGTGCAGCTCTCGACTCGGCTAGAGACGGCAGACGGCATTACCCGCTTATGCATCAGTAAATAAGCATGTACCTACCTAAATATATTATGTAATCTCATATTTTGCCAACGAAATCCAGCAGGCCTTTTGGCCCGGGTATTGACTCTTGACATCTGACGAGTTTTTCGTATTGCCTGTACTTGTACCTACTTACCTCGCATTTTTAACCGACTTCAAAAAAGGAGGAAGTTATGTTCCACTGTATTCAATCGTATATTCATTCAAATTGGTTAGGACTGGTTGAGGAGCAAGCGTACTTGTTGTTGATATGTCGCTAACGCTGCCATTCTCGTTCAACTGAATAGATCAAATTATAGAAACTGTTTTTATCTTTTGTCCTCAGATAATTACTGAATGTGCCGAAGCTCAGGTACTTACCTAATACTTACTGTTTTGTGCACTGTAAAGGGTAAGCTAAGCTATGATAATAAACGATCCGAATTGGTGGTTACGCAGTTTAGCACATCTCTGATGGAGAAGTAGTCTAGTCTAGCTTCCATTGGACCCGAAAAATTACTGCCCATTTTAAAACCATAAAGCCACCCATCAAAGGACAGGTCGCGACAGGCGCGGCAAACAAACGAGAGTCGTACCAAAAAAGGCTTTATTCCATTTCGGGACAATTTACATTAGACTTTACCTAAAAGGAAATAGGGTCTATGTTTAAATTAATAAAAGCTGTGGTTACAGGTTGTTTTATGAAGTGTGTTAACTATTCATAATAGCATTTCCCTCTGGAAAATGTTGAATAATTGGTATTGGACGCGTGCTGTACCCGCGGACGGCCAGACAAGTTTATTGTAGCCTTTCATTGTGTTTTTACGAATGACGTTTGAATTAAATACATGACTTCCATGTGTCCATGTTATAAATAAAAATGTTTACAGAAATTTCGTAGGTACTTAGAAATATAGTGTAGTCCATGTGTGTTGTGTAATACACAGATAATATGACTTGCAACCAGGGTAGCAGAAGTGGTATATCTCTGTATTTAGGCGGTATAAGGTTTAGGAACAATGACCGGAAACCGGATAAGCTGAATTTACGTAGCATGGAATAGGGATAGATCACACATTGTTAGTGCGACGAAGAATGTACATGAAGTGATATACTTACTGTTATTATTGACCGAGTGGACGAAGTGAGCAAAGCGTCTCAGTTTCAGCTTGGACAAATTACATTTGTAATTTATCATGAGCTTTTCGGTGAAGGAAAACATCGTGAGGAAACCTGCACACTCCTGCGAAGCAATTCAATGGTGTGTGTGAAGTTCCCAATCCACACTGGGCCCGCGTGGGAACTACAGCCCAAGCCCTCTCATTCTGAGAGGAGGCCTTTGCCCAGCAGTGGGACGTAAATAGGCCGATGACGAATATGTCTGTCCGGCTATCGGGCTGTTATTCTGTACAGGTCGCATTTCTTAACAGATTCTATTCTATCTAAAAAAAAAACATATATACTCAAAAACGCGGTCGCGAGGTCTATGGCTCACAGAGTTGTTAATGTCAGGTGTTGAGAGAAATGAGCAGTTTTTTTAAGTCATTGTAATTACATTGTAAGACTACAAAATACCAGACTCTCGGCCCGAATCCGAACTAAAATTTTTTTGCTGTCGGGTTTGAAGTTCTCGGTCCATGAGGTCCCGGCGCTTACAAATTTATTTCAGAGTTGCAAAAGTGCTTGGTCGATGCAACTTGTGACTAAAGAGCTGGCAGTTTTCTCTCAGAGAATCAGCATCGCTATTCAGCAAGGAAACGCTGCCGTCCTTTTGGGCACTATGCCAAGGGGGCCTTATTTAAATTTAACGTAGTTTTAGTTTAATTAATTTTAACTTGGACTTAATGTCATTGTAAATTGCTTTTGTTACCTATGTAAATAAATATTTTCTCAATAAAAAAAACATGTAGATATGAAGAGATGAGATGGAGTGTGTGCGTACCTACAAGGCACTAGAATATGATAACATTAATCCATAGAAGTCGCAAGGCGCAGGTGAAATTATGTAAAACATCACTTGCAGTATCTTAACGTATTTAATAATCCTAAATCGACATTCATCCCCTCACTTAAACCGAGTAGGTAAGTATAGGCACGGAATATGGATTCCCCATTACCGTTCATAATTGCGCGAAATTGCAAATTGCCTGCGTGCATTCCGATAGAGGCTCGCTGTGACCTGGATACGATATCGACTGACCTTGCCTGGTGCCGCTGATTTTCATAATCCCTGATGCAAACGAATCAACCGACTGACAATAACTAAGACCCATGACCAATGCTGATCAACTCAAAAGATGCCTTAGTTGCTTTAGTTAAAGTAGGTTTTGCGTAACCCTCGAAATATTGGATGGGACTTTGGAATAGTGAGAAGGTAAATTGTGGCGCGGATATAGCCAATTTACATAAACATAAAATACGGAGCTTAAAAGAAGTGGCTTCGGTTAATAAAGATCATGAGTATTGCTTGAAATAGGTGTGTGATGATCCATTAAACTAATACACTGATAATGTATGATGGTGCGGTCTGAAAGAGATCTCCCTACTAAGTAGGTATATGTTTTTATCTGGGGAGAGTAACCGAAAAACAAGGCGAGTGTTCAGAATGTTCAGATTATTTTAAAATCCGAGCAATCTTTCATTAAGCCCAGTTTGGACTGACAAGAAAAAATTGCATTACGTTATGAAGCTGTAAATCGAACGAGATCGATAGAACCTGCAAGATTTTTCTTTCACTTTAGATGACACCTATCTAAAGTGAAAGAAAAATCTTGCATGTGAATGTTCCATTTATTTGGTACCTATGGCACTTAGAATTCTGCTTAACACTAAATACTTATAGCACCATCTATTTTTTTTTGAGTTCATAGATGGCACTATTGTATTAAGCAGAGGTCTAAAGTAATCCGTATGTATACACACATGGTATCTGGCTTAACCCCTCGTATGCGGGGAGTAAAAGAAAACTGCATTCAAGTCTTTTTTAGGGTTCAGTACCTCAAAAGGAATAAACGGAACCTTTATAGGATCACTTTGTTGTCCGTCCGTCTGTCTGTGTGTCTGTCTGTCTGTCTGTCAAGACCCTTTTTCTCTGGAACGTGTGGACGTAGCATACTGAAATTAATATCAAATACCTGCGGTCCCTTAAAGCTGTGAAAAAATCAACCTTCTAAGTCAACACAATCAAAAGATACAGTCATTAAAAAAGCTATTTCCATACAAATTGCCGAAATCCAAAAACCTAAAGGGTACTTCCAGTTGTCCTAGAAACTTGAAATTTGGTATGAAGGTAGCTCTTATAGCACAACCACTCCAAAAAGTCTCAAAATCTTAAATTTTTATGCCTGTCTGTAGATTTCGCAGACCAATATAAGTTGACCCCACACTGCGTACATTTTGTTTAGGAGCAGGGCTCTGCTAACACTGGACTTCTTAAAACACCGAGGAAAAGCGTTAAAATCTTTCTACGGAACCCTCGTGCACGAGTCCGACTCGCACTTGGCCGGTTTTTTATTTTAATACCTACCAACTTTAGAAATTGCAAAAAAATATGAAAAAGATAGCCTTGGTACGGATCCGTGACTATGCATACGAGGGGTTAAATCGCGACACCTGGAAAACAATATTGAAGACCATAGTGAAATAAAAACGGATCACTCACGTACATGAGTCGAGTTTAGTCCGACATGTTTCGGACTAATCCGTAGTCCTTCCCCTGAGAGCGCACGACTCAGCGGCAGCGAGACGCACACTGCGCGCCGCGGCTCTGCTCGCGCGACTACTACGACTATGTATGTACGTGAGTGATCTGTTTTTATTTCACTATGATTGAGTCTCACGGTAGTTTCATGTTAAAATTGAAGACGACTAATTTATATCATTAACAATAGGTTACCTAATTAGTATTGAATAATCTAAATCTGCCATCATTGTCATCAAACAAAGCGGAAGCTTGTTTTTCAGCTGACGTAAATTAAACGCCGTCTTATCCGTTTAAGTTCTCGAATAACATTGGAAATTTGATATTATTTTGTTATCGTTATCGCGCGTCGTGTTCCCGGACCGCGGCACGGGCTCCTGAGGGTCGAGCACGACTTTACGAATGCTGCGTAACGTTACGGTTACCGTATCGAGATCGAGACACCTTATACTAAATTTTAGTTCCAAATACGCTCACGGGCGGGCGCTGTTCCAAACGTCATACAAACTCGACAACGTTTACTATTCTATTTTACGTTATGCAGCATTCGTAAAGTCGTGCTCGACCCTCTGCCGCGGTTCGGACTCCCGGGACGCTAACTGGGTCACCGTCGCAGCCCCGGCCATCTCGTCGATAAACGACTTAGGACTATATTCTAGTCAGGTTAGGTGATACAGCAGATTAGTAAAGACGAGACATATAGTATTCTTATTTGTAAAGTGTATCATTTAATGCTACTGCCATAGTTATTCGTCATCGTAGTGCTGCTAAAAGTAGGCAGGTATGCATATCGCGTACCTTCCTACTATTATGTATAGTATTATTCATCTTGCATTATACGTAGAAACGCAAGACTTTATTAAAGTCGGCGTAATTAGGTGCGGTAATGTTATACCACAGTCTATAAACGTTCGGAAAGCCAGGGAATGTCTAAATAATGGCCTAAACAATTAATAAATGAGATTAAGATATATAATCTGGTTTTCATGTCATTATCACTAAGGATATTGTCGAATAAACGCCTTCAAATGTCATGAATCGGGCCGAAAGTGTCGGGGTTATCATTCATTCATTTATTACATGCTTTTCACAGGTTACAAAGATCTTATAGTTATACTTACTTAAAAAAGTTCTGCCATGAAACCCTGTAGGGGGGATTCTATTCTATCATAGACATCTGTAACATACGAGGGCTGTTTGATAAGTACCCGTTTTCTAAATATATTAATATCACTGGCCGCAAATAAGTATACCACCTTTTTAAGCCAATTTTCAGAGGCGGGAAAATTAAAATAAAAAATGGCATTCTTTTGTTTTTTTTCTCATTTGATAACGATTCAGTGAAGGCGTGAACTTAAAATTGTTAAAATGGAGAAAGAACAGTATCGGTCTGTAATTAGATTCTTATTTTTGGAAGGAAAAACATGTGATGAAATAAAAGTAAGAATGCAAGCGGTTTACAATGAATGTGCTCCTTCTATGACAACTGTCAGATATTGGTATAACGAGTTTAAGCGGGGGAGAACAACCGTTTTTGATGAGGATCGCCCAGGCCGGCCAGTTGAGGTGACTACAGACGATATGGTTAAGAAAATTTAAAATATCGTTTTAGCCGACCGCCGAAATAAACTCCGAGAAATCGTTGATGCTGTAAACGTTTCAATCGAGAGGGTACAACACATATTAGAAGAAAAATTGGGTATGAAGAAAGTATCGGCGAGGTGGGTGCCGCGTTTACTCACGGAGGAGCAAAAACGGAACCGACTGACTACTTCGGAGCAGTGTTTGGCCGTGTTCAAACGTAACCCGAAGGAGTTTCTGCGTCGTTTCGTGACCGTGGACGAAACGTGGGTCCACCACTACACCCCGGAAATGAAAGAGCAGTCGAAGCAGTGGATTTTACCGGGTGAACCAAAGAAAGCAAAAACCGTCCCATCGGCTGGAAAGGTCATGGCGACCGTTTTTTGGGATTCGCAGGGTATTATACATATTGACTATTTAGAAAAGGGAAAAACAATAACAGGGCAGTACTATGCCAATTTATTGGATGAATTTGACGCCGTGTTGAAGGACAAACGACCCCATTTAAAAAAGAAAAAAGTACTGTTTCATCACGACAACGCCCCGGCTCATTCGTCCAGCGTTGTGACGGCTAAATTAGCACAGTTACGCTACGAACTATTGTCTCACCCCCCGTTCTTCAGATTTGGCCCCATGCGATTTCTTTTTGTTTCCCAACCTAAAAAAATGGCTCGGTGGCAAGCGATTTGGATCAAATGACGAAGTCATTGCCGCCACAGAGGCCTATTTTAATGACTTTCCAAAATCATACTTTTTGGATGGTTTATTGAAGCACGAGTATAGGTGGAACAAATGTATAGAGTTTAAAGGTAACTACGTAGAAAAAAAAATGCATATATACAATTTTTTTTTTCCATAAACGGGTACTTATGAAACAGCCCTCGTAAGTCGGTGCAAGTCGGCCTCAAAATGCTTATGTGTAAAGAGTACTTAAAATTTGTTGTATTTTCTCGACTTCACTTGTTTCCCATGATCACATTTGCCCTAGTTCAAACTCTTAGCAAAAAGCTCAGACCTCGTTCAGACAAAAGTGTTAGGTACTTTATATTTCTCGAAAAGGTTGATAATAAAAGCGGCCAGTGCCCTAAGCACGACTTGTCGAATCCTGCGTCACGTAAAATCGAATAGTAAACTATAACGAGTTAGTATGACGTTTGGAACAGCGCCCGCCCGTGAGCGTATTTGGAACTAAAATTTAGTATGAGATTTCTCGATCTCGATTCGATAACCGTAACGTAACGCAGGATTCGACAAGTCGTGCTTAGGGCACAGTTCTAAAATGCGGACCTGGTGAATAAGAGAGCGGACAGCACATTTAACATTTAAATTCGACCGCCGTTTCCTTGCAAGAATTTATAGGGTCCCGTGCGTGAACCCTTCACACGTACTGTATTTGGACCCTTTATTTCCCTTTTGTCGGTAATCTAGTTGCGTTACTCTTTGTTTTTGTCGTTTTTTGGTTAGATGGTAATTTAGTAGGACTGTCAACTCGCGATTAAGGTCATATGATCCAGCAAAGCTCGCTATCATAGCCTAACCTAACAAACTAGAAAAGTTAAGAAACCCCCCGAATTTTCATTTCGAAAACGGCTGAAACCCATCTTTTAGATTTAAAAAATCAGGCTATTTTAGATTAAAAAAATCATACCTACCTACCTAGGTAATTATCAACAGTTATTGAAAAAAAAAAGTATTTAAGGTGAACTAAAAACCATTAAGTAATTTGCTCACCGGCGACCATAAACACATGAATCTCTGCATAAATAACGCATTAATACAATCAATCATTTGATATAAGGTTTTCCACAAGTTTTCCACAGATAAAAGCTAATAAGACCACACACCACAGTACAGTACCTACCTACCTTTACTCTGAGTTTGCCCGTGACAGATGAGTAAGACACCAGGCCCCAATTTCACGAACATTAAAATTGTCAGTTTACAATGACTATTCGATCTACATTTCTTTGCCAATAGGTACGAAATTGTCATCATTGTGCGTCAATTTGGTGGCTGTCTCATCTTGTAATCAACAAACACAGAATCCTGTGGTTGCTTCGCTCTATTTTATCCTCTCTGCAGTCGCAGCCTCGAACGCCAATGTCATTTTTCGGTACTAAATGCTGACAACACCTGACAACTAATTTGACATTTCGATGCTGAAACAGCCATGAACAACCTTGGAAAATAACACCCCACACAAAGGATCACGGAATATTACGGTTAATATTCTGACATTAATATAAATCCCCATACCATAAGGGCCTCGTCATATATTTCTTTCCTCCCTTCTCTTAAGCCCGATATCTTGACAACAATATTGATTCTCGTTAGAGGCTTTTAGGAAAAATTATCACACTCCATTTTCCGTCTTTGACACTTTTTTTTTATTGGGAACGCGAGCCAAAAATAGCGACGAGGAAAAGCTAAGTAGCTGAATTGAGGGAAGCTTATTTAAATACTAAACAGGTATTATTTATTTCGACTTTTCGGCGGTAATGCAAGAACCATTTAAATACATAGCCGCAAATTTAATTATATTATTTCAAAAACTGATTGCATTAATAGCTGTTTCTGTTTCTAATACCAAACCATTAAAAAATTATAATGCTTCCAAGATCTAAGTTATTTGTCGTTAAATTCAGTAAGTATGCAGGATTCTTTAGACTTTTACTGAAATGTAAAAAAAACAAGAATTATTTTTGTCTGTGTGATATTACTTACTACGCTTATGATTATGACATTCTTGTCTCAGAGAATGTGCACTACGTTCTAGTTCTACGACTCGTAGCACTTCGTAGCACTTCGTAGCACAACTGCGACGGCGTAGCACTTACACGCAGTTACTACCCAAATGGTATCATAACCCTTATCCTTGGAGGTAATTTAATCATATTGAGCTACTTCCTTCATTTACGACTAGACCCTTCTCCGAACTGGCATTTTATGTATATGCGGTCACCGGACATTAGGTATATAACTATACGTATATAGCTGTTGGTACGATACCGGAGTGAGTGGACATAAATCGTGGTTTTCGCTCAGCGAGTAGCGTAGCCGCTACTGTTTAACTTGTTAATTAGTGATCGCTGATTTAATTCTTGCAAGCTGCATGAAGCAAGTCTGGTGTGTCTGTGTTGAATGATTTGAGGAATTGTTTTTCATGTCATGCCTGTAAAAAAAAGATATGCGGTTCTTTTAAAATGGAAATAATGTGAATCTTTTAACATGAAACTACCGTTAGACTTAATAATAGTGAAATAAAATGGATCACTCACTTATACAAGTCACTCAATCACAGTGAACAGACTCAATCGAGTTTTGCCCGTCAGGTTTCGGGCTAATTCGTAGTCATTCCTCTATCCGAATTCCTAAACATGTCGGGTTAAACTCGAGTTACATAAGTTAGATTTAAATTGCAATACTGCAAAATCGTTACAATAGGATTTAGTAAAGGTACCGAAGAGGCATTAAACAGACAATAGATAGGTACAGTTGACACCGGGAACCAAATTGTAGAATTTTCATAAACCGTTTCGAAACCCTTCATGCAATATAAGTAGTGTTGCATCGTTCTAGTAATTTGAAAATTCTAGACTTTCGTTCTTGGTCTCGATATTTTCTGTTATCTAAATCTATCTCTAATCTTTTACTAAATTCTATTATAACAAATAATTTTGCAGTATTTAAGTAGGTATCGCATCGTACATTTGAGGAACTTTCAGGCTTCGGATCAAAAACCGATAGCATATACTTTGACAGAGTTTGACTGTAGGTATTCGTAAGTACCTCGCATAAATCTAGTTACTTCTTCACTCTAAGTTTTTACAGACACGCGACATCCCGAAGGAAGTGAATATTTCCTAGCGCTAATCGATTCGCCAGACGAATCGAATTAAATCTTGCACGCGGGAGGCGCGCCGACGTTCTACTCATCTTCACGCCCGATAGTTTCCTAAAGGCTTTTCAGAATGCTCGAATTGCAGGCATATTCTATTTGATCCAATATTGTACTTTTTTCATGTCATGGTTTTATCACAATCTCCGGTTTACGAAAACGTGCCACAAGTTACGACAAAGAGATTACGGTGAGATTTAGTGTGATTTTATACATTTCTTACATTTTTATCTTATCCTGTGCAAGCGTAGGCGTAGGTGCGTAGGTACTTTTCGAGCTCCGCTCTCTACACGATCGTCATATAAAATCTATGCCGTAGGTGGTTCCTCGTCAATATTCGTCGAATCGATAAAAAATGCTTTAAACTCCGAGGTTGTCCTTGCTGTCACCTCTCCCTAAGTAACTTAAACAAGGATACCTATCTATACGTATTTTTGGCCTATGCCTATATTTCTCCTTAGCTCAACAGGATTTCGTTTGGTCTGAATTATAGTTTGTTTCACGTATAGTGCGGATAGGATACTTCCACGCCCTATTAAATGTGAATTTCCTTGCGACGTTTGCCCTCCCCGAGAAGCTCAGAGAACTAAAACCTATAGGTAGGTACCAGAAAATATAAATAGATCAATATGCCCTGTAAATAAAAAATCAACAAACACGTCAAAACTTCAACAGATTTAACTGAAACCATTTTTCCCCTAACTCACGCCACTTCTTTTTACCGAATTTATTTTCGGTGTTCCGATGGAATCAGCGGGGGCTCTGAAACATTGTTTGTACCGGAAAGGTCAATCTATAGCCCGTCCGGCGCCGGAAGCCGTTTTATTCAAATAATAATGGCCATCGCTGCCCTTTATACACTTCCTCTGAGGTGAAGCGAGCTCAAATCCTATGGAATATTTCATGCAAATATTTTAGGCAAACGGCGATCTCAATGCACAATAAACAAGCCTTTTACATAGTGGATTGTTGTATTTACGCTGAGTGGATGGAGCATTTTGTATGAATGGGCTCCGGTTTCATGGACATAGTATCGACTAAGAAACTGATTTATTTAGATTTGGCACAGTTTTATGTTTACAGTTGACATAATAAACATGGCGTAATTCAATTGAAATACACGCGAAGTAAATAACTATTTTGGGGAACGTACATCTGTAATGTAACCTCTACAAAACCTGACATGACATCTTCTTGATCATCTGAGCATCAAACAGTTCAAATGTCATCACACTTGAACGCACTTTACACACAGGGCATGGCGTGTTCAACATTTCTGAGAAGCGGTTAGTTCCGATAGACTTTACGAGTAAATCTGCCATCTGACGGACGGCTACCTATTTTCCAAGATGCAGTCGGTTCAATAGGCCATGAAAGGACGCTTATGGTCTGTTTTACCATACTCAGATAAGTTATATCTAGCAAATAAATGTGATGTCATCCCTGTTAGTTCTAACAAAATAAACAGAGACGGTATGAAAGATATCTGTCAGAATATATTTATTGGAGGGTGGTGAAACAGGCGTAAACAGTGTAAACAAAACACTATATGCTTACAGAGGAATAATATCTCTTTCTTAAGTGTAATATTAAGAGTAAATGACCTAACCAGATTAAAATTAAAAACAGAGAACCCGGCTACAATTCCCGACAATATACCCTATGTGACATAGGCCAATATCCGTCCCACCACTGAGGGTCGAGCACGACTTTACGAATGCTGCGTAACGTAAAGTCGAATAGTAAACGTTGTCGAGTTTGTATGACATTTGGAATTGGAATATGAGCGTATTTGGAACTAAAATTTAGTATGAGGTTTCTCGATCTCGATACGATACCGTAACGTTACGCAGCTTTCGTAAAGTTGTGATCGACCCCCTGAGGCGAAATTAGTGACACCTTATACGTTGACATCCGTCAAACGGTATAGGGTATAGAGCGTGCCAAAGAATTAGACATACATACATACGCTCGAAAAACATAATCCTCCTTCGGCAGTCGGGTAAATATGGCATAAGATTTCCAGCTTTGAAGCAATAAATTTTAGTTGTTGTCGTACATATTTAATTAAACTGTCTTGTAAATAAATTTGTGATTACTTAGGTATTTCTAAATTAGAAATAAAAGACGCTTCTCTTAAGTGTATACATATTTTGCTTTAAATGTGATTTTAATCCACGATGACCGCTTCGTGATCTGGAAACGGAACAGGAAATCAAACTGCGGGATGCGCTAAGGAAAATGGATGAGATAGGTTATGATGTCCTTTGAGGAAGTCAAGGCTTTAGTTGGATATTTTCTTATTTAAATATAAATATTTGATCTAGACAAGCGGCAGCGTTACAAGCCAAGTTCAAGAAAAATGAATTGGCGACGCAGCAGCCGACGTGTGTTTAAAATATTACACGAACAAGTGAAATCTTGGGCTTGAATTTTAAATCATAACTTAATTTTTATTATTTGTTGTTATCGTCGCCCATAAGAAAACGAAAAATAATAACCACGTTTCTCTTTAATTTATTACTTACCTTTATTTATATTTGTCGTTTTAGTGATCTTCTCTTAGTAATACATACTTACTCTGTAAAAATGTCAAGCATCCAGTTAGCTACTTCGTTTTTAAAGATAGAAGATGGATGGACGAACAGGCAGCGGAGGCTTGGTAATGTATAGAGTCCCATTGGTATGGAACCCTAGGAACCAAAGTTAATACGTAGTTAGCTTGTTAACGCGAAACTCACTATGATTTTAAAGCACTTCATTACTTTGCAAGTAACTTAAGTTTCATATTTTAACGATGGCAGTCAACTAGGTACTCCATTCGAGAAACTTGGTCGTTGCAAGTTTTAACGGTCTTTTAACACAGGTTAATTTTACGACGAACTTTCACGGTTACTTGTCGATCAGGGTATCTATCGAGTTTACAGATCATATTTCGATAATGATATTTAATCAATATAGGTCCAAAGGTTTCTACCACTGCTTTGTGTTCAAGTGTCTTACGCGCGTGTGGTAATGGTAGCGAGAATATTTTTTTTATTCATAAATATGGACCTCCGCGAGGTAACGCCTGATTTAATCAATTAATACAAATAGAAAGATACAATACATATTAAATAATATATTTATCACCACATCACAATGTTTTTCAGGTGCTAATATTTGAATAGCGTGTTTAGCGCTGGTAAGGTTGGAGGTTAACCTTTATTACGAAAATTATTTTCATTTGAGCCACGATCAAACAACAATAAACTTGTCGTTTTGGGCAAGGACCATAAAACCAAGAGGACTGCCAATGTCTATACGATGCCGCGTTCCTTTGAAATAATAAGCGTGCTGTAGCTAGTTTTACTACGGAGGGGTCTCTGTACCATTCATTTGGTATGACATTTAGACCTCTGGCTAACACAATAGCGCCATCTAAATTCGTTTTTTCTTTCAGTTCATTGATGGCGCTATTGTGTTAGCCAGAGGTCTAAGTGTCATACAAAATTAATGGTACAGAGACCTGTCTATAGTGAAACTAGCTACAGCAGGCTTATTATTTTACAGGAATGCGACATTGTATAGCCATTGGCAGTCCTCTTGATTTTGGGGATTATAGTGACCCTCCATGACCACTTAATGTTGCCAAATGAATGCCAATATAGGATGTAGGAGTAAGGACATAAAAACAATTATTGAAATGTTTTTTTTTTTATTATTTTCGCTTCGGCTGTTTAAAATGTTTACTGTAGTATAGGTACTTACCCCATCTATACTCCGTTTCTTTTAAGATTTGATTTAACGGTCAAACTATCACATTATGTTTTCCCGTAATTCGAAGACAAATGGAAAAAAGTACATGAACTCTAATCACATTTATTACCTACTGGTATTTACTGTTTTCCTTACAGTATAAGTCTAGCGAAAAGTTTTTCCACAGGTTTGGCAGACATGTACCTTGAGTATCCTAGCGGTGCGCTAAGAAGGGATTTTTCGAAATTCCCACGGGATAGGGAACTAGCCGATTTTGTAATATTTCACGGGGCAAAGCCGCGGGACATGAGCTAGTCATAATATATCGGTCGCGACGAAATATGCTGACTTCAGACTGATGCCCCAATTATTCCCAACTTTCACCTCAATTATTAAATACCTACCTCAAAGGCTACGGACTTCGAAACCCATTTTAATATTACATTCCTTCAATTCAGGCGAGCTATTTTTTATACAATGGCCTGAAATTTCAAGTAAATTTTGTTCTTAAATTAGAAAGCTAGCTAATGTTAGTTACTCTCCGGCACAATTAACCGCTCACCCTATTTTTTACCATTTATTGGTCGAGTGAACGAAGTGAGCGAAGCGTCTCCTTTTCAGCTTGGACAAAAATGCTTTCGTATGTCTGTCCGGCTGGGCAGTTTTACAAAGCTACAATTTACAAGCGGAAGTTTCTTTCTAACAAAAGGTGATAGAACGAGACTTCCGCTTGTAAATTGTATCTTTATAAAACACATCCCCTCTGCAGGTCGCATTTGTCAGCCGATTCTCGTGAAATTTTGTGAGCAGATTCGATAATTATATTAAGTACCTGTAGGATTTTTACTGTCTGTTAGTTTTTTTTAATAAAAAAAAAAATGTTCAAACTTATCCTTTTTATGTTGAAATTGAAAATTAACCCCTCGTTTGTTTCGCAGGCTCCTACGTCTGCTTCAAAAATGGGGTAACTATTTAAATAAAATGGTGGCTCCTTGAGAACAAAAATCTATTTGACGAAGGATTACAAGTGGAAACCTTTCCTATTAACGTAAGTAGGTACCTAATCTTTATATTAGCCTGATTGCTACGTAAATATTCCAGGGAACACGAGGAGACCGTGCCAAACACGAGGTAACAGTGGTGCCCGTCCGTCTGTCACAGGCAATATCTCGGGCACATATTTTCATGGCTAACCTCTCTTGTTGACGCCGGTATCCTATATTACACTGGCATATTGCCAGAAAGGCTGGAAATTTCACGGGTACTTACCATTGTATGAGCCGACGTCAACAGAATACAGATAGGAATTTGTGGAAGAATTTTAGCGGAAGGCACTTTCAGTTTCAGTAAGTAGCTGATATATTCGTTATTCGCACTGACGAGGAGTATGCTTATTCACTTGACAGGAAAGTAAGCATTATGTATTTTTGAGACAATCATTAAGTAGGTAATGTACGTAGATAATTAAAATTCACTAAATTTAAGTTTTCCTTGGAAATTGGACTAAGCTATACGACGGTAAATAAATTGTGGTAGAGGATTCGACTCGCATTAACGGGAAATAAAACTACTTACTGTTCTTCTGTGTTCTTCATTTTCATGACAAGTTCAGGATTCGCAGTTTACTACATGTACGAAGAAACACTAACATATTTAAAGCGGTGCGACTTTGATGGCGTTATATTTGCATATATACGTATAAAATATCCAACATAACCCACGAGTTTATACAGGAGATAATAATGACTACACTATTTCTCAGCAACTAAAACTCATTTTTGCGTAACAAATTAACTAAAAGTTATCGCAAAATTTTGCACCATTTTTGGTAATTTCCAATCTTATTTCTGACCTCACATAAATCTTTCCGCGTAGGTACTTCTACCAACAGGCGTTACCCCACTGAGAAACCCTGACCTAGAATAATTTTGGCTGCGTATCGAAACAATAAATCTTCAGGCCAGCAATTCTGGCCAGTGTTTCCTTAGCCGAACTTCAATACTTTCAGATAAATGTAGTATTTTCGTTCGACAGAGCAGCATTGTTATAAGTTACAAGCTTGTCTTTGTGCTACGCTTGTCTCATTCGAATAATAAATAAATATCGCGGGACAATTGACACCAATTGACCTAGTCCCAAACTAGACAAAGTCTGTATGTACTATGGGTACTAGACAACAGATAAATATACTTATGTGTATAGACAAATACATACTTAAATACATATATATACAAATATATACTCAGACATAGAGAACCAGTGTTTCCAGAATTGGACTTTTTTTCTTTGTTGAGAGATACTATTAGTAGACCCAGGATTTTTTGTCGCAATGACGTCACAATAGGGTAGTTTGGGGAATAAATAGAACAGTGTTAATTCCATTGAACACCAATATACTAAGTTGCCGTATTAAACAACACAATTCCATTGACCTTGTACATTGTGCGAGGTCCGTCCGGATCGCTACCACCATCTTGCTCGCTAATCCTGCCGCTAGGCAGCAGTGCTCGCACTGTTGTGTTCCAGTGTGGAGAGTAAGACAGCCGGTGTAATTACGGGCACAAGAGGCATTTCATCTTAGTTCTCTAGGTTGGCAACGCTTCTGTAAACAGGGGGTTGCGGATGTCAATGGCGGTGGTGATCACTAACCATCAGGTGACCACTTGCTCGATTGCCTTCCTCGTCGTATAAAAAAAAATCCCCAAACTTAACGCCTTTGAGACTAAAATCCGGGGTCTAATTATTAGGCATCAACCTAACTCTGATAACATTTGTTTCAGAGTAGCGTGAATCTGTCACCCGGTAGTGGGTGAATCCGAGCAGTTTTTTTTATACCACGTCGGTGGCAAACAGCGTGCGGTTCGACTAATGTCATGCTATTACCGCCTACTAGGAACACATGCAACACTACAGACCACATTTGATCAAAAGGATCAAGATTACTTTGAAAACGCGAGGCGTATCCCATTAATATTTACAGTTGACAGATACTTGAACTAAAAGATACGTCTCATGTTCAATTAGTCATTATTTAAACATGTATCGGACTCGAATGATTCCTTCGAGTGTGTACCGACGATGCAGCTCGATTGCAATAATAGAAAGTTTCCGATTCAGCGATAAAGCGCACCCTGCACTCCAGCCCGATATGAATCACTTAAGACCAGCTGCCACTACCAGCCACTGGAAATAACCAATACTTATATTTGAATAAATAAAAAGAAAAGACAACATTTCATTAAGAAATAAAAACTTTTATTATTATCAGTTCAAATATCGTATTTACAATTTTTTAAACGAGTAAAAGCACATTGTTTATTACATTATAAATAAAAAAGTCATATCGGACAAAATTTCGTGGTACTTAAAATAATTAAAATGAAATTATAAGAATTATTACATAGTAGGTATATCATTAGAGTAAAATAAATCTCAAGGCCTGCGCGACAACAATGGCAACTCGTAGGACTGTGCACTAAACAATAAAATTTATTATCTATTTACACAATTCGTTCCTCCGCAGCAGCCGACATAAACATCAGTTCTTCATTATACAAATGCAAATTATTTATACAATAGAATTTCCACTATCCTCGACATAAATGCTCCGCGTTACCGCCCAACATATACTATGTCACGCGCACAGGGTGCGACCGGTGCCTCACTCAACGGGTGAAATATTTACTTTGCCTCTTTCCATAACTTAATAAAATTCAACAAACCATATTGCGTTTCACAGACTATACAATTTACGTACTATTTTGGTGTTCGGAACCGATTCAAGGGGCGCGCGGGGCGGTGGAGGGCGGCTTTGTGACTCGACAACACACACGCGTTACTCAGAATGTATTTACAAATTATTATTACACTAATGGCCATTCAATTTAATTGTCGCTGACACGAGGTTTATCGTACGGACGTCACTGTAGCACTGGAGTAGGTAGGTATCTACCCGCGACAACTAGCAACTATGTTGTGCCCGCTCGCCCCCGCTTGGCACAAAAATCGTATCTAAAGCTCAGTAGAAGTACCTATTATACGCTACGCTAATAATTTGATCTACGCTCAATATTGTTTTCCGGGCACACTGACAACTCGTATTCTACTTCTGCTACTAAAAACATTGATTTTACAGTGGCAGTGGTGTTGACATTTATTTAAGAAACTTATGTCGTACAAGGCAAGGTATTTTAAGATTTTACGTTACCTAATTAATCGTGTGCGGCGTTCGTATAAAAAACTGTTACCGCTAACTTAGCGCGTAACGTCGACTCCTACTGTTAACTTACAAAACCCGAGTAAAGTCTTTATTGCTATTCGAGTCAATAACGGCGTTTTCATATGTGAGCTGCCGTGGGCCGCGGGACCGGGTTTGCATATTCGGCCTTGCGAGAGGCGCCGCCCCCGCGGCTACGATCAAACGGATCTTCGAATGCGATCCCCAAATCGTCTTGTTATAGAAAATACCGGATATTTTTATAAGCCACTATAAACTGTTGGCACAAATTGGTGTTACTGATTACGCGACCTAACTCTACTATTTAATCACAGTTTTTTTCACAAAATTAGACAAGACGATGTGAAGTATCGCATTTTGTGACTTATTACAGTAGGTTTGTACTATAGTCGGGCTGCCAATGTGCCGGGGCGTACGCTACTGACATCGCACTCCTAACCTTACAGTGAGGGACCACTAAAATTCGACTAAACTGGTTAAATTCACTAGTCTTTAATCTAGACGGAAACTACATTCGACTACACCCCTATCTCTCTTTAACATAACAAAGGAATAAATTTAGTATAGTTTTTTTTTACAAATCGTCAAATCCTATCACAATTTACAGTAGGACGGTCCCACACATCATAAATTTGAGATCTGTTCGCGATATTATACAAATTTTGGTAATAGATAGCTATCTCCGTTCAATTCTCTTTGCGTCACCGGAGCTCGAGTCCGTCGCCGCGCAACCGAGGGTGGAGCAAGCGAGCCGGCGCCTACGTCACTAGTTGAGCACCGTGGAAGGAATGAGTGTCGCGAGACTGCCGCGCGGGTCGCGCGAGAGCGCCGCGACCTGACCACCGATACCCGAGACAGATCGCTGAAGAGAGCTTATAAACCAGAGGCCCCAGCATACCTGGTTATTTCGCGAACATAATTTTCGCTCTCCGACATGGAGGGGTACGCTAGGGCCCCCGGGAAGGTATACTGATTTCGCTAGCGACTCCCGCGTCATGAACTGTGCAGCTTTAAAAGAGTGCATCAAGAGTTAAATCACATCATCGATATTATCCATTTGTAAATATAAATAAACATCTTCAAAATTTTTCCCAAATTATGAGCATATATCCAGCATAAAAATCTTTTAAAATAACACTTCATACTCTTCTCAATTATAGATATACCTCCCTATAGGTATATGGCACA
This sequence comes from Clepsis dumicolana, assembly GCA_963691665.1. Lineage (NCBI taxonomy): Eukaryota > Metazoa > Arthropoda > Insecta > Lepidoptera > Tortricidae > Clepsis > Clepsis dumicolana. Next base: position 4,229,064 of record OY829517.1, read on the forward strand.
CTGCTCTGTTTATATATTTATACATTAAAATTCATACACTCGATACCTATCAGTTTACCTTGTCACCATAGAATAATTGAATTATATGGATGGATATTACGTTAGAAGCTTAACAAGCGCTAATATAATATTCGACAAATTATAGTATAGCGCGACGGGTCGTCGGATCGAAACGGATGCCGGCGGCATTCGATGCCTGCCCGAGCCCTGTCCGCGGGAGAACTATCACGGACGTTGGTCCACGGATACGAGTCAACCATATTCGACCGTTGATTAACCTATAGGAATTGAAACGTACCTACTAACTAATGGCCTCGCGGGCTGGCCTGGCTCGGGCTCACTTGGCGGCCGCGTGCCGCGCCTCCGCGTGCAGGCTCACGCCCTCCACGGAGAATATCGACACCTCTGCAACAAACAAACGCCAATTGTTAGCTCGAATCATCTCGGTAATAAATAAATAAACACGAATAATAAAAAAACCGAACAAGTGCGAGTCGGACTCACGCAGGAGGGCTCCGTACAAAGATTCCCCTGCTTTTCCCCAGTGTTTTAAGTTGACCAGTTTTAGCAGAGCTCAGAGTTCCTAAGTTAAAATCATCGCCAAGGAATAACCACAAACATTTAAACGAAGTTATTCAACAAATTATCGGCGGTAGGGCGATCGCCAGCTCAAATTGTGGAATACAATTCAAATTCAAAGCCGATAGCATCACTAGTTCCTTATATAACCAGCTGTGTCAATGGTTCCTTCTTACAATTTTGGTTCGGAACCCTAATAAATAGAATACGAGAAGGTATGTGACTAATCGCTCAATTGTTTCAACAATTAAAGAGGATAAATTACTAATTATTATTAGAAATCGATGCCTCTACGCTCGACCAGTGAAAACTTCAATTAGGAACTAACAACAGTAGCTAATCGAATTGGATTTAAAATCTTTGCCCAATTAACTAATGGTTTTGTAATAGATAGCTGTTAAATTGATAGGTTGAGGATACCAGTTTCTCATTAAAGAAATTAACTGTTACAATTGTTAAATAACGGGTTAGAAGGTTTCTTTTATTAAATCTGTTGTATCTCTTGGACGTAGATACAGAATGGTGGGCAGGTAAGTATATTCTAACATACAATCAGATTTTTAAAATGTAACACGACTAAATTTAATAAAGGGTTAAGGAGACAAAGTTACCTTCAGTTATTTCAGTAACTAAGTAAGTCTGAACTGAATGATAGATGTAACAATTGGGATGTACCATTTTTTATTAGGTATACTAATTCAAAGTAACGCATTTTCATATGGACAAAAAAGGGTGTACTTTTTGATCGGAGAAGCCGCGGCATTGCTGCAATTCCCTGCCCCATCGACCGCTAATGAGCATCCTATACAGTGGACCCAAGGCACTCACTGTCCGGCGTCTCGTGCTGGTAAATGGCGTGGGTGTTGTGACAGCCTAGCTACCTGCTTCTAGAGGTTGGAGTGGAGTGGGTTGCTATAAGGGCTCTGCTAAGGCACTTCGCGGGTGGTAGGACCACGTGCGGGGTCTGTCCGGATAGCTACCACCATCTTACTCGCTAATACTGCCGCTAAGCAGCAGTGCTTGCACTGTTGTGTTTCGGTGTGGAAAGTAAGACACCCGGTGTAATTACGGGCACAAGAGGCATTTCCACCTTATTTATCTAGGTTGGCAACGCATCTGCAAGCCCCCCGGCGTTGCGGGTGTCTATGGGCAGTGGTGATCATTCACTTGCTCGTTTGCCGTTCTTGTCGTATAAAACCTGGTCGCTGACGAAAGTCATGGCTGAGGAACATACGGGAATGGACGGGCGTCCTGAATGCCGCTGAGCTCTTTCGCCTTGCCACGGTCAGGGAGAAATATGCTGAGCTGACTGCCAACCTTCACTAGTTGGAGGCACCAAAAGAAAGAAAGAAGTCATATAAAAAAAACTGACCGTCGGGCGCGTCGTGCAGCCTCGGCGGCAGCGCGGCGAAGTAGGAGTGGTGTATGGCGCGCGCGGCGGCGAGGCGGCGGCGCGGGTCGGGCTGCAGCAGCGCGGCGGCCAGGCGCTCGGCGTCGCGGCCGGCGTCGCGCAGGCGCGGGAACGCGGCGCCCAGCGCGCGCGCCGGGCACGCCCCCCAGCGCGCCACGTGCGCGCGCAGCCCGGGCAGCCGCGACACGCCCACCCAGCTCTCCTCCGTCGGCGTGCCTACCACCTGGCGGACGAAACAGATACTATAAGAGTGTGCTTGAGCGACGCGGAGACGTGCAAAATCGGCCAATCACATTACAAGGCGAGACGTGGATTTCCACTAATGTGATTGGTTGAATCTGTGAATAGAAAGCCTAAAGAATAAGAAAACCGCCTAAATAGAAAGGCACCCGGCGTGCGGGGTTTGACACTTCCGCACGGCTTAGAACGGCATTCTGATAAGTTATCAAAATACTGAAATTACTGAATCACTGGATCTGAATTACTGGTTGAAATTACTGTGGCCACAAAGCACTACCCATTAGCTACTATTGACACCCGCGTAAAATCTACAATCACTCTCCTAGCCAACTAGCACCATGTAGCAACATCTGTACTTCTATCTAAGACAATATATTTTTAGAAGCCGGTGAAATACAAACACGATAAGATCGGAAGCCATTGGATGCGGGTAGCACAAGACCAATCGCTGTGGAGATCCTTGGGGAAGGCCTATGTCCAGCTGTGGACATCTTCCGGCTGACATGATGATGATGATGATGATAAAATACAATCACAAGACTACAAGTTCTTGTCGTTAGTCCTTAAGCTTCGAGCTTGAGCATCCTCGCTATCACAGCCGACCAACTATCTAGTAGTAACTAACAGGGTATATTTACCTTGAATATCTTGTCGAGCTGGTCGTGCGTGTCCCGTACCCCGGGGAAGCTGGGCAGCCCGCACAGCATCTCCACGAAGATGCAGCCCACGCCCCACATGTCCAGCGACGTCGAATACTCCGTGCTGCCTAGTAGCACGTCTGTCACAAAACAAATATCAGACATTATACAGAAGAGCTAGAGTATTTTCATTAAAGAGAGCTATATCATTCCCCGTGGGAAATAACTATGAACAACATGGGGCAGAGTGGCCGCAGAAAGGCCAGAATGGAAATTGGAGGCCTTTGCCGTCCGGCAAAGGGACACACAAAAATGGAACAAAAGGGAGATTTATGAATAACGGAGAAGAAATGAAGGTTTATTTTTATTATTATATATCATTCCCCTAACGTTTTCGTAATGTATGAATTTGGAAGGTAAATTTTGCACTAGTTGATATTTTAATATTAAGGTAGTTGGAATGCTGTATGTTTTGTCTCCGAGTAAACGATCAGCTGACAAGACGTGTTTATTTCCTGTGCCTACCAGGACCGTGTTTTATAAAGCTACAAGTTACAATTTACAAGCGGAAGTCTCATTCTATCACCTTTTATTAGAAAGAGACTTCCGCTTGTAAATTGTAACTTGTAGCTTTATAAAACACGGCGCACGACTTCCCCTGTCCAGATTCTTCAGTTTCTTTATGTAGTTAGGTACTATGTAGTAGATACTATGTCGATATTTGCAGAGCTTTGAAAGACAGAAAACTGAAGTCAATAAGTTACCTGGTGGTCTATACCAGAGCGTGACGACTTCGTGGGAGTAGGTGTGGCTCGGCACAGACTTGGCTCGCGCCAGACCAAAGTCGGCCAGCTTCAGCTCGCCTTGTAAACTTATTAGAAGGTTTTGAGGCTTCACGTCTCTGCGGGGGAACGAATTAGTTTAGTAATCATACATAATGAGCACGAGGAAGAAAAAGGTACAATAATGAGTGTTCGTATTTTAAGAAGATTTTTACCAATAATTACGGTGTTAACAATTTCAAGTATTCTCAATTACTCAGTCTTAAATGTAATTGTCTAATGTTGCGATGTCTTCTTATTTCCCTCAACATCCCCGACTGACCTGTGTAAAACTCTTCTCCTATGGCAGTAGGAAAGGCCTCGTAGCAACTGGAACATGAACAGCCTCACGTTGTGATGGTTCAGCCCGCCCGGATGCCTCTCCATGTATTGCGACAGATCCGTGTCCTAAGCAAATGGTATGCTTTCAGTTATAATCAAACAGTGACCATTAAACATTTCAAATCCAGTGACTAGAGGATAGACTGACTCTGGAACTAAAGCAGCGTTTCAAACACGCGTTTATCGGAGTTTGGGAGAACTGACTAACTGAAGTGTTACTGGGCCAGAGACTATTACGGTGGCACCGGTGGCATGTATCCACAGAGGTGAGCTCACACAGACTCTTGTAGGAGCCGTTAATAGGCCAAAGACAGCGAGGTAGACCAAGTAGGAGATGGTGGGATGACTCTGGCACATATTTATAGGACAGGTCCACCATTGCGCCAGACCAGGAGATGTGGAATACAAGAGGAGTGCTGTGGATACTAAGTTAAGCTGTTAATAAAAACGGTGAGTGATTGAACGCAGAACACGCAGAAATAACCAATCTTTCGCTGACACATATAACTACATACAAATATGCATACTCCATGAATCTCTTTGAAGTTACTGTACCAACACGAGCATTCAATTAAAACTCCGCGTTTGGGAAAAGTTGCGGTCGAATTAGGAAACGGAAGTCCGGCGCGGTGAAGAAATAAAATGCGAACAGACAAAGGGATCGAGAATGAAATTTTGTTGGTTTTTTGTGGACAATTTGGGCGAGTTAATGTATTATTGAAAAGTTTTATTTCAACTGCAATCAAATAAACGATTTTAAGTAACGATGCACGATGTAGGGGTCTCATGAGGCGACTTTGGGCATTTTTGAGTCAACTTCTAACCGCGTTTGATCAACTTTATCACCCGTTCTACCAACCCATTATATTGTGGATTGTTAAGGGGGCCAAGTTCCTATTAAACATTTCTTACCACAAACTCGAACACGAAGGTGAGCGTCTCTCTCGTGTGCACGATGTCGTGCAACGTGACGATGTTGGCATGTTTGAGCTCTTTCAGTAGCGACGCTTCGCGGATGGCGGTGAACGGCGCGCCCTCTTCCTCTTGGAGCCTGATCTCCTTTAGCGCTACCACTTGCTGCGTCAAACTAGGACAATGAGACACGTCATTTATTAAAGGAACTTGTATTTTCCGTGTAACACAACGATTTTTACTCATCAAACACGCATGATCGATTAGGGGCAAGCTGTGTACCCTTGGAAAGCTTTACTTCTGGTCAATTAGTAGTAGTTCCGACATGCGTTGACTTTAGCTGAAGCACTGTCGGACGTTGTATTTGAAGGCCGTCAAACTGTTACGACTATATCTATGCGCATAAGGCAAACAAAACCTATCAGAATTTCAGAATTATTGCGCGGGAATTAGGTGTACACAGGGTACATGTTAACAAATACGTAACTCGCCCTTATTTGAATTGATTTTATGTGTAATGCGTGCTATTGTCACTAATTAGGTCAATGGTCAATACAATTTTATTATGGTGTTATAGCCATATTTTGTATTTATCGTTATCACTGTTTAACTTGTAACCGACATTTTACATGATCATGTATGAATAAAGCACGTATTATAATAGTAAATAACCGCAATTAGATTGATTAAACTAATCAATTCCATCGCAGAACGAACATTAATGTAATTTAAAATTACAAAACTTTTTGTCATTATTTTCATGTAAAATATTTAAAAAGTAAACTATTCTCACACAGCACTTTAGTTTTCGCCTTTCTTAGCCTTATACGGCTGTTACTTCTAGCTGGTATATTTTAACATGGTTCTTTCCCTCGCGATTAACTAATCACCACATCCCAACTATTCGCCAAGTAATTTGGGCAGAGCGTTCTTGTTTCTTGTCGGTTGCCGCAGCGAACAAAGTTGCCGCAACAAAGGACCCCAAAGTTCGAAAAGCCATGAATACGACAAAATACAATTTGGTTAGTTGAGACTGTTGAGAGCTCATTAACGTTGCAGAGCGCTCTCATACAATATTCACGGCAATGTACTGCGCAAGTTGTTTGCTCAGCCTCAAGTCTGACCGTAGGCGTATCAGAGACAAACCTATATCATTACTAGACCCAGGATTTTTTGTCGCAATGACGTCACAATAGGATAGTTTGGGGAGTAAAAGGAACAGTGTTAATTCCATTGAACACCAATAAACGAGGTTGCAATATTAATTATCACCATTCTATTCAATCCCCAAACTACCTTATTGTGACGTCATTGAGACTAAAATCCTGGGTCTAATCATTACCATTCTTGTCATGTAGTCAGCTTTGTTAGTACTTGTGCAACTACTTCCTGAATTAATAACCTTGACGCTATGTAGGTAACTAAAACTGTTAACTAACCCAACTTGGGTCGACCTGGGTTAGGCTCTAACCCGGGGATAACATTACGTGAAACGATACAAATACACAAGATACAAGTCAACCCCGGTGGCGCACGTTGGTAGGAATAAACAAAAAACGGAATATTATTAGAATGCACGTACGTAATACACGGTAGACTACTGTTTCATTATTTAAGTCAAAGAACTCGCACTTACAGCAAATTCGGTACAAAATTACAGAATTTGAAAAAATAACGTACCTTACCTATACAAAGTGAAAAATTAATTGCTAACTTTCTCATGGATCTCATTACCAGATCGTGACAAAACTTACAAGAGTCAAGTTCAACAATCCAGAACTTGCCTCATAGATCGTCTTTCAAACAGAATAAAATCGTAAGCAGTTCAGTCGAAAAAACGTCTGATTTGTCCCCCTCGTCTATTTATATATCGGAAAAAATTATCTCTCCATTCCACAGAGCACAGACAAAAGGAAACAATAACCACGATTACGTGTCAAAAAATTACATTACCTACTCTGTCCATTTTTGCACAGGGTCTATTGATGGTATGCAGGTTTTTGGCATTTGCGTGTTTCATTTAGCTATGAGTTTGTAGGTACGTATAGTTTGTGAGCAGTTATAATAGGATTACGGTGTTAGAAATACTTCGGCTGTCAATGGCGCTTCTTACGTCAAAGAAAGATATGTAAATACGAATACATATATCCGAACTCGAATTCTATTGTAAACGTTGACCGACTGTAACAAATTATGCCATGAGCCTAAGACGTGTGCTGTACTATCGCACCAATTGCGTGACCCACTGTAGAACCTTTTCGTAGAAATTGTCATGGTGACATTGCATTGCTTGACAAGGAAAATCGTTATAACACTTACTGTGACAACATTCTACGGTGGGTCAGGATTCAAATGGTTCGACTGTACACGTGTCGTATTCGCTATGGTTGAGTATTAGTAATTGTCAGATTATTATCGCAAGGGAAAATCAACCTTGTTTTATGACGTGCAAAGAACTTTAACCGTAGGGTGGTAGACCACTTTTTTGGCAGACCGTACATAGGTCCTCTCCATGAGGCAGAAAAAAAAATACCGCAACGATAAACTAAAAGCTACTCCCGTCTTATTCGTCTAAGCATAACTCAGACTCTAGACACATACTTATGCAGTAGCTCACCCGAGGGACACGTCTCATTTTACATTCACTTACATTACTGACGTCAATGACTCGTGACAAAGTTGGAACACAATAGGTACATATCGTATGATAATTGTGCAGTTCAGGGACTAAAGCGTATACATCACTATTGTGTACCAAATAGGTTATTTAATGTGTACGGATTTAGCTCACAAGAACGTACAGATTTAATTTGTACCGGATTAATTCGTGGCACGTGAAATCAAGCCGCAGGAATGGTTGGTAAAGGCATTCCAATAGTTTAGTGTTAGTGGTGGCGAGAACGATTGCACTAGGACGCCAATGTGTATAAAATAATAAGCTTGCTCTAGCTAGTTTCACTGTGGAGAGGTCTCTGTATCATTAATTTGGTACGGCACTTAGGCCTCTAGATAGTGAAGTTAGCTACAGTAAGCTTAATATAGTAAACGATAACCTATCACAACTCCGAAACGTTTCACCTTGGTTTCGTTCCACCTTTTTGCGTTTGTGCGAATGCATTTTTTCCTGAAACTGTAAATATTTCAGGACCATCGTGTAAGAACCCTTTAGGTTAGGTTTGTTTTATAAAAATTCTTAAATGTGTTTTTTTTTATAGCAGTGCCCTAAGCACGACTTGTCGAATCCTGCGTTACGTTACGGTTATCGTATCGAGAAATCTCATACAAAATTTTAGTTCCAAATACGCTCAAGGGCGGGCGCTGTTCCAAACGTCATACAAACTCGTTATAGTTTACTATTCGATTTTACGTGACGCAGGATTCGACAAGTCGTGCTTAGGGCACTGCTCGGCAAAGTGACTACATGTCGCCTGATGGTAAGCACACAATGCAGTCCAGAAAACAATGATGAAACAATGTGTACAGTTTTTCGGAGAAACGAAAAAATGGTGAAACGTTTTTTTTTATTTCAGATAAACGATAGGTAACCATATTTTTCCTGGAAGAGTCTAGAGGCTTTATTTTACATGAAAAGTAGACGTGTCACACAAATGTAGCTTAGTAGCGTCTTGGGTGTGTAGCCGTGAGAAAGCAAATGAATCCTGCATTATTTAAATTTTAAGCTTTACGATAGCTTAGTTGATCCCTGGTAGACTTTACAGTCATAAAGCAGACAGACGGGAGGCGCCTTTGGCTTATCTAAGTATGTACTAAAAATTTTTTGCCAATTTTTGAGAGGGACGATAAACACACGTACAGCACACGTCTATGCTCATGTCAAAATTTATTACGTTCGTTCCGACAAACTCACACTAAAACAAAACTGTCACACAAACGTCAAAAATCACGCACACAATCAACAGACCCTGTGCATTTTGCACAGGCTTAATGTCAGAGTTTTGGCAAAAGGGAAATCGTGCGTTAATATCTCCATTCCTTTCCTGCTCTAAGTTTACAGTAATCGTCACGGGAATTATCGCTTTGACACAGAAACTTAGAAATTAATGCAAATTAACATACTTGTTGGAGCTTCGAACATTAATTAAAGGAAGTGGTGGCATGTGGCCTCTGAATACATAAGGAAGCGATGATAGCAATCAATAGGGAGGGAATGAATGCCATAAGGTTACCGAAACAATGGTGTAACGTATTGTCTACAGCTCAATGTGTAGCCGTGACACATTAAAACATTATCAATATGACAAATGACAGAGGATACGTGTTTGCACAGTCATTACAGCCAATATTTAAACATAACGTCAACTGATCAGCTGTTAATTTTTAGACTTTCCAAATCAACAAGTAATTTAAAAACTTGCTCCACCGCGACCAATTTAGGCTGTACTCGACTGACATTCTTAAGCGATCCGTTTATCTCACTATGATAGTTGCAAAATCAAGCACACTTGAAATATTTAACTTCATCACCAGCCTTTTTTTTTACGTCCTACTGCTGGGCACAGGCCTGCTCTCAGAATGAGAGGGCTTGGACTATAGTTCTCACGTGAGCCCAGCACGGATTGGGAACTTCACACACACACCAGCATTAAATTGCTTCGCAGGAGTGTGCACCGAAAAGCTCGTGACAAATTACAAATACAATTTCGCACATACATTCCGAAAAACATAGCTGCGAGCCGGGGTTCGAACCCACGACCCTCTGCTTGAGAGGCCACAGGTCAAACCACAGCACTATCACGGCTTTTTTATACTTAACTTAATAGTAATAATGCATATGTTTACTCACTTGCTATACCCTTTATAAACAGTGGCGTAGGATCCCTCTCCGAGCTGCTCCAGCTTTATGTATGCTTCGGATTTCCCGAACGGAGAGTCACCCTGTCGGCAAAAACAAAAATGTCCATTTATCACCGGGGCCTGTGTAATCCGATAATTTACGGGGCGACCGGCGGTGACGTCAAACTTGGTGTTGTTGAACTCTTTAAACAACCTAACCAACTTAGAAAACCGCTTTCAAAAAAACCCTTAGAAAAAAAACTTAAAATAATCCTCTAAAGCCTAAAGTTTTATGGCCTAGCACTAAGTAGCAGAAATATGAAGTCGGTGCGGTGCGAGCGGAATATTCTTTGAATGAAGCACCGACTTCATATTTCTGCTACTTAGTGCTAGGCCATAAAACTTTAGGCTTTAGAGGATTATTTTACGTTTTTTTTTCTAAGGGTTTTTTGAAGGCGGTTTTACTCTTTTGTTAAAAGATTTTTATTTCACAATTTTATGTTGATTTAACATTTTCAGAATTATCCACCAACTCCTAACCGTTAAGGAGTTGTATCTTCCATCATCAGCTCATCAACATGACATGATGACTACCAGACGCAAATACTTGAATAGCCTTTGAAAACATATGAAACACATAATGCGTGCCTATAAAATTTGAGGGTTGCCCTCGATTTCCCTTGGATCCCATCATCACATCATGACTTGGTGACAATGGGACCACCTCAGCACTATACAATTGACGGAGTAATCGATGTACATACATAAAAAAAAAACATACAGTGGAACGTAGAACCTCCTCCTTTTTTGAAGTCGGTTAAAAAGTTGAATAAATCCCGACATTGTCATTTCAAAGTTCAATATTTCAAAAACGGGTGAACCGATTTTAACGAAACTTAGCTAAGAACCATCTCGATTAATCTAGCATGCGATTAAATAAAACCCCATCGAAATCGGTCCATCCGTTTGGGAGCTATGATGCTAAAGACAGATACATAGAGGGGTGCTTTTTTGTCGGGGGTTAAAAAATAGTGCATTGTTGATGCGATGATTTACCTATTGGGTATACAGTCGCAAGTTGGAAGAGGCTGCTATTGTCTGCCATAAGCATCAAAATTGTACCGAAACTAACTGACCTGCGTGGCGGCTTGTTCAGTCCGCATGTGGCAAAAGTAGGGAATTTTTCCAAAGAATCGGACAACCCTTTATCACTGTACTATTACTTATTAATTCAGTGTTACAGGTACAGATGTATCACTTCCTAACAAAAACTGATTTTAGGCATGAGGAACGTGCCTTTTTCATGCTTCTCTGTCGTGGGTAGGGCTCGTATTCATTTGCACGCGGCACGTGTAGTGCTAGGGTTGTCACGCCAAGAATACATTACGTGTTAAACTTAAATGTTCTTGAGACCTATACAATAACTAAATACCTACTTGACAACGTATTTTAATTAAGTCACATGCAATTTTATAATTAACGCTTACGTAAGTGCCTACTAAAAATACTCATCCCATTTTCAAAATCTGTCGGCATTTCGGCAACATGAAAAAAAAAAAACGTATTTTTTTTTATTGTAGAGATAGCCATCCAACGAACAGTAACTAAAGCTTTTCCTAGTGCCTTGCATAGTGTTTTATTCAAGACACAAGACGGCCTGGGCCGTCGAGCGGTAGGCATATAAAGCGATGCACCCCGCCCAGTGCAAGCTCCCTGCCTCTATCCTCAACGCTTGCAGTTCTATATACCCCAACCTAACATACGAACAAGGCTTGTGCGTAATAGAGGGAACCGCGAACCTAGTAACAACATCAGCCGAATTAATTGCACACAAAATCCCTAGCACAACATGAGTCCTCGCTTAGACAATACTTCACGTTTAAAAAACAAATGAAGGGCGTGTCGAACGAAACCCTAAAAAAAATGTGAAAAGAAAGGCGTCCGTTGACAAGCGTTAACGTCCTCGGAGAGTAAACAAAGGATTGTGGTCGTGGAGTTTTATAACAGTTAAGTTACCTACCCTGGGAGCCTGTTTATAACGATTAGGCAGTGAAGTATCACCACTTCGGATGCCGACTACACTGTTTCGCTTTCTTCACCACCCGACCTGACTAAATATTTGAATTGCCTAATGGGCTCTCAGAGTTTGTGTGGATGCACTGTGGGAGTGGCATTTGCAGTAGACTCGTACTACTGGAAGTTGCTGTTTGATGTTTTCGTGCTCCTTCTTTTCGCTAAGTACCATAACAATTATGACTTGAAACATCCTACTAAAACTTTTACAGTAAATATGGACATTAAATTAGAGAGCGAGGGTTCAATGGTTAAGTTTGATCTTAAACACTTAACTTTACTAAGATTTTTTCAAATGCTATTTTCTTGTATGAAATTTATCATAATTATCATCTGGTCACATTACTAAGAACAATTTGTTTGTTCAATCAAAATGTTTAAAAATAAATAAATAAAATAGCTAAACGTTGTCTATTAACGATTACTGAATCACATTGCCGTTATCTCATTCTCACTCATTTAAATTTCACCCTTTATTATAGTTATAGGCCTACACAAGTCTTCATCCTGTATAACAGTTTTGTTTCAAGACGGCAGAGCCAATCCCGCATTTAGTGCAAATTGAACTGAACTCCATAATCGATCAACGTCAAGCAGGTCCTTGCTCGGCCTATTTGTATAGGGGCGGCTGCTGGCGCAATCTATCACTATTCTTTATAATACGAAACTTTCATTGCAAACGACCGCACTTACGATAAAACTGGCTAAGAGCGTGCGCAATACATTTCGGCGGATAAATGTTTATCACCAACATCGATATGTGTTTCGTCTATAGGTCATCAAACTCACATAAAAAAATTGTCTATATTAAGACAGTTTTTCTTCTTTTGGGGTTCCGTATCTCAAAAGGCAAAAACGGAACCCTTAAAGATTGTCCGTCTACTGGTCAGTCAATCACAAGTAAATCAAAACCTAAAGTGATTCCTACTTGTTTTGATTTATTTTGATTCTAAGACTAGAATCATTAAATTTGGCAGGAAGCAAGGTCTCTTACAATCACAACACAAGTCAAGGAAAAAACCGAAAGACGTTACCTACGGAACTCTCGGTGCACGAGTCCTAATCGCATTTGCTCGATTTTATTTTTTGTATATCAAAGTTACACAGTCTTCTAGCAATGCTTCAAAGCGAGTAAGAAACTCAGCACATTATTTTTTCTCATTTCGCACGCTAAAATTGTATTACGGTCTGCACAAAGCATAAAAGCAATGCGGAGTTGCTGAACCGCTTCAAGGCATACGCCCCATCTGCGTGTGACATGTTTTATCACGTTGTACGCCGCTAAGAACATTCGAGATGCGGACATTATAAAAATCTCTAATGCTTTGCCGATCCTTGTAAGTTCCTATGGTGCGCAAAAGTCTACCCTCAACTGGTACAAGTTAAATTGAGAAGACTTACTTTGGTAAGCAAGGCTTAATAATATAGTGCCATTTAAATTATTAGGATGATACTAATCTAATAACCGAATAATTTTAATGGCATTATACTATTAAGCGTTGCTTACCAAAGTGTAAGTCTTCTCAATTTGGCTTTGTACCAGTTGAGGGAGTGATCTTTTGTGCAACGATAGCCGGCGTAGGGTATAGTCAGCTACTGTATTGTGACCATAGTTTATCTTCCGTTTAAGTTACTTAGAATATGCTACCATTGACTGTTCTTGCTCACTTTGTCAGTTAGCAATCAAACCCAGTTATGTTGGAAGCTTACAGTTACTCGTTACTGGACGTCCATCCGTCCATCGTCTATGACGTCCCGCGGGACGACATAAACAGCTGAACACTGGTTCCATTTTTGTCAAAAATTACCGAGAAGCATAATTTTACTTACCTAGTGGTGTTGCAGTAGGTATGGGGCTTAAATAGAAGTTGGTACTGACCCCAAAGGCACTAAACCGCTTGGTGCGTCGGTTGGAGTGGTCGTGCGCAAGGAACGCCTCCGACTTGGGTCTTGGCGGCCGTTTCGGCCTCATGACCACCCTCGCGTCCTCCCGCGCCCCCTCGTCCAGCAACTTGGAGTCTGAGGATACGGAGAGCTGTCTCCGGACGCGGTATTCGCCGTTGCCGCCGGCGCTCCACTCTGCGTACAATGAAACCACATTACATTACATTTAGTTTCTAATAAATATATGTTTCTTTCTTTCTTTCTTTCTATTTAATATAACATCCGGACCATTCCGGACCGGAACACTTTGATTAACATACTCCATGTGTCTACTATTCACATTACACATGGTGAAATACTAGATTAGGTTAAGGTCAATCAGGGGCTCATGATGTGACTGCTTTCTGATAGGGAAAATAAATCTGGTCGTCGACTAGACTGTTCTGACAAAAATAATACCAAATTATTGAACAATAAACTTCAAGCCAGTGTTTTAAACAGAAACACCCGGTGTGATAGCAGATTCTAAATATATAATTGGTATAAACAGTCCAAAAAACATTTTTTCCAGAGAAAGGATCAAGAAAGACAGTAAAGACGACAATCATATTACCCGGGCTGAGAGACCCGTGAGAGCTAAGTAATAGAATGTAACGATAGTATTTGGAGCCAATGCATAGATGCAACAAGTGGAAACTGAATGTTGTGAAGCCACTTAACAAATTAGTTTTCAATGGAAAGAGAAACTATTTTTAAAATCATGTTTTACCGAAAACATTCGAAGTGTTTCTTCCCCTTTGTTAGCAATTCGTTGAGATTCTTTTGAAATAAAGTGACGACATCGCAATACAAGCCGGCGACACGATAAGACATTTTCCTCCACCCAGATAAAGACATCTGCTGATGACATCATAAAAGCTCATTCAGCGAATCCGTGTACACTTGGCATACTTTCCCTTTATATTTTGCCAATAAATTATGGGAGCACTCTAAAATACAAACATCGGGAGGCTCAGCAATTGACGGGCTGAAACTCCTGACACAATTTCCCCGCGAGCACTTAGTAAGCAAATTAATTCAGGGAGAAAAAAAAAGCTTCAACGTCCGCGCTTTGGCGGATGTTGGGAAGGAGCTATTTTTCATGTTTGTCGATATTCGTATCGACGGGCACTCTGGAAGCGCGGTAGCGTCACAAAGACGAGATATCGATGCTATGCCGGAGTAAACACGGCGCGAATAAATCACCCGCAGATAGCGACGTCGTCGCTACTCGATATTATAATAGATTGAGAAATGACCTTTTGGGAGAATTATGTTGGTATTAATAGCAGTTCGAGCCATTAGGTTAGCCGCAATCGTCGTAAATAATCGTTATCTGTATGAGTGTGAACGTAAACATTTGTGGATCACAACATTTTGTAATGTTACAGCCGCGATCCATAAGGGACAGGCCAAGGTGTTCAAAAATGCCTAAACACTGACTAACGCTTATGACATGACAATAGACGCCACTCCAACATACCTACCTGATGCGGACTGTTAAAAAATACTGTATATACGTATGTATATGTTTTCTACGTTTGTTAAGTCCCGTGTATCATGATAATAAATACGGCATCGTTTAAAAGAGAGTAACGCAACACTTCCGCCTCGTGCAAAATAATAAGAAAGTTTTACAGAGGTAGAATCTGAATATGTCTACTTCATTAGGCACAGACAAGATATGATATGATTTGCCTCGCGATCAAAGACGAATTTTTATGTAAATAGCTATACGAAAACGCAATTTCGATATTATGTAATAGTTTTCCTTTTACGAGAATACGTATGTTGACGAAAGAAATTCCAGACGAGACGCTGTTTACAGATGAAATAAACTCAACCAACAAACAATATTAAGTCTTAAATCCAATAGTAACCAATAAAAGCTTCGAATATGGCAATCTACTACTGATTTGATTATAAGATAGCTTATAATATTTATACTTCTAGTGCAACTCATAATCATAAATAACGGTTAAGTGCCTATAGAATATTTAGGTAAACACACAAGATCTCCACTCGATACCAAGTTTCTCTAACACCATCAACAAGCCGCTTCTGAAATTGGAAAAGGATCCGTTCCAATAACGTCGCAACTTGCCAAATTAATACCAAGTTATCAGCATTGTTACAAAAGTTAATAATAGCAATAACGATTATATTGGCAATAACAAATGACTAATGGAACGTGAGGATTGCGTGAGAGTTGATT
Organism: Clepsis dumicolana; assembly: GCA_963691665.1. Taxonomy (NCBI): domain Eukaryota; kingdom Metazoa; phylum Arthropoda; class Insecta; order Lepidoptera; family Tortricidae; genus Clepsis; species Clepsis dumicolana. The sequence goes on from OY829517.1 coordinate 4,245,012, forward strand.
ATTTTCATAGCAGGGCGGGTAAGTAGGTGACGCGGGAAGGACGCGGCTCGGCCGCCGAGACCCTTACAAAATGAAACGTGCTAAATTACTAGATAACACTCACACCTATGAGAATAGAGGAGCGATTTGTGTTATTGTTACTGAAAGCTAAAGGGAGTTGCTTACTTTAATTCCTCCGTCTCTTTAGATCGTTTTTGGTAAGAAAGCAGTTAAATGGGACGACTGAGAATTGGTATGTCGCGATAACAGTGCTGGAAAATCTCGAGAAAAACACTAAGGGATATCTTCCAGACAAATCGATTTGAGCTCTCAGTTAAATGGACCGTGTGATTTTATAGACTCTGAAATCACCGACAAAAATTGCTCGAATTTTCATAATCTCGGCAGTAGATTTATCACATAAAAACCTGAAATGACAATCGGGTTGTTCGCTTCACTTGCGCTTTCGATTGAACGACGTGGCCGAGCAAATGTGGGGATAATAAGGGCCTTACTTATTACCCGCTCCTATTCGTCCCCTAACAATGCTACATTTATTTCGCAGCAGGTATCCTTCTTTAGGTAGAAAAAGTTTCAGTGACATGAAATTATTCAATGCCAAAGTTTACTCGTATTTAATTAACGCAAACGTTTTCTCGCGGTCAAATAAAACGGGTCAGTGACAAAATCCTCTGTATCTTGCAAATTAATAATGGTACATGCATAAAAATAACTTTATATTAAAGAGAATTTTAATATCGTATGATATAAAACCTTAAATATTACATACAACGTAAATTGAAAAAAAAAAAAAGAAATTAAAAATGCTCAAATTTGGTAATAAATTCAAATCACGCTTGTTTTACTTTTGCTTTATTCTCGCTTTTGATTTCAATTTGTTAAATCAAAATGATAAAAGGCGACTGCCTTTGCCGTCTTTCACGGTCATTATTGAATTACTGTCATGTCGCTAACACAAGATGAATGTACACGTATCGTCACTATACTTAGAGACCTGAAACATGCGTTAGTGGAAGAATGGACCAATATCCTGCAACATCGCATAAGAAACTTATAAACAGCATGCCTAATCATCTCACAGCTGTAAGAAGGGCCCGTGGAGGCAATACGAAGTATTAATTTGGCTTTAAAGTTTGTTTTTGTGCGGTATGTGAGGGAACGTCTTTTAATTTTTCTAAGCAAAAATTGATGACATTTTGTTTCTTATGTAATTTTAATAAACAAACGAATAACGTTTTCAACATTTAATGTTGTTTTATTAACTATCAAATTATCTACAACATACAGTTTAATTCATGCCGCTAGCTCTATTACTTTAGGAGATATTCTAGTTTTTCGTAGTGACCCGTATTATTTGACCGCGAGTGTATTACCTAACGTTATTTGTTGATATTTAAGTTGAGAGATTCTCCGATTACTTGCGTTAAAAAAGCTTCACCAAATCGAAAGAGCTGTTAAACTCACGTAAATATATCCTACTTTTTCCGACAGTAACGTCTCCTTCATCATTCTGTCACGTGTTATCAAACTACTACATCGCTTTACTATCGCTATTACGTTCATGATAAGAGTGGGATGGGCGTATTTTACGAGTATAGGCTTTTGACGGGCGGTCGTCCAAATGCACGTATCCGTCAAAAAGACTTGCAGGCATATGTGTCATCTTTCATATCATAACCGGGAAATAAAAATGTTTATTGGCCCCGAAAAATACTGCGTCATCCGCAGTTCAGCGGTATTAGCCTAATTAAAATGGGCAGGCGTCTTTCGCATTGTGTTTCGAGCCCCAAAACAAAATGGCAATTAGCCTAATTATTATTTACATCGGAGCATTGTGCGTGCGAAAAAAAACATCGCCTTTCATGTGCGATAAAATGCGTAAAGAGTTCGGAGTAACGCAAGGGCGGTTTAAGGTTACCCATGCACCTTTATGTCTAGACTGGATGAAATGGGCAATCCATTTAGTCCATTACCATGATTACATGCAACCGTTTGGTCAGGCCGTTTTAAGATTTCATGGAAAAAGTAACAATAGCTATAAAATTAGGTATTTGATTACAGTTATTCAACAACTGATTAAAGTTATTCAATTTAAAAACAAGTCAGTATTTTAAAATTTGCAGAAAGAAATTGCTCATTCATACCGAGAGCAGCATGATTGCGCAATCTGAATTTGTGATCAGAGAACGATAACGATATCGCAGTAATAGGATATTCCATATTAAGTGAAATCGTTAAGCTTTGACGTAGCTCATTCCGTTATTTCAAACAAAAAAACGTATATTCGTGTCCGAGTCCGAGCAAGCCAAACAGGAACCTAAATTGCTTGTTTATTCATTCATGGAATTTTATAAGATTCCCCTAGGCAGTGAAACAATAACTTGTTAACATACTAAACAAACGTCCCGCACGTTGTTAGCCCGATTAATCCCCCAGGATCCCGGTATAGTTATTTCGCAAAACAATCTTTTATCACTTTGGACACAAGGTTTACAAGCATTATTCCGGTCTGACACTTGAATGACCAGTCCAATCGAGTCTTTTGAGTCAAAGTTTATTGTCTTTTTACTACAATTTCCTGGATTAACTGTGCGGGCAGGCCTTTTAAGTCCTCACAGATCGTTGAAAGAATTATGAAAATTTAAACTAGAACTGACTGAAACATACATTGAAACAATCATTTATAAGGAGCTTACGTTAATAACTAAGCCGTGTTGCTTCAACTCAAAAATATTTGACCTTTTTCAATGTCTGCCGCAATATGTGTCCATTCAAAGCTAGACAAAGCGGTGGATGCTACTATCATACGTGTGTAGGTAGGTATGTATGTAACTGTGTACTCACACAATCAAGTGCGTGTCTATATTCGGCGTTCGGGTGCGGCGTGATTGGTCGATAAATATTCATGCAGTGCGTTTATTTACCCATGTCATAGAGCAACACAAGCGTCGCAGGCGTAACGTATGTTATGGTTCACTTAACCGCCACTTGTTAGGGCTGACTACGCTTATCGAGTGCCGGCAGTATTGGGGTCGCTTATTGAATAAACCTGAGTATTTCCACTTATAAATCCCATCGATCAGAGATTAAATGGAAAAATCTGAGTGTGTTAAAGCAGTTATCGTTGGAAGTCTTTATTAAGAATTTATACTGCAAAATATTCTGTTGCATGCAGGAACGAGGATAAAAACAGTTTTCCTTGAGAGAGAGGAATGAGATAACGTAATCGCGGCGAGCGAGGAGGCGGCCATTGTCGTTCTCTTTGGCTCTGGCTGAGGGAGTGATGGGAAACGACTGAATCTAAGCGAGTGTCTCTGAGTTTACATCAGAGGTCTTAATTGTTTTTGTCGTGTCGCCTCTATAAGGGTTGGGATGATAACGTCTAATAAAGACGTCGCGCGGACCACACTGACGAGATTTAAAATTAATGAACAAACTTAGACATCACTCATCAAGCGCGGCGTAATTGTTTACGAGCGAAGTTAGTGATTTCGGCAACGTAACTTTCGTAGTGTGTAGCTCAGCGAAACTCTCGCTTATTAATCGAGTTAGCTAAATTGTTGTATGTTAAAATTTAATCATGAGATTTAATTTCCAATATCTTTTTAGTGGAATAGTTTATATAACTCTTCACTTATTTGCCTGACAAGTTAATTGAACAATTGACACCGCTGCAGACGACCGCGAACATGAGCTATAGTATCAAAATGTTATACATGATAATACAGTGGAAACGAGTAACAACGACAGCGACAATAATGTGGGTTATAAAGCCTCATAGTACCGCACTGCGACAGACTTTGTTAAGAGTACGTGAATGAGACTCTATCTCCGTTGAAACTTAGGACTCGTTTTCATTCCTAAATTATGACCCCTGGTATGTCTAAGCACTGATCAGCGAGGCTTGAATGCGGGTTTTTTTTTACTTGTACGACGTAAGTACGAAGGGTTAATGATTGCTGTCAATGTCCATTATTTTGACTATGCGATATACCATTAACATATTCTGTCTTTATTGCATATAATAATGCACATGTTGCGAAAGTTTGTGAGATGTTTGATACTTCTTTACGCTGAAACGGCTGAAAGGATTTTGTTCAAATTTGGAATGGAAATGGCTTATATCTTAGGTTAAAACTTAAAACATCTTATATCCCGCAAAGTTGTATAGCTCCCGCTGGATAAAGATGACGGAACCCCAGACGGACGAAGTCGCGGGCAGCAGCTATGTAGATGTAGAGGTTCGTTTTTGTTTCAGACAAATGAAAGCAGATCTTTAATAACAGTTTTAAATGATTCGCGGACATAACGAAAACGGGATATTGACCGCGATTACCTTATAGGTTTGATGAGCTCCCAAATGATGATGATGAGGTAATCGCGGTCAATATCCCGTTTTCGTTATGTCTAATGCAGATCTTTAATATTAAACTATATTGAGCAATACACTTAAAACTAAATACATTAATTATAGAAATAGTAGTAGAAAAACCTTTGCCACGGGCTAGGCAAAAATCAATCTAATGACTATGTCATAAACATTTGGACAAGCTTTTCTCACTAAAACTTTGCGGTGTCACTTGCGGTAGGAAACTAAAGACAGTGATAGCAGGTGCCGACAGCGCACAGGCCAAAGCAAAGAGGTTCCTTTGATCACGTCAGGTACAAGCTAGAATGCAATAAAGACGCAATTTGTCTTTAAAGATTTAGAGCGGTTTATTTAGGTAACAAAACTAGTCGTGGTGAAAATGCAGGTAAAGATCATCAAGTCATTAATTTCGATAAAAAAATATGAGTTTAGAATGAAATGTCACTTTGCAATGCATCCTAGGCTGTCAAAAAGACTCTTATACGACTCTTACGACTACATATACTAAACTTATGACGCAATCTTTTTAAACATCAAACCTAGTACACTGCCTTGAAGCTGTATAAAAAAAACTTCTAAGTTAACGCAATCAAAAGATAGAGTCATTAAAAAGGTTGTTTCCATGCAAATTGCCGTACCCTGTAAACCTAAAAAGTACTTCCAGTTGTCCTAGAAACTTGAAATTTGGTATAGCTCCGATGGCACAACCACTCAGAAAATTCTTAAAATCTTAAGTTTTTATGTCTGGCTGTAGATTTCCAAATCAATATAAGATGACCCCGATGCTAACACTGGACAACTCAAAACACTGGGGAAAAGCGTTAAAAACCTTCGTGCGCGAGTCCAACTCACACTTACTTGTCCGGTTTTTTTTTTACTTCTAATTTCTTAGGGCTTTACGATCAGTGAACTACACTCAAGAGCAAAAAAAAACGGGTCACTTTGTATGGAATTGTTCATACAAAGTGACCCGTTTTTATTGCTCTTGAGTGCAACTGAAAATCACCAATAACCGTTCCCCTTAAAGTATACGACACTTCAGGCTTCATGATTCACGCATCACTCAGAGAAAGATGCAATTAGTGAGCCCAACTTGATTAACGATGATTAGCGCGTGTCATTAAAAACGAGATTAGGACTAATGGCGCGTCTGTCATTATGTTAGTATGAAAATGATTACGATTTTTATTGGTAATAAGTAGCGCTGGCGAGTAATCGCGGAGGGAGTTATGTCGCCTGGGAAACAGTTTCGGCACGTCGCATTGCGTTGGTATTTTTACACATAATGAGTACTGTAAATATTTATAGAATGCCACAAGTATTTGCGGATTTAATAAAAACATGTTTAACAATTCTAAATCTCGTCAATTGAAATTTCAATCTTGACGCTTTGAAGCATTTGCAGGTCGATGGAATAATCATTTATTGCTAAATCTAGGTACATAAACGTGAAAACAAAACAATAAATGGGTACGTACGTTGGTACCTAATCAAACGGATATTTATATGGGGCCTATTGTGTGCGAGGTAGAGCTGCACCATCGCATGACTCAAAAAACTGTTTAAGTGACTTGAATTAATTAATTCAGCCTTTGCAGTCTCATTAGTCAGGTTAGTGACCTTATATCAAAATAGGTACGCGCCTTTTCGAAAAGTATTGTTGGCATGTACCTAGTTACATGAAAGGAAATAAACTAATTCTTTTGATCTTTCCTAATACGAACTACCAAGGAATGGAATCCGCTCCAGTCGTCTGTATTTCTGGACAAATTAAATCTAGGTCTCTTCAATGCTAGCTAGAGTGAGTAGGCTGTTACTGAACCAGTGATAAACACCTCTGTCCTCATCTGCGCTCCCTATCTGGTGGGATAGGGATCAATCGCTGCCAGTTCATAAAAAAAACCCGGCCAAGTGCCAGTCGGACTCGCGCACGAGGGTTCCGTAGAAAGGTTTTAACGCTTTTCCCCAGTGTTTTAAGAAGTCCAGTGTTAGCAGAGCCCTGCTCCTAAGCAAAATGTGCGCAGTGTGAGGTCAACTTATATTGGTCTGTGAAATCTATAGACAGACGTAAAAATTTAAGATTTTGAGACTTTTCAGGGTGGTTGTGCTATAAGAGCTACCTTCATACTAAATTTCAAGTTTCTAGGACAACTAGAAGCACCCTTTAGGTTTTAAAAATATGACAATTTGTATGGAAACGACTTTTTAATGACTGTATCTTTTGATTGCGTTGACTTAGATGCTTGATTTTTTTACAGCTTCAGGGGACCGCAGGTTTGAGTATTTGATATTAATTTCAGCATCCTACCTCCACGCATTCCAAAGAAAAAGGGTTTTGACAGACAGACGAATAACAAAGTGATCCTATAAGGGTTCCGTTTTTTCTTTTTGAGGTACGGAACCCTAAAAACCCAGTCAAGTGCGAGTCGGACACGCACACTGAGGGTCCGTGCAAAGATTTTCCCTCTTTTTTGACGGACGGACAACAAAGTGATCCTATAAGCGTTCCGTTTCTTCGAGGTGCGGAACCCTAAAAAGTGATCTTGTGAACTAACCGTAATGTGAGTCCTTATCGTGTGGTATGTTCCCGTTGGGCTCAAGCCTGTCCAGGCATTCTTCAGAGTAGCCGTTGTACACCAGTTTGCCGCGGGCGCCGCCGTTTTGCTGGCGGCCGCGGCACTCGCCCGCCTCGCCGTCCGGCTCGTCTTTTGTTGCTGCAACAATGAGGATAATGTTAACAACCTAGCCAACTTAGAAAAGCAGAAAAACCCTCGACATTGTCATTTCAAAGTTCAATATTTCAAAAACGGGTTAATCGATTTTAATGAAACTTAGCTAAGAACCATCTCGATTAAACTAGCTTTCGATTGAAAAAAAAAACGGCATCAAAATCGGTAAATCCGTTTGGGAGCTATGATGCCACAGACAGATACACAGGTCAAACTTATAACACCCATCTTTTTCGTCGGGGATTAAAAAGAGATGAACACCAAGAAACCTAGACTCGCTTTTAAGTTGGGACCAATTTGGTTCTTGCGTTAGGCTTAAACGGTAGACTACGTAACATTTAAAGCTCTCTATGATCCGTTTATGATTATCTATTTGCACTTTTCTTATTTCTTAAGGTAGAGCAAACGAAAAATAACACTCGCTCTTCCGACGGAACAATGAACCTTAAGTTTTAAAGTGCCTGCAATCAGAAACAACACTTGCTCCTAGAATCTCTAGAATGTTCAAAGCATTGTTACTTGACGTAACTCACTCAGGAATTTCAATTAAGTCTCATCACGCAGCAATATTTTGATACAATATTATACAATAGACTAAATCTAAAATCTTTTAGTAATAACAGGCGAAATGCGGAAACACAATCTTATCCTACACAAGTACAGAGCTGTCGAGTAGGCCCTTAAAATAATGGCAGCAGACAACTTCTGTCGCGATTTTATCCTTTGTCAGAAACTGCGGCGGAAATCTCAGTCGGGAAACAACTAGACAGAGCTAGGAGGTTTACTATAGTCAAAGAATCACACGCACCCCTCTTGGGAGTGACAGCATCAAGGGTAATAATCTTTAGGGAAATTCAAACGAGAGATCATTACGGGCTGACAGTCGCCCCGGTAACAATTAAACAAAGTTTGGGGGACTATTTCGCACCACGTGAAATTAATAGCACCGAGACACTGAACAATGGCTCAATATTGTGTTTTACATTGAAAAGGGAGCCAGGGAAGTGGCTATCAAATGCAGAGCCGTAGACAAATAGTGCGAACCAAACTGTGGGGAGACGTGAAAGAGACTATTAAATTACCAATCGTTTTCTTACTTAACAATAAATAATCAAAAATGCTCCGGATTTTACAGTAGCCTTTGAACAAGCGAGCGAAGAGAATAAGATATCAGTGTTGAGAAAGGGGGCGAATTGGCTTTCGAAGGTATGTATGTGATCGTAAAAATGTGTTGTCGACGGTAACTTGTAGCATTGATCTAAACTTCATGAAATAGTTAGGTAGTTCTTAGTTCATGGAGAACCACTAGTATTAAGTTTGATGACATGATATCTCAAGTTACACTGGTGGACTAATAATAGGGTGACTCATTCGTTGATAACCGCATAATAAATACAGATATTTATTTTAATGTAACCAGGACCAGGGTGTGTAAAATTGTAAATGTAAACTACGTTAACGTTAACATCAATCTTCACGCACCAGTAAAATAAACAACGGAATGGAAAATAGTTTGTCTTCGAGTCTTACACATAGAGAAGCGATCAATCATCGTTTTGTACAGATCGTTAGGGAGTCCGGAAAACCAATTATAAATAAAAAAATTTAATGTAATGTAATCTAAAAAGAAACAACATCTGCCGTTTAAATATGCTGAAGTAATCCGAACTAAGAATAGATCAACACGAATAAGTAGATAAGTAAAGTAATGAACGAGTGTACTGAAATAGCAAGTGATAATACAGACGCGCTACGCAAAAACCGAATGATACTCGTACACATAAATGGCAAAATTATTGGCTTAAAATTAGATAGGTAATTTCAGTGTTAGCTCTTACTGATCGAATTACATTTGACGTGATGCGCGAGGAAAATTCAATTGTCGAGTACGCGGTTCGTTTCGCCTGGCTAATTTATTGAATCTCCATCATTGAGCAACACAATGAGACAGCCGCTACCGCAACGTAACGTTGGAACGTTTTACATATTTAGTTCCCAAATTAATTCAAAGGGCCCTTAGTTAAACAGATATTTAATTAACGTCACAGTAGACTAAGGAAATTTCCTTGTTGTTTACTAAAAGCAGGTAAGTCGGGATTATTTAATTAATAACTCAAGGTTATTTTTCATCTGTTTTCGTTTTAATATCTCTTCCTTTTTCTTTTTGATTAAAGGTTTGGGAAAACTTAAAAGGCACTTTGTTCCGTAGTTAAAATATAATACCAATGAAAGAGGAAGTTAAAACCAAACAATAAAGCTAGCGTGTAAACCTAAGTACTTTTAAGGTATCGGAGAGGAGTTCGTGAAAAATGTTTTACGTATGAAACAATTTGTACACGAAAACTAATTAGGGAAGTTGCTCCATATTAGGCGAGAGTCGCGTTACGTTAGCGCTCAAAAGACAGGAAGGGAAGTGACAACTGTCGCTCCGGGACACAACTTTAATTAGCTGAAACTCCCACGCACTCGGGAACCCGCTGGAGCATTCAAATTAGTGGTGAACGAGATTCAATATTAAGTAGCTGATAACTTGAGGCGCAAGGATAACTTACCTAAGGCTGTATTTAGTCTTATCTTGAGTGTTAGTAATGTTCGAACTTTGTCGTCCTATCGCAGCTATCGTTTCAAGCTTGTACGCTGACGCGGTCAGTTCATTGCTAAACGCACTTTTGCTTCACAATAACAGTTACAATTACAATACACAGCAAATTCCTGCCATCCTGAAGTAAGCTGTCAAATTATTATCATAAATACTTATTGGCAAGCGGTGTGACAAAATCTGGCGTTGAAACGACTTCATTAAAATCGAGTCGAGAGCTCGGCCGCTTTACCTTGGCTTGCTTTGCAAATTACTTAATTAAGTGCACATTTCGTGTTAGTTAATTATGCACGCTCGTCTGTTCCTTGCATCTGTAACAGTGCCAGGGCAGTACCAATTATAAAATATCTCCGAGCTTTCCCCAAGGTAAAAGGTCCACTTATTATTCCAGTAAGGTAAGTCTTATAACAAAATCACGTACAATCGCTGTAGCACGTTATGATTATAGAGTTTAAATGTTTAGCTCGAACGCACAGAGATTTTGGATTACAATAGAGTAAATATAGAATAAGTTACACGAAGTAGTGACGTCAAAAGTTGAGTTTACGTGCAGAGGTTACGGCGGCTTGCGGCACTTCTAAAGCAGTATTTTGTGCAGACAATGTGAGCGGTGCATCGCGTGCCCAACTTAATTGTGACGCGGTGGAGCATTTGTACCTCGGAATCTCACGTGAATTTATTCTCAGTGCACAATGGCTACGTTAAAATGATACAGTTAGCTTTTAGCTGCGCTTCAAAGACATAAGCTTCGAGATAATCGCCGACTTGACAAATAAGTTAAGTAGGACCTACGCATTGCACATCAGACACAGGCCTCACAGAGTCAACTCCATATAGATGCTTAACAGTTTGGCTTCCACGCGACAAATGTAAGTTTTCATGCAACACCTTCCCTTCCACTGTCACACGACCCAACTATCACCACCACAAAACTATACGATATACGCTGACGCGTTTTGGAACTCTCTACGAGCCCAAACGTTCTAGTAATCCTTCTCATTACCATGATTGGTCGTAAGTAACTAAATACTTTATTGTACAACAAATAAAACCAGGATACAGGCATAGTACAGGCTTTGCCTAGTTTGGGACTAGGTCAATTGGTGTCAAATTGTCCCATGATATTTTTTTTTTATTATATTGAGATATAACACAAATAACAAACAGTCAGATTAAGGTACAAAAACGGTCTTATAACTCAAGTGGTAGAGAGGAGTATTTTATTAGGGATCGACGAAGAGCAGTTTTTGTAACATCGAGTCTTCTTAATTTAGCGACGCCAAAAAACGCGGGGTCAAACTCACAAATCTAGCCAAGCAATGAAACAGGAAAAAAAGTACAAACATACACAACTATTCAGCACACTACACACGTACCGTCCATAACTCAGTCAGAAGAGGCATTTCGGCGCGGAAAGTTCTTACACCGCGGAAATCAGATTACGTTATTAAATAGTAACGCGTGTTCACACCGACGGTGTGCCGTGCAAACACGGGATACTGTGTAAATATCGTCGCAAAACAACGGTTATCGGTTCTTTTCCGCGTCGGATTAACTGGGGATTAGGAGAGAGCCGGTTGGAGGCACGTGCGTCGGACGGCAGTAAAGAGGAGTACGTATAGCCGGCAGAGAAGGGTATTAACACGTTCTGTTGCTTCGTGTTACACTAACGATTATATGCTGCTCATGCAGCTTGGAAGAGAAGTGCCTTTGTTTAGATTACAAATAGTCCGCTATTTTGTTTTAATACAACAAGCCGATATACATTTTAGGAATACAAGTTCTGATGGAAAGTATTTTGATAAGATGTTAGGTATACTATGGATACTTCGAAAGCGGATATATTTTGCACCGAATAAGGCTACTTGCGTGACACAAATCTACTATGCACAAGCACGTCCAGTGCAGTGCGCTAAGGCAACAAGAATGTAAACAATTTCAACGCTAACACGGATACCCTGAAGGTTCTACCTAGGCAAACTGTTACCGCCTTTATAGTGTTAAGTAGCTCTTTCATAGCTGGAAGGAAAGAGACAGCATAACTGCATTGTAAAGTCAGAAGACTAATAAGGCCTGAAGTTCCGCTGCTCGTCTAGATGCAATTAGATAACAGCTTTTGTTTCATTGTTTTCGTGGCACTCGAGCTGCCGGCAGTGAAACTCGGTATCATATCAAATGATCAAGCTTCAACTTCTTACACAGTTTATTGGCAAAAAGTATGATTGGATAAATCCAATGATGGATTAATGAATAGCTAGATAGAGATATAAAAGGCGTACTTGCGTCTACGGACATACCGAACGTCGTATAGCGCTAAATTTTTAAATAATAGTTCTACTATAATAGGGCTTTCGACTACATAAACAAATAAAGGAAATTTGTAAATAAATATAAGTAATAAGTAAATAATGACCCCTTGTAGGTAATTTATGACTTGTGTTAAGTAGATAAAATAAAACAAACAACGACACATGAATCAGTAGACACTAGGTCAGAGTCCATTTGCGTCCGTCGGTCTGGGACAGTCATCTCAGGGGTCACGTTGTTGTGACTCAGTCCACCTCATAACAGTTCTTGTTTTTATAAATACAGCTGTCTTGACATTGGCTGTTAGTCATCATACGTGAAGTGGGCCACTAAAGTTTACGCTTTAAGTGAGAACATGGAAATCGCTGGTAAAATTTGTTGCTCACCTGTTGGAAACACTTGCCGCGAATTCGCACGCGTTGGAAACAATTTAAATGATTCTGTTGCCATCTTTGTTCCGTGTTCGTTTTCTTTGTGTTGTAGGTATTTGGAGAAAAAGGGAAACACTAAATATTATTCGAAAGTATTTTAAAAGAAAAAATACGTAAAGAAAGAAGTCTGTTAATACCTAGAAATATAAATTGGATTCTGAGCGTAGTAGAATATTGGCTCTCGGTATTTGCTCCCAACTCTGTGGCTGATGAAAAAAACGAGAGTTCCGATTCCAATATCGCGCCGTCGAATAGTAGGAATGCCATAACGTAGACGGTGGTGTGGACAGACACACACGGTCCTTTATCGACACCAAGATTAAACTTGAATTACTACCACTACTTGCGATAACGCCTTGAAATAATTTTGTAGTTCGTTGGAGCTCTGTGTCCCACCCCACTGCACATAAAATACATTACGGAACAAGAACGGAAAATAAACAATGACCAACGTAGCACATTTTAAACTGGAGACGGTGTCTGGTTACGGAAATTAATCGCATGAGCAACGACCTCGTCGAGATTGCGGTCCAAGAATATTCTTTGAATATACTTATTCATCGCTTGAGATCTATATAAAACTCCCTAAATAGTTGTAATGTTTTGTTTTAATTTTTATATGTACTTTTTTTTGCATTGTGAGTTGTTTATTTTTTAATTTTATAGCGCATTGGCTTTGCTGTAATGCTGTAAAATTGTTTTGATAGTAAATAAATAAATAAATAATATACTGCAACGTGAACCGCAAACGTTAGTAAAAATTATAAGGATAAATACGCAATCAATCACCTAACGCGGTGATCGCCATAACAAAGTCTCGTGAATTATCATGCAAATATCGCCGGTCACATGAGCGCAACGTATAGTACCTAAAGCAGATTTGCTAATGTCAATATAGGGTTGGAGCGACGAACTGAAATGTGAGAAGGGTTAGACACACGTCATCATGTCAAGAGTGGAGATCCAGGATTTGGTACATTTTACATTTTCCGCTTCACGCATAAAACACGATTTTGGAATGTTGATCTTGGTGGTATATGTATACGTACTTGTTCAGATTTAGATTTTGGCTTATGGGGTAAAGATTAATTCGTTGGGATTTCCTTTCTCTATGTACTTATTGAGGCAGGGACGTGAGAGGGACGGTGCAAAGTCTTCGAATGCCTCTGTCAAAGTTGACGAGGGTCGGAGCGGTCAGCAGTGCTTGTGACGACGCGGGGTTATCGACGGCTTTGCGGTTGCGCTTCAGTTCAAGGACTTATTGCTTCACCTGTAGCTTCGGACAGGGCTAAACTTTTGGCGATGACAAGTCGGCCAGCAATCGTGGCTCTTGATTTCTCTATTGGGATTCGGAAATATATCATCTCTGTCAAAATAGATTATCAACTATATTTTATTGAAGAACTTGAAGAAGTCGGTTAATCACATTGGAAAGTGCCGAAATACCACCACAATTAGCATTATAAATCTCGTTGGAAACGAAAGTAAAACTGATTCCTCAGAAAGTCCTAGTACAAAAATATCTTTGGCTTTTACCGGCTTAACGCCATCTCAATTGGGTGACACAAAAAGGTACGAGGCGACATTTCGCGGTGCCGGAGGGCGGGCTATGTAGGTCACACCTACATCCAGACTAGCTCGGCTCGGTGCACTGGATCGCGCCTCATTTACCAACATTATGGAAATTAACCCCTTGTCGTCTGACGGTCAGTAAACAAAGGGCATCACGCAAGGGGAAATGAATTTCTAGAGCACCTGTAAATTGTGGGTTAAATTAAGACTGGCAAATAGGTTAAATTAAAAAATATATACATGTATCTGTTCTGGCCTCAACAATCGGAAGCTTTTTAAATACTATATTTTCGCTGATTGAAATGTTATGGGTAACAAAAAACTGAAAGTGTCATATCATATTTAATGATTTTGAATTACAAATGGTAAATGAAGTAATAAATAAAATTTCAACGACTTCATCATGCAACTGTTTTTAATTAGTGCTTCCTTAGACAATGTCTAACAAATCACTATTCCGTGACCAATAGCAGGGGTCAGAAACTACCTAACCGTGAATTCCGGGAAATAGAAAACGACAGTATGAAAAGTAAATTCCATTAATTAATTAATGAGACAAAACGAAAGTTAGCCTAGTCGAGATATTAATAACTTAACGGGCTCAGTAAACTCGAGACGACTTAAAGAAAGTCGGCAATTTAAGGCTCAAGTTAAATTAAGTAGAATTTATTGACGCTTAATGGCTACCCAGAGAATAAAGAGACTTACCTTTCTTTATGAAGAAGCATTTTCATATTTTGATAAATATTAACTTTAACTGTTTGACGGCCGAATAGCGTAGTGGTTAGAGACCCTGACTATGAAGCTTGAGGTCCCGGGTTCAAATCCCGGTCGGGGCAGATGTTTGTATGATGATGTTGGGTCTTGGGTGTTTAATATGTATATAAGTATGTTTATCCGTTGTCTGGTACCCATAGTACAAGCTTTGCCTAGTTTGGGACTAGGTCAATTGGTGTCAAATTGTCCCATGATATTTATTTATTTAATGAAGAGGTATATTTCGGAATTTATTTTAGTTTATTTAATCATGTCCATCCCCTGAAATAGTTTAGATCAACAATGATATATTCACAATAAACATAATAAGCATGTAGGTTCATAATATTAAGTAAAATGATCTACTTACTACCTTAGAATAAATATTTACAAATTTATACACAGTTTAAAAACAAAACTTACAAACTTGGCTTAAAAAGAAATACAGCAGAGAAAAAGTTTGCTCCAAATTGCTACCTATAGATAGAGTAGATGATTCCAGCCAAATTGAATCGAGCTAATATTTTAACAATGTTGTGAATTACAACAAAGAATAAGGTTGTTCTACTACAGTTTCACAAATCATTCTAAACGTGCCAGCTGTTTAGAAAAGCATTTTCATTTTTACTTCCACACTACTAACACGAATCAACAAACCCCTTGGAGCCGGACGCACCTAATCTCAGCAGAAATTCGATTTAAAACAACTTATAACTGATACCGATCCTGAACAGTTCCTGGTGAAGTCTGAATCTATTACGTAATGTAAGCGACCCACTTCCCCCCAGGGGTGACCAAAGCCACCCGAAAAGGTTAAATTGCAAACTTCACGCCGACACAACTATCTCAAGCCATAATACGAGTCGTGCCGAACTTGGAGTCACCCACGCCAGCCGGTTACGACTTCTTCCACCTCCTTAGATTACCATAATCTTCGAAACTTCGGAGACTGTTACGAGGTTATGCATATCATATATCTTAGTAGAAGGGTTTGAATTTATATCGATACATTTGAAAGGGTCTTAACTGCAAGCTTTAAGTACATCTAGGTCAACATCTGAAGGCACAATTTATTACACAAAAAAAAAGGTGACAAAAGAATAACATCAAGTAAAAAAATTATGTTAGACTCGTGTTTTCTTCAGTAAAATCTGTTGTAAGCATCAATTTTCTACCTTGCTTGCCTCCGGGCTATACTACCAACAGCTAACTACGGACACTTAGACGGGAGGTTAAATATCGATCCAGAGAAAGGTCAGAACAACCTGCGCTCCAAGAGAATCAGCTGTGGGCCGGGGTGATTTCACTTATGTATAGTCTAACATTATTTACATCGGCGCAACGCTCCGCTGGCTCGGAAACTGGTCGTCTTGTCGCTGATATGCATCTTACCGGATATAACTCGGATCGTGTACTATTAAACGAATAACCTAAATAGCTAAGATTACATTTCGATATAGCTATAAAACACGCAGACATGTTTTATAGTCACAAAAATAATGACACTCCTAATTAAAATAAATTTTCATCTCATAATTTGACGATAGACGATGCTAATGAACGACAGAAAAAACGTGTCAACAAATTTTCCCGAGAGAGCCGTTCAAGGAGTCAGGGCCAGTCGTTAACCCGTCGTTAAACAATTCAGGGCATCCTATCAGACCGATGCAGTAAGCAAACAAACGGACACAGACACGGCCCCACCAGACGCGTGTGACTCACACAACAATAAACTGACACTCATAGCGAGCGCTTTAAAGTGGACCACTTTATCCTGTAACCGTGTATAAAATTGATATTACTTTTTGATTTTAGGTATGTACTTAGGAGGACCGACAGCCTGAAAACTTCAAAAACCGTTCGTCAAAATTGACTAAAACAAACAAGACACAATATTAGTTATAACAAAAAATAATAAAAAAACCTTTAAAAAACATAGTCACATTACATTGATTTGTCAAAGTTTTAGGGGAAGGCAAATTTTTAAACCCGAATGAAGGTAGCTAATAATCAAATCATATTCGTGACCCTGCCTGCAAACCGGAGCGCTCTTAAGCTCTTGGTAGTCTTTCGGGTTCCCTTTAACCTATTATTAGAGATATCATAACACAATATTGTAAGCACTTAATGAAATGTAGATCATTAACATTAGATATTTAAAATGATTGCGTTTATTTAGGTATCTTGATGACTTGCCAAACAAGTATAGATACCAGCGCTTACAGCAGTGAAAGCGAAAACAATGAACAGTCCAATGACCTGTCATGTGAACGTTACGTAATTATTTTGTCTAGGACTCATATAACATAGCAATTAATTCAGTGTTAAGATAAAGCAGATTAATCGCTGAATATTTCGCAGAAACATTACACCAGAGAAGGATTAGAAATAAATTAATTAGTGAGCATTTATCAGTACAAATTGATGTTTGAATTGAGTAGATTACACACGCCTCTATAAACTATAATGTACGAGCAGTTCCGCGAATCAGTATTTGTAGTTCATAGAAGCAGCTGCAAAGCTTTTATAGCGGCGACATGATTTTCGGAATGCAAAACATAAGGAAATGATTCATGCAGTTACAACTGCAGCGTTCTGGAGTCGACCGGTCACAAAATCGTTTATTTCCATTACGATGTACTCAAATCTGATGAAGAGAAGTCAGTAGGTACAACGAACCCCACACACAACATTACAAAACGATTACGTAATAGAACATGGAACCACGGTTGAGCAAGAGACAATTGAAGCAATAAAGACGAAAGCGTTCTCAAGTGGTCAAGAATCGCTATTAATGTAACTTTAATGGTAATATCTGTCCCTTCAACAAGGAGAAATAAAATAACGTGTGTTGGATGCATATCAAAAGCGGTTTGATGAAAGTCAGGCGATTTTAAAGAGAATTGTTAGACGCCTTTAAACGCGGTATTTGAATGAGTAGTGGGAGCACAGTGGGGCGGGGTCCACCAAAAGCCGTTCGAACAAGCTCCACGGCAGTGGTGCAGGGAAACAATGTGTTCCTGTGCGGTCGAGTGATTCAACGTGCCCGCATACTTCATTACAGTAAAGTTCGTATTAAATATGTCAGAATATAAACAACCCAGACTAAGTAGAATTATGAAACGTGTTTATTTAAAAACTGAAATTAATGTTCCTAAAATTTCGCTGCTCGTTTCCCAAATAAAAAGCAGAAGCTCTAATTAAATTTAAATGAAGATGTTGCGGTTATAAATTGCTTCTGGGCCATTTATCTGCCCCTACTTTACATTTTTCGCTCACATATTAATCGCCTTTTTGTCGACCAGTCCTTGTTCTTAAGGAAAAAATCCGCTTCTTAATCTCTTGACATAAATTACTAGGTACTGATTTTATTAAAGACGAAGCAGATTTGCAGAATAAAATACTGCTTTGAGCGATTTGTCAGATTGAATATATGAAGCACTCGATATTTAATAATCACTTGGTAATTCAGAGCGACAAAATGTTTTCTCATTATTTGACATTCCTATACAAAACGCGTAAAGTAACAGTAGCGCATAACATAAATAGATGCAACATGACACGTATTTACTTGAAGGAAACAATAACGTGAGGGTTGTATCAAGTTCTCCGGGCGCGGTTGGAGTGCAAATAGGGCAGCATTATCAATGGACGGAAGTCTGCTATCAATCAGTGATAACGGAGATGTTGAACCCCGGTGACGTCCGCAGGAAAAATCTGATTTGAGGATATTGCAAATGATGGGTCGTCGTGATAATGCACAAGCTGCTGTAGATTAAGTACCCCGGCACTTTTTCGTGTTATTTAACGTCATCTGTTTTTATGTCTTAATTTTCTGCGATGATGCGAATGAAGATGCTGACAATGCCATTTTTAAAATAATTTTCAAAGGTGAAAACGATGAAAAAAATATAGAATTAAATACATAAAAAAATTGTTTACAGGTACCAGGCAATAAGAAGTGAACAGAAGCATCCATATACGGAGACAGGCGACTCGGTTAAGAAGCGTGTGAGCGCTGCTGATTCACGCCAATGAAGGTCGCTCCCACCCGTTTACGGGTGTATTACTTCCGTCGTGGTTACTCATTGTTTTACATAAATTGTTTTTAGATGCGTCCGAAACGTGAGGTTTAATGACATTTTCTATTCTCATTGACGACACAGTTAAACTAATTTAAAAATAAGCGCCGTTATTCGGCCGTTGTGTTTTCAAAAGAAAAGCAAAAGAGGTTTGCTGTCTAGTCTACAAGCTTCTGACGGTTAAATGAGTATAGTAAAATATGTACAGAGATTAGATGAATAGAGTAACCAAGTAGGACAAGCGCTTGATCGATGCATGACAGCAACTTGATAATAATTAGGGCCGGTAGCCTGCAAATGATCGAGGCTAATCTGAGCCAAGGAGAAACCGCGTCTTTGGCGCTGCCCTCGTTTACTAACACTTATCGTGTGCTGATAATAGACCACGTCGCAAATTATTTATGGCTACAGCGATCGTCTTAAGAGTAACAACACGATGTCACACATTTATAATATAACGCCGCACACGTTAGCGTGACAAAACTTTCTCAGTGCTTACCGCACCAACAAATAAATTGCCACCGTTTACCCTGTTTACGTTCTTGTGAAGTAAAAAATGTTGGGAAGAATGTAAACAGCTTAACTTTGCAGATTGAACAAGATTATTGGAATTATTTATTTCCCTATTTCGCGTTTTTGAACTGTTTATTCGGGAAAGGCTTCGATTAAGTATTTCACAGCTCGGACCTAGGTTTTGATGTTTCAATATGGACCATTAGCAGTGTTGTTATTCGTTTGTGGGCCCGTGGTAGAGTCATTGAGTCATGACGAGACCAGAGCGTATTGCGTTACAATCGTGATCCGTAAATGGTTCGTGTCACATAATTCAGTATAAATGTGGCGTGGCACGAATGACAACCAGGGTGATTACATTTCACCGTCTAGCTAAAAACTAGATGTGTGTACATACTGAGCGTATCTCGTGATGGGATAGTTCCATTGAATAGTTGGAAGTTCCGGATAGTTTACTACGAGTATTGGGAATGTTCACTTTCCTGGAAAGCAGTAAAAGTGAACAACTGCAACTATTGTGCGCGGCGGTCCAACGGTGCGGGGGCCGGACGTATACGGGCAGAGCAAAAAGATAAGACTCGCGACTCGAACCCCTACTCCACGAAAATAAATAAACAAGTGAACAATGTCTTGCTTACATAAGCATGAGTCATGTGACAGAAATATTGCATATTTATGAAGCTGTGGTACCCAAGTACAGTAATATTTCCATACGAGTATACTTTTGATATTATGTTAAGCTCGGCCGATCCACGTGATATCGGGAGACTTTATTAGCTGTAAAATGGGAATACCGAAATGAATAAAATATTTATGATTGTGATTCATAACTGTAATTCAAATAGAGTGCTTGCTATATAAACGAGTCTACTTAGTGAAAGACTAGAATACCAAAATGAGTCTGTTTATTTTACTATATACTTAAACCAGAAAACTATAAACAGTTTAGACCAAATATTAGATTCATAAACGTGGGTCCTAAATCAACACAAAATATTAGCTTACCTATGCGCATCCCAATAATATTTGTCAAGCCAAATGTTTATATGGCTCCTTCCTCACCCAATGCAACCAATCATTTTAAAACAATATTATTACTCACCGAATAAAGACCTAAAATAAATATTATGCCGCTTTAAATTCCATAGCACACGATTCAATTAGAATTAGTGATTTTAATTCACTAGGATTTTCAAGAAAAGACCTACATCACGTGGAAATAATGGTTCTGACCCGAGCCGCGCGAAAACATGGTGTGAAACTTTTTTATTAACAACAAGGTAAGTGGTCCATTTAATTTTATCATGAGAGTTTCCTTAAGAGCTGTTTATACTTACACAAAACCGGCTTTCCGCGATGCTTGGCAATTTGAACTCTATAGAGAATTCGAGATTAAGCAAAATCTTTCCTGAGTCTCCATTGTAATAATTTTTGGCACAAAATAAAACGTCTCGATCGTATGTGTACGCGTTATCATCTCAATTACTATGGGCAAATCGGCTGCGCCTCTAGCGGCACGTATTGGCAACGTACAATTCTCATAGTATTTGACACGTAAACGCGAACGCGATCGAGACGTACTTTGCTGAGGGTCGAGCACGACTTTACGAATGCTGCGTAACGTAAAATCGAATAGTAAACGTTGTCGAGTTTCTACGACGTTTGGAACAGCGCCCGCCCGGGAGCGTATTTGGAACTAAAATTTAGTATGAGGTTTCTCGATCTCGATACGATAAACGTAACGTTACGCAGCTTTCGTGAAGTCGTGCTCGACCTTCTGGTCAGCGATTACACTAGACACTGACCGCTTCTTACAGAGGCAACAAGGGCAATCAAATAATTCCAACGGTAGCTGATAAGACTGAATTTCTCGAAGTAAATGTGAGGATTCTTCGATAAGCCACTTAACTTCTATTAATAATAGCGATATTGATACACTACGCTGAAATGGAACACCGTCAGCGTTTGAATGCGACTGTGATCTTATTAAACTACGTGAACTTATAATCCGTGATTTTACGGTCACATCTACACTATTATACAATTATAATTAAGACGCTTCCCAGAGAGGATGACATTGAATGCTTCGCGCCTTCCTCAGCCCACCTCACTTCTACTAAACACTTCGTTTTAGTGACGACATGTATTAAATATCGGTCTAACTTCATTTTACACAGTGTTATCACAAATAACGCGTCTTTTCGAAAAAACATTTTTTTTTTCAAAATTCGCACCGATTACGTAAATTACTTTTTTTTTTATATTCTAAATAAAGGCCTGGTGCCCAGCAGTGGGACGTAAATAGGCCGATGATGATGATGATTATAAAAAGGTGTTTTAATAATGTTAAACATAGAAATCCTAGCCTATTAAATTCTGTATACATTGGTGTATGTCACAAGTCAAAGTAAATTATGCTTATGATATAGTAACAGAATATTAATTGCAATTTGACTTACTTGTGATGCAGATATTATAAGTAGGTATTAAATAGGAAAAAAAAATTAAACAGAAAAACAACTTAAAATGTTATAGATACTTAATACATTTATATATTTTGTTTTTATTGTTTAAATAATTTACAGAAAGGCTCTAAAAAGCAGTCATTTCAGCGTCTGGGTCAGGGAAGCGCCTTAAACATTCCGTGCATTTGAGAACCTAGAATAGTTTTGTATTATCAGGTAATTATTCAGCTGTAAGTACGGAAATTTCATGTCAAAGAATGAATACAATGCTTAGTTAGCCGGAATATTCGTACATACGAGCGAGTTCCTATCTCATGTAAACTCAACTCAGCTGTCAGCACTGAATCTTAACCGTTTAAAAAAATTAACACAAAAAAACTCGCATCCTAAATAACGTAAACAGGTAAATGCGTTTGTTTACGTCCAAATGTCATGCGATGATTCACTGATCGGGAGTCGCGGGGTGATTAGACTCTCCCGTTTATCAGCCGCCACGCCCAATTGGACTTTATAGAGTCGCAGGAAATCATTTGTTACCATGCCAAAATGATATCAAGTACGAATCGTTTTATTCAATGAGAGTACAGCGTGACTGGGGCATTTGACAGTTTTTTTTTTAACGTCACTGGTGGCCGTAGTTTGGATTCCCGCACATTGCGACTTTTGAATGAAACTGACTTGAACGGATGAGATTGTGTGACCTAACAAATCCCAAGGCCTGGGGTCCTTTTCCGGACTCGAGGTCAAGGGTGGACTACGTAGAACATTAGTACGTCTTCTCATTAAGTAGCTCTGACAAACCGAAGATATAAGGAATCTTCATCATTGTAATAATCAGCGTTTCAATTTCTTTGTTAAATTCTGCAGAGAAGCATTATAAATAGGTAATCAAGGTTCCAATGGAAGTATTACACGTTGTTTCACATAATCAATATTGTCGGAGATGGCCCGTTAAGGCGTCAGAGAATTGCGTTTAAAAACAAATTTGCTTACGGAAATTCGACTAGAACGGTGTTAATCGTTTTTCTTTGAACAATAACGAAACGCTTTTGAAGATTAAATTGCTTTTATCCTAGTGTTCAGTATCAAACAAACATTCACCCTGTTAGCGGATGTACCTACATGTTTTGCGATTTACTTTATTAATCGAAGGCTGAGGTTTATTAATTTCGCGAATAATTTTCCTACTTAATTACAAAAAAACCGAGTCAACTTTGCTAAAGAGCTCGTTAGTAATAAATCATATAGTAACGTACGTAACACCACCAGGCTAGAATGTGACGTAGTTCAAGACTTATCTCAAGATAAACACAGCAATCTTAGTTGATGCTCCAAAATCTCGAGTTATTACTGTGATGGTAAACAAGAGCTCTTGATTTACAACGGCGCTATATCTGTCTTATAAGATCGTAGTGGTATCGATCTGCTTCCTATTAATATCGTCTATGAGATGGATTTGCGAGAAACAAAGGAGCTAATAATAGAGGTTTCAATATGGGAACAAATAATAAAGAGAAAACGGGAACATTATCGCGTCAGGATAAATTTAATATGCTGGAAAATGAGAAGCTGTATAGCTGCAAGTAATTGCGCATGGTTTGGCCGAATAGTTTATAAATTATATTAAGTACAATATACTTCATAAAGCACGCTTCACACTACTAAACATTCACGACACAATTTTCTGTCCTTTAGTCTATTCCTTTTTTTTCGTACCTGTGACGTTGGCAATACCGTGCCGCGCCCCCCCCCCACCCCCTTACTTCGCTGGAAAAACTCGGATCGCGCGCGCGCATGCTCCCGAAGCAAAAATCTTAAAAACTAGAAAGAAACCCGCATAAGAACCATACTTTAGAGACTGTGATTGAAGTGAGTGCAGTGCTGCAAGAAAATCGAACCAGTGATCCGCTACCGTGCCAGTCTCAATAAGGTACCTACTTCCCATCTTTCCTTTAAAAATTCTCCATCCTCTTTGTTGGTCCTTCTCCCCGTGATCCTCTATACATTCCACATTAAATCCGCCTATATTTCACATACACACCGCTTTCAATTACACATAATTCGTACTTTTCATACTTTTTTGCATTCCGCCATTTTGGGTAACCGCGTGCTACCGGCACGAGGTTTTACTTCATATTTGATACTTGCGCATACGTTCATAGTTAAAACATGGATAGAATAACTTTATTAGACGCCAAACGGCAAAGTCTATTTCATTTACTCCAAAATATGTACGATCTAAGCCGTACAGTCGAAACCGCGGAAGCTCGAACAAGTTTTCTAATCAGAACTAAAACAATTGACAAGCTAAGGGCTGAATTTACCGAAGTAATTGAAGACTTGAATACCGCTAGGATGAAAAATGAACCTACCTATGTACCATCTTTCAAAGATATAGAATCTTTTGACGAAATTTATTGTCATGTCAAATGTGTCGAAGAGTCGCTGACGAAACCGGTAAAAATAAAAACCGAACCCGCTTCAATACCTACCAGTAAATCCAACCTTAAATTACCAGCTTTGGAGTTAATTTCATTTAATGGTGATCCAGCTCGTTGGCCGCTTTTCTATCAAAATTTTAAAGAAATGATTCACCAAAACGAAAGCCTCTCAGATGCCGAACGTGTGCAATATCTAGTCTCGAAATTGTCAGGGTCAGCTTCCTCGATCATAGCGGGGATCCTTCCCGTGGCGTCTAATTACCAAATCATTTGGAACTTGCTCGTAAACAAATATCAAGATGAACGCACTTTAGGTACTCAGTATTTAGATAAGATGTTCAATTTCAAGCCCAGTCCAACCGCATCACCGCAAAACCTAGACTCATTTGTCGAACAATATTGCGCTTCTGTTGCAGCTCTAAAAGCACTCAAAATTCCCGATTTAGCAGACTTCATAATTACGCATATCGCTCTGAACAAACTGGATAAAGACACTATTCAATTGTTCGAACAAAATCACCGCTCGGAAAAATTACCTACATTTGAATCCCTCGAAACTTTCGTGAAAAATCAAAGCAAAATACTCGCTCGCACGCAATTGACGCTTAAACCGCAAACAAACAATATTCTCGAACCCGCTAAAACGCATCAAAATAACTCGCACAAATATAACGCACCCGCAAAATCGCAAAATAACTACTCGCAAAATACCTACTCGCAAAATACCTCTAATAACAAATACAAACCTCTTCAATCATACGTGATGAATAATAATACCAACTCGCAAAATATACCGCACCCGCACCCGCAATTCCCGCAATCTCATTCATTCAATCAAGCAAACATGCATACTTGCATCGTTTGTCACAACGAAAGACACCCGCTATATTTCTGTAAGAAATTTCATGAACTCAACGCGAACGATAGATACTCTGTAGTAACAAAAAACTCTTATTGTAAAAATTGCCTCGGATTTCATGATATACATTCGTGCAAATCAACCAAGACCTGTGTCAAGTGCAACAAAAAACATCACTCGCTCTTGCATTTGGACAACTTTGTTTACCAACCTCGAAATCATAATCATCAATTTACCCCGCGAGCAAACGTCATGTCGCTTACAAATGAGCAATCGGTAAGTGCGAGTGAGATGTCTAGATTTCCCGTGAGTACCGCAACCGATGCGAGCGCTGTGGTCGAAAACGTCAAATCCCACGCGCCTGAAACGTCAACGTCAAACATGGCGAATGACAATCGATTTTCCCAAACGTTCGATAAGCAACCGCCTTATCAGTGTTTTCTAACATCGGAAAACAAAACAAACGCGAGTTTTTATAATGACGTAGTGCCTACCGCGTGTGTGGATGTGATAAATAGTGAAGTGAAACCTGCTCAAATAAGAATCTTATTAGACACCGGCTCGACCGCGAACTTTGTTACTGAAGCTTGCTGTAAACGATTGAATTTAAAAATTAATTACCAACCCTCGTCCGTACACGGAATAGGTATGACAGTGAAACCTGTGCTCGGTTATACAGTGATAGTGTTCCGATCGCGAACGGATCATCGCTGTCAATATTCGATCAAAGCCGCTGTTGTGGAACAAATTACAGGTAATTTACCTACCGCTCGTTTAAATACAAACGTATTGCAATATTTTAAGAACATACCGCTTGCAGACGAACTGTTTTACGTGCCATCCGAGATCGATTGTGTTGTCGGATCGGGTTTATTCCCGCACTTGCTGTTATCAGGCAAGGTCACTCACCCCAACACACGTGTTGTCGCGATGCAATCTACCTTAGGGTACATAGTCATGGGCGAAGCGGAAAGCGATTCGTATTTGTCACATAACTCGAGTGTTTCGTGTCACGCGTTTATAGATAACAGTGATGATAATTTGAATAATGTTGTACAAAAATTCTGGAATTTGGAATCTTTACCTGCTCGCAAATTATTGAGTCCTGAAGAGAAACAATGTGAACAAATATTCAATGAAACGGTATCCCGCGAATCTGATGGTAGATATGTTGTCTCTTTGCCATTTTCTGATGACCCGTTACAGTTAGGTGACTCATACAAAACCGCTAAACGCCGCCTCTTATCACTTGAACGCAAATTAGACTCAAACTCGAACCTACGATCTGGCTATAATTCCACTGTACAAGAGTACATTGATAAAGGATATTTGGCAAAAATTTCTGAACCACAAGCCCCTACTTGCGCTTATCACATACCCCATAGAGCTGTGTACCGCCCTGATAAAGATACCTCAAAAACACGAATTGTATTGGATGCTAGTGCCAAAACAACCTCTGGCCAGAGTCTCAATGACATCTTACACTGTGGTCCTAATTTGCAGACAAATATATTTGACTTATTAGTCAATCTTCGCATATTTGCTGTTGCTATCTCGGGAGATCTGGAAAAAATGTATTTTCAAATAAAATTAATAACAGAACATAAATCATTTCAAAGAATATTATTCAGATTTCATGCTGACCGCGACCCTATTGAAACTTATGAGTTTCAACGAATCTCATTTGGATTGAAGTGCTCACCTTACCTTGCTATGCGCGTAGTCCGCCAGCTTGCTCTTGATGAAGGCCAAAGATATCCCGAAGCTGCTCGTGTTGCCCCGCTCTATTCATACATGGATGACTTTATTCATTCTGTACCTTCAACCGATGAAGCTCTTCAATTATATGACCAGCTGGTCAATATGTTTGCCAGTGGTGGTTTTAACCTCACTAAATTCACATCAAACTCACCGCAATTCTTAGCAAATATACCTGTAGAATCGCGTGCCTCGAAGAATTTAAATTTTGACTCGGAGTCTGAAACCAAATTAGTAGGACTTAGATGGGACCCAGTGAAAGATTGTTTCACTTTCAAAGTAGATGTTTCTGAAAATGGAAAATGTACTAAACGCGCCATTCTCGCAAAGACGGCTAGCCTCTATGACCCCTTAGGGCTTCTTGCTCCTCTCACCGCTAATATGAAATTACTAGTACAAGAATGCTGGAAACGTGAGTTATCTTGGGATGATGACACTCCTAGTGACATTACTAAAATTTGGACCCAGATCCAAAATGAACTCTCAAACCTGTCTCAGTTAAAAATACCTAGGCATGTAGGTATACATCCAAGTTCAGAGGTTACCCTCTTAGGATTTGCTGACTCTAGTGAAAAATGTTATGGTGCTGTCATATATCTAAGAATAGGCTCACTTACCTCACCCGCTTCTAGCGTGTCGTTATTATGCGCTCGATCGCGTCTCGCTCCGCTGAAAAAAGTAACCCTCGCGCGCCTCGAGCTCTGTGCATCTCATCTCCTCGCTCAGCTTATACAGGCTGTTAATAAAAATATTATTGCTAGATGCCAGATTAAAAATATGTTTGCATTCTCAGACTCCACCATTACATTGGCATGGATTCATTCTTCGCCTCACCGATGGCAAACTTTCATAGCCAATAGAACTTCTGCTATCCAAGAAATTCTTGCCCCGCGATTTTGGCATCACATACCTGGTTATGAAAATCCAAGTGATTTAATTTCTCGTCCTGTCACTCCAAATAAATTGATAAATAACCAAGCTTGGTTCCAAGGTCTACCGTGGCTTTCTTTACCACATGATCAATGGCCTGTGAGCTCATTTAATAAAAACAATGTTCCTGCTGTCATGCCAGAAGCAAAGGCTGTATCTCTATTGCAAACTATCAATCCTGAATTAGATACCCATCCACTTGTGTCACTTACTGAACGCTTATCCAAATGGCTTAAACTGATAAACACAATTGTTTATGTTTTAAGATTTGCAAAAATTATAAAGAATAAAGGACAAATAACTATTCCCGAACTCGAGTTAGCAGAGACTTATTTAGTAAAAGCTGTTCAAAATAAACACTTCGCTTCAGATATTAATGATATAAAAAATGGTAAATCTCTCCGCACTCCAATGAGAAAATTAAACGCTTTTATTGATGATGAAGGGATCCTGCGTGTAGGGGGACGCTTACAAAACGCTCCCATGACTTATGAACAGAAACATCCTGCTCTTATACCAGCTAAAAATAGAATAGCTCATTTGATAGTGGAGCACTATCATCGTACAAACTTCCACACAGGACCTAGCTTAGTTCTTGGTCTTTTAAGACATAAATATTGGTTACTGCCAGCTCGTAGTTTGGTTCGTAGAGTAATTCATTCATGTAATAAATGCTTCAAACATAAACCCAAAGAATTGCATCCGCTTATGGGTAACTTACCTGAGTTTCGCGTTACTCAACAAAAATGTTTTTCCAAGTGCGGAGTCGACTATATGGGTCCTCTCTACATCACGTTAGGTAAAAGGCGTGGAATCAAAAGTCAAAAAGCTTATGTCTGTTTATTTGTGGATTTAATCTCTAAAGCCATTCATTTAGAGTTAGTCTCGGACTTGTCGACTGAAATGTACATTGCTGCGTTTAAACGCTTTATTTCTCGCCGCGGCCCTGTTGCTCTTATTCTCAGCGACGGTGGTAAAAACTTTATAGGCGCTCGAAATCAATTTAATGAGATTTACTCGGTAGTTTGTTCTGACGAATTTAACAAAGCGATTATTCGTGAATTAACCCCACAACAAATTGAATTTAAAATTAACCCGCCTTATGCTCCCCACATGGGAGGTTTATGGGAGGGAAATATAAAATGTGTTAAAGCTCATTTATGTAAAGCTATTGGCTCGCAAATTTTGACTTATGAGGAGCTCAATACAGTACTTGTTCAGATCGAAGCACTTATGAACTCTAGGCCCTTGTGTGTTCTTAGTAGCGACCCCTCAGAGCCATTGGCTCTCACTCCCTCACATTTTTTAAATTTGACTCCATTAAAGTACATTCCAGCTGTAAATTTAGATGACATTCCTATGAACCGCTTACAAAGGTACAAATTAATTGATAAAATGGTTCAATCTTACTGGCGGAGATGGCACATTGAATATCTTACCTCATTGCAAAGTCGTGAAAAATGGAATACTATTTCAAATCCTGTTAAAAAGGGTCAAGTTGTAATTATCAGAGAAGAGAAACTTCCCCTTCTCTGCTGGCCCCTTGCTGTGGTAGAGGAGACTTACCCTGGTAATGATGGCATTACTAGAGTTGTTAAGGTTAAAACTAAAACTGGTACTTACATACGCCCTGTGGTACGTGTGTGCCCATTACCCTGTCAATAATATTCACTAACTATCCCCGAATTAGTAGACTTATGTAATGTTAGAATAATTTAAAAGGTATACATAAAAAAAAAAAAAAAAACTTTGATACTTCAATTTGTAAATTCTACTGTTATCTAGATATCTTAACATGCCCTTAAGCATATAAAAACTTTTCTAGCTTCTCACCCTGCTTAAATAAAATAAAAATTAAGTTTTCATATGAATGTACTCGCTATACTTTAAAGTATTTCTATGTTGGAGTATCACTCCAAGGCGGGGGAGTATGGTTTGGCCGAATAGTTTATAAATTATATTAAGTACAATATACTTCATAAAGCACGCTTCACACTACTAAACATTCACGACACAATTTTCTGTCCTTTAGTCTATTCCTTTTTTTTCGTACCTGTGACGTTGGCAATACCGTGCCGCGCCCCCCCCCCACCCCCTTACTTCGCTGGAAAAACTCGGATCGCGCGCGCGCATGCTCCCGAAGCAAAAATCTTAAAAACTAGAAAGAAACCCGCATAAGAACCATACTTTAGAGACTGTGATTGAAGTGAGTGCAGTGCTGCAAGAAAATCGAACCAGTGATCCGCTACCGTGCCAGTCTCAATAAGGTACCTACTTCCCATCTTTCCTTTAAAAATTCTCCAGCGCATAATTATAGATACGAATGAAAATAATACTGGTAATTAAGTATTCTACAAAGGTCTTCCAGATTCGTGGTTGCATAACTTAATGTTTGAGGAAAAACGAGAGAGGGCGGGCAACAAAAAGTTTGTAAACAGACGAAGACGGCAGGACAAACATTGGGCACGCCGAGTACGTTAGTTACTTACTGGAATTATTATTTATTTGTTCCCGGGGCACGAGTTGTTTGTTTGTCTATTTCCTTGAAGGATAAATTATAATTGGCCGCGAATACTCAAGATCCATTACATATTCTTGGTTTAATATTATTAAGGTTATTTTTACAGTTAATTTCATCGCTTATTGTTTTAATTAGGTACTAAAATAACTCAAATGAAATATTTCGCACTATTTGTTAATCAATCTTGTCGTCACATTTTTTTTTAAATTTAAACAATAATACTGTTTAGATTTATAAGGTTTATATAGCCTACTATATAGGTAAATAATAGAAAGCGGTTAAAACCTTACTTATAGTTATCATTATCACTAAGCATACTATTGTGTTGTGTCTATTGGATCATCTTAGATATACTGTAACGCAACATACCAGTTTCATATCGAGTTCCCGAACTGATATAACAGTTTAAGTGTAACACAGGTGTGGGCGTAACAGATATATGTACTTGCATCATGTTAAGTGATTGCTTATACTCGTACATAGATTGAACTCTACATTTGTATAAGTAGGTACGTTCCACAAATAGCTTTAATCATCGTCTTCATCTATTATGCAATCCAAAATTACGCAGAATTCCCAAATGGTAGCGAGAGCTTAGCACTTAATATAAATTAATTTGAATCTTATTTGTTATTATTCCGTTACCACAAGCACATCTATTAAGTGCAAAATGATAAACAGGTATTATACGTATATATATATATATACGTTTAATATGTACATGAAAGAATCCAAAGTTAATTCGAAAGTAGATCAAGCAAGACAAAAATCAAGTTAACTGTTTTGTTCCTATTCATGAGATGATATTTGTATATTTATAAGTTGAAACACGGATTCGAAAAACTATTAAAGCTACTAGAAAAGGAAGCTATAGTGAAACCAGGATCGTTCATAATTAAATGCTACCCGAATTTAATTTGTGGCTTAACTTTCCTGAGCCAGTATTAAATATAGCCTACAATATTTGCACGATTATAATTTGCTTATAATTCGTATGTGTTATCACATCACGGACCAGTGATCGTGATATTTTTGGACTATCCTAATAATAATAGGATAAACTATTAGAATATTTGTATTGTATTGTATTGTATTGTATTAGCTAAATAGTCAGTGGCAGTAGCTAATAATACCTTCGAGCACTTAGCTAAGATTACTTTGTATAAACTCGGTTTTTCCAATAACAGTAAGTTATTTCTGTGACTAAGGAACTTGCACCAATTTTCAAACTACTATTTAATAAGGATGTTTCCTGGCGTTTGTATAGGAAAACAATGCTACTTTAGGAAATTAGTTATCTAGGTACTTAACTAACTTGGTCTTAGATATCTCCTTGTACTGTTTTGTGGTTTTCAATAAACAATATTTGTATTTGTACTCATTTGATAATTATGTGTGGAATAGTTTTTCTGTGTTGATTTAAACTTTCGCGATTTTTAAATATTATCATGACATTACATGACAAATAGATGATGTGTGAAAATCGCCAGTCCCTTCGTCGACGTCCCATGGTCAGTTCCTTCGAGACCATGGACATGGACACAACGTCGCGTCCGAAACGTCGAGGTATTTCAATAATACTTACATATTTTTACGTATTAAATCCCGAGTGTCATGATAATAATTTTTCTGGTTTCCGTTAATGTTGTTTTGTTAGCTTAAGTACTTACATAGTCTACCGAAGCTGAGGGAGAGCCGTTTTCTGAGCTTTTGCATTTTGCTCATTGCACCTCCCCGTTTTTCTCTCATTGTCACGCCTGTAAACAAAAAAAAAGTAAATTTAGAAAACAGCACAACGCGCACGACTCGGCGGCAGCGAAACGTACACTGCACGCCAAGGCTCTTTCGCATGACTGATGTAGCTGACAGCCAGAGAGAGGACTTTTTAATGGGATGGATTATTTAGTCCGAAACATGTCAGGCTAAACTCAGATTAAATACGTTAATTTATTTTCTATTTTACTATGATTGAGTCTCACGGTACTTTCATGTTAGAAGTAACTACAGTCAAGTGCAAAGTTATGGGTGCATACAACATACTCAAAAATATGTCCCATGGCTCTTATGTCGGCGAATGAAGGTTGTGGTATTGTTGTTGTGGTGGATTAATTTGATACATATTTGCACTTGACCGTACTACATTGCCTTAATAAGTTAATACTACTAGGTGAACACCTTAGAACAGATATAGGAGCTTATGGTACATTCAATTTCATTTCTTTGAGTTTTGAAAATATTATAACTCTAAAACATACAAAATGTCTTGATGACTTCATGCTTCTAATATACCTACGACCGGACCGACAGCCACGCAACAGTGAAACGCAGGTTCGTTTGTAATGATAATCGTTTGTTTGTCGGGTAAAGTAGACTATGGAAAATCGGTATCGCCTAACTTCAAAATGTACCGAAATACATATCTACTCCCTTTTGTAAAGACAGGCAAAGGCTTAGTTCACATTGTTACAATCAAAACGAAACATACTTCAATACAAACGGTACCCTATTTAATTAGACTTGTAATTAAATGTTATCTTACTTTACCCCTTGGATTTTCAAGTAGCTTATTATTAGATCAATACTCCTAATAATAGCGATAGAGACAAATAGAAGCTCTACGGTGTCGATATCACTAATTGAACTCAACGATATACATATTGTAAAGGCTAATGACATTGGCATCAACAAGCATAAGCGCGCATTCCATTCAAAAATAACGGTTATAAAAAGTTTAATTTAGAATAAAAAATCTTCCAGTCCGTCAGTGGCTAAGAATAACTAAATGCAAATAAATGAATGAAAGGAAGTGAAGGAAAAACTAATTATAAAAGAGGGGCCGAGAGAACGCGTTCGTGTAATGCTACGAATTGCTACTTAAATTTACTTACATAATGAAATGACATTATTAATGATCTCTTTTCTTGGCGCTTGGGCTATTCGGTTCATAAATTCACTTATGATATGATCAAATCCCAAATCCCATAATAAATCAGTGGCTAGTGCGGATTAGTAGGTAAACACACAGTTTTCAGTGTACTGAAAGAGAAGTGTCGATATTTAAAAAAAAACCGGTCAAGAGCAAATCGAACTCACGCGCCGAGTGTTCCGAGCCATCATCATCGAATAATCTCTTGTCATCTCATGTCCTATATAGTGGAACTAATATAGTTTTTGGTGATTTCTGATTTCGCGTGGGATATTATAGAATCTACATAGTCGCGGGCAACAGCTAGTATGTAATAATTTCAGACTTTCTGTTGGCAAACTTTGGAGATAGGTGGAGGAGAATGGTATTTTTTTAACATTTTTACAGGTCATTCTCAGCCTCG
This sequence comes from Clepsis dumicolana, assembly GCA_963691665.1. Taxonomy (NCBI): domain Eukaryota; kingdom Metazoa; phylum Arthropoda; class Insecta; order Lepidoptera; family Tortricidae; genus Clepsis; species Clepsis dumicolana. The sequence continues at coordinate 4,278,673 of OY829517.1, forward strand.
AATTTGACGCTTAAACTATAGATCAGCCCTGAGAGTAGTATTCTCAGTTTGAACCAAAGAAACGAACACTATAGGTAGATACATTAAACTGTATTTGTATGTGTAGTCTATCCTAGTTCATCAGTTTTAAGTACTATCTGTATATAGGATCGTGGTATACCTACAAACAGCCGAATCAAAGGAGTCATCTCATTTATTAGACGGGAAATAAAATTTGTAAATAAAATCTAGCCGTAGCTCATGCAGGGTTGTGTTAAGCTGTTGCATCAATTAGTACCGGCCGTAACAGTTTTTCAGCACTTAGCAACTATAACATCATGTAAACGGACGTAAGGGGAAGTAACAAATGTTGCGACGCAAGAGCAATTAATTACACAATTTATACTTCGGAGTCACGCCAGCACTCTTTATACTGAATATTGGCTAATACGGGCTTTGAAGGACCGCCGTTGCGTGCGAAAGAAGATTGACTGAGAATTTATTGTATCTGCCGCTAAACGAGGATGAATCACGTATCTTAATAAGACTGAGATAAAGTTATATTAAAATGATTAATTTTAAAGAAAAATTAAATAACTTTTAACAGCAGGTGCAGATTCTTCATATCACCACGCGGGGTTCATGTAAATGATAAGTAAGGTGAAAGGGTAATGAAGCCCGAATGCGTAATGTAACAATTAATACATGATCCTAAGCCCAAATAACCTTCTTTCACACGAGCGATGTTCTGAAAACCACTTATTGGCTTACTAAGAATTTCAGTCATATTTAAATGTTAAAACGGCAAGTGTTAAATTAAGAATGCCGCGACACGGGACGAATCTAGTGACAAGTGTAATAAATATCTCGCATGCCATATTCCAAGCAGTTAATCGTCGAAGTATGTATTATTCACACAAGTGTATTTTACGAAATAAGAACTACTCCCCTGTGACATATAAAACCCGTAACTGTAATTGAATGATGCTGTCTCACATTTCCATTCCAGGGCAACTGGATGAGTCCCAAGCGCGCATACACAGACATGAACGGGACAGTGTCATAATCATAAAGATGTCAGATGAAGAGTATTTAAAAGAGAAAAGCGTGTAAATGCGCCCATCACTGTGGGTATTCTTGAACTAATAAAACTCTTCAAAGGGATCGTAACATTTTTTTTCAACTTTCTCAAGTCGATTTAGCGATAAATCGCATTAAAACGTCAATTAGGAAAACACCTTGACGCGTTGTGAGTGCCAAACGTTTCCGCGTGTAAGAAATCTAACGCCGTCACGTTAAAAGGCCGCGAGTTTCGTCACAGTCAGGGGCGTATATCAAAATAGACGTGTAAGTATAAAGGTACGAGCGTTTATTGTAGGAGACGTGGGTGAAACTAACCTTGATCACCGTGAATATGTGCTTGTGAACGCTGTGATCACGCGATGCAACACCCATGCGGCATGCTCGTGTACGAGGCGAGCGCCGGCGTCGACAACTCAGATCATCGTACTAAATTATCAATGTCAAATGAATCAAATTATTAAGTCGTGAGTTCACGACGTATCGCCTAAATATCCGTCCATATCGTTCATTAATTGCAGCTCCCCGTCGATATATTTAAACTTTCACAGCTATAAAAATTAATACGAGTATATCATCCATGTTGGTCGTTATTTTTCTTTGAAATGCATCTTTAAGCTTCGCGTTGCTACATCGATCAAACTTAATGGGGACGAATTGCTACGGAAATAGAAACTTTCTGCGAGCTATTTATAGTCCCGAACGAATTAAGGGCTGACACACGAGAAAAATAGCGAAAGTTACCGTAGTATCTCCGCCCCTTGAAATAACGCATTTGTTACATGTGTAAATTTTCGAAGTGCCCAATAATTGCTGTTTTAAAACAAGCAGACATTAATTATGAACACACAAAAGACATTTTATTAAAAAATGACGTTCATCGCGTTCTTAAAAGTTGTGACTGGCATAAACTTCATCTCCGTCGAAAACGAATACAAAAAGGCAAAAACGATTCCTATCTTGTTATTGAATAACGAAGAAAGTTTTAACGAACACATAATGCGCTTGTTATTGTTTGGCATGCGGGAAGCAAGGTGAGTACTGTAGTAATTATGACAGCGGCGGTCCCTCGGACAAACACGTAAGAAATATGTGCGTTCAATGCCCCCGCACGCGACCCGGTTAGATACCAGAATCGATAGTTTGAGTGGTAAAACACTATCCTTATCACCATCCGTTAGACACAAATCTGAGACGAAACTCTTGTGAATAATATACAGTATGTTTAATAGTAGATTGTGAAATTGTATCCGTTACGAACGCTCGCTTAATACTCGGCGATGGTCTGCCAAATGTGCTGAGGCGCCGTCGCGTCGCCGCCAGTTTGCCGTGCTCCAGGTTTCAAAACATTCATATTGCAATGAAGTTGAATAATTTCACGTCAAGCGCAATCGTGAACAGCAAGAGATTATCAAGTACATGATACTCTTACTGCATTGTAATGCTAGGCTAGCTTTTAGGAAAGTCATTCTGAAAATTCTAATGAGAATAAACGGAAAGATATAATTGCACGCCACTTTGTGTGATTTTCGGCCAAGAATATTAAAACGTTTAAGTTCAAAGTTCAAAAGGCAAGCGGCAGGTAAACCGTACAGCAACTACAACACAGAAGTAATACTAATAGAAAAACTCCAGGATAAAGAATCAAATAAACTCATTATCAATGTTTACACATGTGCGACAAGTTTACCTGTCTGTCCCGGAAAGAAAACCGCCAATCGATTCATAGCCGTCTTATCAAAGATTAGAGTCCAACATTCGACGGAAGTGTTACGGTCTAATTTGGCGCCACCGGCACTACAGTCAACAACCCTAGAGCCTGCGCAAACACGACCACCATGAGCAAACATTCACACTGTCGACAGTATCTAATCTGGAAAGCGACAGGAACAATATCGCTTGTTATATAAACTCTAGCTATGTCACATGTGCGCGACAACGCACATAACTGGACGTACGTCAGTCTACGAGCTATTACCACATTCTGATAATGGAGTTTAGTATCAGAAGTTTCTCCGATATTACAAATTTTACAATGTCTACGTCACAGTTATACTACAAATTTGATAAGAATAATTAATATTGCAACCATTTCGCTGATCGCAAAGCAGGGGACATTCCCTGGCATAGCAAAGCACCTGTTGCATTAACGGACTGCGCAGCAGTGCCTACACACTACACAAGGATATGCAAATGATCAGTATAATTCGGTAGTGGGTTCGGTCATAAAGATGATCTAATGTTACATCCTATCTCACTTAGGGGAACGTTTCGGATGCTAAATTAACACGATTATCCACTTATTAATGAAGCGTGGGTCATAAAACGGCTCAGTAAAAGCCGTTCATGTACGAATTTACGATTCATAAATCCCCGCAGGTTAAGTGCTGGATTTCACATCCTGATCGCGAAGAAATGAGAATGTACACACGTTTCGACGCCGTTAATTTCGATGCACTTCGCGAGTGATGGATTCGGTGTGTCTCCAATAATTATCTCTAATCAGCGACTATTATCACCTGTTTTATCTCCGAACTATATTGAATAATATGCATTGATATACAAAACTAAACAGATACGCCACCGGTTCACCGCGCGTGGATAAGCAATTATAGGTGATTCGGTGACTTAGTATCCCTTGATGTTTGACAAAACGTCAGTCTAATGACAGCTAATGAGCGAGGGCCGCACTTTGTCAGCGCTGAACAGGTGCGTGGCCTATCTTCAATGTTTTAAATATCGATGATAATATGGTATGTTCCGTATGTTCCAAAAGCAAAATTTTCACATTGTAGTAGAAACCTAACCACAAAGTTCATTATTTATACCGATAGTCAACAGAAGACCAGACAAATAAGCTTATTAAATTAAATCATGGAAAAATAGCAGAAAGACTCACTAGACGAAATGAACCAGGCAACAGCTGAAATCTTCTGACGCGCCCAGCTGTTTCTGAACGTTTCACTTTGACACATGCAATCAAAAGGGTACGCCAAAAAAATGTTTAGTTGCTAAGATGAAAGCAAGCAGTTCCGCATACCGTGATTGTCCAATGAACTCATTCCCGGCGCCCACGCTCATAACAGCGTCTCGATGCGTCGGGCACAATATCGGGCACTGCCAAGCGACATCTAACAGGCACTAACAGCCCTCTGTCAGGCTGATCGAGAGGCTTGCCTGACATTCAGATGCAGCTCGAAACGTAATTGAAAATCCGTCTGAGCACACTTAACTTTAAGTTTTATGACGAAATTCCAATTACATCGACATGACATCCTTGACATACATCCGATGTAGGCAATTAAAATATACGGAATATCGGAAATATGATCATGTTCAAATAGCTTTCGGTCTCTTAGATTTGAGTATTCTCAGTCCAACCTTGGATCTTGAATCGACTATTTACCTTGGACTGAGAACAAGATTATTTAAAAATAGTCCATCTATTTTTATTAAACACAAACACTAATTTGAGTGAGAACTAGAGAAGGTTAAAATTTCGACACCGCGGCAGAGATATAGCCGTAATTGGTAACGAGAATAGAGCTATTGACACAATCAAGGCATTCACGTGGGTGCATGCACGATACACCTACGCGTGGTCCGTGATACCAATGTACAATATGCTGGTCAACTTGCATAGACAGATACGGAACGATAGCGAGTCATATTTGGTGAATGAAGTAATATGTCCCTTCAGAATATTCATACCTAATATTTACGACCTACGCTATAATGACGATAGCTCTTCGATTTATAGTGCAAGTTATAACGAAATCTGACCCCGGTGTCTCGGAGCGAATGAAATCTAGTTTGTCGAGACGTCTGCAGGCTGAGGAGGGGTTTGCGGCATACGGGTTACAGTCTCGTCAAACGTGCGAATGTCGTTCGTCGACCTTGCGCCGGCGCCGGCGCCGCGTGCCTTTCCACCTAATACGCATACTAAACTAAGTGCACATTAAAGGTTGTCCGAAATAAATGTTTTTTTTTTTTTTTATTATAAACCTTCAATGCATATTTTATTACATTTCGAAGCACGCAAACACATGACAAGATGTGTAGCTTCCTATTTGGTTTCAGATACAACAACTGCTATTTTATTGGACAAAGGATGCGGCTGTTCCCGCTCTCATGTGTCCTAGACGATTCCAATCTCCGACAGAAGACAGACAGAAGACTTCCGGATAGCCCAAATTGTTTTGCAATAAGTCTGTTATAAGTAGCCTAAGTAGATGACAGAACTAACGCCGATCTGCTGATGCAAGATGTTACTGGAACCGTTTGAACAAAAGCCAAGAATGTGTTTCTGTTTCTGCTACCCACTCAATCTTGCTTTCCATTAGATAGTAAAATATCAACTGTTAACGATAAAATATACATAAGATAGGTAGAGGTAGATAATGTAATGAAACGAAAACGCTGTAATGTAACCAATAACACAATTGTGCGAACTCGCTAATCGTACACGTAGATTCTTATGTTTACGGAAGAATTACGTAAGCATTTTCAGAATCAGATCAAATTAATGATTCACGTGATAGAATATAAAGTGTTTCTCTGTAACTCTAAGTTAATTATGCTTATATTGATGGTGATGATGAACTCATTGTTGATGATGTTAATTGAGTAATGTTCAGTTTTAGAATCAGTCATCGAAAATATTAAGAACAGGAAATTTATTATTGAGCAGTCATCAATCCGATGATTTATTTGGCACGCGACGTGATTCATAACGAAAGTGCCTCATAACAAGTGTATATTCCACATGCATTTCGAGCTAGTTGCGAGGCAGTTTGATATTAATCTTTAAACAGATGGCAGTCTTGTTAGATAGAAGTAATATTAATGAAAATAATCGATTTATTGATTATTTTTGTTTTTATTTTTATGAAACATTCATAGAATGAAATTCAACATACAATGACAATGCAAAGAAAAATTCGTTAAGCAGCTGGACCAGCTCATTGCATTGCATTGTCATTGTATGTTAGAAGTAATATTGCATTTTTTTTCTATTATTTCAATTCAAGGTTCGTTAACAATGGCTTCACATTACCTCAACGATATTTATTCTTGCTATCAGTTACGACGCTAATTGACGTTGCAAAAGTAAATTTAGGATTTTACGCGCACGGAATCTGATTAACAAAATATTCATGTTGTTTGCAATTAAAAGAGAAAGTATCTTCGTAATTGACGATGACGCAGAGGAAAAACAGGTCTGTGAAGTAATTTTAGCTATAAAATACCAGCAAATCAAATTGTTTGTGTAGGTATTATGTTCGGAACGAAAACAAATGGTGTTTGTTTTCTTAACGAGGAAACCTATCGGGGGCAAGGTGACGAATGATTCGCGACACAATGCTTTCGCGAGAACCAAATGGAGTGACACAAATTCTATTGGCTCACTTTTAAAACCCAGAAAATTGTGCAAAATCACACTTGCAATTGCGCACAACCGATCGAGATGTCAAATTGTTTTTCATGTTTATCGACTATCTAAATGACCTTATTTAGCATGACTCTTTTGAGTTGGGAATTTTATCTCTTGATTTATGATTCAAAAACATTTGACGTCGATACCTACAATGGTCTTGTAACGTTGTCAATATGTCGCTTTTTCTCAAGTATGCGTTAAGAGAGTATAAACTGGGCTAAGTCAAGTCAGAATACTAAAGCAATGGCACAAAGGCGCCTGCTGCGGTGCGCGGCCTCGAACTTGTGACCCTCTCACAATGCACACAATTGTAATGTAAATGCGGATTTAGACGCAGTGCCAACCGTCCTATGGTACCAATTGTGGGTCATAATGCGCCTTCAATAAATTATTTATGCTTCGTTAGGAACATCATTTTACCATCGGTAATATAAATTATTATCCATATCGACTGTTTATCTACTTAATCCATTAGCTACAAGAATTTATGTCACATCGACCGATAAGTGATACTTAGTTGAAAATAAAATGCACAATTTAAATTATAAATTAATAGGAAGAATTGGATAATGTTTAAGTAATAATGAACCACGGCTGCAACGTCAATCCGGTTAAGATGTAACTTCGTAAATCGTGTATTTCATACATTTGTGAACACCGGAAAATGGCTTTGTTTCCGCGGTAAGCGACTACGGTAAGTACTGCAAAAAATAAACACTGTAGTCATAGTCACTACAAATGCTGTTAAAGGTTAAACAGACAATAATGTACACTAGGATTCCGTTTGCGTAACCTCAAGCGACACACACGTCCAAATGTTCACGCTGTTAGAATAATTCCAAATTTTAATTCAACAACGCGAGCAGAACTAAAGATGCTAAAGTCGTGTAATTAAAAAAAATAAAAAGCACTATAAGGCGTGAATTACGGACACGCCGCGTGAGGCAAGAAAGCGAGACAACGCGCATATTCTGAGGCCGTTATTCAAGATTACTAATTACCTACCACGAGAGAGAACTATAGGCACAATTATTTACTGCTGTGAGACGTAACACTGTTTTTTATAAAGCTTTTTTTATAAACATGTCACCACGAATGTAATAAAAAGTTAAGTAGTTCGCTGACTTGGTAACTTTCGTTTATAAGTCTAAAAATTGGACTGACTGACAAGATAACTTAAAACAATAATTGCGAACGAGAAAATGCAAGTTATTGAACAATGCATAATTAACCAGACAGCTAAGAGGAGAGATAATTGCGATAAATGTTGGAAACAGATCACGTGCAGCGGACCTTGCGCTTTGCAGTCGAGCCACGTCTCGAGATGCAACGTGCATTGGAGCAAGTTATTTTCGTAAGGCAGTAGTGGTTAATGTATGATTGCAGGTGTAATACTTTGTTAGATATGAGTGGAGTCAGCGTGCCGGCGCGGCCGCTGAGGCGTGTCAAGTTGGCGTGGCGGCGTGGCCAACCAACCGTCCTCTCCTCCCTCCGGATTCAGCATTATAGGATTAAACCTAGCTTCCAACTTGCCTCTCCCGCCGACTTACGTAAGCCACGTATTAATAAGACCTTGCGGTTTCAACCGACCGAATATAACGGAATGAATTTAGAAACTTTAAATAGTTGTGTAAGTTTTAAACGTTCTGATACAATTAGCAGCGAATTCAAGTTTTGCAAATCTGTCGATATCCTTACGTTATGGGTGCATCGATAGCTGTCGATCGTCGATGTCACTGACTGCGGAAATAAAGGCAACGGCACCAAGGAGATAACTGCGACTCTAATAACTTGAGCCTGCATGTTTTTGCCTTCGCGAAATTGCTCAGTAATTGCTCCTAATGACTTCCTAGCAAACGCACGTCGAAGTAGATGCGTCAGGCAACCATTATTAGAGCAATGATATGATACGAAGAGTCTACTCAAGGTTTAAAGTAATTGCAGAGGTAGGTGGACCGGCGCGCCCAACTGACGTTAGCTTCAAGCTATTTATCGCAGGAAACGACGACTTTATTAAGAACCTAATTCTACCTCTAATAATAACATTACAAGATGTCCCAACAACGTTCTGCATCAATCGTTAACGAACGTAATGAGGCAGAAGACAAGATATTCAAATGTATGCGTATATGTGTCCGTGATTGACGACCGAATAGCCTAGTGGTTAGAGACCCTGACTATGAAGCTTGAGGTCCCGGGTTCAAATCCCGGTCGGGGCAGATGTTTGTATGATGAATATGAATGTTTGTTCTCGGGTCTTGGATGTTTAATATGTATATAAGTATGTATTTATCTATATAAGTATGTTTATCCGTTGTCTAGTACCCATAGTACAGCCTTTAACTAGTTTGGGCTAGGTCAATTGGTGTCAAATTGTCCCGTGATATTTATTTATGTATTAAGATGTGGTCAGGAAAATTTACATATAATGCCTGCCGAATAGATTTGGATTAAACCAGAGGACATTAATATAATCATAATTAAATACTGCAGTCTGGAATGTCCAAGTATGGATTGAACTAGTTTGAGTACCATGTAGTAGGTATAGCTTTGTGACGGTTTAAATAAGGAAGATTATAAAAACTTGCTGTTGGCGGTTGTATTTACTAAGAATTGTAATGGCTGCTGGAAACGGCATAGAATGTATGAGTCGCACCGGAATAATGCGAGTAAATTACCTGCTGGCACGCATTTTATTGCCACATGCGGTGTAGTTAATGGCGCACCCATATTATATGTAAATTAGAAAACAATCGGTGCAGAAACAGGTTCAAGTTCAAGCGATTGGAGAAATCGATTACAATATAAAAAAGGCAGCGCAACTTGTGCAAGGTTGTCAATCGTTGTTGTTCCCTCTGATCCCACCCCGTTTTATCGGAATGTAAGAAAGGTTGCACAAAACTTTTAAGAAATTTATAAGTCACAAAGACGAATCGTCGTGGTTGGATCATGACATTTCGGACACATAATATCCCTGAATTAAAACGTGTAGGAATTAATCGTTCACGTCCGCAGGTCATCGACCCCGTGGCGCCGGCCGCACCTGTGTCTGCCTCGAATGCCACCAGAACTGCGGATACCGTCAAGGTCTCGAGCTTTTAAGGGTCTGATTCAGTGGCTTTAGTATACAATAGCCATCAATGTCCGGCTCATCGCAAAATTATATTTACCTTGAAGATAGGTAGGTATAATAAAACACTGCAGGTGAAGCCAGTCTAGACGTTTATTTAATTTCAAGTTCGGAACTTCGTTTTAACAGTATGCAAATGCACCAGCGATTTTTTAAAGACTACGCACGTTCTGGGTAGAGAGTAATAAATTTGCGTTGTTTGCAAAAAAAGAAAGTAAACTTTCACGAACACAATTGAGTAAGAGTTATCAGCCGCTCGAGACAAATTTCACGGAGAAATTAATTAATCTTTATTACAAGCAATAAATAACACTTCGGTTGTGAAGAAACAGTGGGAATGAACGAGAAACGAACGTAGGTACAAATACGAATACAAGAACAGTAGGTACAGTGAATGAAAGAACCGTTAAGTTTAATGAGAATGATTCTCGTTACGTTAAATTACGTTTTAGATTAAACAGCTTTAACGATTTTCAAAAAATGAGCCCTTTAATAAACTTTTAACGAACTCGTACAACTTAAGACATTCGACTACGAATGAAAGTTAAACTAAATATGAGCAATTAACCAGGTCATGGGTTTGTTGCACGAGACATGTAGCGAGATGAACTACTTACTAGGTATCCAATTGAATCCCTATAAGCGCACTTCGATCTTTTAACTACTGCACTACTGTCTATTACAGTGCCATTACAGGGCGATGTTTAAAAATACGGCTCGACGGTTGTTTCTAAACAACGATACGCTTCGAACTGTAAACAATGAAGATGTAAAGCTTAATGTTATTAATGTTTTGATAGTTGTTCCAGTTGTAACTCTGATATGTCAATAACTACGAGCTAACAACACCAGCTTAATCACAATTCATAACAAACAAAGCGTTGTATTCAAACAACTTGTTAATGATAAATGTAGAGTCAATAGTGTAAATACTAATGGTGAAAGAATTAGACAAATTACCTTCGGAAATAGTCGGCAACACGTTGACGCAGTTAACAATCCCGACGCCTGTTAACTGACTCATTCACAAAAACCAATTTCAAACCGACAGCTTCCGAGAACTTTATACCTGCCCGGACGGGGCGATCACTCCAAAACAGCAATAGCCTAAACAATACCGTTACACACTTGACACATAGATAAAACTGGAAGGCATCTAAATTAAGTTTTTGGCACTTCAGATTTCAGCATTCATGACGATGACGCGAGCAAACGATGATATGATAAAGAAAGCTGTTTGATATTATTTAATTATAATTCCATAACTGACATCACTGTACACTTTTTCAATAAACTCTCCCCGAGTTGTGTGAAGTATCGCACGAGAGCGGCCTAGTTTTTTGCACTCGATCGCGTAATGCGCGTGCGTCGTGCGTTGACAAGCCGCGGGGGCCTACTGACTGCGCGGCGGGCAGACAGACTGGCCCACGCCCGTTCACCTACTCTTATCTCTCGATGACGGTGCACTGGCTTATTTTGCTGCGCTTGCGATTACTTGTTAGACTGGTTGGTGCTGCGGCTAAGAGTCTTTATGGTAATGTGTTAACAATAGGCAAGCACTGGTTAGACTGGCCAAGCGTACAGAAGATAAAGGATACGGTTACCGCTGAAAATTGGAATTGTTTTATTGTTGCTGCTGCCATATCATAGATCTACGTAAATCTGCATACCTTAAGTAACACCTCATTGTAATGTAACGCGACTTACGCGATCAAATGTCTCTAAAAATCGAACATCTAAATGAGCGTAAATCTGCTAATAGTAAGCAAAATAAAGTATACTTAACAGTCAATGAAAAGGTGAATGGCACTTGAAAACCAATGTAAACCAAGTATATTTAAATTACCGTAGGTACAATAAGTGCAAACAAACATAATTGATTTTTAATGAGAAAACGTGTCAAAGTTAATTGTAAAAGAATAGACGTGAGAAACGACAATAGTAAATATCATAGCGATAAACATAAGTGAAGAAACAATAACATTAGCGATATATTTAACAATACATAATACATTAGTTACATGATTGATATTCCTGAACACGTTTGTTCAGGAATATCAATCATGTAACTTAGTGGAGATATGAGAAACCTTATAGGTATAATAGGAAAACCAGAAGAAAACTAGCCAAAAGTATTGTTAGACCCAACCCCTTTGTGTTTCCTGTTGACGATATTGCTTTGTATCTCTACCTACGACTACGACTTAAGAACCAATGACGGATATTATTCAACGATATCTTAGCCTGTGCGAGGTCAAACGTCATACCTGACCGCATAGCACTTCTATTACGAGGAAGTAAAACACAAAGCCCTATCAATAACGCATGGTATGCGTTTACAGCTTGTTTGTTTCATGCGCATAAAAACATGAAGTTAATGCACTACTTATTCCAAAAGTTACTTCTGGTATAGGAAAGAAAGAGGAAAATACAATCACGCAAGATGAAGAGTGTGATCGCCCACATAGAATTTATTAGGCTTATAAGTATTGGAATCTTCATAAAATCACTCAGCGAAAGTGAGAAAGCACTAGAAAAGATGGCAGCAGATACCTAGAGATAATTCCAACATGACTATTATTATCCGCCTGATAACAGATACGGATAACCGTATAAGTAAATATAAAAAAATGTTTTCTGATTGAGAGGATAAATCGTGACCCAAAGAGACAACTACGGTAGATGACAAAGATTTGAAAATAGCTCATAGTCCGTAATGGAGACCCAACTGTGGAACTCATGATTTCTGTTTTTGTTTGTGGTAAAATGAAAATGAATGAAAACAAATTATTCACACTAGCAGTAATAACAAAATAGTTCAAGGAACTATTGAAACGCGAATTGCCTATAAGCCTAGATTAGATGATGATGTATGGTATGATGTCGATGATAACACTTCTCAAAACTAGCTTATCATTTCCTAATGCTGTGACCGGATGCGAAAATACGTCAAGTAAAAATAATGATGAATCCAAGATAAAGGAAGGACAGGGGTTTGCAGTTATCAAATCTGATGAACCATTTTTAGAAAACGAGGGTTTGAGGATGATACAAACTTCAAATCACATTAATAATCTATAGTATATATGAAACGCTATAAACATTTAAGCGTTGACTAAAATACTGACAGTTAGTGACGTAAATTACCATTAATTTATCCTTATTTGAAAATACAAAGGATACGCTTGCTTGCAAGTTAACACAGTAACTGGGCAAATTTCTGGTACCGTTTCAATTTAACTAGTTTCAGAGATCCTAGTCAAAGTTAAACTAGTTAGACCTATGTTATCGGTGTTCTAAACCTACCAGTCTGTAGCATAATAACATGGGTTATGTAACATCTAAAATAAGTACAGGATACAATAACATACTAGTGTGAGTGTACTTCCAAAAAACAAGCCTCCGGTCCGGATCCGGTAAAAAATAAGTTGATGGGATGTAATTTTTAGCGTAATGAAGCTACTAAAACGAATAGAATAGAAAATTGACAAATTTTGACAGCTAGTACTGAATAAAGCTAATTGAACAGCTGAACAACGAAATAAAAATTAGTAATTATTATCTTGTCTTCATGGAGTCACGTATATTTTAACCTTGACTGCATGGTAATCGAAACAGTCCCATTTCAACGAACCAGCACGAGCACTGGTCACTTATCGATTGTGGACTATTCAATGTTTCATCGTACTGGTTTCATTAAATTTTCATAAGGCAACTTCTAGAAACGAGCGCACGACGTTTCTTACAAAGCCTTTTCAGGTGAACAAACAATACGGTGCATGCGACGTATTGTTTTGTTGAAGTTCTGAAAGACACTTGTTTACTGATTTGCTTGTATGAAACTTGTTATTGACTCGACAAATTGCAGTAGTTAACATAGAATTTTTTGCACAGGATGAAGACGAAGGTCTTCTTATTTCCTGTTATCAAACAAATGAAACTTTCTGATATCGCATTAATTCAACAGTGTAACGATTTTGCAATGTTGCTACTGAGTATTAAAGTTAGTATAGGGAAACAAAGACTCACTTCTCTTAGAGGTGCCGAAGCCATCATCGTCATCATGGCCGTTGCACGTCCTTGCCTCATCGTACTCATACACCTTGAAGCTGTCGAAGGAATACAGCTTGACGACCTTTGTTGTCCTTCTTATAATTTAGCAACAACTAGCTTCACAACAGCGTCCTAGTCGTAACTCAAACTCACTTTATTTACAACCGTATCTAGTCTAAGTTCGTTCGAAATGTCTCGCAGTCCCCGAAATGATCAAACTTTTCTCGGCATGCAAACTGCGATCATAAATGTTTTAATAACAACCGAACATCGGAAGCGAGTTTACGCACATCGCTATTGTCGCTTAGGAACAATGGCTGGTGATAATGTTTGGTATTGAGATGCTGGAATTTCGGACGCGAGTTGGTTTACCGGGGGCGCGTGGGGCGGGAGCGATCGAGAGGGCGGCCGCGTGTCGTCTGGCCGGGTTGCAGTCCGGCGCCGCTGCCGCGCCGGCGCCCGGAACTGTGTCAGCAGACGCGGCGCCCAGAGCACCCCGGGCTCTCATGAATACACCTATGCTTGACGCATCAATACATTTGTTACGGCATAGAATGCAAGGGAAATTGTGGATAATTGTCGCTGAGTCTAAGCGTCGGGGGAAATCATGGCGGCTATTTTGGGTAAAACTTACAGCTAATATTCTTTCAGGATCTGAGATAATTAAACGAATTATTAATGCTAAGACTGCAGGCAGATGCTGCATGCGGCAAGCTGAAGACGGGATTCTAAGGCGCTCATTAGGGAAGGCCATAAGTCCAGCAATGGACTAATCTGATGATGATGATGATGACCAACAATAAAATAGAAGTTTACAAAATTCATTTCTAATAAACTGTATTAAATTTCTAAACAGTAATCAAATTACGATCTTTAGAACACGGAAACTGTTAGCCAGATATAACGGTACAGCCTGTTAAACTGCCTCCTCGATATGCAATTTTATAGCCCACTCCAGGGCTGCTCGTAAATATCTGCATAATTAGATAGTAAATTCTCAGTTATCTTTACTTGAAAGTGCATTTATGCTGTGACAAATTTAAACGTGTAATAAAACGCACGGTACGGCAGATGGGCGAACCAGATAGTTGACTTGATATTACAGTTACGAGACTTGCGAGTTTATGACATGTACCCATAGACATATAAATAACGTATGGACGGGCCGCCCTACGGTATTTCGTTTTTGTTGCCAATTTTGTGAGACTACAAAGTAGTCTCAGTGATATGAGCCGCGAGCGCGTCCGCACTCCGCATGGGCGCCGCCGGCCGACCGCGCGCACCGCTCCCGCCGGCGGGCTCGGCAACACCATTCCTTTTTTTTTATACGACGAGGAAGGCAAACGAGCAAGTGGGGCACCTGATGGTAAGTGATTATCACTGCCCATTCTTCTTAAAGTGCCAATTCATTACTGGTAGTTGGCCGTTAGCGCTGACAATTTCTCCCATAGACACCCGCAACCCCGTAGGGTTTGCAGATGCGTTGGCAACCTAGAGAGCTAAGATGAGATGCCTATTTCAAAGTGTTCGGGCATAACCTAATGTCAATGCATGTACCTAAATAAACCATAACGAATTCGATAGCAATTTGCAATAGATGTAAACGGACCATGCAAATTCTGTATTACTAAAACAGTCTGACATAACGAGATTGAAATGCGTTTGTAATATCCACTCTCACATGCTCTACCTATCGCTTCAGTACAATGACATCGCCAGAGTTCAACGTTTAACGTTCGACTGACGCAAATAGAAAACGTGATACGGGCAGCGTGCGACTGATTTCAATTCAGAGATAGCCGTATTAATTCCAACTTCGCAATGGTACGTTCATCTATGATTTTATCCTCGAATATAGTCGTATCTGCGAACCGCCACAGCTCTCCAACTGTTATCTGACATTTGAGCGCGCATTACGCCCAGCCCAGTCCGCGAACCTGAAAATGTTATTTCCAACAGCCGATAGGTCAAACGTGAATGAATTGAAACTATGAAAGCATTATGAAAATGTGGCTTTATTAAAAAAAAAACTTTATAAATCTCTCGTCAAATGAATAAGCCTTACCAACACTGAGGTAATGTTTTTATATTTATTTATTTACCAAAAAACGTACTTTTCTATTATTGTGTTTTATACGTATTTCTTTTTCTGTGTACTTACCTACATATACCTAGTTTGAATTTTCCCGCGCTTTGGTTATGTTACTGTCATGCTGTATACATTTTTGGTACATAAATAAACAAACTACCCACTCATCCAGGGTAATAGGGTGAGATTTTACAGGAATAAATTTAAATATGTGTTACAATATACCAACTCACTGGCAGAATTAATTGCCCACCCTGAATCCCATTATTGTCGTTACATGTTAGACGATATGCACGACATAGTGTTGACTTGATTGAGTCGAAAGACAATCGACGGACCTAAAGTGCCACCAGTGCCGTAAGCACGACTTGTCGAATCCTGCGTTGCGTTACGGTTATCGTATCGAGATCGAGAAATCTCATACTAAATTTTAGTTCCAAATACGCTCACAGGCGGGCGCTGTTCCAAACGTCATACAAACTCGTTATAGTTTACTATTCGATTTTACGTGACGCAGGATTCGACAAGTCGTGCTTAGGGCACAGACCTTTGATCAGATGACACCTGACTAAATACGCTAGAGTACCTATACGCTAGCTAGAGTAGCAAGCAGCTAGCTGAACTTTGTTGTGTGTATGAGCTCCTGGAAATATTTTCAAACTAATCCGACATTTCTTGTTCTTTTTAACCTCCGACGCAAAAAGAGGGATGTTATAAGTTACTGTGTGTGTGTGTGTGTGTGTGTGTGTGTGTGTGTGTGTGTGTGTGTGTGTGTGTGTGTGCGTGTGTGCGTGTGCGTGTGCGTGTGCGGGCGTGCGTGCGTGCGTGTATGAGTGCGTGCGCGTGTGTGTGTGTGTGTGTGTGTGTGTGTGTGTGTATACTTACTAGGCGTCTAAATCAGCAAAACCTGTGACGCGATCCGAGGAAAACGTTTGTTTACCCTATCGGCGACATCACTCCACGGCTCGCATAAAAGCATGCCAAAAGTTCGCACGGTTTACGTTTTCATATGCAAATCGAGATTGAATGAATCGAGGCAGAATCGACCGACGAATCTACTGCCGTCAATCGAATACATGAATAATAGACACAAGAATCGCGAATCCAAGGTAACCTTGACCCGGGATGGCGGAGTCTTGAGTCAGTCCTTATGTAGGTACGTTATCATTCGATCAATAATATAATGCGCTCTAGTTTGACTTAAGGAACAATTGGTTGGTTGGTATTATGGCGGGGGAATTTATACGCGTTTATTTTCAGTTTAACTCAGAAGGAAAATACAAAGTTGAGTAACGTGCGGTGCGGGAACGGGATCCCACAAAGCAGAAATCAGTGTTTTGCTTTAGCGTTTTTTTTATTGACGGGACAAACAAGCAGACGGTCACACCTGCGTCCCCCAGCCTGGCTAGCACGAATTGCCGCGACTTTGTCTCCCGTTGCAATCTGAGCGACAGAAAAGGACAGGCAGTTTGTTCTCGCGCGAGATAGAAGTCACACTTTAAGTTGTGCTAGACCTACTGTCGCCGATTTTTGGGCCGATGCCCAACCAAAAGATCTTGAAAGCTAAGGAAAAATATTGGTGGCACATCAGATATACCTACTTACTTGTTAATAACATGAATACCAGGGCCGTGTTTTATAAAGCTACACGTTACAATTTACAAGTGGAAGTCTCTTTCTAACAAAAGGTGATAAAATGAGACTTCCGCTTGTAAATTGTAACTTGTAGCTGTATAAAACACGGCCATGTAGGCATTTCCTACCACTTACCACTCACCCCGCATGTTGAACCCATGTAGAGTATAGTGTGAGACAATATTTGTAAATAAATAATTGTGTAAATCCATAACAAAAACAGGAAAAGTTACAAAATTTAATTTTCCCGGCAGTTATTGCCAATAGGTATTATTTCAATTGTTTAGGTTTTAATGGAGCAGTAATTTAAAGTTTCATTTATTATTATTCATGGTCATGATTAGTCCGAGAAGCAAGTGATTGTTTTGAATGATTGCTCTTCTTAACTGCAGAGTTCAATTTGTTTTGCAGTTTATCTATTTGATTTATTTTCAGGCCACTAACAAATATACAGCCAGCTTGCTCAAATACAAATGTTGAGAATAGATAACCATATCTTTGTATCCATGATGCATAATTGCAAGTCAGTCAGTAGGTACCAACCTCTCTGGAAATGCCAGTCTAGGCACTACAGGTACTTCACTTTTTTCAACATTAGAAAGAATATGAACAATCTTTTTTTGACAACCGAATAGCCTAGTGGTTAGAGACCCTGACTATGAAGCTTGAGGTCCCGGGTTCGAATCCCGGTTGGGGCAGATGTTTGTATGATGAATATGAATATTTGTTCTCGGGTCTTGGATGTTTAATATGTATATAAGTATGTATTTATCTATATAAGTATGTTTATCCGTTGTCTGGTACCCATAGTACAAGCTTTGCCTAGTTTGGGACTAGGTCAATTGGTGTCAATTTGTCCCATGATATTTATTTATTTATTTATTTTGTTTTTTAATTAAACACTTTTTTTAAATAACTAATCATTACATATTAAAGCCATAACAAAATAAATTATTAAATCCTACCATTGTTAATTAATTATTACTTGTTGTTACTTATTTTCTCCAAGTAGTTTTCAATATAGTGAAATTTAGCAGAGAACCATCTCGATTAAACTAGGTAGCTTTCAATTAAAACAACTGCATCAAAATCGGTCCAGCAGTTTGGGAGCTATGATGCCACAGACAGATACACAGATCAAACTTATAACACCCCACTTTTTGGGTTGGGGGTTAAAAACCTCTTTTCTAACGCAGCAAAAAACTAACTTAGGTAGGTATGTGGCTCCAAAAAAAAGCATAGAATTATAGATAACAGGAATTTGAATATGGTCATGTACTAACTACATGCTTGTCATTATTACTTTTTTATGAAAAAGGGAAAGATTATGAAGGATTACTAGTTGAGAAGGGGGTTACAGTTAAGTTTGTTGAGTGGTCCACCGATCACCACTGCCCAGCCCATATAAACTTGTTCATTGTCAGCCCAGAAGGCCAGGATACAGTCTTCTTTTTTTTTATATACAACGAGGAAGGCAAGCGAGCAAGTGGGTCACCTGATGGTAAGTGATCACCAGTCTTTTGTTAGCAATTTCTCTTCATACTAAAACACAACACTAAAACTGATATGTTGATGAAACTGGGCAGTGTACATAAAAACAAAACTATTTATTGCAAAGTAAATTGTTTAAATACTGGAATTTTATTACAATATTAACAGTTGTTACAAAATTTTGTTAATTTCAATCATATAGTATGTACGGATAGTTAATTATTATTTATGTAAAATATTGCTATACCCCACCGGGGTCCATGTGGTACCATTACATTTATTACCATCTATGAATACCATGGTTGTAATATTGTTATAATAAATAAATAAACAAAAATTTAATACCAAATTCATAAATTGTGTGCAAAGTAGGCACTTGTCACAATTTAGTCACAGTGTATTAATAAACATTTTTTTTTTATAAACAGTAAACAGAATACATAAACAATGATTTCTAGGTATATGCTTTACATTATACACAAGTTGGGCACTAACTGTTAATATTAAACTATGTAAATTTTACTTTCAAGATTAAGTAGGACATGACTAATAATGCTTTCTAGACTTCTTAAGACCAGTGCTATGAGAACATTAATTAAAATCTTTTGACTTAGGTATATGTACATAACCTACAGTGAAAGTTTTGAATACATTATCGGTAAATATCATACATTTATTACGTGCATATGAAGCATTACTGATTATAAATTTAAAAAGTTGATATATATCAAACTTTGAAAGAGACTCTTGAAAAGCATTCAATATACCTCTGTCAGCATTTACACGTAGCGTCGACGATGGAGCAGGATAACAACAATCAGAATAACAATTAAAACTAAGACACTAAACGTTGTTTTTCCGTTACAAAATAGTAAATAGGTATGACAGGAACTAACTTACCTTCTTTGACATTCTTTGAAGACTGAGAAGATGACACTCCAGGTATCGTTTTATCACTAGCACAGTACATTGTAATTGTGTCCGCGAACTCGTGCTATTATTAATTCTCACCTAACAAATAATTGCATGTTTTTATCTTATAATCAATCTTATAATATCACAATACACTCGCACGTCACGCGAAACGCGGCAGCCATTGCACATTCCGGTTGTAAATATCGCGCCACAGACCCAAAAAAATTCGAAGCACTACACTCCGGAACTAGAATACAAATGGGGTGCTGACACATGCTTATGTTGGTCATTACACACTTCTGTCAGATTCTAAAAATTTCCAACTATGTATCTTTTTCTTTTTCTTTCGATCTTATAGTGTACCTGTGGTAGTTGTTTGACATTTGACAGATAAGACCACTTCAGTACTTTAGCGATAATTTTCAGCTCTGGGTTCAAAGAATTGTTAATTTATTCAGTTCACTGCCACGCAAACGCATTGATGTTTTAATAAGCTACTTCAAAATGATGCAGCACCAGTACTGGGTAACTAAAAAGACAGTGCTGAAAAAATTAGGCACTAAAGAAGACGATTGTATTGTTTCATCGGATGCCGAGCTCGACGCTAAGTTGGAGTTGTTTCGATCAATATCTGATAGTTGTTTGCAATTACAGCGAGTACTCGACCAGTATCAGGAGCGTTTGTGCGTATTGGCTCAAGAGGAGAACTCTTTGGGGAAGTTTTTAAAGGATTCCGGTAAAACTTCAGATGCGGCAGGTAAACACATGGTGTCAGCTGGAAAAGCGGTGTCTTACTCGGGGCAGCAGCGTTTGTCGGTGAGAGGGCCATTGCTGAGACTGTACCATGAAGTGGAGACGTTTAGGGGTCGCGCGGTGAGCGACATGCGAGCGACTGTGTCGGCTATGGAGAAAGCCCGTATTGAATACCGCGCCGCGCTCAGTTGGATGAAGTCGACGAGCGCGCAGCTGGACCCGGACACGGGCCGTGGTCTCGACAGCTTCCGGAAGGCTCAGCGGCAAGTGCGGGAGAGTAAAAAGGTTTTTGACAAGCTGACACTGGATGTACTTCAGAAGGCAAGTTTAATGTTAAAAAAAAAAACGTTCCGACGAATTGAGAACCTCCTTCTTTTTTTGAAGTTGGTTTAAAATAAGAGAAGGATCCTAAGTTGTACTGAGCACTTTTTTTAGGTAATCTTTATTTAAAATAAATATAAATTTGATCTAACAATGTGACCTTTGCCACTTCCTCTGATAAGTGTCGCATTTAATGTAATGTAATGATAGATTTAAGTTATTTGAGAATAAATAAATAAACAAATTTA
The DNA here is from genome assembly GCA_963691665.1 of Clepsis dumicolana. Taxonomy (NCBI): domain Eukaryota; kingdom Metazoa; phylum Arthropoda; class Insecta; order Lepidoptera; family Tortricidae; genus Clepsis; species Clepsis dumicolana. Next base: position 4,299,804 of record OY829517.1, read on the forward strand.
TGGTGTTAAGTAGGTAGTAACAATCACAAACCTAATTAAATATGCAAACTTTCAGATCGACCTCCTGGCAGCTGCAAGATGCAACATGTTCTCTCATGTCTTGACCAATTACCAGAGTTCCTTCCTAACATTTGCTACCAAAGTGTCCCAAACATTGATGGCAACAGCTGACACTATGAATGCTAAGCCTCAGTATGAATTTTGTATACTTAAAGAGTTATCACAGAATTTAGGGGAAGATCTGAAACCAGAAGAAGTTGTGCCACAGGATAAAGACCAGATGTTGTTCTTCCAAGTGAGTGGATAAATAAAATACTTGTTATAGAACAGCACATGAAAAAATCAGGAGTTTTAGTTTTTTTTTAAACTGCTAACAATTTTTTTTAAACAACCACACAAAAATGAATTTAATAATTTCCATACAGCTACAATGTTGCACATTCTATAATGTCTCATTTATACATGACACATTTATTTAATTACAGGATGAATACAAAGATGATAGTGATACAAGCAAAACATCTTTAGCCAATCAGTCAACAGAACAGACCAAGACTGAAAAAAACACTAAAGACTCGGAGCCTAACAAAGTGGAAGTACCATCTGAGACCGTTAACCTTATAGATGTTGTTGAAACAACTGAGGGAAATGCAGGTGTTAGTGCGGACTTGGCAGGGCTTCGAATGGACTGTGGTGATGCAGCAAGTAACTTTGGAATGTTCATGCCATCACAGTTGCTACAGGTAAAATAATAAAATGGTAGTATTGTTAGCTTTTATTGAGACAATAGTTAAAAGTACTTCTTATAACATTGCCATATTCACTGTCTGTTTGCCTATTGGCAAAGACCTCCCCCAACCATTTTCATTACCCCCTCTTCTTGTCTTTTCTGGTCCATGCATCACTTGCTGCACATTTTATATCTTCAGATAACTATGAGTAAAAGTAAACTTGCTGTTAATTGTTTCCACAATGCCAGGTTCTATCTCAAAGCAGGTGTTTTTGAAATTTCCACTCTTAAATAAAGATAAGACCTATGTTGATCCACTTACTTAATATATTAATATTGATATGCTACCTAAAACATACCTAAACTTTTCCTAATCGGAAATTCATATAAAACTTTTATATTTGTTTTTTTTTCCAAGCATTCAGTGCTTTTCTTTTTCCAGGATATGAACACAACCAGTCTTATGGACAGCACAGTGCTCAAAGCCTCACCCGAAAAACCACCAGAATCTCCAAGTCAGAATGTCTCCAAACCTAAACCAAATCAGAAGAAAGAGGACAAGGCAGCTTGGTTCAAACTCTTTGCAGAACTGGATCCGTTGGCAAACCCTGACAGTCTCTTGGGATCCAACAATAACCAGAGTCATGCGGCATAGATAAAAGACACGGGTAATGTATGTAATGAAGGCTGCAATTCCAGAATCAATTGTGAATAGCTCTGTGTATGTAGAGAATGACATACAATTATATCAGCCAACTTTGGACTAAATTGCAGTTACTCATAAAACTGGATTCAGAATTAAAAGCTCAGTGGTATGTACAATTGTTCTATTTGGGTTAAGTTTAGGTGAAAAATCTAAAAATGTGCTTTGTCTGTGATGGCTCAGCCAATTGTAATAGATATTTTATATTCACACTCACAGCACAGTTGATTGTGGTATTGGCTTGGTCTTGACGGGAACATTCCTAACCAATATTTTATAATTTTATTTTTTTGAAGTATTGTTAATTTCTTATATAAAACTACTGTGAGACTCGATCATAGTGGAATAAATGAATCACTCACCATGTCACATGTTCGGCTAAACTCGACTTATAAACGTGAGTGATCCGTTTATTTTGGTTATTGTTAATCTGATTAGTAGCTTGCTTATTTAATGATTCTGTTAGTGCTCAGGCGTTTGCATATAAGATTTTTTTTCTAGGAGCTAGCACTGACTAGAGAACAAATGTATTTACTAGCTAATATTAGTACAAATGTATTATACTATTGTATAACGCAGGCATTATTATTACTGTATTTATGCTAATTACGTCATCTTCAATATTATGTTAATTTGACATAATTTATATATGTAGATAGTATAATGCCCTATTTTAAACCAGCTTTTGTCACCATTTGCGTACTTAATTGCTTAGTTCGATGCATTTTTCGGTTATTGCTTAGTTCTTAAATACTTAATACAATAAACTTAACACCTACATAGTAAATTGTAGTGTAAAAAAATACAGTTAAGGGCAAAAATATAAATAGAACTTAAGTCTCAAACATGTCTGTAATCACAATGTCATGATGGTATTTTCTGAGACTATAGCAGTGCATAAAATATTGCTGTTTACTGTTACAGGTATCACACTTATCATTTCGTATTATTAAGGAATACAGTAGATTACGCTAGTGTATCTTAATCATTCTGAGAGATATCAATCATCATTATAATTTTGTTTTGAGATTTGAAGTTCGAACCCAAACAAAGAGTCTCACGCCAGTGGGTTTAATGTACACAAAACATGCAACATACAAAAACAATAAATACGCTTATAAGAGTAATCGGTCTTATCCATTCATGCACTTAATATCTATCAATGAGTAGTCTTATCGAAACTGGTCCAGTAGTCGTAAGGCAACAAACTTTTCGAAAAGATTGTTTTTGTATTGTAATTTTACTTACGTAAGTAAGGGCTTTGCAACATAAATTATGTATACCCAATATCCATACGACATACATAGCTAATATGATAAAATTTGTATCGCTTCCGCTGCATATAACATAATATTTCAAAAAGGCATGCCTATTCATAAACAATTTTTTGCAAAAATTATAGGTACTTTATTCTAAGAACACTTGACAATAAGTATTGCTATTCTTGTAATTTCAGAATGTATTTGATTTCATTTCAGTTTACAATCTAGTCATTAATACCAAATATCGACACAAGTGTGTTAAAAAACGAAATGTACTAAGTATTATATTATATTAAAATTATAATTTACAACTATTTCACGCAAATAATATTTCGTTATTTATTGAGGCTTTTGGTGTGTTGTTTTGTGAATTTATTATGCTGTCTCAAATTATATTGATTAGTTAATTGTTATAATTATAAATAATAATTAAGGTAGATACTAAAAGCTATCAACGAAAGTTATTAATTTTCTAGTATTATTTAGAAACCTAATTTATCCAGTTGGTCAACAACATTTTATAGGTATTTTGCAAAAGATCTGTTTGCCAGAAATCTTAAATCCATTTCTTGACCCAATCTCTGAAGAATGCACTGGATGAATTTTTGATCATTGAAATACCTTGCTTTATTAAGTATGTGTAATAGTATGCTCTCCAAAATTACCAAAAATCCTTTAGTTAATCAATGCAATGAATAATCAAATAATAATACTTACAAATAGCCTGTATAGTTATTACACGTAAAATATCGTATAAAAATTAAAGATCCTATTTACTTTCATGATCTGATACTGTTATGTGATACTTGTGTGTGATACATTGCATTTTTTGATCATTGAAAATCCGTGTACATTCCAAAAAATAATTTCATCTAGTTCTCTCAACTGTAATATAATGTGATGTGCAAAAGTGAAATATTAATTGGTTCAGATCAAAAAAATATTTTTACCTTTTCCCCACTAATCACCTTTTTTATAGCGTTTGAACGCTTCGTGATATGAAAACGACTCGCGAGCGAGCTTTTAAGTACTTACCTTTATTTCAACTAGCTAGTCTTGACTGCGTAGGTGAAAAGGTTAAACCTGTGGGTTAACCTATTCAGTTGTTTAAAGAAAATACCAGGCAACTTAGAAAACATTTAAAGTTTTATATCGTTTTTGATGAAACTTAGCTATGAACCATCTCGATTAAACTAGCTTTCTCATATAAAAAAAAAGCCGCGTCCAAATCGGTCCATCCGATTGGGAGCTATGATGCCACAGACAGATACACATATCAAACCCTTGCGTCGGGGGTTAATTAGGCAACATAACAGTAACAGGTATAAAACAAGTGCAAAATATATTTTAACGTCGGTTAAATTCGCAAACCTCAGCTCCATTTTTTCCCCATAACGAGCCCAAAAGAAATTCTTGGTTTATACTAAATTTGTGAACGCATCTGATAGCAAAACACTTAAACACACTAGAAAAAAATCGTTCCATTCAAAAAGCAAACTTAGTAAACTTCGCAACTCTCAACCGCTTCGTTTGTTGCTGCTGTTTTTAGGCCTCCCGTAAAAAAATACCAAATGGCGTTAAAGGGTTTGTGAATTTAGCAGATTAATTGATTGAATCAGGGGGTGTTACTTTGCGAACGTCCTAGTTTAGTTCATGCAAAAGATATGTTTAGTTTTGTTGATGTGTAGCTTAAATATTTTTGCTGTTTTATTGAAATATATACCGATTATGTAACTAAACAAGTATTTTTGTTCAATTTGTAACACCAATGTCTATGTAAATCTTTACATACGACTCACTACACGTATAAAAACCAGATAGGTACCTAGTCAAATTGCACGCTGCGTTGCTCCGGACACATAGTATTAGAATAAAAATAAGAATAAGAAATCTTAATCTTAGGTAACTATTACTTAGCTACTTATTCTTTAAAATGATGCTACAGTTTACTGTAGACAAATATATAACGGTGCAGTGAAATGTATAGCTCTGCTTTTGCTGAAAATGCAGCTAGGCAACTAGACGAAGCAACATAATTTACCTTCGCTGCTCCATAAATGCTCGGTACCATTAAAGATATACGCGTTCACGAAGTAAGGAGGCGGGTTCGAGAAATTGCAGCTTGCTTTGCGAAAGGATCCTCCTAAACTTAAGATACATACCTAGAAAGGGTATAAACGGGATATATTTTATAGCATTACATTAGTCTGGTTATAGTTCGTATTTAGAAAACAGTAACTTAATAAAATAATACCTACGGATTTTAACAAGGTTTTTTTTAACTTGCACTGTTCTGATAATATTATGTAAGTAACTAGGTACTTATCTATCTCAATCTATGAAAATTTTGGATGTGAGTAGGTACAAATACCTATATAACCTGTGTTTTTACCGGACACAAATAGATGATTAATATTCGTACCCATATACCACAGCCTATAAACCAATTTCACACTGTGCCCATACAAGTCTAAGACGAGTTGACTCAAGGACTTCAAATAAGCAAACAGCCTTTGGAAGATTTATCTAAAGTAAGTATGTAAAAAACTAAGCGACCTTGTGATCTCTCGTAAGTACCTCAGTTTAGCTGCGCGTTTCAACCTGTGATTTTGTTCTCGAATTTAATTATTTTTAACATTCGTTGTAAACAAAATAATTAAGTAGCTAAGTAGGTACTTAAACTCCATAATACAAATACCTAGTTCTCGACTGAGAGTTCTTACGCGCAGAAATAATTGTTGAATTCGTGTGTTCCTTCTTTACCCCAATCGAATAAAAATTAAAGCCCCCCTTAATTTCCGTAAGTTTCTTAGTCCGACTTAACTGAACCTGAGTTAACTATAACAGTTAACCCAGATAGCGTAGTTAACTTTAAGTCAGATTATACCAACACGTCAAGTTAACCCACCTATAGGGTTTTTAAATTAAGTAGTTACCCGGTAAAAATAGTTGGCTATGGAAGCTAGTTCGTTTTAACTTTTCCAAATTTTTCTGGTGATTGGTAGGTAATTTGTACATAACTACTTAGGTATGTACTTGCTTCTTACTGTGGTTGCTTATGTAAAGCAGTAAAGCACTTAAGTTCCAATGGGTACGACGTGCAATACGTGCATCCGAAACCGAAGACATAACCTATTAGGTACTTAGTGACCTTACTTAATTAGTAGAATAGGTGCTGGCTGCTGATGTACCTTTATGGGAGAAGGATTCTGATTTCGGGATTACGACTGACGTCAGTGGATTGCGTGATGACGATGTGGAACAGAAACATTCAAGTGGGTAAGTAATGCAATGTTTCAGTAATTATTATCTAGCTAAGTATAAGAAAAGAAGGCTCCTGGCCTGGGTATAGTTTAAAGCAAACCAATACGATCAATGCAATTAGGTACCTACCTAATAGCGACTTCGAGTAAGGGGTAAGGCCAACCTACTGTTTTATGGAAATATAGTACTTAATAGATTTAATTTTTAGGTTTTTCTGCTGTTATTACGAAAGCCTGTTCTATCTATTTCCCATTTCTGTTAATACGTAGTTTAGCCTTTAAGACTTAACTAAGTATGTAACTGACTGTCAGATTTAGGTAGGTAGGTAGGTAGTTTTTCTTTAACTGTTTTTAGTAGGTTTGGAAGTGAGCAATCTTTGTAAGTTAAAAATAATTAGAAGGATTCCGATGTTCAGCTTTCAGCTCGATTACCTCCTGCCTGCTATTTAACCGACTTCAAAAAGGAGGAGGTTCTACGTTCCACTGTATGTATGTTTTTTTTAATATATATTGTACATCGATTACTCCGTCAATTGTTTACCGAGCTTCAAAATTCTTTTTTTATTCGAAAAGTCATGATCTGATGATGGGATCCCAGGGAAATCGAGGGCAACCCTCAAATTTTATTCAAAGGCTATTCAAGTATTTGCGTCTGGTAGTCACCATCTCATGTTGATAATAATGGAAGGTACAACTCCTTAACGGTTAGGAGTTGAAGGATAATTCTGAAATTGTTACATCAACGTAAAAGTGTGAAATAAAAATCTTTTAACAAAAAAGTAAAACCGCCTTCAAAAAAAACCTTAGAAAAAAAAACGTTAAATAATCCTCTAAAGCCTAAAGTTTTATGGCCTAGCACTAGGAGAAATATGATGTCGGTGCCTCATTCAAAGAATATTCCGTTCGCACCGCACCGACTTCATATTTCTGCTAGTGCTAGGCCATAAAACTTTAGGCTTTAGAGGATTATTTTACCTTTTTTTTCTAAGGTTTTTTTTAAGGCGGTTTTACTTTTTTGTTATTACTTTGCCACACCTTCGACACACTTTGCGTTATAATATGCTAAAAGCGATGAATTGGCAGTACAACCAACATAACAGTTACAACGTGAACGTACCTAGCATGTTTATTTTTTAATGGTTGACGGGGATTGGCACTTGGAATATGTAAACCATACGAAACGTAATTAAAATAAAATTACACATTACCACAGCACATTACACTGACAGTTCTGATCTGACACTGACACTTCAGCTTAGAGTCGAATTTCGTCAGTAATTTCGTCAAATTCTCAATAATTCTCATTCATAATTGATTAAAGAGAGGGCGGTAGAACGTCGATCGCGGTCGGTTGTCGTTAAGTTTTAGATTAAGTTCCTATATAGAATTTTGAAAGTTTTTTTTAATGAAAATTAGTTAAAATAGTAGTCCAATTAGTTGCTGCTCCTTATTTTAAATTGGTGGTGGTTAATGGTAAGTGGTTTTTTGGTTTTTGTCCGTGTCCATAGAAGTTGTGTAATAATTTTTCGTAAAAGTTAGACGGTAGTTCATGCCGGCATCCTCATGTTTGAGGGTGCTGGCCTGGATGACCCGGGGGATGGGAATTTTCGCCCTATCTTAAAGAATATAAGCTTAGAAGTCCATGAAAATTTCGAAAATTCCCTGACAAAATTTCCTACCCCCGAAATGGGGAAAAAAAACAAAAGGAAGTCTCGCCCTGGAAAAATTGACAATAATGATACCAATAAGGAAAGCAGATCTCGTTCACGATCAAACCCGGCCTCACAGAGGCAGCCTGAGGACTGGACTGGGGAGGACACTCAGCTTCCTCCAGGTCAACAATCAGCAAACATATCTACGCCGACTGACTTGTCATCTCCACCGCCACATTTAGTCACTGATTCACCGAGAGAACCTGTCTCACAAACCCAGACCTCCAACGCCATCTTCACGCCCATCGGGCGCGACAGGTATAACGTGAATGATCAAGGACCGTTTGTAGTTCATGTCAGAAAAATTGAATCATCTCCGGATTCCGGCACGGTTCTCCACCCGGTATCATTCGGGCTCTTCATTCACAATAGGAAGCGTGAGTTCCCCAACATTAAAGAAGGAAGCATTAAGAGAATAGGTCGAAATAGGATTTCGGTTAGTTTTCACTCCGGCGTAGACGCAAACAATTTTATTGTATCCCCTACCCTGACAACCCACAAATATGAGGCATTTGTACCATCTTTTAACGTTACCCGTTTGGGCCTCGTGAGGGGGGTCCCGGTGGAGTTGTCTCCCGAGGGAGTTCTCGAAAATATGGAGGTTCCCCCCAATTGTGGAGGTGCTCAGCCTGTAAAAATACGCAGACTTAGCTTTAAAAAAACAAAAACTGACGGTAGTTATAGTTGGCTTCCCTCTGAAACTGTCGTAATTACCTTTGACGGGCAAACGTTACCCAACAGAATATTTATGGGATATAATTCCCTTGCAGTGGAACCTTACGTGTACCCTACGATTCAGTGTTTCAAGTGCTGTCGATTTGGGCACACTAAGGAAAAGTGCCGATCGCTCCCGCGTTGTTTTAAATGCGCTGGGCCCCACACGGGGGACTCCTGCATATTAGAGCAGATCAGCTGTTGTAATTGCCCTCAGGGGTTGGGCTTCGGGCATTCGGCAAACAGTAAAGGGTGCCCGGAATACAATCGCCAATTAGCAATTAAAAAAACTATGGTTGACGATAACATATCGTACATAGAGGCATCCAACCTTCATTCAAAAATCACGAAAAAATCTTATGCAAACGCAGCTGCTACGTCTCAGGACCCTCCCCAGGGAACTACTTCGTACAAAAGAACTGTTTTCCGTAACCCTCGCTCCCCTCCCCCTCTGACAAAAGGGTACGACAGACAGGCACATGAAGATATTACGAGGGATCCTAGGATCTCTTCTGGTCCTATCTTCACTCAGGGTCCCCCACAAAAATCTACTGAAGACTTGATTAGAGAACTGATCAACATAATTTCATCCTTCATGAAAGTATTCTCTCCTTCTAGCCCTCTAGCGAACCCTTCTGTGCTATCCCACGTTGCTCCCTTTATCTCTTCTTTAATATCTAATTTTAATAATGGATCCAGTAATTTTTCAGTGGAATTGCCGTAGTATCTCCAATAAAAAACATGATATTCTCTTTTTAATTAACAAATATAACCCCATTGCATTAGCCATATCTGAGATTTGGCTAAAAAAGGACTCTAATTTTAAAATACCTAATTATGTCTCTCTAATGGATCCGCGTTCCGATGGACGTGCCGGATGTGCGCTATTTATTAGAGATCACATAACATTCTCATCCATCTCCGTTCTCCAACACAGCTCTAGTTTTCATACAGTTTGTGCCCGAGTTGAGGGCTTAACTCTTTTGTCCTTGTATATTCCCAGCCCATCCTCCTCCATCCTTGGTGAATTAAAAAAGATTATCGAATCTTTACCTCCTCCTATTATAGTTTTGGGTGATTTTAATATTCATCACCACCTATGGGGCTGTGATACTAAAGATGCGTTAGGTGAACAACTTTTAGAAATTTTAGACGAAACAAATTTATGTTTTTTGAACTCAGGAACCCCCACTCTCCGTACATTACCTAATCAATCTTCAAGCGCAGTGGACTTAACTTTAACATCCCCATCTCTCGCACCTCTGGCCGCCTGGCAAGTACTAGATAGTACCTACGGGAGTGACCATTTCCCCATTATTCTCAGTCTTGCTCTCAAATCGCCCAAGAAACCTCCCGTTGTAAAGCCTCTTTTAATTTATAATACCAACAGCGCGGATTGGGATGGCTATAAACAATACCTGGACAATGAGGTTAAAAATTTACCTTCCATTAATCCTAACTCTATTCAGGCAAGTTCAGATGCAGTGGTGTTGGCCATTAAGTCCTCTGCGGAGAAAACATTCCCTCTTAAGAACTCTGCTACAGGTAAAATCCCGTCTCCCCCTTGGTGGGATAGCGATTGTACCAAAGCAGTCAAGGAAAGGAAGATAGCCGAACGTACTTATGCTGCAAACATGTCCTCAGATAACTTTCAATCACTGTCCAAAGTTATGTCTGAAACGAAAAACTTGCTTAGTAAGAAGAAGTCTGATGGTTGGAAATCTTTTTGTACCACATTAAGCCCCTCTACGCCTGATACCGTAGTCTGGAATAATATTCGAAAGTTTAGGAGATCGTATAATGGTAGTAATTGTCCTTATCCTGCGTCACTTGATTGGGCGGTATCATTTTTAGCTAGAATAGCCCCCCCTCATGTGCCTGCCGTTTTAGACTCTCCTATAGGTCTCCTTAACAATATTTCATCCGATCCACTAGACCAACCTTTCTCCATGTTAGAACTAAAAAATGTCCTATCATCCGTAAAGGACTCTTCTCCTGGTCCAGACGGAATCACCTATTCTTTCCTCTCTAAAGCTGGAGACTCATTCCTTAACTATTTCTTAGAATTAATCAATTGTATTTTAGTTTCTGGACATCCTCCACCTTCTTGGAAATCTCAATTAGTTTTACCAATACTGAAACCATCTAAAGATCCTAAGGATCCTCGGTCGTACCGTCCTATTGCCTTGTCATCAGTTTTAACAAAGATTCTTGAACATCTAATTAAAAATAGGCTTGAATGGTTCCTTGAGAGTCGGGAATTGCTTGGTAAATCGCAGTTTGGGTTTAGAAGAGGCAAAGGCACTGTTGATAGCCTAAGTATTTTTACCTCCGATATAAGGCTCGCTCTAGCAAATGGCTCATCTGTAGTAGCTGCGTTTCTAGATGTGGAGGCTGCCTATGACAATGTCCAGCTCCCCATTCTCAGGGAGAAACTCCACAAGCTGAGAATTCCGGCGAGGCTGGCCTGCCTCATAGGTAATCTTCTGTCTGAACGACAGGTCACTTTCCGTGGAAGAGACCCACACATCAACCCTTCAAGAATCGCATGGAAGGGTCTTCCTCAGGGATCCGTCTTAAGTCCTTTATTGTACAACATTTATACTAGTGATTTAGAAGAATCAATAGCTCAGGGATGTCAAATTTTACAGTATGCAGATGACCTACTGATTTACTCATCTAACCGCAATATTGAACAGGCGTCCGAAATTATATCAGACTCCCTACTTTCATTAAATTCCTGGCTCTCAAAAAACGGTCTCTCAATTTCTCCATCAAAAAGTTGCACAGTAGTCTTCTCTCATAAAAGAAATCTTCCTCCAATTAGGGTCAGCATTGGAGATTCTGACATCCCAGTTAGGCCTTCACATAAATTCCTAGGTGTGATTCTGGACTCTAGATTAAACGGCTTTCTTCATTTCGATCATTTAATAAAAAAATGTGAAAGACGTCTCAATACCCTTAGATGCCTGGCTGGAGTTTGGTGGGGCGCTCACCCTTCCTCTCTTCGACTTCTGTACAATGCCACCGTTAGAAGTGTTCTGGACTACGGCTCTTTTCTCCTTGATCCAGGAAACAAAGCGGGGCTGAAAAAACTGGACCTCATACAATTTAAAGCATTAAGAATCATCTCTGGAGCAATGAGGTCTAGTCCTACCAACGCTCTTCAGGTAGAATGTGCTGACCCTCCTCTTCAACTTCGACGTCAGTTCCTTGCTGACAGCTTCTTATTTCGAACATTTCAAATTTCTTATCACCCCCTAATCCATCGCCTGTTTGACCTAAAAGAAACCATCACTCAGAGTTCAAAAGATCCACCTTGTCTGGTTAAAAGTCTTGTCAAATTTCAGTGCTTAAAAGACCCTACTTTTCATTCGGCTAGAATCCCTCTATTTCACTTTGACTATGAAACAATCATTCATCACCCCCGCGTCATTCTTAACTTCGACATTTGCAAGAACGATCCGCATGCAGATGAATATTTTCGTCAGATTCTCTCGCGTGAATGGCACGACTGGAACACTATATACTGCGATGCTTCCAAGCTGTCCCCGGCTGGCTGCGTGGGCGTGGGGATCTTTCATTCTCAACTCGATATAGTTCAAAAGGTGAAATGTCCCCCAGAAACTTCAGTATTCACGGGGGAATGCATAGGGGTGTTGGAGAGCGTGAAATATATTTTATTATTTAAATTAAGAAAAACTATCATTTTTACTGATTCACGTAGTTGTCTGCAATCATTATTGTCCAATCCTTTTTCGGTTAGATTTCATAACCCCATTATTTACCAAATTAAAGAGCACTTACTTATATGCAAATCAAAAGGGTTTGAGGTGTCTTTGGTGTGGGTCCCGGGACATACTGGGGTCGATGGAAATGAGAGGGCTGATCGGGTCGCAAAAGATGCAGTGGTATGTGGAGACAAGATTCCTTTCCGTAACTATTGTCATGATTTAGTTCCATTGGCATCTAACTACTTAATTCAAGCATGGTCTAAATTATGGAAATCTACAAGCAGGAAACGTGGTAGGACTTTCTCTCTAGTTCAGCCCACAGTATCAAGAAAGCCTTGGTTTGCGAAAATGTTCGTCCCTAAAAAGCTATGCTCAATAATAATACGAATGAGGTTGGACCACTGCTGCTCCCCTTCTCATTTAGCAAAAATTCACATCAGGGACTCCTCCCTTTGCGAGTGTGGGTTGGACGACGGGGATCTTAACCACATTTTCCTTTCTTGTCCCGTACTTAATCACTCTGTTCTTTATAATGAATTGTTAAAATGTAATGTTCAGTTCCCCACTCATATCTTAAGCCTGATTGATGCAAAAGATAAAGATATTCTCATAGCTTTGGGTAATTTTTGTGAACTCAACAATTTAAAATTGTAATTTATTTTGTATGAAAGTGGGTTTTACTTCTAAACAATTACTTATTCTATGTTCATCTTTAACTGGATCTCCCTTTCATAGTAAATTCTCATATATGTTTGGTGGTGGTTTATGTTACTAATTCCGTAGTTGTGTCTCTTTAAATTAACTTCTATTTTTTGTAGGAGTAGCAACTCTGATGTTCAGCTTTTTCGTGTCCGTAAATATTTTCTTTTTTGTTAACAAATCGACATGACACTGGCTCAATCTATCGTCATAGCCATTAAAAAAAAAAAAAAAAAAAAAAAAAAAAAAAAAAAAAAAAAAAAAAAAATTGATTAAATGAATGAGTCGGATTGCAGTAGAATAGGGAAAACAATTTCTAACTAACGGCGGGATTTGTTAATGATTTAACGCGTTAAGTTAAATACGAAGTGCTAAACGAACAGTGCACCGAACATAGCAATGTTGAACTCATGTAAGTCACTTAAAAAAAGAGCTAATGTTTTTTTGTATTTTCTTTGAATAGTTTTTAAATGATTAATGTTTTGTTTTAGTTTTCCGGGGCCTGTTTATGGAGGAATCTCCGACAAAAGTTCTGGAGGTGCGCTCAGATAATTACATTTCGAGGCCCATACATTACAGGGAGGACTCTATGTTATTATATGGGCCGAAAATTCCCTTGGATGCAAAGAATTCTAAGGACAAATACTTTGAAATTATCCTCCACAAGCCGTTTACAGAGAGCACACATCAGATGTACAGGTTAGTCATGTTGATGGCTTTAATTATCTATTGTGATATAATGATGCAATTTTTTTATGAACTGTAGCCAACATTTTATTCATAACTGATCCAAAGCAGGTTTGTAATACCATTGAGCTGTAGTCAAGTTTTTTTTTAGAGTACTTAAATATTGATGTTACAATTTCGGAAGCTAGACTTAACATAGCTTATTCTTCAATGGCACATTTAACAGAAAATAAGAATAATAGTAGGTACTTATTGTAAATATGCTAGTGAGTAGTCAGATGATCTTGATCTTGTAATATTTTTATCTTAGTGAACAGTTTTTTACCTTTTGTGAAAAAGTGTAAAAGGAAGGTTATTTTGTAAACATTAAATGATACTGCTGCATACTTGCAATTAGAGTTTAATGTAACAATAATTACAGAAATATCAAGATAGTGTTAGTTTTAAATGATTTGCGGTTAATTGCATTAGATATAATGAAAGTGGGATATTGACAAGTTACCCTATGGATATTGATTACGTATAAGGTAATCATGGTCAATATCCGGTTTCATTATGTCTAATTAAGATAGTGTATTAGATAAATAGGAATTAATTGGCTTTAGCATTATTTTTCTACAAAATGAAATATTTATTGAAATACGACAATTGTTAAATAGTATAGACCTAAAGAAAACAGACAAGATCGAGAGTAAAAATAAATACGAAATTTTAAAGTTTTTTGCACAGAGTTAACCATAAAAGGTTTTTCTTATTTTTAGCTTGTTCCGGTCAGAACAGCAAGAAAATGCGGAAGAAAAATTTGTTGTGTACAAGGAAATAATTCCTCTTTACATCAAAGTAACCAAAGAAGTAAGTTCTTATACTTTTTAACATTCTAAGTCAATTATAATAACAATCATCTTCATCATCAGCCATTCTTTACGTCCCACTGCTGGGCATAGGCCTCGGAATGAGAGGGCTTAGACTATAGTTCTCCATGAGGTCCCAGTGCAGATTGGGGACTTCACACACACTATTGTATTGCTTCGCAGGAGTGTGCAAGTTTCCTCACAGTGTTGTTGAAAAGCTTGTGATAAATTATAAATTTAATTTCGCACATAAATTTCGAAAAACTCAGAGCTGCACACTGGGATTGAACTCATGGCCCGTTGCTTGAGAGGCCATAGGTCAAACCACTAGACAATCACTGCTTAATTTTATTCTTATAATGAGAAAAAACTTAGAAAAATATCTATGTTAGGTAACTTAGACAATTGCAAGGTCCAAAACACTTTTAGTATGACCTTGATTTTATCCTGGGTTTCCTATTCTGATATGTCTGATTTACTTATACAGATTTTCTTAATTATTACGAAGTTTTACTTACAATTGACTTTTTTTAAACAACAAAAAAAGATTAACATTCTTCAAACTTGTTCATGTAGCAATGATCAAAACCCTTAAATTTATAAATATTTTTAAAAAGTAATTTGAGGTTAACAAACAGAAATAGATCAATTCTTAAAAATACAATATCTATTCTGTGCCATTTTCTGGCACCTAAGCTACAAAATTATAACACTCCAACTTTTTTTTTGTTTTTTTCTTTTTTCCAATATTTTTTTTATATTTTCCACATAATTATAAGCCTAAAATTCTTAATTAATAACATTTCAATGCACCTCTGCCTTTGAAAGCAAAATTACCTAACTAGTGGTCATTCTTAGTCATAATTATTTTGTAACCTTAAAATAATAAGGTTAAATCTGTAAAAATAATATAGAAGAAACATCAAGGGCTCATTAAGAAATGGATGCAAAAGTAGATGGAACGTTTTTATGCTCAGAGTTATGTTATCTTGACTCATTTACGAGATCATAGTGCACATTATCTCTTTATTCTGGATGAGTCAGCAGTGTCGTATTATTGAGTGTAAACAACCTCATTATTAGAAACATAAATAACTAATAATATTAATCTTACATCAAAAAATTAGGTACTAATATAACATGTCTAAACAAGTATGTATTAAATATCGCACGCTTAGAATTAAAGTGACTCAATTCTTAATATGACATACTGCAAAATTTAATCTAAAATCTAAACCTACAAAGTTTACTTAAGATTTATCGTGTATTTAGAGTTGAGTCACTTTAATTCTAAGCGTGCGATATTTGTTATCTAATTCTAAACTATATTATATTGTATTATTTAACGGAAATATTAAAATTGCAAAAAAAATAAGTAAATAATTACAATGATCACTAAACTTCATAAGTAGGCATTATTTTTTTCTAATAAATATTATTTTGTATTATGTCAATAAGCAGTCTTATCAGTTGATTGCATAGATAGTTATCTATGTTTATAGGTCAAATAAAATGATAAATCTACAAATTAGTAGATTAAAAAGTATTATCTTATGCAATGCAATTACTGTTGTGAACATATACATGTAACCAATATGCCCGTGGCATCTAATTATGAATAAAATATACTAATATATATATAATAAAATATACATCATTAATAAAAATATTTCATTTAAACTCTTTGGTCAATATAACTCTTTCTGCTGACTGTACGAGGAAACTTATACATATTATTGTAAAAAAACTGGATAAAGTCTATTCTTAACAAATAGACTAATTTATAAAACTCTTTGGCATTAACTTTCACAAACCTATAGGTATGTTATTTATGTATGTATAAATCAAAAATCATGTACACTGGAGGGCACCAGTATGTATACACCACAAAGTCTCACAAATATGTACCCATATTACCGCGGCAATAAGGTACATATTTTTGTAACTTTGTTTGAATAGGTACATATTGCTGCCCTTGACTGTACCAATTAAATATTAACCAAAGCAGGCCAATTCCTCGGAAATGCCTCAACCGTGAATCAATATTTTGAAGGTCAAAGCACATCATGATAAATCTACTTCCAATTAATTAAACATTTACGATTAAAAATTACCCTATGTGGTTATGAGTTAACAGAATATTAGTGAAGCAAAAATTCCACATCAAAAGTAAAGTTTCCCTTTGTTGTTT
Organism: Clepsis dumicolana; assembly: GCA_963691665.1. Lineage (NCBI taxonomy): Eukaryota > Metazoa > Arthropoda > Insecta > Lepidoptera > Tortricidae > Clepsis > Clepsis dumicolana. Next base: position 4,316,350 of record OY829517.1, read on the forward strand.
AACCACTTTTACCATTTTATATAGACTTGACAAGCTTAGCGTATGCTCACGTCAATATAAATAAATATGTTTCTTGTTTTGTGGACACCTACCTAATGTAATGAGGTTCGAATACCCTGTAGGTACAAGTATTCATATGAAAACGGAAGAATTTAATGCATAAGCATATAGCATCGTACAGTCGGCCACAAATGTGACAAAGCTTTTATTTTACATAGCTTCTTTTTATTTACTAAAGCCTAGTGTGTTGTAAGTTATCGTTCGAATAAGAAACACCTGAGTCAAATTTAAATGTACATAATTAAATCGATTGCAATAAACTTCCGATAGTGACCATTGTACACTGTTGTTAGACCGTAAATCACAATTGTATTAAAGTTAATTAAATAAAACTACCTTCAGTCGAAATTGAAACCTTATCGGCCTCCTCTACCCTTCTTTTTTTTTTTCTTTGTTTTCCGGCGCTTTTTTCGAATGCGCGGCGGCGAGTATGAATCAAGATCGGCGTCAGGTGTTGATCTGCTTTTCGGTTCTGATTCTGAACTTACTTGTTGAGGTTCGAACATGGTGTTTTTTGCCTGAAGCTCGCGATCCTCATCCGATCCGGTTTGCGAGCCTTCTAACATGGGCTGCGGCGTCTCCGGTCCTGCTTTCTGCTCTGTACTGGATCCGGCTTGAGAGTCGGCCTTAGACGTGGATAGGAGCTCCTTTATCACAGCCTGCGTAGGATGTTTATTCACAACTTCCGGATTTCCTTCCAACCCGGATGCTCTGTCTTCCCTTGAGCCGTTTAGTGATTGCGGTTCTTCCATATAGTTGAGTATCTCGGAGTCTACTGTGGATTCAGGTGAACTGTCAAGCAGTTCCAAAGTGTCTAGCCCATTCCAGAGTCTGTGCTTTAAAATTTCCACGTTGCAACCCGTTTTAGACAACAAGTGAGCGTCTTCTACATTTAAAAATTCAGAGAGCTCGCGTTCAACATCTGGTCCGGTTAGAGATTCCTCTGGCATGTCTTGTGTTGCTTCCAATTCCGCTTGCCGGTCTGTCGTAGACCCTACTTTAGATGCGAATTTTGTGTTTAGTTTTGACCTGGATGATGGAGCTTCCTTTGAATCAGCTGGTGTATCCTTGTTTGTCCCAACTTGGGACTCTTGCTCGACTAGTGTCAAGATTTCGAGCTCGAGATCAAGTTCGTATTCTAGCTCTGTCCGCGGCCCTTCTGACCTGAGTCGCTGTTTCTCTAACCGCCTTTGCGAAACTTTTATACCATCTAACCATGTCTGTGACCGATTTCGTGGCTCTTCTGACTTAGCACGCTGCTTCATCACACTGGTATGTGTCGCTTCCGTTCCCATATCAGACGCCTCTGAGCTAGTTCGCTTGGTGCATTCTGATCGGGTTTCCAACTCCTCTGAGCTTGAACTGGTCTGCTGTTCCTTTCCGAACCTGCTATTCATCTCATGTAACCCAGTGTGAGTTACCTTTTCTAATCGAGTTTGATGCTGCGGCTCTGACCACGTTCGCCGTCTTACTTGGGATCTCAATTGCAGCATCTGTAATCCTGCTTGTTTTGTTTTTGATCGAGTTAGTGGCCCGGCTGACCTGGCTCGTAGCGCCATCAGCCACGACGATGGGTTTTCGGGTAGCCACTCTGATCCTTCAGATCCGGTCGGAGACCATTCTGACCACGTCTGCGACTCTCCGGAGCTGGTTTGCAGCTTGGCTTGCCGTGTTTCAGATCGGAGTCCGACATACTCCGCTTGTAGCGTCACCGACTGACACCTTGATCTGGTTCGCGACGCCTGTGACCAGGTTTGTTGTTGCAAATCTAACCAGCTCTCTGGAGCATTTGACCAGGTTTGCCACTGCCTCGGCCTGGTTGGCGACTCCTGTGCCTCAGATTGTTTCACCTCTTGCCGCGTGTCTAGCTTCACTTGTCGTGTTTTTGACCGGGTTTGCGGCCCGGCTGACCTGGCTGCCTCCTCCAGACGTATTTTTGACCGGGGTAGCCACTCTGATCCTTCTGAACCAGTCTGTGACAGCTCTGATCCGGTCTGGGAATCCCCTGACAGGTACTGCGAACTCTCTGGCCTGGGATTCACATTCACATCTGATCCAGCAGATGGCTGGTCTGTCACACCTGGTGGATTTACTCTTGATCTATTAAATGGGCGCTTTGACCCGGCTTTCGTATTCCTCTTCGACCTGTTTTGGGACTTCATTTTTGCCCCAGCATGTGTTGCCACCTGCGACATAGGGTTCATGCCTTTCGGATTTAAAACGTCTAACCCAACCTATAGTTTTATTGTTTACTCATCTTGTAGAAACCACGTCCTGTCTGCATGACAGTGCTTCTGACCTGGTATATTGCATACATGTCTGCCGCAAGGAATAAGCAACTCATTTGGAGTCACCAAAGATTGGCTCGCGAAAACTTGTTCGATTGTTTCAAGCCGTCCATCTGGCCGAATAAAAATTTGACTTAGTTTCCCGCGCACAACAGTATCTGGTGGAATTGTAGACCGAATTTCAATAATGTTTTTTTTCGACTCTGACATGCTGACATAGCGTGATGATCCTCTCTTCTTGATGGTGTTCCTCTAGCCTGCGACTTCGTATCTTCTGTTTTCTTCATTATTTTACCTTTTCTGACCCATTTTATCACGATTTATCACTGTTTTAGAAATTAGTATAATTTACAATGATGTGGGAAGTTCATGTTTTTCATAAGGACTAGAGGGTAGTTATTCCCATTCGTTATATGTAACTGCCATAATTTTGAAACCTGAAGATAAATTGATTCCACATTTGATAAGGCCACAATTATTTGCAATTATATGAAATATTATCACATACATTATTTTATATGAAAGTTAAGTTATTTTTTATTTTACTTCGTTAAATAATGTAACAAAAAATTGGGGTAGATTATATTTTAGCGTCTGTGGTTTCATATGTAGTTTTTGCTGTTAGTGCCTTGAGGGTAGTCACTAGTTGCATGCATATCGATTGTCAATTTTATTCATTTAATTTATATTAAATGTAGTGGTGCAGTTTTGTATTTTGTACTTCTGATATAATGCTTCATATTTACACGAAAAGTTTATAGGTGACTATAACAACAATAGAATAAGAACAGCATACTCTGGCGTAGTTTGCTAGGAAACTTTATGGGTTAGGTAAATTACAAATTACTCATTCGGCCAATCCTTTACTTATGTTACTTGATAAGAGTTTTGGTTCTATTATTAAGGGGTTTGGTTTTATTATTATTTATTTTATTACTGGGGTTCAGTGTTTCGTAAAATATGTAAAGAATTGATTTAACAATTTAGTATTATTACGCGTGAGTTGGACTAAGTTCAATTCAATTAAATTTTTAGGGAAGTGTGGCCCCATCAAGCTTTTGATGATTCTGCCAATGTCGAGGTTGGAAAGGACTAAGTTACTATGACCGTAAACGACCATTTTAAAACCAATTTGACAGAAAACCTGTGATATATTTTTCAAAATCGTTCGTTGCGGTCATTGGTATTGTTATAGTAACTTGGTGCAACTCACGCTACTTAAGATGATTATTTTTGTCAACTCATGCTCCAAAATAACAGATGTGATTGATATTCTTGGTACTTATATATGCCTATGTGGCTTCGTTTTGATCGGCGTAGAAATGAAATATTTAGTTACATATTTGTGTATTTGTATCTTATATGTACTTATTTTTATATTCGTTTTTGTATTTAACGGTTGTCTGAAAGAGATCGCTTTTAAGCGATTAACCGACCAAATGACAGCCCGGCCTGTTTATGTTATGTGTAACTAGCTTATACCCCACGGCTTTGCCCCCGTAAATATTTCAAAATGGGCTAGTCCCCTATCCCGTGGGAATTTCGAAAAATCCCTTCTTAGTGCACCTCTAGGATACCCAAGGTATATGTTTGCCAAATTTCAAATCTTTAGGTTCAGTGGTTCAAGCTGTGCGTTGTCTGTCAGTCATTCAGTCAGTCACGGTACTGTTTTATAGGTATGTTACTGATTTGTGGTGTTCAATATTTGTACTGTAATGTATTTTCTTTCAAAAACCGTAATGTCTGTTTTAGTGCACAGTAGCAAGTCTGCAGCGGCTATGCGACACCCTGTCGGAGCACCAGTCGTGGACGCTGGCCCACCTGGCGGCCCATTTTGGTCTGCTGGAGCTATTCAACGACCCAGAGGTCCAGAAACATTTGAACGACGCCGAACCAACCACCGGGGCCACCCCGTTGATGGTAAGCTTTAAATTAGACCACATATCATTGTTCTTGATCATGTAACTATATTGGGGAGGAAAGAGTTCTGTTCATCTATTTGTATGGGAATCGAGCGTGTAACATTTTGACGTCACGAGTTTAATTTAGTGAGGAAATACCACGATTAACAGATACAACTTTTGTGGTGGTGTTTGAACAGGTAATTGTTGAACAACAAGTTATTTTGTTTTTAAAACCTGCTTTCGCACGCGGAAAGCTGTTGAAATCTGGAACGCGTAATGAGATTCTGAGAGCCATTCTTCTTTTAAGTTAGATGACAATACAAGTCCATTAAAGAAAGGTCCACTAAAGAAAGAAAAGTGCAGTAAGCATAAAACAAATCAGATGGTGTTCGTTACCTTCTGATAATATTAAAATAATCTTTTTTTTTGAGGTGGCCGTGAAGTCGTGCAATGTCCGTATGGTGCAAAGCCTGGTGTCGCTGCAATGTTCCTTGGACACCTTGGATGTTGATGGCAACACTGTGTTCCATTATGCGGCTGCCAGCAACAAAGAGATTATTAATGTAAGTACCTAAGCAAATTAATCCGTGGTCCTTTCTCAGGTAGCGCTGTTCTATTCCTTGCTGGCACGGCGAGCGAGTGGACTTTTTGTTGACTGTACTTGCATCGTCATCCATTTTACATCGCCATCAGTCTTTTTTTTACATCCCACTGCCTCCTCTCAGAATGAGAGGGGTTGGGCTATAGTTCCCACGCGGGCCCAGGGCGGATTGAGAACTTCACACACATTGATTTGTTTTCATTCTACATATTCATGCCAAATTTCAAGTAAATCCGACCACTGTAAATGGATCAAATTTGCCTTGCAATATTTGATTACAGAGAGTTCTACACTGGGACAAAAGTAAACCAAGTTACAAGCTTGTGAAAAGGTTGGCAAGTGGCAACCATGTTCTAAGTATGATTATTATTCAATTTAAATGTATGTATGGATAACTGTTTATGACAAGTCAATTGTATAATATTAGTGCGTGTTTCTCTACTTAGGAACTTCTTACGCACGTCATTTCCAAATACAACAGCAGGCAAAATAAGCATTGCCTTAGTCACATTGCATTTTTTCTGTGAAGCGAAATATGGAACTTAATGTGCTGTGCTTAGGTACAGTCAGCAGCAAAAGTAGCTAAGCAACGGACGCGTTCACAATGATCTAAACACGGCTCTATTGTTATACACATAAGAGCGTGTGCAGATCATAGGCTATCGTTCATCCCGGAAAATTGTATAGTTCCCGTGGGATAGCGCTAACCGAATACTACGCAGACGAATAGTTGCTTCTTCTCGCGCGGTGAGGCGATGGCGTATCTGTCTATTATTCTTTGTATTATTTAACCAAAACTCACCCGTGTTATTATTATTATTATTCCAGATCCTGGCCAGCAAAACAGTGGCAACTTTAAACGTGTATAACAAGCAAGGCTACACGCCTCTCCACATGGCCTGCCTGGCCAACGCGCCCGACTGCGTGCGCGCGCTGCTGCTGGCCGGCGCAGACGTCAACCTCAGCACCAGCCGCGCCGGCGCCGCCGCCAGCACCATGCCCGGTCAGACCCCCCCCCCCCCTTTCTCTTGCCTTTTTTTTTTACTAGCTATTGCCTGCGACTTCGTCCGCGTAGATTTCCGCTGTCGCTATCCCGGGGGAACTATAAAATTTTCCCGAATAAATAGTAGCCTATGCCGTTTCCTCGATATTCAAACTATCTTCTTACCAAATTTCATCTAGATTGGTGCAGCGGTTTTTCCGTGAAGATGTACCAAACAGAGGGACAAAGACAGAGAGACAGAGTTACTTTCGCATTTATAATGTTAGTTAGGAAGTTAGGATATTAGTTAGGATTAGGATGTATAATTATCATGGTGAACATCGACGGTCTATGAACAAACGTTGTCTATGATTTTTACGCTGTTCATCATAATAAAGCAAAGTAACTAAATGTCAAATAGCATTAGCAATAGAAGTTTACTTAAAACGTTTTTGTTTTGAACCGTCATCATCAACATCTATAGCAGTCTTTTAGTATTTTTATTTTATTACACATTATTTATATTAGAATTCAGGATTTCTCTTTATTGTTCTGCCAAATAAAGGGTTAAGAGTCTTGCCACATCAGTCGTAACAGGTTTGTCGCAATTTTCAATTGCCATAACAAGACGTTCGTATTTTTAGTGTCAAACCTAGAAGTATAGCTGCAATCGACTCATCGTCTATCTCTTTATTAAATGACTCTCATTCCAACTTCACATTGATAAGCAAATAATCAAAATTTTGCGGGTAGCAGGACCTTGTGCGAAGTCCGTCCGGATCGCTACCACTATCTTACTCGCTAATCGCGTGCTTGTTGCACGCACTGTTGTGTTCCGGTGTGGAGAGTAAGACAGCCGGTGTAATTACGGGCACAAGAGGCATTTCATCTTACCTCTCTTGGTTGGCAACGCATTCGCAAACCTTCCGGCTTTGCGGGTGTTTTTTAGCAGTGGTGATCAGCTACCATCAGGTGACCCACTTACTCGTTTGCCTTTGTCGTATAAAAAAACTTTTCCCACAGGCATTGTCGGCGAGCTGCTCATGGACAACCAGCCCAAGCTATACCAGCAAGATATGAAATACGGAGGCACTCCACTCCACTGGTCCACATCCCGGGAAGTTATTGAAGCCCTGGTCGACAAGAATTGTGATATTAACGCACTCAACTTTGACGGAAGAACGGCGTTGCACATCATGGTGCTGAGGGGGAGATTGGAGTGCGCAATAGCTCTGTTGTCTAGGGGTAAGTAGGTATAAATAAAAATAATCGATTCATTGATTATTTTTGTTTTTATTTTTATGAAACATTCATAGTATGAAATTCAACATACAATGGCAATGCAAAAAAAAATCCGTTAAGCAGCTGGACATGAACCAGCAACCTCGGTAATCCGTACCACGCTCCACCAATTAAGCTATACTTAACGTTGGTGTACCTAACGAATTTTTCAATGCCTTGTGTAATTTTTTTTTTTTTTTTATTTCACCAGCTGCTTAACGGATTTTTCTTTGCATTGTCATTGTATGTTGTAAGTAGGTATAGTTTAAACATTTTGAAGTGAGCCGATTCAATTAGCAGCAATCATTATGTTTATACAATGGTATCATCTGCTTTTTTTTCTCGTAACTGCAAACTAGCTACTTACAAAAAAAGGTTAGAACTACTTTGCTTGTATATTGAAATTTAAACCTTAGGATATCAATCAACCTTTTTCCAGGCTGCATCAGCTTACTACTACTAAGCGGCTTAGCAAAAAACTAACCCTATTATTCATTAACCTATTTTAACTAAAATGCCGTTAAACTTCGTTTGTCCTTTTTTGTCACATTGACATTTCCGTTAGTAAGAAGAAGACAAAACATATTTTAGCTAATAGAGGCTTGAGTGACGTTTATGAATAATGGCATAAATGTATACAACAAGTAATGGTTTAAATTAGTTAGCTCCTCCTACAGAACAAGCTCATTCTTCGACTGACGGTCGGGGTGTCAACAGCGACGATGTCCTCTGAGGATGCCTCGGAGAGAGGCGAAACACGTGTCCGGTACATTTACTGGTGGTGGTAGTTTTGGCTGTGGGCTTAGTAGCGTTTGCGTTAATTATTACATTTTCTATTTGCGAAGGGAGGGCGGGAAAATTAATTGCATGAGAATAAATACTCAGCGCTGACGAGGCTATTTTTAACCCCCGACGAAAAAGAGGGGTGTTATATGTTTGACCTGTGTATCTGTGTATCTATGTATCTGTGTATCTGTCTGTGGCATCGTAGCTCTCAAGCGGAAGGACCGATTTCGATGCGGTTTTTTGTTCGAAAGCTAGTTTAATCGAAATGGTTCTTACCTAAGTTTCATTAAAATCGGTTCACCCGTTTTTGAAATATTCAACTTTGAAATGACAATGTCGGGGGTTTTTAAATTTTTCTAAGTTGGTTAGGTTATGCATGACTATACTGCACTACTTCGGGGAGGAGCTAACTAATTTAATCCATTACTTGTAACATGGACCTCCGCAAAGTTACGCCTGAATCTATACAATATTTAAATGTATATTCACAATAGTAATATATTTGGCAATAATTTAAGACAAGTAATGATTCTAGTAAATTTATTTGAATCTTAAGTCTTGGGTGTTAGGGTTGAAATTGTAACTACACTTAGGTATTGTTGTACTATGCCTGGAAAAGGGTTATAGAAGCATCCTCTAGCACAGCGGTCGGCAACCCGCGGCCCGTGACCGTTTTAGCCACTCAAATACAGCCTGCAAATGCTTTCGAATTTTTAATATCACAAATACCTAGGGCTCGTCAAGGCTAGGGTGAATAGGCTGCTACTGAACCAGTGAGTTGCACCTTAGGCCTCATCTGCACTTTCCATCACGTGAGATAGGGGTCAATCACTGGTCAGTTTATAGTAAAAAAAGTACCTATTATCTGTAGTTTCAATTTTCCAAAAGGTTAGCCTGCCAAAAGGTTGCCGACCCCTGCTGTAGCAGACGTCGCGGAAGGTGACGGTTTTAACGGAATGTGTATATAGCCACAAAAAAAAGTTTTTTTTTTAATACGACGAGGAAGCAAACGAGCAAGTGGGTCACCTGATGGTAAGTGATCACCACTGCCCATAGACACCTGCAACTCCGGAGGGTTTGCAGATGCGTTGCCAACCTAGAGAGCTAAGATGAAATGCCTCTTGTGCCCTTAATTACACCGCCTGTCTTACTCTCCACACCGGAACACAACAGTGCAAACACTGCTGCTCAGCGGCAGGATAAGCGAGTAAGATGGTGGTAGCGATCCGGACGGACCTCACACAGGGTCCTACCACCCGCAAACAGTTGATAGCTGACAATGGTTGTTTCAGGCGCGGAACACTCCATGACAGACAACGAAGGCAACACGCCTCTCCACTTAGCCGTTAAGCAGACGAACATATCGCTCGTAGAGGCGCTCATTGTGTTTGGAGCCGACTTGGAAGGTCTCAACAATCTGGGTTACACCGCGCGCCATATGGTGCCTGTTGAGATGTCGAACAGCAACTATGATAAGATACTGTACGTGTTACACGCCGTTGGTGCTAAGAGGTGAGTGAAACTTCTAGTTCATAAATAAATAAATAAATATAAAAAAAATCGTTTATTGCCACAATATAATAATAATAATAATATTAGCCCAGTAGTTAGCCCATGATTTTCCTCCCCATAGTCCATTACACTTTAGGTCCCATCGATTTACAATAGTCCCTACACTTGACGGGTGCTGTCTCTGAGTGTGTCCCTATAGCGCGGTCAGGGACAGCATCTGCTCGATGTATCCCTCACTCTTTATTAAATTGTCAAAAGGGCCTCTACGCGTTGGCTTTGGCTCCGCGCACGCCTCCCAAAGGTCCGGGACATTGTTGTCCCGTGAATGGGTGCGACATATAAAAATAATAATAATAATATTTTTTTATTTAGTAACCATACATACAGGAGTTATAGACTTAAAAAAAATAAAAACCAGCTACGTTCGGGCAATGGGTACCAGTCTCAGCATATGCTAGGTTACACGGTGACATGAACCCAGCGCTGATTTTCAGACTGACCGCTTTAGTCCTACTCCTAAGCAATCTGTACGCAGTGTGGGGACATTTTATATCGGTCACTGACGTCTTCGACAAACACAAATAAGTTGGTAGAAGGTAAAACTCGATCGATGTTTATATCGACAAATCGATAGTTTTTTATTTTATGTTTTTATTAAAGAAAACCTCGAACTTTCCGATACGTACTCTTTTCAGCGGTTAATGATGGAAAACATTCGAAATATCGGAAAGTTTAATCAGAGTTCAAATTGCTTTATTGAAATCATTTTAATTAGGTTTAAATACTCACCTGCCAGTGTCAAGTAAACACATATTAGATACCTATAAAGAGTTGATAAGATATGCAATGCAAGTGCTATTTTATTTAGATAAATTAACCGCATTGATAATAGTCTGATAATATCGATAAAAAGCGGTGCTCTCTTCCTACAATCTGTCAATAGCCGCGCGCAAAAATATTTTTATTTTATTTATCACTTATCACACGAGATTTGCGAGCGAGTGCTTCATACTAATATCGCTCGCGGCGAACACGTTGCGTGATCGCCTCAATACCCTTACTACTAGGCTACGGTACCCTTAAAAGGAAATGTTATATGTAGAAAAAAGAGTATAAATGTATGTATTCGTTAGGTACACCAACGTTAAGTATAGCTTAATTGGTGGAGCATGGTACGGATTACCGAGGTTGCTGGTTCAGGTCCAGCTGCTCAACGGATTTTTCTTTGCATTGTCATTGTATGTTGAGTTACATGTAGATTTTTTTTTGTCACCGGCGACCATTTATTTGTGTGAGTTTGCCGGTGAGCAAATTAGCTGTTTTTAGTTCTTGAGTTGTGTTTTAGTTATAGTATATTTCTCCACGTTTTTCCCCAAAAAAGCCGTCATAGCCTAGTGGTTTGACCTATGGCCTCTCCGGCTCGCAACTTTGAGTTTTTCAGAACTTAAGTATGTGCGGAATTACATTTGTAATTTATCATGAGCTGTTCTGTGAAGGAAAACATCGTGTAGGAAACCTGCACACTCCTGCGAAGCAATTCAATGGTGTGTGTGAAATTCCCAATCCGCACTGGGCCCGCGTGGGAACTATAGCTCAAGCCCTCTCATTCTGTGAGGAAGCCTGTGCCCAGCAGTGGGACGTAAAAAAGGCTGATGGTGACGGTGATGTGTGTTGTTCCCCAGATGCCCCGCGGAGGTGGCGGGCTGCGGGCCGGGCTGCGCGGCGCGCGGGGACTACAACGGCGTGCCGCTGCCCGCCGCGCCGCGCGCCGCCGCCCGGGACGTCATCAGCCACATGCTGTCCGTCGCCGCCATGGAGAAGGCCGCCACGACGCACGCCGACCACAAGCAGGGCCGGTGAGCTTGTTCAATAAGATACAACAATTGACTTCACATGGAAAGACTAGGTTAGTTCACATCGAAGCAATAGGTGAGTTCACATAGAACCACTAGACGAGTTCACATCGACATTCTAGGTGAGTTCACATCGACGCACTAGGTGACTTCACATCGAAGCACTAGGTGAGTTCACATCGACACACTAGGTGAGTTCACATCAAAGCACTAGGTGAGTTCACATTGACACACCAAATGAGTTTACATGTACGCACTAAGCGAGTTCACATCGACACATTAGGTGACTTCACATCTACGTTCTAGGTGAATTTACATCGAGGCACTAAGTGATTTTTTTTTGTTGAGATGCATACAAGGGGATAATTTAAAATGATAGTAGTAATTAGTTAAACCTGCAGGCTGCTCTGCCTGGACGGCGGCGGCATCCGCGGGCTCGTGCTGGTACAGGTGCTGCTGGCGCTGGAGGCGGCCCTGGGCCGGCCGCTCGTGCGCTGCTTCGACTGGGTGGCCGGCACCAGCACCGGCGGCATCCTCGCGCTCGCGCTGGCCAGCGGGAAGACCCTCAGGGACTGCCAGAGGCTCTACTTCCGCATGAAAGAGTACGCGTTTGTCGGCATGAGGCCGTACCCCTCGGAGCCGCTGGAGAACATCCTGAAGGACTGTATGGGTGAGTGAGGGAATAGGAAAATCTGTCGCACCTCCGAAAAACGTTTCACCTTTATTTCGTTTGCCCGAATGCATTTTTTTTTCTGAAGCTGTAAGTATAAGGATTTGTTTCAGGACCAGTAGAATCGTGTATTTCAGATATATTGTTTCCATAATTATTAGTTAGTGACAATTGGACTTAAATCTGTGTTAGTAACAACATGTCCATCGCTTAGTGCGTGTGCAGTCTGTCCCAGTGGAACTGGAAGGGTCCGTCCTGGCGTTCCGCTGCCGTCCGTTGGGGCGATAAGTTTATCTAGTGGCGACTCTAGATCTCCCTCAAAATGGATTGCCAATTTGATAAAAATCGCGTGTAAAAACTCAAAATCAACCGTTTCTAAGATCTTACGGTACATCCTATGTCCAACAACTGTGTTCCTGACGATGTGGTGATGATTACGTTTTTGTCCAAGCTTTTATTAACTTTCACCTTTGCTTCCCTGTGAGTAGTTTAAATTTAAATTTGACCCTCTTCAAGTGAGCGGATTGACTTTCGGATTGGATGACAATGCATGTAAAGTGTGTAGGAATGGAATTCGCTCCCATAATCTGCATTTCCCGACGGGTACAATCTAGGGCTCTTTAAGGTTGAAGTGAATAGGCTGTTACTGAACCAGTGAGTTGCACCTTAGGCCTCATCCGCACCTTCCATCAAGTGAGATAGGGGTCAATCACTTGCCAGTTTATAGTAAAAAAAAACCGACCAAGTGCGAGTCGGACTCGCGCACGAGGGTTCCGTAGAAAGATTTAACGCTTTTCCCCAGTGTTTTAATGAGTCCAGTGTTAGCAGAGCCCTGCTCCTAAGCAAAAAGTACGCATTGTGGGGTCAACTTATATTGGTCTGCGAATTCTACAGACAGACATAAAATTTTAAGATTTTGAGACTTTTTTGAGTGGTTGAGCTACAAGAGCTACCTTCATACTAAATTTCAAGTTTCTAGGACAAGTGGAAGTACCCTTTAGGTTTTTGGAAATCGGCAATTTGTATGGAAATTGCTTTTTCAATGACTGTGTCTTTTGATTGCGTTGTCTTAGAAGGTTGATTTTTTCACAGCTTCAAGGGACCGCAAGGGACAGACAGACGGACAGACAAACGGACAACAAAGTGATCCTATAAGGGTTCCGTTTTTTCCTTTTGAGGTACGGAACCCTAAAAAAAGAAGTCAACAGGATAGCTTGCATTAAAAATATAAAAAAGAAAACTTTTTACTATACAGTTCCTCAAAAAGCGGTACTTTTTGTGACTATGCATCGTGCGGGAAGTTGGAACTTCCCACGTGCGGAAGTCTCTTCCAAAATGACGCACTATCCGCACTCTTATCAAAATAGTACATTTCAGGCACGGAGACAGTGATGGCGGACCTGAAGCAACCCAAGCTGATGATCCTGGCCGTGCTGGCCGACCGCACGCCCGTGGACCTACACATGTTCCGCAACTACCAGTCCGCGCAGGCCATACTGGACGCGCACAATAAAATCTCCAGTAAGTCTAATCTCATGTACCTGTACATATAATTCTAAGTATTATAACTGAAACTTAAATAATAATAATGTTGATATTTTTATAGAATCAAGTTAATGATTTCGTACGTCTGAATCGGGCAAGCTGTTGAGACTAAATTATAAACGCTGACACAAATGTGCACAGTTCGAACAATAAACGGTTCTTATCCTTAGTCAAACTCTTGTCTATAATCTAATACTACAAACAGCTGTGAATAGTAATCTTTGGAAGTGTAACTAAGCCCAAAAAGTGGCTCCACGACATAGATACCACGGCGGGCGGGGCAAAAAATGTGAAAAACGCAGTACGTCGACAGCCGTGACATTTGTGACGTGCGGGCTAATATCACGGGAGTTTCGATTGTGAATATTATTGTTTTGCCCAATTTAATATTTTGCAAATATGCCATCGTGTGTCGTGATACCGACATGAAAATCACTAGAATTACCTTTCATAAGTAAGTAAATATACATTTCAGAAACCCGTACTTGACGACTCACACCGTCCTCGTTTAGCGGGATAGTTGGATGGTTCGACCGAACATACTCGAAAAATGCCGAGCATAGCCGACGCGTGTCGCCGCTCATTGGCGAGTTGCGATTTTCGATGTGCGAGTGTCATGTTCATATGTACTTGTGTGGTAGCTGTGCGTGTTATATAGGCGTTACGCTTCCATCCTAATCCTAACTAATATTATAAATGCGAAAGTAACTCTGTCTCTCTGTCTGTCTGTTTGTTACCTTTTCACGGGAAGACCGCTTATCCAATCTAGATGAAATTTGGTAAGAAGATAGTTTTGATATTGAGGAATAACATAGGCTACTTTTTATTCGGGAAAATCATATAGTTCGCGCGGGATAGCAATAACCGAAGTCGCGGGCAACAGCTAGTATCTTTATAGTATGCTGACAAACAGTGAGTTTAACAATGTTGTGTGCAGGCCGGTGGGGCCCGGAGGCGGGGGACTCCATAGGGCTGACGCCGCCGCCGCCGCCGGCCGAGCAGCTGGTGTGGCAGGCCGCGCGCGCCACCGGCGCAGCACCCTCGTACTTCACCGCCTCGGGGAGGTGTGGACTGGAGACAGGGCTATAAACACAGCACTATCTATAGTATAGATTCTATACCTATAAACCAGTACCGTGATTGACTGACTGACAGGGAACACCCAGCCTAAACCACTGGACCTGAAGACTTGAAATTTGACAAACTTATACCTTGAGTATCCTAGAGGTGCACTAAGGGATGTTTCGAAATTCCCACGGGATAGGGAACCAGCCCATTTTGAAGTATTTCACGGGGGCAAAGCCGCGGGGCATAAGCTAGTATCGTATAATTAGGAAGTTGAATGCTCTTTTACACGTAATTTTTGGAGTCGACCAGCGCTTTCAGAAAGACCATGATTACTAAGAAGAATGCGCCGCGAGAAACTTGGTACAAAGTCATTTTTTCTAAAGAAAGGAAAGTTGATCGATTTTATGGGAACCGAGCGTGTAACATTTTGCATACATATTTTATTTATGACAAAGACAAGTAGGTAATTACCGATGGAAATTATTTCTGAGTAACGAAATAACATTTCACCAACTTTACCAATGTCAGCTTACAATGACAATTAGGTGTCGTTTGTTGGCTCGAATAGCTTTTGTTTTTAGCACGCTTTATATTTAGCAATGAATGACATTTGTTAAGTTGGTGAAATAGGGGCCAACTAATTAAACATCCGACTAGACTATATTGACGTCATCCGTTCTTGTATCCAGATACCTGGACGGCGGTCTGATGGGCAACAATCCGACCCTAGACGTGCTGACGGAGCTGGCGGAGATGCGGCTGGCGCTGCGGGCCACCGGCCAGCACGAGCAGGCGCGGCTCACCGAGCTCAAGGTGGTCGTGTCGGCTGGCACCGGTTAGTACCTTAGCCGTGCTGACGGGGCTGCGGCCACCGGCCGGCACGAGCAGGCGCGGCTCACCGAGCTCAAGGTGGTCGTGTCGGCTGGCACCGGTGAGTACCTTAGCCGTGCTGACGGGGCTGCGGGCACCGGCCGGCACGAGCAGGCGCGGCTCACCGAGCTCAAGGTGGTCGTGTCGGCTGGCACCGGTGAGCTCAATCAGCAGCAGCAGTAGCTAAGCAACCGAAGCGGTCACGATGATCTAAGCACGGCCCTATTATTATAGACATAAGACCTTGTGCAGATAGCTACTTTTGCCGCCGTCAAACAAGTGCACTGGAATCTACGGAATGTGATTTATTTCAAAATGAGCGTGGATTTGACCAAAAAAACTATTCTGAAACGGAGCACACCTACCGCAAACAAAACAGCTGCTAGAAAAAAAACCCTGTTTGTACTCAAATGTACTCTAACAGATCACAAACTAAAATCTGTATATTTTTTTTACTATAAACTGATCAGTGATTGACCCCTATCTCACTTGATGGAACGTGCGGATGAGGCCTAAGGTGCAACTCACTGGTTCAGTAACAGCCTATTCACTCTAGCATTGAAGAGCCCTAGATTGTACTCGTCCGGAAATGCAGACGATATTGTGTATATTTTTTTTTTAGTTTATAGATTAATGAGCTCTCAAGTCAAAAATCCGCTAGGTTCGCTAATGTCGAGTCGAGTGAGGTATATCTGTCATTCTTCACCAATGAGAGACAAGCTACTGGCCTATGATTGGTGGAAATTGACAGATAGACCTCACACGACACTAGAAACATATTATAAACTTAGAAGCATATGTTTGACTTGCGATAGCCGTTATTACACCGTTCCCGTACTGGGATATAATGGTCTATTCCAGGTCTGAATCCGCTGAGCAAGGTGAACGATTACGATGTGTTCAAACCGGAGAGCGTTTGGGGCATGGCCAAGCTGGCGTGGGGACTCACGTCCATCGGGAAAATGTTGGTTGACCAGGTAAGTCAACCTCTACTTTACTCTATGACATAAAGTTTTAAATAAGTTATCTTTTGTTTTTAACTTGTGATACAGTAAGTACTTCTAGTAGTTGAATTTCAAACTGAACAAAAAAATGTGACCCAGTTCTGCGGCGGTGTTCAACAGGCCGGAACATTACCTGACCTTACATACGATAATCAGTGCGTTCTAAAGTAAAATTTTGCATTTCAGTAGAATGAGTTTCAGTGTTGACAGTTTAAGGTGAAGATAAAATAGTGACGTGACTTTATTAAGTGAATGTAAGTGAACCCCCAAACGGCTCACTTAATTTGTGAATTTACGGCCTCTAAGGTTCTCTAACCTTTTTTTTTTTAATTCAACTCTAGGCCATTAGTTTGTTTATGATTGTTTGTGGCGGCAGGCGACGCAGTCGGACGGGCGCGTGGTGGAGCGCGCGCGCGCGTGGTGCAGCACGCTGGGCGTGCCGTACTACCGCTTCTGCCCGCCGCTGTCCAAGGACGTGGCGATGGACGAGCGGAACGACGAGGTAACCACCTTAACTCATTTATCTACACACGTATCATAAGTCCTCTTTAATGCGTTCAGAAACCGTAGAATAGCTCGGTATGTTTGTCTATGATTTAAAAAAAACAGTCAAATTCGTGACAGGTATGGGTATGATATATGCCTTCGGCTTCTGAACCCATCTTAGAGTACTTATAATATGTGTGTAGATAAAGTAATGTATGCAACTCCACATAATTAGGCCTTAAAACACTCGTGTGATCCTATTATGAAACTCAGCTTCGCCTCGTTTCATAAAAACACACTCGTGTTTTAAGGACCATCGTTATGTAGCAGTTGCGTAAACTACTATATCATCACCATCACGTTGGCCGGAACACGTCCACTGCATCCCCACGGATCTCCAGGGCGATCGGTCTTGTGCTACCCGCAGCCAATGGCTTCCCGCGATCTTTACGCGAAAAAAATAAATATTTTTTGTATTGTACCCGTATTGGGTCAGCAGGAGAGAGCTACCTTCATACCAAATTTCAAGTTTCTAGGACAACTAGGAGTAGTAGTAGTAGTTTAGGTTTTCACAGTACGGTAATTTGTATGAAAACAAGTTTTTTTAATGACTTTATATTTTGTTCGCTTTGAATTAGAAGTTTGATTTTTTCACAGCTTCATGGGACTGCAGATGCAGGCTTGAGTATTTGATATTAATTGCAGCATGCTACCTCCACGTGTTCCAGAGAAAAAGGGTCTTGACAGGCAGACGGACAGACGGACACCAAAGTGATCCTATAAATTCTCCGTTTTTAGGATTCCGTTCCCAAAGGGTAAAAAACAGGACAGTATTACTAAGAGTCCGCTGTCCGTCCGTTTGCCTATCTGTCTGTCTGTGTGCCTGTCTGCCTGTCACCAGGCAGTCAGGGTTGTCTCATGAACGGTGATAGTTAGACAGTTGAAATTCTCACAGATGATGTAATTCTGTTGCCTCTGTAACGACAAATACTAAAAACAATAAAATAAATATTTAAGTGTTGCTCGTGGAAACCTTGATGCGCGAGTTCGTAACGCACTTGGCCGGTTTTTTGTTTTTCCTAATAATAACGTAATATTGGTTTTCCAGGTGCTCGTGCACATGTTATGGGAGACGCACGCCTACATGCGCGAGCATCGCGACCGCGTCCACGAGCTCGCTGCCGTGCTTAGTCAGGAAAGTATGCAGTTTTGACAAGGTACCTACCCTGTTTATTTTTTTTTATACGAAAAGGAAGGCAAAGGAGCAAGTGGGTCACCTGATGGTAAGTGATCACCACTGCCCATAGACAATGACAACCCAGAGGCTTGCAGATGCGTTGCCAACCTAGAGAGCTGAGATGAAATGCCTCCTGTGCCCGTAATTACACCGGCTGTCTTATTCTCTACACCGGAATAAAACAGTGCAAGCACTGCTGCTTAGCGGCAGGATTAGCTAGTAAGATGGTGGTAGCGATCCGGACAGACCTCGCACAAGGTTCTACCAGCCGCATATTTGCGAATATTTTTAGAACCTAAACGTGTGCTTTGAGGCGGACTGAATTTTAACGATTTTACCGTGCAAGTACCGAGAAACGCACTTTTATTCCATTTGTTGTTTTGTTTGTTCTCGGGTCTTGGATGTTTAATATGTATTTAATATGTATTTACATAAGTCACGGACCAACCACCCTCTGGACACCGCAGCTTTTGTAATTTACTAGGAAAGTCATTACGAAAAAAGCCGCGGTTAGCGAGCCGGGGAAATGCGTCATGATTGGTTCATAGCTTGTCATCTGGTTGAAAGTGAGCCGCGATTCGAGGCTAGAGATTTATAGGTGCAAATGAGCATATGCGTTTCGGAAACGTTCGCCCTGTCATTTGGTGTCCATAAGGTAGTTCCGTGATTTAAGTATGTGTTTATCCGTTATCCGTACCCATAGTACAGGCTTTGCCTAGTTTGGGATTAGGTCAAATGGTGTCAATTGTCCCATGATATTTATTTATGTATTTATTTTATTTCACCTGCCCCGGTGTCTGTGTGTCTGTCTGTCTATTATCGAATCGAGCAAGTTAAATTTGATAGTTGGGTAAAACGAACCTTTTCTTATTTCAGTGTCAGAAGCTGCAGTATAAAACGGTAGTTTGCAGCATGTGAGTACCTTCAACTTATTTCTAAATGACAATCAAACTCTGAAACAATGTATGACTCAACTTAATGATTTTTTTTTAAGCATGAAGGAATAATTATTATTCATTATATTGGTTCTTTTGTAGGTATAATACTCGTACGTTTCAAGAGGTATTCTTTACTAATAAAAAGTACAAGTTCAAGTTTGTAATTTGCATAAAAAATAGTGTATATGACTTTAAAGACCCTGTATTTTGAAGAAAAATACTTGATTATTTAACGGTGCTTTTTATTGTTGTATATTGATATTACACAAAGTCGTTTTGTCTTATGTTTACTTATTAAATTTTTAATGATATCGTGATACATACGCAGGTATATTGATTTAATTTATTTGATTTATTATTTCGCTGATAGATATACTCAGTTATTACTCGACCACAAATTATATTTATAAGATGTACAATAATTACCATCAGCGACACAAACAAACTTAACTCTATGCAATTCTGTCAAATTTCTAAAGTTAAAAAATAAACCTTACTGTTATAAATCCTAAGGTACATTTTGATTTTGAAAAAGTCGTAAAAATTTACATTTTAATATTAGAATCCCATCGTCGCGACATGGTCTTCAAGTTATGATACTTTTTGGTTTTTTTATTTAAATCTCCGAAAGTAGTACATATTAAAATAGAAGATACTTGAATGCATTATTTTTTTACTTCTGGGAATCAACGGGTAGTGCGGTGCTGTTGGTATGTGTATTAGCTAGCTTTATTTTTATCCCACGTAAAATAGTGTTACTAAATGAAATGTTGATAAATTGTATAAGTGTTTATAAAGGGTATATCTTACAATAATTC
Source organism: Clepsis dumicolana (assembly GCA_963691665.1). Taxonomy (NCBI): domain Eukaryota; kingdom Metazoa; phylum Arthropoda; class Insecta; order Lepidoptera; family Tortricidae; genus Clepsis; species Clepsis dumicolana. The sequence continues at coordinate 4,336,253 of OY829517.1, forward strand.
TTTAAACTGGAGGGTTCACAGAAAGAACATGTCTAGACACTTTTTTAACGACATTTTAATATCAAGATGTAGAGCACTCAATAGACTATAAGTTACTACTAGTTACAGATACAAATATTCATGCAACTTGTCTTTTTTATCATTTTTAAAAAGATGTACAGTCGAGTTCTCCAATATTTGTACAGCCAACGGTTCGTAAATATCTAAACACAGACCTTATGTAACTGGCAATAAGGTCTGTGTATAGATATTTTTGAACTGTTGATTGTATAGATATTGGAGAACTCGACTGTACCTACTTATACAAAAATTATAATGGATAATTGTATCGTTCCAGACTTTCAAATCGCGATAACTCTGAAAGTTACTAAGGTGGCTAGACATGTTCTTTCTGTGTACCCTTCAACTATACTAATATTAGGGCCAATAAAGTTTTCTGAGATTCTTAAGCCACACTGGGTTTGACGTGGCGTTCGCTTGACATGTGTATGTGCGTGACACTGGCGACCAGCATTAACTTGCGCAGAAGTGTCATCACATCAAACGCACGCTACGTCGCTCGCGGCAATGTCGCAAAGCCTTTAATGCGAGTGCTTTACTTATACGTGATGTAATTACTCTAAATAATTTATTGAATCAGGCGTTACTTTGCGGAGGTCCATATTTATGAACTAAAAAACAATTACTTTGCTCACCCGCGACCACTAATGACAAATAGTTATATCTGTGCGGCAAATGTATGTTTCCATGCAACACCTCCACCTCCACTGCTACACGAATCAACACATGCCACACAGACCCAACTATCACCACCACCACTATACTAAACGCTGACGCGTTTCGGCACTCTCCACGAGGCCATTTACGAAGCACAACAACAACCGCTCAACATGCCACCACTTCCACTACTGACATATGTAAACCATGTACTCAACTTAGTTAATGACAAAACCAACGTACCCACTAATATTTTATAAATTCCAAACTACCCTTTTATGTAAGTCCTAAACTACCCTTTTTTTAAGAAATGAATTCCAAACTACCCTTTTTATTTTTATTTTTAATCTACGCCAGGTACCCCGTTATTTTTAACCGAGTACGGTAAAAAGAGAAGTCATGTTCTCATTATTACTATGACACATTATTAAAATTAGAACCAAGTCGTACCAAAGGCGAAGAAACCAAATTAACTTGTTCATTAATAATAGACCCCATGTTGTTGTACCTAATTATTTCCAATTGTTCTAAAACCGATAGCCGCAAACCCTTATCACAATAATGTAAAATTTCGTACGTATCTGAGTCTAACAACGAATGATTCGTTTCTAATAAATGCTTGGCAAAGTTTGATTTCTCTGGATGATCATGCCTATATGACGAGACATGCTCTTTAAATCTAGTATCAAAGCTTCGACCGGTTTGTCCAATGTATACTTGACTACAGTCGCCACAAGTGAGTTTATATACGCCCGACCTGTTCCCTTTATCCACCTTTTCTTTGTTATTACAAAGTCTAGAACGTAAAGAATTAGTAGTCTTAAAGGCAACATTGATGTTATTTGATTTTAAAATATTATAAATCTTGTCAGACAACCGGCCAACATAAGTAATACTAGATCTAAATTTGTTAGTAGGCTGAGATGGCAACGCAGAGTAAAGCATGCTATTCACTATCCGTCCCTGCTTCTTTTGAACCAGACTATTAACCATTGCTGTACTATAACCATTTGTTGTTGCTATCTGATATATAGTATGTAACTCAGAATCATAATGCTCTTTCGAAAGAGGTACAGTTAGTAGTCTATGTACATAACAATGGAAAGCAGCCAGTTTATGCTGCCATGGGTGAGTAGAATTTGCAGGTATGACAGTATCTGTGTACGTAGGCTTACGGTAAATTTGAAACTGGTGCCTATTATTTACTCTTGTAATAGTTAAATCCAGAAAATTTAATGAACGATTTTCCTCTAATTCTCGTTTGAACTTTATTTTTGGATGTTTGTTATTGAGAGCACTAATAAACAAATCTAGCTGCCTCATACTCCCCTTCCAACATAAAATTAAATCATCAACATACCTATAATAATATACTAAATTGCTGTTCCCCACTATATATTGTTTTTCAAAGTTATCCATAAAAACGTCAGCCATTAAAGGACTAAGAGGTGACCCCATTGCTAAACCATCACTCTGCAAATAATATTGACCATTAAATCTGAAATAATTTTGTTTCATGCATAAAGTTACTAATTCTATTAACTCACAAACCTCCCCCGGATGTAAACGCTTCCTTTCTAAGTGACATCTAAGAATATTTAAGGTTTCACTATATGGTACGTTGGTAAACAAACTATCCACATCTAAAGAAAGTAATGTTGAGTTTGGCGGTATATTAATGTCTTTAATTTTATTTACTAAATCTGAACTATTCTTTAAACTATATATTGGCTTAAAAGAAGATTTTTCCCGAACAATGCTATTTAACTTCCTCGCTACTTTATACGCTGGAGCACTCACGTATGAAACAACAGGGCGAACAGGAACACCATCCTTGTGAATTTTAGGTAAACCATATAAAATTGGTGCCTGCGGATTCATAGGAATCACATTGCTCCTCTTTTGTTCGGTGTCAAAGGCAAATGCAGAATTTTTCAGAAGGTTTTTTAGGTCTTTATGAAACGCGGCGGTGGGATCCCTACGTAAATTCAAAAAACCCTCTCCTTGAATGATGTCATTTACTTTATCATTATATTGACCCCTTTCTAAAACAACAATACAATTGCCCTTATCTAATTCCAAATATAGTACTTACAGGCAAGGATCAAATATGTTGTAGTCTAATTTAAAATGTAAATATGTCTTGTAAACATGAAAATATATTTAGGCCGACTTGCACCGACCTGAGTTTGACACTACGTCAAGTTAACCCTGGGTTAATGTCTAACCTAGGTCGGTGCAAATCTACTTTAGCGGTACAAAATTTGGCCCAGTCTTCATTAAAAATTATTTAGACCTCTCTTGTAATTTTTGTAGTGGTCCCACTGTTTCCTCCAACATTTTAGAACTAAATAAATTTAATATATAAAGTTGTTACATGTATGTTTGCACAAAATATACCGTAGATAATATTATAGTGGGCTTAGTATACGTTTTTATTCAGCCATTGTGCTCAGTAGTGTCAGAGTCTTGCTACACTTACATATTTATATGAAAATAAACACCATATAACAATTTCAAATAGAAATAAGACATTTGTGTGTTTTTAATTAAATAAAAATCTTCAATTTTAAAAATAGAACTTTGTAAAAATATATTTTCGTATTTTTAGCCCAATAAAGCAACAGAGATTGCCATGTTTTCGTTTGGTTAAAACCAGCTTTAGTTTTTTTGTTGCAATGAAATCGTGCAAATTTTTCGTCACACACAAATTTATGAAATTATTTATTTATGAAATAATAGCATTAACTTGTATTGTTTTATGTAATGTAATTTGTTGATTTTCTAACATTAATAACTATGACAAGTTGTTTTGTTGATCTCTATTGATTAATCCATGACATTGTCGTTCTTTTCAAAGTGATATGAAGGTTTAGATCACCTTTTTTTTTTTCAATTTTTGTTTGTGTCCCACTGCTGGGCACTCATGACATCGCCCTTTTGGAATAAATTACAATAATATGCTGCTAACGGCTAAATAGAACAAACTTCAAGTTTCGACATCGATGTCAACATAACATTATTTCCTAGTTGTAGTAATAAGATTTAAAATGTTTTTCAAACAATTGTGATAAACTTGGTTAATTTTGTACAAGGGTTGAATACAATAAACAGAAAGGGCAAAAAAGCGTTTTATTCCAAATGAAACACACATTTTTAAAAGCACTTTTATTTCTTTATAATAAAACTTACTAATGGAGGCTTATACAAAGACTCAATAATATCACATTTCTGATGTGGATATTATTAATCCACGAACTAAACTAATACTAAAACTACCCTATTGATGTACCTAGGCCGCTAAGTACCAACGATAAGTTTTAAGCTGTGTAGTTCCGCAAGTCTAAGAACTTGTCTCTCACAGGTAAAGTGCAGTAAGTATAAATCAAGTATGTGATCCAAAGGAAAAAGATAACTTATTAAGCGTATACAGTTCCCGTCACGTTAAAAGAACGCTTAGCGGCAGTGGAGGGGATTTATCTGCACAAGAGTACAATTACAGTGTTCCCCCGTGATCCCTCCATACCACCAGTTTCTTCCATAAACCGTTCGCTACGCAAGTACAACGCCAGCGTTTTTTTTTACGTGGCGGGAAATGTACAGAGTGTAGGTTTTACTTGAAACTTACAAGTGTTGTGTGATTACACAGAGACAGCGTACAATAAGACTGCTTATGATACGACGTGTACTTTTGGCGATCACTCACACCAATGTAAAGAGGGTACCCGTGAAAGAGCAATCTAAAAATTAGATTTGCTAAAAGTGCCCAAGCCCCAGAAATTTGTATATGAATTGTCCCTCGAGTACAAAAATTGTTAGCAAAATTTTCACCCGAGACAAAAAAGTAAGTACCGTTTTAAGTAGATGAGATTCTACAGAATTAATGTAGGTACAGAACTACAACCATTTTTTAACAACTATAAAATATTTCAGTGGGAAAAGAAAATTGTTATAAGTATTTCACTTTTAGGTACTTTGATAAATAAAAATTAAATATAGGAACACGAATTCTTAATTAAGTTCATTGGTCTATAAATTGGTAGTATATTTGAGGCATTGAGTTTGAAGTTTGATATGATTATGACCTTTTATTTTACGCTTCACTGGAAAAAAATTTAAGGTTAAATACTCGCAGTTTCTACCGATAATGAATACGTTGATTATGATTGATTATAGCTTATTAAGTAATTAAATGTTGAAGGTAAGTTTGTCTTACTTTGAAAAGGTCATGAGAGCCAAATAATCTGCTACCCCAGAATAGTCTTACAATATTCTGACTAAACGTTAATTTCAAAAAAATCATTTTCATAGTATGGCAATTATGAAGGATAACTGGATCAATAAAGTAATTTTAACAATTAGGTTTCGCTGATAGGTATATAAACAATAAAAGCTGAACTAAAACAAATGTGTAAAGAAAGTGGTACTCAATGCCTTTAGAAATTGTATAGTACAATGGCCGTTGTCTACAAAACATGTTTGTTTACTAACAATGGTAGGAAGATATGTACACGTATATCTTTGTATGCTAATTAAATTCTAAGCGAGACTTTACATTTGCTGTACATATTATTAGCAAAGGTTGTTGTTTGGTATTTCCGCCTAGAAAATCTTTGAATATTAGGTATGTATATGTTTTTTAACAAATTCGTTACACATTTAAACTCATCTATCGGTATTACAAATAGTCAACAACGTACGATTACAAACACAAAGGAAAGGACACATCGAGAGTTCACTGCTAAAAACAGCTGAGTAATAAAATTACAAATGTGTAGGTTTTTGTTTCAATTATTGTACAATGTTAGGTACTCGGTCGCTTTCAGAATGCCCTCTCCAACGAATAAACGGAATCAAAATCAACAATTGAACACGGAAAAAACAGAGTAAGTAGTTGAAACATAATGTCGAAATGTGCGAAATGTCATATTAAATTATGAAGAAATATAAACCCAGGATAATGTAAAACAAGAAAATTATGTCAATTGTAAATCTAAACTAATGCGCGACACTCGTATGTAGGTAGTCTAAACGTTTCTTAAAAACATATCTGAATGACACTCTTTCGAAACCCAGTAGGTATGATTTGAAGTGTGCAGGTGATTTAAAATTCTGATAGTTATGTGTTGGCATAATACAGTGGCAGTGTAGCTGATAATGAAAAGGTCCATCAAAACATTATCTATTAAAATTAATATAAAACAAAGTCATACTTTGCATAGGTACTCATGCTAACATAGATTAATTTATAAATGCTCTATTCATTAACTAACCCCGTTTTTGGTGGTAACCAAATTAGGAAAATTAAGTTACTCAAATATTTGGCACCAAAGAAAATGGAACGTACGAAAATCACACTATTTTGAGAGCTCCGCATGTCTTGGCAAGACTGTTAAACAGTAGGAGGCAATTTTGAAACTTAGAAATATTATAATACCTATTAGTGCTGTAGAGTTTGGTGTCTAAGGCAGCCCACTAAACGCGAGTAATTGTAAATTATAGGAACTATGGGAACACGACCCATCAAAAGCGAGCGCAAATTTATTCGCTTCACTCGCTTTTGATGTGGACATAAAAAACCAAGAAATGAAGCTTATTCGGACTTGAACAGTCTTGAAAATTACCCTCTCTTGACATGTAAAAAGCTTATGCTCTAATTTAAGGCTTAACTCGCTCTTCCTTACGTTTTAAAAGGCACTATGGTTTAGCTCAGCGTTTTGCCTAAACATGCGAAACTCGCTTGGTGTTGACATTAATAGAACCTACGTAACGACTTAACCTTAGCATCCACAAAAGTCCAGTGCACGTAGCACTAAGCATTAACTGGTAACTCTTAAACTGAAGAAATCCAGTCTGTAGGAGGTAAAATGTTTAGGGCTTTGTGCGGCTGAACATCACATTTCTAACATTCCGATTTTAAACGTCTCACAAAACACAGCCCTTCGACTTTGACCATTGATTAACATAATCTTAGCCCGTCGCTATATCACATAAAACTTGGACTCGCCAAAGTGTCTACTCGCCGAATAGCAACCTACTAAATTTAGAAGTCGTCTGGATGTTCCATGTTAGCGATGAGGTTCCTCTTTTCTTCTTTGCCGGGTTTCGCGTCGAGTAATGTTGGCCGTATCGTAGTCCTTGGCTCGAAACATGGCTGAAACAATAAAATATACTCAACTTAGTATTTCGTCAAGGAAGGTACAAGGTTTCAAAGAAGCATTTTCAGAATTGGGTTCAAAACCTCATTACTGTGGCACGAATACCGAATCCACAAACTTGTAGCTCTAACTCTGATTGATTAACTAACATAGCAAAGCGTGCAACTTGAACAAGAGTAGAATACTGAGTTGTATAGACATACGGTACCTAGTAGAATAACCAGGGCCAGGTCAAAAACAATCTTATGCCAATGTCATAAACATTTCGACAGGGGAAAGCTTTTCTCACTTTAACTATTACCTAATCCCATTTAGGTATGTAAAAGATATTTCCTTAAATTAGCGTAGAAATTCGGGCCCAAACTAATCGCAGCTCAACCAAATATGTAACTAAGTAGGTTATGCACCTACTTGGCACTGAGACTTCCCGTGCAGTTGGTATGAACGACGAACTAACTAACATACTCTTACACTATCTTAATAAGCCCACATTACACAAAAATACATGCACTCAAACCAAGGACGATAAAACCAAGAGGACTGCCAATGGCTATACAATGTCGCGTTCCTGTAAAATAATGAGCCTGCTGTAGCTAGTTTCACTATACAGAGGTCTCTGTACCATTAATTTTGTATGACACTTAGATCTCTGGCTAACACAATAGCGCCATCTATGAACTGAATGAAAAAACGAATTTAGATTGCGCTATTGTGTTAGCCAGATATCTAAATGACATATCCAAATGAATGGTCCAGTGACCCCTACGTAGTAAAACTAGCTACAGCAGGCTTATTATTTCAAAGGAACGCGTCATCGTATAGACACTGGCAGTCCTCTTGGTTTTATGGTACTTGACTCAAACTAAAACCCCTCTTCATTGCATGTTATCTACAATTCACGAATCAGTTTGTTAGTACGCGTGCGGTCATGCAAGCAAAGTGATCAAAAGGTGAACCTGTCGACGACCGGCTATTCATCCCCAAATCTCCCCCTGCTCGAGTCTATTTACCTGCGTGAAAACAACTAGAGATGAAACGGACAGTCGATTGAACCGGATACCAGACACCGGATATCCGCGAGGTATAAGGCCGGGGCTAGCCGGATATTCGGTGTGTTTATAGATTGCCTGTACTGATGAGCTGATGAATTTAGCACCGCAAAAGTACTGGGTATTTGATGAAAAGAATCAGCGCGTAGGTATTCGGGTGTCTTAGTGATTGGGAAAAGTAACTTATTATCTTGCTCATTACTCATTATTCTGATGCGCAATTTCTCTGCGATTGTTTAACTACTTATTGGTCGATTTATTAATATACATATTGCGTAACTATTCGGTATCCGACCGGATAGTAAAATAAGGCCGGATAAGCCGGATACCGGATAGTTACAGTAGGTCCGTTTCACCTCTAAAAATAACTCTTAAAGGGCTGCTAACGACAAGCAAGTTTAGAAGCATGTGCTTGCCGAACTAGTGCAGTGTGCAGACATTCTATCAAGTGTCCGCCGAAAGGGTTCTATTTTGTCTTGAGGGTAAGTTTTTCGCATCTAATCTAGACCTCTTCGAGGCTAGAGTGAAGAGAATTGCATTTTCCATCAGGTGGGATACCTAGGTGTCAATCGCTGGAAAGTTTTCATAAAAAAGAGTGACTGACGTCTGTGTCTTCTGTTAAAACTGCCGTCAGCTAACTTTTACAGCTGGTATAAATCACGTTTACTGGCAAGAGATATGTATGCTCGCGTACTAGTTGTAGGGAACACATGTTTTAGTATTTTACATGCCATAGTTCGTCGTCGATCGGATGTGGGAATACCATAAAAACAGGACAGATGTAGCCAAATCTATTTGTATCACAATTGAATAACATACCTAATATATAATTAAATTGCTGTAGTTTTGAAGCCCCATACCATGTTCCTATGTATTCCTCATTTATTTGTTTTGTAATTTTATTTGTAATTGCTTTAAATTCAAAATAGCTAACAACCTAAATTTTATAAAAAGAAAGACTTGATGTATGATTAAATGACTTGACGGAATAATGAACGGCAATCATGCATATCTTCACGAATCGATATCAGTTACATAAAACTCGTATGCCCATGCCTTTATCGATTTAAGAAAATGAAATTGAATATTGACTTCTAAACATGCTCTTCATAATGGTCCTTCACAAAATCATAATCGCAACCATGGAACTAGCATATTCAGTAAAGTGGCATATTATAATTATCACACTTACATTCTCAAGAGAAACATTGATAGTTAATGCTATGTTTTTGCAATATCGCATTTGAAAAATAAATAATGCTAACTTATGGAATTAAGCACTAATTATTATGAACACCTTTGAGTTATTTTAAGTGCGTTATATGCACTGACCTTTGGATCAGACTACCATTAGAGTAAGTAAATATTAAGTACTGGAGATGTCGCGTCGCAAAGATGTTCGCGAATTGTGACCTTTGCCTGCCTTGTAACCGTAGAATTTGTTACAAAAGTGGCAGAGAAAATTCATAGTAAGCAATATAAAAGAGGATATATTCTCATATACTTAATATTTATTTTTCACATTGAGACTTTAAGGCCGGCCCATGTTCGCACACGGTCAAACGTAAATAGGTAGTAGGTCCGTCCACGAGCCAATGCCGGTGTCTCGGTGTAGTGTCAACTCAATAAGTCAGCTCTATTTAGTTTTCGTCGTAATAAATATTAAAATTCCTAGAACCCATCGTACTCACAGTTTCGCAGATGTTCATGTTACAACAGTTCTCGATGGTGATCTCGCACTGGTCCGGGCGCGCCGTCAGCGGCGTCACGTTCTTGTTGACAATGATGCGCTTCTTTATTCTGGAACAAGAGTGGTATGGCTTATGTTAAGCAATGTAAATGTACGGCCGGATAGCTAGGACCCTGACTGTGAAGCTTGAGGTCCCGGGTTCGATCCCCGGTCGGGGCAGATGTTTGTATGACGAATGCGAATGTTTGTTCTCGGGTCTTGGATGTTTAATATGTATATAAGTATATATTTATCCGTATAAGTATGTTTATCCGTTGTCTGGGACCCATTGTACAGGCTTTGCCTAGTTTGGGACTATAGGTCAATTGGTGTCATTATGCCATGATATATATTTTTGTTACGTAGTTTCAGGGCGGTTACAGACGGGCAGCATTTCTACAGGTCGCGCCACGAAAGTTACTGGGTTACTGCGCATGGGTGCGACTAGGGACCCAATAAGCACTCTCGTACAACAGGCGCACCCGCCCTGCGCCCCGTCTTCGCCCCCAAGACATCTTATTTTTGACTTTTGCGCATTAACGGCCAACGCTAGACGCGTGGCGCGACTTACACTGCATTGTAAGATTGTAACTATAGGCCGAGCACGAAGTTTACAAATCCTGCGTAACGTTACGTTGTCGTATCGAAATCGAGAAACCTCATACTAAATTTTAGTTTCAAATACGCTCACGGGCGGGCGCTGTTCCAAACGTCATATAAACTTCTCGATAACGTTTACTATTCGATTACGTTACGCAGGTTTCGAACGTTCGTACTCGAGCCTCTGTAACTGTCAACTGCAATAGTATGGATTGCGCAAATGCAAAATATGTATTCTTTGGTAGAAAAACAAGTATTTTTTAAGGTTATGTTTATAAGAGGTAGCTTTACCATGACAGTAGAGTTAGCGAGTCGCGGACAGTTAATGCAAAGAAATCGCAATGCTGTAAAAAACCAAATTACCAGTTTTTTGTTTATGTAATTTCCACAATGAAAAGGAAAATGATATCCCAGTGAAAAAGCATTAAACGGAAACAAAACGACAGCAAACAAACAATAACACTCCCAAAAATTAGCTGAACACACAAACGAACGCATTAATGGAAGAGGAAGTTTTTTTTAAATGGAACTAAAATAAAAATTAAAACGAATAATTAAATACCTATGAATTCGTTTGTGCCTCCAAATTATCGTATCCGTGAAAAGTACGGAAGTTACTTGTCCCGTTTCGGTTCCACAGTTGACACCTGTATTGCATTGATAAACTTTATGAAGGCGAAAAATAACTTTTACTTCTGTTTCGTAACAGTAGCGAAATAATGGGTTCATTGAACTCACAGATAACAATGAACATTTAAATTGGCGCTAATTTCCTCCGTCGCTGCTTCGAGTTCAAGACAGCCGTGCGAATTATTTTGTAACGAAATTTCGCAAGATAGGGCAAGTAGAATGGCGAGTTTGAATTATTTAAAGAGAGCAGAGGAACCAATTTAAAATTTTGAATGAACCAGTGATAACTAAATAAGTAGGTAGGTACTTCATCTTTTGTTGCCACTACAAGTTCGAGCTAAACGCCATTCCCTAGAATTTTCTGTCTTTCAACATGAAAGCGGAAGTCATAATTGACATGCCAACCGATCGATCTTTTGTCTGATCTTGGTTGTAATTACTATCATTCAAAAATTGGTTTGTTATTGCCAAGGTCTTTCGTAAGAATCCTTGGGTCTATAGACGCTCTTAGCTTTTAAGCAGGTCTTTTGCGGGTTGGAAATTTTAAAGTGGGTATCTACTTGGAGATAAAAAATTAGTAAGTACATTTAGCTTGGTACCTACTCCGCAAACCAAGTGTTAATTAAAGTGCAAAACAACTCACTTTGTTCAAGTATAATTACAAATAAATTACGTTGGCAAAAAGAAACGTATTCCAACTACGATAGCCCTTTAAAATCGTTCCAATATTCCATAGCACAGTATCTAACGTCTAAATTTAAATGACTTAAAGTTTTTTCTCCTTACCTTGGCCGCTTCTTCAGATGCAGGATCTTAGTGACCAGCACAGCGCAGACGAGGCACATCAACCCACAGAGGATGCCAAGCACCATCAGGATAGGATCCCTGACGGGGTCCCAGCCGTCGTTGCAGGGGCTATCGACGAAGTCATCGCTGGCACTGAGCAGCTCTGACGACTCCACCGCTGAGAACTTCGTTGTCTTGGCTTTGGTGCAACTTCAAGAGAAACGCGTTTCGGTTACCAGATAGTCCAGTGTAAAACCATAGTTGAGAAGGGTACTCTAAGGAAGATCCCCAAGTGCTAAATTTAATGAGTAGGTAATTATAAGAGGTCTTTAATAAATCACATTTTTTAAGTGGGTATAGAATCTATTTATTTAACATAGGCATAGCATAACGCATGCTACGAGTATAGCATTACAATTGGGAATCTGTAGAGTTAAGAAGAATCTGTAGAATTAGGAATCTGTATAATTGGGAATCTGTAGACATGAGAATCTGTAGAATTGGGAACAAACCATTACAACCAACTATGTTTTTATATTCTACAGTCAGTAAAAAAATGATTTTGAGCATTAATCCTTTACTCACTTGCAGGGTTCAGTAGCTACAAGATCAACGTGCTTGGTGGTGTCAACGACAGGGTTGTAGGTCTCACATCGCTGGCCTGTGTAGTCCCCAATGCAAGCGCAGTCTGGTTTGTGAGAGTTGGCGATCGAACACACGCCGTTGTTTAGGCAGTGACCGTCACACATATTGGTCTCACAACGAGCACCTTTGAATCCTTTTTGACACCTGTAACAAAATTGTACTTAAAGGAAATGCACAGGAAAAAAGAATTAAACATCAAGCGCGGTTGCATAAAAAAAGCATTGCTGCGAAAAGTAGAGTTATCATTATTATTTACGTAAAAGAGCACTTTACCTGCAGGTAGGTTGACCATTCGCTTCCAGAGTGCAATCTCCTTGGAAGCAGAAGTTTTGACAAACGGAGATCTCGCACCGTTCTCCGATGTATCCCGCTGAGCACGTGCAAGCCAGCTTCCCTTCAACTTTGACGCCGTGCAAGCAGAACAAGCCAACATCCTTCGGGATCGTGAACGAATTGTTAATAGCTGACGTGTTCTGTGAGAGACTGATCAAGTTGCTGCAATCTTTCACCCCTTCAGTCTGATCTGCCACTTGGTAGTTTGCAACAATACCAAACGGTACTTTGTTTGAAAAACCTATCAATTCTTTAGGTTCCGCATTCTGGAGAGCCTTTTTCGCCAGTTTCCATACTGATTTGTACCCCCAGTCTACCCAATACACGCTGTCCTTAGACACAGTAAGGGCATTCGGCTGATGAAAAGTGCCAACGTGTAAAGTCTTTCGGCTAGCTTGCGTTCCGTCAAGGTCTGAGCTCTCAATAGAGTAGTGGATGCCTTCTTTATCATCAGCCCAGTAAAGTTTCTTCGTTTGTTGGTCCACAGCTATGCTGACAGGCATAAAAATATTATCATGTATAATGGTTTGTCTGTTTGAGCCGTCGAAACGAGCTCGCTCAATCGTGGGCTTGGTGATGTTTGTGTTGGTCCAATAGATGTAGCCTCTGCAGCTGTCTACTGCGATAGCTCTGGGGATTTCGTTGTCCATTTTGATAAGAAGATTACCGTAAATGTCATTTTTGGAGCCTGGTTTGAGAGAGATCCAGTAGATGCTTCTCTCGTTGGTATCGGTCCAGAATAGTAAGCTTTCAACTGGGTCGAAGGCGATCCCTTGAATGTTTTCGTAGGACCTCCTTCGGACTAGGGGCTGGTACTTTTTGTTGGCTAGATGGTAGCTAAAGATGGAGGCGTTGTCGTTCTGTTTGTCGACGAAGAGCAGCATGTTGTGGACAGCGTCGTACGCCAGTGCGGTGAGGTCCCGGAACCGCACGCCTTCATTGCCGGTTTTGTTTGAGCTGCTGTAGAATTCTAGTTGGTCCCCGGTGGTGATAGCGATATCTGTAACCAAGTAAGAGTAACGTTAATTGATTTACGAAAGTGCATATATGCTTGGCTCCAGCATGGCTTGGGTTGGCTTGGCTTGCCTAGCTAGACCTAGGTGATCCTGAAAAGATTAGAGACTAATCTCAACAGGACGTACCTAATTGAAAAAATATTGCTCACTCAACCTATTTGTGCGCGTATATTACCTACTGTACTATAGCTCCAATTATAAAGAAACGCGTAGATATTACTGGTTTTAACCTGACCTTGGGATGTCAGAAGTTATGATATGACATGCAAAAATTAAGGACCATGCACTTGTATAAATATATTTAAGCTCTTGATTTTAAACACAAGAGTCATTTACACAATATCTATCGACGATCTATACATTATCTATATATCTATCTATAACTTGTGGGTGAATCACCGTGTAGGTATTTTATCACCATAAAGGAAAAAGAAAAATCCAGTCAAAAATTATTTGGACCTGGTTGCAAACCAAAAATGCATACGAGTTACGAAAACGCGCGTGTAAGAGTTACAATCAGCTTGTTCTTGATTGGCGGCTGGTTTCGCGTAAAAAAGTACCTACTAGTAGTATGGCAAGTGCCAATAGTTTTAAATATTTGGCGTTTGGGAGTAGTCCCGTGACCACAGCAAGGTGATAACGGAGGTTAATAACATCTTACGTAACGTTTGCGGCGAGAAGTGTCCCTTATCTTATATTTGATCTGTATACTATTTGTATAACGTAATACGTGATACTGCTTCAATGCAGCGGGACTTCAGCTTGATGCAGAAAATTTTGGCTATCACTAGGTTGATGTAAAAAAGGGATCTTTCCTGTTCTTACAGTGAGCTGATGGTGTAACCTCAGTACAAATGGTGGTGGTATCATTAGTGCAGATAGATTTGTGCTGATTTTTCCATCGTGTAAGAACATATCAGATTTTTTCAGCATTGCTGCTTCTGAATTGCGTATATATTGATCGATATAATAATAGTGATCGTGTATCATTCATGTTTATAGGCTATCAACCAAAAGTATTCAATCCAAAAATAAACGAAAATGAACTTCGAACATTCGCGGTCGTCGTAGGTGTTGCCTGCGCCGCCGCGTCACTAGTTGGAAAACACCCAATTCATAACCAAGAATTGTGAGAAACTCCGTTGACATGGCGGTCCTCTTGGTTTCATCGTTAATGGACATTAATCTTTAGCTTTACGTTTGTGGGAGTTATCGGCAATTGACCAGTGCGTGAGGAAAATTGCTTCATGTAAGTGCACATAGATAATGTAAACTGAGCCTATACCTCGCTGGAACACAATTTTTTTTTGCAATTGAGTTGCTGTGGCTTTTCATGATTACTCTCAACTATCGTCTCACGCGTTGTGTTCGTGGTTAAGTCGTGGTGGCGAGATACAGATTCTGGATTCCGTTTTTCTTTCATACCATCTCGAAGGTGACAGATTGAGAATATTGTTTCTAGCTAGAGCGGCTATTTGTACCTTCAAAGTACCCCCAGTGTCCAACCGGGAAGAGTTTGTAATTAAGTAGAGTTTTAAGCAATGTCCCGGCAGTACAATATGCACACAGACCTTATTACGAAGGCAATAGGTTGGAGTATTCATATTCTTGCAACTCTGTAGATACATAACCTGTAGAAAAACCTACATTTATATAAGTTTTCTAAAAGTGCCCGTCGAACCCATAAACTTGTCCTCCCTGAACCAATACTAGACATTTACAAAAACAGCCCTTACTGCAGATCAATCAATATTTATAACAAATTACCATTAGATATCAAAAACATACAAAGTGATAAAATATTTATAGATAAACTTCGAAAAATGCTTTTAGACAAATGTTATTATTCGATTACGGAATACATAGAAGAATAAAGAAAATATATATGACATAATAAGATATAAAAATTATCAATAAACATAATACGTATACTTATGTATAAATAACTACTTATACTTATATATATATAAATAAATACTTATACTTAATGTATAAATAAATAAATACTTATTTAATGTTACAGATAAATAAGAAATTGAAAGCTTACTTTAGAATAAGGTTAAGTAAGTAAGTTTATTCAAGTCAACTCAAGTCAACTAGTCAAGTGATCAAGTGAACTGTGCCATACCATACTTAGATGTTAAGTTGGAGAAAATATTAGAAATACTTATAAAGTAGATGAATATGTATATAAGTAGATATAAGTAAGTTTTACTGTAGCTATACCCTACCAGGGTCCATCATGTATAATTAGTTCTAAGACTAATGTACATGTTTGCTAAATAAATGATGATGATGATGATGATACTGGTGCCCTTGACTCCAAATCGACTAGCTCGTATGAATTGGCTTGCTATACCGTTTTCGGTAATACTTACACAGGGGTGTTTTTTTACAATCACTCAGGAACATTCGACTTTAAATACTCATAGGTATTATTTATTTGTAACGCATATTCCGCTACTAAGTAGTTTGTATGCATGTTTAATATTTAAACAGTTTTTTACACGCAAGTTGTTAACATTGCCAGGTAATTTCATGGATACGGTGTACCATTGTGCAAAGAATGTAGCCTGACTGAATTGTTTGACTTTAAACACGGCAGTGGGGTTATTCCATTCAGATCCATACCACAAAACATATGAAATCTACCAAAATGTCTGTGCTAAGACCTTGAAAACCGCGTGTTAACCGCCGTAGACATAATTCAGAATGAACTTTAGATTACCATTCAAAACTGCGTGGTTTTACGGTTCATGTTAAATTGTTTGGGGCGGTTTTCTACGTTACGTCGGGAAACTGGCCGTGTTTAAGCGATAGAGGTAGAATTGGAATGAACATAGGTACCAATAATATTTACTTACTGTGCTATTCATATGGCATTATAGAACGTTTAACTAATTTTTTATTACACTCGTACAGTCATGAGAGTCAGAGTATAATTAAGTAAGTAACTACCTATAAAGTACACAAGACAGCTTCACCTTGACTCGAAGTAAAATAATTTATTAAGTATGCGAATTATTTAATGATTCCTACACATTTTTGCCGAGCCAATGACGATTGTATGACGTTAGTGATAACAAAAGTAAACAAAATACGTCTGAAACAGTTTAGTTTAAGAACAGAACCCAGTGGCACCATTAATCACCCACTCTTATTTTACTATCGATTGTAATTTGTAAAAGTATTAATTGATCATAAAAAATCACAATAACCAGGGAAAATGGAGGGTGATTAATTAAATTTATAATGCCGGTGAGTGTGTTATGTAAGTAAATAATTAAACTTTGGTCACAGAAACTGTGCAATGAAATGTATCTAAACATCTTTGCATGTATTTGAAACCAATAATAATAATAAATCAGTTAATTACTTCCTGTTGTTCGTTGGTACTGTAAAATCCTGTTATTTAACGAACGCTTGCATTGTGATAAAATAGGGCAAAAAGTCACTAAAAACAGTGACTTGCCTACGGAAAAACCTAAGTTACAAATTAAAGCATAGATTTCGTGCTTGGTGAACACCTAACAGTGCTTTTCAGAGTTCCATGTATGATTAAGAACATGATCAACCCTTACAGGACCACTTCAACACAGTAAAAAAATATAGCCATTTATGGTTCCATAATAATTTTGATACTTGTAAATATAAATGAAAACGTATACGTTACATAACTTCCCCATGTCGAATCTAGGAAGCAACGCTACATTTGGCAAATAATAAAAATAACGATGAAAACGAGGGCAGTACAAGGTAGCACGCCCGCATTTAAGATCTTGATAATGCGAGTGGTAAGGATCGCGGGATCGCGGTGGATGCGGAAAGCACAAGACTGGTCTGAGTGGAGAGCCTTGGGGGAGGCCTGTGTCCATCAGTGGACGTCTTTCAGCTGACATGATGGTGATGATGAATGCGAGTGGTGAGCTCTACTGTGTCGACAAGTTTTCTTTGCTAACTATGCAATACTACGCGCCGGGAATTAGCAGGGTGTCGCCGACGACGGAAACGTCGTGGAGGACATCATAAAATCATAATGTTGTACGTAAGTATTCCTTTTATTTTTGTCCATACGATTAGACGACCGAATAGCCAAGTGGTTAGAGACCCTGATTGTGAAGCTTGAGGTCCCGGGTTCGATCCCCGGTCGGGGCAGATGTTTGTATGATGAATACGAATGTTTGTTATAATTATGTGGTATATAACTATGTATAAATATGTTTATTATGTGTTGTCTAGTAGGTACCCATAGTACAGGTTTTGTCTAAGTTTGGACTAGGTCAATTGGTGTCAATTATCCCATGATATTTATTCATTTATACAAGTTCTCGCTAGTCCGATTAGCATATTACCGGTTTGATTTGTGATCTTTTTGTGTAGCTACTACTTTTATAACTACCTAATTTAATTAGCATTTCGTACGCAAGTGATTGAACAAAAATGCGGAATCAGGATAGGACTTATCTACTACATAAGTGTCCGCCATCCGGATGCAGGCGTCACAATAATATAGTAACCGGACATTTACGCACCTAGAGCAATTAGCCATTCGCGGGTTTGACTGGTCAAGTTCAAGTTTATTCTGAGAAGTGACAACATGTCTACGCGGCGCGGGTTGGGCGAAGTAAAAAACGTAAGAATGCTCAATAAATATATCAAGTAACAAGTGGTACCTATTTCTTGTGTGCAAAACTTAGCGACATAGCGAAAAAAATTGGCTAGAATAGAGTTTTTAACTTTCGCAACGTCGAACGAACTAAAACATTAACAGGTAATCTTCTTCTATACCTATAAAAAGTATCGTGATTGACTGACAGACAACGCACAGCCTAAACCACTGGACCTAGAGACTTGAAATTTAGTAATCATATATACTTTGAGTATCCTAGAAGTGCACTAAGAAGGGCTTTGTGCCTTATTTCTTGTTTTGACTGTTATGTGGTGTTCAATAAAGAGTTATTGTATTGTATTGTAAGAAGGGATTTTTCGAAGTTCCCTCGGGATATGAAACTAGCCCATTTTGAAAGTTTTCACGGGGGCCAAGCCGCGGAGCATTTAAACTAGTTGTTTCGTATTGCACATTATCTCAGCATCTTTTATTCACTTGTTATATTTTTGTTAAAGTTAAAAACAAAATATGTAAACATGCGCCAAATTCATATCGTGATTATTATATAGGTATTTACAAGTTATGCGGTCGAGGAAAGTGGTTCATTGCGGAAAACATGTACCTATATACACCAATTGACGAGTAGATATATAAATAATATTTTTACGGTACCTAGGTACCTCTGCATAATACTTAATGGTTATTTCAATATTTTTACGATAGCAAATAAAATACCTACATATTATTTATAAGTTCTTAATGAAATTACACAAATACTTGTTATATAAGGATAACACGCACCGTGTTGAGAACTGAAGTGGATGATAATAATTAAATAAGCTATTTCAAGAGGGGTCCTTGTATTGTTTCTAGGTCTGCCCATGACGATACAAAAGGTTATTCCGCATTACCCAAGAGTTTAAAAATTTGTGTAGAAAATAGTCACTCATTAAGCCATTTTCGATAAATTGGAATAAATTGGGATCGTAAAATGCGAGCAAAATTCATTGAAGTGCTATGGGGAAGTGGTTGTCATCGTTCATTTCATGTCGTCCTTTTCAATCGATTTTGCTCACATTTTACGATCCCTGCTAATAATGAAATGAAATGAATGAAATGAAATGAAATATTATTATTCCGGAAATGGCTTCCATAGTTAATTGATTACAAAATAAAATAAAATAAAATAAAACAACGAGTAGGTGTGACTATTTCGGGCACTGAAGCATGCATTGAAGTTCTTGGCTAATCCTGCCGCTAAGCAGCAATGCTTGCAGTGTTGTGTTCCGGTGTGGAGAGTGTAGCCGGTGTAATTACAGGCACAAGAGGCATTTCATCTTAGCTCTCTAGGTTAGCAACGGATCTGCAAACCCTCTGGGGTTGCGGGTGTCTATGGGCAGTGGTGGTGGTCACTACCGTCGGGGACCCACTTGCTCGTTTGCCTTCCTCGTTGTATAAAAAAAAGTTATTTGACGTTTGCGTCTTTGAGTGAATAATTATTTAAGTGTAAATATGTAAATCAAGACAGTCGGCTTTTTGGTGCGTGTCAGAAAATGTTCAAGTACATTAAAGGGATTAGAGATAATGTTATTTTAATACCATCTTCATCAGTTTTTGAATTGATAAAATATCGATTAGGAATTAGATTTTCGATAATTCGTAATATGTAGTATCGCTTGATATTGACCGAGACACGTCCTTGATAGTAAACTTAAGGAAGTAATCATAAAATTAAGCACGCGGCACTACAGCTATCGATTAAAATAGAGTTTTATTCCAACGAGTTAGAAGGTTTATAATTGCTACAGTAGCTAGGTGCATGATTAATTTCCATTTAACCGTAACATTGGTTTGTATAATTTTTGTTTTACGACTTGGAACTTGGAACACATGCGTAAGTTTAAGGTTGTTCGGTTATGGGTTACTTTTTTTTTAATTAACCCGTTGTTTAGTGTTCTACTGCTGGGCAAATGCCTCTCCACTTGACCTCCTCAGGACAACTAACAAATAACAATATTAGGCCAAGTAAAGTAGGTACTTACTTAAGTACATTTCACTGGTACTGGTCTCCTCTCAGAATGACAGGGCTTTGGCAATACTACCCACGCAGGCCCAGTGCTATTACGGGAACGGAATACTTCACTAACAATTTGCTTAAAAATAATTGCTTTACAGATGTCTGTGTACAGGTTTCCTTACGTTTTTCTTCACCGCGGATTATCTAAATAGCTTCTTCACTCTTTTCTACGTTTTTCTAAGTTAAGTTATACCTGACCGATACTGTCCAGTACAAAACCTTCTTCGTCCTTTAATGACCCTTACTTTGTATAAGACCATAAAAACAAGATTGAGACCATTGGGGCCACAGGCCAGATATAAACCTGGACTAGATTTATAGTCTAGCCGAGTCGTGACGACGTGAACTGGCTATGAAGTTATATATGCCATGAAGTTTATTGCAAGACCGATTCGAGTCGTGACACGCTGATGTACTTAGGTAAATTTGCAAGCCCAAGAATGATCGATTGACGCCCTATTTTGATAGGTAGTTGAATGGCATATTTGTTAATAAATCTAATCTAACTTCAGGTTAGGTTAGGTTAGCTCGAACCTTAGCTAGCTGCTAGGAACAGATATTTGTATGATGAACAGGAATTTGGGTAGGTACCCTAATCTCAGATAAAGATTGATTTAAGTTATATATTTACGTAGTTTGGGGTTAGGTAAATGCTAATTGGTGTATATTTTCTTCAGTTCAGTTGATTGGGTTATAACTAGTTCGTTCGTTTGTTTATCGTAATGTTACACAATATTATCAAACAGCGACGACCTCTACAATCAGAGCTTTCAATCTCGTTAAGAGACAGTGAATTACGCAATAGGTTTTAAAAGACGTAGTCATCTTGTCATCTCCCAAAATTATTGATGCGCGTAAGTAATTTACTGCCAATTGATCAATGTCATGAACTTAAAATTTCCAATGAGTAAAACTTTGAAATAATAAATTGGCACGGGCCTGGGTCAATTTGAAGCTGATTTGAAGCCATACGTAACTACTTGAATAAACCTCTACAATAAAAGGCAGTCAAGCACTAACCATAAACTTCACGGTTTTTGTAATTAAAAGAAGATTTTTGTTACATTTTTCGTTTTTAATACAAGCTCTTTTTGCCGACTGTATTTTTTTGTAGACGGTACTTGTATTGTCATCCAATCTATAAGTATCTATGCCAAATTTCAAGCCAATACGAACACTGGAGGTAGTTCAAATTAAACTTGCAAGATTTGATTAAAGTAGGTAAGTATACAGATAAACAGAGCAGTGTGAAAATAAATTAAAGTTTGTAATAACAATAACAAAGTAAACCACATTTTTGAGGAGACTCATCATGTCATCAATCTTGCTTTAACATGCCTGCCATACCATAGGTACACTCACGTACACATTATGTACTTTTGGCGTACGTGACCCAAGGCATGTGTGTCGTGAAAAAACTTTCGGAGTCTCGTTACAACAGCTACGGAGGCAAATTCTCTACGGACCCAATTACGACAATATTATTAGCTATTGTTGCGAATCGCGATGTCCAGGAAGCTTGTGTAAGTGAAACTGGATAATATACGGATTTAACCCGAGTTCTCATAACTTTAACCCCGTTAAAATTATCACAGGGTAAACGAAAATGGTAAAAAGGAGCCCATATTTTTAACCCCCGACGAAAAAGAGGGGTGTTGTAAGTTTGACCTGTGTATCTGTGTAGATATGTATCTGTCTATCTGTCTGTGGCATGTGGCATCATAGCTCCCAAACGGATGAGCATTTCGATGCGGTTTTTTTAATCGAAGGCTAGTTTAATCGAGATTGTTCTAAGCTGTTACATTAAGATCAGTTCACCCGTTTTATGAAATATTGAACTTTGAAATGTAAATGTCGAGGGTTTTTCAACTTTTCTAACTTCTAACACTAATATTCGCTTGTTGGTGATGGTGACTCCATAATTTAAACTACGTTTTAGTAGCTGTGGAGGGCGTATTCGGCTGTAGTATGTAGCCGACAGCCGCTGCGCTGCCTGCAATAACTAAATACTTTCGTTTTGTTACAGAGTCCAATTATATTCTTTATACAATGTCAATAGTAAACCACCACGCGAGTAACCTAATGGTAAGTAATCATAGTAACCTGTCAATAAATATTTTGTAGGACAGGATTATGTAGAGGTACTAAATGAGTGTCCCTTTGCTACCCGGCAACAACAATTCAATCCTACCTAGTACAGGTACGAGTATTATGTATTCGGAGTTTCGTTAATGTTTTACTTACCCAAATGTTTTTAACTTATAGTCCCTCACGTGCAGTACACCGAAGCTCACCTAATTATTTAAATACTATTACGTATTAACACGCTCTGGGTCTACAGGGCAATTACGAAAGAACAATTAAATACGGCCTCTTTGCAGTTGTTTTGTATTCAAATTGTTTTCAACAATGAAATTGACGGCAGCCTCGGCGTTCTAGAAACTATTTCTAATAACTATAACAACTGTCATTGATGGACCACACGAAAGATTTACGATCAGCAAATTGGTGTACAGTCAGCAGCGAAAGTAGCTTAGCAACCGACGCTTTCACAATGATCTAAGCACGACTCTATTGTTATAGACATATAAAAGAGCTCTGCTTGCGCAGATCATTGTGACTGCTTCGGTTGCTTAGCTACTTCTCTGCTGACTGTACTACATTATGTATCAACGTCTTGGAAGTATCTTCCTGAGGCGCATTCTTCTTGGCAATCATGGTATTTCCGCAAGCGCTGGTAGGCTAAAAAAAATTAAAAGTGTAAAAGAGCTTTGCACGGCCTATTTGCTGAATAAAATTTTGATTTGATTATACTTGATTTGGGGTAAAATGAGTTAGAAAGGTAATTAACAAAAAAGTAAAACCGCCTTCAAAAAAAAAACCTTAGAAAAAAAACGTAAAATAATCCTCTAAAATAATGATAAATAAATAAAATAAAATAAAATGCGTTTATTTCGGACAACAGAAACTAAAGCCTAAAGTTTTATGGCCTAGCACTAAGCAGCAGAAATATGAAGTCGGTGCGGTGCAAGCGGAATATTTTTTGAATAAAGCGCTTTAAACAAAACATACAGTGGAACGTAGAACCTCCTCCTTTTTTTGAAGTAGGTTAAAAAGAACGTTCGTAATCGTTTCCTTTCCCTGGTAGTCAAAGTTGGAAATTACCAGATTTACGCTTTCTGCGTCCACCGGCATCCGGCTACCTTAGGCAATGATTCATTTCTAATTAATATTTGAACTACTGAGACGAGTTCAAATCAAGGGTGAATGTGCTTTTGCTAAGCAAACACATGTAGACTTAATCATGATGAACTGTGGCCAAAGGCGGCCCACGTAGCTGTACCTAATCCGTTTCCAACAACAGATTTATATTTTATTTAATGTTTTTAATTAACCAGTTTCTCTCACTGTCGAAAAAACAGCCACAATCAATCGCCCGCAATTATTTCTATAGTATCGTTTTGAACTTCATAATTATCTTCATGAACTTGAATCATGTCACAGATCACGTATAGCATTCGATTCCATTCCATGGGTTATCTCACGGGGTCTTTATATCCATAACATGAAGTTTATGAATCTAAAGAATAATAATGATAGTGCAGTTACATAACGATAACACTTGTTTTTATGCCAATTTTATCGCGTTCATAAATATGGCTTTTACGTAAATAGCTTCCTTTTCTACTTCAGATACTTAATCTTCTTTCTTTAATGTCGGTTTAAAGTCATCATCATTAATGTTGCTTTTACAGTTTAGCGTCATCACGATTCAAAGGTCAAGTTTGATGCTGAGACATCGAATTTAGATCGCTGGTAATAGGAGCTGTCATGCGATAGCATTCTTAGAAATCAAAGGGTTTGGTAGTCTTGGGAACTAATACTACAGAAAAGATAATAAAAAAAACTATGCTAAGCAGTGACGTATTCCACGTTTTCGTTTATCGGAATTGTCGAAGAAATCACCAGGGGACCGATTTTACAAATCGCGCCTAAAATTAGTTTTTTATTATCTCGAGTGATTTTACAGTTGTGGTAATAAATATTTCGTTACTTAGAAATTATTTCTTAAAAGACAGATGATTTAGTGTAGGTAACCGACGATGTAGAAGTCTCGATTCCATTATGAACTAAAAAACAATTACTTTGCTCACCCGCGACCACTAATGACAAATAGTTATATCTGTGCGGCAAATGTATGTTTCCATGCAACACCTCCGCCTCCACTGCTACACGAATCAACACATGCCACACAGACCCAACTATCACCACCACCACTATACTAAACGCTGACGCGTTTCGGCACTCTCCACGAGGCCATTTACGAAGCACAACAACAACCGCTCAACATGCCACCACTTCCACTACTGACATATGTAAACCATGTACTCAACTTAGTTAATGACAAAACCAACGTACCCACTAATATTTT
Source organism: Clepsis dumicolana (assembly GCA_963691665.1). NCBI lineage: Eukaryota > Metazoa > Arthropoda > Insecta > Lepidoptera > Tortricidae > Clepsis > Clepsis dumicolana. Next base: position 4,361,034 of record OY829517.1, read on the forward strand.
ATAAATTCCAAACTACCCTTTTTATTTTTATTTTTAATCTATGCCAGGTACCCCGTTATTTTTAACCGAGTACGGTAAAAAGAGAAGTCATGTTCTCATTATTACTATGACACATTATTAAAATTAGAACCAAGTCGTAACAAAGGCCTTTGGAAAGGATTAAAAATAAAAATAAAAAGGGTAGTTTGGAATTCATTTCTTAAAAAAGGGTAGTTTAGGACTTACATAAAAGGGTAGTTTGGAATTTATAAAATATTAGTGGGTACGTTGGTTTTGTCATTAACTAAGTTGAGTACATGGTTTACATATGTCAGTAGTGGAAGTGGTGGCATGTTGAGCGGTTGTTGTTGTGCTTCGTAAATGGCCTCGTGGAGAGTGCCGAAACGCGTCAGCGTTTAGTATAGTGGTGGTGGTGATAGTTGGGTCTGTGTGGCATGTGTTGATTCGGGTAGCAGTGGAGGCGGAGGTGTTGCATGGAAACATACATTTGCCGCACAGATATAACTATTTGTCATTAGTGGTCGCGGGTGAGCAAAGTAATTGTTTTTTAGTTCATAAATATGGACCTCCGCAAAGTAACGCCTGATTCAATAAATCGATTCCATTAAGTCTGTTTATTCAGTCTTATTTTAGAAATAATTAGTAATTTATGAAGGTCGATTGGCTAACAAGTAACAACCGCGTCTTTAAGCCCACCCGTGGCGAAATTCCTCGGTGAGATAAACTTCAAATATTTAATATGCAATCCTTCCAGTAATTTTACTCGTTGCTTTAGGTATTTGATGATACAACTCGTCAGTTACTGATACTCGAGTAGAGGCGTAAAGTTCCAAGTTTTATTTTACTTGAAGTCAGAGAGTCATATTTATTTAGTGCATACCTACCTACTCATATCATAAGTATCATAACACAAATGTTTTGTTTTTACAAACATGGTTTGATGTTGTACTAATGCTTTTGCTTACGTGCAAATTTATGGTTGTAGTGTACTAGTGTAATATTGTTGTTGCTAACCAAGCGGCAATGTCTTGATCTTTGCCTGTGTACCTGTCACCAACATTTACAAACCTCATTAACATGAAACATGACACTACCGTCGTAAGACTCAATCATGGTGAAACAGACTTATCACTCACGAATGTATTTCCTGATTAATGTCTGGATGATTTTCGTTATTTTTGTTAGGTTAAAATTATGTGCATTTACTTATTAAAAAAAAAACGCAAGTAAAACAGGATTTGGTGCGTAGAAATAATGTAACATACCCAGTTTCCTAAACGGCCTCGCCAGAGACCTATTTTTCCATAACAATCCAGCAATATGTAAGTACCTATCTTTTATGGGCAAGAGCGATTTCAAGAACAAGAATTTCTGAGAGTAAAATATTTGTTTTCAGTACCAACCTGGTACCAGTAAGGATTGCGGGACCGCGGTGGATGCGGAAAGCACAAGACCGGTCTGAGGGGAGAGCCTGGGGTTGGGGGAGGCCTATGTCCAGCAATGGACGTCTTTCGGCTGACATGATGATGATGGCCAACCTGGTACGGTCAGCCTCAAAAGTGTCTGAGCACTAGTACTTTGCCATTTTCACCAATGTAGTACCCACCTACATTATGAAATTTCACAGAATAAGTAGTATCGCCATTGCGATATTGTATTGTACTAAAGTGTTCGGCTACTACTGAGGGTGACTATACTTTATAATATCGTAGTAAACACGTGGTAGAGATCAATTAATCAATACGAGTATGTCAACGTGGGCTGTAACAATCAGTTGGAAAATTCTACTCAATTTCAACCTTGTCACTATCACGGTGATAACTTAATCACTGCAGAAAATGCGTTACGAATTTACTGCGATAACATTTGAAATTTTTAAACAAAATTATGTACCTGTTATTAACTAAGAGATAACTTGTTTACGTGACAGAATTAACCGAACCAATACCTAGGGTACCTACTTACTAATCTTTAGTTACTGATAATTTTAATTTATAACTTACCTATTTTAAACAAAAGTCACGTTGGCCAGCACGAACAACCTATAACCTAGTCGAAGATAAACTACTATATTTCATTACAAATAACATTAGACAAACATGACACTCCAGCTATTTTTTACAAAAAAAAAACAGATTGTGACCCCAATCTTACCTGATAGAAAGTGCAGATGAGGACACAGTAGACCGAGCATGAGTTTTCACCTAGAAACGAGTAGCTAAGTAGTAACGTTATCGTATCGCCATGGAGAGATTACTAAAATTTTACGTGGGGCGCTGTTCCAAACGTCATACAAATTTTCTCGATGGCGATACGATAACGTTAATCTCGATTCTTGGTGAAAACTCGTGCTCGGCCTGCAGGTGTAAGTAACTTACTGGTTCAGAGGTCCGAGTACGAAAATTCGAATCCTGCGTGAAGTAACGTTATCGTATCGAAATCGAGAAACTTCTTACTAAATTTTAGTTCCGAATAAACTCACAGCCAGGCGCTGTTCCAAACGTCGTACAAATTTCTCGATAACGTCACGCAGGATTCGAATATTCGTACTCGGCCTTCTGGTGTAAGTAACTTACTGGTTCAGTAACCACCTACTCTAGCCTTGTTTAGACCCAGATTGTATCATTCATACATGCATACATACATACAGACGATGGGCGAGAATTCCATTCCTAGCTTGTTAATCTAACGATTGGGCTCTTCTCGCTAAAAACATTCAGAAAATAATCACGTGAAGTTGGCAGCAAATCGCAAATCCAATCCAAGTGTTATTTGGCATGCTTAGAGGGTTGAAACTGGTTATGAATAGGTACCTACCTACTCGGCTCGTAGATCTAGTAAGTACATTATTGTGTCTTAAATTACTATCACGAAACACAATATTATCTGGAGTTTAGTTTATTAACCCCTGACGCAAAAAGAGGAATGTTACAAGTTAGATCTGCCCCCCGCCTACGAAGTGCAAAATTCGAACTTCGTATCGTGCCGTCCCTCTCAAGCTAGTTTAATCGAGATTTCTTAGCTAAATTTGATAAATCCTTTCAGCTGTTTTTAAGATATTGAACATTGAAATAACAATGGTTTTTCAAATTATCTAAGTTGGTTAGGTTAAACTTTAACCGTTAAAGGATATTTAAACAACAATGCAAAAAAAACACAAATGCCAATTACGTGAAGGGTTTAAGTAACCAACCGTGTAACCGTTAACTTCTGTGAACAATAAATGTATTTTTATTTATTTATTTTATTTAAGTATTAAGGAAGTGGTTTTTCCGTGAATATCTATTCGTTTTGAAATAGCTCGGTTAAAAGCTATTTCAAAACAAATAGATCTTTGTGAGTTTTAAATTAAAAATTACAGTATCTTCACATTTTCCGTGTCAGTCGCTTTAAAACTTGAAAAATAGGTCAGAGAATTGAATATATTTTTCTTTAGCAGAATATAAAGTCTATAACGGGCTACCCGAGCTCGGTCAATGCTCTCCAGATTCGCCTATTACATCGGAAAAAAACTTGTTGTCGTACCTTTGCAGTTTCAAAACAATGCATAGAATAAACAGGCGAAATACCTTAGTAAATATAATGTAAATATGTGTATTAGGTACTTACCTTTATTGCTTTGAAATAAGATTGAAGGAGCCAACTATTGGAACAGTGTCGGGCACTGAAACATTTGCTTTATTTTACAAAAAGAAATACAGAAAAACGATAAGCGATTGAGTCCTATTCCTATCCCACCATAAGTCACAAAACCGAATAAAGTGATATGTGATAATATTATTTTATGCGGTGCAGAGGGTCGAGCACGACTTTACGAAAGCTGCGTAACGTACGGTTATACTACAGTTATAGTACGGATATTATACGGCTAATACTAAAATTTTGTTCCAAATACGCTCACGGGCGGGCGCTGTTGCAAACGTCATACAAACTCGACAACGTTTACTATTCGATTTTACGTTACGCAGCATTCGTAAAGTCGTGCTCGACCCTCAGTAAAAAACAAAAATTGACAAGTGAACAACTACAAATACAAACTTTTGTGTTTATTGACCGGGTAAAGACGTGTATGATTAAAGGTTTTCAATCCCCAGATAAGCTCTTATCCCACAGATAGTGTAGGGGTATCTATGGAATAATAGCTTATCTGAGGATTGAAAAATCGGCACTTAGAATAACTAAAGGTTTTTGTTTTTGAACTAAAGAGGAAGTTCTCAATTCGTCGGAATATTTTTACACTTAGAAATGTTATTAAGTTATTACTTATTACATAAGTTACGCTAACTCGGTATAATAATTAAATTCATGTTGAAACAAAATTAAGGGACATATTTTCGCTACAGTGAACCTACACGCCGCGAAAAGAGTTCATTCACCTTAAACATACCTATCACATCAAAAATATAAATGTAACAAAAGAGGTATGAAATCTAAACGTGTGTCAAGTTCCAATCAAGAAGCTTTCCATCTTAGTCATATGCAATTTGGCAAGTTTCACCTTTTCACCTTCACCTTTCAAGCTCTTCAAGCAGTATTCACCTTTTAAGCGGCTGGGTAGTCTTTATTTAACACATTCCGGTAACAATTTTAGAGCCAGATTTGGATATTAATTTTGAAAAGTGCAAAAAAACCGGTGGAGAGGTGGAGTGGAGAGGTGGAGACATGATGATGATGACGATGAAAAAAAAACCGGCCAAGTGCGAGTCGGACTCGCGCACGAGGGTTCCGTAGAAAGATTTTAACGCTTTTCTTTTCGCTTTTAAGAAGTCCAGTGTAAGCAGAGCCCTGCTCCTAAGCAAAATGTACGCAGTGTGGGGTCAACTTATATTGGTCCTCGAAATCTAGAGACAGACATAAAAAATATGATTTTGAGACTTTTCTGAGTGGTTGTACTATAAGAGCTACCTTTATACCAAATTTCAAGTTTCTGGGACAACTGGAAGTACTGCCTCCACGCGTTCCAGAGAAAAAGGGTGTTGACAGACAGACAGACAGACAGACAGACGGACAACAAAGTGATCCTATAAGGGTTCCGTTTTTTCCTTTTGAGGTACGGAACCCTAAAAACGAACGGGTTTTCACAAATTTTGGTCACTCACGTAACATTGGCCAATTTTCTAGCCTAAATTAATACCTATACGATAACTTTCTACTTGGCATAGACCTTACACGAACGTTGAGTCAAATTTTCAATATTTGTTAATAGTTATATCTCAAAGTAAGTAATAAACCGCTGATCCAATTTCATTTGATATGACCATGATATGACAAACCCTTGGAAAAGAACATACTTAGGCTACTTTTCATTTCTGTAAATTGCAGTTCCCGTGGGATAGTTATAAGCGATACTTAACCGATTTCTTCGCACGATGTCGCGGTCAACAGCTAGTATTACTTAAAATAATAAGTTAAAAGTCTATAAGTGAAGTCTTTCGAATTGTCAATTCCCCTTACTTATTTCTTAGCAATCTGCGGCCAGACATTATTATAAGTAAATCAATTACCTACCTGAGGGTCGAGCACAACTTTACGAATGCTGCGTAACGTAAAATCGAATAGTAAACGTTGTTGAATTATATTTTTTTTATAAACTCACTGAAACATGAATACACAGAAAAAAAACAGAAAAATGCCAACCCCGGGAATCGAACCCGGATCCTCGACACTCCGGGTCGTGTGCTTTTTCCCTACACCACGGCTGGGCATAGAGGAAAGGCTGAATTTTTTCCATGTATTCAAAAAAAATTATAATTGATATTCACGGGAAAACCGTAAAAATAAAAAATTGGGAGAAAAAATACAAAAAGATACTCCTACTGAGATCATGAAACGTTGAGTTTGTATGACGTTTGGAACAGCGCCCGCCCGTGAGCGTATTTGGAACTAAAATTTAGTATGAGGTTTCTCGATCTCGATACAATAACCGTAACGTTACGCAGCATTCGTAAAGTCGTGCTCGACTCTCTCACCAGTAAACCATACAATCATTAATCGTGGATGCTCTTCAAAGGTGCGGTCACGCTTCGTAACGATTGCCTCGCGAAAATGGTTACAAGTACATAACAATCATTATTTAATAAAATGTTTTACATTACATGTTCGAATTTTGGCACTGACCGTGCCCTAGTTTCTTATGAATTTGTCCTAGACAGTTGCTGATGGCCAGTACTATGACAAAGACTGGGTTTAGTACTTGGTATTCATTTATTTATTACATTTTACAGGCTTTGTATAAAATTTTACCCTGTTGGGGCTCAGCAATCTATTTAAGTATACGTCGCGCGGCGAATTAAGATCGCTGGCCAAAAGTGGAAGGGGCATGCGCAGAAGTCAATTCTTAGGTCCATTTTGGTTGCGCAGAGGGGTGAGAGGAGGGTGCTCGCTGGCGCCGACACGTTATTGGTAGATCAAGTCGTTCTTCCCCTCCCTCGCTTCGTTCCCGAGTCACGTGTCTCTTGTGTACTGTTGCGTACAGATTGTTTTACTATTAGTAGTAAGTACGTTATGATGTCGTAGTTGGTGAAAAAAAAAATCCAAATTTAAAGTTTGTACACGGCTATCCAGAAAAACGGTTTACGACGTGAATTGTTATGTTAAAAAGGAAACTAATTACATCATGGGTAATTTAAAGCAGGTAAAAATACTACCAAGACTCTGAATAAACATACTAGCCAAATAAGTCACAAGCAAAAGCGAGTGTTATTATGTTAGGAGACTAATACAAAAAATGCGAAATAAGAAAAATATATTTCAAAGAAATACACTCAGAACTAAACAATTTTGTGCGCAATTGTACAGATGCGCCATATTGCCCCATCAGTTTCGCCGAACGATCTTAATCCATCGCGCGGCCTATACCTACCTATAAAATAGTACTGTGCCCTAAGCACGACTTGTGGAATCCTGCGTCACGTAAAATCGAATAGTAAACTATAACGAGTTTGTATGACGTTTGGAACAGCGCCCGCCCGTGAGCGTATTTGGAACTAAAATTTAGTATGAGATTTCTCGATCTCGATACGATAACCGTAACGTAACGCCGGATTCGACAAGTCGTGCTTAGGGCACTGATGTGACTGACTGACTGACAGACAAGGCACAGCCCAAACCACTGGACCTAGAGACTTGAAATTTGGTAAACATGTACCTTGAGTATCCTAGAGGTGCACTAAGAAGGGATTTATCGAAATTCCCACGGGATAGGGAACTAGCCCATTTTGAAATATTTCACGGGGGCAAAGCCGCGGGGCATAAGCTAGTACAAACATAAAGCTGCAACAGCAAATTTAAAATCTACCTATAAAAAAAATAAACAGACATCACAATTTAGTTTGGTTAGGTCCAGTTTTTTGTAGAGTACCGACGTTTGCAAAGAGAAAAATCGGAATTTAAAATTACATTGGTTCCACTGTCTGACAAAAGATGGCGCTGCCATATTATTAAATGATGGCTCGGATCGGAACCCTCGGTGCGCGACTTCAAATCGCTCTTGATCGTCTTTTTATATTAATAGTGATACAGTGATTTAAAAATCATTAGCTTCATTACATAATGAAAGGAGGTTTTCGCTTCAGACAAAAATTTCGATAAACGCAACATTAATCTAATTGGTCAAGATTGATTTTGTGACAGTTATTTTCCCATATTAGGTATAAAAGTGTATCAAATTGGAGTAAAGTTTTGTATTTATTAAATGCATTGCTTTGACGTATTATTTCATTTTATCTTACATTATTTTTTATTTTTTCTCGACGTTATTTTTGTGAATTCCTTATATTTTTTGACATAAAAAAATGTTATGTGATTTTCATTAAGTAATGAATTAATCTAATCTTATTTATGTGTTAAATGTATGTACCTATTGCATGCTATCAAGGGTCCGGCATAGCAGAGTAGAACCACTATATTTTATTCTGCAAATGGCGCCCGAACAGGCACAGCCAAAAAAATCATAATATAAATTTTGAATTTTGAATATTTGACAATATGAAAAAAAAATCATAATATAAATTTTGAATTTTGAATATTTGACAATATGAAAAAAAAATCATAATATAAATTTTGAATTTTGAATATTTGACAATATGAATTTATACGGTGGCCGGGAGCAAAACGATTTAAGTTTGAAACTACGAAAAAGTTTCTTCCTGCAGCACATTTTGCTGCACTATGTATCTACCTACGCTACTTATAATTATTAGTCCGCTTAGGCGTGCGTGCACCGACAAGGTTAGATTTAACCTGGGATTAATTTGACGTATCTGTATCGTCTGATGTTACGTTAACCTCGGGTTACTGTCTAAACCAAGTTGGTGCAAGTCGGATTAAAAATTTTACACGTGCCTTGTTCATTGTATGTAGTATTAGATATAATGTATTAAAATGCATAGTACATTTACCTTCCTTTAAGTAATTAGGTACATTTTCATATAGGTATTATGGAATTGTAAGTCCTGAGTCGGAAGCTGATGGTGCAAACAATCATGATCTGATATAATAATGCGGAATTGAATAGTATTAGCTAAGATCCTTAATAATTGTGATACATTACATTTATTTCCGGACTAGACTAAGAATTACTAGTTTACCTATTCTTAAGTTTAATCAGTAATTTAGTAAGTAGGTAGGTGACGTTTGTTTCATAAAAAAATCTGTACTAACTTGATCATCAACTAGGTACCTAAAAACATTAAATTTATAAAAAAAAAGTAAGTTCTGGAAACACCTATACTTGTAAGTAATGTTTCTTTACTTTAACCAAGACTAGGGTTACCATCCGTTTGGATTTGTCGAGACTTTTGTACTTTTGTCCGACATTTAAGAATTTTCAGACGATATTCCGACTTTTAGTTCAATGATCGCCATTGAATTTTTTATTACATTTTTAAATAACATTTTTCATTATGTAGGTATGGAATTGCAATTTCAATGCAATTTTTTCTACTAATTTTCTTTTTCTATTTGCAAACTTAAAAATCGATTTGTTGTTTACAAGGTATAGGCCTACCTATTATGTGGGCATATTCATTAAGAATAATAATTATGATTTCTTACATGTATTTGAAATAATTAGAACAAGAATGTGACTAGGTACTTGTTATTTTTTGCATTTTTGCTAAGATTTTAATTTGTTTTGCAACGCTATCGCTATGTATACATAGTTTGTGTGCATAATACCTATTTAATTAAAATTTTATAAAACATCGTTTTGTTCTGTTAAAATAATGAAAAAAATATATATACTTACAAAATAAACATTGACGTTTATGATAATCAGTTAATAATTGCGTATCTCATATTTGAAAAGAAAAAAAAAAGTTAACTACCGTATGCTATGTCAAAGGTTGGCAGCTAGGTAGTACAGGAATAAAATATATAGAAATAGGTAGAAAAAATGTGACAATGACAACTTGTCTAGTTATTTTTTCTTGAAGATGATAATGGACAGTATCTAAGCAAGCATACAGCATCTATAGCAAGCCGGCATTACTTAGATACTTAACTATATGTAGGTAGTTAGTTATCAAGACTTCTCATTACATAAGTTTTTCTGAAAGTAGCACCGCCTACACGGCATTTTCCAAAGATTCGGCAAACAAGAATTAAACAAGATACAAAAACAAAATCGTTATGTTTTCTCTGACAACGTTGAGACCTTGAAGATTTCACAGTTACGTCTCTCAGTACATAACTAGACAACTGAAAGTACGGTAATATCTACCTATCGCGATGCGAGTAGCTATAATTATGTTTATTAACGTTAAATTAAATCAACGAATACATATGTCAAATTATTATTGATCTCCCTTTGCAACACGAACGTGTTTACATGCCCTTTCAGATAACGTTGGTACTCTCCATCGCTTTTCCAGTTTTCCACATTGCAGGAACGCAATGCTACTATGTTGCGTCGCTCGTTTTATATCAGCGTATCTTCCAAAACAGTGACGTTCTAACTCGGCCGGGTTGCGACAGCCCGCTCGAAGTGGCCTACGTGACTCGCGGTACCCCGGCAATGGTGTCGTGGCGCCAAATAAATTGCCATCCTATTAATGATTTTACGAAATACTTCAACTAAATAAATGAATAACGATAACGTTCGTCTGCCCTGACACTTTTCAGTTCAATAATAACCTTCAATCGTTATATAACAGTAAAAAAACGCACGTGTCTAAGTCTAACACTCATCAGCTGATCCAGTTGGATACTCACCCCATGAATTAGCAACGTTGACGAACAGGGCTAGGATGGCGAGGCAATACTTTGTTTTCCACATTTTGTCTCATAAATTTTGTTACAGGTTGATTCAAAAACACATTAGCCTGGGAATTAAAAGTGCGAGTTTCAGCACAATGTGAGATAGAGGGCGCGCACGTCCGCGCCGTCTGCGTGCTCGTCCGAAACTAAATAAAACGCGGTCACCGGTTGCACTGAGGCTAGAGAATACGACAATAGGTTCATTGAAGATAGTTTCGGCGCATGCGGCTTGCTGTTATCTCGAGTAATCTCGGCGTGGGAGGTCGTGCTTTTGATATTGCACGATCTCGGATGCGGCGATATGCTTTAGCAGGTGTGATTTAGGTACAGAATCAGTTAAATTGATAATCAGCATCATCAGTCACACCATAGACATTGAGCGAAACTGGAACTCGAACAATTTCCATAAAATTTACGCATTCCAATTCGTGAGCGTGTACCGACGTCATCTATGATGCTGGGATTTTTAAAGAATATTTTGATTCTGTTTTGGTTTTCACTAAACCAAATTTAGAAACCCCATGCGTGTTATTATTATTCTACATGATAGGTAGGTTGAATTGCTCAACCAATGGTAAATGGACCATTCGATGGTTAGCATAGTTGAAGTGGGAGAGGTGCGGTTGGTCGTACTCGAGTGAAGTGCCAAGAACGTCCAATCAATCACCATCGATTTATCAATGGCTTCATTATATTTATTTATAAATAGGTACTTATCGAAGAGAATTTTGGGACGCAAGCTTTATTTTTTTTTTAGGTTTATAGGGTTCCTTATTTACGCGTTCCTTTATTTATTTATTTATTGCTGTAAAAATATTGATACAATTAAAGTTATGAAATGAATAGGGTCAAGTGCAAGATTTGACCCGGAATAAATTGCGGAACCAATGTTAACCTGACCCAGTCTTTCACAATGAACAGTCTTAGGCTTTCAATGTTCAATGGTGCAGTGCTACCATGATTAAGTCATCAGACCATCTTATAAAGGAGTAACCCTATGGTAACCATTAAATATTCTAGGGCTGCATATTTTTTTTTTTTATATTTTACACTCAGTTTAAAGTTATTATGCAACGCTCATAAAACATTTTAGAGCGAGATTTCAAGCTTATTAATGTGTTCCAAGGAAGCTAGTATGTATGGTCGATGATTTTCTCATTAAATAAATAATAGTATTAATAAATAAACGCGGAAATGTCGGGACATATTTAATAATTATAATTATTGTCATTTTCATGTCTTGCATAATTAATTATTCATACTGTTTTTATAAAAACACGGCTGAGGTACTTATTTACATACATATGTACGCACTAACTCTCTTTTCACGCACACTCCTTTTGATTTCACAGTGTGATCGGAGGAACCAATCGCTTATTTCACATCTTTTTTTTTCAGTTCAAATGTATACATTAAGTACTAGAATATTTTAATGAATTGCTACTACAGCAGATATATTTTATTAACATTCTGAAAACTACAACCAAAATAAAACTGATAGTAACAAACTTTTAATATGAAACTACCGTGAGATTCAATCACAGTAATACGGATTAGGCCGAAACACGTCTTGCTATACTCGACTGATATGCGTGAGTGATCCGTTTATTTCACTATGATAATGATAAACTTTTAGTTCTTGCACTGTTGTGTTATATTCGAACGTGAAGGGTATGACAGAAAGGGATATCATCATTTTCACCTCAGCCCTCTAGGTTGGCAATGCATCTATGTACCTACAATCCCTCTGATGTTACGGGTTACAGGTGTCAATGGGGTTGCGGTGGTCACTCACCAACAGAAGACCCACTTATGCGGTGTTATTTTGTTATATGTGCCTGTACGGTTACGCATGCCGATTTTAAATAATAGATTTTTTTTATACGACAAGGAAGGTAAACGAGCACGTGGGTCACCTGATGGTACGGGATCACCACAGCCCATAAGATAAGCACCTGCAACCCCGGGTTTTGTACAGAAGCGTTGCCAACCTAGAGAGCCAAGATGAAATGTCTCTTGATTTCTTGATTGAATATTTATAAACTAAAAACAATTAATTTGTTCACCCACGACCATACGTTTAACCTGGCAACGTCTATCCGACAAATGCATGTGTTCATGCAACACCTTCACCTCCACTGCCAAATAACCCACTTGCCTGTTTTTCTTCCGTTGCATAAGAAAAATACTAAAGATACAGTTTCTGATATAATATGTAACGGGAACCGGAAGTGCGCTGGTGCAGGAAGTAACCACACCGTGACCGGAAGCGGTCTGTCGCTTAAAGGCTTTACATTCTACTGATTTAAATTTTTATTACATACTGATAATGCGTTTGTCTAGTTTATGTCTAAAGGTGATAAATTTTGTTGTTGACATTAGGTATGGAACTTACTTTAATTTCAAGGTCGCTTTTTAGAACACGCTGTATGTGTATCGGACGAAGTCGGACCGGGTTACCCTTTCGGAAAAATTTAGGATTAAAGTCTGGTGAAAAATTAAACATTTAAAGAATTAATTTCTTACCGTTCATAAATATTTGGAAATATAATTTTTAATAAGTAACTCACTGGGAGTTGTATTGGGAAAAAAATCCGGCCAAGTGCGAGTCGGACTCGCGCGAGGGTTCCGTAGAAAGATTTTAACGCTTTTCCCCAGTGTTTTAAGAAGTCCAGTGTTAGCAGAGCCCTGCTCCTAAGCAAAATGTACGCAGTGTGGGGTCAACTTATATTGGTCTGTTAAATCTACAGACAGACATAAGAATTTAATATTTTGTGACTTTTCGGAGTGGTTATGCTATAAGAGCTACCTTCATACCAAATTTCAAGTTTCTGGGACAGCTGGAAGTACCCTGTAGGTTTTCGGATTTCGGCAATTTGTATGGAAATAGCCTTTTTGATGACTGTATCTTTTGATTGCGTTGACTTAGAAGGTTGATTTTTTCACGGCTTCAAGGGACCGCAGGTTTGAGTATTTGATATTAATTTCAGCATGTTAACGAAGTAACTCTAAAACCTGGAACTGTATTACAGTTAGTAAATTTATTACAGAAAACTGAATAGTGTTTTAGCGCCATCTATCAAATACTTTTTGTAACTTAAGCATAACATGGTCGCCTTACCGTAGCGTGTTGAAGAGTTGAAGATAAAAACCACACCGCGCGTTGAAGTGAGTATTAGTATGTCCGCTCGGCGCTAGATGGCAGAGCTAGTCTCTACTGATTATCAAACTTCAAGATAAATTACTTATGGTAACAATAAATGGTAAGTCTTAAATAACCCAAAAAAAAAAATTTAATTAGAGATTTGGTCTCAGTTTACTTGATTTCTGTTTTGGACACTTTTTTAGGGTTTGAAACTGGGTACCAAACATAAAAGTAATCTACCCTATCTGACTTCCATAGTTAAAAATCGTCAAGCCAAGCACAAAATATTAGCATTCAACATAAACGTCACGTATCACAATAATATACAGGAGACAAAGTTTTTGAATAAATCTCGGGAATATCCGGCCGCTTCCTTGAATCGAAATCAGAAGGTCAAGCACGACTTTACGAATCCTGCGTAACGTTATAGTTATCGTATCGAGATCGAGAAACCTCATCACGGGCGGGCGCTGTTCCAAACGTCATACAAACTCGCTAACGTTTACTATTCGATTTTACGTGACGCAGGATTCGTAAAAGTCGTGCTCGACCCTCTGGGGTAATTGCTGCATGGACTGAACTTTTGACTTCTTAAAAATTCCTTCACCATGCACACACCTTTCCACATAATAATGGAACTGATAATGTACCTCCACTGATTCTGCTCTTTTCTATTCTACATTAAAAGTCCAGGTAGCATGGTGGTTGACCTATGGCCTCTTAAGCAGGGTCGTGGGTTCGAGCCCTCTGCTTCGCATTTCTGAGCTTAGTAAAATTACAATATAATGTAGTTTATCATGAGGTCTTCGATGAAGGGAAACGTCGAAGCAATTCGGTGGTGTGTGTGAAGCTCCACTTCCGAATTCACATTCTGGAAGGAGCCCGTGCCCAGCAGAGTGGGACTTTACTTAGCTGGAAAGTTTAATTCCGCTCGCACCTCATCCTTGAAACTGTCGATATACTTTTCTTTCCATCAGGTGGAATAGAGGTCATTGTGCTTTTGTCAGTCTTGTGTTAAAAAAATTACGCGGTGTTAAGCCAAGGCTCGCCAGACCGAGAACGAGAGAGCAGAAGCGGCCCCGGGATTTTTCTCTACATTTCAACAATGTAGGTAACTGCCTTTCGTCTAGCTAAGTACCTGCAAATATTTATAATAGTTACATACATATAGGTGTAATATTTTAGTAATAAGGATCAATCATGATGGTGAATTGATTGCTTTAGTGCCGCCATCTCTTAGTCTGGGTAAACTAAGTTTCGAATGAGTGTGCTGTCTTCGGTTTGCGAAGTAATCACATAGATGGCGCTAGTCATTGCACAAAGTGATAAACTGATAAACAAGCTAAGATTTCAATTGAATACCTACATGGAAAAAAATCTACGTGTTTCCCTGTGCTAATCGTAGTGTAGGGTTATAGCACGCGACACGGAATGTCGAGGATCCGGTTTCGATTCTCGACTTTAGCAATTTCTGATTTTTTTCTGAGTACCTACCTATTCATGTTTCAGTGAGTAGGTACTAAAACACTATAATATAATAGGGTAACCTGTCAGATCATTCCACGTCGTCGTGTAATGTAAGTAATCCTGTGGCGAGGTCATCGCCCGCATGCTATAAGTAAATTAAACAGTGCAGGTTAAATGCCCTGAGTGAAGTCTTACGTATTACGTAGTACTTACTTTGTAAGATTATGTTAGGTACAGGGGCTCAAGCACGACTTTACGAATGCTGCGTAACGTTACGGTTATCGTATCGAGATCGAGAAACCATACTAAATTTTAGTTCCTAATACGCTCACGGGCGGGCGCTGTTCCAAACGTCATACAAACTCGACAACGTTTACTATTCGATTTTACGTGACGCAGGATTCGAAAAGTCGTGCTCGACCATAAGAATAAATAATAACATAGTAGAACGGAAACTCCCGCTCCGGATGGGCTCAAGGTCACGATAATTAGAGTATTCGTTAAACAGACTACTCAGTCAGGCTGTCACGGCCGGCGTCGCCGCACGCGCGTTTGGTTGTTTATAATTTGGTTGTAATAGTTTTACGTGAGCCTGTATGTATTTTATTTTATATTTGTAGGTAAGTAATATTTACTTAAATCACCTTAAATTGCTTCATTTGGTATGGCACTCATAATAACTTCTTATTTAGAAGTGTCTATAATTATGTAGGTTCGTAATGTTTATAAATCTCATATTTTGTAAATTTGGAATAAAATAATGATTTCAAAGCAAAGAAAAACTTGTGTCTTAGTGATATTATCTTTAGACGTAAGTACCTATTATATTAACAGCAAGCAACCCTAGCAACACGCCTGGATGACAGAGGGGAGTAACGACGTGAAGGGGGAAGTAGGTATATAAATGGCGGCGTTTTGGACTCGGTCAAAAGAGATTCCGTCCTACTATGTTATTATTTATTCTTATGGCTCGACCCTCAGTTGGCGATAAATATCTACAGTTACGAGCAATGCGCTGAAAAAAAAACTGAATACTTACAGACCTATTAGCGTAGTCACCTGTCTACGCTAATTAGGATTCCGTACCTCAAAAGGAAAAACGGAACCCTTATTTATAGGATGACTCGCGTGTCTGTCTGTCCGTCTGTCACAGCCAATTTACTTCAAAACTACTGGACCGAGAAAATTGTAATTGGTTAGGTACTTACACTTAAGTAAGTCGGTGACCAAAAGACGGACGTGTAACTGTAACGTAAATTAATGAATTTTAAAAATGGAGGCCATTTAAATTAGAAAAGGAAAAAAAAGTTTTGCAAACTATATCGTGTTGCATATAATAATAATAATAATAATAAATATACGAGAATAATAATATAAATGTTTATTGACAAAAACTTACATACTTAGATCTAAGTTTTGATGTGGGTGATAAGGTAATTATATCTTATACATACGACACCCTAGTGTCTAAACTAGGCCGAGCCTGTCAAAATATCAAATGAAAGGGCTCATTGTGAGCACACTCAAATATACATATTTTTTAATAATTTTATAATAATAACAATAGCTTAGTTAGAACTGATAATTTAATAAGTAATAAAAAAAAATTAGTACTTTAAAAACTGGGTGGGTAGTTCACACAACACTTGTAAGACACGAGTAGGTAATAGTGCAGGGCCGGCCTGTTCATATAGGCGAACTAGGCGATGGCCTAGGCCGCTCGTATTAGAGGGGCGGCAATCGGCGGCATCGAAATTCAAAAATAATACAGTTTTTTATTTATTTACAACTTGAAAATACTCCCAATTTTTACCCACTTTTCTGTCAAAATATTTTTGTATACTACTTAAGTAGCGGCTTCTACAAGACAATATACTTAAAATTTCATCAATATATGTATATCTTGTGGTTTTTGAATAAAATGCCTGTGACATACGGACGGACGGACGGACATGACGAAACCATAACATGTAACAAGGATATGACCATTTTCGCCATTTTGGCTACAGAACCCTAAAGAGCTATTTTAAAGAAAAAAAAATGCATTAAGGGTAGTTTTTTTTCTTACTTATTTTTGTCTTAAAAGTAAAAGGGCGTTGTTTCAGTTTTTTGCCTAGGGCGCCAGAAATGCTCGGGCCGGCCCTGTAATAGTGCCTCATTCAACAACGCTAGAAAAAAACAACTACGTTTAGATAGAGGTAAGTACGGTCGATGAAATTAATTCCTGACCCACCAAGGAACCTCTTCACAGTAAACGTCATAGTGACATCGCATAGCTTGACAAGGAAAATCGTTATGACGTTTGCTATGAAAATGTTCTATGGTGGGACGGTGGGTGAGGAATTAATTTCCTCGACTGTACATTAGTTAAATTAAACGATAGAACAAGCAATCCAACGGATACGATACGAATACAACGAATCTACGTTTTACGTTAGTATTTATATTCTTTGCCTACGTAACTAGAGAAGATCCCAGGTCTTAGCAAGTCATGTCCTGTTTCCCGCAAAATGGCAAGACGTCACATGTGCCGACGGTAGCATCTGCAGACGCAAGCTCACAAGAAAGTATCTCGTAAAATATTTCCTGCACACCGCAATATGTACGATATTTTTCCGCAACCCGCTTTGCAAGTTCAGTAAACATAACCGGGACGGGCTTAGTTCTGTTGATGTCACAATCCTGGGATGTTTTGTTATGTTTTGAGCGTTATTTTCAACCCCCTACGTAAAAACACGGATCTGAGACGTGGGCGCTAACTATGGGCCTCATAAGGAAGCTCAAAGTCACTCAGAGGGCGATGGAGAGGGCTATGCTCGGGGTTTCTCTGCGGGATAGAATCAGAAATGATGATATCCGCAGTAGAACTAAGGTTACCGACATAGCCTGAAGAATTGCGAAACTTAAGTGGCAGTGGGCGGGGCACATAGCTCGCAGAACTGATGGCCGATGGAGTCAGAAGGTTCTCGAATGGCGTCCACGGACCGGGAGACGAGCTGTCGGTAGGCCTCCAACAAGATGGTCGCGGTGGATGCGGAAAGCACACTTCAGGGTCTTGACCGGTCGGAGTGGAGAGCCTTGGGGAGGCCTATGTCCAGCAGTGGACATATTTCGGCTGACATGATGATGATGACGTAAAAAGAGGGGTGTTATAGTTTTGACCTGTTTATTGATATATTGAAAGAGGGTAAGCGATCACCGCCACCCATGAGAACCAGCAACCCCAAGAGAGTCATTAGTCCGTTGCCGGCCTTTAAGGAGCAAAAGGGATAGAGGATAGGGGGGGAACGGGCCTCTGGCACTCTCACTGACCGAACGAAACGCAACAGGGTCGCGCCGGTTTTCTGCGAGAGGGTGGTACCTCCCCGAACGAGCTGGCCCATTCGTACGGCAGCAAATAGCTAGGTAAAGTATGGCTCTTCCACTACAAAAATACTACCTGTGTATATGCATGGATGGGTGTATCTGTCTTTCTGTCTGTGGCATCATAGCTCCCAAACGGACGGACCAATTACGATACGGTTTTTTTAATCGAAAGCTAGTTTAATCGAGATGGTTCTTAGACAAGTTTCATTAAAATCGGTTCACTCATTTTTGAAATGTTGAACTTTGAAATTACATGTCGGGGGTTTTTCAACATTTCTGAGTTATTAATAACCTAACCATTATTAATTGAATAATTAGACGAACTTACCTTACGTGAAGTCTGATTACAATTTTATGAACGGTGATCTGAAATATAATTGATAACAGTGTAGTTTCCTTTTCACTATTCATTGACATCGCAGTTTTGAGAGTCTATAACCAAAAACAAAAAATAATGTCTTTGTCCTGGTCACCCCGATTTGACACTTTTTAGAGAGTTATCCCAGTCGACCTGGGCGTGTTGATCCTCAACCGGATGGGCTGGGCGGGTAATTATATTTCAGATCACCGTTCATAAAATTGTAATCAGACTTCACGTAAGGTAAGTTCGTCTAATTATTCAATTTTATTTCACGGTGATCTGAAATATAATTGATAACAGTGTAGACGTTTAGAGTATCATGTCGACATGGGATGGGTTATTATGAAGTTGTTACCTAAAAATTAAATACTCAATTTGTCTTAATCAAATTATATTTATATTGGTAAGTATTAATTTCACACCTTAATTGAGATCAACGTTCGAGACAAGTTTTTGTCTTTACATAATTATAATACTTTAAAAGTACTTAACAATTTTTAAAGTTTGATTAAATGCCCGTGCTTGTAAAGCTTACATATATGTATAGCTTATATAAATCAATCAGACCTTAGTGCTACCTTATCTTACCGAAAGCCTTAAAATAAAATAATTTCAGAAGAACTTATTTTTGAGTCATTAGAGACTTTCTTAATCAGACTCCTTTTTTGATAAGCTAATAACTATAGTTTGAAAGAAACAAAATAAGACCTTGTCTATATCCACTACTATTTTCAAATTAAAAGTAGGTATAAATTTTCCTTAATCTTAATCAAAATTTAAGACAGCATTGATAAAGCTTTCTTGTGGAACATTGTTATTCACTGGCACATCATAAAATCTAGCAAATATTAAAGAGCTGTCTGACCAGCCTGCCGTTTTTCTGATTGCGTCCAATGGTACGCCGGCTCGTTTTGCAGATGATGTCGCTGCGTGGCGAGTACTGTGAGAAGTAAATACTTCCGTATCAATTCCACTTTCCTTCATCACCTCCTTAATCCACCTGCTTATTGTTTGCTTAGATGCCCTTCTATGTGGCCGCCTACTAGTGAGTAATAAGTATTCTTCCTTACTCCTCATAGCCACTGTAACTTTGATATATGTTTGTAAAACTCTTGCAGGGCAAACAGCAGGGTTTTGATCAAAAAATGGTAGTTTTATCACTGTTTCGGTTTTTGAGGATACGGAAGTCTTTATAAGATCTGTTATATTAATAGATATGATGCCTTGTGAGGGACATATGTCTTTTAACTTAATAACAGATAATGTTTGTACCCGTTGAGCAGTGGCAATGGCCAACAATGTGACCAGCTTCTTGCTTAATTTTTCAAAGTTTAATTGATCGTTATCGCCCCAACTAGCTAGTAATCTTAAGACCGCAGAGGGATCCCAGGTATTTGTGTATCTACGCAAAGCCGGTTTAATTCTATAAAGCCCTCTAAAGAAACGTTTGACCTGGTCGTCACTGCCAATTTTTTCATCGACCAAAAGAGAAAGTGCTGATCTAGCAGTATTTAATGAGCTATAGCCGACATTTGTTTCGTGTTTCTTTGTTAGGTATAGTATTACGTCTGGAATTGAAGCTTCATAAATATTTATACTATGTTCTTGGCAAAATGACCACCAGCTCTTATATGTAGTGTTGTATTGCCTCATCGTACCTGATGAAATAGATGACAGCATAATATTTAGTGAGCTTTCTGGCAAACCTCTGCGTCTGAATGCTTCCCGCAAAAGATGCTCGCTGCCAGGGTAAGCTGACTGCTCAACGGATGTTCTGTGCTGAAAGGAGACAGTAGTAATTTACTATTAGGTGTAAATATCAAAGGTTTTGTAACCATCATCATTTTTGCTAATGGGTACCAGGGTTGTGCCGTCCATACTGGGAATACCAAAATTCCTCTGGCTCTGTCATTTTTAATCTTTTGTAAGCATTTTGTTATTAGGGCAAAAGGGGGAAATGCATAAAAGAAGTGGTTTTTCCAATCCATTGTGAAGGCATCTATTTCGAATGCATATGGGTCCCTATGCCATGAAACATAGTCTTTACATTTTGCGTTAATCCTGGTGGCAAACAAATCAATAGAGGGCCTTCCTAACTGATTTTTAATTTTATGAAATGCATCATTTGAAAGCTCCCATTCAGTGTCAATGTTGCTATTTCTCGATTCTTCATCTGCCAAATTCTCCTTGGATTTTATATAAGATGCTTGGACATTAATTGACCTAACTTCACACCAGTCCCATATTTTTCTACTGATGGCATTTAGGTGGGGAAATTGGATACTGCCCATTTTATTAATGCACGCTATGGCAGTAGTGTTGTCAATTCGGAGTAAAATGTCACAATTGCTTTTCAACTTTGCAAAGCATTTCAGACCAAAATAAGCTGCTGTTAGTTCTAATTGGTTTATGTGATAATTTTGCTCCAATTGTGACCACAATCCTCCAACACTTTCACCATTGCAGTGCACACCCCAACCAGTTAAAGAAGAGTCCGTGTAAATTTCTGAGTTTATCTTTCTAGGCTTAATTTGTTTGCAATTATGCATTATTTTACTATGCCACCATCTCAGATCTGGGTGTATCTCAGCCGCCAATGTCATGTGAGCATCATAATTATCTTTTGATTTTAAGAGAGCTAGGTATTTATTCCTCTCCATAATCTTTGTATGTACCATACCATATGGGATGGCCGGGCAAGCTGCAACTAATGTACCCAGTAATTTTGCAAATTCTCTTATTTTACAGTGTTTTAATTTTAGAAATTTTTCAATCATTATCCTTATACCATTTCTTTTTTCTTGAGGCAACTCTAGACACAAAGAATCAGAATTAATCATAAAACCAAGAAATTTGCAATACTTGCTGGGTACTAAATTGCTTTTTTCAAAGTTAACAATGAAACCCAAACACTTCAAAATATTGATGGTAGTTTTCATATTTTCCGAGCACTCATTATAGGTACGCCCAATACACAAATAATCATCTATGTAAATTGTAGAAAGAAAGCCCAAGTTCCTTAAGTAGCTGACCACAGGTTTCAAAATTTTAGTAAACACTCCTGGAGCCGTACATAAACCATATGGCAAAGCTGTAAACTCATACAATATGTCATCAAACTCGAAACGCAAATACTTTCTGTGCTCATCTGCTATGGGCACTAACAGGTATGATTCTTTAAGGTCTATTGAGCACATGTAATAGTTGTAATCAACTAATCTGATGGCAGTTCGAATGTCCTCCATTTTAAAATGGTTTACCTTTATAAACTTATTCAAAGGCTTTAAATTTAAAATAAATCTTTGTTTGCCATTAGGTTTAGGTATAAGGAATATTTTTGAAATGAATTCATCCTGTGTGTGGTAGCATGGAGTAATAGCTCCTAATAACAAAAGGTTATTTATAGCTTCCCTCATAAGGACACTTTCGCTAGCTGATAAATTGTTTTTAGGAACCATACTTTGAACTGGGTAATTTATAAAAGGGATATGATATCCCTTAACCCATTCGAGTATAATCGAGTCACTTGTTAGAGCCTACCAACAAGCATAGTAATTTTTTAAATTGCCTGCATGTACCTGATTGTTTATCTCCTGTTGGTGTAGGTGCTGTGAGCACCCCGGGTTCTCTCGGAACGCGGTTGGTTGTAGGAGTAAGTTTGCTTGCGTTGCGATGGCTGTGCAGTTCGACTCTGCGGCCCCCCTCGTGCCATCGCTCTTACTGGTTGTCGTTGCATCTGCCGAGGTGGGCCACTGCGGTTTAACGGATATTTATTCTTAATGGGAGCAGAGTTGGCCATTTTAGTTGGTACTACTTTCTTTATGGAGTTGGTGCTTTGCTGTATTTGTTTATTTTGTTTAATTTTGTCTCCTAAATTTTCACCAAATAAAAATTGATTTCTCATAGTTGTTTCCGTCATTTGTAGAAAATTCTTGTCAAGTTGTGGTGCAACTAGTGTCTTTCTAGTCTTGGTTAGTTGAAAATGCAGGTCTGTTAACAATTTTGTAGCTTCACTCAAAGATTTCAGCAAGACAACCTTGTCAAGCGAATCTTCCATAATACTTGACATGGCTTTGCCAATAATTGTCAAGGCAATCCCAATTTGCTTTTGTTGGTAAGCAACACTCTTGTCCCTATTTTTCCCACTTTCAGAGATTCCCGCAGCAACTTCTTCGTTAAGAACTGGAGCATCCAGCAATTTGCAATTTTCCGGCAACAAAATTGTTTTGCTAATTTCATCTTTTTCTAGTTTTGACAACCCATGTGTGAGAATATAATTCCATCTCTTGCTGATGTTTTCATTAATTTGGCCTTCATATGATTTGTTGTCGACATAATCTTGGCCCAGTGCTTTCAGCAACTCCTCACTCGGCTCAGGTGCTGTCAGTGGAGGATCTTCCACCTGTTGATTCGACTTTTCTTGCTCTGGGTCTGGGGTATCTTGTGGGTTCTCCTTAGGAATCTGAGCCGTATCTTCCAGATCCGAATTAGCGCCGGTAAAATCATCTGAAACGGGGAGGCACATTAAATGGTTTATAAACATAATGCCATATCTCGTATGGGATTATTTATGGGATTGGTATCTCGTACCAAAATTACTATTTTACATCAAAGTTGGTATCGCGTACCAAAGTTGATCTTCGTGTTTAAAGTATCTCGTACCAACACGGAACGTAAGTGGTTAAAAGCTCGCAGTATTTATTCTTCAAAGGTTTGAGGTTAAGATTTTTCACAATCACACTTATTCACCATCTACTTACTTTCTTTATCTTGATCATGTGGTGTATCTGAGTAACACATCAGCGGGCTCCGTTCCCGCACGGGGCTTCGGGACCTGCGCTGTCGCGAGCGATTGCGGCTGCGCACACGGCTTCGACTGCGTTCGCGTGTACGATCACGTTTTCGACGAAGTCTTTTAATTTTATTAGCGTAATAATCTAGTTTTCTCAATAGTTTTTCTTCATCCATTACAATTTCCTATTAGTTTTGCAAATTCGGAAATATCCACGATGTCGTTAGTATGCGCGAAAAAGAAGTGTCAAATCGGGGTGACCAGGACAAAGACATTATTTTTTGTTTTTGGTTATAGACTCTCAAAACTGCGATGTCAATGAATAGTGAAAAGGAAACTACACTGTTATCAATTATATTTCAGATCACCGTGAAATAAAATAACTTCATCCATGCTAAAAAACCGTACGCATTTCGACTTCCCCCTCAATCTCGCAGTAATTCAAACAAAACATCGTCGTTGGGGACCGCGGACAAGTGCAGTGTAAATTAACCCCAGCCAGACTAGCCTTTGTGAGATGAATGGGGACACATGTGAGTTTTTTCCGTGCCCCAACCATGGGGCCCGCGGAGCCAAAGCTTAAGACACGAGGGTCCCGACACAATGGTTCCCACAATAATTTTACTAATATTATTTATTGCCCATAGGGATTTTTTTGGGGTTTGGCGGCATTGTTGCGGAATTAGTTGTTTCTGATAGAAATTACGTTTTATTTCATTTAATGTTTATCGGTATTGAGGCTATTGTATCCGAGTCAATGTTAAGTCTTTGTCACGTTTGTTTGCTTTAATATTAGTCGAATTGGTTACTTAATGGGGCTTTACTATAGAATTTCACGAAGATAAAATAATAAACGTCTATGTATTTAATTGATTTAAAATAGCGAATACAGATAGTTTATACATCTTTACATTCAGATAAAATGGCAGTCATTTAACAGTACAACCCCTCCGTCCGTTTCGTATCATATTTAACAGATGTGCTAAATTTTCGGTTCAAGATCAATAATTTCGATTACATATTATTATTATTGTTACGTTACCTATTAACAGCGACATTTGTGAAACATACTTTGATCTAAATAGGTATAACATCGCGTATTAAACGTCATTATAATATGCGAGACGGCGTTGCTCAAAATGTGTAAACGCGATACAAATACATTTTACTTCAACTTTCTTTTCAGCTCAGTTTTTAACATGGAATAATACGTAGAGGTAAGCATATTTTTGAACACGCACTCGACACGTAAAATGAATAAGGAAATATTTCAGGTTCGGCGAAATTTTATGGTTAAAGTTTACATTGAACGACTGAACTTTCCCAGCTTGTCGGCCTCACGTAGCTTACGCACTAAAAAATAACTCCATTTTGCATACTGATTAGTCACCTGATGAATTTCGTGTTTTTTTTGGTTGTGGCCGTAACCAATAGTCTATTTAGATGACAGCTATACGTACAGAACAGAATGCTCCCTACATTTGATCAGTTTGGTTTATTTTGAATTCAAATTGCCTCTACAATTACGCTTCAAACTTGGATCATTTCAAGTCCATTAAGTCCCATTGCTAGAGGCAAAAGTTTTCTCTCACGTTAGGAGAAAGAATGAAATAAATAAAGTTTTCATAGTGATACAAACTTAATCACCTCCGACGTACCCCAATTATTTAGTAGACTTACTTTACACGTAATATACTTAAAAGCCGTGGTAGCTTAGTGGTTTGATCTATGGCCTTTCAAACAGAAGGCCGTGGGTTCGAGGCCCGGCCGGCTCGTACCTCTGAGTTTTTCAGAATTCATGTGCGAAATTAGGTACATTAGTTTTACTGAGCTTTTCGGTGAAGGAAAACATCGCGAGGTAACCCGCAACTCCTGCGAAGCAATTCAATGGCATGAAGTTCCCAATCCGCACTGTGGGCTCGCGTGGAAACTATGGCCCAAGCCCTCTTATTGTAAGAAGAAGCCTGTGCCCAGCTGTGGGACGTAAAAAAAGGGTAAATGATGACTAAAATCAGGAGTTCAATGGATAGTATTGATCCGGCTCGTCGTGTAAACCGTACATCTACCAGTCCGATACCGCCTCCGGCACAGCCGCCGGACAGCAATTGCCGTATAACGCAGCGAGAGTGTCACGCTGCAGGCAAATGACATTCCATATAAAATACTGTAAAATACATACTACAAAGCGGTAATTACAGTAAGTCGTTCGCCGCATGCTGCATGCGGCGACCGCAAAAGTGTAAAGAACACGGTAGTATTAGATAGTAAGTATAAGTTTGGCGACCGTGTTAGGTGACCGCGTTAGGTGAAGGACTCAGTGTAATCGCCGCTTTACTATTAACTGTATTCGGGGTACGAGTTTTTACCAAGAATGGAGTAAACGTTATCGAATGGCCATCGAGAGAACTTGTATGATGTTTGAAATAGCGCCTCCCGGGAGCGTATTTGGTACAACTTTAGTATTTTCTTAGCGACATTAGCGACACGATAAAGTACTCGATTTTTGGTGTGAAATCGTGCTCGGTCTACTGTGTTGTTAAGGCGATACTTTTGGTGGCTGAGTTTATTCTCTCAAGCGGGACAAAGCTATCCAGTAACGCGTGTGTCAATAAGAGAGAGAGAGAGAGAGCTACCTAGTCAAAATGCGCTCAAAGTGCGTATTAAGCGCTAAAGCGTTTAAAATTTCTCTGGGTAAGGAACTAAAGTATTGATATGATTTTTTTGTAACTAAAACGTAGAACCAATAATTACTTTTCGTTTCGTACATTCGCAGTTACAAAAAAAATTCTCACTCCGTTTCAGAAACGATGAGAGCCGACGCCCCTGCCTTACTTTAAAAAAAAATTTCGATCGAGGACTTAGATTACCTACAATCATGTTCATTTCTTTGAGGTGGTACTTAAAGACGTACAGAATCTTTATTTCAAATATTAAACGAGATATTCAGAATCTCTATATTTTCCCCTAAAACAGGAAAATTAACTGACTTCAAAATTATACTTAAATGAAATTAAAACTAACGAGCCAATTTTGATAAATATGGAACCACCTCGGAAGTGTACACTTTTAAATAACAAGAAACTAACCGGTTGATAAACATTAAATTATTTCACTATTTTATGTTAAAAACCTACTGAAGGTTTTATTATGATCTCGTGGGATGAAAAAAAGAACGATAAAGCTTATTATTATTATGTGCTATACTTATAAAGCTAAGCTAAATGAATAAAACCAGAAATCTCTGTCCAAAGAAAACTTTCTGCAAAATCGCCAACTAGGGTCGAATTCAACTACAGTTTGCGCCATCTAGGTATCTTAAACACTGCCCAGGCTACAATTTACCTAGCTCGTATTTTTATCACATAATCCCGGGTAAATATATATGTCCCAGGGATATAATAAATCCCAGGGTAGGCTAGAATTTAAGGTTCGGGTAAGAAGGCTCAAATCGAACGCTTTGATACAAGTTGTGTTGCCGAATTATATTATATCTTCGAATTAAGCGACTCATATAATATTGATCGAATTTCACTTGTGAAGTTCGTTTGATCACATAAAAGTTCTTAGAAAATGGTAGTTTTATCTTAAACTTATTTTATGCTACCCTGTCTTGTAAGTATCTTTCACCTTTAACTACTTAGGTACTTGGGGAAAGATCTAAAAATTTGTATAAGACTGTGTCTCAAAAAATTGTCCCGTCAGAAGATATTTGAGACCCCTGAATGCATACGTTTTCTTGACACCAGTAAATTTCGGACCTATGCATGCAGTAGGTTTCAAGTATTTCCTGACAGGACCACTTTCTGATTTTTTTATATATTGATGCATTAATTAGCCATAGCCACCACTCTCAGCGTGTGCTGGAAAACCTGAGATTCTTCATATATCTGTGTACCTACACGTAAGTATCTATCTTTACTGATTTTGTTTGCACAGCGGTCAGATGTATGTAGATATTCTCATCTGATTAAAAGGTCCGCATAATTGTATCCAATTTCGAAAGCAAATGATAACGGTTTTACCTTTGCTGTGACAACACACACGCAAAGCAGAGTTCAAAGAAAAGACAGAGAGAAGTTCAAAGAAAGAAATTCGAAATCTTGCACAATATTAGCGAGGCACGCAAGCCACTTTAGTCTGAAGTAAGTACATCGCTTTCAGGACAATATCAAGACGTAGGAATTCCCGCAAAAAATGTTCCCTAAAAAAGAAAACGTCTGTCAACTCGCTACCTCCTCACCTTTCTAAGTCCTTTCGGTATTTTCGGTAAAAAGATCTCGAACTAAATATTCATACAGCGAGAAATACGGGATACAACTTTCTTATTTAGCTCCCAGCGGATACACCAATCGTTCTGTAGCACTTAGCTCTATGCCGGAGTTGTCTTTTCTTTAGCTTGTCTATACTCTACATTTTTTCTGCGACTTATCGAGGAGGGCAAAGAGTAATGCCGTACAGCAGTCTGTCATGCCAAAAGTTACGATTCTGCAAACTCACTCATACATATCAAAACAAAACCATCATACACATGCCAAACTTAAGCAGTCAACTAAAAAAATCTCATGACCATTAAGCCTGTTTCGTTTTTTTCGTTTTGAAGGCGCTACCATCTCCTGTCCTAAGTGCTCTGTTCCGCAGGCTAGGTAGAATCGTAAAGAAAAAAATACCTATGCATTGTTAACTCCCTGAGAGATTGGGATGGAGATCTTTTTGATATGCGATTGGCTCAGAAAGTCATAACTAACCTCGTCTCTGGAATTTAAAGGAGCCTCGGTTCCGATGGGTGATTCAATTTCAGAGTATTCCGCGTTTTACCCAAATTTTATGCTGCGTGTGTGTTTATCGAGATTTGTGTTTTCTCGCAGAGATGAAACGAATTTGAGAATTTTGTCTTTGATTGAGGAGCCTTTGAAGACAATTGTAATGGAAATAACTTAATGCTTAAAAGTTTGCAGGTATTAATGACACTGTTACTGTAGAATTCCTTAAGAAAGAATATTCAATGACAGCTGTGAAT
This sequence comes from Clepsis dumicolana, assembly GCA_963691665.1. Lineage (NCBI taxonomy): Eukaryota > Metazoa > Arthropoda > Insecta > Lepidoptera > Tortricidae > Clepsis > Clepsis dumicolana. The sequence continues at coordinate 4,389,439 of OY829517.1, forward strand.
GAAAGACGACCATGCCTCAAAGTCGACGCCCAAGGAAGGTATTTGTCGGAACACGGAGCGGACGCTGCAATGGCGTCAACATTCGAGACGACGCCTGTGAATGCGCCTAATACATTTCTTAGAATAGAGACTAGACAAAACTACTTATTTTCTACTCAGTGACCAGGACCACACGTGTAAGGTAAGGCATGCAGGTATGTAAGTATGGAAATTATTGGTGTGTGGGGCTTTCCATGAAAATGTAGGTGTCGCACAAGCTAACTGTTAGGCCCGTGCGTTCGCAGAGTAGCAAGGTGATTGGTGTTAGTTCATACCGGTATATTTCCGATACCGGACTCATTAACGGCGGGCAGGGCGGCCGTGAAAAAGTTAAAATATTTACCTTGCGCCGGCCTTACGAAACACGGTTATTTTGGTGCAGCGGCGGGTTTGCGCGGCGGCGTCTTATGTTTTGGCCCACGTTCAGCCGGGCCCTGCTTGTAATGACTCTCCGATTCGCTTTTGTTTGTTGCTCGGGAAGCTGGAGTTAAGGTCTATATTAAAAAAATCGTGTTTCATTCAAGCTTGTTTCGTGCCGACTGTGCTTTTTGTTGACTGTCATGGAGTTTACATAATCCCATACCAAATTGCAAGTCGATGCAATTAACAGTTGAAGATTTCCCTCCTACGGAGACGATACAGGCCGGACCATCAGAATTTCACTTCCAGTCCTTTCCTTTCACTTGATTGTATTGTCACCGGACTTACGTAAGTGTTCCAAATTTTAGCTCAATGGGATGTCAACAAATGGTCGAAAAGTGGTTTGCAAATTTTGAAGCGGACAACATAGCAATAACTTACATACGAACAAAGCAAGTTAAACAAATGCATGTAAAATTAATTCTACAAAGGCAACATGATAATCGGATATTCTCCTCGAAGTAATAGGGTGAAAAGGTTAAAGGATGAATGAACATCAACTTCTGTCATAATTACACAACCTTTTCTTTTCGCTCTACCTTCACTGGCTCTACCTTTATTATTTATCATTACCTACAGCTAAGGAGTGAAATTATCTGCCTGTGTCTGTTTTCCCTGAATACTACAATCTGCCCCTCTAGCACGGTAAGGTTTATCCAATGATATTACATATAAAAAAACCGGGCAAGAGCATGTCGGACACGCCCAGAATAGGGTTCCTAAGCCGTTACGAAAAAGCCCTGGCATAGATACCTAATTTTAAAGATATTTTCATCACACCTATTCAATACCAGTGTTAGCAGAGCCCTAATCCTAAGCAAACTGTACGCAGTGTGGGGTCAATTATATCAGTTACAGACATAGACAAACATAATTTACTGTTTTTTGCAAACCTGTAACGCCTTAAACTGTTACTGTCATAAGATTGATTTTTGCCTGGCCCGTGGAAAGGTTTTTCTACTCATCTACGCCTACAGCCTAGTGTAAAAAAAAACTTACCTTGTTTTTGTGACTGCGAGTATTACCAACACTGCTAGCCGTTGGGAATACTTAAGGGCACCCTCATTTCCCAATTCTATTGTAATACCTATGCTTTTGCGAAAAATGTGAGCATTAGGTAGAATCGTGTTAAATTACGCGAGGAAAATTAATGTTTGCTGTCGCGTGGCAAAGTGGAATAAATCGAGTCGGGATATGACCTCGGTTATTTCATACAGCTGTTTTACGCCATCTTGGATTATCACAGGTGGGCCAACCTGAAGAAGATTGTATGTTGAATTTTTTTTAATAGCGACTACTTAATTATCTGGACGTCTTGTTTCTGGATAGTCATAGAGTATAGTGTATAGGTCCTCGTATTTGAACTAAAGGTTAGATAAGTAGTTCTTGATGAGTAGACAACGTTGAGGAGTGTGCAGGTTTTCTCACAATGTTTCCCTTCACCGAAACGCTCATTATTCCGAACATAAATAAAAAAAAAACTCAGTGGTGTACCCCGGGGCTCGAACCCACGACCATGGTCAAACCATCCTATTATCTACTAGGCACTACTTTTTCTTTAAACAGGAAATAAAATAAAATAAGCAAAGTCACATTCTACTAGCTACTATTTAGGCATTAATACAATCGCTGTATTATCTTACGATTTAAATAAACCTATTTAGTTCTTTTCACTCTTCTATTGTACTGGTCCTTCGAACCGGATTTCGTACACATACAATACAGTCGATATTTAAAAGGGGTGGCTATCCTTGGCTATTTATATTCAGCCCTTTTTATTAAGAAAAGTAGATTCAAATTATGTTATTCAGAAACTTACAGAAAAGTATAGGTTAGGGTCAAGGGAACGTTTAACAGCTGTTCGTTATTGTTAAGGCCGCTATTAACATATTACTCACTATGTATTTTTGATTTAACCTCGGTTCAAAAGAATATGAATACATAATTGAAGTTTGATTTGTTTGGGTAGATAATCTGGTTTTACTGTTTACCTACGTTCTTTCGACCCTTTGTCTGCTACCTACGTTTTGCTGTACCTGTCTAACTTAGGTCTAACATATATACATATTCATGACTTGTGTTCCAGAAATTCCATGATCTGTTCAACAACTTATAACAGTATAATGAAGCAGATAGTCTTAACCTCTTCTGACAATTCTTGACATAATGGCTCCAAACATTCTAAAGCCATTATAGAACCGCGAACCGCTTCTCCACTTTAAACCGTAAACAATAAATCCCCCTTATAATTAATTAAGGCACGCGGATCTTTCAAAATAACCGGCCAGTTTGATAGCGGCCAGTAATCTCCGAAAATACAATCTAGCCCTACAACGACAGGGTCGTAACCGCAACATAAACTGAGCATCGCCAGCTTCACGGCTGTAGTCCTAACTCGGAGTTTGGGACCATATCATTTTAACCTGCTAGTGCAATGAATGCAATTATGAAGACATAGCTGGTTGCATGTAGCTATCTCTGTTTGTCCTGTGTGTTTTATAATGTTTGACGCCCGCGCGGTTTCAACGTAATTCTACGTCAGTTAGTGTGTTATCGCCACGCGGAGCAGACGTACTTTGGCGCGAGTTTTAAAGCAAATATTTCGTATTTACAAACTTTATCGTGCTTGTTTTGATAACGGAGTATAAGCGTACGTGTACGGATGATCAGTGGAGGATTCCAAGTTGGCAGTTTGTTTCGTTTGTTTTAGTTAGTGTGGTGTAACCTTGTGTTTATTTGTGCGGGAAGTGATGTAAGACCAGGTTCTGGTTGGAGTCCCGATGGACGGCTGCTGAACCAGTAAGATGCACACTTCTGTGATGATGGTGAGTGATAAAAAATTCTTTAAAAACCAAAGAAATTCGAGTGGTTCGAGTTCCTATTAGACCTGATCACGGGGTCGAATTTTGAATCCCAACCGGTGCATGAAATTCTCATGCCTATGATATGAAATACGAATGCCCCCACGCACTAGTAAACGAGATCACTGAGTGACTTCTTGACCACTGGCAGTGACAGCTAACCTCTATGTACTATGTTGACATGCTTGTCTATGACAGAAACGCAAATCAGCTGCATGTTAGTAGACGGGTATGGCATTAAAAAAATAAGGCTTTTGGCAAATAGTGATATCAGTATCATGCATGAGACTTTAGTCACCAATTGATATTCAAAAATCGACCCCCAGGTCCAAAAGTAAATTTTGCCGAAAATATTTTTGAAATTTAGTTTTCTAGCTACCTATCTTAGTGGATCACCAGATTCTGATGGTAAGTGATCGAGATCACCGCTGCCTGTAAACACTCAGCAGATTAGGGCAGGCAGGTCTCTGCGTTGCTAGCTCAGGGAGCAGCCAGGGTGGTCAGATATTTCCACAGAACAGTTTGAGCACTGTTTACTTTGGAAAAGAAATCGTACCTACTTAACTACCTTACTCAATCAAGGTTTAAATCATGTAAATTCAATGTAACCCTACTAATATTAAAAATGTTTTTTTTTAATGCTTAGATAGGTATTTGACAAGTAAATAAGTAAGTAAACACTTTATTGTACAAAAACGGGATAAAACACAGGTTACCAACAGTCAAATGCGACTACAAATGCGGACTTATCCCTTTAAGGGATCTCTACCAGCCAACCTTTGAGTGGTGGAGGGATATTTAGATACCGTTTAGATATTTGGATGTCAGTTAGGTTAGGTCAGTTAGGTGGATGTCACTTAGGTCCCAATAATTAGTTCAAAAGAAAAATGTTTCTTACCCCTGAAACGTCTAATTATGACAGCTGTCAGAATTCCGCGCAATTGAAAATCAGAGTTTAAATAATTGATTGAATTATTATTACTTGAGCTAGTAAATAATACATTTACGAGCATGAACGCAATTAAAGTACTTAATGCGTATAATGCCGTTGTTAATTCTATTCAATCGAACTCTGGGGCCCTGTTCGAGTCCCTTAAGACGCAGTGTGCTCAATACTGGGTACCTACTTACAATGTCGCTCATCAATAATTGTACCTACCTATGTGTGTACCCTTGCAGAATATAAAAAAAAAATATGGGTTTGTGTTTGTATCATATTCATGATATTATATGCATAATTATTAGACATTTATTTTTATTTTGTAGGTATACTTATTTTAAACTTCAAGCTTAACTTTTGCTTTTTATAGATAAGTAGGTACATATTCAAGATCATAGTTAATAAAAAGACATAGATTTATGATCGTACCGTACCTACTTATCCCTTTCGCGGTTTCGAATAACACCGCACTTTGTGTGCCAATGCCCTTATAAATTACTAGCTTTCGCCCGCGGCTTCGCTCCCGTGGCAGAACTCTCTATCCCGTGGAAATTTCGAAAAATTCCGTCTTATCCCGGCCGTACATTATAAAACTAACATCTATGCCGAATTTCACCTTTCTAGGTCCAGGGGTTTGGGCTGGGCGTTGGTCAGTCAGTCACTCAGTCAGTAAGTCAGTCAGTCAGTCAGTAAGTCAGTCAGTCAGTCAGTTAGTCAGGACTTTTCTTTTTTATATGTAGATAAACACCCTAGCGTTTGATGTAGGTACCTACTTACGTAACTTATCAAGATTAAAGAGAAGAGAGAGAGAGAGAGAGAGAAATATTTATTCACATACATTCGACACATACATAGAAAGAAAACAGTACCTACATTTAACCTAATACCTAAGTACTCTACTTACTTGCAGTCGGTTTGGTACCTACAATATTACGTACACGTTGTATAATTTTTGTCTGACAGACAATTCACCATAACAATGTAGTTATGAGTCGGTAACGAGTGGGTAATTGTTTAAATTAACGCCCATTCAGGTGCAAGGTCGCTCCCATGGTAGTTGTAGTTATACAGTCAGCAGCAAACATAGCTGAACAACCAAAGCGGTCATAATTATAGGCAAGTCTCTATTGCTATGGTTGTAAGAGCTTGAGTGCGTTGCGAACTCGGGTTAGTAAGCTACTTGTGCTGATAGGTGTAATTGAGTGCAAACTTATCTGACCCAGTGGTGAAAACGGGAATTAATGCCGCGACCGTGGAAATGTACGTTTAGCGGCAAGACTTTGTTCGCCAACAGCGCCGCCGTCACCCGGTCAGAATAAGTTTGTAAAGGTATACATCGTAACCATAGACAATTGAGTGAAAAAGGTAATAAATAGAAAGTGACATTCATTGTTTTAATTTTAAACATGATGTAGTAGCAGGTGGCAAGATCGAAATTGGAATGTCCTTTTAATGGCAGTTAACGTTAAAAAAACTGTACCTAAGTAAAATGGTCTGAGATAAAAATAAAAAGACGGTTAATCATAAATAGCTAATTTATGTCCAAAAACAAAAACCTAGCTTTCAATTTTATTAGGCCAGCTGGAGGTACTGACTCAACGTTTGACTTAAAAGTTCTTAACCGTTACAAATTTCCAACGTTTAATTTAAGTGTATTACTTTCCCTACATGCAACGACTAAACAACGCCAGATACATCAGCCAATAAAAAAACTACCACCTCGCGTGTCCATAATTTACTATCAATAAATACCTAATTAAGCAAAAAGAAAACTGCACACTTAATGTCATTGAGTTAATTACATCGTCAATCAATTAGCAGGTTGTTAACCCGGAAAATCGCAAAAACTTTTTATCAATTATTTCTTCTACATCACCACGGCACTGTACACCTAAAGTTACAACTTATCAATTACATTTGAACCTTATTTGTGTGAGAGCAAGGTTTAAAACAAGAGGTTTGTAGTAGGGCCTCACTAAAATAATGTAATGAGTATTTTCTAACAGGCAAACCTTGTCTCGTTGCTAATAACAATAGTAGTTTTTTGTCCGTCCTAACGTCTGAAGGCCCAAGGTCTACTAATAGTTAAGGCAAGGGCGATAAGTGTTTTTGTAGCGGAACTTTTTACTTACATTCCGATCGGGTTTGCTTTTTGTATGCGTTTTAGGATAATCCTATAAAACGGTTATTAAGTAATTTAGTGATTGCAAACGTTCTTGTCCTTTACCTTAAAAAATGTGTCTGAGGCTGGTGGCATCTTGCTTGTTAAGTCTGGCAAGCAGTAGCGCCGACGTTTCGGTAAAGTTTTTTTTAATTGCTTCTGTAGGACTACAACAGCGTCAAAGTTGAATGCTACAGGTGATATTGATCGGTGTCCAAATGACGTTTACTCCGCTATCTGTATGTTATCTGCAGATACGGTCTTGACAGTAGGACTCAACTGTCAAAAGAAGTCAATCGAGAAAATTTTTTGCTTATTATAGCGTTTTTTACGGAATAGTGAAGAAAAACAATAGATCACCGCTTGACCTAATGGTGATACGGTTATTACACTTCTGTAATTTCTACGTCGTGGTTTTAGGTTAGAAATTAACATGACAGCTGTCAAACCAGAATTTAAGTATATCATTTATCATCGTTGCCTTCCGGGTCTTCCGTAGAGGCATCTTTGTATGTATGAATACAAAATACATACATTATCAATCGTGATTTATTTATTTACCTTCTCACAAGTCAGCAAAAGCACTCACACGGGAATCGAACCTGTATATTGGAGTACTAGGCGTACTAGGAAGGAACGCAGGGGTGACTATTCGGCAATATCGCAGAAAAGCAAAAGCAATATGTTTAGAGTCGCTCTAACGAGTACAGTGCCCTAAGCACGACTTGTCGAATCCTGCGTTACGTTACGGTTATCGTATCGAGATCGAGAAATCTCATACTAAATTTTAGTTCCAAATACGCTCACGGGCGGGCGCTGTTCCAAACGTCATACAAACTCGTTATAGTTTACTATTCGATTTTACGTGACGCAGGATTCGAAAAGTCGTGCTTAGGGCACTGACCACGCCGTAGTATACCTGGGGCCTGTTTCATAACGACTTGTAACTTGTATTACAAACGGAAACCTCATATCAACTCTTTTTATTTTTTTATTGGAAAGAGACTTCCGCTTGTATTACAGTTTATACGTTTTGTTTTGCAAGTAACCACTTCATTGTACAGAAAATAAAGAAATAAAGACAAGTTACAAACAAAGAGATAAAGAAGTATGTACATAGCGGACTTATCCCTTTATGGGATACCAGCCAACCCTAGAGTGTTTTTGTTTGTAGATCGAATTGCCATTGTAAATTGACATTTGTAATGTTGCTGAAATGACCTGGCCTGCATTCTCATTTTTTTCTCTGATGTTTTATCAAAAACGTATCGCTTCCATATCACTTAAATAGTATCGAATAGACCCCCAAAAGGACGCTGGAATAAAATTGATACAGCCAAACGTAATATCGTGTCGGCGATAAAAATATGTAATATGTAGCCCGAGAGACCGTCTCTGTGAAGTTAGCATATCAAGTGCCAGCATATCACAAAAAAACAGGAGTTCTGTTCGCATGCAGCATAGTTCTATAGTTCCTGATACTTTTTAGAAATAGTTCTGGCTATTTTCCTTGAAATTTTTAATTTTCAATTTTTGACATAATGATATGCTAACTTCCAAGTCAAAATCCCAGCATATCAAAAATTAAACCGAGCTCTCTTCGCATGCAGCATAGTTCTATAGTTCCTCATACTTTTTAGAAATAGTTCTGGCGATTTTCCTTGAAATTTTTAATTTTTCAATTTTTGACATAATGATATGCTAACTTCCAAGTCAAAATCCCAGCATATCAAAAAATAAGTTGAGTACGGTTCGCATGCAGCATAGTTCTATAGTTCCTGATACTTTTTAGAAATAGTTCTGGCGATTTTCCTTGTTTTTTTTTTATTTCTGTTTTTGACATAATGATACGCTAACTTCCGTGATGATATGCTGTGCCACCAGGGTGAGTTCCAAGCTCGCTTTTGGTCTCAAACGATAGATATGGTGTTCTAGTCAATAGTTCTAAGGAGTAGCGACGCGAACCGCGTAGGAACTCTTTGCTAGGTAATTTGAAATTAGGAACTTACTTCAGTATATCAAAATAGATACAGTGAAATCTAGGTATGTTCCTTTTTTAAATCGGTTAAAAATATTCAAAAAATTTAAAAAGCATACAATGGACTACCCGGTAGGGTATTGGGAGGTAGGGTATACTAATACATATATTATCATGTATATTTTAAATTGTTGTTTTTCTTATGTATTTTTCTGTATACTTTTAATTTTCCAGCGCTTTGGTTTTGTTACTGTCATGCTGTTTAATTTTTGGTAAGATACCTAAATAAATTAAATAAATAAACGTATAGACTATCAAATAATTATGTACAATAACATAAAGAAAAAAAATATGTCGCTCGACGAGATAAAACATCTCATGTCCGAGTATTTCGCACCACGTTCTTGTAACTGAGCGGACAACACGTTGGACCTGACTTTAAAAATGTCTCTCGAAATGAACTTTACTGTCATCGAGTAAAGTACACTATACAGATGACGAAATTGCAGTCTGAAAAATACACGCGTTTTCTAGCTTATCTCTGTTCTGTTGACGTTGAAAATTCTTTCTTCGACTTTCCAAATTTATCCAGCTCTCCTCCGCAAGTTTAGCCACTTTAGATAACTGTAGGGCTAGTACAACTAGCCGCGACTTTGTCGCGCGAGATTATATTACCCGTCCCGTTGTATTCTGAGTGACAGAAAAGGACGGGCAATTGTTCTCGCGCGAGATAGAAGTCGCACTCTTAGTTGTGTTAGACCTACCGACCGAATGCTTTTACGAGATGTAGTCTACGCTACGACTACGAGTAGGTATTTACAAGTGAGTTAACTTGTGATGTGAAGTAATTTTTTGCTTGTTTATTTTGGATCTTTTACTATTTACGAGTACAATAGGTGAACCTTCCAAGTTTGTTAACTTAATTTCGATAATTCTCAACGTCCTTGTCACCATCATTACTTAACACACATTTTACTTACATGAATGTTGACATTAATATTACAGAAACTGACATGACCTGACATAAATAGTCACGGTAGTAAACGTTGATGCAAAGTGCCATGTCCCTGCAAAACTCAGGAGCGGACCGAGAATCTCACTTGGTGACTAAATTATTATCCATGACATTGATATCGCTATTGGCCAAAACCCTTATTTTTGAATGTCATACTCGTCTATTAACATGCAGCTAATTAGCGTTTCTGTCATAGACAAGCATGTCAACAAAGGATTGAGGTCAGCTTCGACTGCCAGTGGTCAGGAAGTCACTCAGTGATCTCGTTTACGAGTGGGTGGGGGCATTCGTATTTGATATCATAGGCATGAGAATTTTAGTCACCGGCGAGATTAAAAAATACGAACTTATTAGAAATCAGTGAATTTAGTCCACGAGTGGTATTCAAAAATCGACCCCCTTGTATCTATAACACTAGTTACTTGGGGGCTACCAAATTTGTTAACAACGAACCATGATATAATTTGTTAAATTCACAGTGAATCAATGGGGTCAATTAGGGCTGGGGGTCCTTTAAATCCAAGGGGCCCGGGGTGCAGCCCAAAAAGCCCATATTTAGATCGGGCTCTGATAAGAGTACCTAGTATTAGTGTCAGATAAATACTTTATTTACATAATAAAAGCAATTTACAAAGACATTAAATCTTAGCTTAAACTAAATAAACTACAACTTAAAACTAAATTAAATATAAATAAGGCCCCCGTGGCATAGTGCCCAAAAGGCTGGCAGCGTTGCCTCGCTGAATAGCGATGCTGATTCTTTGAGAGAGAAAACTGCCAGCCCTTTAGTGTTAGTTAAAAAAAATTGTTGAATAGCGTAATTCTCTAATAAAAAAATCTGTACTTCTATTCAGGTTTTTTTCAACTAACGAAGAAATCTTTGAAATGAGAAACGAGGGTAATAAGTTCGATTCTTAATAGAATTAAGAATCCAACCAAACCAGTCCATCCATTGATCTCGAGTGCAGATCGAGAGCTGACGAGACCATAAGATTTATCGGAATCGCGGTCACGGTCAGACTGTTGCATTGATTGGTCAAACCTTCATTTGCAGTAAGCGATTAGCTTTTGTTTTTCGATTCTTTTGCTCCATAGTGCATGGTATTATCACAGTGTAAATAGCTTATACCTACCAGTGGTCCGACGCCTTTGATGTTTGCGTAAATGCCGACACTGCAACCGCATGTCCAAAGCACCAAGGAGGGTGAAAGTTCCTAACTAATCGGGCATTGGCGGCGTATGCAAGGGGGCTCGCCCCGCACCCCGCACCCCCCCGCACGATTGACCAGTCTAGAGTCCTTCGTCGGACGACTGTATAGACTGTGGTATTATGTACAAAAATGTTATATTTGCTACGTAAAGAAAGTGTGACCTACATTGAGATTTACTAAAGATTAGAAGAAATCTGTGGGTAGCTTAGTGGTTTGACTTGGTCTCATCATTATCTTGGTCATCGTCTTTCAGCTTTTTGGTGAAGGGAAACGTGTATACAATTCAATGGTGTGTGTGCAGTTCCCGATGCGCACTTTGTCCTCGTGGGAACTAAACCCCAAGCCCTCTCATTTTGACCTATGGTCATAAAATGCCATGAGGAATCACGAATGTGCTCTATCCACGTGGATCTTGCTCCTATTCTTCTTCAAATGCCTCTCCATTACTGAAGGTCGGCAGTCAGTTTCCGAAATTTTTCTTTTACACAAGCTAGCCGGGGTGTTATCCTCTAAAGGGTCAAATTAGCTTAAAATTTTACACTTTTCGACGCTGAAACAACCGTGAATGCAACACTGTCACCTTAGCGGATAACATCCCAGTTGTTCCATTGCCTTACGTTACGAAACCGTGACTCTTCCCTTCTTCCATCAGATTCCCAGCCACTTCAGTATGCTCCAACATACCATGAGCCTGTTAGCAATTTTGTCTTATGAAAAATATACCTGTGATTGTTTACAAACTCGTTGTTAGTGATTGTCAATGTTAATGTGACAGCATTCCAAAGTGTCCCAGCAAAGAATGTTCGCGATCGATTATGCTATTTAGAAAAACTGTGCCGGACACTCACAACACTTAATTTAGTCTAATGTACTAGCGAACCAACTGAATCCTGACCCACTGTGGAACCTTTTCGTAGAAATTTTCACGGTGATATCGCATTGTCTGATAATTAATATCGTTGCAACACTTACTTCGACTGTACAGTACATACCATGTGTGGTAGGTACACTGGACACTAAACTGCCCGATCCTGTCGCACGCATGTTTATACAATGAAAATAAAATGATGGGAATGAATTTAAAACACGTTGTCCAATACGCCCGAGCTTGGGGAACGGCGGCAATATCATGAATCAAGGGAATCACCTGCAATTTATTTACACGTAAATTCTATTTATATTTAAGTGCGGGATCAATTCAAACGACGATTCGAAAATATGACGGCTGATAAAAAAATATAAACTTTTTCGGCCGTTCAAAGACAGAGACCGACTATTTGGTAAAAGTACCTACCTACTTAATAAATGTCCTTTTTTGATATTTTGGATTAATTCTCAAACTGTGCAGCTTGTAAAAAGTAACTACCTATTCTCCTCCGTACTCCGTGCAAGGCAACTACAAAACTTTCATAGATGTAGGTACTAGTAGCTGTCTTGTACATCATCATCATCATGTCAGCCGAAAGACGTCCACTGCTGAACATAAGCCTCCCCCAAGGCTCTCCACTCTGACCGGTCGTGTGCCTTCCGCATCCACCGCGGTCCCGCGATCTTTACTAGGTCGTTGCTCTATCTTGTTGGAGGCCTACCGACAGCTCGTCTCCCGGTCCGTGGACGCCATTCGAGAATCTTCTGACCCCATCGGCCGTCAGTTCTGCGAGCAATGTGCCCCGCCCACTGCCACTTAAGTTTCGCAATTCTTCGGGCTATGTCGGTAACTTTCGGTAATTCTGTCTTGTACGCGTCGTAGCAAAATAAGCAGGTTAATTGTTATTTATTTAGTCCATAAAGAAACTGATGACCATACATGAACTAAAAACAATAAAACTGCTAATTTCGCGAAGCGACAACTTTGGGTCCCTTTTTAAGAGCTCTGCATCTAGAATCATGTGGAATTTGGCACTGTCAAGGTTTATACGGAGACGAAATGCAGTAAGTATTTTTTTTATTTCAATACAGTTGAATTTCGACCTCTGAGCGATCAGTAGTTCTTTAAGAGTCTCCGGTTTTTTAAACCAATAATTTAAATGTCCCCGGTGAAGCATCACCTGATTAAAACAAAATAAATTACCAACAGACTTATTTAGCTACAATCACCTTTACGAAGGCCCTACCTGCAGATAGGACATTCCATTGTACAGATCGGATTCCGAGACGTCACGTGACGCCATTGCCAGGCAAGATAAGCAAACAGGTACCCATTCAGATAAACTTCGAGATAAGTGCGCTTCTGTAGAAGGTGGGAGTACTTACCTAATTGTGCGATAAGAAAAAATTGTGTTGACCGAAAGAAGTAATTAGGCTGTTGCAGACAAATACTTAAGTAAATCATTATACGCAAACGCTCGTTTTTGTTAGATTTCCGAACTGAAATGGTAAAAAAGGAACCCTTAGGCCTATCGTACATGGAGTCATTGAGCCACTAGTCGTGGCCACTAAACGCGACCACTAATAACGCGGGTGACTCCCGCAGATTGTGGCTCGAATGCGGCCACTCGAACGCTCAGTTTGCGCCGATGCTATACAAAATGCATGAAGATGCTTGTGGCCGAGTCTAGTGACCGCGACTAGTAGCTCAATGTGCGGCAGGCCTTATGATGTGACTCGTCCGTTTGACACTGATTGATAGCTGGTTATCTCTGGTCGACTTGAAATTATTTAACAGTTTTAAACGATTTGCGGTTAATTGTATTAGACATAATGAAAACGGGATATTGATTGCGATTACCTTATAGGTTTGATGAGCTCCCGATATTTCGATGCGGTTACATGCATCATGATCACGGGCAAACAATGCAATGAGCAACGGGCAATGAGTTTGCCCGTGATCATGATGCATGTAACTGCATCGAAATATCGGGAGCTTATCAAACCTATAAAATATATCGCGGTCAATATCCCGTTTTCAACGTTTAATGACTTGAAATTTGGAAAAATTTTAGATGGTGATGATATAGGTAGTTATTTTTATTGCAACAGGGACTGAAAAGGGATATTAAAATTTCAAAATGAGGTAGCCAGGTCAATCAATTGTGGAATATCGTATGAGATAGGCCTTGGGTTCCACATTTTAAAACATGCTTTTTGATATAAGTGCGGAAAGTAAATACTTCCGCACGTGTACCAAACGACGTTTCTTAATACACAAGGCCCGACTCCGCCGTCTTTCTCCACCAGCGCCTTGGAAAAGTAAAAAGCACTAGTGCGAAAAATCCAACTTTCCGCACGACACGTAGCCACAAAAGTACCACTTTTTGAGCAACTGCATCAAAAAATGAATTGTTTTTAGTTCACGAATGCGCAAAGTATTGTTTGAGTCAATCAACCAGTTGCTTTATTCTGACTGACGGTTGGTCGTGATTATGTTCTGCTAAATACGTCAGTGTGTGTAATAATAAGACAAATAAATAACAAAAAACCTCTCTGTGTGTCTGTCTTCTTAGTCTCTGTGAAGTTGGCATATCAAGTGCCAGCATATCACAAAAAAATAGGAGTTCTGTTCGCATGCAGCATAGTTCTATAGTTCCTGATACTTTTTAGAAATAGTTCTGGCGATTTTCCTTGATTTTTTTTAATTTCTGTTTTTAACATAACTGTTCTAGGGAGTTCTGGCTCAAGATTTCAAGGAAAATCGCCAGAACTATTTCTAAAAAGTATGAGGAACTATAGAACTATGCTGCATGCGAAGAGAACTCGATGAAATTTTTGATATGCTGGGATTTTTACTTGGAAGTTAGCATATCATTATGTCAAAAATTTTTAATTAAAAATTTCAAGGAATTGGTTGGAAGGTTGGAAAATTGATGAATTATTTCTAAAAAGTATCAGGAACTATAGAACTATGCTGCATGCGAATAGAACTCCTATTTTTTTGTGATATGCTGGCACTTGATATGCTAACTTCACAGAGACGTCTTCTTATCAGTAACTCTTTATTCGCTTAGATACGGCTACCGATTGAAATTTATCGAGCTGTGTTAATTGATAAAATTGCTACTTAGTTAAGAAGTTGAAAGAGACGGACAGAGCCTCAAGTGTAATTTTTGACACAATAAAACTCTTATAGCTTATAAGTAGGTATTTGACACGTTAACGCGAACGCAACTAAGGCGTATTATCGTGTCAACGACCAAAAATACGTCTCGATCGCGTTTGCGTTACGGGAGTTACGGGTGTCAAATAGTATGAGAATTGTTTGTCGTCGATTCGTGCCCATAGTAATTTATATAGACGTAAAAGCAAACGCAATGGAGACGTTTTTTTAGCCGTTGATTACACTAGACGTTCTGAGCCTCTAGTGTAATCGTCGGTCAAAAAATACGTCTCGAACGTGTTTGCGTTAAAGTGTCAAATTGTATGAGAATTTTTTGTTTGTTGTCGATACGTGCCACTAGTGGCGCTGCCAATTTGCCCATAGTAAACGTTTTTTTTAGCCGCTTATTACACTAGACGATCTAGTCCACGCGAGTTACGTAGAAATTTAATAGCAAAGAAACTCACACATGCGTGTTTACATTCTTTTATCGTGAGAGCACACTGGCTTATAGTAAGTGTAGGCAAAATGCATAGATCCGATCTTGGCCTGCCCCGCGGGAAACAATGGGTTGACATTCTACACTAAATACGCGCTAATACTAATACACGCGCGCGATCTAGTCTGTGTTTTGTGTACCCACTCGCTTGTGTGATTGTGTGAGTAGAGTACGTCGCAGTGCGATTCTGACCAGTGGTCCTCAAGATAGAGAGCCTGCATGTATCATCATCATCAAACTTAAGAGTTACACTCTTGTCGGCGGAGTTTCTTCCAATCATCTCTCCTATGACACCGGCCTTCTCCTTTATCTGGTCCATGTAGCTTCGCCTAGGATGACCTCTTCCTCTCAGTCCTTCAATTTTTCTCTCTAAAATGGTCTTAAAGAAATTGTCGTGTCGTATCAAATGTCCGATCATTTTCCCGCGCCTATTCTCTATGGTATTCAGGATAGTTCTCCTCTTATTAACCATTGATAGTACTTCCTCATTGGTCTTCCGTTCCATCCAACTTATGCCTTTCATTCTTCTCCAGCACCACATCTCAAAGCTTCCAAGCCGGCATGTAGTGTATTCTTAATCTTTTACACAATAAAATGTCTCAATTACTATGGCCACTCTAGCGGCTCGTATTGGCAAATTAGTATTCAAATAATTTTTGGCACTTTAATGCAAACGCGTTCTAGACGTTTGTTGTGATGGTGACTTAGTGTGTACACTAAGATTCATAAAATACCCAATTGGTCACTCCTTCTGACAGTTCGCTTCAAACAACTACGAAAGTGACCAGGCCCCTATGTCACCAACTTTACAATTGTCAGTTTGCAATGACAATTCGATCTACATTTTCTTTGCCGATATGAAGCGCGTTGAAACAAAAGCTCTTCAAGTCAGCAATTGACACCGAATTGTCATAATAAACTGACTTTTGTGGGGAAATAGAGGCTTGACGGCCAACTATGCCACCGCGACTACTTTCAAACGCAATTTACTAGGAACGTTACAATATAATTTACTCTGTAATATCATTGGTCTGTATGCACAAGCATTACTAAGTAATAAAATAAGAAATAAGTTTAATGCACTCCGATAACGGTAATCCATCGCACCAGTTCGGCTGTTTACGCCTGTAAATCCTTATCGGAACCGATAAGACATCGACTCGCTTTATATCGGTTTCAATGTCCTTGACGACGCCTAGTTTTTATCGATATTGACACATAACTTTATCTGATACACTTCTAAAGTCAAATATTGAAGTTCTCATAAAAGTCAATATATTTTTTAAAAGCCGTGGAAGCTGGTTTGACCTGCACACTCACGTAGCAATTCAATGGTGTATGTGAAGCTCCCAATCCGCAATGGAACCGCGTGGGAACTATAGCCAAAGCTCTGTCATTCTGAGAGTAGGGTTTGTGCCTGTGTATGGAGATGAGAATAGAAAATAGTGGCCACACATTTGTTGGGTGCCGTTGCCGCTGAGGGCTGGTGAATCTATTCAAGAAGTCCATTAAAAAAAATATCGTATATATGTAGCAATTGACACAATTTGAGCTAGTCCCAAACTAGGCAAAGCCTGTACTATGGGTACTAGACAACGGATAAACATACTCATGTAGTTAAATACATATATAATTAATACGTATCAAACATCCAAGACTCGAGAACGAACATTCGTATTCATCATACAAACATCTGCCCCGACCGGGGTTCGAACCCGCGACCTCAAGCTTCATAGTCAGGGTCTCTAACCACAAGACTATGAGGTCGTCAAAGTATACAATCGGTGTATTGTGGAAATTGGGCTACAAAGTATTATTTTTAAAGATGATCATCTGCGTCGCCGTACTCAAGAGTTTCGTAACAATGCGATTTATTTGTAATCTGGCGCAGCTATTTTAATATTGGCCTAATTAACATGCCAGCATTGTTGGACTAATTGACTAACATAAACTAGATGCACAATACCTGATGATTGAGGAGGTGTAATCGAACCACGACAGGGAACAACTGTTTTTTTGTATACAAAAAAAGGTTAATGAGCAAAAATGGGCCACCTGATGTTAAATGACCACCACTGCACACAGGTCTTTGCTTCAAGTACCTTTATGATGATGAATACAGTTATACAGTATTGTTAAATTCCTTGTAGTATTGAAAGACTCGGTCATTCCTTGTCGTTATCCATGTTCTAATTAAAAAATATATTTTTAATGCAGTTGATCAAAAAGTGGTACTTTTTGTGGCTACGTACAGTGCGGAAAGTTGGATTTTTCGCACTAGTGCTTTTTACTTTTCCAAGGTGATGATTTATGGCCTTTGGTTTTATTGTAATTTTATGCAAATGTGTGAAACGTCGTTTGGTGTGGAAGTGTCATTTTCTCCTCACGGCTCGGGCCTACACTAACTACAACTACACTGACTATTCTCTCCTTTTTCCATCACAAAGCGCTTGCTCGGGCGGATGCGCGCCGTGCGCCCGCGCATCTAAAATTAACACGTCACGTAAAAACGCGGCAACGTAAACAGTTTACATTGGGATTAACAACTGGATGAGACATGGTTTCCGTAAGCAATTAAACCGAATGGTGACCTCTCGTAAAATGGCCGATCAATGGCTGCGGAGGTAGTGATATTGAAGTTGACGTAATTTGGGATTTTTAAAAAGAACTGTTTTACATTGTCTAATTAATAATATTGTCATTTAAAATTATGTCCAAATCATGAAATCTATACCTATAAAACAGTACCGTGACTGACTTACTGACTGACAGACAACGCACAGCCTAAACCACTGGACCTAGAGACTTGAAAGGCAAACATATACCTAGAGTATCCTAGAGGTGCACTAAGAAGGGATTTTTCGAAATTCCCACGGGATAGGAAACTAGCCCACTTTGAAATATTTCACAGGGGCAAAGCCGCGGGGCATAAACTAGGTCTTAAATAATTTTCGTAGTACTTTTTCAAACAAAACCCGGTCACAAGACTAATACAAAACGTTGTTACTCAGGGAACTGTTTGTCAAATTAACATGTGCTCTTAAATGAAATTCGCACCTTGCACCGGTGAAGTACAAGGGCAATGCGTGTCTGTCTGTTTATTCACATGAACCGACTCATTTAACCTCTTTTGTTACTTATAGTTTACATACGGTGCTAAAGTTTTCACGAATACCTATCTAATATTAACAAATTATATGAGATTAACTTTTGTCTAAAAATTGCGCGCCGAGTTCCCGTACTGCCCAATGAATCAGACGAGGCAGTTATGAATATGAACTTTTAATTGGTCGCTAAATGGACGATACGGAAAATACTCGTAGCCAAGTTTTCGCGCATTTTTTGCATTTCGATTTTACCCGAAGGATTTGTTCGAAGATCAGGCAGATCCATCGTAGCCATGCACTAAACTCATATGTGTCCTCAAGATAAAGTTTAGTCTGACTTCTTTTTCATTTCCATAGGTTTTCCTGTACGCCTTGTAAGTTTTTGCGTCGATGAGTTGAGTTCAACCACGATTCCGCAAGTGATGTTACATATAACTAGTATAGGTATTCGCTAAATCGTTTTCATTATCACTTCCTGATTGAGGCTTGTAATCGACATTAAGAATCTTGATTAGCACGTTACTAGTAGAGCCCACTTAAGCTTGTTCAATTCAACATTAAGAGTAATCATCATCTTCATCAAATGCTTTTAGGTTTTTACAGTACTTCTTTCCCTTGTTGGAGACTTTTAAACTTTTAAAAAGTTTAAGTGGAAATGCACGGTTTCTGCATGGTAATTTGACAACCTACATGTACGTAGGCGACTTCATATACGAATACTTTCATACTTTTCGGTACCTCGTCCCTTGTTTGTCCAAAACTCCTACGTGTTTTACAATACACAATTAGGTACTTACATGTAAGTACATGTTATGCAAATGCAATTTTGCCTCCAGGACATTGCATACCCATTTCTTTTTATTGTCTATGGACTAATAATATCATCTCTAAGCCATTTAGATTAAGTATTATATTATAGCATTAATTCTGGGACCCTATACGTCCCTTTGTAATTCAAATATTCACAGATATTTGACCTGGAAACCCTACATCTCCTGCTCAATTAAAACGTGCCAGTAAAATAAAGTGTTCTGGTTTTGCTGTTCTAATAATTATTTTTTATACTTGTTTCTAAAATACAGTATTTTTTTTCTTTCTTAATTTTTTAATGATAGAGTGAGGTTTCTTTGTGTAATTTATCTATGGTTACGTATTGTAAGAGCTAATGTAACTTGTTTTTAGAAAAAATGACTTTGTGCCAAGTTTCTTGCGGCACATTCTTCTTGGCAATCATAGTCTTTCCGAAAGCGCTGGTAGACTCAAAAAAAAAGACGTGTAAAAGTGCATTCAACTGCCTATTTGCTGAATAAAATTTAGAATTTGAATTTGAATATTGTTTTGTTACGAGTTCAAGAACATATATCTACTTTCGACTATACATTTGCTTATACATACTGTTTATATAGATTTAACTCTACCACGTTTAAATAACTAACAATATTGCGTACACGTTTCTAACTGATTACTGCTCAAGACTTCATACTTTTCCTGTTAGTTTTCTAAGAAACACTGAAGGTTGTCTCGAACAACATAAATACATATAAAATAAAACAAGTTTTTTTACTGAAATCGCTTCTTGACCTACGTTGTGTACTCCGTACACACCTTCTGTGTGTATCTTTTGTTAGAAATATTGTTGTCATGGCAACAATACCGTTTTATGAATAAAAAGTAGTTTGTCACTTTGGTACCTTGTCGCAGTAACACACTTGTCAAACACGCATGACGCGCTGTATCTGGCTGTAGAGCGAAAAGGTACAAAAGTGACAAGCAACTTTTGAGACTGACTCTACAAACAAAGACAATGAAAAACAGAATAACATCTGTAAGCGACGTGCTCATTTTTTAAATGTATTTTAATTTGATTTTCTTTTTTTGTGTGTTGGACAGTCCAACCATTTATTAGTAGATGTTTTAGATTTAAGTAGAAGGTAGTTGTAACATTATTTTTTTTTTTTTTGAGAGTCTACCCGCGGTTATAAATGTGACGGCGCCATCTTGCAGTCCGCTGCTTACCTTGAGCCAAACCGCGCGTATTCTTTTGTATGTGCAAGTGTGATAGTAAAATCGTTTTGAAAAAGTTTTTCGTGTCTCTTTATGGAAACCACACCAACCTCGAGCACACCCAACAACATCCCAGCAGTAAAGTTTACCAAAACCAATTTCCATTTTTTTTATTGATAAGTAGGTACTTAAAAGCGAATACTTAGATATCCTGTAGGTTTATAAATCGAATAATAGGCCATTTTCAGAAATATTTCAAAAGCTAAAGCTTCACAGGTTCCATCAAAAGTCAATTCAAATATTCCAATGCTAAGAAAAACCTTGCATATCGCGTACCTCATGTATCCCGCATCGCGCGGCACATGGCCACATGCATCACTTCACTAGCGTTCGATTTCACCGCGCCCAACCGCTGCCTGCATCCACGATTCAGCCATTACTCAGCATACATCGGTTTTTATAAGCTGAGATTACGTTGATGTTACGTGTGGAATATTTAAAATAATGTTAACTATCTTAACCCCGACGCAAAAAGAAGGGTGGATGTGTGTATTCTGCGTACCTGTCTGTGGAAGCACAGCTTCTAAATGGATAGACCGATTTTTTTATCGAAAGCTAGGTTACTTAACGGCTGTGTATAAGCTTCACTGATGACCATCAAAGCAAAGAACTGTCTAAGCATCATTGAAGAAGGCATATGAAGCAAGTCATTAGGTACTAGACGACGGTATCACACCAGATCTTGGCAAGGCTTACGAGGCGGTGATTGCAGCTCCCGCGGACGTTTGAAGGCTTTGACACAATGCAGCTAATGCAAGTACTGAACTCAAAAAATGTTTTGGTATTTTTCTCTTCAATGGCGCAATAGTATAGTCGGCTCATATCTGCGGCAGTTGTATTAAGGTTGTCGAGGTAAAAAACTTGTTTTACGACATATATTACGGGTTTTATTCAATATGATTTTGCTGTGTAGGTAATTATTGGAACTAGAACAATCAATAACAGATTTTACCTTTAGTTTAGTTTTAGTTAGTAAGTATTCAGTATTTTAAATTTTAGTTTTAAGTTTTATAATGTACCTACCTCATTATAATTTATTTATTTTGATTTAATAAATTATTATCAATAACAGATTTTACACACAAAGTACGTCCTACTTAAGGGTATGCTTTACGACCACCAAACTCCTACAAGAAATGCAAAGCACTACTGTTTAAATTTAAACGCCCTGCATGCGTAGGTACAATTGTATTGATATAAATTAGAAGACCGTAGAATTTCACGTTTAGACTAAAAATCTGTATTGTCTGCCGGTATACGAGCGAACCACGGATGGCAGGAGAATGTAAAGCCTTTAGTTAGATAGTAGAGGCTTCCAAGCAGTTACATTGACACGAATTCTTGACGAGTCGCTTATCGCAGGTCACGACTTACTTGCGACTGTACACCTGTTGGATTAAATTAGTTTTGTAATTGTACTGTAATATTTGTAATTTTTACACAATATAGACTTGCGTTTGACCACAATTACGATTGATGGATAAGCGAAGATGTGATTTAAGATGAAGTCTTAACCCGAAGTGTGGCTTATGATCAACAGGTAGGTGTAATCATAATTTTAATCTTGTTATGAAGCAAAAAATTAAAATTAGAACACTATTAAACTATGATCACACCTGGCAATTTGGAAATAAAAAACTATTTCTATGCAACGGGTCAACAAATTATCATTGTCTCTATTCGGAATGCGTACAGCGGTAACAATTGCATAACGTTATTAAGAAAATTATGAAATTACACCATAACATCTGTCAAGACATAACTGCGATCTAAAATGAAAATAATCGATTTATTGATTATTTTTGTTTTTATTTTTATGAAACATTCATAGAATGAAATTCAACATACAATGACAATGCAAAGAAAAATTCGTTAAGCAGCTGGACTTGAACCAGCAACCTCGGTAATCCGTACCACGGTGGTACGGATTACCGAGGTTGCTGGTTCAAGTCCAGCTGCTTAACGAATTTTTCTTTGCATTGTCATTGTATGTTATAACTGCGATCTATCGAAATGTACAGGTTTAAGTTAAACCTGCAATAAAATACTAATCCTAAATGTAACAGGTACAGTAGGTACGTACACAAAGTAAGGTAATTATGAACTACTTTAAACTTTGCTTTCTTAAAATATACAAGACGTGTTGTCAAGTCCTTGATAAGATGCCGTGGAAATCCCGTTCCCAAGCAAATTTCCAAATATGGTAAACATAATGAGTTAAATATGGCTCTATCTAGGTTATACGCAAAGCTGTTTAAATGTTGCACTATTATCTAACAATGTGTCAAGATAAGGCTATATATTTGTAGCGAGATGACACTCCATGATTACGTTTAATATAAGTACCGAATAATATCTATTGGTCTACAATCTATGTACAATTATGATAATTATGTATTAATAATTTCGTAAACTGAAATAACATGTACATCGTTGTACGGTCGAGGAAATTAATTCCTGACCCACCATGGAACCTTTTCACAGTAAACGTCATAGTGACATCGCGTAGCTTCACAAGGAAAATCGTTATGACGTTTACTAAGGAAATGTTCTATGGTGGCTCAGGAATTAATTTCCACGACTCTACGTACGTAATAACTATTTCAATTACTAGTAATTTGAAAACAAATGACTGCTGCTTGCGAATGTCGAAAGTCTGTTGATCTTTCAATTCCACTCAGTCAATGTACAAAATGATATTCACTTCACTGTTATATACACCAGATTGCTTAGATAAATATAGTCCATCCAGAGAACTCATATGAAGAAATCCTTTGTTATTATTGAATTTGGCTATAGTTGGGCAGTCACGATCCATTTGCTTAAAAAATTATCGGACCTATCTGCTTAGTAAAAACATAAATTGAGAACTCTTACGTTTTTTACGATACTTTTTATTCAACATACAATGACAATGCAAAGAAAAATTCGTTAAGCAGCTGGACTTGAACCAGCAACCTCGGTAATCCGTACCACGCTCCACCAATTAAGCTATACTTAACGTTGGTGTACCTAACGAATTTTTCAATGCCTTGTGTCATATTTTATTTGGAAGATCTCTCCTCAGCGCCATCTATGAGTAGCTTAATCAAGCAGCTCACCCACTACGGAACTTCTACAGTTACGCATTAGTGGCAAGAGATGGAGCTATTTTCTGAATCAATGAAAATAATCGATTTATTGATTATTTTTGTTTTTATTTTTATGAAACATTCATAGAATGAAATTCAACATACAATGACAATGCAAAGAAGATGAGGAGAGATCTTCCAAATAAAATATGACACAAGGCATTGAAAAATTCGTTAGGTACACCAACGTTAAGTATAGCTTAATTGGTGGAGCGTGGTACGGATTACCGAGGTTGCTGGTTCAAGTCCAGCTGCTTAACGAATTTTTCTTTGCATTGTCATTGTATGTTGAATTTCATTCTATGAATGTTTCATAAAAATAAAAAGAAAAATAATCAATAAATCGATTATTTTCATTACTTTTTATTCAGTATTTGAATATCTATCGAATGACTGGTTATTGAGTATCTTAATCTGATTGGACAGGAGAAATCTACGCAAACGTTGATTGGCGGTGGCGGCGGAGTGTTTTCTATTTAAGTAGACGTTTAGATGTAGCAGGAATGTACTCTGCTCATTATGTTTGTGAGTTGAAGATGAAATTTTCATCACTTTCGTTAAGTAAAGTCTAATTAATTCTGACGTTTGTCACTGAAATCAAACAATGCGTGTCAACAACTTCGAAATCATCTTTATGAATTGTGCCACTCCGATGTCTTTTCAAATGAATATTTTACTGGTACCTACATTTCAGAAAATGAGAAGTGTCAATAGGCAAAAATACATCCAAGAACAAAGAAAATGGGTCGCATAATCGCATTCTAAATTACTGCTTTTGATCATATCATTAATTAATAAGTTCCACTTCTGTTTTTGAAAATAATTAGACTAATTTCATCACACAAAACACGTCGGCGGTTCGGATCTGGACCACGGCCCGCCATTTGGTGACCCCTGCTTTAGATACTGCAGTCACTAAAGATTATTAAAACGCTACAGATTGTAAAAACAACACACGTCTAGCACTACCTTTCGCAATGGGATGGAATTCACATATTTTTGGGTCACATTGCTCGCATATGAGACCACTACGCAAAACATTAATAAAACATAAACATTAATGGTTAAACTGGGTCTTTAATCTATTAACCATACCGGTTCACGTCGGGTACAGCCATTAAACCCAAAGTGTTAACCTAAATATGACTAGTTTCTCAGCTCTCGCACTGACCTATGCCTTGTGGTAAAACTGAAGTCGATATTTCATTGTCAAATAGTATTCCTCCAACAATGAATATTCAAACATGTTCCAGTTAGCATAAAGTTAGATTTTCAATGCTTGAAATGGGAAACTTGGAATATTTTAATGGTGACTATGTTTAATATTGTGCAGTTATTATAACCACGGAAATTACTTCAATCAAGCGTCCACTGCTGCAATTGAAGATGTAAATTTGTAGGTTATATTTTTTTATCATTCTTGTATAATGATAATGATACGATTTAATTTAATTGTATAATGATAAAGACATAGCTCGGGACACGTGGAGTCTTTTGGAAATTTTGGCTGCCAATAAAAGACCCGTTGTGCACGAATTGAATTTTAAAATGTGTATCGATTCTGACAAGGTTCTGCCGGAAACGGTATATCGTATTCTTTACCATACTTTCTGCCTTTGCTGTGTGAATTTATACCAGAAGTAGGTTAAATTTAACTACTTTCAAACATTACGAAGTCGTCTTATCTACATTGCAACTACTATATCTCTACCTGCCTTCCTGTCTGAACATACCTATGTATGGTTCTAAAACTGATAACGTATTGGGACTGCAGACTTCCTTCCAGACTAATTACGGCTCACTAAATGCTAAGTCAGTGGCCTAGTTAGGTAGCTAAATAATGCGCATGCATACGAGCTGACTAATTGAACGTCTAATTAAGACATTATTTTATTGACATCCTATTTGCACATATTCGACGGCCGGATAGCCTAGTGGTTAGAGACCCTATGAAGCTTGAGGTCCCGGGTTCGAATCCCGGTCGGGGCAAATGTTCGTATGATGAATACGAATGTTTATTCTTGGGCCTTGGATGTTTAATATGTATTTAAGTATGTTTATCCGTTGTCTAGTACCCATAACACAAGCTCTGCTTAATTTGGGACTAGGTCAATTGGTGTCAATAAAATTGTCCTATGATATTTATTTATTTATGAACTAAAAACAATTACTTTGCTCACCCGCGACCACATTCGATTGCGATTTTGCGTTGTGGTCGCGGGTGAGCAAAGTAATTGTTTTTAGTTCATAAATATGGGCCTTCGCAAAGTAACGCCTGATTCAATAAATAAATTATTTATTTATTTATTTTATATTAGGTAGGTATGGTTGTGGGGGTAAAATTAAATTGTGTTACATTTTAGAAGCTGTTGATTTACCCCATTTATTCATACTCCACCTGTATCGAGCTTGGTGTGACACGTGAACTTGGAGAGATTTAGTACTCTTTATGAATAATTAGGTCACTCTGTATTATTTCTACTTTTATAAAAGATTTTCATATTAAGTATACAACGAAAGGGCGAGCTCGCTAGTAAGTAAGGAATGGAATAAAACCTCATGTCCAATCGACATATTGTTAGTGTGAAAAGAAAATATGTAGTGCACGGGTTATTATTCGATCTGATTCGATCACACTTTCACTGTCCATAGCGCAGAAATTTACTCATAATATCACTTTCGCGCCCTATTGGCAAGCTTTGTGTTGAGTAAGCATCGTGAGAATCTCGATCAAC
Source organism: Clepsis dumicolana (assembly GCA_963691665.1). NCBI lineage: Eukaryota > Metazoa > Arthropoda > Insecta > Lepidoptera > Tortricidae > Clepsis > Clepsis dumicolana. Next base: position 4,415,633 of record OY829517.1, read on the forward strand.
TATTGTAGGGAGAGTGGTTAATAGAATAAGTTTTTGCCACAAAATAGTTAGCGTTAACGTCTCTATTAACGACAATTAAAGGCAGATTTAGAAAAAAATTAAAAATAAGTTTCATTTTAATTAGGTAGGTATACTTATTTACTCTTCTTGTGATGTTCTGTGATCTCGTGAAAATTACGACACATACAAAATCTACATGTAACCAGGTAAATAAGTGTACCTACCTAAGCTATCAATGTAAAACGAGCCAATTTAACGGGATATTCATTTAATTTGGTAACCTACGTCAGAATCAGAACAAGAGTCATTAAGGAAATAGTAACTCAAGATAAATTTATTGGAATAGGAAGCTTGAAAAAAACATGAATGAACTGTAATTAAAACGAGACTAGAATAAATAAATTTCTCTCGCGCCAGATGAGCTATCGGCCATCGTGTATCGCTATAATTTTGCCATTAAAAAAAAAAACTGCCGAACCTATAAGTAATCTGTATTAAAACATGCACTAGGAACTTTAATGAAATGAAAAGAGCATTGCAAGCTACAACTATATTAAACGCATAGATATAATATAATGTATGGATAGGTCTTTCGGTACTCAGTTTTGTTGCCAATTTTGCGGCACTAATTATTGCCAGCGACATGAGCTGTGCGCACGTCCGAACGGCTGCACGGGGGCAAGGGGCGGCTCACGACATCGTTCTTATTTCAAAACGCATTTGCCGAAATGCCCGAACTGTCAACGAACTCTCGACTCTTCCTTTCATTATATTAGCTATTAAGATTACGAGATTATCATCTACTTATAGCGTTTTTCATTATCTCCGCGTTCTAATCTCCATTAATCCTTGCTCCCGTGGACCCTCGGAAGGGCTGCAAACATTTAACCGATGCAAGGGTCTGATAAGGGTCATTACACTTTCCGTGTCCGCGAAAAGTTTAGAATTTAATGAGGTAAGTATCGAGTTCAATGTTCTCTAGGGTAAACGCCCTTTATTATTGCACCTTAATTTTTTAATGCAGGTGTCAACTAGTGGGACGGTGTCCGGCACTAGGCCATTTACCTTAAAAAGTAAACATGATGAAAGCCCAAAAGTTTGCGTGAGAATTACTTCAATTTAGTACCTAAAATATAATTTTACTATACTCTCTGCAGTAGCAGAGCGTAACCGGATTGGAGAAATAACATGAAAGCCTATAAAGCCCTTGTCACGCAGTATCAAACTGAAGATTTGTATAGTTGTCACGTTACTGATAGCTCATTGTATATGAATCATTGTATATGATTGCGTGTGCTTGTGTGAACACATTGCTTGAGATAACCAATATTAAGAGCTTTTCAGAGCAGGGCAATAAGTTGGCGACCTTACTTGGGGCTTAGGATTTAAATCACCGTAGTACCGAAGGACATAGCCTAAACGATTGCGAAACTTAAGTGGCAGTGGGCGGGGCACCTTGCTCGCAGGACTGATTTTCAGATGGGGCCAGAAGGTTCTCGAATGGACGAGCTGTCGGTAGGCCTCCAACAAGATGGAGCGACGATCTAGTGAGGATCGCGGGATCGCTGTGGATGCGGAAAGCACAAAACCAGTCTGAGTGGAGAGCCTTGGGAGAGGCTTATGTCCTGCAGTGGGCGTCTTTCGGCTGAAATGATGATGATGATGATGAGTACCGAAGGAGTCTTTAGTATATCAATATCCGTCACGTCTATTATCCAACGAAAATGAAAAAACCTGGCACTGCCCTGGATGCCAAACAAGAAACGGGCACAATGGCGGTCGCAATCAAATATTTACACTACTTTTACTACCGGGCGTTTCGTCTGCCTGTTGCCAAGTACCGGCATCTACACCGACAGTTAAACCTAAATACAGCACCCTATTGACAGGCAACAGATGACAAAAGTCCATTCGATCTACATTTCGTAGCTAGAAGCTCGGTAATACACCAAACTTATCAAATCAATAATCTAAATCGTACTGTCATTAACCAAAGACAATTGATTTGCTCACCCGAGACTACACGCGGTTGTGGTCGCGGGTGAGCAAAATTATTGTTTTTATTTAGTTCATGGATATTGACCGCAAAGTAACGCCTGATTCAATCAGTTAAGTATTCGGACTGTCTTTGTCATTTGTCACCTGTCCCGTTTATGAAATAACCTGATGGGGTATATCTTCTTATGTATTTGATCTAATCCTCTTTTTCCTTATATCTGCTCCAAATTTTTGGTTGCCGTGAACATTCTTAAGTAATCTAGGAGTCCCTTAAGACAGCTCTGTAGATATACGAGGAACGTGTTGGCAATAATCTCGTCTTTCTTTTAGGGACAGCCAAAAATGAAAGCCAAGATGGAATGAAATGTAGAAGAGTCTCGAGACGTGACTATTTAATGGACAGCGAAAAGCATCAGTAGAAGTCAAATATTCAGCTCGAATAGCAAAAACAGTGGCAAAATATTCACGTTACGACGACACTCGGGGGAATTATATTTGGTTAAAAGGACACCCTTAATGAGGGTCCAGAACCCCAAGGAAGACATTTTCACGGTACACCGCACTCATGGTGCGCGTTAAAATTTAATTCGAAGATGTGATGGTAAGTGGGGAAATTGACTGGTGATTGAATGGAGAATACTGCGTTTTATGCGCGTTTTATACATATAAGGATATGTATAAGGAAAAGTCACTAAATCATTGGCTAATAAAAAAAATCGCTTATCTTCGTACACGACAGATAATCTTATCTCCTTTATCGATGTTATGAAAGCAGATTAACCTGTCCAATACTTGCTAACTGGGTTTCGGATAGTAGACATCTAGGTATTATTGGTATTAGGATATACTTTTGCGGGTGATAGGACCTTGTGCAAGGTCCGTCCGGATCGCTACCACCATCTTACTCGCTAATCCTGCCGCTAAGCAGCAGTGCTTGCACTGTTGTGTTCCGGTGTGGAGAGTAAGACAGCCGGTGTAATTACAGGCACAAGAGGCATTTCATCTTAGCTCTCTAGGTTGGCAACGCATCTGTAAACCCTCCGGGGTTGCGGGTGTCCATGGGCAGTGGTGATCACTTACCATCATGTAACCCACTTGCTCGTTTGCCTTCCTCGTTGTATAAAAAAAAAAATACTATACGCTGAAGTGGGTATAGATTTAGGGCTTGAAAGTTCAATGTCATTATTATTTGCTTTGCATTCTTGATTCTAAAAACCATACTGCATAAAATTTACAAACTTACGGGCACTTGACTGTCTCATACTCGTACTCGTAGACACTTTATTCCTGATCATAACTGTTTCAAGGTTCAAGGTTTTATGTGTCAAATCTTTTAATAAAGATTACACCTCTATTTCTCAGAATCATATCACAACCGTATATATGGCATATGACGAAACATTTATAGTGAACTAAGCCTGGTCAGTATCTTTAGTATAAAAATATGGCTATTAAATATTTTTATCGGATCATACTTACATAATTGTTTTTAATCGTAGCTCTAATTTTACTGAACACAGTGTCGCGAACACACTGAATTACAGAGTCATTCTTACAATCTGCGAAGCGAGCGGTTTTGATTATTTCAAACCGAACTCTATGAGCGAAGGGTTAATACAAATTCGAACAACACAAAACATTTCTACCTTTGCTATGTTTCCAAAGAAAGATATTTCTATGTCGGTACACATAATACCTCTATATAACATGTTCCAGTTAGTAGGAAACAATGGGAATTGAAGCCTCAATAATTAAGTATCTGATGCTATTTATGTGACTGTTTAATTATTGGCACCGTTATCTAGCATCCTTGCCTGTGTGGGGGCCAATAGGCCCCCAGGCCTCTATACGGTCACTCTTTGGGGGCGTAAGGTAATTCATGAGATAAGGGACCTTTTGGCACCCTGCGGGGTATTAATATTAAATATACTCAAGAGCAATAAAAACGGGTCACTTTGTATGAACAATTCTATCCAAAGTGACCCGTTTTTTTTGGTCTTGAGTGTAGTTTATTCTTAATGTTAGACGTTGGTTGTTAAAGTTAATTGCATAATGTTCTTAAATACCATGCACCCAGGTAAGTACCCTCATACTCATCAGTTTATGTTTCTTTCTATAAATTCTTTGATTCTCGGAAAAAAAATAGGTCATAGTGTCCTAAAAATTAGAACCGACATCGACAATTTACTAAGGTTACTAAATGATCAAATTTTATTTATTGAGTATTAAGCATTCACAAATAATAATAAAAACACTTTTCACTGCAAAGTAGATACCTATAGGTACCTACTTAAGCGGAAAGTTTTATGCGAAGACATGCATACAACATTTCGTATTTTTAAAAATAAACCATCCTACTTTCATGGATATACACCACCTATAACCGTAGAAAGTTCCCATATAATTTTAGCGCTTCCACCAACAAAGAAACTTAACGCACACACGTGAACGCTGCACACAACTCGCAGCTTACGTAAACATTTCACGCTTGACTGGATTTTTTTCCTAATAAAACTAATGTGCTTTTATCAAGACCCAATCGAAAGTGCCTCGAGCCGGCCACAACAATCTATCACAATTTAATGTGGACCTTTCTGCCCCTATTGGCCGATATAACGCGACCAGCATAACTTAGACCATCACAAAGTGTGAGTTACCACACTATTTGGCAAAATTATTCGTAGCACAGGTCAACTTGTGGTGGTGATGAAGGATCAATCAGCATTTTGATAAGGGCTAGTTTAAGTCTTTGGAATGCGGTTTTGAGTCCTAACGTTCATTAGGCTAATTGCTTTGATATCTTGTTTATGTTTGTTGTTACAAATGTTATTTAAATATGGAGATGGCATAAAGATTTTTCTCAACCCTTTTTAGCGAAATTGATTTTTCTAGACATACTAGAACTTCGTCTTTACTGCGGCTGTATTATAATTCCGGATATCGCGTCTAATGCAGCGTTATACCTGTCTGTCCAAAATATTGTAGTTTTGTGAAGCTAAAGGTAAGGAACGTCGACGGTGTATTAGTGTCAAAGTGTCTTTAGAGAGTCTTGATTGTCTATGATGGTTTGTCTAGATTTTGTTACTTGCATAATCAATACTATTACAAATTCTCTTGTACTGGTCTTCGACGTCGTCTACGTCTATACTCAAACTGTCAAATTGGTGGTATTCTTCTTTTTTCGCAATCGAAATTACAATGATTTAATTTTTTTTGTTTCAAAATCGCTTGATAAATCAGCAAGCAGACCTGAAGTACTTTTTTCAGGTCTGTCGAAAAGGTTATGGTTAGCGGATTGCAGTAACTTAGGTCCCTTAATTCGGCCGAAGGCTTCGCAAACGTAGCCTTGTGCGTTCTGCTACATTAGGCAGCCTAATTGCTACTATTAGGTCTCAATATATCTATTAACGAGCTGATCCTGCATTATTGATTCATTCGGAGCTTAAGGCTGTTGCGGAATAAGTACTTATGCAGTCAGTAAGGTATATTGATGATTTAGAAGTAAGGGCAAAATTTAGAGTCGTTTCGCAACGCCCAGTAAGAATTTGGAAATAGAACTCTTTGCCGATATCATCGAGGATATTTAATTCATCTGTCATTTGTTTTTGTCATTTGGCGCCAAATTTAAAATTGATTCTAAACTAGGTTTCACGTCAAGACGAATTGAATCTCAGAATTTTGGGCAAATATATCATTTTTAGTACCTACCGAGTAGTCTTTGAATTCATTTCAGTCTACAGGAAATTTATGTTTCGAGAGAATTTTTCGTCCAAAACTGGAGGGGAGGTATCACGTAATCGCAAGTCAAGTATGTATTCAATTTCAAATATTTATATGCCTTTAATAAACAGATTTTAACAAATATAATGAACGTAAACATCCGCTCATAGAACTAATATTGAAAGTGTATATTGAACGTCGAACATAACATAATGCATTCGCTATTGAAGTATTATTTATTAAGTATTACGTTTTAGTAATACTTCCGAACTACTATGTTGTTATTAAGTAGTAACTATGCAGTTTAACTAGAAGCATCTATAATATTTCTGTAGGTATGGAAAGATTCAAGCCAGGATTATGGTACATTGAAATATATTTCTCACCCTTTCAAATCGACTTCTTTTGAACTGTCAACATTAATAGCCGTGTTTTCAGAGAAATAAATAATAAAAATCCAATTTTCTCCTCACATAGTAGCATTGGAATCATCATTTAGGGCTGTCGGTTGAATTTTGCATTAATATGCTGGATTTTGAATAAAATACTTAGTCTTTTGCCTTCATCTTGTGACAAGAGGATACAAAGAGTTTTTTATTATTTCAAAAAAATTATGAAAGAAATAAATTTATTTACGCGTATTTCCTGAAAATAGGGGAAGAATAAAGCTATTGTATGGTTTAGGCGCCTACTTTGTTGCACGAGGCTGGCAACATATTTCAGTTACGACTGAAGATATTCTATAGTTAATAAGCTTAGGCAGGCTAAACGACGGTTTCACATACTTAAACACTAATAAAATCAAATTTAATTTTTCTCCATTTAATTTTCATCGTATAAAATTAAAAGGGCTTTCCTAAACACAGCCGCGCGCATTTTAATTTATGCGTAACTTTAAAATTCTATTTTCACCCGCGATTTTCATTCAAATGTGGCAACACTGGCATCCCTGGTTCAATTTACTTATTCAGTGTTGCCCACCTTATGCAGATCGCGCCAGGGCGGAATTATGTTCGAGCTGGCCACGTTAAAGTTTTAGCGGGTGTTGCTAAGGGGGAGATTTCATTTGATTATGTTGTAGCGAAGATAGCTTTGAATGGGCAAATTTGAGGAAGTGAAAATGAAAGTAGCTCTACGATAAAAAAAATAAACCCGACTTAAATAGGTTCAGAACACATTTGATCTTCACTTCAGGGTTATCTAGTGAGACTCTTCGTTATCCACATCATTAACTTCTACAGTCTGAAGCAAGGCCTGTATTCGGGTTAATTATAAAAAGCTTTTTTTACTGTACTTACTCTTTGTTGACTGTACTTGCATCGTCACCCAACAAACATACCCATACCAAATTTTGCAAGAATCTACACACAAATATCAGGACAAATGGAAGTAAATAAAAACTTGTTAAAATAGGGTAGTTCTGAATTTTTCCATGGAACTTTGAAGTGCAAACTCTTGCAAAATACATTATAATGGACGAATGGAATTTAGATGTATAGTATAACGTATTTGAACTCGCATTAAGAAGAAAGGATTGGAGAGCACTGCACTGCAACAGTCAAATCTTAATCATTTACGTAAAAAAACAACATCTGACTGATACTTAGCTAATTAACAAAACAAACAGGTAAAAATACCTATCTAGGAATAGCAAATCAGCCGATCTTCACCGAACCGGTATTTCGCATTAGGAAATCGGAACTTCGTTAATATTTATCGAAACAGGTTCATTTGACCTTAGTTTAGTGGATCACGACACAATTCCGATTTCAAATAAATTAACAGCACCTAAAGGTAAGCGTCCACATGTCGGTATCGTACGCAACGGATCGTTGTATTCTTTGTACAGAAACTCATATAAGTGCGTCCACCTGTCCGCATCGTACGCATCGCACATTGCATATATTTTCGTTGCGTGCGATGCGTCCGTTGCGTACGATACCGACATGTGAACGCTTACCTTAAATAATCATTTAAAAAGCTTTTATTAAATCAAACCTATGTGGAGACGATCCTGGTTGGGCCACCGGAATTCCAGATTATTGTATTGTCACCGGACTTACATAAGTGGGAGAAATTCCAGCTCAATCGAATACCAACAAATGGCCAAAAAACCGAGCAAGAGCATATAGGGCCATGCCTGGTGTAGGGTTCCGTAACCGCCACTACAAAGGAATGCAGTACCGATGAAAAGGGAGTATCTTCGTGGCACTTATGTCCTTTTGTTGAGAAGCGCAGTTTTTCGGCAATAACTCAAAAATGGTAAATCCGATCATGCTAAAAACAATTAAGTATAGTTTAAAGTATTTATCAAGCGTTACCTTTGTGATTTTACTTACTATTACTACCTACTTATTTTTAACTATTAGAGTCTAAATGCATATGTTTAATTTCAATAAATGAGTGCAAATAGTAATTACAACACGCTCTCTTTAAACAGTTCCAACTCGCATTCAACGCAGCAATGTTAAATTAAACACGCACACATACACTTTTAAATGTCTGCTGCACACACACGCCGACGCAGTAAAATAGCAGTTTAACCAGAGTAAATAAATCAAAAAGTTCGCGCGATACGGCCGGCCGTAACGGCGGGGCAGACTGTTTGCTGAACAGTCGACTGAAATTAGAAAGTGTTTTTTGAGTTTTGCTGCTCGCTGTATGTGGTGATTAAGAGGGTGACCACCATTATTGTAGCAGCTAAACTCACGTCGACAAAGTTTTCGCGAACTCTGTGAACTTTCCGCATAAGTTCCCTGCGTACCGGCAAAACATCCGAAAACACCCGAGCGCGAAAATTAAAAAGTAAAAAAACATAATCGTACAGTGGAACATAGAACCTCCTTCTTTTTAGGGTTCCGTACCTCAAAAGGAAAAAACGGAACCCTTATAGGATCACTTTGTTGTCCGTCTGTCTGTCTGTCTGTCAAGACCCTTTTTCTCTGGAACGCATGAAGGTAGCAAGCTGAAATTAATATCGAATACTCAAGTCTGCGGTCCCTTGAAGCTTTGAAAAAATCAACCTTCTAAGTCAACGCAATCAAAAGATACAGTAATTAAAAAGGCCATTTCCAAACAAATTGCCGATTTCCAAAAACCTAAAGGGTACGTTCTAGAAACTTGAAATTTGGTATGAAGGTAGCTCTTGTAGCACAACCACTCCGAAAAGTCTCAAAATCTTAAATTTTTATGTCTGTCTGTAGATTTCGCAGACCAATATAAATTGACCCCACACTGCGTACATTTTGCTTAAGAGTAGGGCTCTGCTAACACTGGACTTCTTAAAACACTTGGGAAAAGCGTTAAAATCTTTCTACGGAACGCTCGCACTTGGCCGGTTTTTGAAGTGTGTTAAAAATACGAGAAACTCATAAAATTTTCACTACTCGCAAGTTCTCGGGTCGTCTTGCCATGAGTCTGTAGCGACTATTAAAGTATTTTATAAGGGTTAAGGCCAGAAGCAGACAGTGCTGAAGCACGAGAATTATTGAAGACTTATAAAAAAAGAGTTCGTGGCGAAAGTGGTGTCATCGTTTTAACAGGGGGTCAAATCTTGGACTCACGCTCACATCTCTGAGTTCTTTTGGAATTCGGGTACACCTATGGGAAGTGTCGAACTCTATTTGAATGTTCGTTCCTGTGAATAACTTAGGCAATAAAGTACCAAGACTTTATTAACTAGCCTTTCACATTTCATAGGGACATACATGTAAGTATTCACTACCGAAATCCTATTAAGAGCTTTACCAAGAACGGCGACACGTTTAAGACGTTAGCTTGTGTCGAACTAAAACCTTGAGATGGGGACCCGTATCAATCATGTGTCGAGGCTCAGGATTTTCGTTCCAGACCTCAATAGAACACGAAATACCAGGAAATGTCACTATGGAACGTAAAGGTTGTTTTCTACCATCACTCCTATTTATTTTGCGGGCTCTCTAGGCTATTTTTAATCATCTCACAAATCTACAAATCTGTGGGATATTTTTCAAATCAAAGTTCGTAAACACGGTTGGGTAAAGGCCAGGCTCTCGGAGAAACCAGCAAAGTCAAGTCAAATTATAATGTTTAAGTCAATTTTGACTTAAATTATATAACTCTGAGGATGCTTCCAACCTTTCAAGTAGCGTGGCCGCCTTCCGTAATCGGCTTGTCAGCAGTAGCACAGAAAGCACAATAATAGTACAAGTGCATTGGCAAAAATGCGTGCTATTTTGCACCTAGAGGACATGCTATTTGGATTATTTTTTTCGTAAGCAAGCCAAATAGCCCCGCCGTCGTGGCGAGTTGAATTAATTGGGATGCGATGCGACTTATCCAGTTATCCTATTTCTTGTTTTCCGTTTATTTTATGGAGTTTTAGCGGTTAATTTGGACTCAATCAAGAAAAAACCTTATAATTACGTCGACATTTTGACCGCACCGAACGTCCATAAGCATACCGATTAAATTATAACTTATGGCTTCTTCCGGGAGCCATAGTGATCAATGTGTTGTAGTCGATGAAACCTACGATCGAAAATAATGGCTTCATATTTACGTTTTATCACCAGGAGAATTATTCTGCTCTTTGACATTTGATTAATGGTGAAATGATGTTAGATTGGTGATAGCGATAATAATGACAAATGGACTGTTTTGTTTGTCTGTCGGTTCAGGAACGTTTATATTGAGAGGACAATTACCAAGTATTCGGTGGGCGTTTGTCTAACGGGCACTGCTGCTTGCTGTCTTTGATGTTACTTATCTGATATTATTTTGAACTTGCCATAAATATTTATTCAGCTAGATGAAGTCTTTTTCCCAACTTGCTTTGCTAACTGCTTTTTAGGTTAGTAGTTTTTTCACAGAATAATGTTATCATAGGAACTGTTCCATTTTCTATAGGTAATGATTTCCTCTCAAATATGCTTTGATTATAGAAGTTTTTGAACATAAGAGCTGAGTCTACTTTCTTGCTCCAATCGGCTCACTGAACCGGAATATACTCAACGAGGTTCTTACATGAAATCGTATTTAGGAAATTATTTGGGCAAAGATATATTGATACGTATGAAGAACTTGATAAACGAGTTAATGATGAAAATCAAGTGCCAATTGGGAACTTCCACACCATTGATTTGCTTTGCAGTAGTGTGCAGGATACTTGACAATGCTTTCCTACACCGTCATTAAAAATTCTTACGATTTAGTGTAAGAATGTAATTATTTTACCATTTTAGTCGATATAAGGGCAACTGGGCAAGGCATTAGCTGCCTACTTTAAAACTACAAAATATTATGATTACATTTGTGGGTCATCACGAGTACTAGCAATATATGACCAACCAGCGAAATTGTTTCATATCATCCGCATACCTCCAGGTTCACGGAACACTCTCAGCCGCAGGATATTATTATGGGCCATTGTTGTACTAAGTATGTTTCCAAGTCAGACTCATCGATTGACAAAGGCATATGTGATCAAACTTTTCATTAAAACAGTCCTGTGTTGTAATTTTCACATGACTGTAGAATAGAATAGAATCTTTATTTGCTGAGAATAAGTAGATTATAAAACAAAACAAATCTAAACCGACTGGTCTACCAGGTTACGGAGTCTAATCATCAGAACGGGATATTGACTGCGATTACCTTATAGGTTCGATGAGTTCCCGATATTTCAACGCAGTTGTATACACCATGATCACGGTTAGACTCACTGTTCTCGCATGTCTTATGTAATTAACCGCGAATCATTTAAAATTGTTACCAGTAGTCTGCTCTGCTTACCATTAGAAGGTAATTTATCTATTCCGCATTACTTATCGTACCTGGGGTGACTGAAATACGCTCGAAAAAAATGACGTGGTTAGAAACACAGAAAGAAGTTTTTTATTACAGAAATGAGACCTAATTGAATTGATTTTTCGCCCCTAGAATCCCTCAAATACCAAATTTCATCGGAATCGTATTGAGCCGAGTCGTTTCCAGTTCCGTTTAATTTTAAATTGAGCCAAAGCTCTTGAATGCGGCAAACATGACATTACTTAATAGGCCTCTTCTGATTATTTAATTCTCATTCATTAAATCATCACCACCAAAGTTTATTTGCTGATTCATCATATAAACTGTATTGACCTTTGCGGGTCGAGCACCTGAACTCGAGTCCATTACCAAAGTGCTTACCGGTAATTATGAGAACTTTGATTAGATTATAGTGGTTTGAAGCTCTAGTGGAGGTAAATTTGTTCAGACTCGGTTTAAGCGAAGTTCAAAGTTTGGCTAGAGTAAAGAGTTAGGGTAAGTTAAAAGTTGTCGATTTCGAATGGGGTTACGTTACAAGTATATCTAAATATGTTATTTAGGTACATTAAAGCTTTAAGGAAGCACAATAGAACGCAATAGCCATTGCCATAAATAAATATTGTCGAAATACTAGCAAGGCATACGATACAAGTACCTATCTAAGTTTGAGAAACATCGAGTACCTATTTTAAATCTACTACGCGTACGTAGTTCGCAAAAATCAAATGTTAGGTATACTAAGAGGACTCACACTATTTGAAATTTGTCATGGGTTTAAATAGTTAGCAAGTAAATTGTCTGCTGTTAAATGTTGTGTGTGTCAAATGTAGTGATTTTTTATGTGTCGAAGCTGTGTGATTAAATCTTTCTCTCTCCCTCTCTCTAAAAGCACCCCCAATCCCTCAGTGAATACTTTTTTATTGTCACCTAAACCCGCAGCAGAAGGCCATAAACTCGAAACAAAATTACTACGCGAGTAAACATTGATTTGCATCGCGCTTACAATTTAAACGGGCGTCATAACTCCCCTAGGCTACTAACTCATTCATGGGTTAGGCTCGGGTTTTATGAATGGACTGCTAGCCTGGGGTACTTTATGGCCTTTTCTTACTGCACCACTGTTTATAGGTATGGAGTCTATGGAGCAATACTTTTACTTTCTACTCCATAGACTTAGGGGTCTAGTAGGTACAAAATTCACGAAAGACGTGTCCCAATACATCACGGCATTTTTCGATGTCGTCATGTTGATACGTCATAGCGCTGTCGTTCCACCAAACTATTGACTAACACTCGATTAGTGGTCTTTTTTGCAAATGAGTGGTCTTTTGGTTCCGACGTTTGCAAGCGCTAAACCCGAAGACCATGGTGTTGGTAAGTCAATGTTCTACTCCTATTATTGTTAGTAATAATAGGGTTTTGTTTTTTTGTAACTTTATACTGTTTTGTGTATGTTATTAAACTTTACAATGAGACCTGGTATAGGGCACGCTACGGCGAAGAAGTTCTACAAATAATTTATCGAGGACAGAATAATAAAACCCTCGTGATGGGGCTTTATAAGGCGATGGTTTGTTCCATTCGTTGCAGATGTCCTATAAAACAACACGAAGCGGATAGAATAAAACTGTTAGCATTCACTCACCTTTAACTCTTGTTCAATATTAATATTGTATAGCATTTATATGCATGTATGGATTCTTTATTGAATGTAAGATACCTAAAAGGATTAATTCATATGCGAGCCGTGGGTATTTGACAATTGCGATCAGAAAACTCTGTTTCTTTTTAGGCTCAAACCCTGGATTGGTCGTGTGTGTTTTTCTGCTGCTCATACATTGACATGAGCGCATAGTGTAATTGACTACTAAAAATATGCTATGCAAAGGGGCAACGCCGCCATCCTTTTGGGCACCTTGCCCCAAGGTAGTGGACTCTTAGACGTTTTCCATTTTAGGCTTTAGATTTAATCATTGTTATTATTTTTTTTGTTTTTGTTCGTAATAAATTATGCTATCTATTTAAGGTTCCATATGTCACCTACCACAGGCATCTACGAAAACACCGCGTCCGTGACATTCGCGTCAACCGAGCGTGGACGTCGCGCGTGACGGCATCCGTGCCTGTCAACAGACGGGATTCCTGGCGGGACTGCCGAATGCCTGAAATTGTGTAATTTCAGTTGTTTAACGCTTATTAAGCGCTTGTAAGTGGTAGATTCTGACCGCATTGAATGAATGAAGATATTTAACTAGTTGGAGCTGTAAGTAAAGCACCTACCTACCTATATCGCGAGCTGTTTTTTTGTCATTTTTCGTTTTTTTTTTAATAAACTAAATCGACAAAAAAATCATATGATTATCGAGCCTGCTCACAAAATGGGAATCGGTTAAGAAATGCGACCTGTAGAGGGAAAAGACAGCCGTATATACGAAAGCATGTTTGCCCAAGCTGAATATGAGACGTTTCTCTTGCGATGCGTACATACATTTTGCTTAGGAGCAGAGCTCATGGCTAACACTCGACAACTGAAAACGCTCTGGGAAAAGCGGTAAAAATCTTCGAGACTCAATTCCGTGATAGACAAACTATTTACATAGCTACAAATTTGCACGGATCGCTTGAAGGGTGCGCGAGTCCGACTCACCCTTGGCAAGTTTTTTATTTTGAAACCAATTTAGTTCACCTGAGTATACCCTCTCAAAATAGCTCGCGCTCGCAAGGTCAAACGAGCTTAATTATCACTGCCAGATTCCTCCAGTGATTTCAAGTTATTAAGCGTCGGTTACACAATAGAGTTGTGGTCGCCCTAAATTGCAGGTTTCCTGTATACCTACATTCAGATTTAGAGCAGCTAGCGATGTAGTCAAAAGCGGTTCGGTGAGGGATTGCTTCTCGATAACCCGCATTGATATTAGATTTAATGGTAGAATAAGCTTGAATAATCAAAACAAGAAGCGTGCCAAAACGGAAGAGTTTATGGGATTCGAATCGATCACTGATTCGATGTGTAGGTGCCTAGTTGTAATAAACGTATTATGTACGAAGAAACAAATTAAAATGAGTAGTTCGTCAGTATAGGGGTGTTATTCTCTAGAAGTTCCTGCTCTGCGTTAGAAAACGGACTGCTAAAAGCTACTTAGTGTAATTTAGTAAGTCGCATAATACAGGTCAGGTCATTTGTTTTCATATATAATTCATTTTCACAATACATTACGATACGACACAAGTAAATAGGTGTGGTGTGTTAGCTAAGGTACGTACCTTCCTATTAGAACTATTGGCTTGTGACAGACTTAGCCTGAATGTAATACAATCCACCACTGGCTCTGTCTCTATGTGCAATATCAACCACTACTCTCCATTGGTTCACGTACATTGCGTCTTTTACACGCTTTTTCATTACATCTCTCCAAGAAAAGTGGCAACGCATTAAGCATAAGGAATGTTTTCTTGGCTCTGCTGTTATTGGTTATGGTGTATGTAAGGTAATATGATAAAGACAGTTGCCACGGAATATGGGGCATTTCTCAAAGAGACACTTGGCTTCGCTATTATTGGGTTTCAGTGTGTGAAGTGCGAGTTGTCTTGTTAAACCGTTTTTGTTTTAACGCGACATGACAATGATAATATAGCTTGATTATTAAATATTTCAGAATTGAGAACGGCGTGTTGTAATTTAATTATGGGGACCTGGCTCTTTAATTCTCTCAGCAATATAATTTAGTTATAGTTTACCTAATTGTAGAGTGTATAGAATGCTAGTAATTAAATAAAAATAGGTACCACGTCCGGTTTTAAGCCAAGACTGTCACATTAATAATATGAAAAATTGTGAAATTATTGGGTAATATCCTAACCAACTCAGAACAGTTGAAAAACCCCAGACACTGTCATTTTAAAGTTCAATATTTCAAAAACGGGTGAACCGACTTGATGAAACTTAGCTAAGAACCATCTCGATTAAACTAGATTTCGATTGAAAAAAACCTCATCGAAACCGGTAGATTCGTTTAAAAACTATGATGTCACAGACATTTGCAGACATACGCAGATACACATGTCAAACTTATAACACCCCTCTTTTTCGTCGGGGTTAAAAATTTTTTTTACTTACCTACGAAAAAATGATAGCTATCCCGTTTACCCTGAAAAAAAAAAAAATTAATACCTAATACTAACGAAGACGCGGTAAAAAGCATAGTTTAGTGTAAATTAAATACTAATTGCCCATAACGTGATTCGAATCGGTTATTCTCTATCAGACAACCTTAAAGTGGCATTCAATTAAATTATCAAGCGCGTATTTCAATTAGCAACAGTGTAATTTAAAACTCCTCACCCAAGTTCGTGTTTGAAGTTATTTTCATAGTGTATGAACATCATTAAGGGTGTAAAGCTTCAATAAAGAACAACCCGTGGGCGATTTTCATCGACTTTTTAAATCCCCGACGTAAAAAGAGAGGTGTTTAAAATTTCACCTGTGTATTGGGTGTATCTGTGTATTAGGTGGATTTGTGTATCTGTTTGTGGCATCGTAGCTCCTAGACTGATGGACGGATTTGGGCGGGGTTTTTTTTTTTTCGAAAGCTGGTTTTAATCGAAATCGTTCTTAGCTAAGTTTCATAAAAATCTGTTTAGCCGTTTTTGAGATATTGAACTTTGAAAAAACTTGGCAACCCTGGCCGAGGATACATCACAACAAATAGCTCCGTATTATTTTAATTCGTGAATTTAAAATAAATAAGTTTTGAACGAGGCGAGTGTGGTGTAAATATTACCTGTGTAGGTGTGAATGGTTATTGAGTTCAAAGTACCTCCCTGGAACACGTTGAGTGGAGATAGAGGACTTATTCGATGGTGAGGACGTCATTTTTGTACCGTTATAATGAATTTTGAAAGAGGAATTTAAATATCAACAATTTTAACGGGCCATTGCGTCAACGTATCGAGTAGCTGATTGGACGACACTGACCATACACTGACACAGTCAGTCTGACAGCAGTCGCGGTGTTGCCAGATCGAAGAATGCGAAAGTGTACTGCTATGACATCGAGCGAGCGTTTTAAACGCTGTACCGTTCCGATCGGTTCAACTCGAGTCGCCGACTGTTGCTACGAACTGCGACACTCACTGTAGTTCGACTAACCGGCCGGGTGCATTTAAGGTGGCTTCGGGGCATGAGAGACTTCAGTTCGCCTACGGGTTTTTAACCGACTTTGAAAAAGGATAAAGTAGAAGTTTAAAGTATATGTATATAGCTTTGCCATCCCTCCAGCTTGGCACTTTGCTTGACAACGACTCTCTTCGAATAGCCGTTGCTCTAAGATTACGTTGCAAAGTGTGCGAGCGGCACCGTTGCGTGTGTGGGGTGATTGTGGAAGAGGATGGCCACCACGGCCTCAGCTGTCAAAGATCACTCGATCAATGCCCTTATTCACAGAGCGATGGTGGCTGCTAATGTGGCGTGCATGTTGGAGCCTCCGGGGTTAAGCCGTAGTGACGGCAAGAGGCCTGATGGGCTGATCTTAGTTCCTTGGCAGAGAGGGCGTTGTCTCTTGTGGGATGCGACGTGTGTGAGTACCTTTGCACCATCTCAGTTGAGGTCAGCTGGATCCGCGGCTGAAAATGCCGCGCGGGCTAAGCACCTTAAATACTCGGCCTTGGAACCGACGTACGACTTCGTGCCGTTTGCGGTCGAGACGGCTTGCCCCTGGGGCATGGAGGCCAAGTCTTTGGTGTGGGAGTTGGGCCGTAGGCTGCAGGATAGGGGCTGCGACCCCCTCTCCGGGTCGTACCTGGTTCAGCAGATCGCGCTAGCCATACAGCGGGGCCATGATGCTGGCGTGATGGGCACGTTTGAGCCGGGTGCGGTGCGGGGTGGTGGTTCTTAGTTTTTTAGTGTTTTACGTTCTTTTGTGTGTCGCTTTGGGGTTTTATTTATAATTGTCTATGTGACTAACATAGTTATACCTAAGTGTGTTTTACTAACCATTATTGTAATTTAGTTTAATTAGTTTTAGCTTGGATTTAATGTAATTGTAAATTGCTTTTATTGAATAAAGATTTGTGTGTATATAGACTTTGAAATGAAAATGTCGAGGGTTTTTCAGCTTTTCTAAATTGGTTAGGTTATTGACTGAGTATTCGTTTCATTACAGTTGCCCAAGTGGGTTTAGGCTTCCTTTATTACTATTGGGAAGTCATGGGCAAGGTAATTTGAGAAAATAGGTTTTATGTGTGTTCCCTCATTTTAAGTCGGCCATTTCATTATTAATTAATTGGCCCTTTTCAAAAATGTTTGTACATAATATTTGCCATTAACAATGAATGGGCACCACCTCTTACTATTTTATTAAGATCTAAACAGCTCAATATTTTTTAAACTGAGACTATTTATGAAATAACTCAACTCCCACAGTAAAATTAACCCCAATTGAACTGTTAAATGTGTATAAAATAGTTGTAATTCCCGAAATCTGTAATTGACTGCGATTTAATTAATCTTTGATCAAACATTCCTGGTTCAACATATTATTCTATAACAATAACACATTACTGTTTCAGATATATTCATAATATTGAATAGTTCGCAATAATTTGTATGTTTCACACAATGGACATGAAGGTAGGTTTATACGTTTAGTCATTATGCAGACTGGATTGCCCAATTGCTGAAATTATGTTCATAACATGTATTTTGAAGTTATTTGCGCTGGCTAAGTCCAATTTCCTTCAAATTGTTATTTGGTTTTCCAATGGCACAATTTCATCTAAAATTGGAATTATTGCAGAAGACATGTCACGGACGTAATCAGAGGCAATGTAAGTAAGTACTTGGTGAAAACGTACTTTTACGTGTAGGTACTTAATAAATATGAAGGTTACTTCTTATCTAATACTGGTACACGAAATTTATGTAATTAAAAGCTATGAATTTCGCGATATCAGAGGTAAGCCAATACACATTCCGGGATAACAAGCTGCCTGTTTAATTTCTCAATGTACAAACTATCTCCATAATAAGTTTCATCAAGACTCATTCATCGTTTTCACCATAAAGAGGCACCTAGCGAACAGACAGACAGAACTATATTCACATTTAAAACTATTAAGTAAAGCATGGAATGTGGATGATTTATCTTCAAGCAGAACTACTACTCGATGCACCTTATATTCTGGATGCGTTGCGCATACGACGCTCGCGTGACTGAATTCTTAAGAAGCAAAACCAATCCCGCCGAATTCACACCCCGGGGAACAGGAATTTGCATCCCAATAAATTAAAATTACGTTTCGAAAGCGAACCCCGGGCGAAAATTCTTGGCGATAATTTGAGGCGCACGTGACCTAAACAGGGTTCGATAGCGAATGTTGGAAAACGTTTGGAAGCGAAACTGGCGTCAACGCTGTCAATATAGACGACCGAATAGCCTAGTGGTTAGAGACCCTGACTATGAAGCTTGTGGTCCCGGGTTCGAATCCCGGTATCTGGGCAGATGTTTGCATGATGAATACAAATGTTTGTTCTCGGGTCTTGGATGTTTAATACATATGTACAATAAGTGTGTATTTATCTCTATGTAAGTATGTTTATCCGTTGTCTAGTACCCATAGTACAGGCTTAGCCTAGTTTGGGACTAGGTCAATTGGTGTCAATTTGTCCCTTGATATTTATTTATATTTTTTTTGTGGAATTTGACGCTGTCCAAGAATAATTGAGAAAACTATGTAGGAAACTATTTAGGTAAGTAGAATGGGTACTGAGTATCTGAGTACTGATGAGACTCTATAAACTTCGTTAGGTTAACTGAGGAAAAATGTGCGATAATAATCGAAAATCGACAATAACAAAATTTATTGGCTCATGCTAAAAACCCGAACTAGCTTTTGTTTTATAAAGTTTTACTCATTCGATTAAAGTGAAAATACTGGGAGAGTTTATAAACAAAATGTAATACTTTTTCATTACAATCCGGGCTTGCAAAATGTTATAAAAACATACGAAATTTCATTAAAATTAAATGATACAGCGTCCGAATTTTCTGAAATGCTATGCGGAACTACATTAAAACCATTACCATTTTTATTTTATGGGAACGTTAGCTCAGTCAGTGTGGCAAATATTTGCTCAGTTCGAAAGAACTCAACCTCAATTGGAATAAGCCCGCAAAGAGTTCTTATAAAATCGGTTTTAATTAAAAGCATTATCAACATCTTTAAAGCTCGCTTTATGGATCTTCACGTTTTCTTTTAAGCGGCTGATATTTCCTTAAATAACCATAAGATTTCTCTTTCAATCTTTTCGCCACTGTTATTTAAAACTTAACCTTATTCCCATCGTTACAAGAAAATTATCTACGAGTTCTTTCTGCAGTACTGTTGTGGGTTTCATCAAGTATGGTGCTTGCGGACCGGTTCCTTCCAAGTCCTCTGTAGAAAGGGATACGACCACTTTCCCGCATTCATCAATGGTTTTTGCCAAGGAATACTATAAGTATGGGATGTCTTGATACTCAGCATTCTGAGAGAAAACGAGTCAGTTGAGTGTCAGTTTGATTTTGAAACGCGTATCAAGATTTGCCTTCACGCTTGTCACTCAATGTCTTTTCCACTTATCAGTTTCATTGGAAACGTTTTTAATAGTCAACCAATTTTTCTTGTAACATTTGGGAATTATTCCACACCTATTCATCTTTTGTAAATTAATTTCGAAGAGCAACAATAAGTACCATGTCACTGGAGTAAGTATAGAAACAAAAATCCATGGAGTTTTAATCATTTTATTCATAAACTAGCTTTTGCCCGCGACTTCTTACGCGTAGACAATAACGTAAGTACCTAATACAAATACTGGTTTTTAACGGAAGATGTTGATGTTGCTGTTTTTTTGTCTGTGAACCCAATGGAACTACCTACCTACTTAATTAAATGTTGAAAACTACTATACTTACACCATTAACATTCTACATACAGTTCTTGTCTGTCATGACTACCTATTTTTGCAAAAAATCCCGGAGGATAGAAATAAGTAAATTATACATTTAGATCCATTAAAAAATCTTTCACTAATAGAAAGCTACACTGTTTCTGATTGACATTAGGCTAGTTTATCTCGAAAAAGTGTAAGTATTAAAGTTCACGCGGGATAGACCTACGTATTTTAAAAATTCAATCAAAATGTCAATCAGAGACAGTGTTATAGCTTCCTATTAGTGTTTTTTTTTAAATCAGTCCCGAAATTGAATTCACTTATTTCTATCCCGCCTTGAATTTTGCATTTTAACTCTTTAGATTTACTTAATAAAAAAACTTTCACTTATAGAAAGCTACTAGTTCTTTACTGATATTGGCTACCTATTTTTCCTCGGGAAAATGCATTAGTTTCAGATATTACCCCCTACAAAAAAAGAAAGAAACAAAGTTTAGGTATTTCCCTATCCTGTGGGAATTTCGAAAAATCCCGTCTTAGTACACCTCTAAGATCCTTAAGAAATATCTGTAAACTTTCAAGTCTCTATATCCGCTAGTCAGTTATTATGAAAATAACACTATTCTAATAGGTCTTTATCCCGTGGAAATTACGAAAAATCATGAAAACCGTTTTTAGCTATCATTGTTACCTACTTGCATGCCAAATTTGAAATACCTGATAATTATAGTTACGGAGATAGAGTCACTTTGATTCGAAAATATAAATCCCATTTATCCCGTGGGAATTTCGAAACATCCCAAAATAAAGGTACATTTATGCCAAATTTCAAGTCTCTAGGACCAGTAGTAAATTTCCTTTATTGTTAAGGGATCGTAATTCCTATATAATTATTGTGTTTAATATTGTATTAAATGGACGTAGGTACCAGTTTTCTTTCTAGTGAGACTATTTAACCATCTTCCAAATCTGAAAGAATAAACTTTCTCGATATTCCATACTCTCTTGAAAAACTTGAATTACGATTTGCCTACCACAACTCTCAAAAAGTCCCAAAACTCAAAACTCTCAAAAAATGGTTACCATTTGAGTATAGAAAATGAACCGATCACAAGAAAAGAAATTTTCAATCAAAGTACCTACCTAATCAAACAATCAAAGTAAGAGTTAATTGCTATTTATTGCAACATATTACATCCGAGTCATTATTAATATATTTTACTTAATTAAATACTCAATAACTAACTAAATTCATTAATTTCCTTACCCCTATTTTATAATAGTTTCACAACGACTAAATTTTTTCCATTGAAATTTATACTAAGTTTGCTTTAGTTAATAGTTAGTTCTCCTCTTATTCATCATGGTGGAATACAACAAATGATCACTATTTTGTTACTAAAAGCTATTAAATTAATATCATTTAGGTACATCACTTTAAATAAATCGAAACTTAGTGCGTTATTGTTATTTACAGTATTTACATATTCCCGCCGTTTTTTTTTATTAAAAAAGTATATTTTTTCTTTTTAATACTACCAAGCTATTTAAGACATTGATAAAAATGTAAAATTTCGAATAGAACGCCTGCATACAGCCACCGATTTGGCTGAATGAGACATGTCACTTAATGTTTCCATGGTCTATTTTACTTTTTAAAAAGTTAGTAAATTCGTGTGCTGATAATGTGAGCTTGGCCTAATGAAAAAAAAAAAACAATAGTGTGACAGCCATGACAGCTGAATCAGCTGTGATGTCTATGGTCAGTTTCAATTATAAAAAAATATGTACTTAAGTAAATTTAAACAATAATTTAGGTAAAAAACATGAAATGAAACGGGATAAAAAGTATCCTATATATTATTCCAGGTTGTAAACTATTACCATGTCAAATTTCATTCCAATCTGTCCAGTGGTTTTTGCGTGATGCCACCACAAACAAACATACAAACAGACAAACAGGTAAACAGATAAACAGACAAACGGACAAACAGACAAAAATTAAAAAAAAAAACAGTTTTGTGTTCTACTAATTATTCCACGCGACCCAATTTTTTTTTGTAAATATCTTCAATTTACAGACGCGCTGGGTCTACGATTTTATTATATGTATAGAATAGATGAGTCACATACACGATCTTGTATTTAACATAGTATGAAGACCGATTTCACTCAATTACTAAGTTCAAAAGCAGTTTCCGCTCTTCACATACCGCTTGGGACACAAAGTTACTTTGAGATAGCTCTCTGTTCCGGTACTCAAATACATTAGGTAACATTTCTACGGCAAATGGATGGAATTTCTAGATGGGCCTTGCCTGTAACTTTGCTATGGTCATCATCAGCTTAATTTGAACTGCTTTTTGCTTAAGTTAAGCAATTTTAATACAATAATTATCGATTAATATTGCAAATATAATTTTAATCTCATTCGCTTATTTTATTGTCTCGTTAAAGCGCTTATTGCTTCTGCCGTTGCATCCCTCTGACTTTCACTACCTTACACCAAGATTCAAAGATCCAGTTCCACAGTGAGGAAAATTGTGCTATGAGGATACATTGCGCTGCTCGCTCTGACACTTATATCTCGTACGCTCCGCGGCTTAGCAATGAAACGAATGCTGTTAGGTTCTTCCTTGGGCTAAACTTTTGACAGCCTTCCATCATACCCATCTGTTTTATTTTTTAATTCGGTAGCTGTCAGACGTGTGATATCTCGATGACTATGGAATGTAATCTCTCCCACGTGGCATCGCGCCTTGTTGTTTTTAAGTACCTGTCATGAGTAGATGTGGTTCGTCTGCGTTCGGAACAGAGAGAGTATTGAGTAACGTACTTGAGTCGATTGGTATTACATGCATACTCGAGTAATTTTAAACATTGTTGCAGGAATAGGTAGATATTGAATAGGGCTTTGTTGTATTTTTTTTTAAACAAAGGATTCTTTAATAGGGAACACATAAAACACATTTCTGATAAGGAAAACACGACGGTGCTAATGCCGACATAACAACATAGACAATTATTTTTATTCTCAGCGGCAAAAAATGTGGCCCTCGCAGGTAATTCTGTATGTAGACTGGGACAACTTTTGTTCCGCTTGAGTACAATTTACTCCTTATTAACTCAAGAGAGAGTACGAATGTGAGGGAACAAACATCAAATGAGACCATTGCTCAAAACCATTTATATTTGGAGCTGATTTCAATATTATCTGCGTATTAAATTGGAATTAGTCGACATTAAATAGACGGTACCATTATGTATAACGCAGTGTTATCAATTAAAACCGAGCTAAATTTGGGATCTCCAGTGTGGATCCCATACAGGCAATTAACATTCAGACAAATTTAGTCCATATCATGTAGATAAAAGCTTATTATTAAAACTTCATTTCGAGGCTTCATAAGCTCCTTATCAACTCTGTAATTTGCAACCATTACTGTAAACTACAAGTATTAATAACAACTGAAAGTTGATAGCCGTTTTATTTCGATGGCAAAAACGGGCATTAAATCGATTGGTGTTTTTACCAAATAAAAGCCTTTAGGCTGTACGTAGTTATTATTCGGACAGACGGACACACCTCGTCTGCGGGTAATGAAGTGAAAGAGAGCGATGACCTCAAATTGTATTTTGTGTACTTACTCCAGTCTGGCTGACGAAGGTTTGTTTACTTTGGTTTGGTCAGTAGGTACTTTGTCACAATAACCATCTATATTGTGAAGTTTGAAATGTGTCATGTTTAGTGAGAGTGACAAGGTACTAAAGTGGTCAGCCATTTTTGATAACTATGATAACAGTAGGTACACAGTACATAGGCACACAGCTGAGCGATTATTTTGGTTCATTTTGTATGGAAATTATCTAGGATTAAGAGGGACTGGAAACTCTGGAAAGTTATGGATGAGAATGGCACAGGACCAGTGGGAATTTTGGCATTCGCTATCTTTTTCTGTCAAACGGTATAAGATCGTGTGAGAAAGATGGCGAACGAAAATGTGAAAATGTGAACGCGCTCGACTATAGACAGATAACTAATTAATAAGGGACAGAATGCCTCAGGTAAAGTGGCGTAGATTTTTTTTATACCTCATCGGAGGCAAACAGATGTCTGATGCGATTTCCTAGGAACGCTTAACATTAGAGGTAACACTCGCGCGTCGCCGATCGTGCATAAACTTTTTTATAGGGTACTTTTGCATTCCTTCATGATAACTCAACAAAAATAAACAAACATGGCCCGATTTGATTGAAGGTGGTGGTTTGAAAGCTAAGGATTAAAATAGTAAAAGAAGCCAGAATGAGTCCCCAAACTAAATTTATATGTTACTAGCTGTTGCCCGCGACTTCGTCCGCGTAGATTTCGGTTATCACTATCCCGCGGGAACTATATAATTTTCCCGAATAAAAAGTAGCCTCGATATTCAAACTATCTTCTTACCAATTTTATCTAGATTGATGCAGCGGTTTTCCCGTGAACATAGACAGACAGAGAGACAGAGTTACTTTCGCATTTATAATATTATTTAGGATTTAGGATTAGGATTTAGGATAGGATTTAGGATTAGGATTGTTGATGCGTCCGTCAACTAAATTTTTTTTTGCAGCTCCAGACACAATAGCCCTCCTTTTTTGTCGGATTGACGTCAAACCCTCAATCAAACTAAGGGGCAAATTGAACGATCGCCAAACTACCAACTTGAACTTTATGTATATGTATATACATTTATATAGGTAAGTCGATTGAATGGCGTTACTTTGCGGAGGTCCATGTTTATGAACTAAAAACTATTAATTTGCTATGTAAGTGCAAAGCTGTTTTGGAGTTCGTATAACCAGATATTTTTTGTTACAGGTAGGTTGGATCGCTTTCGTAAGAGAAGTATGAACTTGATAAGTAGAAGGTAGTTGGTAAAGTCTACATAGGGAAGTACTAATAGTAGTTTATGCAACTGCTACATAATGAGGGTCCTTAAAACACGAGTGTGAAACGAGGCGAAGCTGAGTTTCATAATAGGATCACACGAGTGTTTTAAGGCCTAATTATGTGGAGTTGCATACATTACTTTATCTACACACATATTATAAGTACTCTAAGATGGGTTCAGAAGCCGAAGGCATATTATCCATACCCATACCTGTCACGAATTTGACTGTTTTTTTTTTAAATCATAGACAAACATGCCGAGCTGACGTTTCGTAAACTGTTTTTTTTATTGTAAAAAAAAAATATCACATTATTATTTATACATGTCGGACTGAACTTGACTTATATACGTGAGTGACCCGTTTTGTTTCACTATGATTGTAAATTACGTTGGTTTTCAAATTTGAAACATCGAATTCGATATCGAAAAGTCATTACGATATCGAATTCGATGTCGTAATGTCTATTACTTTACTGCTGGTTGTGGTGGTGGTGCTGGGGCTGGCGCTGTCGGCGAGAAGGCGACGGCGTACTGAAATGCTGGTCATTTTCTACGGTTTCTGAACGCATTAAAGAGGACTTATGATATGTGTGTAGATAAACAGTATAGCTTTATTCAAAATTAATTTACCCTATTTCACCAACTTTACAATTGTCGGTTTGTCATGACAATTCGAAGTACATTTCTTTGGCCCATATGAAGCGCGCTAAAACAAAAGATCTTCAAGTCAGCAATTGACACTAAATTGTCATTGAAAACTGACATTCGTAAAGTTGGTGAAATAGGGGCCAGGCTTTATTGACAACTATACAATACAATACAATAACTCTTACCTACCTACAGCTGCTATATTTAATAGCATGGTATGGGTTGGTAAACCACGAATACTCGATAATTCGGCTTTTAAATAAGATAAAATAATAGTGAAATAAAACGGACCACTCACGTATTATGTAATCTTGTACTGTTTGGTGGTTTTCAATAAAAAATATTGTGTATTGTATTGTATATAGGTAAGTCAAGTTTAACCCGACATGTTTCTTACTAATTTATAATTTATTGCACATAATAATTAAAATGCCGAATGGCCTCCACATACCGGGAGACGAGCTGTCGGTAGGCCTCCAACAAGATGGAAGAACGACCTAGTAAAGATCGTGGGACCGCGGTGGATGCGAAAAGCACAAGACCGGTCAGAGTGGAGAGCCTTGGGGGAGGCCTATGTTCAGCAGTGGACGTCTTTCGGCTGGCATGATGATGATGATGATGAATAATTAAAAAAAAGCAATTGCAATCAGGTATACCAAAACAGAAAATGTAGTACAAAAAAAAACTTGTCAAAAGACGAAGATGATCTTTATCTGTGTGAAGCTGCACTATTGTTTTTGTTCCAAATAATATATTATAATTATTATAATATTATATTTTTGTGGTATCTCTCTATTGTCCAAGATCGTGGAAATCGCAGATTGCTTTTATATTAAAGCAAAACTACCATTATATCAATACGTCTGTAAAGCAAGCAGGTATTGCCTTATATCGTTGGGTATATTGAATTGAATGCGATTATCACATTTGTCATGCTGCTTCAATGGCACGGGCCAGATGGCTGGTCGGAGGCTCTGTAGCGAATTTGGATGTGGTGGTTTTTTTTTTAAATGGAGAAATGCAAAAATGAGAAATAACACTAGGCTTCGGTCTACATTTCATAATCAACATGAAACGGCCTAGCAAAATGTCAACTAAATTTCGTCACGTTTTGTATAAAAGGGGCTTCCTCAACCACTCAGTTGCTTAAGCGTATTATGTGATTTCGAACACAATGTATGTATATTATTTTAAGAAATAAATAGAATTGCAAAATTATGGATTCTGCAACTTTCTGTGGTTGCCAAAGCATTATGTGACTAATATCGTAGGTACAAATTCGGGATAGGATACAGGATATGATATAATGGACTATCTCGAGTTTAAAATGTAGGCACTGGACACATTATAAGTAAAATATATTTACATTAAAGCTTAATTTTGTCCACTTTCAATAAATAGAACGCAAACAAAAATACAAAAAAAAAATGTAAACGTAAGTTATTTACTTGTTCTCGGCACTTATTTTCCTCAAATTATCTGGGGTTTATCCAAATGAATAGACCTTAGTTTTTAAAGCTCTGAGCCAGTAATATTCCTTAGAATATGATGACACCTAGGTACCCAGTCATAATATTATAAGTCATACATATTTTTGGCTCTCACAGTAAGTAAGTAAGTAAACACTTTATTGTACAAAAAACAGGATAAAACACAAGTTACAACAATAACATATGAGTACAAAGGCGGACTTATCCCTTTAAGGGATCTCTGCCAGTCAACCTTTGAGTGCTAGAGAGGAATAGTCACCCCAGTCAGTGAATTTCGCTGTCAATTATTTCATTTAAGCATATATAATATAAGCACTGATAGTATTTACAATATTAATGTTAGTTAGTCTTATTTTGATTTAGAGTCTAAATGGGTATTAAAAAAACTGACACTGTGAAGATAAATATATGTTTCTTTCTTTCTTTCTATAAAGTACTTAGATTTAAACCATCAGTTTTGTTTTTGCCGTAAGGGCACGGGCACGGGCCCAGGGTAAGGGCACGGGCACGGGCCCAGGGTCAGCATTGTGGGGCCCAGACACCAAACCTAGAGCAAGGTTTTTAAAATCTTCGTTTTTGCTTTCTTTGCGGGCCTAAAACTTCATTTTGTCCAGGAGCTCCTGGACGGCCTAAGATGGTCCTGTACCTGTACACCTGACATTATTTTAACTAAACCATTCTGAGAGGTGGCCTGTGCAGTGGGACATAAAAACAAGGCTGTTCCAGAGTTGGATAGCATTACATTAGCATATAACTAAACTTCACGTAGAGGACTGTCTGTAGTAGTGCTAGTTATAACTGCACCCTGTTATTCACTAACTAGTATTAAAGTTGGTCGATTATCACATCAATAATTCAATTAAAACACTTGGAAGGATCAACGTTTACCAACGGTTCGAGTTATCCGACTTAGATTAAAAGTCAAGATTAAGTTATATGAGTTTATGCTGGGTATCAAACTTACATTAAAATCACAATTATCTTCGTACCTACCGTTTTTAGCTAACCTAGCGAGCGCCACGCGTCTCCACTTTAGCTTGGGCCAAAATTAATAAATAAGTAATCATTTGGCATCCGTCACACACGTACAAATTCTAATCTAAAAGAACAAATTTATGACTGATCGCTTCCAAATTGGCTGTATAGAAAATCTTCTGGCCCCTATTTCACCAACTTTACAATTTTTTGTATAATACAATATTAGTACTAAAACTAAAAATACAATAAACTAAAACTATATATAATTTTGTCAGTTTCTAATGACAATCCGAACTACATTTCTTTGTAAATATGAAGCCCGCTAAACCAAATGCTCTTCGAGTCTATTTTATTCTATTTTCCATGATGGCGGCCAAAAGGCTTGGGCCAATGTCAGTTTTTCTCTACAAGTCAGCAATTTACACAGAATTGTCATTAGAATCTGACATTTGTAAAGTTGGTGATTTTTTTAGTACCAATAGTCTTTGAGCTAAACCGCGGACAGACAGTTCCGTTTTTGCCGTTTTGGCTACAGAACCCTAAAAACGGAACACCAAAGGGCCCTCCATGCGCTATATTATGTCTATATCTAAGAAAAAATACTTACTTCGGTTATGCCGCATCCATAATAAGATTTCCTTTATGCTCTCGCAACAGACTGCGGTCGTGCGGGAGTAATCACCTCACCCAATTGTTATCGTTACATATCTACATTACATTACATATACAAGTATATAGCTAGGTGGTGGGTGAATGACCTCCAGCTCGCTAGGCGCTGCGTGCTTATTCAATTTGCTAATATTTGATATAGATTTGATATAGATTTCTTTCTTCCTTCGTACTAGATGTAACGACTTCGTACTAGTACGAAGGAAGAAAGAAATAATCAGATGTAGTTATAACAATAGTTTAATTACCTATTTACATAAGTGAGGTTATAATTAGATCAGTTCCAATATAATCAGAATGATTCAAGTCACCAGCCCACGCGGCCAGTAAAGTACTCAGCAACATTAATTTATGCCCTAAACTGTTTGGAACAGAAGTCATAGTCAGCTCCCTAGTAAGATTTTTCGCACAGAAAATTATTTACTTACTAGCTTTTAATAGAATTGATATTTCTGGTACCTTAAGTAAATCATCCCTGCGGACAAATGATGATAAAACTTCTTTCACATAAAAAACATACGTATTAACACTACGAACAGGTGACAACAGTATTTTGACCTCATTGATAAACTAAACAATGCCATTCACAAACCGACTGATACCAATAGGAAGTCATAAAATTTCAAAACAACTTTTACGTGTAATAAATACCTACAGCTTGTAGGTATTATTCCTTCTTAAATGTGTAGAAACCTATAAGTGTCCAAGCCTTCACTGTCTTAGATATCCTTATCGTCCATTGGTATATTGATGCGATATATATATAATTACAGCCGACAAAGGTCCTTTTTAGGGTTACCTACCAAAATGGTAAAAAGGTACCCATATGGTGCGTCTGTCCGTCTGTCTGCCACAGCTGATTATCTCTCGGTACTTACTAATCGACTTGAAATATTGAATGGTTTTATATTTTTAGATGACGCTTGCCCAACCGTTTTTACATTACAAGCTTTTATTTAACTTGCAATGTATGTAATGTACTATATTATATGTAGGTATATATACACGGTTCACATTTTGCAACTGAATTTTAAAGCAGTTACCATCAACCGATTAAGATGAAATTCTGCATACTTATGTAAATCCGGTGACAATACGACAGTAAAAATTACAGTCAGCAAGAAAGCTTGTTTAAAATTGTATGGTCAGAATATTACATAGGTATTTCGTAACAAGCGACCTTGCCCCGCCAGTATCAGTGCAGTGATACTAACTTTCACTGCGCCTGTGCATTTGATCTCAACGCAAATGGCGCGTGACGGCTTGATAGTGATGCACGGTTAATGATGTGATGTAAAAAGAGAATCGGTAACGGTTTTTGAAATATCGGTAATGAAATAAAGTTTAGTGACGGATTACAAACAAAATAACACAATAAACAGTTTGCATTTCATTCAATGTCGGCGTCAAAGTGGAACCTCATACCTATAGTGTCCTTAACTTAGCCTCCTACGTACCAGCTCAGCCTAGTTTGGGACAGACAGTTTAGTCAGACATCTCATTTTCATGTATTGTACGTACTTGTGTTTTTAAGAAAATAAATGTTATTATTATTATTATCCATTTAAATTTTTTTAAAGTAACTGAATCGATTAGCTAAGAATCGTCGTGATTGAACCAGCTTTTTATTAAAGGAAACTGTGTTCGAATCTGTCCATACGTAGGGGAGCTACGGTGCCACAGAGCGCAGACAGTCACACACATCACACTTGTAACATCCCTCTGGTTTGCTTCAGTGGTTATATTATAAATGATCCTCAGTCTCAAAACTACATTTTATTTTAGTTAATTTTTTTTTAACATTTTTTTATTTACAAGATTCTGATTACTTTAGGGCAATTAAAATGTAACCTCGAGCTTTATTATATCACTAAATTCCTAGTAGTCTACTAAATTGCCTACGAAATTACATCAATTAATTCAGAGGTCACCAAACTTAAACTAGTCCCAACTACACGGTTCGAAATAATGGGAACTATGTAAATTCTATCTATTTTCATATTAATCTTGTCGGTTGGACTATACCTCCATATTCGCAATATAAACTTAAGGGACTACAAGCAGAACTTGACAAAATTACCCTTAGCTTACTCTAAGTTTACCACTGACACAAACATCTTACAGATTTTGTAATAAGTATTTTATTAATATGACATTAAATTTGAAAATGAAATGACGGCAAACAGCTGTCAGTGGTAGTAATCGTTCTGTAAAATCCTGCGTTATGGTTGTGCTGTCAAAAATTACAAGTGTTGCAATTTATCATAGTTGTATTATTATTAGGTAAGTATATACAAATTTTATATTAGACCAAATTGTAGGAATTAGAACTTTTGTGATACAAAGTGCCCTGACTGTCTGCAAAAACGGCTCATTACGTTTTACACCACCCGTGAAGACAATTATGTTTTACGAAGCTAATTTGAGGTGTTAGTGTTTAGTTTTATTGGAGCTTTACTGTCGTTTTCTAATTAATTAGTCTCGCTATGTTACCGTCTAGACTGTTGAATGACTAGTCGTACTTGCAAGTTCCAACCCAAAATCGTGTGAATATTGTAGACTATTATATCCAAGGGTTATAAATTTTCTACAGTAGCTGGCAATAAAGGTGTGCTGCTTTAATTGCGAAGCTAAATGGGAAACTATTTTTTTTGTGGTTGTGTTTTGTTTAATATGTGTATTTATGTACCTACCTAATGTTAAATAATGCAGTGATGAAGTACGTAGGTATAAAATAAATGAAGGTTCACAATGGATACACACTAAATGCAGCTTGTATAGTTACAGTGTTTATAAATAGGGTTGCCATTACAAAATTAGATATTTTCTTTTTTTAACAGACGAACAATTTACAAAGCAACCGCAAACCAGCCAATGTTTTTTGTAATAAAACTAAAATTGTGATGACGAAACGTTGTTTTTTCTGATTGTATAAATTTTCCTTATAAAAATCAGCCAAATAAATTAAAAAAAAGTTTATTTTCAATGACGCAAAATAATTAAGTAAAGCAGACGTGTCTCGGATTCTTCTACCTGCTTTCCTGTTTAAACTAGAAAAAAAAAGTCTGTCATGACACTGACGCAGTGTGCCCGCCATTATGTTAACTCCACTTGCAACAGACCATAATTACGAGTATACACTATACAGTGCACTTGTCTATGCCGGACGTGTTTTTCCTGTTAAAAAAATCTTTGTCAATTTCCTTTACTTAGCGGAAATATGTCATCATGGCTGGAAACACGACTCCCCACTCAGCAAAGACTGGCCGTTATGAAAAGGGCCACTCGATTTTTAAAAGTAAATAAGGCTTAGGAAGCAAGTGAAACAGGCTATTTGTATGCGAAACACGTTTCAGTTAAACAGTATTTATAAACTGCTGTTCTATTTTTAGATGTTGAAAGTGTTTTTTAGAAAAATAATAACGTTTTAGTACCTGCATAATAATATTCAAATGCAATATTTACCGACGTAGTTTTCGGTCAGCTTTTTATTTGCGGCTGCCTTGTAAGATATAGATAGATAGATAGATAGATACAAACTTTATTCTTCAAAAACAATACATGACTTTATGACAAAAGACAAATAAAAACGAAAATACAACACTAAAAATAAAATAACAATTAGACAGAGTTAACAATAATAGTCAGGAAGCCATGTGATGAAGCAAAGAAGAGGCGCTGACTCAGCATGATGCTACGGCGAGCCGCAGCGCTGGTATTCTGCCAGTACCCGTGCTGAGTAAGGACGCCGGCTAGTGCGGTAGTCACGATGTTATTACGCCATCAGAAACAAATTGGCTAAATGTGTGGTGGACAAAAACAAAGAGTGCTTAGATAAGTAGGCAGGTATGTTGCAAGAAGAACAGATGTGAACAACAAATATTATAAAACGGATTAGACATACATGCAGGGTAAGCGTCAAATCAATAATAATTAAATTAAATTAAATTGCACAATGCTATGAATGAAACAAAATAAGGAAGGCAAGTTAAGATATCAATTAATATTGAGACGTTTATGCTAACTGGGGTATTACTATCTAAAGTTATTCACAGTTCTTTCATTGTTGAAGTGTCAAAATACTGTCACCTTAGTTAGCGAATAAAATCCCAGGCCATACAGCCCCGATGAAAAAACAAAAAATACGATCACATTTTTTTTTAACGCTCCAGCTATCTCCCTATGTCCATGCAATTTTCTATCCGTTTGTGAAAAATAGATTTTTGAACTATTGTTAGAGTTACCTATTCAAAAGCTCTGAAAACTATTGCCAACCAAAAACTCGCATATCAAACTATGATTTTCACTTAACGTGTCTTTGTTTGAAGTTTGATGGATTTCAAATAAAAAGAGTACGAGATTATAAAAATATTGAGTATTATTATGTATTAAGTTACGTTTCGCTCTTTAGACTGATGCTCCAATTTCGAGGACGTTGTTTTAGTGAACAAGCTCAATCTAAACAGTCAGTACATATAAGAAATATACATAACGTACAGTGCTTAGCCCTTGTACGAGGGATTTTAGCTTAAAATAGTTCTACTTTAACATATTTTTCTGTGCTACGATCCCAACTAGAGTAGATACCTATCCTTTAGATTCGTGTTTCTGTAGGTACACCTTTACCAGAGCATTCATACCGTATACTGGCGTGAAAGCAAAGAGCCTGTTTTCAGCCGTATCGTAGGCTCGTTGCAGTTTGTATAATGTTCATTGAGATAAAGCTACTCGACTGTATGGTACAGTGTGGTGGACAGGATATTTTGTAACAGTAATTCTTGGCTTAATGTATATATACAATAGGTATGTATAGGTAATATGTTGTACTGTAAATACTATCTCAATGTGTAACGCAACACATAATTAGATAGACAAGACACACTTGCTTCTTTACCTTCCATCTTCTAAACATATAAAACAGAAATGTGACTGACTGACTGACCTATCAACGCACACCATAAACAACTTGTGTATCCTTAAGGTGCACTAAGAAGGAATTTTCCGATATTCCCACGGGATAGGGAACTAGCCCATTTTGAAATATTTCACGGGGGCAAAGCCGCGAAGCATAAGCTAGTTATCGTATAAAAAGGTTAGGCTGCGTATGCACTAGAGCTGTGCGAGTCTGCTGTCTAAGCCATGGCAGTAAATCCACCAATAGGATACGTGCTCTGATATAGTTAGGAAATTAAGTAATCCTATTGGTGGAATTTTCCTCGTGCACCGCTCCACATCCACTAATCAACTACCGTCGAAAAAATCGACCAATTTTTTTTACCAACACTTATTACAGCATTATAGACAATGAAATACAAAATTCGCATTTATATTCATTACCCCCTGAAAGCACGGGAATCTCTCCACATGGCCGCAGGTGCTGGGCCGAAGTCATCACAATAAAAAAAATATTACCTCGTCAATTCCACATCACAGCCATATCGCCTTTATAAAGAGTGATGGCGGCTGCGTGGGGATCCCTGTACATTAACGTTCTGCGGAAGCCCTTTGCGTTCCATTTGCCCTCCGATTAAAAGATAATGCAGTTACGGTACTGAGGTAACTTTTCCTTTGGCTTTCTTTGCGTTTAGATTTTTAAGGCTAGCTGAAATGTATGAAACTAGCTGTTGCCCGCGACTTCGTCCGCATAGATTTCGGTTATCGCTATCCCGCGGGAACTATACAATTTTCCCGAATAAAAAGTAGCCTATGTTATTCCTCAATATTCAAACTATCTTCTTACCAAATTTCATCTAGATTGGTGCAGTGGTTTTCCCGTGAAGAGGTAACAGACAGACAGAGAGACAGAGAGACAGAGTGTGACGCCTTTGGCCGGATTGGCCGCGTCTGCTATCACTTTCCCCATGGAACCCATGCCCCCCCACCCCATGGTGAGATAGGAGAAAATCGCTGGTCAGTTATTTTGTAAAAAATAATTATTATGTTCAGTAAAGCCCGTTTACGACACAGCTCGGCACAATCTCATTATTTATTTTTATGTCATTCAAAGTAGCAGTATAGTTTTAGAATGCAGCTGAAGAAATCGTTATTCACTGACACACTACAATGTCTGCTTGAACAATGTGACCAACACAATTACTTTAAACGATTAAAACATTTTGAACAGCCCCAGTTCCTTACTATGTCCTCTGCGACTGGTTACCAAATCTTATCACGTCTGTTTTATACCGCTGTTTGAAAATGTGAGCGCATAAAGAGCACCCTTCGCCATGCTCAGACATAATGTGTGTAGGGTCATTGTTTCTGGAACTCTGTAAAGTGTGCCAAAGGTTTATGTTGGAGCTGAGGTCGCCATCTCTTCGGCCTATTCTCCGGACTTAGTCTGGACCTTTGAGTAGGTAAGCAGAAAAAATCATGACATACTCGTAATGCATTATTGCATGCATTCCGCGCGCACCTCACATCATTGTAAAGCCAGGATTTATTACTGAAATCAACGACTAAAATTACCATTTTTTTAACCACTCCAATTTATAAATGGCATTAAAGTAAGTAAGTAAGTAAACGTTTTATTGTACAGAAAATACAGAAATAAAGACAAGTTACAAACAATGAAATAGAAATACAATTCGGACTCATCCCTATAAGGGATCTCTACCACTTTACTTTGCAGAGATAGGCATCTTTACAAATGGACCAGAATCAACCATTAAGATGTACGCTACTTTTCCTCCCAAGTGTTAGTGGCAGCTTTAGCTTGTTTGTTATTATGATGGCCGTATTTGTATTTGCCAAATATTTGTCATTATATGTAACATGGATATTTGTCAAGTACGGCCAAGAGAAGTGTCTATTAAAGTTTTTTTTTAAATCCCGGAAACGAAAATGATATCATAAATTCGTTGCGGAATCATTGACTTATATCATTCTTGCACAAATGGTGAGACTTTTAGCTGTCATTTTCGTGTCCTGAATTAAAAAAAAAACTATCAGTACCTATGTTATTTTTATGCCTGGAACCTGTAAAACTCTATGTGTATGGCACACATACGTAGCTGACTTGCTTATCCCTTGCGGAGTAGCAGTAAAGTGTAATTACTTCTAGTTCATGGTTACCCTAGTTGGTACTAAGTTACGGGCCCCCGTTTGAATTGTAGGTGGAACTTTGTCTGAATACAAGAAAGTCTTGAGGCGGTAGCAAGACAAGTCTGGGGCGAATGTAAGTTGGGAATTGACGTACAGTAGTCGCAACTAGTTATGCTATTATAAAAGTTGGTGCAGCAATTTTACTGAACGACCTTCTGAATATTACTGAACATACTGAATCAGATGTTTCATCAGCGGTACTTAATGTACCGCTTACCTTAATTTCAATGAGACCGACTCGCACTTTGCCGGGTTTTTATAGTTTTTACACGTCGTGCAATTTATCACACCCTAACCTGCCATAACATACGTTATTTAATATTTAGCAGCGTGTTTTGTATTCAGACGTCCCTCTACGCATCTGTCACGTCTCATTTATCTAGTGTAGGAAAACAGAAAAATATTGGCGTGGTACGTTCTTTACACGGGGCTCTGGGGTATAGTAAAACAGGAAAGAGGTTAGAGGTTATTGAATTTAAAGCAGTTGAACTAGGACAGCTTTAACCATACAAGAGCTTTATATTCGTGTGCGCAAATAAGTATAACACAAATGTAAGACAGGAACATTTTACGCTGTTCCAACATACGCAGAAAGGTTTTAGATTACTGATTCTGTAGGTAGGTGTTAGCGTTTCGGAAAATCGTGATCGCCTAAAAGCATTTCCATCGTTTTATTACCTATTTTTACTTATTTCTACCTATATCTTATCTAAATTAGTTAGTTATGGCCCGCTCTGCTTTTATACACTACCCTCAGAGGCTACTATTGGGTCTACTTTGCTTACCCAGTTCTCATCTGTTTCACCTCATCACGACATGTTGCCAATTAGGCCAGTCAATGAAAAGGTATAGAGGGAAATACATGGAACACAATTTTGGACTTCGTAACTTTGTTTGGACTAGTTAGGAGGTGAACATATCAAAAGTACCCGCTCGGACCCCTTGAGCCGGGGTGAGGGGGGTCTTCGAAGGTCCAAGTTTTCGGTTTTTCGCTTAATTCTCGGAAACTATGCGTCCTTGCGACATGACCACTACATACAAAAGAAAGCTGGTTAAATTTGCTACAAGTTTTACTCAGTTAAGTTTTTCGATATCTTCTATACCTATAAAACAATACCGTGATTGACTGACTTGCTGAGTGACTGACTGACAGACAACGCGCAGCCTAAACCATTGGATCTAGAGACTTGAAGTTTGGCACACATATACCTTATGTATCATAGAGGTGCACTAAGAAGGGATTTTTCGAAGTTCCCACGGGATAGGGAATAAATGGGATCTATATTTTAGAATCAATGTGGCTCTATCTCCATAACTATAATTAATTAAGATTTCAAATTTGGCGTGCAAGTAGCTAATAATAACAGCTAAAAACCGTTTCCAGGATTTTTCTTAATTCCAACGGGATAAAGAACAAACATTATTTTCATAATAATTGACTAGCGGCTGACTAGCTAATTTTACAGATATATTGCTTGATCTTTGATGCTCTGCTACTTTCGTGCTTCACCTCCTCATCTAAATCTCCTTCCGTTTCAGTTTTTCGTGATAAAGTAGCGAGCGGGGACTTTTGATATGTTCAATTTCAGCTCTTCAGCTGTTCTGCTTATATGGCATTTTGTAGGAGATGTTAGCTGCTATTATCACCTACTTGCACGCCTAATTTGAAATCTTAATTAATTATAGTTATGGAGGTAGGAGCCACTTTGATTGGAAAACATAAATCCCACTTATTCCCTATCCCGTGGGAATTTCGAAAAATCTCTCTCTTTCGAAAAGGTATATGTGTGCCAAATTTCAAGTCTCTAGGTCCAAAGGTTTAGGCTGTGCGTTGTCTGTCAGTTAGTCATTCAGCAAGTCAGTCAATCAAGATATTGTTTTATAGGTATAGATATCGAAAAACTTGACCGAGTCAAACTTGTAGAAAATTTAATCAGCTTTCTTTTGTATATAGTGGTCATGTCGCTAGGACGCATAGTTTCCGAGAATTAAGCAAAAAACCGAAAACTTGGACCTTCGAAGCCCCCCATCCCCCCCGGCTCAAGGGGTACGAGCGGGGACGTTTGATATGTTCACCTCCTAACTAGTCCAAACAAAGTTACGAAGTCCAAAATTGTGTTCAAAGAATTTCCCTCTATACATTTGTTAGCGCATTCAATGCCTGGCCTAAATCTTCTAGCCATTTTTCTATCACCTCGGTGAAAATTTCAATTAAAAAACAAATGACAGTCAGTCAATTTAATAACCAAATGTACGCAAGCGAAGCGTTCCATTTGCAAAATTGACATTTGTTTTTCTACCACGTCTACAAGTGGCCAGTCCTATCAACTCTCAATTTCATTATCGTATCGTAGCTACATAGACACATACATGTAGTTTGATATACGTGATACAATTCGACCTAGAGACCCAAAATTCAATGTCCTACCGGTCCGTGAGTACAGTGCGTAACCGGGTGCCCCATGTTGCTACAGGGCCCACTTCTGGCATACGTGTCCCGTGTGCTAATGCCGGACCGAGAATCCGTGATCGACTCAGTTTGTTTTACTAACTCTCTTTGTTACCCGCCTTGAATACTTTTACCCACGAGCTAGCTTAGAAGAAGATACCGACCAAAGAAGCCAACGACGGGCCTTCCCCTATGCGGGAAGAATGAAGACTAGAGCGAGTCAAAAATCCGCTCGGATCGCTAGTGTGGTTTGTCTGTCATTCTCCACCAATGAGAGATAAGCTACTGGCCTGTGATTGGTGGAAATTGACAGATAAACCTCACTCGACATAAGCGAGCCTAGAGATTTTTGACTCGCGATGGCCCCAGTAGACCGGTGGTCATTACATACCCGTTAAAGTGAGTAAGGGTGCGTTGTGTACCTACTGCGTATGATTGGGTGCGTAAGATTTAAGTATTACAGTAAGTACGATTCAAAGTTAAATGCGCCTCTGAACTTGATCGCTCCAACTCCTAGAAGTGACTGATCACTCCAGGTCAATTGATAAAAAGTTACAAAGTTGTCGTAAGAAAAGCTGTTTGTCTGTGTCTAGCAAAGGCGAATGTCAGAGTGACAAATAGAAAAAGGCGAATGTCAGAGTGACAAATAGAAAAAGACAAAGGAGCGTCATATTAGCAAAAGCTTTAAGGAGGTTATTGGTGTTTGCCCAGAAATACATTAGTATAGTATTTTAACCATTCGTCGTCAAGTGACATTTTATTATGGATTAGATTTAGTACGCATGACGCCTCCGGTTAGTTAGTTGCTTTAAGGGCTTGAGTTAGCGGAAACCTAACATTCAAATTTCCTTTGAGGCTTTCGCGGACTTTGCCGGTGTTTGTAGGATCGAATACCTGCCTGTTATGATTATTTGATTTGTTAAAGGTGTTATAGAGATTTCCGTTTCCGTAGTCCTACGTAATCGCGTTATCTGTCAATAGGCAAAATACAGGCATTACATACATACATTGATGTAGAAAAGCACATACTTAGGAATTTAGGTACTTTTTAGGGTTTCGCACATCACAAGGAAAAACGGAACCCTTATAGGATCACTTTGTTGTCCGTCTGTCTGTCTATCTGTCTGTCTGTCAAGACCCTTTTTCTCTGGGACGCGTGGTGGTAGCATGCTGAAATATTAACTCAAATCTAATATCAAATACTTCAAGCCTGTAGTCCCTTGAAGCTGTGAAAAAGTCAACGTAGTCAAAGGATAATCATTAAAAAGGTTGTTTCCATACAAATAACCATATCGTAAAAACCTATAAATAGTACTTCCAGTTGTCCTAGGCAGTTGAGATTTGGTATGAAGGTAGCTCTTTGTAGTACAACCACTCACAAAAATGTGAAAATCTAAAATTTTATGTCTGTCTGTATATGTCACAGACCAATATAATACGATCCCACACTGCGTAAGTACATTTTGCTCAGGAGCAGTAGGGCTCTGCTAACACTGGACAACTTAAAACACTGGGGAAAATCAGGAAAAATCTTTGTACGGAGCGCTCGGTGCGCGAGTCCGCCTCGCCCTTGGCCGGTTTTTCGTTTTCTAGCACACTCAAAACGCACACATTCATATTCCTTTCCTAAGTAAGTAAAACTACATTCTTAAATAGGCCTAACCTAACAAAACCTTAACCTCAAAGTCAAAGCGATTTTTTTGTAAACTTAAGTGTAATTGATTACAGTGGTGGTGGTAACAAATACGTATAAAGAAAGTATCAAAAATTCTGTGTTTTGCCAGTCATTGTCACTATTGTCAGATCCAGATTGTTATTAAATTACCAAACACACATAAAAAAATGCGGTGGATGCCTTGGGGGAGGCCTATGTCCAGCAGTGGACGTCTTTCGGCTGGCGTGATGATGATGACATAAAAAAATATTGTATTACCATAGTTACAAATTCACAACTCCCTAGAGCAGATAATAATATCGTTCTTCATATGTTTACCCTTCGTATATCATATGAAGCCCTGCCCATAGGACCCTAGCATTCTCGCATAGCAATGCGTAGAAGAAAAATTAATATGATGAAGAGTGGGCCAGCAAAAACAGAGATACGTGATCGGAGCGATATTGCTTTTCATAAAGGTTTTATTGCGGCTCAGTTGACCTATTCGATGTCGATGTGCTAGAATAGATATTGTGGTGTCGCAGGATTGTATTTGTCCAAAGAAGTAATAAGAAGAGGACAGATATAGAAGTGGCATGGTCGCGTGACCTTTGTCTACGCGCTTGTGACGCATACGCCGCAAGTGCGCGAATTGTAACTCAGTATAGCTTGTGATACATGTGTGTTCTATAAGAACCATATCTGGAAAATCTGCTTTCAAATAAAAACTGCATTTAAATTGACACACACACACACGGTCAAATTTATAACACCCCTCTTTTTGCGTCGGGGGTAGAAAATGGTGTTTTGTAGCATTTGTAATTGCGGAAACTTGTCCCACAGTGTGTAATTACACTGGTAATTGTGTGCATGATGGCGTAGTGCTTTTGCGTGTGTGCATTAATAGCAAGTGTTTCTTGAAAGAAATACGAACGCGAACGATATCATTCTACGCTCTTTTTATTACTTCTGTGATGTTTGTCCTTAGTTCATAGAGAGGATATAGGATAGATGCAGGATTACAGTTTTTAAGCAAAAAAATAGGATCAAATACAAAAGACAAAGCCCTTGAATTGTGACTCGGTGCACGTGCAACCAATCCACAATCAATG
The DNA here is from genome assembly GCA_963691665.1 of Clepsis dumicolana. NCBI lineage: Eukaryota > Metazoa > Arthropoda > Insecta > Lepidoptera > Tortricidae > Clepsis > Clepsis dumicolana. The sequence continues at coordinate 4,457,105 of OY829517.1, forward strand.
ATATGTTTGAGGTTAAAAATGCTGGTAAATAATTCTTGCATTATTTAGTCATAACATTTTTAGTGTTCAGAGTAGTCGCCAGTGTAATGAGATCGATCGCTAGTCCAAAATCCGCTACGATCGCTAGCAACGAGTGAGGTCTATCTGTCAATATCAGTACAATACAGTAGCTTGTCTTTCATTTGCGGAGAATAACAAATAGACCTCCCTTGACACAATAGCGATCGTAACGGATTTTTGACTCGCGATACCCCTAATTGCGGAAACTCGTCCACATTAGACTAATAATTGCGTGCGTGATTGCGTAGTGCTTTGTTTCACACATGTCCATAGACATGTGCTGTGCTACAGCACACAAAACGGGACCCCCACATAGAAAATTTTAATCCTAACCCTGTTATTCATAAACTTATTTTAACTAAAAAAACCTTAGAAAAAAAACGTAAAATAATCCTCTAAAATAACGATAAATAAATAAAATAAAATAAAATGCGTTTATTTCGGACAACAGAAACTAAAGCCTAAAGTTTTATGGCCTAGCACTAAGCAGCAGAAATATGAAGTCGGTGCGGTGCGAGCGGAATATTCTTTGAAATTTACTTTTTTGTTAAAAGATTTTTATTTTACAATTTTACGTTGATTTAACATTTTCAGAATTATCCTCCAACTCCTAACCGTTAAGGAGTTGTACCTTCCATCATCAGCTCATCAACATAAGATGATGACTACCGGACGCAAATAATTGAATAGCCTTAGAAAATATATGAAACACATGATACGTGCCTATAAAATTTGAGGGTTGCCCTCGATTTCCCTGAAATCTCATCATCAGATCATGACTTGGTGACAGTGGGACCTCCTCAGGAGTATACCCTTTCAAATAAAAAAAATAAATTGAAAATCGGTCTACAATTGATAGAGTAATCAATGAACATACATAAAAAAAAATACATACAGTGGAACTTAGAACCTCCTCCTTTTTTTGAAGTCGGTTAAAAATGGCGTTAAAGTTCGTTTGTCTTTTTGTCACATCGACGTTTCCGTTAGTGAGAAGAAGATAAAACTTATTTTAGCTAATGAAGGCTTGAATTACGTTTATGAATAAGGCCCTGAGTGATTTGTGGCTATACCTCACTGGGAAATCTTCAACAGGGAGCTCATATCATTCCAAAACCATAATGCCTCCGATAGGAAACATTTATCACTAGGACACTAACCAGTGAACCTGTATCTAACACCTATCTATCTACCTACCTAGTAGGTAGGTAGTAGGTACTATACCTCCATAAATTACTTAGTCACATTATTTTTGTAGGCGTTTGAGGCGATTAAGTCTGACCTTAACCCAGTTGTACCATTTTTGGCCATCACGAGCCGTGGCGAGTTGGCATTTAACACTATTCTGTGTTGTGTTATATCACTAGTTAGACCAGGTTTTCAATGTCATGGTTTACGGTGTCGCTGTTGTTACATAAACTGTTTTTACTACGTGTTTATTAAAAGTCATTTGAGTCTTTAGAAACTGTCAGTTCCAATAGAATGGTTCTAGCTTCATATTAATGTTTCATAGCTGCGTCTTTTCAATTTTGTTCATATTGGTAAATAAAACTTTGAATCTGTTAATAAAAGCATGAACAAACTATAATCTGTAAGCAAAAATAAAACAAATTATATTTAGCCGTCCTTACAACTTTAAAGACAATGATTTCAAAGTTACTTATCCTTTTTTTGCTACAGTAAAATAAGTAAGTAAGTACATTTAAACATTTCATTGTACAAAAAATAGAGGCTAACAACACAAATCACACACAACCAAATTCGAATACAAATCGTAGGTACTTGAATTCATTGTAACGAAATCCTTTTAAGTCGTCAAAGCAGCTATAATATTGTGGTACCATACTTATTTACAGAACAGTCTTTGATATTATAGATCAAGGCTGAAGACTGACCCGCTCATCCTATGATTTTCAACGGTACCTATTCATATCGGACGTCCCTCGTTAGCGGTGCCCTTGACGTCCTATTACTGCTAAACACGATTTAGATTAAAATTGTCTTTGACTATAGCGTTGACAGAATTACACACACATCAAAGTTCTGTGCTTGTTTTGGTACCTTGTCGGTTTACAAGCACTTGCGCAAAGTCATCCGCTATGTGCAAACTTGGTGGTGAGACACTAAAAGGAAGGAGGTGGCGAAAATGGGAAATTTTGAGGGAGGTTCAATGTCAAACTGTCTGTGTGTACATTATTATAATAAGATTAAAACGTTCGTGTTTGTGTAAACATAAGCTTGGGTTCCGATAACAGCAACATACAGTTCTCTTTCATATATGTTAGTGCTCAATACCGGTACCGGATTTTGTAATGGGAAGTTGTTATAGTTCTGTAAATAAAATTCCTGAGTAATCCTGAGTGCTTTAACAACCTTGTATTTCACCACTGTGACAGGCAACTCTCCGTTTCGGCTTCAACAATAAATGTTTTCGTATATCTATCCGGCTGTTCTTCTCTGGAAAAAGGACAGGTCAGGAGTAACCAAAACCGGAGACCATGTATGAAGAATGTTATGAGATTAAGGGAAGCAAAGGTTGTATGTCCGGATCGTAGCAAGTGGAAGTCCGTGGTCTCTGCCTACCCCTCCGGGAAACAGCCGTGACTGTATGTATGTGTATGTATGTATGTATGTGTATGTATGTATGTATGTGTATGTATGTATGTATGTGTATGTATGTATGTATGTGTATGTATGTATGTTCTCCTCTACAGGTCTCATTTCTCATCCGATTCTCGTAAAATTTTGTGAGCAGTTTCGATAACTATGTAGGTATCCAGATCTATAGGTCTTCAGATCACAGAGCTAGTAGGTATTAACTGATTAGTGTAACTAGTGTAGAGATAGTGTTCTATCTATCACTTCACCGGCGACCTTGAGCAGTTGCTCATTATTTGAGGTATCCAGCTATGACCACGCCTCACCAGGATTAGATAAAGTTATCTCAATAGGTACAACAAACTATCGAAGTATTCATCATATCTATCTAATCGTCATCTGATGATGACACCACCCTTTTTTTTACGTCCCACTGCTGGGCACAGGTTTCCTCTCAGAATCTAACTAATGTGGTTCTTAATTTGGCAAAGACATAGCTTAGCTTAAGGCTTGTTCTGAGCTTGAGTTCTGCCAGTTTGGACGAAAATGGGGGAGCGAGCGGTAGGAACTTGGGCAGGATTGGTTTTTTTTTCACGCTTCACGGATTTTGTTCAAATTTGAGATTACCCTGGAAAATTGCCTAGTTGCCATGGGTTAGTGATACCCGTATTCTACGCAGACGAAGTCGCGGGCAACAACTAGTCTGAGACAAAGTTCTGTGGTCCTCTATCTACAATGAGCTATTGCGAGACAAAAATCCGCTAGGATTGCTAGGGGTTGCTAATCATAGGCCAATAGCTTGTCTCTCATTGGTGGAGAATGACAGAGATAGAGCTCATAATTCATTACTCATTTATTACATGCTTTTCACAGATAACAAAGATCTTGTTGATACTTAAAAAACGTTCGGCCATGAAACCCCTTGAACATGAAATTTCTAGATGGCGCCAAGGTCGTAGCCAGATTAATAGCAAACCAGCGGTACGAATGTGTCACTCAAGCAAGGTAGATGGCGCTGAATGTAAATAAGAACGATTCAAAGTATGGGCTTTGTCAATCCGTTTACCTTCCATGATCCTTGCTCGCGATAAATAGCCCTCATTGTATGTGTCGTTAGAATGTGTAATTTAAATGTAAAAAAAATAACGTAGGTAGACGTACATATAATTAACTCTTAATAAATAGTGTTCATCGGAGCACGATGAGCCGCAAAAAACGTAATGAATGCCTCGACGGATGGTTTTTGCTCCTCCGCCCTTGGGTGCTCCATATTTGGCGCTGTTTGAATCATTTGAGCTAATAGTGACCGAATGTGTTTGCATCAACATCACGTAGGTTTTGGTACTCATATTTAGTTACCGTTGTCCAGCGATTCCAACAGACCTGTGCCCTAAGCACGACTTGTCGAATCCTGCGTTACGTTACAGTTATCGTATCGAGATCGAGAAGTCTCATACTAAATTTTAGTTCCAAATACGCTCACGGGCGGGCGCTGTTCCAAACGTCATACAAACTCGTTATAGTTTACTATTCGATTTTACGTGACGCAGGATTCGACAAGTCGTGCTTAGGGCACTGAAGTTTATTTGTCGCCTGTTTTATTTGTATAAAATTGCTCAACATTATTCGTAACTTTCGCTCAAGACATTAAGTTATTTGAAGAAGATAAAGACAGCGGTGAGCAATTAGACATAATGAAATGAAAACGGAATTGACCGCGATTACCTTAAAGGTTTGATGCGCCCTTCCGGGTTTCATTATGTATGTTTGTATTTTGTACCTTGACATGTGAATTGCATTGAATAAATGAATGAATGAATGAGGTCCCGATATTTCGACGCAGTTACATGCATCATGATCATGGGTAAACGGCAAAAGCAAACATATTTGGGGCCATAATAATATTTAGAACCAAATAGTAAAGCGGAATATTACTGATATATTTTATTCCACTTTCTCAGCCTAGACAGCGAGTTATGTTAATCCCGCCGATATTTCGAGACACGCTCGTGCACGTAATTACATGTCGCTCTAATCCTTGTTTTAGGGTTCCGTAAAATAGAACCCTGGTTCGACTTCATTTACACTTAAATTTGTTAAGGACTGAGAGTTGTGTAGGTGGAGCAAACAACATAATTTTTGATACCTTTGGCATTTGTTAAGGCTTTCTGGTCCGACCATCCTCCGAATTCAAAAGCGTCTACATATATTTTGTCTAGGTGTGTTTTTTTACTTGTTTGTCCCCCAAATTCTACGGCCTCCTCGCTTTTTTGCTGTTCATCCCTGTTATATGCTATCTCCTATCCATCCAGATTATTTCAAAAGTTCGTTTCTGGTCCGTCATAAAGAAAACCTGTTTAAAAATGTACTACTTCTCTTTAAGACTAGCATCTTATCGTGAATGAATGTGAAAGCGTTATTCAAATAGACGCATTGGAAGCGAAGCGTGTTCTGCTGCGTTTATAAATCTTATGAAAGGCCATCCCAACAACAACAACAGTACCCGCCTTCCACTGTGAGCGGAACGGGCCCCGTACGGAGTCCGTTTATCTCGCAATGGTGAACTGCATATATATTGCTTCCACTGAATAAGAGTGACCATTGCAAGTTAAACGGACTCCGTACGGAGCCCGTTCCGCCCGCAGTGGGAAGCGGGCACAACGGTTCCACAATCCACAACTATACAACCGTCTGCATTTCAAACTATCACTATCAACGGAACCCAACTCTATTCATCTTACTTTCCCTTCCCCTAATCCATTGTAGCGTGGCATTATTATGTGGCAGAAAAACGTGTGAGCCCCATCACGAGACGCGGATTCTCCATTACTACTGCCCTGGTGTTGTATGAGGAATTAAGACGGATCACAACGGATATTGGAGGTCGGCGAAATTACATAATAATATTATGTGATATGGTTTATTAATGTTGCGGAGGTGTTGGCTAATATTGGTCAGTCTAGTTCTAATAGTGTAAGGGTATCGTGGGAAATGATTTCAGCACCTATTGTGTAAAGTAAAGGTCCCAATATTTTGACACCTGAATTCCGATTGACAACCATCCTCCTAGTCAACTCTATTGTTGTGAATTAATTATCGAAGGTGCCAATTATAGGGCCAGTATCGGACACTGGGTCATTTACCTTAGGGACGAGCGCGTGGGTAAAATCTTTGGATTTTTGTTTGTGATAAACTTTCGACCCGAAATTTTCTAATGATTTCATCATCATCATCATCATGTCAGCCGAAGGACATCCACTACTATGGACATAAACCTCCCTCAAGGCTCTCCACTCAGACCGGTCTTGTGCTTTCCGCATCCGCCGCATCTATTTTAGAAATTGTGGGGGAAATAAATAACGTGTCTGAGTATATCTGTCAAAATGTAACTGGATGTAAGAAAATGTATTGCAATTTACTTTTAACGTTTCATGATGATGAAAATACTTACTGAAAATCTGTTTTGTCGAGATTATTCAAACGTAACTAACAAATGGTAATAGCGTTAACGTTAACCAGTCGTTAAAAAGTAATAAAATAATGCTTGATAATGTAAAAAATACACCAGATAGAGATGGACGCAATTTAAAACGTGAAGAAGTAATGACTCGTAAAAGTAATATGTAATGGGAAGAAACGACTATTAATTTTGTTTTTCAATTCGAACAATAAATCGATTACTGTTTACTCCCAGAGAATCGAATGAGAATCTGAATAAATCGAAAGCCATTCGAGCGCGCCGTAATAATTACCATAATGTTTAATTAGGAACAGGACATTTATTTCACTTAAATTTAATTAATTTTGGATTGTTTCCTGCACCAACGTTAGCGTCGTTCTAATGGGTGTCGTTTATTGCACATTCAATAAAGCCTAGTAAAATTAAATAATAATTAGCAAAAGTTTAGTTCATGTTTCTATAAGAAAAGTGAAAGTAAGTAGGTACTTTACGGGAACGTGGAAAGTGCCCTCCATAATTATGTATAGGAATTATGTTTTCAGCCGCACTCAGTCAGTCTATCCCAGTAGGTACTAATGCTACTATACTAATTAAGTTTATTGTCAAAAATCATTGCGCTAAGAAAAAACAGAAAAGTTGAACGTCGAATCTTTGACTAAGCATTACCCGTAAAATGACACACAGGGTGTATTTAAACAGTGTGTATAAATACAACGCTGACTGTTGTCTAGAATAAATCCAGCCAGTATTAGTCATTTTAGTCATCGGCGCCACTCTTCGACACTTCCGTTTTATTGTGGATTTAGTCCCTGACTTTTAGTAGGGAAACTTCATCTTCTGGCCTTTATTTGAGTTAAAGTTTATAAAATTACTAGCTGTTGCCCGCGACTTCGTCCGCGTAGATTTCGGTTATCGTTATCCCGCGGAAACTATACAATTTTCTAGAATAAAAAGTAGCCTATGTTATTCCTCAATATTCAAACTATCTTCTTACGAAATTTCATCTACATTGGCGCAGCGGTTTTTCCGTGAAGAGGTAACAAACAGACAGACAGAGAGACAGATAATAGACAGAGTTACTTTCGCATTTATAATATTAGTTAGGATTAGGATAGGATTAGGATACGATTAGGATACCTACTAGCTTAAAATACATTTTTACAGGCAATTAATGACATACGTGGGCCTGATGTTTTAATCGAATCATATATTGTCTTCTTAAACTGAGCATCAGTTTGCGAGATTTTACTATCACTTTTAACAACTTTAAAAATTAATGATTTATAGAACTTATAGGCTGGCTAACCTGTGCTATACAGTCATCTCACTAACTCAGGGCAAAGTAAGTTAACACGCAGTAAGCGAGTTAATTGCCTAACCCCAGGTTAGAGCTGGAATGTGAACTGTAAAATGAGACAGTAAAAATTTCGCGGCTTGTAACAAAATTTATTCGAATTGATTGTTCAAACACAGACAGCTAAACCTTTGGGTTTCTGTTACAAACTGGCTTACAGTTTGAAAGTATCACGAACTGAGGTTGTTTCCGAAGAATAAAGTTCTCGCAAAGGCCTAAAGGCTATTTCAGGTCGCGCAGACCGTTACAGGCACTGAATAGTAATCGTTATTAATACGCTACAAAATTTGTGGACCAAACGAAAGGTCGGGAAACTCTTATAAGCCGGAGCAGAGTATTAAAACTATTCACTAGCGGAAGTTTCCATATCCCTAATTGTTAGTAGTAAAACCCATTTACTTGTTCGTTGCCTGCCGGCTGCCGTGATAGCCTAGTGGTTTGACCTATCGCCTCTGAAGCAGAGGGTCGAGGGTTCAAACCCCGGCTCGCACCTCTGAGTTTTTCGGAATTTATGTGCGAAGTTACATTTGTAATTTATCATGAGCTTTTCGGTGAAGGAAAACATCGTGAGGAAACCTGCACACTCCTGCGAAGCAATTCAATGGTGTGTGCGAAGTTCCCAATTCGCACTGGGCCCGCGTGGGAACTATAGCCCAAGCCCTCTCATTCTGAGAATGAGCCTGGTCCCAGCAGTGGGACGTAAACAGGCAGATGATGATGATGATGACTTGTTCGTACACCACATATGTATATTATTTAAACCAAACAACTGATGTGACAAGACAAGGCAATCAACGATATCGTAACCAAAGCTACAAGCCAACGACAATAACTTAAAAGTATAAACCTCATCAAAACCTAGGCTTGGTTTACTAAAAGAATAGCTTTTACGGTAAATTTAGCTATAGGGCTGTTGAAATATCTGATAGGTTTAAGCATTGATCGATTTATGACAGTATTAACAAAATCATCATCAACCTATTTACGTCCCACTGCTACAGGCCTCCACTTACAATGAAAGAGCTTGGGCTATAATTCCCACGCGGGCTCAATGCGGATCGGGATCTTCAAATACCCATTGAATTGCTGCGCAGGACTGTGCAGGTTTCCTCACGTTGTTTTCTTTCACTGAGTAGTCGCGACCCTCTGCTTGAGTTAAAAGGCTATGGCCAAACCACGAAGCTACCAAATCTTCTTAACATTTTACCTATTTATAATTGACACTAGTAATTGACTTATCTAACACAAGGAATTCCAGAGAAGTTCCCATTTTGCTATATTGTCCCTCAGTTACATTAACAAGTCCCTAGTTTTCAGAAATAGCCCCCAAGTACATACAAGTACATAGTACAGTGTTTTACTGCGTCAAATTTGTATCCAACAACGTTCTAAAGTCTTCAGCACTTGAGTTTAATTTCGAGTGACCCGAGTGGTTTAGTGATCTTGTATTATTTGTACAGATTGCATGTTATTGAGATTAAGAATACCAAAGGAGATATTCGCGAAAGAAAGTGACTTAATTATTGGTTTAGGAATGCCACAGATGACTGCCGAGAGAACCGGTTAGTCATTTGTGTTTTTAATATTCGCTCTGCTGATGTGCATTTTTTATACTACGGTTTCGCAAGTACTTACATATTATAATTGCTCTCAATGGAGAAGAGTGACAGAAAGAAGGGGAGCATTATTTTAATTGTTTTTCCCATTTATGATATCCAACCAAATATCATGAAAAGCTTTGTACTCACTTGATCATTGTGCTTGATAATGGAAACATGATTTCAAGTTAGTATGCTATGGCAGTGTTAATTGTACTACTTATACTAATGCGTTATCTTCAAAACTAGTCTTGATACCAGTAAACTTAAAATCTCTCTCTCTCCTTCTTCTTCTTCAGCGCATTTGCGCCCACCGTTGGGCAAACGCCTCTCCAATTTTCCTCCACTCGGCCCGGTTTGCTGTGGATCTCGCCCAGATCGGGCCAGCGGTCGAGCTGATGTCATCCGACCACCTTGCTGGGGGCCTGCCGACTCCTCGCTTTGAGCGTGGACGCCATTCCCAGACCCGCTTGCTCCATCTCCCGTCGTTTCTTATATATACGTATAAACGTCGAAATTGTCAAAGCCGGTTTGCAAAATTGTCAAAAACAGGATATTTGTGAGTAGCTTTTTGTTGTAGCTATGGATTTGCATAATATGAGGAATTGTGTACATTTTGCCCACCGAAATGGTCGCAAACACTTCCTTTTTATTATTTTTTTACTGTCTCAGTGTGATGCCGTGCTAGTAGCCTTCTTTCTGAGTGTTTGCATTTTTACTAGCTTTGTGTTTAGGCTCAGCAGTTTAAACTTCACGCGGATATAATGCTCAGTATGTGCATTACGTTTTATGCCTGCTCTTCATTTAGCCGTATTTGCAAAATGTTTGTCTTTCCATCTCTGTCCTTCAGGTGACAAAGGAAAGTGTTTTGATGTGGGATGTGGGTTGACAAACGAATGTTTGGGCGTTTTCAGTGAATCATTGTTAATTAACTATAGTAAGCAGTCGTCACGACACTGACGGTCAATGTCAAACACATACGTTTCGTCACAAAACTGACCATTAAGACGTGATTTAAACATAACTTAAGTAACGCTTAAACTCAGACAAGCACAAGTTAAATGAAAATGCCCGGATGTTTGGGGCAGTTTTCTCATTATTTCAGGTAAAATTAGGAATCCAAGAGCTTCTCTCAGAATACCAACGTTAATACTTCAATGTGAGAACCTCCTTCCGAACGGTTGGCTAAGTTAAATCGGAAGCCCGTGAAAGCGAGAGTCGCGCAGACACACGCCAGACGGTAATCAGAGGCAATTTTAATTAAGTCGAGAAACCACATTATTATGAGGAGAAATTGTCAGAGGGTCGAGCACGAGTTTTCGAATCCTGCGTAACGTTACGGTTATCGTATCGAAATCGAGAAACGTCGTACTAAATTTTTGTTCCAAATACGCTCACGGGCGGGCGCTATTCCAAACGTCATACAAACTCGATAACGTTTACTATTCGATTTTACGTGACGCAGGTTTCGAATATTCGTGCTCGGGCCTCTGGAAAGTCTCATCCACTGAAAGTAAGGAACCCTTTCGTATTAATATTAACTTATCCAATCGATACCAAGGACTTTAAAAAGGTTTAAAGACTCAATAATTTAAGCTTCTGGTTCATCATAATTTTACACCAAAACTTATTTCGCCTATACCTTTAGTTTAGGCCTCCTACTTAATAATGGGGTCTTAGTGACAAAGCAGTTGTTTCTAAAATAATTGAATACCTATTTTTGATTATTTATAGTGTAAATGAGGTCAAGTCCAAATTGTTGCATATTTTTACTAAAACCTACAAGCTACAAGTTACAATTTACAAGCGATAGCCTCATTCTATCACCTTTTGTTAGAAAGAGACTTCCGCTTGTAAATTGTAACTTGTAGTTTTATAAAATACGGCCCAAGATGTCTTCATCGGTCCCATGAATTCCCGACGCAAAAAGAGGAATGTTAGAAGTTTATTATGTGTACCTACTTGTATCTGTCTTTTTTTTAACGAAATATAGTCAAATTAGTTTAGCCACGAAATGAAAATATCGGGGTTTTAACTTTTCTAACTTAAGTGCATGATTAAGCTCGCAATTATACAAAAACCTGCACCGATGTGCGCTGGCGCATTGGGCAGGAATGCAAACAGCCGTTGGTGCTAAATTTCACTGCGCAGATGTAAACAGAATCCGCTACTCGATATGTATATATGTGCAACTGTTTAGTATTGATACTGAGAACTCGAGCCTTCCTGTGCTCAAAGATCTACAATAACTTGCTTAAAAAGGTATTCATCTTTATGTTTAACGTGTCTGTTACACAATTTTGACTCCGATGGGAATTGTAGACGTAATATTATGCATAAGTTCTAAAGTCTATTTTTAATCTCGGAGACGAAAATGACAGCTAAATGTCGCGTCATTTGTGAAAGAAAGATTGTTATCATTATTCATTAAATCATTATTATTTTGTCTTTTTTTCCACATACGCTGCGATTTTCGTCTCCGGGATTCAAAAAATAGACTTTAGAGACGTTTTCAGTCGAAGTAAAATTAAGCCTATTGAAAATCAAAAGTAAAAGACATCGAAAACAATACTTTTTGTTTAAGATGTAGAGTTGGTAGAGTCAGGGATAGGGAGTTGGCTCTCTTAGAGATCTCATAAGTCATAACGTTTTAACAGTGAAAGCATAATCAACTTGTGAGTATTGGAAACCAAGTTAACAAGAAATGATTTTGGTGAGATTTACAGGGTCTATGTTTTAGTTTACGTGTAAGCGGACACCGCTGTAAAGTTTCTGTTAAAAAGCAAAATCTCCTGTACATTAATTGCCTCTGCTGCTTGACAGTATGTATGGGGGATTTTTTTTAAATAAAACCTTTACAGGGCTGCTCATTCAGACCTATTCAACCCTTGGCTGAATTCTTGACTGCTCATTAAAATGGACCCTGTATAAATTCTACACATCTTATCCGTTCCATAAGATTTAGTTATTCCAATATACGAATAAGTACATCAACGAATTCATTGGTACAATCCAAAAAGCTTTTTGTTATTTTGCAGCTACTATACGATACTTTGGGTTCTTCTGTAGGGATCCTTTAATGTAAATAAAGGTTTGTGTGTCCTGCGGATATTGACTGGCAACAGTTCGGGTCGCAGCCTAAACACACACGAAAACTTTTGTTTAACATAAGCATTACACAGGAACAATGTGACCCGCGTGATGCTTAAATATTGTGGACGTGTCATGTTGTTTTAAAACCTGTATGAGGAGAGACAACAGGAGAACAGTACAATCAATAATCTTCTTAAACCCAAGTTACTCCTTAAGTGGTTAGTTTTCTGAAGTTGTGCCCAAACAGGATTTTAACACAAAATTGCACTTTGTCACTAAAACTAAATTACCGGGACGATTTGGATCGTTTTTGGCCCGACTGCGAGATTTGGCTGTAACCAGAGACAAGTGGAAGGAGAAAGGGGAGGCCTTTGCCCAGCTGTGGGACACCGCATATGCTGTATAAAAAAAGTACTCATGTTTATTCATTGCCTAGTACTCGTAGTACTCGTACTCCTACCCATAGTGCAGGCTTGGCATAGTTTCACAATATTTATATTTATTAATTTATTTAATCTGATACCTAACTGACACCCTTTTTTGCTATGAATTAAGATTGAAAGTGCCGATTATTGGGGCAGAAAGTAAAAGTTAAGGTTAGAATGTTATCTGCTATTTGATCTTTGTTAAAACTAAAGATAAATGCACTCTACAACCCGTCCACGACCTATCATTCGAACGTTCGTTGCCGTAAAATTGTTCTAATTGATACGTTCGTTGCCGTAAAATTGTTCTAATTGATACGTTCGTTGCCGTAAAATTGTTCTAATTGATACGTTCGTTGCCGTAAAATTGTTCTAATTGATACGTTCGTTGCCGTAAAATTGTTCTAATTGATATATAGCCCAGAAGGCTCGACCTTTTGAAACAGTAATTGATGTAAATGGACGGAGGCAGTGATTTTCTGGAGCCCAATAGTTAACCTTTGATTGAAACAAATTCCCGGTAGTGCGTTGTTTAGTGGGGTGTTAAGAAATAGATAAATGTTACGTCAGAGGACCTATTGCGTAATACACACAACACACACCCACACACACACACACACCGAGCTGAGGAAATTTATGGCACAAGAGGCACTTCATCTTAGCCGTCTAGGTTGGCAACGCATCTGCAATCCCTCCGGGGTCGCGGGTGTATATGGGCAGTGGTGATCTCTTACCATCAGGTGACCCATTTGCTCGTTTTCCTTCCTTATCGTAAAAAAAGGTAACTATTTTGACACTCGTTATCGGATAGAAATGTCAGTTGTTGTACGACTGTGACAGCTAGCTGTTTCCGATACCAATTGTTAGCCCATACAAAATGAACACGATGCTGATTGCGAGCGAGTTAGACAATAAGCATGCTGGTCCTTAGTACACCAACATTACGAATGTCAGTTTACTCTGACAATTCGATCTACGTTTCAGTGTCGATACGAAGCGCGCTAAAACAAAAGCTCTTCATGTCATCAATTGACATTAAAATGTGACATTTGTAAACTTGGTGAATTAGGGGCCTGGAGATGAGGTATGTGTAGAAGCATGTTGTGAATAAGAATGCGGTTCGTCAATTTAAGATCATGTTTTGGTAACACAGACAGTTATTGTATAATCAGAAATTAGATACCTATATCATAATAGTAGTTTATGCAATTGCTACATAATGAGGGTCCTTAAAACACGAGTGTGTTTTTATGAAACGAGGCGAAGCTAAGTTTCATAATAGGATCACACGAGTGTTTTAAGGCCTAATTATATACAATACTTTATCTACACACATATTATAAGTACTCTAAGGTGGGTTCAGAAGCCGAAGGCGTATATCATACCCATACCTGTCACGAATTTTATTGTTTTTTTAAATCATAGACAAACACACCGAGCTGACGTTTCGTAAACTGTTTTTTTTGTTAAAAAAAATTCACATTATTAATTAAATTATACATGTCGGACTGAACTCGACTTATATACGTGAGTGATCCGTTTTATTTCACTATGATTGTAAATTACGTTGGTTGTCAAATTCGAAAATCGACTTCGATTACTTTACTGCTGGACCTGCTGGTCGTGGTGGTTGGCGGCGGAGGCGACGATGTACTGCAATGCTGGTCATTTTATACGGTTTCAGAACGCATTACCGTGTGATTAACCTGTGCCCTAAGCACGACTTGTCGAATCCTGCGTTACGTTACGGTTATCGTATCGAGATCGAGAAATCTCATACTAAATTTTTGTTCCAAATACGCTCACGGGCGGGCGCTGTTCCAAACGTCATACAAACTCGTTATAGTTTACTATTCGATTTAACGTGACGCAGGATTCGACAAGTCGTGCTTAGGGCACTGTTATTATTATTTTGACGATCGAATAACCTAGTAGTTAGAGACCCTGACTATAAAAACGTGTGATTAACCTATCATGTATTATTGTTTTGACGACCGGGTAGCCTAGTGATTAGAGACCCTGACTATGAAGCTTGAGGTCCCGGATTCGATCCCCGGTGTGGGCAGTGTATGATGAATATGAATGTTTTTTCTCGGGTTTTGGATGTTTAATATTGTATTTAAGTATGTATTTATCTATATCAAGTACGTTTATCCGTTGTCTAGTACCCGTAGTACAGGCTTTGCCTAGTTTAGGACTAGGTCAATTGGTGTCAATTGTCCCATTATATGTATTTATTTTGTATAATTTTTAAGTGAATCTCTTGTTTCGTAATTATATCAGTGCATAATTCTTTAATTTACTTATTGTTTCTTTTCTATTTCAGGTACGTAATAGTCAACCACGCATTACCATCTCGATGTCATTAGGCCTAGAAATGATGATCAAAATATCTTTCTGTAAGATAAGGTAAGGAGATAAATCTACGTTGGTTCCTAATTTTACGACGAGAGAAATATAGGCAAAACTTTTTCAAAATTTGCTTAGTGATAGTGAGTTATTTATTGTGATTAATGAATATGACCTTCAATGGAGTACATTTTTGTATTTTTTCTTTTAACTTTTAACTTTTTTTTTTATAAACTTACATAAGAATAAATACAGGTATATCGCACAAATATCATAGAACCTCGCATGGATTATAGCAAAATTCGGAGGCTGAGTTCAAAGTCTGCACATAAAATACACAGTCTATCCAAACTGACATGGTGAGATACGAAATTAGCACATCTTCGGCACTCGGTTCGGGGGATATTTTACTGGATTAACTTAGGATTATCCCTATCCCACTGGCTTGATAATGCCGCGGCTTTAACCAAACGTGATTTTATCGTTAACCTGCTTTCGGTATTTTGGACGGATTTTGGTGAAACCGTTGAGAGCCTTAAGCCAGATTTAAGCCTGAATTGTATAAAAATAGAGAGTAATCTGCTGTATTATAGCAAATACATATTTTTAAGCAGGTTACTCTCTATTACGTATTTTTCTACTCCACGCGTTTCAGAGTAAAAGGGTCTTGACAGACGGACAACAAAGCGATCCTAAGGGATCCGTTTTTTTTCCTTTTGAGGTACGGAACCTTAAAAAATTGCACCAGATCGCTGCCTGTTGGTAGCGTGCCCAGAAGGCTGGCAGAATTACCACGTTGGATGGCGATGCTGATCATCTGTGCCAGATATGATCCATCCTTCTGGTCACGCGTCAACTCCACCAGCCGTTTGGAACATTCTGTGAAGACTCTGTGGCCGCTTTCCCCCCAGGGCCAGGGCCAGGGCCAGGGCCAGGGCCAGGGCCAGGGCCAGTCTCAACCCCAAACGTATTTTTCTTTTTGTAAGTTCTTATAATTTGAAATGAACTAAATGGCCAGCCACCAAATATGGCAATTTAATGACAACTAAGTAAATATTAATAAACAGATCAAGAATCAAAGGATTTGGATGTAAGGTAATATTTTATCGAAGCTTTACAAGTTCACGATATAGCAGTAAGTATTGTTACCTGATTGTAGTTACATATTATCTATAAACTTCTCTTATAAAATTCTCTTGTTAGTAAGCAGTTAGTAAGCATGTTATACTTACTGCTTTATTGTGAACTTGTAAAGCTTCGATATAATATTATCTTACATCCAAAGCCTTTGATTCTAATCTTTACAATATCTTATTTAACGACCCTCCACCCCTAACCTCTTTCACCTTCTGAAGCCAATCAAAATTGGCCCGTAACTGCGTAACTCTAGATTCGTACCTTTCACGTGACGTTCACGGATTCTGTAAACAATTCTATATCCAACTAAGTAATTAACGCAGTGTTTTGTCGACCTTTGAATTGAATCTGACGTTTAATGTCGTGTTTCTAACGCTAGGTAGGTACACAGAACTGTATCGAGATAGAAGGAAAGAGTCCATCGATTTGTATAGGAATGAAGTTTCTTGCATCTATACTTAATATTATAAATGCGTAAGTAACTCTGTCTGTCTGTCTGATTGTTACCTCTTCACGGAAAAACCGCTACACCAATCTAAATGAAATTTGGCAAGAAGATAGTTTGAACATTGAGGAATGATACTCTACTTTTTATTCGGGAAAATTGTATAGTTCCCGCAGGATAGCGAGAACCGAAATCTACGCAGACGAAGTCGCGGGCAACAGCTAGTTTACGTATATTGACGCCACGAGTGTAATTTAGTGAGGAAATACCTCGGTTAACAGCTCCAAATTTTATTTGTTTTAAATGTTTCGCGGTTAATTACATTAGACATTGTAATTCCCCGTGATCATGATGGATGTAACTGCATCGAGATATCGGGTGCTTATTTAACCTGGGTGGATTTCCACACTGGAGACCCCTGGTGTAATTTGCGTGGCCGTATTTTGTATGAAAAAGTGCCACACAAATTACTCTGGTGTAATTTGTGTGGCACTTGTTTCATACAAAAATACGGCCACGCAAATTACACCAGGGGACTACAGTTTGAAAATCCACCCACCTATATGGTAATCGCAGTCAATATCCCGTTCTCATTATGTCTAATCCAACTTTTTTGTTGTTGTTTGAACAGTTCATTGTTGGACAACAAGGCATTTATTTAGTTTTTAAAACCTGACGTTGCACGCGGAAAACGGTCGGGAGTTGGAATACGTAATAAGTGATAGCTTCATGTTAATACGTTCTCTCTCAGCCCTTCTTTTCGGCACGCGGAGTACGTACGCTCTTTTCTTCTATCCCAATATAGTTCTGTAGATAGGTACAATGATTTTGTATTGAACTGATATGGGTGTATTTGACATGTAAGGGAAAGTTTGAGATTAATCTGTGTACGATGTACGTACAAATTAATTAGTAGAAATGATAAAGCTATTAATACACACAACTTAATCGGCTTATTTATGATATAAAGCTACGTTGGAACATAACTATCGCACATATAAATAAATAAAAACAGTTGTTTATTTGCGTTTGATAAACACTTGACGTGAAAATTAATCATACATTAGGGCAGAATTACTAAGGACAACGGCGAAGTTTTCAATAAAATAACTAGATAACTAGGTCAGTGGTTTCGGTAAGTTGATGATGGGCTCGTAGAGGGTTCCGAAACGCGTCAGCGTATAGTGGTGAGTGGTGATAGTTGTGACGTCTGTCGATTTGTATGAAAACATACATTTCTCGTATAGAAGTAGATCATACTCGTGTGGGCGCGGGTGAGCAAGTTAATTACTTTTAGTTCGATGTAAAAAAGAAGTTATTTGCTTGTGATTTTGTGATTTCCTCTTGTTCTTAATGAAATTAGAATAGTTGGAAAACCCCGACATTGTCATTTCAAAGTGCAATATTTCAAAAATGTGTGAACCGATTTTAATGAAACTTGGCTAAGAACTATCTCGATTAACTAGCTTTCGATTGAAAAAATTCGTATCGAAATCGGTCCATCCGTCTGGGAGCTATGATGCCACAGACAGATACACACATACACATGTCAAACTTATGACAGCCCACTTCTTCGTCGGGGGTTAAAAACAAGTCGTCAAATGTTTACATAACTGTCCCTTTGTTTTATCTAACGTAATTATTCAATGCTTATCTAAGTACCCCTATCATAAACCAACAATATGAATTAGTTAAGTAGCTACAGATTAACTCGGACATAAACAAAGAACACCTCTGTTACAGCCATGGCACACTGCGACTTTCGTAAACATCCGACTAAATTGTCTTGACTCTTTTTAACTAAATTTTATTCGAATTTAATCCCTATCTAAGCCGTGATAGCCCAGTGGTTTGCCCTACGGTCTCTCAAGTAGAGGAATTTATGTGCGAAATTACTTTTGTAATTGGTCACGAGCTTTTCGGTGAAGGAAAACATCGCGAGGAAACCTGCACGTTCCTGCGAAACAATTCAATGACGTGTGAGAAGTTCCCAGTCCGCAACTATAGCCCAAGCCCTCTCATTGTGACAGGAGGCCTGTACCCAGCAGTGGGACGTAAAAAAGGCTGGTGATGATGATACCATTTGCATAAATAAAGCATTCTCATTCTCAAGGGTTTTCCAATTAATGAAAATAATCGATTTATTGATTATTTTTGTTTTTATTTTTATGAAACATTTATAGTATGAAATTCAACATAAAAGCTCGTCCATGCCAGCTGCTTAACTGACTTTTTTTTGCATTGTCGTTGTATGTTGGTTTTCAACTTTGCGAATTAAAAAAAAATGTTTTTTTTATAAACTCACTGAAACATGAATACACAGAAAAAAAAACAGAAAAATGCCAACCCCGGGAATCGAACCCAGGTCCTCGACACACTGGGTCGCGTGCTCTTCTCCTACACCACGATTGGCACAGGAGAAACTGCCGAATTTTTTCCATGTATTCAAAGCTAAGCTAAGATTTGAATACATGGAAAAAATTTGGCTGCTTCTCCTGTGCCAATCGTTGTGTAGGGGAAGACGACCGGGGTTCCCGGGGTTGGCATTTTTCTGGTTTGTTTCAGTGAGTTTATAAAAAAAATGTAATTGATATTCACGGGAAAACCGTAAAAATAAAAATTGGGAAAAAATATAAAAAAAATACAAAAAGATACTCCTACTGAGATAACTTGCGAATTCTGTAAAAAATATAAAAATGTTGCGATTACATTGAAATAAAATGGATCACTCACGTATAAAAGTCGAGTTTAGTAGAGTTAAAATGTTGCGATTGTCGCTACAGTGATTAGAAGTCGCTGTGTACCTCGTTCATTAGATAGAGAAACCCTGCAGCGGGCGTGACCTCACGCACTGACCTGGTCAACCGCATTAGCGGAGTCCGTGTTACTGGAAAACCAACCATAATACTATTACGACAAGGCTCGGCCGTGTACAGACATATGGAACGTATGTTGTAATCTTGTATTTAATTTAATAGGAGTGCTATGGGTATGTGACGTCATGGGGTGTAAAAGTGTTAGCAAATTAAACAGTAGCGCGAGGTCGGGAGTTGTGGGAGTTATGGTTTAGTAATTTGTTCTGATTTAAGGTTAATAACTTGACCAACTTAGAAAATTTGAAAATCCCCCAACATTGCCATTTCAAAGTTCAGTATCTCAAAACAGTTGAATCATCACGTTGAAACTGGCTTTCGATTAAAAAAAACCACATCGAAATCGGTCCATCAGTTTGGGAGATATGCCGCCACAGACAGATACACAGATATGCAGGTGAAACTCATAACACCCCTTTTTTGTGTCGGGGATTTCTTTAGTTCCATCTCAACATTCAGCTGTTCTATTATTTTTTTTACACTCGTTTCTAAAATACTGTTTTTTT
Source organism: Clepsis dumicolana (assembly GCA_963691665.1). Taxonomy (NCBI): domain Eukaryota; kingdom Metazoa; phylum Arthropoda; class Insecta; order Lepidoptera; family Tortricidae; genus Clepsis; species Clepsis dumicolana. The sequence goes on from OY829517.1 coordinate 4,477,000, forward strand.
TCTTCTAATGGTACAGTAAGTCTTCTTTCTGTAATTTATTTGTGGTTATGTTTTTCAATATTTATCAAATGTAATTCTAGCCTAATATGAGGTATTCGCCACAGTAGCGACAGCTTACAAGCAAATTGCTAGGCAAATAACGTTAAACCTTTTACTTCAAAACGTGTCTTAAGTAAGGAAGTAGGACTTTTTAGTTTAGTACAGTTTTAGTACAAAAAAAAAACCGGGCAATTGCGAGTCGGACTTGCACACGAGGGTTCCGTAGAAAGATTTTAACGCTTTTTCCCAGTGTTTTAAGAAGTCCAGTATTAGCAGAGCCCTGCTCTTAAGCAAAATGTACGCAGTGTGGGGTCAACTTATATTATTCTATCTACAGACAGACATAAAAATTTAAGATTTTGAGACTTTTCGGAGTGGTTGTGCTATAAGAGCTACCTTCATTCCAAATTTCAAGTTTCTAGAACGTAACCTTTAGGTTTTTGGAAATCGGCAATTTGTATGGAAATAGCCTTTTTCATTACTGTATCTTTTGATTGCGTTGACTTAGAAGGTTGATTTTTTCACGGCTTCAAGGGACCACAAACTTGAGTATTTGATATTAATTTCAGCATGATACATACGCGTTCCAGAGAAAAAGGGTCTTGACAGACAGACATACAGACAGACAGACAGACAGACAGACAGACAGACAGACAGACAGACAGACAGACAGACAGACAGACGGACAGACGGACAACAAAGTGATCCTATAAGGGTTCCGTTTTTTACTTTTGAGGTACGGAACCCTAAAACAATAAAAATATATGTCACAAACAATCAAATTCTTGTACAAAGAACTTATCCCTATTATAAGTAAAGGGCAATCGGAATTCTAAATCAATGAAAATAATCGATTTATTGATTATTTTTGTTTTTATTTTTAAGAAACATTCATAGAATGAAATTCAACATACAATGACAATGCAAAGAAAAATTCGTTAAGCAGCTGGACATGAACCAGCAACCTCGGTAATCCGTACCACGCTCCACCAATTAAGCTATACTTAACGATGGTGTACCTAACGAATTTTTCAATGCCTTGTGTCATATTTTATTTGGAAGATCTCTCCTCAGCGCCATCTATGAGTAGCTTAATCAAGCAGCTCACCCACTACGGAACTTCTACAGTTACGCATTAGTGGCAAGAGATGGAGCTATTTTCTGAATCAATGAAAATAATCGATTTATTGATTATTTTTGTTTTTATTTTTAAGAAACATTCATAGAATGAAATTCAACATACAATGACAATGCAAAGAAAAATTCGTTAAGCAGCTGGTCCAGCTGCTTAACGAATTTTTCTTTGCATTGTCATTGTATGTTGAATCGGAATTCTACTCTACTCTTCACTAGTTCTAACTGACACGAACATCGAAATAGGTTAACGATTGTTACTAGTCCTACAAAGATACCGTTACTAAAGTGAACAATTAACTAGACATTAAGAAACCCACACTGATCGATGGCTGATAGTGCTAATGGTACCATCAATTTGTCAACAAAGACTGCATCGCCTTCCTTTCTATTGTTTTGCGCTGTGGTAAAGAATGGATGACATGCAGAATCTATATACCTATAAAACAGTACCGTGACTGACTGACTGACTGACTGAACTATTGACTGACAGACAACGCACAGCCTAAATCACTGGACCTGGAGACTTGAAATTCGGCAAACATATACCTAGAGTATCCTAGAGGTGCACTAAGATGGGATTTTTTGAAATTCCCACGGGATAGGGAACTAGCGCACAACAAAGCCGCGAGGCATGAGCTAGTCGAGTATATAAGTAGGTATTAGATACGTAGTGATAGAAAAATAAACGAGGTATTGTTAGCTGGTTTTATGGAACATTCCTTTACCCGCTACTATGATTTGTCTGTGGTCTAACATAGCTACCCCAGCGGGCCTCTTTCGCAACCGGCGTTTTTAGAATTTGGTTTGTACAATATTGTATTGGAAATTACTAGTGATTAGTGCTTTTATTCTTTAAATGAATATAGGTACGTAGCTGGATAACAAATAATTATGTTAGATTATGTAGAGCCAAAATGCCCTAACATTTAGTAGTGACAAGAAATTTTTAGTCTTTGTTACTTAAGTTCATCAGAACTAAGCAGACAACGATAGGTTATAAAGTAAATATACAATACAACAATACAAATACAATACAAATATTCTTTATTGAAAACCACAAAACAATACAAGGATATTACAGGAAAACAGGTAGGTAAAATATAAATTATGTTCCAGTATATTATACTTATTCACGTTTCTCGTTTACGAGTATTTGAAGAAAATGTCGAGGTAATTTTCTGCAACTTTTCATCTGTTTTCTGTTATAAAAATATATGCATACATATGCATAACTATGCATCTGTGTAATAGCTACATTTTGTTAAACTCAAAATAAACAAAAGAAACTCACTACAAATAAAAAACGCAATTTTTTCACACGTGGCAATTCTCAATAACACAAATTGAAAACTAAACTTTACTACGAAGCCTTCAAGTAACATTTTGAATCGCGTGAATTTTTGTATAGATTCTAAGCTTTATGGTCGAAGACCGGAAGTAAGGGACAGCATAAACCCATTAGCTAATGCTGTTGCACTCTGTCGAGACATTGTTTTTATGGGCAAGGAAACGGCGGCAAAATGACGTGTGGACAAAGGCGTGTGTGTAAAGTGCTTTTGATTAAGATTAATAGTTTTATGCAAGTTTTATTTGCTAAACCGTACGGGTAGAATCAAAAACAGACATTTAAAGGGGTCCTTTATGGATTTTTTAACCGACTTCAAAAAAGAAGGAGGTTCTACGTACGTACGTTGCACTAAATGTATGTTTTTTTTATAAAACATGTATCTATTTATTTCATTTATAAACTGATTTAACCTGTAAACCTGTAGACCATCATACGCTAAATAAATAGGCGGTGTTTTGTACGTTTTGTGAAAACGCTGCAGGCTCTAATTAATTAGTATTGTATCTGGATAATCAACCGTTGTGTTGCATAAACCAAATTTTTGGATGTGTGAAATGTCCCTAAACATATATCTCGCATAAATATACGCCTTTTAACACACACACATACATCTAAACGCCGCAACTGCAGTGATTTGCCTAATATAAATTGTCCTCTGCCCAAAAGGCGCAGCAACTTGGTTTTTCAGAGGCGTATTTCTTATCCACCGGGTACATGCCTTCATTATGCCTAATTTGGCTCGCCTTAAAAAACGTCATTAACGCGTCTGTCTCATAAATTCAGCCGAAAACCCGAAGCGCAATTAAGTTACTGTGTACAAAATACGGATTAAGGAACAGGGACTTTAAGAGCCCTGGAGTCGGAATTATACGAATTAAGACTGTTTTAAGACTTTATTTGCAGTTGAAATGTGTTGTTTTAGATTCTGCTGAAGCACTGCAACCGCACCTCAGTCTAATCTAGTCTAGAGTTTTATCTTGCTAAATTTCCTTTTTCTCGTACCTATCCAAAAAGTGGTACGTAGTTACTTCAAATTGTTGATTGCAGTCACATTATGTCAACGTCATAAACATGTTACCTCATTACGTTAATAGTTAGTACCTGCACGTTTTATATCAGCCAGCCTCCATAGGAGATTGTCAAAAGAGTTACACCGACACGATACTAATTTCATACCATGTTTTTCCCACAATTCGACAACAACGTAGCGTGGCGTAGATGTCAGTTTGAAATCGTTTGTGGTTAATTAGGTACAATTATACATTTATCGGGAGTTTTAAATGATTCGCGGTTAATTGCATTAGACATAATGAAAACGCCCGGGTGTTTGCCCGTGATCATGATGCATGCAACTGCATCGAAATATCGGGAGCTCATCAAACCTTTAAGGTAATCGCGGTCAATATCCCGTTTTCATTATGTCTAATTTATCGGGAGCTTATCAAACCTATATACTTAATACATAAGGTAATCGCGGTCAATATCCCGTTCTGAACATATCTAACGTACGTCTTAATTTAATCATGATAAAACTTTTTTTTAATGCTCATTTAGTTCTAAGCTGCTTTAATTCTAAGGCTACCTACCTAACCTTTAATATGAAATCGTAGGAAAGTGTACGTACAATGATTTTCTTACAAATTCAGCAATTTTCTTCCAGCGGGGTATCGGAGCTTGCGAAGTTAACTGCTGGATAAAATCGCTTATTGACCCGGAAACACTGGATAGCTTGTTGTTATTGCTCCTTCCAAAACATGGTTATGAATTTTGTGGGCATTGAGACTGGAGCAAATAGGGCAAACAATAATAATCAGGCCAAATCTAATCCAAACGAAATTATTTCTTGACAACATGTACAATACAATACAACACAAATACTCTTTATTGAACATCACAAATCAGTACAATCAGGGTCGATAATATTCGGTGTTGTTGGTATCCATTCATTTAGGCCAAAAAATGTTTGCCATAGGTACTCATTCATTTCCCAAATTGATTTTTTTTTCAGAAACTGTAGGTTAACTGTAGGTTAACTGTAGGTTAACTATAGGTTAGGTTAGGTTGGTAAGATTAGTTGCGTCAGAGGTTAAGAAGACCGCTGAGCTACACGAGAGCGAAAACCGCCCGCTGACGCGACGCACAGATGTTCTTAACTATTGTTTTATTTCCTGCAGCAACCTCGTTGGTGATTTATTTTAAACCGCCGCTTTTAATATTGAACGTGATTCGATAGTGAAATAAACCGATTACTTACGTAGGTATAAACTTGATTCAAGTTTAGCCCGACATACAAGATAGAGATAAAGGGATAAGTCAGCCTTTGTATACGAATTTGTCAAAACAAAAAAATCTTGAGCCGGGATAGTAATAACAGTTGACTGACGACGATCTTCATGTTCAAATTTCTAGTACTTCTTCCACGGAAAAGTGCATTTGCGCGAAGATTTCGAATGACAAAAAAAGCCATAGGTACTATTTATATATATATATTATGTTTGATTGTAAGATCCATAGTTCCAGGGGGGCGGCTGAGATCCACTCCCTCTTTACGCCCATTAGTTTAGTTAGTGTTATTAAGTACTTCCTAAGTCATAGAAATGTATTAAAAATCGATGTCACACACCACAGTTATAATTCAATGTGCTCTCTCCGCTTGGTCGATTTTTTGCGTAATGACCAAAATCATTCAGACCTATAATAAAATATAAATATAAAAACTCGAATCGCGAAATAACCACTTTCTCTAACCAAATTCAAGCAGAAAAGCCAACGATGCAAAACCGTAACGAAATTGTGAAAGTAAATAGATACTACGTATTCATAATAATTTAACAAAAACCTATGATAAAATAAAGTAAAGGACGAGAGTCTAATAAACGTGAAACACGTCTCAAACTTACAAATTGTTCTGGTATAAAAGGGAAATTCCGTCCCAGTGACTCGCTAGGGCTGTGTACGGAACCTTCGGGATACTGAACAAAAGAAGTTATTTGGGCAAAGATTTCATTCGCTAGAAAACAGTCAAGTAAGGGTTTTATAGCTGTACGGGTTTTTGTAGCAATGCAAACAATTGTCAGAGGCTTGAATCACGTCTTAATCATAACTACAAAAAATCGTATATTGTATCTTATCATCGGGTAATTTTTCGTAGAACTTGACGTATAAGGGTCGTAAGAGAGCTATGGAGTCGACATCGATCTTGTACTCCTTTATTTCATAAATTCCAAAATGTTATTACATTATAAATCAAAATTATATTGTGGGATTCATAAAAATGTGCTTAAACTAATAATAGTAATTTAAATCTTTCATTAATTAGAATATTTACTCAGGATTTGGGGATTGTGAGGATGTATGTAAGGATGTTTGATGAACCCTTACAGTAGTATAATTTCTACCTCTACATCAGAATATCACAATACATTTATCACATTTATTCCGTAAAATTGCATTCATACTTGTAGCAATAGCAGAAATCTACGCAGACGAAGTCGCAGGCAACAGCTAGTAATTGTATAGTGGTCCAAGAACGGATTAATCTCTATGTATGATATTTCGTAAAATTGCATTCATGCTTGCAGCAATAGCAGAAATCTACGCAGACGAAGTCGCAGGCAACAGCTAGTAATTGTATAGTGGTCCAAGAACGGATTAATCTCAATGTATGATATTACGTTTTTTTTTTCATTTTTACTTGAACACAAGTAGGTATAATAGAGAGACAAGGTGGCGTGTGACAGCTGTCATAAATGTCAAACGCAGACCGTTATTAAGGACAGCTTCAATAAAGTAAATATTAGTGTACTTACTCTATGGTTTTGGGCTTCTAAATCTTCAAGGTGGCACCCCTGGCCCGTATTCATACAAGGAGAGCATTTGAGACGTCTCGATACAAGGGTATAAAATTTTACGCCCTCCCTATTTTTTCTCTAACATTTTGCCAACTTTTTTTACTATTATGGAGTACTACGGAATGTATTGCATCTTGTTTTGATACGGCTTAATAACTTCGTGAAGTTTGCTTACTTAATCAATTATGAAGTTTTTGACTGATGTTGCAAAGTTTAGCTGTTAGCGGATTAATTTTAATGAATGGTAGTCATTAAGTTTTAATATTTGATGGAATTAATATAATAATCAGGCCACCGAAACATAGATGTACTTACCTATTTTAATTTTGATGTAATTTTTTTTTACTAAATTAGGTCAATTACCTAGATTGTCTGGATAAGCTATATGTATGAGTATCTTTATTTTTTATTTATTTTTACGGTTTGTCAAGAATCCGGGTTTGATCTCTGGGGGTTAGGCATATATCTTTCTGGTCCTCTGTGTAAGTATTCTTGTTTTAGTGAGTATTTAAAGTTAATATAATCATAAAATTGCTGTCGTGTATAAACTATAATTGAACTGTAAAAAGCAGTGTAGGTATACAGTCTTAATTAAAAGTTGTGCACAGTTTCATTTCTTCATCACTTTTACATGATTATATTTTTGATCCATGGACTTAAACAGTTTTATTTTTAACACTAAGTGTTTAGGCGAATCTTTGACTTATGCCTGCTTGCTTCCAAATGTTTAATTCCCATTAAACCAAAAGTCCTGTCAAAATGAAATAGCTTCAACAAAATGCCATAATACCATTGCTCGTTACGCATTCGCCCACGCCGCCTATTTAAAACGCATTACGATCGAAACGGGCAGCCTTAGCAAGAATCGTCTGTCAGTGAGCGGGTGTTCGTTGATGAAAAATTGGAAGAGAACTCCGAAAGCAAACTGTATTTACCCGACTGCCGAAGGAGGGTTGTTTTTCGAGCGTATGTATGTCTAATTCTTTGGTACGCTCTACCTTTCAATGGATTTCAACGTCTTTAGATTCGTCTCAGTTGCGGGAGTGGCTGTCTTTAGTTTCCCAAAATTGCAGTCGGGTTTTCTGTTTACTAATTTTAAGTTGTTTAGGTTATGTCAATATTAATGTTTACGCGTACATTTTGAAACTTGTCCCGAAACCATTTTCCTATACGCGAAGTTTATGTTCTTTAAATTTTAATACCAGGGTGCCAGAAAAAGCAAACTAATTTTCGATGGAGGTTGTGTTAAAAAAAAAAATTAGGCAAAACTGAATCAAACATTGTGCTTATTCTAACCTTTAATTTCTGTTACCTATTTTATTTATAAAAGTATTTATGGTTGAAGTGAAGTTTTGATGCTGTCTATTAAGCTACTAATTGACGATTAGTTCCGTTATCTACCATGGTTTTCCATTCCATGGTCCAATAAAACAGCCTCACGACAAACCACAAAACAAACCTATTAACCTTCACGCCCACTACCTATGAAACTAGCGCAGAAAAACGACTCGCGCGCAATTAAAACCTCATTATCGACTCGTCAGACTGACTTCGAATTCGGCATTAACATACAATAGCATCTCGATCGGTAAAGTACAAACAGATGGCTTGAGATACTGAGTCATGATGACGGGCACAGTATTAGGTGAAACTGGTACGTGCCAATGTTGCGCACAGCCTCTATGCGACGGCGTTTAAGAGTTAAAGTTAACTGAGCAGATTCAGATTTATGAATCCTAGATCAATATTTCTGTCGAGCTGACGTAGGCGGGACGAGAATCGATAAGCGGGGCGATAAGGACTGCAGCTTCGACTAAAAATCCTAAGTGAAAAAACTCGAAAATCGAGGTTTCGTTCTCGGCGGTTTCCCCCTACAAAACTTGATCAATTCGTAACGAACTTTTGGAAACTGAATGGGAAATGTCGGTCTGTTTTGATTTGTGCACTTATTCTTGTCACATTTGTATACAGGGCTTCTGTTTGCGCGGTGGAGCAGACGAATCCTAGAATGGAGACGAAACGTAGTGTAGGGCGTCCTGAGGCACGATGGATGGACAATCATAAAAGAGTTGCTGGCGGTGAATGGATGCAATTGGCCGAAGACAGAGTCTTGTGGCACGCCATGGAAGAGGCCTATGCCCATCAGGGACTGCTGTGGGCTGATCATGATAATGATTGTTATCATCTGACGTAATTTAACACCGCGTTAGTGTTAGTGCCTAACCCAAGTCGACCTGAAAGTCCTAAGACTAAGTATTTTCAACAGCTATCTTGTTACTACAACAATCAAAAATGTGCCACTACTAACTATGACTCACGTTGTCCCAGTTGTCTATGGTTTGTGTGGAACCACGCATATAGCAAGCGCACGCGTACCTTTTGTGTGCTCGTGCGCTGCATAAAACATGCGTCACTATCACATGCGCATTAATTAAGAAAACATTGCGCAAGCGTGGCATAATGATTGGGTGGGTGAGATAGGTAGAATTATACGTCGTGACGTAAAAGTCACGAAAAATCAGTTTTGAGTAACCTACATTATTATTGTACGCTTCCATAACATCTATTAGGATTCAATAAATTCCTAATTCTAACGGTGAAGCTAAAACTAGGTACTTATAAGGTAGGTTAGCTGTAGACCTCGCGAGCTCATTTTCGAACATTTTTGGTTTTTCCAAAAACCGAATCGAAAAAAAATCTGTAAGTATACATACGATATAATTTTTGCTAAAGTGAAAACGGAGACAAAAATCATAACCTATTCGTAAATGTGCGTACGTTTTCAAACTCCAAAAAAAATATGTATGAAGAAGACTAAGGCAAGTTTCTAAAGAAACATCCGGACTCTATTACACCTGCATATAGGTACATATAAGTATGTACACTAACAGGCGCAATCAATCGCCAACCGTATTTTCCATGATTATTGTGAAAACTTTTATGTAAACAATCAGTTTTTTTGAGATCAATAGTAAAAATATGATGTGCATGTAATTGTTCCACTGAGTAGTTAGGTATATTACCTGTAACAAAAAAAAAAAACAAAAAAAACACATCTCTAAAATATTCTACATATAAACGCTGCAAAGCCTAGCTAACTTTAACTACAGCTAAAACAGAGCCAGCCAAGTTACTGCTGTCTATAAAATATCCAGAGCAATTCCCGCTCGTTCCATGAAAAAGGAAGTGTCAAGTAACTGGCTTCCAACTCGCGCAAAATGTCCCAGTTTCATGGAACAAATGAGAATTACTCGTAGGAAAAACGCCGGCGGCTCTATCACAATTCCTTCGCTAATCCTATTATTTCGTGGGCTCACGTGTGGAACAATAGCGCCCTGTAAAGATATACGACCTCTATGTGACAAACAATTAGTCTAGGAGTAAGGAACCCTTTTAATTCATATTTTTAATGTTTAATTTTGGTGGTTCTTTGTGTGTTAATTGGCTGTGTAGCATTGAATGCAACGAACCTTAATCTTTGCGAGTAATCGATACAAAAACTAGAAAAATAAGACGGCCATAATGTTTTTTTAACTACATGCTGCTTACTAAAATAGAAATTACCTGGTGTAAGTAGAGAAAACTTCTAGAAATCGAAGTAACTGTGCTTTTAACTGACTTCAAAAAAGGAGGAGGTTCTCAATTCGACTGAACGTTTTTTTCTGTTTGTTACACGATTACTCCGCCAGTTATGAAAAGATTTTGATCATTCTTTTTCGTTTTAAAATATACTTCATACTCCCATATAAATTATATCAAAATAAGAACCAGGTTCAGTAGTTTTTTGTTTACATAAAATTGAGAAATGCTTTTGCCAAAAGATTTTTTGTGACGTTCTTACCTGATTCTAAAAGCATATTGTCTTCGTCTTTTCACAAAACTAAATGAAAACAGCCTACTGTGTAATGCTCCCTTGACACCGAAAACGATTTGACTATTTATTACTTACACACAAATAATCGCATTTTTTACATAAAACTACCGTGAGACTAATTACAATTGCAGTGAAATAAATCGAGTTTAGCTATACAAGTTTTCGACTTATTCGTAGTCCTTCCGCTGGGCTACTCGACAAAGTGTCTAGTGTAATCAACGGCCAATAAGAACGTCTCTATCGCGTTCGCGTTTACGTTTGAATTACTATAGGCAAATAGCAGCGCCACTAGTCTTTTGGTCGTTGATTACACTAGGCGCTCCGTGGGTAAGGTACATACAGGTAAATGTTATACCAACACGCGTCATTGAATAGGATATTCACGTTGTGAGGGGACGAGCCGGCACCGGAGGCGTCGCTGGGCGCTTCCGCCAGCCATATCAACTACCCGCATTGTGTGCGGGTCGGTGCGACGCTTAAATTATAATAGAACACCCTGTATGTTATACTTGTGTACCTCAGAATACAGAACAAATCAAAACCCGCGAGTGCGCCTAAAACAGAGCCCCAAGGCCCCCAAGCACAAATATTCGAATCCTGCGTAACGTACCTAATCGTTATCGTATCCTACAATTTTCTCGATAACGCTCCACGCGATTATCTACGTTACGTAGCATTCGAATGCTTGTACTCGGGGCTCCGGACCCTCGAGTGCGCCTAAAACTGAAGCATCTAAAACTACATTTAACTTAAATAGAGTATGTTCGCGTAGTTATCTCCGTGCACGCAGCGTATCGTGACGTGTTGTATGAATGACAATATTAATTAATCCCTACTCGTGTCGTTCTTACATGCAAAACTACCGTTGGGTTTAGAAAAATCAGAATGGGATTATATTTTAAGTTTAAACAAGTAGCGAGATCAATAAAAAACAATACACTCTTTTTCTATGGGAAGTCGTGTAAAAATGGACACGGTGCGCGGCGTGCCGTTATGATTGAAGGCGGTTTCTGGTTTGTTCTGTATTCTGAGTTGTCTACCGACGTCCTTCTTGCAGGTACAAGTCTCCTCTATTTTTTTAGGGTTAATAGGAAAAAAACGGAACCCTTATAATGAATATGAATGTTTGTCCTCGGGACTCAGATATTTATGTTTATCCATTGTTTAGTACTCATAACACAAGCTCTGCTTAATTTGTTAAGTACTAGGTCAATTGGTGTCAATTGTCTCACGATTATTATTATTATTATAAAGAGTCATACATACATAGTGCCCTCTCCAACTCTCCCTAACACCGTTTATACATTTTCCTTGTGTTCCTCATTAGGTAAAGATGAGCCGTTAAATTTTGCTTCCGAATTATCCCCACCGGTCCAATTATCTGTACTGACTGAATTGTGCTCCAGTTACTACCTACTGCTACTTAGTAATTACAAGTTCTCATTGAGGCGCCTCGAATTAATGAGAGGGAACTAGTGGAACTATTGCATAGTTCGGTATTGTGGAAGTAGGAAGCTAAAGGTTTTGTTTTGAAGTCACTTGAATTGAAAGTGCTAGTTACGAACGTAACTACAAATTTATTTATTTACCAAAAAACATATATTATTTCGTGTCATATTAGGTGCTTTTCTTGTTCATCTCCATCCTTCCAAGAATTAATCAAAATGAATTCAAGTGACGTTGTATTCCTTTTGGTGTAGCTACCTCTGCCTCGATAGCCATCCGCTTTAATAACTATACCTACTTAAAGGTATTCTTCCCCAATTTTAATTAGTAAGATAACTTGTGTAAAGCAAACAATAAGAAGCAATCAATTGAGCGTTAATTGACATCTTGAACGCTACTAAGTCATTAGTCTCTTGTCTTTTCAGCACCTGCCTAGTTAGATTTAGCTACTTTAGCTTCAAACCATAAATCACATATGTTTACCGTGTTCAAAAGATCAATGACCCCTCAACCACAACTAATCGCTAAAATGATGTAGGCGCCACTTAGGCAGATTGCTTCAATTTGCATTTCGAGCCCGTCCTTTCTCAGTCTCATATCTACATTACCTACGTAGTTACAAAAGCAACACTGTTTAGTTGAACATAAGGATATTCTTGTGATCTCGTAGTTTGTGGAGATACGAGGTTGGGGAGGTTAGTCGTCGATTTGGTGCAGTCAGTAAACATCTGAATTGAACCAATTTGGGTCGGAAGCGCAACGTTTAAACAAACATTTAATTTCGTGATTGTTTGAACTGAATTAGTTTCAATTGGGGGTGATTTTATTAGACTTTTTGATTTATAAGAAGGGAAAAACGAGCGGACAAGTCACCTGATGTTAAACAATCATCGACGTAAATGGACACCCGCAATACGAGGGAAGGAGGGAGTCACAGGTCCCTAAGTTGTAGTGCTCTGCCGCAGCAAGCTGTTATAGAGCGCCGTTGTTTGCAATCATGAGAAGAAGATTAAACCACATCGCGACTATACTAAGGTAGAGCATTTTAGTTACATTATTTCATGCATCATTCTGTTTTTATTTCGTCGAACCAAGTATCTGAGTCATGACATGATTTATCTTCAATAGAACGACTTAATTAGTCCAATAGCATGTAATTCAGATTTCGTAGAGCCATAATCAACATGGACAAGTCCGGCTTCAGTGTTGCCACCACGTTGGTACGTGGTCAGCGTGGTTGCGTCCATGGTCTCGTCAGGCAAGACACACACAGATACAGATATTATTATCTGTATCTGTGTGTGTCTTCAGTCCTTTCGAGACCATGGACACAACGTCGTGTCCGAAACGTCGAAGTATTTAAATATGTATTTTTTACGCGATTAAGTCCCGAGTATCATGATAACCTGTACCAATTAAGATGGTAATAAGTTTTCGTACTCGAAAGAAGCTCAAACAACTTTTTTTAAACTGACCAGCGATGGACCTCTATCGCACCTGTTGGTAAGTGCAGGTAAGTGAAGACCGGTCCGGTAACAGCCTATTCAGTCTGAAAAAAAAATATTAATTAAGATTGCAAATGTATGATTAAATTAGAGTTTGTAAGCAAACACGAAAAAGGTAAAAGCACAGCAACGTTACCACTCTATTTCCTAAAATTTGTTATGTAATTATATCCAACGCTTGCTGTAAATCTTGAAGGTAATTTAATTTTAGGAGATACCGCGTCTAAGTATAAGGAAGATAAACAGGCAGTCTGAAATACTAGGTAAAATACTAGCAAAATACTTTTTCTCATAACGCGTTCGAACCACAACCGCTAAGTTAATAAAAGAGCACGAATTCTAGAGTCGGTATGGAACGCTGTCATAATATTCTTCCTAAACTTTGCCATGACATCGTGTCATGTCTACATGCAAACTTAATAATTCATAATTCATTTATTACATGGACTCCTTATCCCATTGTTCCCTCGTGGGATAATGACATTACTTAGAGTAGAGCAAACATTTTTTACCAAAAAATCTGTATCCATCATTGCCATATTCCTGCCTATGTTTCAATCTTTCTCTCTTTTTTGCTCCAATGTCTCGAGATTGTTACCGAGCGCGGGAACATGGGAGTTTAAGGAGATGACAAATGATGTCATAGGCTAGTGTTTCCTTTTAAAGAATAGGTAGAAGCAGTAATTTTGTCACTGCGTAATACGTGAAATGGGTGGTTCACTAATGTTTTGTCGAAACTTGTTTAACAAAAGTTCATTTCACAACCAACGTTTCAAATACCATTCATTTCACAAACAATGTTCATTTTATAAATCATTTATAAATTTATAAATAATTACTCGACAACTATACATTTAGAAACTTTGACACTTGACAAACATATGGAAAGACAAATCATTATTTTAAAAATGTTCATTTCATAAATAAATCGTTTTTAAAATCGGTTATTTTGCAAAACGTGAATTGGTAAACATTGTTCCGTAAAAATGACTTTCTGCGTAACGAAATATGCAGGGCGGTAGGTATGAAATGTATACTCGAACTCCGTAAGTGTATTGCTCCTTGCTTATTGATTTCTGAATTGGACTTCTAAGCCGGACTTCTAAAATTTTCGAGCAAATGTGTTGAAAAATATTATACTCAACCCCAATTTCTGGACGTAAGTCTAACCTAACCTAAACCTATTATAAGCCTATTCATTCTCTCCGTCAGTAAGTCTGTCCGTCCGCCCGAACGTCCTTAAAAAGGCTGAGTCTTTTAAAAGGTAACGGCGATTTAATACATTTTATTCAAATAAAATAAAACCAGTGACAAAGTAATATACCAAACGTTGGTAGGTGATACGTTAGTTGACTATTTGATATCGTTATAAAATAACCTATTTGAGAAATCATACGATACGAAATGAAAATTTGTGAAGTTATTATTCGATAAAATAAATTATTTGCGAAATCAGTAGTTGTGTAAAGATCATTTTAGGAATGATGCATTTGTCAATCGTTGGTTGGTCAAATGACTGGCGACAAATTGATAGGACACCGAAATGGTTAAACACAATACTCGATTTTGTGACTTCAAACCCTCTGACAAAGAAGTCGTTTCATAATATTTGGCATAAAACTTCAAATTATCTACTTACTGAAGTACTACTAAATACCAAGTATTTTCCGTACTTTTTCACCAAGTAAATATACCCGTACTCAGCAAATAGGGGCCAAGGCCCACAATGAGTTAGTAATGAGATGGCTGAGGGAATTGGCCCTTTGTCTGCATCTCGAGCCGTTGCCCTGATTTGAATTTCTTTTCTTTTTCAAATTAAAAATCCTTGAAAAATTTAGGTTGTTATACCAGGGAAAATGGAAGGTCGTTCGAAACCCCGTTTTGTGAAGGATACTTTTTGGACGGGTTAAAGAGGTTCTTTTCGAATATTAATTAAGTACTTTATTATGAAAATTTCTGTCGCATCTTAATATTTTTGCTTCAAAAACCCAATGTCGTGAAATATAGTCGATGGTAGGGTCGGTTCCCTAACATAAGTATCCACTTTGCCATATTAACTGTAGAAAAGTGGATACTTATGTTATGTCAGGGAACCGACAGGTGTGATATTTTTACACAGAATTGCTTAAGTAGGTACACGTATGTAAATGGCTAGAAAAGGAATCAACGCGACACGAAAACTGGCATATATACTTAATAACATTTTTGTTACAGGTAAGTTGGATAATTCTTGCGATACCCGTACCCGGGTATGTAGAAAACAATCTGGCCAGAATACTGAGAAGTACGTTCGAGATGAATCTCGATGAATGATAGGTAAGTATGTATCATTAGGCTGACGTTCGAAATGAAACTCGATGGTAGGCTAGGTATGAACTAAAAAACAATTACTTTGCTCACCCGCGACCACTAATGACAAATAGTTATATCTGTGTATGTTTTCATGCAACACCTCCACCTCCACTGCTACACGAATCAACACATGCCACACAGACCCAACTATCACCACCACCACTATACTAAACGCTGACGCGTTTCGGCACTCTCCACGAGGCCATTTACGAAGCACAACAACAACCGCTCAACATGCCACCACTTCCACTACTAGGCTAGGTGCCTATAATTAGGCTGCTGCATCAGTGCCCTAAGCACGACTTGTCGGTATCAGCGTTATTCGTCCCATTAGCTTTTCGTTCAATTCGTATTTCGCCTCGTTCTATATTCGTCACACATTCTTCATTCGTCTTGTTCGCTATATGTCTCTATCTTCCTAAGTCTAATTCTGTAACTTGTCTCATTCTTAATAAGTCTTAATCGTATTTCGTCACGGTCTTCCTAGGACTCATTATTCATTATTCCTTTTCGATTTTGGTCTCATTCGCACTTTATCTTTAGTCACATTCGTTATTGGTCTCTCTCTTTTTTTGTCGTTATTAGCAACTCGTCTCGTTCTTTTTTGGGAACGTTCGCTACTCGTCCCGTACGACTTACGTCTTAGTCGCTATATTCATATCTTTTTGGAAGGATCCGAATAACGCTGATACCGTCTATTCATAGTTTAATAAACAAATTTAAATTTAGTAATTTACGGCTTTTGATTATTTTAAAATTTGCTTATTTATGAAGCGACGTTTCTTTGTGCAACTACATATACAGGATGGAAAAAAATTGGGGCCCTGAGGAGTTAATGATAATTTGAAATTGACGGGAAAAGATAGTTACAAATAGCGACCGAGACGCAAAACGAATGAAACGAACTTAGAATTGGACTTAAAACGAATGAGACTAATTACGAATGTGACCAACATCGAACGTATGCAAAAAATTTAGGCGAATAATGGAATGAGACCAAAATTGAAAAGGAATAATGAATAATGAGTCCTAGGAAAACCGTGACGAAACACAATTAAGACTTATTAAGAATGAGACAAGTTACAGAATTAGACTTAGGAAGATAGAGACATATAGCGAACAAGACGAATGAAGAATGTGTGACGAATATAGAACGAGACGAAATACGAATTGAACGAAAAGCTAATGGGACGAATAACGCTGATACCGACTTGTCGAATCCTGCGTTACGTTACGGTTATCGTATCGAGATCGAGAAATCTCATACTAAATTTTAGTTCCAAATACGCTCACGGGCGGGCGCTGTTCCAAACGTCATACAAACTCGTTATAGTTTACTATTCGATTTTACGAGACGCAGGATTCGAGAAGTCGTGCTTAGGGCACAGATCTAGAGCGTTAAGGTAAATAAAACTGGCATTTCCCCGAATTAAATCCCGTGTTCCCGTGCTTAAATCCGAATTGAACACATATGTTTCAATGCCGTGACTTCACCAATCTTTCGCCCTAATTATGTCATCAAACCACAAGTACTCACAGGTCACGGTGTATTCAGAGTAATTTATGTCGCGAGTGCTTCGTGATTTTACCACATTATATTAGCAGCTGTCGCCGCGGAGTACTCGAGACCGTCACGCGATATTTCCACTCTTTGTGGAAAATGAAAGTCGTCTCTGTTAGGGTACATTCGCATTGGCAGATGCCTAGCTGTCAACTGCAAACGTACGTAAGCTATTAAATAGAGTTGTTCCTGCTCGGTCTTTAAAGGGAGCGCTCCGATCTCGTTCAATCGGTGAAAGGAACTAGTTCGGTATTTTAGTTCCTTTAGTTCAGTAGTTCAGTGAACGAGTTAGAACTGTTTTGATCTGTGAAGGACACGGAACGGAATGATAGTTGTTCATCTCACTCCCACTTGCTCTAGAGACACTTTGAACGAGCGCTATTTATCTCGCTCCTCGGTCTCGGTCACTCTTACTCGCTCCGTTCCGCTCAAGCGATTCATCCACTCCACTCCTCTACCTACTGAACTAAAGGAGCGAAGACCGATTCAAATCGTGCGAAAGGATTTAGTTCCTTTCGGTCCGCGACGGGAATTCATTCCTAGCAGTTCTTAGTTCCTGACCGACTCAAGCCTACTATTAAAGGCTACAGCTAGTTACAGTCAGCAGCAAAAGTAGTTAAGCTACCGACGCGTTCACAATGGTCTAAGCACGGCTCTATTGTTATAGACATAAGAGTGGTTAATATGGGCATCGAAAGAGATTCGCCTCCTGAACACACCGTTATATTTATATAAATGCATAATGTTACTTATTATATGAAATACAAAACAATTAAATAAAAAGAGCAATATTGACAACGAACGAATGGATGAAATTGCCTTGATTTTACTTTTTTTTTGAAAAAAAATCTCTAACAATTTTCAGTTTAACAACGTCAGAATAGGAGTTACGTCCTTTTAAAATAAATAGATTCCTTTTAATAAATTTATATTAAATGGATTATTAATTATAATAAAAAATTTAAACTATTGTTATGTTCCTCTTTCCAAGCAGAATACAGACAAGTAATAAAATTAGTAAAAAAGTAAAAATGTGAGATGTTGTCAATTGATTTGTTGTCATACCGGTAGGTTAATGTATTAGTTTTGAGATATAATAGTAAAAAAATGTTTACGCAGTGTTACATACCTAATTAACTGCAAATATTTAATCAAGCTTAGTAGCTACTGTAAGCGGTTATTCTTAGTAGAATAACCGCTTACAGTAGAACAAGACCTTAGCGTAATTTTTCTTGGCCTCGACCACCAAGAGCGAATCAATTTTGTGAAACACGTACATTACACTTAAGTAAGAATGTTACGGACGTACACATTCCGTGTCCACACATATTTATTTACCTAAAAAAGTGTCATTACAATAATTGTAGTCAGAAGAAACAGGTAAATCATAGCTGGAATGATGTCTGTCTGTGGGTATAGGTTCATTGACTCCTAACTTTTTTAAAAGCTATTTGATTCAGTGATTCCTCTTCTTTCTTACCACCTTGTTAGGATTGCAATTTTGCAGTCTTGGCCACCCTGGGCCCCAGGCCATATCGCCCCCTCCTCCCATAAGACTATATTATATGTAATTCATTTAGTTTATTGCGAACGTTTCCCTTTTTTCAATGATTTTTTTGTCACCAATGGCTGCGTCTAATATCTGGCCGCCTTAGGCCCAGGCCTCTTGGGCCTTAGGCGAAATCCGTCACTGTTGTGAGTTGTGTTATATGTATAGAACTTAATAAATTTATTTGCCAACATTGGGTGCGAGGTGACAAGAATGAAGTGAAATACAATCATTTATCTAAAAATCCCGATCAAAGTTGTTTCATGTAGTTCGTGACAAAATTTAGTGCTCTAGGCTAATAGCACATTCAGCGGAATAGTCGTAAAGACCGGCACTTCGACTTTAAGAACCATCGTTATGGGTAATATTTTAGTAAATTAACTTTATCCAATATCAAGTTACTTATTACTTTACGACAACTGTAAAGATAATTTCACTGCGCCTATATTCCGTACTGCACTGTGCTAACTACAGAGGGTCGAGCACGAGTTTTCGAATCCTGCTTTTTCACTTTTAATACAAGATTTACAGTTTAAAAAAAATAATTTTAATACTTACAAGCTTTTTCAAAAGCACTGCCCCCCCGACTACGAAATTCGAAAATCGAAGTTCGTATCGTATCGTCCTGCTCACTCTCGTGTTAAATAATATTAGCTTGAGAGGGACGGCACGATACGAAGTTCGAATTTAGCACTTCGTAGTCGGGGGGCTGGGATTAAAAGACAAGAAAAATGTTAGCTTGAAACTATACTTTTTACACTCCACGAATCTCTAATCTGATAGCACAAGAAATTAGTGCAAGAGTTTTTGGTGAACTTCTACCTATTCATAATAAATAATTAGTTTTTCTATGTGATTATGTAAACACAACCATATTCAGATTGGTAAAGCATGAAGCATGACGCAAACACAATTCACAGTGTTTATCCAATCCTGTGAACAATCCTGCATAGTGTAATTGGAACATAATTATCTGTTCATTATATTCTGTTGTCTGCTAGGTATAAGAAACCGCTCCCACTGGGCTAACAGAACTATCCCGTATAAATAGATTACCTTCAAGGCTGATAATTGATAAAAGAAGCAAAAAAAATTAAAGAAAAGGCAAGTTAGAAAATGCGAAAATGCGTGAGAAAAGCTTTATCTGTAGAGTTGAATTTAAAAACAAGTGTCCATTGGAATGACTGAAGTTGGGCAGGCTGACAATCATCTTGACACATCTTTAAGAGTTTATATTTTTGTTTCGCACGTCTATCTACTGACAAGGCAACCGATATTTATAGTTGTTTGGATGCAGATTTTTTAATGATAGCGTGAGGTTTCTTTGTGTAATTTATCTGTGGTCATGTATTGTAAGAGCTAATGTAACTTATTTTTAGAAAAAATTACTTTGTGCCAAGTTTCTTGCGGCGCATTCTTCTTGGCAATCATGGTCTTTCCGAAAGCGCTGGTAGACTCACAAAAAAATTACGTATAAAAAAGCATTCAACTGCCTATTTGCTGAATAAAATTTCGATTTTTTATTTGCAGGTGGCCAATGGCCGATGGTAAAAAAACTATCATCAACCGCTTTACTTATTCAATTAAGAATACATCGTCAAATTCCCTACTTCCCGTAGGTAAAAGGTGTGGTAGAAAAGAGCCATAACGACGTTATTAATACTGAAGGCATTGCCCTCCTGTTTATTCCTGTCACGTCGAATGCGCTATAATATCGATGTTCTAGGCCAGGCGTGGGCGATAAAAATTTAAACGTTGGTACGGTACGTCTGGGCGTGCGTTTTGTGGGACAACGGCCGTATTATTGTAAATATACTGCATGCGTGGGAATACGGGTACCTATGTACCTTTGGAGTGATTTTATGGAGTAAGAAAATTGTTGGTACTTATATTTGGATAAGTCGGATAGACGTCATAGTTGCAAGAGGCCGACCGAAGGAGATAGCGGGATGACCTTGACGCATTCACAACGGTGAGGGGAATAGAAGCCTCTGCTCAGAAGTGGTATATTTTTTACTTTGTAGTGAGATCTACCTGAAGTTGTGCACGTTTATCCCTTCATTCGCTACAATAGGCTTATTTCTCTGTCATCATAGACTGCGTTGATTGCCATCAGAAAGGAAACATTTCTTCAACCAAAGAACCCTAATTCGATTAACCCATATCAGGAAAATATAAATTGCTTGAAATAAGACATAAAAGGTTTCGAACTTCATTACATACTTTGCTTAGTTAGTTGTGTTAGTCGCGCTCGCGGGCAACAGCTAGTAAAGCTAAACATAAGTTAAATATCTTATAAAATCTCACGATTTAGGTTGATTTCGATGACGAGAGACTCCAAATCATTTTGCTGTGTTCACCACACCGTTGCCTCTGTGGCACCAATGTGGACGAAACGGGACACCATGGTCTTTCCTGTCAAAAGAGCGCTGGCCGTTTCTCCCGTCATGCCGCGCTCAATGACATAATCCGCCGGGCTCTTGCCTCTGCGAACGTGCCGGCCATTTTGGAGCCAAGCGACATTGCCCGCGACGATGGCGAAAGGCCGGACGGTATGTCTCTGATTCCCTGGAGAATGGGTAGGGTTCTGGTTTGGGATGCGACCTGTGTCGATACAGTAGCACCCTCACATCTCCAGGGAACCACACAAAAAGCTGGTGCGGCGGCAGAAACGGCTGAAAATAGAAAAAATTCTAAGTATCAATCTCTCGGTCCGAATTATAATTTTGTTCCTGTCGGGTTTGAAACTTTGGGTCCATGGGGTCCCAGCGCTTACAAGCTTATTTCTGAGTTACAAAAGCGCTTAGTTGATGCAACTTGTGACCAAAGGGCTGGCAGTTTTCTCTCTCAAAGAATCAGCATCGCTATTCAGCGAGGCAACGCTGCCAGCCTTTTGGGCACTATGCCACGGGGGCCTTATTTAGATTTAATTTAGTTTTAAGTTGTAGTTTATTTAGTTTAAGCTTAGATTTAATGTCATTGTAAATTGCTTTTATTATGTAAATAAAGTAGAGTAATTCTAAAGTTAGATTCACAATTCAAAGATGCGTGAAGTCGCGATTTTCCGTGCCGACGGAACAAAAGTTCATAACGCTGCTTATGCTTTTGATTAGTATGTACCTAGCTTTATACATTCAGCATAAAAGTGACCTACTATACGCTAAGTTCGCGAGAAAGAAGTAGATTAGTGGAAGCCATCAACCTACAGCCTCCAGTGGAGACAAAATATGAATCAAAACTTAACATTGCGACGTCACTAAAGTTCATTAGTATACAACGTAATTTCAATGTAAAAAATGTTCTTCATGTAAGCGTAAAACAACGAAAAAACCCTTATCGTTTCATTAAGCATAAAAGAATAAGCGACTGAAATTCCTTCATTTTCCTTTGAATTATTTTCTTTGATATTTTTCCAACGTGTTACGGAGTCGAGTCTTCAGGTAGCTGACACGCGTGTAATACTCATTAGTGACGGGGTTCCATCCATCACGGATAGTGATGGGAAATAGTCGATTGTAGAAACATCGATAAAAAGGCTGCAGTTACTTGATTGCGTCTTAAACCAATCGAGTAATCTTTTGAAATCATATAACTAGCCCCTTAGTCTGTAGCTAAAATATTGCAACACTACTTACTTAATTAAAAAGCTTAAAATGCGTTAAAATTTGAAGTTTATAAAGGGATTAAAAAATAATACTTCTGACTTAAATGACAGCGTGCGTCTTGGCTTGTCTGTCCCTTAAAAGTGATATAATTACATGCTTATCCCAATAACTGCACAACCCAGTAACTGGCCCATTTCTTACCTATTTAAATAAAATTTACGTAACTTCTTCCTTGTCCCTAAACAAATTCTAAGCTTTTAACCTGCTCCGTTTCCTACCAAACACCAATTACGAATGCCCCTTATGCATTCGTGCCTGAAACCTACCTTTGCCAACAAATTAGGGTAGCCCACATTCCTAGGAATGCCCTACCTTAATAATAAATGGAGTTTTCCTTTCGTTAGCTCGAGGGTTTCAAGTGCGGTATACAGCGCACTGGGTCACGCTTGACGCTTGCCCACGTCACGTCCGTACGCGACTGAAATAGAATTAAAATGGAGGAACTTTCAAAAATGGTGGTGTAGTGTTTTGTTTTTGAAAGGTACCGGGTGCCTATGAACGAGAAAACGTAAAGAAATTGAGCAGCTCATAGTGTTATTAATTTATGACAGTTGTCAAACTTTACCAGGTAGTGGCAGAACTATGCGATTTTCCGGGATAAAGTATAGGTAATTTATTCGGCTCCAGGTCAGAGATAGGGGGTATAATGCAAATTTAATCTGATATCCGTGCACCTGTGTTTACGCGTGATCGAACCGCAAACAATCCAACAAGCATACACATTTTTACATAACTTTTGTGAGATTACTAGGATTAGGTTGTATTTGATGGGCTTACTCAACTGAGAGAGTGAAAGAGTATACCTACGCTCCTTTATAACAGCCTCAATTTTACCATGATTACTGACCTTGTAAACTGTCGATAATCGTCGCACCACTACACCGTCGCAAACCGTCATCGAGTTGAAAATATCATCTCACCTTTATTCCAAGCGAGCGGCGGGAGCGCGTAAACAAAAATCCCGGACATTCGCGCAATCCCGGGAATTGGGGGCCGGGACTGGGGGATCACTTTGGTCCCGGAATGTCCTCCTCATGTCCCGACAGTCCATTTCTTGGATATTAGGGCATTCCCGCAGCTAGATAACCTAGATTACGTGGCTGCTTTTATTTTTGGCTATCGTCAAGGTGGACTAAAAAGGGAAGCGCGGCGTTAACATTTTGTTTTAAAGGTTGGCGTGAATATACTTTTTGTTCGAGATCGGGTTCTCTTTACGTAATGAGAACGGCACCGGTGTAGGTACAATATCTAGTCGTCCTTTCTGTATTTTATATCTTTTGTCGTCAGCTAACGATTAAACTGAAGTGAAATGTTGTCATACAGACAGATTTTTTTTAGAATTGCTTACATCTATTCGCCGTCTTGGTTGTAAGGCGATGCTGTTTCAATACATGCCGTTTATATTTATTAACTTAAACTAGTGTAGTGGCTCAGCTAAAAACGGGTAATAAACTAGTGGCTGCCTAAAATTTTAATATCAAAAGAACTGACAATAATAATACCAACTTTCAGAGCTAAAAATGTTGTTGAAAAGTCTCTTATTGATATTATTCTAAATAATTACTTACATGAAAAGTGAAACCAAACTAATTGTTTTCCCACCGCAGTGCGAGGAGACAGTCTGCCAAGGTGTCAATGTCACTGAATCAGGGAATTCGGGTTCGATCCCTGGCTGAGACATTTATTTTGTTTCTTTGTTTAAACGTCATAATAATAATAATAATAATAATAATAATCGTTTATTTGGACAAACAAAAAACATTTTTCACAAAGTGGTTGAGACCTCCTAGTAAGTAGTGATATACTTGTGTCAGGAGATCTCGCTCTTCCAAAAGCAGTACATTATTTTTATCTTAGACTAGTATTTCAGCTTTAAAAACGATTAATGTAATTAGGTAAAATGTCCCTGTGCCCGACACTGGCCCAGTAGTTGCCACTTAAATCTTAATACGTAGCAAAAAAGATGACTAGCAGGGTGTCAATTATTGGCATTTACGTGTCAGTCACAGAGACGTTCACCCTATCTTGATTACATAACTAAGTGCATGCATGCTTATAATTTACATTATTTGTAATTTGATGTGTATATGTGTGTGTATGTGTGTGTGTGTGTGTGTGTGTGTGTGTGTGTGTGTGTGTGTGTGTGTGTGTGTGTGTGTGTGTGTGTGTATGTTTGATTTAAGCCAGCCAGGTTTATGTTAGCAAGTTGTTTTATAGGTTTAATCTATCCGTGTCTCACAATTTAGGTAAATGCTCATGTAATTTGCTCATAGACTTATACAATAGTTAACAACACCTTATATGGTAAAAACTAGTTTGAATATAATAATTGTATCATTTGTTTCCACTTATTTCCAATTCACACTTCACAAATTAACAATTCTAACCATTTCCTATTTTAATAGTTCTTCAGTTTCATGATAAGTACCAAAACCTGTCAGCCATTTTGTCACAGTATCTGTACACTTGTAGGATGTAAGAGGGTAAATGTTTAAAACATTGTTAATTTTATTGTATAAATGGGCTGCTTGAAAAACATATTGTCTTTTTGCAAAGACAGATTTGTTTTGCGGTATAGGTGCTACTACATTAGCTCTTCTTCTATTTGAGAGGGGGGGCTTATAGGTAAGTTCTTTATGTAATCTTAACACAACTGAAAGAATATACAGTTTACGCATGCTTAGGAGCTTACATTCCCTGTAAAGTTCAGATGTAGGGTATCTATAGGGTTTGAAAAGAATGGTTTTTAATAAGCACCTTTGCCCTCTCTCCACCTCCAGGTACTTTGTTTTTGTTGCACCTCCCCACACCGGAATACAGTAAGTCATAACCGATTGAGCAAGTGTAGTGTAAATTTGGTAGCGCAACTTAACATTTGTAATGTGTCTGAGTATTTTAAAGATCCAGATGACATTTCGAATTCTATTATTTATGTGTTCAATATGAGGGTGCCAGGTGAGATGTTGGTCGATAATAATACCCAAATATTTTGTTATAGCTACTTTTTCCAGTCGTGGACAATTACACTGTGTATTATGAGTTTGGTTGCAGTAATGCATCGTGAGGCTAAGACCATTAGCTGGTTGAGTGCTGCTATTTTTCGTAAAACAGATGTAGTTTGTTTTCTCGGTGTTTAACGTTAGAAGGTTGGAGATTAACCACGAGCCAATCGTCCAAAGCCCACCCTCGGCACTGGTAAAGATGCCAATCATGCCCTTTGTTTTAATATAGCGCAGATAAATATGCCGTCGGCGTTGTTTGCCTGACTGTTGTTTCGTCACGTTGAGTGACATTAATATGTGTCTATTGTACTTCAGCGTCTTCAGTAGCTAATTAGTAATTGCCTTCCAAAATAATCTGAATTGGATACTTTCTCGTCATTTGCGTATAATTTTTTTTATGACTTCTCATTGCAATAATCTAGATCATTTCATTTCATGTTTTAGACACATCGTATTTACCACTTAATTTATTTAATTCGTCAATAAACTGAAAATTGTTACGACTACGACAATGCACGACGTGTAATACGATTTTCTAAATACACATCACACATCTAATACGATTAGGCAACTTTAGAATATTCTATGACTTACTAAGCAATAAATATGGCTTAAGGACGAGATCGTCGGTCCCACAAAGCGGGGTTGTGAAACTTATGAATGATACATACATTGACGTCACATCTAATGTTCCTTGCTTCCGTACTGTGTTCCCATACAATTTCCCATGGGCCTGAAAAAAAAAAAACTTTTGTCACAAATAAATCACCAATGTGGGATTCGACTTCTTGAAGACATGGCTTCTGCCTTTTCGATATGTTACTAAAGTACTAATACTAACCGTACCTATAGACTATTGGGGCTCTCATATCACAAACGAATACTATGCGCCTGCGAGTTAAAACCTATTCATTTGCACCACCAACTCAGCTCATGTAGCCAAAAGTTTGCGTATAATTCTAATTCACAGTAAGTACAGTCGAGTTCTCCAATATCTATACAGTCAACAGTTCAAAAATATCTATACGCAGACCTTATTGCCAGTTACATAAGGTCTGCGTTTAGATATTTATGAACCGTCGGCTGTACAGATATTGGAGAACTCGACTATACGTTACAGCTCCACTAAGCTGTAACGTACGCAACGAATTATTTAATATGCAGAATACCTATAAACCAACATTATCTCATAGGAAATCTCTTACACTATAGTAACATTTATTCATCAGTCATTGTTCCGTCAGTCATTGGTAGCAGCGAATTGATTGCTCGGATGGCGTAGTTGGTAGCGTGTCACCACGGTATGGAGGAGGTCCTGGGGTTTAATCCCAGTTCTGGAATTTATTTTACTGGTCTTTCTGTATATTTACGTGTCAGTTTGAAATTTGAGAATGACCGTACAAATAAT
This sequence comes from Clepsis dumicolana, assembly GCA_963691665.1. Taxonomy (NCBI): domain Eukaryota; kingdom Metazoa; phylum Arthropoda; class Insecta; order Lepidoptera; family Tortricidae; genus Clepsis; species Clepsis dumicolana. Next base: position 4,503,737 of record OY829517.1, read on the forward strand.
ACAAAAAGTTGGTTTAGCTCAGACATGAATGTCAGTGCGGTCCTCAGGAAAAAGAAATTGAAGACCCTGAAGATGTACACTTACTCTGACTTGCACCGATCAGAGGTCCGAGTACGAATAATTCCTAATTCGAATCCTGTCTAACGTAGGTAGGTAATCGAGTAGTATAAGTAACGTTATCGAGAATTTGTATGACGTTTGGAACAGCTCCCGCCCGTAAGCGTGTTTGAAACTAAAATTTAGTATGAGGTTTCTCGATTTCGATGCGATAACGTAACGTTACGCAGAATTCGAACACTCGTGCTCGGCCTACTGGGTTGACTTGACGTTTTTGTATCGTCTGACGTTACGGTAAACCAGGTCTAATCCAAGTCTACTTTAGAAGTAGTTACGTATGAAAAGAAAGTTTGAAAGCTATAATACTAAATCTACTGAAGGAGAACTTCGTCTTGTGATAAAATATCATGCGCATAATGTAGTTCACAGTTATCTACAAAACAGCTGCTGAACAGCATTCTTGCCTAATTACCGGAAGTTGGTATGGTTTTGTTTTGTTTAGCAGAATATGAGCTTCGAGTTGGTCTAATGTTTAATGGAGAAAGATATGTATTTGTATACATGTGGCGGACAGCCGGAAACGTCATATTTAAATTTAAATTTGATTCGTCACACATCGCGCGGTTTTGTTTATAAGTTCGATTACCTTCATAAAAGCAAAGGCTAAGGTTTAATGTCCATAGTGCCCGAAATTGCCCTAAATAATAGTGGTAATAATCCTAACAGAAATTCTAACTCGCAACCTCGAGCGCTATAAAAAAACCGGCCAAGTACTGAGGGTTCCGTAGAAAGATTTTGTTCAGAAGTTGATCAGTGTTAGCAGAGTCCTGCTCCTAAGCAAAATGTACGCAGTGTGGGGTCATTTTTTGGTTTGTGACATATACAGACAGGTACAAAATTTAAAGATTTTGGGATTTTTCTGAGTGGTTGTGCTATAAGAGCTACCTTCACACCAAATTTCAAGTTTATAGGACAACAGGAAGTACCCTTTAGGTTTTCACAGTAGGTACAGCAATTTGTATGGAAACAACCTTTTTACACGGCTGCCCAAAGTAAAAGAGTGTATTGTTAATGACTGTATCTTTTGAATGCGTTGACTTAGAAGGACCTCCAAGCGATCCAGAGAAAAAGGGTCTTGACAGACAGACGGATAGGTTAGACAGACAGACAGGTGACAGACAGATGGACAACAAAGTGAGGGCTCCGCTTTTCCTTTTGAGGTGATGCGGAACCCTAAAACACTTCAACACAGACACAGTCGTGAATATCCTAAGAGCCCGAACACCCCAGGGCAGGAAATGACACATGAATAGAACCTAATTTCGGTTATTTTACACGTATTGGATTTGTGCAAGTAACTTTAGACTGTGGGCATTGCCGTGTAATTCGCCGTGCGGTTTGTGTATGGGAAGTGAATCATATCCAATGCATCCTATGAGTTGCACGTGCTCGCATTCCGTTGCAGTTACGAACTGAATGGATATTTTATGTGACTGGTATAATAAAATCAGAGGTAGATGCTTTGGCTTCTTATGGGTAAAAATGGTAATAGCAGCATTTTCTAGAAAGTAGCTCAGATTCTCATTCAAATTGACTTTTTGATCTCTAACTGAAAATGTTGAAGTTACATTTAGATTCCTTCGCGTTTTACACAAAGGTGTTCACAGCAGGGGATGTATTAATGGGGGATTCTTATAGTAATATTCCGTGGCTTAGTTGATGGTATTACTGTAAAAAAAGCATTAAGAAAAGAGGATTATGTCAATCTATCTGGATTATAGTTGTTATGGCTAAGACCCGTTTGTGACTATAGTAGCAAAATTCACTGACCTCATTTTTCAGCAAGTACTTATTTAAAATTTGAAATGTGATATTTAATGTTAACATCGAGCCCCAGTAGGCGCAGTTACAATCCCTGGTGTAGCAATTTCAATTTCCCCAACAAAGACATCCGAAATCAAATTTTAGCGTCAAAGCGATGTTAACCTTGTTTTAACCAGTTACAAAAGCTCACAATGTCTCTTTAAGTTGTAATTTATAACGAACGGTGTACTTAACTTAACGAACGGTGACCTGGGTTAAGTACTAACTCTGTGTTAAAGTTGCGTCTGACGATACAAATACTTCAAGTTAATCCATCAAGTATTAGCCTTTAAGTCGGTCTTAGAGAATTAAACCAAACAGAGGTGCCATGTGTAGGTACAAAATTTCTGTATGCATAAAGAAACCGTGCTTCTGATCTAATGGAAATGTCATAAAGCATTCCTCGAACACGTCTCCATGCACACACACAACGAAAAAGAGATTATAACGCGCACAACTCACACAGTATGACTTGTATAATGTATGACCACTGATTTATACAAGGTCCTAACAAATTAGGTATAAATATTTTAAGAGCCGTTAAAACGATCAACTTTAAATAGAAATTTAGAAAACTTCTTATGTTTTTTTAACACAATAGTACTGATCTACTGATGGTATTTAACACAGGATGTATTACGTAGCAAAGTTGTTTTCCTAATTTTCTCCAAAAACTTACAAACATTTTGCATGCATTATACTTAAACAATCCCAAAGACGAATACTATCGGCTCTAAAATTATATGTACCCAATTTCTTAGGACCTTATATACTTGCTATCACTTAACTTTTGAGATAGAGCCAACTGAGGTTACCGTCACTCACACATATGACGAGAATGACAGCGGGCATTACTTAAAATTGTCACTCTTGCCAGGTCCGTTATCGACTCCAGTTGACTTAATTCTAAGCTCGTATCTTCGGCATAAACATAATTAGAATTTCAGACACATCGTCACGAGTTAGGATGGAATGGTCCCGTTTACGGCGCACGTAAATAATTTGCGCGGGCATAAGAATAATTTATTTGGGCCGCGACACGAGTGAAGTGAGGTGCGCCACGTTTGACGGGTTGACTTTAGAGGGTGTTTGCGTTACTTTATTCATAAGTAAACACGCAGGAGTTACATTTTGGAAGTGTTTTGTTGAAGTTAATTATTTTTAACCCCCGACCCAAAAAGAGTGTCTGTGTATCTTTCTGTGGCATCATAGCTCCCAAATAGATAGACCGATTTCGATTCGGCTTTTCTTAATCGAAAGCTAGTTTAATTTAGATGGTTTTTAGCTAAGATTCATTAAAATCGGTTTACCCGTTTTTGAAATATTGAACTTTGGAATTACAATGTCGGGGGTTTTCTACTTTTCTAAGTTGGTTATTTTGATCTAAAAGTTTGACTATCGGCTCCGATGAAATTAATGTTATTTGTGGAATTTAGAAGCAGGAAGATTCAGTATCTTCCAATAAATAACAACGACAAAGTATTTATTTTAAGTTCAGATGCGTTACTAAAATAGAAAGATGTATCTGCGTCACGTCTACGTCACACCGTCTGATATTAATAATTCCATCTGTTACAATACATTGCTTGCATGACGCGTATTGCATCCCTCAATCTATCAACAGGAACGCCACACATGGGAACTAGGATAACTCTGGTCGTGGGATCCTGAATTACATATCCTTCCAACGGTTTTCACAAGATTATGGCACCAATTGGTGGTTTGATTCGCTGATGTTTCCCTGTTTATATAGATTCCCACTTGTTTTAACATAATACGTTTCATTTTTGGACGAAATTAGTTTTCAGTGGAATGGCAGGAGCATGCCCTCAACAGGGAAGAATGTTGACAGAGTGGGGGGCCTTTGTCCAAAGCTACTTAAAAAATAACAATTACGTAGGTACCTAAATATTGCCTGATAATAAATGTTTCTTTCTTTTTATCAAATAAAAAGAAACGCAAGAGCATTAGAAAGTCATAACATTTGAAGTCCAGTGGCAATGAATCAGCAAAATGCGAAATAAAAAAAAACGGTTTTTAAGGAAATTTCATATATTCTATTCTATACCTACGAAATCTGCGCGCGAATCTGCTACGAATATTCGAAAGCTGCATCACGTAAAATCGAATAGTAAACGTTATTGAGTTTGTATGACGTTTGGAACAGCGCCCGCCCGTGAGCGTATTTGGAACTAAAATTTAGTATGAGGTTTCTCGATCTCGATACGATAACCGTAAAGTTTAGCAGTTTTCGTAAAGTCGTGCTCGGCCCTCGGGTCAAGCAGTAGGTATTACCATAGGAATAAATAATAACATAGTAGAACGGAATCTCTTTTGACCTAGTCCCAAACGCCGTCATTTATATACCTACTTCCCCCTTTGACGTCGTTACACCCCTCTGTCATCCAGGCGTGTTGCTAGGGTTGCTTGTTGTTAAATATTAGGTACTTACGTCTAAAGATAATATCACTAAGATACAAGGTTTTCTTTGCTTTGAAATCATTATTTTATTCCAGTTTTACAAAATATGAGATTTGTAAATCATTACGAACCTACATAATTATAGACAATTCTAAATAAGAAGTTATTATGAGTGCCATACCAAATGAAGCCATTTAAGGTGATTTAAGTCAGTATTACTTACCTACAAATATAAAATAAAATATACACAGGCTCACGTAAAACTATTACAACCAAATTATAAACAACCAAACGCGCGTGCGGCGACGCCGGCCGTGACAGCCTGACTGAGTAGTCTGTTTAACGAATACTCTAATATCGTGACCTTGAACCCGTCCGGAGCGGGAGTTTCCGTTCTACTATGTTATTATTTATTCTTATGGTATTACATAATTTTTAACATGAACCTACCGTGAGACTCAATCAATGATAGTGTGCTATCCTACATTTTGACAATAATAAAAATGACAATGAAAACGAGGGTAGTTGTGCGCCGCGTTAGCTGCGCCTAGTAGTAGTCGCGCGATCAGAGCTTTGGCACGCAGTGTGCGTCTCGCTGTCGGTGAGTCGTGTGCTCCCGGAAGGACTACCAACATCCGAAACATGTTATGTAAACTTGACTTAGTAATACCTATAGAGATCCGTTTATTAGTCTATAGTCTTACGTAATTCTCAAAACCCACACGCCAAGCCCACCCGCGTAACTCAACGTTAAATGAAGTAATTTTCTTACGCCAATCCCAGTCTAATCATAACAGAGATAAAGATAACAATAAATCGCCTAAATTAAGAGTGAAAGTGGCTTTGTTGTGGCGTCCCACGGTCCGAATAGGGCTCCTTGGTACCCATTGTTCCGAGAGTCTCGTCTTCGCCGTCTCTAGTGCGCTCGCGAGATCGATTTGTCAAGAAATTAGCTAGATTTTCAGCGCGATTACCTGTTTCTTCTGAGACTAATTTGGACTGATAAGATCGCGTTGAATAATTTAACTACCTCGAGCCACTTCATTTACATAGCCATTTCACGTTTCAAGATATTAGAATAGTGGAACCAAGAATCTAATGATAAAAAAAGTATTTACCTGTAGTAATGGTTTGGGTGGTACTTTTCCCTTTGCTTCACTTTGATTTCTTTCCATAAAAAAACAGTGAGTTCACAGAATAGCCAAACAAACTATCATTAAACCTGGCCAGAAAAATACCGAAAACAAATACAAAAAAAAAACAAACGATACTCCTCTAATCGATTTTAGCCTGCAATACGAAAACAAACTAGCATCGGGACTAATAACGAACTCAACGTGAATTCGACAATTGAATTTTCCCCCAAAACCATAGAGCCGGGCGTTCATGGACATAAAGATAGCGCACATGCAGACGGAAAAGTAATTATTGACAATGTATTAAAGTTGAGGAAATGTTATTTAGCTACTTGTGTATTCATTGCTTATGTTTGTTCTGTTTTCCGTTTTTAATTTAACATGCAACGGGTGATCGAAGAACTACTGATATTGACAGAAATCCTTTTATACTTTATGCGAGCTAAAATTGCATATATCTCGGAAACGGTACGATGAAATTTGCTATTTGGAGGCGAAAAATCGATCTAGCTGGGTCTCATCTCTGCGAAAACGCGTTTTTCCGAGTTTATACATTACGTCGCCTACTAGATAATAATTATGACATGTCAAGTCTGGTTAAAACATTATTTTGTACTTACTAGTTAATTTTCAATTCCATAGCCCATATAAAACTCCTCAAGACACCGATGTACCTACACTGAATTGACATTGTCAACTGACATTATTAGTCCATTGGTGAAAATCGGGTTAAGGCCTATTTTATAAGGCTTTGTAACTTGTAGTACAAACTGAAACCTCTTTTAAACTCCTTGTATTAGAAAGAGGCTTCCGCTTGTACGTATTATAAGTGACAAGTCGTTATAGAACAGGTCCCAGGTATAATTTTTCGAACGGTAATCAACAGTGGCACGAATGCTGCCAATGTCGGTAACGTCACCGCGTCTTACACATCAGCGGACGTCACATCCTCACATCAGTCACCCGGGAAACGAGGGAGCCAGATGGATGGAGAGGTGCATCCATGTTGACATTTGACACATGTGCCCCGAGCACAGAACTACCATGGACGATAAAACCAAGAGGACTGCCAATGGCTATACAATGTCGCGTTCCTGTAAAATAATGAGCCTGCTGTACTTAGTTTCACTACAGAGAGGTCTCTGTACCATTAATTTTGTATGACACTTAGACCTCTGGCTAACACAATAGCGCCATCTATAAACTGAAAGAAAAAACTGTTGTGCTAGCCAGAGGTCTAAATGTCATACCAAATGAATGGTACCTCCGTAGTAAAACTAGCTACAGCAGGCTTATTATTTCAAAGGAACGCGAAATCGTATAGACACTGGCAGTCCTCTTGGTTTTATGGTCCTTGGAACTACCTACTATTTCGAGATAGAAGAAAAGAGTTTGTCATTTTCTATGATAACCGAGCTTATAACATTTTACATAAATATTTTTGGACAAAAAGTACTTAACGATGAATAGAAGGGGAAATGAATACGTCAATACCAGCTTCAACTGTTTTGGTTTTGTCAATATACAAACCGTTAATTTCATATATGGATAATAGATATAGTAGAAAAATGTTTCCCACTAGCCAGGCAAAAATCAACAGGGGAAAACTTTTCTCACTTTAACTATACAGGATTCGTTTTGATGAACCGTCAAGACTTCAGCCAGGGGTTGAGTACCTAAGTCTTGAAGATTTGATGATTCATTAAAACGAACCTGTAGTGCATGCCGTTTGAATCTTTAAATCTTATATTGCGCATCCACCTGAGCTGCGCGAGATAACTAAACGGTGTAAGTATATGAAAAAAACCGGCCATGTGCGAATCGAACTCGCGCACCGAGGGTTCCGTTTTATGAGTGTTTTAAGATTGCTTCCTTGACTTGTGTTGTGATACCTTGCTTGGTGCCAAATTTCATGATTCTTCGTCAATGGGATGTACCTAATAGGTTTGTAATGTAATGTCCTTCTGAGTTACAAAAGCGCTTAGTTGATGCAACTTGTGACCAAAGGGCTGGCAGTTTTCTCTCTCAAAGAATCAGCATCGCTATTCAGCGAGGCAACGCTGCCAGCCTTTTGGGCACTATGCCACGGGGGCCTTATTTAGATTTAATTTAGTTTTAAGTTGTAGTTTATTTAGTTTAAGCTTAGATTTAATGTCATTGTAAATTGCTTTTATTATGTAAATAAAGTATTTCATTATAGGTTTTGATTTACTTGAGATTAACGGACAGACAAACAACGAAGTCCTATAAGGGTTCCGTTTTTTAAAAAGTTATAGGTAGGTACTTCGCACAGTTGTGGTAGCTGGTGGATAAGCTGCTTTAAACAGCAAAGAGTTTTATTTAAAAGTTAATCTAGTTTCTCGGAAATAAACCGTTTCATCTCGTACTCCTTGAAGTCTCTAGTGTAAGGTTCTGTCTGTTGTAGACGTTAAAGTTACTTACTCTTTAACATTAAAATACGATTTATTTTCTTTAACATGCATGTTTTCTTAGTACTTGCGGAAAGCACACTTCAATTTGTTAATAGAAATGTCTCCAAAAGAAGTAACCAAATGAATATTATTGCTTTATAATGATGTTGTAGCAATGACAAGGAAATATGACTCTACCTCCGTTAAGGGCTGTGCGATTTTTTAAGTAGAATAGCGTCGTAGAGTTTTCCGTTTAGAACCAACTTCCGCCTGGATTTTTAGTATTTTCTCATGATTCCATCATCCCATCTTGATGATAAATAGTTCAGTCTGAATGGGTAAGAAATTATTGTTGGACTTACAAAAAAAAACCAATTAAAGAATATGGTAGTTTTTTGCCTTTTAAAAATACGTTATACCTATATTTGCGTTTGACCACAGTCACGCCTAATGGTGAGAGAAGATTTGTGGTCTAAGATGGAGTATGCTTACTTAGTAAATGTCTGTTTACTCTAGCTAGACTTGAAAACGGCCAGATTGTAGTGTACGGTCAAGTGTAAAAATATGTTTAAAATTAATCCACCACTACAACAATACCACAACCTTAATTCGCCGACATAAGAGCCATGGGACATATTTTTGAGTAAGTTGAATATACTTAGAACTATATTTTGCACTTGACTGTACAGTAGGGCTAGCATGACTGGCTGCGACTTTGTTTGACGCGCGAGATTATATTACCAGTCTTGTTGCATTCTGAGTGACAGAAAAGGACGGGTAGTTGTTCTCGCGCGAGATAGAAGTCGCACTGTGAGTTGTGCTAGACCTACAGAGGAAACACAGACGCAGGCTAACGGGTAGTGCTATGAAATAGCCATACACTTTGATTGAGTAGCAGCTCCATTGTGTAACCCTCAAGATGAATGTTGTCAACATTGTACGTTGTTCTACTAATAACGCTATCCGGTGCATTACAACACACACGTGCATTGTTGCGCTCTGTGACTGCACCATGTATCGTGGGAACCAAAAGGATTGGACGTATTTATTTATATTGTAGTTAAATCACGAGTTTTATGAAACGAGGCGAAGCTGAGTTTCATATAGGATCACACGAGTGTTTTAAGGCCTAATTATGTAGAGTTGCATACATTACTTTATCTACACAGGTAAAAATGGTTTCAGAAGCCGAAGGCTTAATAAACCTGTCACGAATTTGACTGTTTTTTTTAATAATAAATAAACGTTTCGTATCGATATTTTTTTTATTGTATTGGGTTTTAAAGATGAAAACTGGCTGCCGTAATGATGGTCATTACCTACGGCTTTTGAACGTATAATAGAGGACTTATGATATGGGTGTAGATATAAGGAACAGTGTAGGGGGGAAGGTATTTAAAAAAAGCTTTCTTCAAAGTGCATCTTGGGAAAATATGTCAGAGCGTGAACGTGTTATGTGGAGAAACTATGGTGTATGCTTTGCTTATACCAGTAGCGATTTCAGCTAATATTTGGTTGGATTAGTTACAATCACGAATCGTTAGATTTTAAGTGTAACTAATACGTCGTAAAATTTCAGGCATGAAAGATGCTGTCTGGCTCTTGCTCTATATTTGGCTTTATTGTGATTCACTGCTTATTTCGTCTTGTACCTAAGGTCTAATGCCCACTTCCTGACATCCTGAGTCTTATCTCAAAATCTTCCACTTCACTTCCACTCAAACTTTCGTATTACAAGTAAAACGAGGTTACACCATTTAAAATCTATTTAAACACCTTAACTGCTGTTCGGATGCTGCGGCCAGGTGTTCAGAAATAGACCAGGCCAGCTCAGATACATGCGTAGTCCAGATTCTAGACACGGGCGAATCCGCTCTAAATAAACACGAAACGTTTAGCTGAGTTTTATTGAGTTCCGAACACTTTAACAAGTTAATTGTGTTGTCGTTTGACATATTCCATAGACAGGTTTCTTTAGAAGATATCGAATTAAAACTTACCTACGTTAATGTTAACTTAGTTATAGGTACCTACGTAAAGTTGATGATTGTTGATGATGATGAAAGTGGAAAAACAAATTCCACAGGCTACATAAGAATTAACCTTATATTGGTCTTAAATGACATGGGACAAGTTTCTCACTATAACTACAATGACTGTATTCACACAGCTATGCTTAAGCAAGAAAGCTCGTACTTATATCTATTCGACTACAAAAATCGTCGACAAAGATGTAAAAAAAAACTATGTAAAAATAACAATAGAAAAATGATCATCGTTCATCAATCACTCAAACCTTTACTATCCTAGACTCTAGCGCCTATAGTATCGCGATAAGATCCCTAAAGCATCAATCAGAAAAAGTTCGTTCTCAAGTCCATGCCATTACTAAAGTATAGTCACAGCTTTAAGCGGAAATCTCAATTAATCCTGAGCGATGGTCACCCCACACGATTAACCGAAGTATAAATCGGTCGCTCTATTTTTAACGGGCAACACTGAATGAGCCCCCACATATTTCAGCTTTAATTAAATAATTTAAGTGTGTCCCGTGACGTGAGCCAATTTGTTTGCTGTCACAAATATTCTAGTGTATTTTATTTATTTTACTGTCTGAAGTTTTAAGCTTGCATTTTAGTAAGATAAATACAAATCACTGGAGGTTGCAACTACTTTTATTGATAAATGCCTTTTGGTGAGTAAGCCTTAATCGTTTACACAGTATCGATGTAACGACGCGAGCAAAACAGTTCTCAGTAGTGCTAGCACGATTAGCCGCGTGCTACCCGTCCCGTTGCATTCTGAGTGACAGAAAAACCGATCTTTGTGCAAAAACTGTCATCACTCCCATATAGTGAGCTGTTTTTATTAACCTTGTGACTGTAACCTATTTCCAAAAATATGCCCCACAATCCTATGATACCGGGTCGTTTTCACTACCCTTGCAATAAGACTCTGGTAAATATACCCTTATAAGACTCTTTTAAATCAATACACTAAAGTGCCTGCACAGGAAATAAAGATGTATTAACAAAAATATCATAATCTAAATTCATTTTGACACTCATGCGTACTGAAATATAAATATTTACGTATACAGTTAGGAAACAGTCGTATTTCTTGAGTTTGAAAACTTTCCTGAATGAAAATAACAGTTGAAGTGCTTTATAGCCTATTATTATAAAGTTTCACCCGCGAATGCTGCAAAGTATCCATAATGGAGGAATTAAAGTCTCGAAACGCAATTTAATTTCGCTAAGGACTTGTTAAATCTTGTTTATTTCTGAAACGCGTCGAACGCGTTTTTCTGAACAAGTTTTTCGTAATTGAGAAGGTAATACTCAAAATACATAAAGGTAATACATAAACTCATGAAAGTAAACATTATAATTACTTATAATGTTCATTAACAGGTAACAAATTTTATATTATGTAATTCATCAATGAAAATATTTGATACGGTACGTTATGTGTATGTATGTATGTATATCTCTTTATTGCGCATAAAACATGACATAACAGATAACGAACAAAAGCAAATGCACAAAGGCGAACTTATACCTTAAAGGGATATCATGGGGGAGGGAGTTCCATGTTTTGCTAAAAATGGCCTACTCGTACCTTATCCCCTTACTAGAGATAATTCTGAATTTTCATTTTATCTTTTTTAAATAGGCTAGACTAAACAGCACTTATACCCCGCCCTAAGCACTCTAATAGGTCGTGTTGCAAGTGTCTATGGACGGCGGTGATTGCTTTCCATCAGGGTGACCCGCCTGCTGGTTTTCCCCATGTTAATGAAATATCAAAGTCTATATACGGTGCCCCATTTCCGTTCTTTAATTCATACAAGAGGCGCGGGCGTCTCAAAGTTTCCCCGTCTGTCCTTTTTAACTTTTACCTCTGACGTCCAAAGAAACCTCAATCCTCCTTCGCTGAAGTCATAAATAATAATGACTCACCGTAAATACGTCCCACTAGTGGGCACGGGACGTAGGGATAACGGTGGTCGCTACCAACCATGTCCCGACCTGTGGTAAATCAAGACCTGGGGGACGACTACGAAATTCGAAAATCGAAGTTCGTATCGTATCGTCCCGCTCGCTCTCGTATTAAATCATATTAGCGTGAGCGGGACGGCACGAAACGAAGTTCGAATTTTGCACTTCATAGTTTAGGACCTGTGCACATAATATTCCTTGCGTATCCTTTGATTAAACTTTCTTTTGATGTCAGAGCGTCTAGTGCAATCAAAGGCCAAAAAAACGTCTCGATCGCGTTCGCGTTACGGGTGTCAATAGTACGGGTGTCGATACGTGCCACTAGCAGCGCTGAGCGCCTAGTGTAATCGCCGACAAGGCCAAGAAATACGTCTCGATCGCGTTCGCGTTAAACAATTATCATACTTACTATTTTACACTTTAACGCAAACGCGATCGAGACGTATTTTGTGCTTTTTGATTACACTAAGGGCACTGCTAATGTGCCCTTAGTAATTCAGACGTAAACGCGAACGCGATTGAGACGTTATTTTTGGCCGTTGATTACAATAGAGGCTTTGGTGACGATCTGTACAAAATCATCATCAGCCTATTGACGTCCCACTGCTGGGCACAGGCCTCCTCTCAGAATGAGAGGGCTTGGGCTACAGTTCCCACGCGGGCCCAGTGCGGATTGGGAACTTCACGCACACCATTGAATTGCTTCGCAGGAGTGTGCAGGTTTCCTCACGATGTTTTCCTTCACCGAAAAGCTCATGATAAATTACAAATGTAAATTCGCACATAAATTCCGAAAAACTCAGAGGTGCGAGCCGGGGTTTGAACCCACGACCCTCTGCTTGAGAGGCGATAGGTCAAACCACTAGGCTACCACGGTTTCAAAATGTATAAAATGTTTGTCAAAATTAACGGTACTTTTAGGTAGTAGAATGCAGTCACTTCTTTGTTATGGCAGACGTAGGATTTTTTATTTTATTTTATAAGAGTAGGAAGGGAAACGAGCAAACGGGTCACCTGATGCTAAAATGAAAATTAATGATCACCAGAGGGAATGCAGATTCTTGCAGATGCGTTACCAACCTAGAGGTATAAGATGAAACGCCTCTTGTGCCCGTAATTTCCCCGACTGTCTTACTCTCCACACCAGGAACACAACTGTTCAACCACCGCTGCTTAGTGGCAGGATTAGCAAGTAAGATGGTGGTAGCAATCCAGACGGTCCTACCACCCGCCGCCGTTTATCTTAAATCTTGCAAAATTTACCAGTTTGTACTAGATAATATAGGTAGGAAGTCTCTTTCAGTAGTAGAGGTAGTTTATATTAGCTCTACTGTCTGTTTAAGAAGATTTAATATTCAAATGGTATTGAATTTACTAGTTAATTGCCTTAAAATTATTGCCAAATACATTACTATTGTGAATGAACTTTTAGTTTTTCGCTAAGCCGCCTGGAAAAGGGGTTAATAATTTGTTAAACTTAATTGACTTCCGAGTAGATTGATTTCACCAGCATTCATATTGACCTCCAATTGCCCTGTTGAACCATCCCACCTATTAAACAAAACACTATCACGGCACATAAATATAATTCACACCAGTCCACATCTCATTACTGCGTCCGAACATTCAATCATGGATAGAAATAGACGAGGAATATTTGTGAGACGGACGAGTGCGTTACTCGTGATCCCTGCCACTCGGCCGAATCTCCCGTCGTTAGTACGAACTTTTAACTGGCATCGATTAAAAAAAAACAAAGTGGTTCCGTCACTGGTTCAGTTAGTAGTTTTGAGTTTTTGCGAACTAGCTATGACGGGATAAGCAGGCTTTAACGGTTTGTATGTAGTTTTGAGTAGGAATTGTTTCAGTAGAGTTTGTATTTACATTATAAGACGTGCGTCTTTATAAACAATTGAAGCGTTTAGACACAAACTGAGAATTCTCTTGTTAGATAAACCATTACTTACTTTTTTAGTGAATTTGTAGACAACGAGTTGTAGTAATTTAACATACTGTATATACCTACTTCTTTTTATATTTCGTTTTTATATCACGACTTTGAATTGTATTTGACAATTGGAAAGATCCCTGTTGGTGACATTATTTTTGTTATTAACGTTTTTCTTTATTTGCTATTCAATATTCTTTTATCTATGACGATCCCAAGTGGATAAACAATTAAATTATATTGTTCTACTGCTCTTTATTATTTTGTTTCATTTTAATATTTTGTATCATCCACTTAATTTTGTTTGTGTACTTCTTGACGATTCCAATATAAAATCTCCTAACTTAACACTGTAGGTACATAATATGATGGAACCTTATATTGAGAGAATAAATAGTCTAACTTCATAGGTCGACTACAAAGAGCAGAAAAAATTAGGGCGCCAATTTCTTCCTAATTGACACATTTTCGTCATAAAATGCTAGAATGTGGCAACAAAAAATATACTAAACTTAGTTCCTTTCTTAAGTATACAGTCTGGGACGGTTCAGACTAAGATAAGTGGCAGACTGTGTATGTAAGCTTAGAGCTGGAAAGAAATGAAGATGTTAACGCGCGATTTCCCCTCTGCCGAAACTCTAACATTAAGTCTGACCCAAATGATCAGGGTCTGTTGATTGTGTTCGTGTTTTTGGCATCTGTGTGACAGTTTTGTTTTAGTGTGGGTTTGTAGGAACGTACCAAATTTTGACATGAGCGCAGACGTGTGCTGTACGTGTGTGTTCCTCGTCCCCTTCAAAAAGTGGCACAAACATTTTAGTGCATAGATAAGCCAAAGACGCCTCCCGTCTGTCTGCTTTATTTCTGTAAGTGAAAAAAGATTTTCCACGGGTCGGGCAAAAAAACAATCAAACGCTTTGACATGTAAAAACATTTCTCAATTCAACTATAAGTTCCTAAGTCGTTACATACGGTAAACCATATGCATTCCGTATCGCAGACAAGTAGGTAACAGCAGTACTGGCGCAAACTGGCTGCATGCCAATAACCCTTAACGTGAAACGAAACGCAATCTGACATCAGGCATAATATACGTTCTTTAGTTCTAGTTAAAGAGCTTTAATTTAAGATAATTGATGTAGGATAAATCGTCTCTTATCTTATCTACCGACCCTACCCTAACCGACCGAATAGCCTTATGGTTACTGGTTATATAAAGACCTGACAATGAAGCTTGAGATCCCACAGGTTCGATCCCCGGTCGGGGCAGATGTTTGTATAATGAATACGGATGTTTGTTTTCGGGTCTTGGATGTTTAATATGTATATAAGTATGTATTTGTCTATATAAGTATGTTTATCTGTTGTCTGCTAGTACTCGTGTACAGTACAGGCTTTGCCTAGTTTGGGACTAGGTCAATTGGTGTCAATTGTCCCATGATATTTATTTATTAATTTATTTCGACTTGGCCAATGTATTTAGGCAGGAAGTTCTTGAGACCGGAATATCTTATAGTTGTCTTATAGTCTTATAGTTTGATGATAATTTGATGAGTAAACCTATACTGATATGCATGTACTTGATATAGAAGCACCCATAAAATCACCTCCGCGTCAGACAAATAAAGGGTGCAAATAGATTTTCCCTAGCACAAAGGATCTCTAAAATAGTATTTCAAAAGAGACACGTGCACTTGACTCATACATAGAGTTATATTCGGAACTTTGATACGCGCCTCATTGCGTACGGTGAGCTAGCTCTGACACTCAAGACATCGTTAAAGTGAAGGGTTATGGCGTGAAAAATGTATTTGAGATTAATAAATAAACGTAGTAAACAAGCTGCTCTTAGGGGTACAAACTAATTCTTTAACTGACATAGCACAAGTGGGTATTAGCGTTGTATATTTCGTTTCCTCTATTAGCGCTGAGGACTTCGGCGAATTGTCCTTTGTCTTCCGCGTCAACCGGTGTTCGGCGATTGAATTCTAGTAATTTCTACGCATTTCTGTCTATTGCTACGAGACCAAGAGGAGTACACCGTTTACTTACCAGGAGGAGTACAACGGCGCATAAGGTATTAAGCATTTTTTTTACAATAGCTACTTCTTTTAATGCCTCACAGTGTGAAACCACCCGTATTGCATTGCATAAAAACTCGACTCACCCCGCTGCGGTGACGCGACTCTTGTCTGCAAATAGTGCAATAAACAAACTGAGAAGTGCAGTTTTAAATCCTTGAAACTTATGAAATGTTTTAACAACTTCGCTCGTATCTTCAGACAAGACGAGAGAGTGCTTTTGGTTAAGTATATTATGTTACATATGAATTCTACTTGAAAACTTTGGAGTGCATCTGCGAGAAATTTTAATGCCATCAAAGTAGGTATCTGCCGTGAATTTTTTTAAAAGCTATATACTTAAATGTTTTGTTCAGCAAGTTTTGCAGTACAACGTTTGGAAGCAAAATTTCTTAATAAGTATTTTTATTTTTTAATGATGACTTGTCACTTTTGATGTCGGTTTTCCTCGTGTGTTGATCATAATGGTACATTTATTCTGACGGTTGCGTGAAAAATTAAAGACGCATCACGAACATTCGACGAATACTCGTATGGCCAACGATACGATAATACTGTAATAGTCTGTAATCTGAATGTTTATCTCAAGAACAAACCTACCTACCTACCGGTCCATGTGATCTATAGTTCCTATCCATTCCGTATCTTGACGAATAAAAACCTTACCTCTAGGATTAAATTCTAACAAACTAGACGCAATTAAATACACTCATTTCCACCTGTAAGAGCTTTTGCACATTAGGCCACGTCTGCAACTCGCCATTAGCTACTTTCAAGTACATCGTCGAATGCATTAGGTATGTCGAATGGTGTTTTAAAATACGACAAGGTGAGTAATGATGCCGGATGGAAGAAGTGCTCACTCTACGGTGAGTTAAAGGTGTTAGACTCAAAGAGATCAATAAGTACATGTATTATTAAATCGACTGACATACCTACGTTGAGTGATCCATTTATTTCGAATATTATAGAGTTAATTAAAATAATTGGGGAACAATATTTTTATTGTTGTCAACATCAATTGTTGTTTCAAATAATGAGTGTGACTTTTACGAGCTGGCATTTTTAATCCTAATTCATAGCAATAAAGATGACAAGTAAATTATCAAAATAAGGGTGTCAAACACTGGGCCATTTATCTTGTCTAGACGCGGCTATTATTGCAATCAGGTTAGGTATAAGGCTTATGTACCTACTCAGGTAGGTACTTAACAAATTTGATTGTAAAAGTATATAATTATCATAATAAAATTGTATCTTCCCGCGGTAGGTAGGCACAGTATGTTTATGTTTTGATCACATAACTAAACAAACTATTTCCACACCCACACCCATCTATCAATACTCGTACGTCGTTATTTCGGTCATGTTCACTGTTTAGTGATCAACTTAATTCTGTAAACAGCTCCGATAAATCAGGTTATTTCAGTAAACATTACCATGCACTATAAATTAGTTCAGCTGAGCGGTAGATTCCTCGCGTGCCGGTCCAAGAATTGCATACTAAATAAAAATAAAATAACACTCGAGTTTATAAATAATTAAGATTGTGGAGCCAATGCCCAATGGAGCCGTTGGTTATAGAGCTACAAAATTTATAATAACATGGACTGCACTACACCTTTATTCTGACCGCTAATTCGACGCCGTCTTCAAGTTTCTTAATCGTTGTAGCTTATATACCGTTGATATTATAGGTTATTTTTATCTTAACGACTGGAGTGGGATTCAGAATACAGACGCTGAAATAATGTCGAGATTTCACGAGTCGACGCGACGGGCGGACCGCAACGCACGCGCGGCGACGCGCGGAAAATATCTAAAAATACTTACGCGTTTGTTTTTGTAACAAATAGAGTATAGTGATTTTTAGTTTTAGGGAATATCGTAATTTTTCCAAGATTATTCAAGTAATCTACGTTTGTCATAAAATTAATCCTGTTGGTTGTATACCTAATTTAGTTGCGTTCCCGAACCCGGACTTCTAAAAATGGTTTCCATAATATTTTTGTCTAGCTACTAAAACGGTTTTAGGAGTATAGGGAGTAAAGTGAAAGTGGTTTTTAAAGGTTTTTGGTGCTAAAATAAAGTTGTGTGGGTGTCGAGAAGTATATTTCTCAATTTTAAATTAATGTTGTGTGAATATAAGACATGGTGGCCATGATTGAGGTGACGGAGCGGCCGAATAACAACTTTTTCAAATCATTTCTGCCCGTAAGTTTTTCGAATATTTTCATCAGAAGAGTAAAATTGGAAAAAATATCACAATTCTGTCGTATGCTTGAAGAACCTCGTTGTTGTATAATTAACTTATCAAAAACGTAAATAAATGGGATTTATCCCGAGCGACTTTGAACTGCTGATCTCCATATCTTGCGATAAATGATCGCGCATTTTTAAGAAGTACACATCACTCTTATTAAATTCCATAATTACGTTCGTATTTGCTCAGAGACAAAGAAACTATTCATAATATTCTTAAATTTGAAATGCAGCCAAGAAGTCGTCCTTGACTAATTTATCTTCTAGACAGCAAGGCGAGTTTTCTGTTCGTAGTATTATTTTCAACTACTGTCATATGTTATGCAAATTATGTGTTACAAATTACTGCAGAACTTTTTAATCACAAATTGGTTGAAATCAACTATTGACTTAATGCCGCAAACGTAACATTCAATTGTTTTCGTATTTAAATTTTTAACCCGTTTATTTTTTTACTTTTCAGGCTGTGAACTCCCCACCCGTGCCTCATCGCGACATCTCGGGAGCTTCGTCGACGAGCTACCGCCCCTTTAATGGCGACCTCGGGGCTATCCAGCACCATGTGGTCAGGCCTACACCTCCCGCCGAACCCGAACGCAAGAAGGACAAGAAGTGGTCCATCGGAAAACTCTTCAGGCGAAAGAAGAAAGACGACGAAAGCGGTTCATCATCCGAAAGCGAGGAAGGAGGTAGCTTGCGATCGACTTCTAAAAGAAAATCGGGCAAAAAGAAAAAAAGAACCCCAGCTGTTAATAACTTCGACCATATAGTAATAAGAGAAACGCGCCGAGCACAAAGCCTCGCAAAACCCAACGCACGGGACTTCAATGATGACGGGGTACTATCTGACCCGTCCGCAGGCTTTATCAACTACCGACCCAAGATAAGAGAGGTTCATGGCGCATCAAAAGAGTCACTAAGTTTAAGAGATGACGTCTCGACTAGATCTGGAAGAGTTGGTCCAGAAACTTCAATGAGGAGAACAAGAAAGGGTCGCCTAAAAGCACGAGTTGAAGCGTTGAGGAACAGTATGAAAGGTGAATCAAGTAGTGATGAAGAGTCCTTGAAATCGTCAAACTCTTCCTCGATGGTGAGATTCAGAAGCGACGACTCTTTGATGCGCTCACGAGACAGTTCCTTGAACAAAAGGTCGAGAAGTGCTCGCAACGAACGCTATATCAAAAGATTGTCTCGCGATGAAGAAAACCAACTCAACAAAGAAGCTGAATTACTTCAACAAGGCTACACGAAAGCTGAAGTAGAGTTGCTGACAAGAACGCCTACAAGCCAGAGCAGTGGCTACGGAACCTGCAAACGAGATCAAAATAAACAGAAACCGGAACTAAGCAACGACCTGACCCGCCGACCAATTAAATCCGAATCGATTTCTTCATTTCCATCAACTCAAAGCTACCCATCATCTATTAATTTTAACGCCAAAATTAACAACGAACATGTTAACTACTCCATACAATATCCTAATAATTATGTCAGTAAGGAACCGCTTTACGCTAACAATAACAGGGGAAAGTCTGTACCGCGCCCAGATGAGAACCCAGAAAAGGTTATGTACGTTAAATTTCCTTTGGGAAATGTGACTAATATTAAAAGAGAAGAAAGAGCACCACCAGTGCCTCCCCCTCGAGACATGCACAGAAAAGTTGCAACCCCTATATCGATGTACTATGAAAACAACTCGGTAGTATCCGATAGAATGGGCAGTAATCAAAATATTACTCATGGCGTACCTAACAATGACTTTGAACGAGTGATGAGACGAAGTCAGGAGAGAACGATGAATCATGGACCTAACGGACTACGCCGACCGATATCGACCTCTGAAGATCACCTTGCTATGCAAAACAATGAATATTTGCAACATTTTTACCAGAAAAATGAACAGCCTAGAAGGCCTGCATCAGTGTCAGCTGAACCCAATCACTACGGGATTTATGCTTTTACGCCTCCATGGAGAAAAAAGGTTGAACAGCCTAGCCTGGTAAAACCCGAGCCGGTGCAACTAAGGAACGATTTCCTTTACTACGCGGACTATAGTCCTCGATCTCGTAGACCAATAAGTATCAAAAGTAGTCAAAATGGCTACAAAAATCAGTATCTTAGTGATTCCCAGACATCTGTTAACGTAGCTGAAAGTGTGTATCGTAGGCCGAGAAATGCTTCCGAGTTTTGGAAAAAGCTAGACGACACAGAAAGGCAAAAGAAACAACAGAACATTTATGCTGGTTCCAGAAGTAACAGCGAGCATTTAAGAAATACACAGCGAACTCAAAATTATACAGACAGATGTAACGGGGGACCAGGTCACATTGATAACAGTGACATGCAAAATAAAAACAGAGCTGCAAGTGTAGATACATCGCGCGGCGTTTTAGATGGTGCCAAAATGTGGAAAGCGACGACTGAATACAAGAGGTCGATAACTGTCGAGCCTCCCAAAGCAGTCACATCTCCAACTAAAACACACGTGCGCCATAAGTCCGATACTTTTGTTACTAGCAGTTATCAAATACCTTCAGACGACGACAAAAGCTCTGAACGGCGCAAATCAACGAATCTTGACGATGCTCTCAACGAACTGGAGGCTATTTACAATAGTTTAGGCTTAGGAGACGAGGACCTGCTAGACAGGGCTGAACAACGAGAGTCGATGACTCCGAAATATAACGATCATTTCAATGACTGGAATGGAAACGATGACGAGGTACAGCTGAGAAGTCAACCGACAACGCCTTTACGGAGAATGTCAAGAAGATCAACATTGCCGGATAAGTTGCAAGATGATATGGCATTCCGAAGAATGAACTCATTTTCAAAGGAAAAGCCAGGCGCTATGCAACCACAGGCACAAATAAGCTACATGCTGGCTTCACCGGTATACGTCCCATATGCATCAGATGATGACAGATGTTCGGAACGTAACGAACCTGATATCGTTCATGACGATGTTGTTTACAGGAATATTAAACAAACCAACAACCATTTGAAAACTCTAGAGCCTCAGCCACCCTTTGGAATTCCATTAGGGCCAGTTTCTCCTGCTCCTCAAAGCGACTACTTGCATGCAACACCTGAAAGTAAAGGACGCTCGCGATTCATTCCTCGAAGATCTCCCGATCTTGTATCAGATGACTTAGCTTATCGAAGTCTAAGGAAAGATAGTAGACATTCGGCCTTGTTTAACGGCGAAGAGTATAATGGCCACATAAATAACAATCAAAATTTTAACGAGTATCCTTACAATAAGGACTCCGCGGCAAGTCTTAAAAAGAAGCGTGCAGTTAGGTCTCTTTCAGCTAACATATTCACTATGATTCAAAAAGAAATCGACGACGCGCTTAACATGAGTAAGACGGCTACTCTGCAAAAAACTCACAGCAACAGTGACGTGATGAGGCGCTTGCGTGACACGTTCGAAAACAACGACAACGAACCTGAGAACCACCCTCGCAACAAGGTAAAACAAAGACACAATACCGTTAGTATTTTCGTCAATAACTCGCACTCGCCCAATCATCATTTCGCCAAAGACGACTCATGCATTCATGGTGATGATAGGTATTTTCCCAAGCCAGCATCTTGTGATAAGTCTAAAAGTTCATCTCCATCAAACAGATCACCTCAGTCTTCTAAGCGATCATCAAAAGACGAATTTCAGCACGTCCTCACTATGCTTGCGCAGGAAGCCATGGACACGAGTAATAAATTGGGTGTAGCTTTAGCAGAATTAGATAAAAATAGAAACAATAACATAGAAAAAAGGCCTGATGTAAGTAGTAGGATATCCGATAGCAGATCACACTTTTTGAGCGGCCTTACCAATGACACATATGAGAATTCCCCTCCAGAAATAAAATTAGTCAATGTTCATTCTGAAGTTATCGATGATCCTACCAGGAAGCTGGGTATGTCTGATACTGAGCAAACCAAAGGACAAAAGACTGAAGATAGCCTTTTGGCTATATCGGATCAGTTACATAGAGTTGAAGATCAGTTGAAGCATAGTCATGAGAAAGAGTTGAATTTTGACGACGAAAGTTTAAGGCTTTCAAGTTATATCGACCAGAATGAAGAACCACTTAAAGCTCAGGAAAGCACTGTTGTTATCCCAGACAATAAATTAAAACCAGATGTTGTTCCGCTTGAAGTGCAGAATGATTCCGTTAAAGTTGCATTGAAGTCGGATAAAGAAAGTTGTGAAAGGCCGCAAATTAAATCAACCAACCCATTTTTAAATACAGATGATAATTTCCAGGATATCAATGAGATTAATGCATTCAAAGAATTAAAAGACGGCATTTCTGATTTAATAGCCGGGATATCTCAAGTAAATGAGAAACTATTTGTTCCTAAGGCACCTAAAACTGAAGAAGCTACTAAACCAAAAGTAACCGGTATAACAGAAGCCAGCAACCAGCTGAGCCAAGTGACGGAAGACGTTCCCAAACCGATACCTAACAGATCGTCTGTTAACTTATCTATTTACGAAGACGATTTAGAAGTTAAGAAAGACACGGCTGACTCAACTGAATATAATTCATCTGAGGAGTTAGCGACTATATTTAATTTAGACGGCAATCTGAAATTGCACACAGCAGCATTAGGAAATCAAACTGAAGGCGACAAACCTGTTAGAGATGAGCTAAGCTCGCCTAAACTAGTTCAGACGATGAATCAACAACTGGGACGGTTGTCTGTGGACCGGACAGACGATACGAACCCACCTTCCTTGCCAACTAACGTAGTACCGTGGAGAGCCAAGAGGCAAAATAGTTCACAACACGATTCGCGAGGTACGTGGCCCATTTTCATGCATGGTGTCTGGCTTTCATTTTAACCATCGCTTTTTGTGTTCCACCATTATTTTAACAATCCCTAGTTCGTCGATGTTTTCATGCAGTTTGAAAGAGCACTACTTACTTGATTTGATATCAACACAGTTAGCACCACCGGCTCCTTCGTTTTGTCACTGTATACTCGCACATTTACTCTAAAAAAAAACCCGAAAAAACCCGAAAAAAAAAGTCTAGATGGCATTCTCGTTAACGTATCAAATACTATGTGAATAGTGTTTTGCAAATACATGCTAGAGACGCTGGCGATTTGCCGATAGTACCTAATTGAGACGTTAACACGAACGCGATCGAGAAGTTTTTTGTGTAAAAAATTACACTACATGCCCAGGAAACTGCTAGCACTGGTGGTCACTCAGCACCCGTTAGTCATAGACAAAACAGGGAGTTTCCTACTGAATGTGCTGGTAATCCAATCCAAGGCTCATAAAACGCAAAAACATCCTTCGTACGAGCGTTTTCCGTTTCCCGCACCGATTTTCGTTGTTTTAAGTTCCCCGTTTGTTTTTGTTGTGACAGACTCGTCCAAGCACGATTGGCACGACGGCACGCTGATGATAGCTTGTACGTACACCATGATGATATCGCAGCATCTGGCGGAGCTGGACTGGCTGACGCTCCTCGGCTTACTGCTGGCAGTTGTCACTATCATCGCCATGCTTATCATTTAATGCAAGGTTGCTCAACCTATTTAGCAGTAGGCCAATTAAATGATTTCAAAATTATGGGCGAGCCATTGATGGTGTCTACTTCTGTTACCTGCAATAATCAATGTACTATCGAACCAACGGAATCGTGACCCATTGTGGAACCTTTTCGTAGAAAATATCATGGTGACATCGCATTGCCTGACAAGGAAAATCATTATGACATTTACTGTGAGAATGTTCTATGGTGAGCCAGGAATCAAATGACTATCAGACTATCTCATGTGGAACTGGGGTTGAGCAGCCTTATTCTAATCTGTGTTGAAGGGATACTGTAAAGTTGGGTTTAATTTGGAACAGCCATTCTTGGGCGTTGTGAGCATTTTTTTACTGTCACAAAACATTGGTAAACCTAGGGAAAATTGTATACCTAGTATATAAATGGGCAATCATTACCGACTCCTCGTTTCCTTGCCTTACTCCAATGCCTTTCGTCAATGAGTATTCAATAAAATAAAAAAAATGACAAAAATAAATTCCGCGTCCTCGTAGCGGACAGCAATCAGCATCTAGTTCTCGTATTTAAATTGCAAGAAAAAGAAAGTAATATTATAATCTGTGTAAAGAATAAAGTAGACTAAGTATGCATTTTTAATTTCGAAGAACATGTTAATTACTGTATCCCTACAACAAAATAGCTAACATATTTAGCTTTAGTTTATTTAGTTGAGTTAGTTTGGTTTAATTAAAAATTAAATACTTAGTTTGCTGCCTCTATTAACAATCGCTCACAAAATCACTGTAAATGGAGAAAAAAACATCGTTTTTTGACATGAAACAAATTTGAGGACACAAAAAAAACAGGAACGATTTTTATTTTATTGCCTTACAGATTTTATTTAATGCAGCCTTCTGTAAAATATTTTCGTTTCGAACGTTTTTATTAAGTGTATACTTACTTAATTGTAGTTTTCGTAATGTACTTAGGTATTTAATTTCACGAAACGTTAGTTGGACATTTTTTCTTAGTTTATTTTAATGATTTAGTTCTATATTTTATAAAAGATTTTATGCATCGAGTCGTACATTATTTTTTTAGAGTAGGTACCTAAGCTTAGCACTTTGTATTTTAACTGTGATGTCTCTTTTACTTTTAAAACATATAAAAATGGTTAACATTATGAAGTTTAGTTATTTGTTATTTTTATTTAGCATTTTAGTTTTAGTTAAACAAACTTATTAAATAAAAACATGAAAATGGCTTTTAGTGTGTTTAGTGCATGTAGGTATTGCATGGTTTTTTTGTATATGAAATAATTGACATGCTTTTGTTAATTACTGAAAAAACCCTAAATTAAAATTGTAACTAGCACCAATAACAGTAATTAATATTTATACTTAAACGCTTAAAAGTTTTAATTCAATATAATTTTCTTTATGAAAAGAAATCAATTTTGTACCAGTAAGTACTTAAACCTTTATTCGAAAGGCTTTTCGAAATTTTTTAAGAAACGTCAGCAGTAGTAGAACTTCTTTGGCGACTAATAGCAAACATAATGTGCTAAAATGTATTTTTATTGTTTCATTCTAGGTGAAAACTGATGCCTGCGTGTACTCTGCGCGCTACTTAACAATAAGATAAATTATAGACTCCCTTGGCACGCCCTAGTTAATAAGAAAGAGATTCCGTACCAAATCGTATAAAACATTTACTTTTAGATTGATAAGTTACCAGTTTTATACTATGTTAAATCTTACACCTAAACCCGCGATTAAACCGGCGACAAAAGCACTTCACAGCAATTAAGTACAACACAGCATGAAAAATAAACCTATTTGATGTAGGTATATAACAGACAGCATTTACTGTTGTAAAATATTTACTTCCTAAATACGTAAATGAGAACAGAAAAAAGTAGGTAGGTACTTCTTGTGTTTGATGATTATGAACTTGCCGATTTCCCTCCGCCATGTACATACTTACCCATTATATTACTTACATAGATAGTATCATAATATTATGGGTATTGTAGCTAATTTCATTAGGTACCTATGTTATAAAGATATACACATTTATGCATTATAAAGATAAGGCATGATCCAATTTAAATTTAATGTTTATTATGGAGGTAAGTACCTTACACTTTCAAATGCTGCAACTACACCTGCCATCTGCGGCTTGAAATTCAAAATTCGAAATTTTATTCAGCAAATAGGCAGTTGAATGCTCTTTTACACGTAATTTCTTTTTAGTTTACCAGCGCTTTCGGAAAGACCATGATGCCAAGAAGATTGCGCCGCACGAAACTTGGCACAAAGTATTTTTTTCTAAAAACAAGTTACATTAGCTCTTACAATACGTAACCACAGATAATCTTGCTTACTTACTTTAGGGCACAGCGGTTCCCATTTGTTCATAATTATTGACCGAGCGAACGAAATGAGCGAAGCGTCTCCGTTTCAGCTTGGACAAAAATGCTTTCGTGTGTTGTCTAGCTGTTCTCCTCTACAGCTCGTATTTCTCAGCCAATTACCTACCTACCAATTACCTACTTAGACTTTTTTTGTCTATTCGTTTTTTGGATATTAAAAAAAAAACGAAAACATGCAAAAATGAGCTAGCGAGGTATGTATAAGTACAGCTCACAAAGCCACTAGTTTAATCAATCAAATTCTTAGAACTCAACAAGTACCTACCTTAATAATCTACCTACCTGACTATAAAGTAGGTACCTACCTGACTACTTATCGTTTTCATAGCTGTAGGTATATAGGTACTTATTATAATTATGAACATTACTTGTGCAATAAAACAGCTGGTTTTGCGGAATTAAATATCTACCTACCTAATTATGGGTAATATTATGCCAAATTATATTAGTTATTTTTATTACGGTACGGAGATCTCGCACCAGTCCGACTCGCACTTGACCGTTATTATTTACATGTAAGTAAGACTTTTAACATTAAACATAATTGTAATTAAATTATACATACCTACTGTCGATGTTTTGTAATTAATTCTGTCTGTACCTACCTACTCTATCCTACTGTTATTGTGACATTTTAATCTATCTTTGTATGTAGAGGCTTCCAATTATTTTTAAGGAGAGCGTTATTTATATGAGAGAGAGTTATAAGTTGAATAAAAGTTTCAGTTTTATTAACTTGCTGTTTTATTCGTAATTTTCCTGAGGCCAGCAGACCTGCCCCCCGACTACGAAGTGCAAAATTCGGACTTCGTATCGTGCCGTCGCTCTCAAGCTGATATTATTTAACACGAGAGTGAGCGGGACGACACGATACGAACTTCGATTTTCGAATTTCGTAGTATGGGGGCTGCACCCCGCTGTTGTAACTGTCATAAGTTTCCGCGGGTCTTTCCATCGCTGACCTACAAGGCTATCTAAGTATTACTATTATAGGCCGCGCGATGGATCAAGATCGCTCGGCAAAACTGGTGGGAGCAATTTGGCGCATCTGTACAATTGCGCACAAAATTGTTAAGTTCTGAGTGTATTTCTTTGAAATATATTTTTCTTCTCATTTTTTGTACCTTTAGTCACCTAACATATAACACTCGTTTTTGCTTGTGACTTTTTTTGCTAGTATGTTTATTCAGAATCTTGGTAGTATTTTTTACGTGCTTTTAACTACCCATGATTTAATTATAGTTTCCTTTTTAACATAACAATTCACGTCGTAAACCATTTTTCTGGCTTGCCATGTTCAAACTTTATATTTGGGCATTTTTTTCACTAACTACGACATCATAACGTACTTACTACTAATACAGTAAAACAATCCGTGCACTCAAGTACTCAAGAGACACGTGACGCGTGAACGAAGCGAGGGAGGGGAAGAACGACTTGATCTACCAATAACGTGTCGGCGCCAGCGCGCACCCGCCCCTCACCCCTCTGCGCAACCAAATAGACCTAAGAATTGACTTCTGCGCATCCTCCTTCCACTTTTGACAAGCGATCTTAATTCGCCGCGCGACATAGCTAACTGCTCTAATAGACAAACATAATTTCGATATACCTACCTAATTATTTAAAATCAGCAAAGGGCAATGCAAACAAGCCTGACATGTCAATTACTTACAAGATTCATGAAAATAACTTGATTTTGGTATCTATTCTAAATCCTATTCTAAAGTGTGCCCCTCGATAAAGGTGACCGTGAACATCCGTGAGGGTCGAGCACGACTTTACGAATGCTGCGTAACGTAAAGTGAATAGTAAACGTTGCCGAGTTTGTATGACGTTTGGAACAGCGCCCGCCCGTGAGCGTATTTGGAACTAAAATTTTGTATGAGGTTTCTCGATCTCGATACGATAACCGTAACGTTACTCAGCTTTCGTAAAGTCGTGCTCGACCCTGTGAAGTCCAATTAAAAAGTCTTTTTGCTAAAACGACGCATACCGCCATCTATAGAACTTCAGTTAAAACAAGTCAAATTGTATTCCTACAAGATGACGGTGAAACACGCTAGTAGTTCACATCTATTAAAATAGATGGCACTACTGTAGTTTCTGATTTGCCTGCCATCTGTTAAAACATACGATAACTAGTTCGTTGCATGTCTTCTTTTTTTGTTCATGAATGTCATGATGATTAAGCGAGGTTCCAGTTGAAAGTAGTTAGGAAATATATCAACAGATGTCACTCGTGTCAAAATTATATGTGTCAATTGATTTTAGGTATTTACAGACATTCTTCCATTAATTTTGGTTTGTCCAAAGACGAAGAATACCCGCTACATTTATCTAAAAACATGTAATACAACTTAGAGTAATAGAGTCGAATTTTTATCTAGTAACACTGAAGGTCTGACGTTTTATAGTCATGCAATACCAAGTAACTGTCATATTCGCTATTGTAGGAATCGAGCGTGTTGTGAATGTTTTGCAAACGAATTGTTAATTATATTTGAATTAGATCATATTATTCGGCTTGTGATACCTAATTGTTGTGGGATTTTTAGTGTGTAGTGTTTTTACCAATGTTATTGAATTTAATCAGCGTGCGACGGTTGCATTGCATTTAAAACATCAGCCTACTTTGTTCAAGTTGACCTGCTTCGACTGTGATTTTTAAAAGGTAACGGTTTATTTATTAATGTTGTGTTGTAAAATTTCTAGAATAATTACGCCTGGCCCTCTGACCAACAAGGCTTATCTTTAAAGTGCGCACTTCACCAGTATCTCCATTTGTGCCGTTTTCATATCATGTTTTGCCAGATCAATCTGTTAGTGGTGTCGTGCTTACTGCTTAGTCTTTATAATAACTTTTGCCCATTACTGACTCGTTAGACAATTAAATAGATTTTTGTTTAATTCTTAGTAAAACTTGTTACTGAATACATTTAGTTTTAAAGGTAAATGAAGCATTTCCGCCTTAAATTGAAGGTGCGAAAAATTATCTTTGATTAATAGCTAAACAATGAAAACAAAATCAAGCATCTATTTGGCTTGTTCGTAGAATCTTAAATTGCTATTGTTAAGTAACCATTGCTCATCTAGAGTGATATTGAACAAATACCACAACAAATACAGGAATGAGTCTAACTCACCTCAAGCTTAGAATCAACTAAGGACCTATTGAGTTTTATTTTTAAATTCTTATCTGCATTGGTATTAAGCACTTGCAAATATTGAAGTACATAGATTCCTACCACAATTTCCTGCGTATTAATTCAATGAACAAACAGTGATTTGGCATTTTTTTAACAACATTGATAAAGAGATGAAAAATTAATTAGAGCACATCATAGGGTCATAGTTTAGTTCAGTCAGGCTCAAAGTTGAGCTCTTATTAAATACCTTAAATCATGCCTTGGCTCAGGAGTGTGATGATTTGAGATGGTAAAAGTAAAATGGTGAATAATGAAAATGGGTCAATTCACTTTACTTTGCCACTCATTGCCTTGGAGATGTCCCCTGGGTCACACATCTTTTTTAAGGCACCACTCCATCAAATGTTAGGAATTTCAACAGTTATATGCCAATTCCTTCATGCTTCATCTCCTAAGCCTGCAAATCCCGACTTTTGGGAGAGTGGGACCTTAGAAAATCATATTTTATTTGTGTTACCCAGGGGACATCTCCATGGCAACGAGTGGCAAAGAAAAGTTGATTGACCCAAATTGACAAGATAAATTAAATTACTTTTTTATTAATTTTTATTAGCCCCAGTCTATTCCGATGGTAAAGCTATTATAATTATTATTAGTACAAGTTTTCATTAATACTTCTATTAAGTTGCATTGTTATCATAGTCATAGGTACCCAATTTCATGTTGATTCCAAGTAGAAGTCAGTTCAGCGAATTACACTGTTTTCAGGATTTTATACAACCAAGTATGTATACCTATACTGCATGTAGATAATAAAATGTTAGTCATAAAAATAAATGCCTTGTGAATTCAAAATCTTACAACTTTTGTTGATTCATCACCAACATCCTATACACAAATCCTGCTGATAGGCAGCAGTGCTTACTTTGTTGTATTTTGATATGGCTGAGTAAATTATTGGCATAAGAATAATTCCATATCTTCTAGGTTGGCAATGCATTTGCAATCTCATTGGTACTCCTATCACCTATAAGCAATAATCACTTATCAGGTGATCTACTTTTTTATTAGGCTTCCTTGTTGCATAAAAAAATTGTGTGCATATCTGCACTCACCGTCACAACGAAACAATGTGTCCAGGTCACGGACCAAGGAAATTAATCTTGACCGTTGCTTCCTCTTTCCACTCGGACCCCATCCATTCTAAATATAACTGATTCTTGTGCCTTCCGCAAGATGATTGTTTGATTTGAGTGATGGTGATGTCAAGTGGCTATAAATCATAGCCACCAATTTGTGTAATGTTTTGTTATGTTACTATTACTAATCTTAATCTCAGTAATCAGTACTTTTATACACTATTGTATTCTGGTGTGGAGAGTAAGACAGCCGGTGTAATTACGGGCACAAGAGACATTTCATCCTAGCTCTCTAGGTTGGCAACGCATCTGCAAACCTCCCGGGGTTACGGGTGTATATGGGCAGTGGTTAAGTTACGTGGCATGTAAGTGGCATGCTATTTTTGTCTACTTTTCAATAATAAGCCTTTGTCATAGTGAAATAGACGGATCACTCACGTATGTCAGTCGGGTATAGCACATGTTTCGGACTAATCCCTAGTCCTTCCTCTGGGAGCATGCGCTTCGCCGGTAGTGAAACGCAAACTGTGCGCCGCAGCCCTGCTCGCGCGGCTACGGATTACGAAGGAAGGACTAAAAATTACTACGCTAATGCGAAACATGTCGGGCTATACTCGTCTAGCATACGTGAGTGATCCGTTTGTTTCACTATGATTGAATCTCACGGTAGTTTCATGTTAAAAGCTATTGTCCTAATTCCACAACCTAGTATTCACCCCCAATTGTTATTTCCCCAACCAATAAGTAGGTATATAACTTCCTCCAATTTGACAGACACAAATAGTGCCCTTGACCGACTCTACTTGACCTTTTAAGCTAAAGCCGTGGCTTATTATGCATTATTGCAGTGGCTATGCGATTTTGGTACCGATCCGATAAACGGTAGGTAAGCCTGATAAAATGGCCTTGGTGAATGGGTATGGACTAACCTTATCTATTGATATGCATTACCTTTACCAGATAATGTTTAAGGTTCAGATTAAGCCATTCGATTAATTGGTAGTACTACATGGCGGGGCGGTGGAGCCAACGAAATAGAAGTGAACAATCGAGCGCAGCGTTGGAATGCTGGTTGCTCGAATTAAGCGGTATGGTGTAAACTGGGGTTAATACAATATCGTAGCTGTGCATAAAAGTAATTCGTCAGGTTCGCATTATCAATCATATAAGCACAAGGTCGACGGAGCTCCGCTAGCGGAGCTTCTATTCCGCGTTGCTTCTGTCATGATGCGTTCTGATCAAGTACGGACCAGGTGAAATACTACTACTCCGTCCGTTAAGAAAGTCTACATATAGGTAGAACGGTTTATACAGACAGTTAATTAAGATTGCAGTGATCTTTACTCAAGAGTTGTTTGGTATCGTTTTATTAACAAGATAATTATAATTGGTATGCGTGTAACGGATGTTTTAGATTTAACAACAAGTGCCATTAATGATTACCGGATACTTGACTTTTGAATATACTTGTGTTCATTTGGTTATAGTTTGTATAGCGTTCAACGAAACAATTGCTATTGCGTGCCTTCGTAAGCGACTTTTTTAAATTTCTGGTGACATTGTTACATTGCTATCACTACTACATTCAACGACTAAATGAACCCTGCAATTTATTTGCAGCTTGCCAAAATTTAATGTACAGAAACTTTTAAAGACAAAAATAATTTATATTTGCCAAAAATGTTTTCCGCTACCGAATTATCTATTTATTCTTTAGTTCCTGGTTTCCGTGAGTTGATTTACGTTCAAACCCGGTTAGCCAACTAGGTAGGTAGTTATTTAAAAGTGAAATTAAATATTTCCTACAGAAAGTTAAAATATTTGTTCTGTAGTAACATTATCATTATCACTGTCCAGGAAATATCTCACCCAGATTATGTCAATCATCTCGCAAAAACGGGGTTAGCGATAAGCGATTTTGTTCACAGAATTACGGTTTTAAAATGTTTTTTGATTCCTGGAACAGTGACAAATATCCGCACCTAAAGCGGCTTAATGGGCTTGGAATACTGATTTGAAGGCGTCTTTCGTCTTTAATTTTTCTTATTGTAAATGGTAGACTAGCAAGGCGGGACTTATAACATCCGAGGAATCATTTTAGTGTTTTGCTTTTGGAAAGGAAAAAGCGAGACGAAGACATGGGAACGTGGAAATCTAGTACTCACCTAATAAGAATCTTTACTCAGGAGAACCGCTAATTCATAAGTCCTCAGTCAAAGGTCATCCTCTACCTGTATCATTACTACCCTTGTTGTACCTGCTCATTTAAATATCTACGGGCTAAAGCGTGAATGTACTGATCACCAAACTCATGGTGTTCTAGCCTTTTGTTCGTAAGTAAAATACATTACCAATCATTACACATTCTTAAAAAAAAATCCTGTCAAGCTACCTAATTCGCGCGAAAGCTTCCCAGCTGTCGATGACTGACTACCATTGTCAATAACCATAACATTTCACTTGACCGACTGTGACAGCCGTGTAACTGATGTTACCGATTAATCGTACTTAGTCAACGGTGCAAC
This sequence comes from Clepsis dumicolana, assembly GCA_963691665.1. Taxonomy (NCBI): domain Eukaryota; kingdom Metazoa; phylum Arthropoda; class Insecta; order Lepidoptera; family Tortricidae; genus Clepsis; species Clepsis dumicolana. The sequence continues at coordinate 4,536,680 of OY829517.1, forward strand.
GAACGCAATAGCCGACGGACCGTGCGCTCATACTATACCTGCTTACTACAATAATTGCTGTTTCCGTTGTTTAGTTTCTAAACCGCGGTCTTGGAAACACGTGATAATTGGCTAACCCGACGCAAATAGCGCTAAGCTGAACGTGGAAAGTGCTGAGGTCTTTTGTGCGGTACGAATCCTGCCGAGACTCGTTTTGTTATTCTCGTCTGAAGTTCACTTTTATTTGGACTGAAAATGACGCCGTTTTCTTCGTTTAGTTGACAGTGCATATCTTTATCGTTTCCTGCAAGTTCGTCATTAACACATTTATCACTTTAAAATTCATGCTTATTTACTGTACTGTGTGTGTCTTTGATAAAATCCGTGTTTAAAGTCTCAACAACGCACCGTCACTATTTTGATCATATTACACGTAATTTTCTACTATTCGTACAAATTACGCCGATTTAAACAGAACGATGTAAAAGTAATTCCCACAAAGCGTAATAAAGTACGTTTTGCACAAATAACTTTGCAAGATTTCTAATGACATGGCCACGAATTGCGTCCATAATCGCTCGAGAGCAGAGATTTAAGGAGAGAGTTTAATTCAAGCTCGAAAACTTTAAAACTTGATAAATTATTGGGTTTTAATGGATTCCATCACACCTATTTATAGAAAACTCATCTGTCTGAGTAGTAACATTTAATGGACCATTCTAGAGCTTGTTTTTAAATCATTCATTTTGATGAATCTGTCTACATACAGATAGACAAATTCTGTGACGGGGTCGCAGTAGATTCCATTCAAAGTCAGCTTACGTGTTAATGATTTGAAACAAGCTTCTGTGATCCGCATACCTACATTTACAATTCATTATTTGATCCAAACCCTCTTACTCGTAAATGGACCGTAATTTGAAACGGCGCAAAGTTCTCGATTCCTTTTCCGACAACTCGTCGCTTATGTTTTTAGCATGGGAAAATAATCAATTGTTTCTCAGATTGCTGCTTCGTATCGAAGAAAGTAGGCTATAAGGTCAGTCGTCTTCGGTCGCGATGTCCCTGACTAACGGACGAAAACGAGTGGATGTTTAACGATATCAAATTACTTATCAGATTTGGCTCCCGAGTGGCACTTATCTTGAGTCGCTTCGCATTTTTTACGTACAAATCCATCGCATCATACTTTTTCCGAGTGCAATTTACTGCTTTTACCTTGTTGTTTATTATAAAATTTTGATTAGTAGTCCAAGCTGGCCGGTATCTATTCATGAAATATTTTACTTAACCAGACTTCCACTTTTTTCAGATGTGTTTGAAATTGTGGAAAGTGTGTCGCGGGTTCGCAACGAACGGTTGTTGACGGACGGTGGAGTAAGCACAACAAATAGCCCCTATCCCCTGGGATCCCAGTTAGTTTCACAAACGCAACAATGTGCGATTTCTCGTTTCAATATGCAAAACGTAAATGGGAAACGAACGAAATACCATTTGCTCGTTCAATCTACATTACGTTCTTTACTTTTTAATCCTTTTGCTTTATGTTTGTTACATGTTTGTAGTTGTATCTACGTTCGTTTAAATTGTTTATTTTGCTATTGATAGACTTCACTAACTGGATGACCTCATAACCAGCTATTTGTTAGCCTGGTTTACTTCCATTCAACTTGCATTTCATACTTCATTCATAATAATTTGTCTGAACCATGATTTCAATGCTTGTAAAAAATAATCTTATGGTAGTTATTTTAACGAATGAGCTTTCGTCCGTTCTTTATTCTGCCCACACTCGGAGCAAAACCAGTCTGATATGATAATCAATTTATTAAGGTAGGTAGGTAGTATTATTATCTGTGCCAGGCTAAACCATTAAGATAATCTCCCACTTTCACCTCATTCTTATCCGTAAATTTGTCGTCCGAGCTTTCTTCCTGATTGAAATATTTCCTGCAATTGACTGCATCGCATGCAAGAATTTGTTCCATAACTTGGATAATATCGCAATTTTGCCTATCATCATCATCAACTAAGAATTGGGCCCGTGTTATTCTATTGTTTACTTGATGTATTTCGCACGGTGGTGCTCTCATTGCTACTGAATCGTTTTACTCAACGGTTTTATCTGCTTTTGGACAATCTTTTGGTCACATTTACCACGTAATGGCAGAGATGAACGTCTGTCTACCCATTGAAATAGTGCCTCTAACACAGTTCTTGCGGTTTGATTCGAACATGAGTTTCAGCGTTGGCTCTTGGTTAGTCTGCCAGATTTTTTCTGGCTTGTCACTGACGAATTCATTGGTTCACTCAATAGCTATAAGACCACCGTCTTCTCAAAATTAAGTATCTCATTTATAACCAAACAGTAGTTAATTATACACGTTTTCAATGAAAAAAATGCATCGTTTATCGCGAATTTCTTCCAAGTCATCAATGTCCAGAAAACCGGCTTCCGCATGACGTGTTCGAGCGCGACTAATGGGCCGCGCCGCGCCAGTAATGCTCTCCGCGCCGTGCCAACAGGTGCGCTCCGATACCTTCAGCGTTATTCTGTTACTCTGGTACTTCTTCGGTGAACGAGAAACTTTGTACCGTTATTATTTTTGTGTTTGTGAAGTGATTTAATTGAAACTGAACTGGTTGAATACGGACCTGGAGCTAGCTCAAAAGGTAGTTTTGTTTTTGTTTTTAAAAGTTCAAATGAAGTTATCGCGAAAGTTGTACAAGCTCTATATATTGAGGAGCAATTAATTCATGGAGCTTGTTTAGTAGGGTCGGTTTATTTAGGTGTCCATGACTTACCTACTCCTAAACTAGGTATCGAGTTCTGTTTTTAAAGTAACAGAGAGAAAGTGATATCGATAAAGGTAACCTTTTTAAATTCTTCGCTTCTTCGAAATTTAAAATAAATAAAACTATGACAGAGTCGATTAACATACTCGTAACCTTCGTCGTCTCTTAGTAAAGTTTCTTTTTAATATATCATTAACAACTTTACTTTTACAACTTGTTTCACACTTTTAATGATTCGGAGTTTGGAATACTTTCAAAAACCCCTTAATACAATCCTTGTCGTTATAACTTTCTTTAAAGAAATCTTTAATCCAAAGACCGTTGAAAGTTCTAAAATATGAGCTTTCGTCTCTTATCGTTTATTAGAAATGATTACAAATACATCATGTCAAGTCCCTTAAAGTTATATGCACCCAAAACCTTACAAGAGACTATTCTTAATAAGTACAAAGTAATTGACGGACAGTATCAAGCCTCGGCCTCAAAGGTTAATGAGATAAACAACTTAACTCATGTCATTGAACTTGATCTGAAAATAATAACCCACATGTTTGTAATCTGTATAAATTTTCCAGTTTACGAATAACATGGTATGGTCGAGTGAAAAATCAAGCACAATATGATAGAGTCTCCTTCATAATGGTGACAATGTAACGATTGCGCGACAAGTATATATTGTACGTAAGAAAGTAAATATGCCTCATACGGTATCGTCTTGCATGATGTTTGACCTGCTGTGTATGGGTGTATCTGTCTGCGGCATCACAGCTCCTAAACGGATGAACGGATTTGGACGCGGCTTTTTTTAATCGTAAGCTAGATCGAGATAGTTCTTAGCAAAGTTTCACAAAAACCGGCTTAGCTGTTTTTGAGATGTTGAACTTTGAAAAGAAAATATAGGGGGTTTAACAACTTTTCTAAGTTGATTAGGTTTGTAGATGTTTAGTTATGGTAATAGCAAATAAGCGTATTTTTGGTATTTGCTAAATGTTTGTCATTCCATCTTTGTCCTTCAAGTAAAAAAATGAAAGAGAAGTCAGACAAATATTAGTCAAACATGGTAAAGTAAAGTGCCAGCTTGAGGCTGGTGTATTTGCTGGACTATTGCAGTATAGGTACAAGTATACAGACTCTTCTAACATCTACTTTTAAACACCTCTTGCGTTGACCTGCTAGACGAACTATAGTGATTAGTATAGGTAGCGTCTACACGAGACTCCAAGAAGCGCTTAATGTGTAGAACTTACTTATCAAGTAACAACACTTAGTATTGCCCTGTTTACAGTTTTCTGATGCATTAATTAAATGCTCTTGTTTGATCAGTAAGACAAACTGATTTGTGTAGCATCCGAAGAAAGAAGAAACAGCAAGTCACATTTTCACAACTTTCTTTCTTCGTAATTATTTTCGGTACAATGTTCCAAAACTAATTTACTTCATCTAATAGGTGATCTAATTCCTTGACGTAATAAAATCTACGCTCAATATCGGTGTTATATTGCATTTGACACGTGCAACCTTATTAAACTATCACAGCATATTAGATATTTAATACTTGATATGTTATGTACTTATGTCATTATTAGTTATTGACGTAATGTCTAAAAATAGTGATGACTCTGGTGTCTTTGAATCATGGCTTGCATTTCAGTAAATAAGTAAAGTACTTGGATATGTGCCTTAAAATTCATAAGCTGTTTTTTTCCTAACGTTTTGTGTGCGTTTTCCTTTTCCAGAAAATAATTTCAGTATCCAATTCAATCGAGTCAAAGATACTATTTCAATACAAAGTACCCTATTTGGCTTATTTGAATATCCTTTAAAAACTAGTGTAAACTTCTCTTGGTTGGCTGGTAACAAAATCAAAATCTACCGTATTCAAGGTTGTCTCTGTTAGGATTAACGGTTTTCGCTATTAGCATCATGTCTAAGAGAAACCTACTCGTCTGCCTATATACGTATGTTTTAATATTTCCGAATCGTATGATTAGGTAAGATCTTCATTTAAAAAGTCCTACTCGAACAAATTCTTTTTAATAATTCCAATTCTTTTAAGGTATGAAAAATAACTGATCATTTTCCAATTTGCTTTGTTGTCTACAATTATCTGATTCAATGAGTTGTGTGCAAATCATTATTTTTATCTTCAAATTCTACTTCCATTCTTTATCTATTATCATTTTAGAGTATTATTTGTCGCAACAAAATTTCATTTTTATTTATTGAAATAGAAATAGAAATAGAAATGGTTTATTTCTTAGAATATGGTAGGTACAGATGTTTCAATATAATTACAACAGCATATTCTGCCAGTTTTGGCGTAGAAATATATTCGTAGCTAACATAAAACATTACGGTCTGGTGCACTTCTAAATTTGCGCTGCTTTTTTCTTACTCGACCGTTGCAATATTTTCAACAGTTAGAATTTAGTTTACGAGTCTCTTGCATGATGCATATGAAAGGTAGACCACAATTTTGCCTACTTTACTTTATTCGAACGACACCACAAATTACTGAATGTCGAGGAAAAAGTTATGAACTAGTGCTTGTGTGCTATTTAGCATTTTCTCAGTGACTAATTAAATTACCCCTAACTGCTGGATATTGCGGTGAACACGAAAAATTGTCTTCAGATGAAAACAAATTATAAAAACCAAAGTCATTCACCAACAATTTTTCATAACTTTACACAATTGAACAGAACACAAAGAGCATTACCATAACAAAACTACTGTTCATTTGTAAATGCCTGGTACACAGATGAATTTCAATAGACTATATTCAAAATGGTGTTCCAGGTTAATGGAATGAACAGAAACTGAATGGATTAAGTTTTTCCGTTAATTGATGGTAGATTCCGATACCTAATATAGAGAAGCGTAGCTCAATGTCGTGTACCAAAAAAGTCGAGTCCACCTTGCTATAAGCTCTCGAATAAATTAATCGTGAGTCCGCAAGGCGAGGTTGGCTTTCGATGAAATCCGGTCTGGTTGTACGTACTTTTATTTGCAGTGCCTGGAAGGCTGATGTATGTACGACGCAACGTGTTCATTGCATAAACCAAATGCGAGTACCTGCTCACTGGCTCCGGATAATTGTAATGCACTAGCTTACATTTAATTCCTTTGGTTTACATGCAGATTTTTTTTTTCAATGACCATCGCATCACTTCAATGGGTCAGAGAATGTATTTTTTTCTCAAACAACGAAGACATAAGAAATTTCTGGCGGGGCGAAGGCTTCATAAATTAATGTTGACGGTTCGATGGCGATCGGATCCGATGCTCAACTGAGTTGATAATAAAGGACAATACCCTACCCTTAACAACATGTCCTTTTAGCAATGTTATTACAAGCTTTCATTTTATCATGCACTGGGGGGCTAGCACGCGCGCCATTTTGTCGCGTGTCGCAAAGTGCGTCCTTCACTGATTAAATCACTATGGAATCACTAATAGGAAGGAAAGGGACGCACTGCGCGACAAGCGCCAAATGGCGCGCGTGCTAGACGTGCTTCGTAACTATGTTGTCCGCATTAAAATTTGCAAACCATTTTGCGACCACTTGTTGGTATCCAATTCAGCTGAAATTTGGCATAAGTAGATACTTGATTTGTTAGTCCGGTGACAATACAATAATCCGGCAGTGAAGTTCTGGTTTCCCGGCCGGTATCGTATTCGCAGGAGGGAACTCTTCAACAGCATCGATTTAAAATTTGGTATGGTTAAGTAACTTGGATGACAATACAAGAACAAACAACAAAAAGTACAGTCGGCAAAAGAGCTTGTATTAAAAATTGTTTTTTAACAGAAAACTTACACATCAAAGTATTTTTATAACAACGCATTTATTTGAAATACTCTGGCTTTAATATGTACTGCTCTGGTAATATGTATTGTGTAAACAAGAGTTGCTTCTTCGTGAATCCTTTATCGTAATTTTATTCACTTGACAATTTTTTCGTCTGCCTACATGGTGCATGGCCACAAAGCAACCTAGGCAAGCCTAATGCCTAGTAAAAACTAAACGAGTGACTCCTTTGCAATTGAATTCTCGGCAACAGCCTGTATAACCGCAGCTTCATTCTATTCTTGTATGTTTTTTGTTATCTATTACATTTCATGATCAGTCTTGTTTTATTTCGTTGCTATCGACGTTTTCATTTCGGCGCAATTCGGATCGCCAGGCTGTTATCACTATCTGGAATTTTACTATGACTATGACTCTTCGGTTTTTAGGGTTTTACGTCGGTTTGCGATTGCCCTCAATAACCATTAAAACTAGGATACGTAACAGGTTCTAGCTATCATCTATTCAAAAACAAAGACCCAAATTACTGTGTCCACTTCTCATTACTATCCTAGACCTTGCAATTACACGAATAACAAACAAGTACGAACATTATTGTTAAAAATGTTTTGTTCCCTTGCACGGGGCGTCGTATAATGAATGGAGCCTTTTAGAACAAAGAAGATTCTACAAACATTTTGTTACTGAAAATAAACTTTCTGATAATACTTTATGGAATGTGATTTTCAGTACACACTGTCGTTAATCTCTGTCACTGTATGCAATAAATTTCAGAAATATACTGGTCGAATTTATCTACGGAACCCCTTGGCGTATTTATTCGGCGGCCAGTATGTCACGTGGTAAAAATGTATTACGGATTATGTATTTCACTAATGTAAATAGAATGACCTTATCTACAACAGGGTTTTATCTTCATGTCACTCACATCCAAGAGTTCGTTTGCTTTGTATTATTCATGAAGACGTCATGATCTGCATAACAGGCTTTTGCAATGACTAGGAAACATTAAATTTCGCAACTTAATCGGACTTATTAGACTTAAGAATATTAAAAATATGAAAATCGTAATATGGCTTTCGCGAAACCAATTAGAGTGGATGATAATGAGAGATACTTGAAAAAAAAGAAGCTATTCTGGGTCGCGCACCGAGATTTGTGTAGTACAGTCTATTTAATCTGGGATAGAAAGAGTCGTCTCTTGTCCTAGTGGAACTACTAATGTAATTTTTGATGATTTCTGAAAAACTGCGCTTTCGTTTTATTTTTCCTGTAATCTTTCTAAACGTTTTTCTCTTTGGAAACAGAGTCCCGATACGATACCCCACTTGACCTAGTAACCCACTTTGGAATTTCGAGACCCCCCTTCAGATCCTGTTGCAATAAAAAAATATTTTTTTAATTATTTGCTTAATACTTATGTACTCGTACTTAAGCACTATCTAAAACAATGCCAACTTTCAAGTCGATAGAATTAGTAGTTCCTAACATAGCCAGCTGCGACGAACAGATACAGAAACAGACGGACTGAGTTATACCATAAGTTTCCTTTTTACCATTTTGTTTCGAAACCCTAAAAACCGAAATAATTGATTAAGTCTGAGACACCAAGCTGTTGACCAAGATGGTTTAACTAGGTAACATAGCACAAAGCTAATTATTATCAATAACTTAAGATAGGGAGAGGAAAGTCCACCAGTGGGTCATTCACGTCGCTTTGCTTTTATGAATTGAGCAAATATTGACATCGGGCATTATCGCGAGTTACATGACGCGCCTGCTATTTCGTACATGTTTCACTTTCTCATGTGATAGGGGACAAAGTACTGTACGATATATGATAACATCTATATCTGTCACATTTATATTCAAAATGATACAAGCTGTTAAACTTTAGACGACATCAGATGTCCTGCCGAATTATTCGTAGTTGGAGTGCATATTCAATCTTCGTTGATTGGTTTGCCATCAATCAGAATCCATCAAATATACTCTTATCTGGCTCCATTGAAACAGTTTATCAATCACGTGACGTGTCGTCTACGTCCAATTGGAAAGTTCCGCGTGTTCATATCAAAGTATAGCCAAAACAAAAATGTGATCATCATTTATATTCTAATCATAAACGCTTATTTTTACATAATATTTTTCCCCGCCACTGATATTCAATGCTAACGTCGGTTGTAGGCTAAATGAATTTACTTTCGTTCCGTATGAGTACCTTCTTGAGAGAGCCGAAAGCCGATGTGCCCTGAATGATGATTTGGTTGATTTTCATCAAGATTTCAAAAGGATTCGAAATTTCGCTTGAAAAATTTGGGTCTCGCCCGCTTCTCGACACGTATATTATGTTACAACGCTCCATATGAGGGTACTGTCGCATAAAATGAATGTTAAGCGACTATAGCAGCACTTTATCACAATATAGCTCATTTATTTCTTTATTTGACGACCCGATGGCCTAGTGTTTAGCGACCCTGACTATGAAGCTTGAGATCCCGGGTTCGATCCCCGGTCGGGGCAGACGTTTGTATGATGAATACGAATGTTTGTTCTCGGGTGTTGGATGTTTAATATTATATAAGTATGTATTTATCTATGTAAATATGTTTATACGTTATCTAGTACCCATAGCATAAGAATAAATAATAACGTAGTAGAAGGGAAACTCCCGCTCCGGACGGGCTCAAGGTCACGATATTAGAGTATTCGTTAAACAGACTACTCAGTCAGGCTATCACGGCCGGCGTCGCCGCAGGCGCGTTTGGTTGTTTACAATCTGGTTGTAATAGTTTTACGTGAGCCTGTATGTATTTTATTTTATATTTGTAGGTAAGTATTTAAGTAATACTTACTTAAATCACCTTAAATGGCTTCATTTGGTATGGCACTTCTTATTTAGAAGTGTCTATAATTATGTAATGATTTATAAATCTCATATTTTGTAAAATTGGAATAAAATATGCATCTCAAAGTAAAGAAAAACTTATATCTTAGTGATATTATCTTTAGACGTAAGTACATAATATTTAATAGCAAGCAACCCTAGCAACACGCCTGGACGACAGAGGGGTGTAACGACGTGAAGGGGGAAGTAGGTACATAAATGGCGGCGTTTTGGACTCGGTCAAAAGAGATTCCGTTCTACTATGTTATTATTTATTCTTATGCCCATAGTACGCTTTGCCTAGTTTGAGACTAGGTCAATTGGTGTCAATCATTCCGTGATATTTATTTATTTAAATTATTTTAAAATGCCGTGATAATGATAGCCTAGTGGTTTGACCTATGGCCTCAAGCAGAGGGTAGTGGGTTCGAGCCCCGGCTCGCACCATTGAGTTTTTCGTAATTTATGAGCGAAATTACATTTGTAATTTACCATGAGCCTTTCGGTGAAGGAAAACATCGTGGAGAAACCTGCACACTCCTGCGAAGCAATTCAATGGTTTGTGTGAGTGAAGTTTCCAATCCGCACTGGGGCCGCGTAGGAACTGTAGCCCAAGCCCTTTCATTGTAAGAGGAGGCCTGTGCCCAGCAGTGGGACATAAATAGGCTGATGATGATGATAATGATTTTGAAACTCTCTTGAACTAAGTCCTTAGATAGATTAGACTTTATCGCTGTTTGCAGTTTAAATTACTGTGTCAACGTCCCAGTTAACTTACCCATCAATAACGTGAACCACTTTTATTTTCTGCGCTAATAATCTTGTCTTTTTTTGCCGTGCGCTCATTGGTGCGCAGGAGACTATGCGGATACATGCGTAGATCCAAGAGACATACTCGTACGCTACGTAATAGTACCGTGAGCACGTGTGAATCAGACTGTGAGAGTAGCATGCGTTATTGTTTTTCCTATTGGAAAAAATCATCGGTATACGTAGTGGTAATAGCTTAGTAAGATCTTCCAGAAAACTCTTTTCTTGGATCGAATGCCCCTTTGATTACAAAAGGTTTCATGCTATTTTGAACCATCTCGAAACTTACATGTCGTTTAATTACGAATCCCGAGATCTCGCTCGCACTATTTATGATTTTACTCCATTTCCTAATACACAACAAATCTGCCAAAATTGGAAGCTAGCTGTATATAATGTACCACAAATAAAGCAACTAAGTAATTTACTATGTCGCGCTCTGAAATGTGGAATATTTTTTCTTATTTCAGGAAACTTTTCGTGATAAACCTTCGCTTTTCCTTCTCTGGTCTGGGAATAGGTTGCCCTAAATGTCGCAAAGCAATAAGTAAGCCCGTAACTATATTTACAGTTGAGCAATACAATCTAATAGAAACGAGAAAATAAACTCATCCTTCAAAATGTGGCCAATAAACCGAAACATCATAAAATTAACCGTATTTTTTCTCGTCATTTTTGCGAACAATTATCTTAGACATCTTAAATGTAATGGAAAGCAATATTCATAGATCAAAATCGTTTTCGTTTTGAAGCGTATACTCTATTGTAGCAAAAATACTGCAATAAAGTTCTAAGCCATCACGACTTATTATGTCTCGTCTCGCCAATGCAAAGGACACATTGTAAATTCTCACACCTGTACCAACCAAACACTTCAGTACCAACTTCTACTTTAAGCATGACTCCTTGTTTGTAAACTATGCTTAATGTTGTTCTTACGCTTACACTTGTTAGTTCAAAGAAGTCGATGTCTTACTAGGTCCACAATAAGGTTCTTAGCAACTTGTGACAATTGCTACCGTTGCCTGCCAGTCATAGAAGTCACGCCCTGAGCCAGGCTTAAGAAAGGCTGTTTAGCCAGCAAACCGTAATTGGCATTGACATTGTGTATAATTTAATTTGTTCAAAGAAGTCGATGTAAGACGTCTGTTTTGCTGTCTTCTAGTAAAAAGATCTAGTTTATCTTGTTGACTTATAGGTCGAGTTAGCCAGTAAAAAGTGGAATGGGTTGCTTAGTCGATTGTGTTAGTTGGGTTCATTTCTTGTTGGAATTCTGATCGCCGACTAGATACTTACGGCTTTGCAGCCTGCAGGTTTTATTTAATCTCGGTCTGTGGCAAGGTTGTTATATTCCCACTCGTGTATCTCTGATAATCAAAGTGTCATTTTAACTAATTAGTTTGTTACAAGATTATAATGGCGACAATAAACGTTGTAACTTTGTAAATTTTTGTTTTGTTTAATTTTATAGCCAATAGTTAGTAAATAAATGATGTCACTTGTCTTGGTCTACAATATGTAGCGTGATATTGATATGCGGTTGATTGTTATAAATATTGTCTTTATTTGTGTACCTACTGCATTTTGCCATTAGTTGCATTAATGTCTGAACCTAATGGTAATTTATATTTATGTCGCAGCTCATACGTAATGCATAATATAATATATGCGGCATTAACATTTAACTCCCATCGGTATTTGAATTTACCGTAAATAAGTTTCTTGTGATAGTTAATTTATTATTTAAATTGCCGTCTAAGCTTCGCATACTAGGAGTTAAAGTTTATCATTATGTAGTGACGAAGAGCTGGTACTTACAGTGATGTCGGTAAATAACTGATGTTCTGAGACCGACTTGTAACTTTCACGCTCGGAGTATTCTCGATCCCGTCTACCTCAGGGATGGTTGTAAAGTCTGGCGCTGTTAAATAACTTTCAGTGTAGGTACCTTAGGGGTTTTATATGAAAATGCTATTCGGTAACATCTGTCGCGTTCAATATCGAAAGCATGTTCGGTAAATTTTATGACTTGTTTTTCATGAATTCCCTTTGATGGATGAAAAAAATAACAGTTGCATTTTATGTGTGCATTTTGGGATATTTTTTATAACAGGTTCAGAATTTATGTCAAATTTTAAGACTGATATGTATTTGTCAAATTTCAGGTCAGAAAAAAAATTCAATTTTATACCTTGGGAGTTTTTTGTCGTCGAGTATTTGTGAAGAATTTTTTCCCTACTTGTCTGATAGGTACCATTTAGAGATTCAGCATCCGTCTCTTTCACACTGAAACCTAATAGCTAGAAAAGCACATTTCGGGCTAGGCACTTAGGCTGGGACAACAGTCAACACTCATAGTCTGTGTGTTTATCTTCCAGATGCAAACAAACGATGGACTCCTGTCGTTCGAGATATAAAATTACATGACTCATGTTCGCTCGTACCTCACTTATTATGTAAAACCAGTTTAATCGCCCTTTCTTCCAATTAACGGTTGGACGAATAATCTCATACGTTACTGTTACGGGGTACAAGCCACATTACAATGGAACAAAGGCCAGCGATGTCTCACTCGGAAACGCTCCGCGCTATTCGCCATACGTCGATAAATTAAACATTCATTGTTTGTGCTCTCCAAGCTTACCTTCGACCTCACTCATGTAACTCACGTACGCACCCTGACAATACCCATGTCTTTGTCTAAACGTTTATTTGTATCCACATATTAAAGTTCACCGTTTTATTTTTCAGGTTAACCGCCACACGCGCCTTCTTCGCCTATCTCCAGCCTTAGCCTGTATTCGACACTGCCAACTATTCCGCCCTACTGCGCGCTTAATGTCGCCATGCTAGGAAAGATTCATGTTAAATGTAAGAACAGAGACCAAGCTAGGAAACTTCAGAAGTGCTGGCGAACGTGACATCGACCGGGGAAAAGGGAGAGCGCCATGAGCCAGTCTCAGGACGAGGCCCGAGCGGCCAGGATACAGAAATACAAAGAAGAGAGAAGGAAACAGCTTACAGCTAGAACAGCAACGCTGTTCTCCGAAAATGTTACCCAAAGGTACTATTTATTATTTATTTATCAGTAAATTTTACTGCATGCTTGAATTACTTATATTTTCGCAAGGAACATATTAACGTCAATGTTTCACTGCATGTTTGAAAACACTATACAAGTATACATTCCTCGGCGTGAATAAGGAGTGCTAGCCTCGTATCCCTATCTATTTGGCCGGCAATCCGTGTTTTCCCGGCTTCTGCAGTAATGTAATATTATTAAATAAAATGTTTTTACTTAATAACCTGATTAGTCTAATTCTTGATTTTTATTATTTTCAGGCGTCCCAGAAAAGCAGAACGTACGCCTTTGGAGGATGCAACTGCTAATCTGAAATCATCTTCTGATTTAAATCTTAATTCTATTTCTACATCTGTGCCTATTAGAACTACACGCACTTCTCGCTTAAGAGCTGCCGCCGCAAATCATTCTGACTCCTCGCCGTCTTCAAGAAAATCCAACAGAAGCTCTTCCGCTCAGTCTCTCCTGGAAGAAAATAAAAACAAATCACCCAAGAGCTCGAAAGTTATAGAAAGAGATAAAACCAAATCTTCTCCGAACAAAAGGACTAGTCATCAGAAGGAGAATCAGAAATCCATTTCAACCTCGTGCATTTCTGATAAAGAAATTGGTGCTATTAGATCGAAACCTAAACATTCCATTAGTAAAAATATTTTAGAAAAAGACAAACTTAATTTATTAGTCAGTAGTCCTAAAGAAAATAATGTTGACGAAACTAATGGTTTAAAGATTGAAGATACGCAGAACTCTGTAATTGAAGACAATGAATCTAAAAATAGTGATATAGAAAGTAAAGAAAGTTCCGTAGACTTAAGGGTCAGCGGTGAAGAAATTTTGAATGAAATTTTACTTGACAAAAGCATTTCTCTGAGTTTAGAAAAGGAAAAATTTGAAGATTTATTTAATAGATGTGTCGTAGAAGACGAGAAAGATGAGAATGTTTCTTTACTGAATAATACTGATAATTATTCGGAAAGTAACCCTTCAACCGTGCTCAATATTAGTCACAAAAGCAACATTCCTATAATACAAGAACCTGTGGTAAAGAAAATCGATGTAATTGTGAAATTAGAAGATAGTGTTGTAGTGCCAATTGGTGTAAAAGATGAAGTGGGTGGGTTGTTAGGGGCTGTGTGTGTTCGCAAAGTAGAAAGATTCAGTGAATTGCTCAGTAATTTATGTTCGCCTTGTGAAGCCGATGTATTGTTTGAAGACATCTTGGTTGAAAATGGGATCGACTCCGGTGGTGAATCGGTAAGTAGACTCGCCCTAACGCCTGACTAAAGGATAATTAATCGCTAAAGGTTAGGCCGACTTGCGCCGACTTTGGTTAGACTTTAACTGTATGTTTACTTGACGTATTTATTTATTAATGTTATTACAGAGTTAGTGTCTAACTCAGGTCTGCGCTAGTTGGCTTTAGTGATACCGATATGTCTTGTTTTCCTCAACTTTTATTTTGGTATGAGACCACGGTATTCACACGAATGAATCATGTCGTAGCGGCGAGTATTATTTTTATTCAGTATGTGCGAGCATAATAATAATAAGATATCAAATATCGTAGGATTATTTAATTTGTAAGCGGAAGGTGAAGCCTAGTCTATAAAATTCTAATTAGGGTTGCCTTAAAAAAAAAACACCTATGCTTTTTATGTTTCCACTGTACAGAGTAAAGTCAATTAAGAAACCGATTTCGCCATTTTCTCTTATACTTAAATCTCCTTATTTTTAAATTATTTATTAAAATTATTTAGCTTGGTGTCTAGCTCTTCCACACAGCTGCTTATTCAATAAATTTGTCAGTAAGCGTATGTTGAGACCCTGCTTTATTTCAGTTTTGATCTGTGGTGAATCGTTAAACTGTCACTGTCACTGAACTGTCAATTGTCAGTAACAACTGTTAAGCTACCAGTCCAAATCGAATTTAGTGGCATAAAATGCTGGTACAGTACAGTAAAGTACAATTCGGACCGCTACGTCATAGTTGTGAATAGCTTTGAAGGGCAAATGAAGGTCATTGCTTATTCTGTGTATATTAAATTATTTACATCATATTAAACATTCAAAAATACAGGAACCAATTCAAAAAGCATTAATATCGAAATGGTTTACGCTTTATATAAATTGTAAAAAAATAGACAACCCCAATTCTGCATATAGCTTTTATACGAGACGGTTGTGTTAGGTGTTATAAAATAAGTGACCTGCTAGTTTTCTATCTGTTTGTGCTATTTCTTGTTAGCCGACTGCCGAAGGAGGGTTATTTGTATCGTAAAGCTACTTTCTATGGCTGCAGTTGCACTTCTTAATGGATTTGTCAATTCCGTTGTTGCGTAGAATCTCAGACTAAACCGAGCTACTTACTGTAGGGGTAGAAAACTATAAACTTTTCACATTTATTACTGTGTAACGTATTTGGGCATTTTCAGAAAACTTACCCTTTATTGTTTTTGAATAACCTAACAAATTTTCCTTTATTTCTGATCAGAATCACGAGGACTTTTTATTGAAATAATAAAAAAAGTGTCCCGCATTTTTTTGTCTGTTTTGTGACGCATTTTACATGCATTCTATATGGACCATCACAAAACTGACAAACATATTTTCTATAGGAAAATTTTGGACCTTTTTGGCACAGTTTTCTGAAAATGCCCATGTACTGAATTATATTAAGTATTCCTTTATCATCGGCAACCGAATGTCATTAGTTTTATCTTATTTGGGTACTTACCAACTACTCTACGAAATGAAAATGTTTTCTAAATCGAAAAGCTATTTCATAATATACAAAAGCAAATTAAGTAATTACGAAAATTTGTAACAATAATCTTTGACAACTAATAACTATACCTAAACCTAAAGCAAATGCTGTTTTATAACCTAGCTATCTTTGGCAATAAAAGTTATTACTGTAATAAAAGTATCTGACCTGATACGCGAATATTATGTATGAGTATCATGTACCGTAGACGTTTTATTGATTTTAAAATTCCCGTGTTTACCTTGACAAATTGATTTCAGTTATTTCACTTCACCTCATTGTCTGAAACCTATTTGCAACACACTGCTGGGCTCAGGCGTCTCTCGAAATGAAAGGGCCTGGACTGTGTAGTTCGAACACCTGGCCTATGTTGATATAAGACTTCACCTCATGGTCTGACTTACAATACAATACAATACAATAACTCTTTATTGAATACCACATAACAGGCAAAACAAGAAATAAAGCACAAAGAAAATACAAGGTAACAATGGGCGGCCTTATCGCTACAGAGCGATCTCTACCAGGCAACCATTATGGAATAAAGTTTAGAACAGATTAAAGCAGGTGGTGGACTTACATTTACATTTACCATACGGTCCGACTCTCTTTACAATTTATATCAACGACCTTTTGCAGGTCTCTCTCTCAAACTCTGAGGTCATCTGTTACGCTGATGACACTGCGATGTTATTCAGTGGTAGGTCGTGGGAGGAGACATATCTCGTGGCTGGCGAGGGGCTATCCCGAGTTGCGGCCTGGCTGGATGTAAATTTGCCAACACTTAATATTGAAAAGACATTGTATATACCCTTCTCTAAAACTGTAGTTTCTGCGCCTCCTGCATCAGTGTCTCTGGTACTTCACAAATGTGGAAATTCACATGATTCCTGTTCCTGTAGTGCGGTTCTCAGACGCGCTTCTGTCAAGTACTTAGGACTTCTGGTTGACGAACATCTTTCCTTTAAAGAGCATATTAGTACTCTTGCAAAGAGAGTTAGAAAATTGATTTATGTGGTGAAGCGGTTGCGTGATTGCGCTCCGTCGAACTTGCTCTTCACGGTCTACTACGCATTGTGCCAGTCGGTCACACAATATTGCGTCTCGGTGTGGGGTAGTGTGTGTAAGACGTTCTTGATAGTCCTCGAACGAGCGCAACGTGCTGTCCTTAAAGTTATGCTCCGAAAACCTTACCGTTTCCCTACGGATGCACTGTATAGTGAAACTGGTTTACTTAGAGTCAGGCAGTTGTTTGTCTTGAGAGCAGTTGTGCGCACTCACAGGGCGACTACGGCGTCTCTTGCTGACTCCGTGCGACATGAACAGCTCTTGTATAGACGAATCTATAGGCTTCCCGTGCCTAGGACCAGATCTGCTTTCGCAAGGAGGTTGCCACTATTTGCCCATCCTTTTATATACAACAAAGTTTGCAGATTTGTGAATATAATAAACTGTAGGACCACTATTGTAAAAAAAATCGTTACGGAGTGGCTTACATCGCTAACATACGCTGAAACGGAGAATTTACTAAACATATGCTCGTAAGAGTGCATCGCATAATCTCCCTTAACACACACACACACACACACACACACACACACATTTTTATTTTTTTTTATTTTTCTTGTTTCTTTTTAGTTACCTATCTGATAATATAGAATTTTAGGAAATCTCTCAGAATGAAAACCGACTCGCAGGGTCCCAAGATACAGGCTCAGCCTAGTTTGGGGTCCGCCGGACACTGCTAAATGTATTTTTCTCTCGTATTTGTTAATAATAAATATTTTCATTTTTTTATTTTTTTTATTTGACATTTGGTACAAGTGAATATTTACACAATGCTGCTATCATAGATACGGTCTAGTTCTCCAATATTTATGCGGCCAACCGCTCAAAAATGTCTATACACAAGAGCTTACCAGTTACACAAAGTCCGTGCTTAGATAATATAATATTTACGAACTATCAGCTGTACAAAAATTTGAGAATTCGAATACTTTCAACTCATAAAATTAAGTCTCAATTCAGCACCTGTATTTCAGCATTCACATCCGGAAACACGTACTGACGCAGAGATTATGTAGTGAAGTGGCCAGATGTGATCCAGTTCTTAAGAACGAAATGTAATTACTTACTGCTTGTGATTTTAACGCAGCGTCAGCGTATTTTGAGTTTCGCTATAGTATATTATCCATTACTCGGAGGATGACAACATCGTTACTGGTGCAATACATTTACATTACCCAACGCGAGTTGTATGCAGGGCCGCAGGTTAAAACAGTAAATCCATTAGATACCTTCAAATTGACCCGTGAAATTGATTGATTGGTGTCAAATTGTCCCGTGATATTTATTTATTTATTTATTTATTATACCTATATACGCAAGCAACTCCCAAACTAAAACGTGCGGTCAAAAATTCAGTTTTAGCACATAACCATTACATCCCTACATAATATACATCCTTTCTTTTCTATGAAACAAAAAACCAATCAGACTAGCCTCCGTTTGGTCTTGATCTGATGTTTTATCTGCCTATCCGAACACAATCGGGTCAAGAGTGCCGCAGATAAGGCGATGTCGTGATATTGTATGTAAAACGTAGGAGTTTAAATTTCATTCCGCTTACGGTGTAAGGCTTACATGGGTATGCAGGCATTGTTTCAAGTTATTTCGACTTGTCATTCATAGGCATCAATACAATATAAATATTCTTTATTGAACACCACAAATCAGTACAATTCAATTACAAAAAATAGGCAGGAGACCATACCTAATCAACGTTAAATACTTTTGATTTGGTCTAAATTTTCCGTTGGGATTATTACCAGGTCCCTATTTCATCAATCCTACAAATGTCAGTTTACAATGACAAGTCGTAAATTGCTGTCTCGAAGCGTTTTTGTTTTGGTGCGTTTCATATTGGCAATAGAACATTTGTAAAGTTGGTGAAATTAGCGTCCAGATCAGAACAAAAGGATTTTTAAGGGCGAACGAATAATAGCTTTTGTTTTTAGTAATAAACTGTATCTATTACCTGTTAAATACTTTCTAAATTACCCCAATAATAAAACCAGCGCTTTTACTACTCAACGTTTTATATTCATAATAATTACATGGTGTACTGCAGTGACACACACAATACACATCACATGTGTGTACTATCCAAAACTATTACTTGCAAATCCTTAATAGGAACATGACAGATGATGGCTTATAACAGCAGTGTCGCTTGATCGACGATGATAGATGCAGCCCGTAATGCTAGTGACGGCGTCCGGAAGCCAATACTCCGGTTTCCACTCCAGGTAGTGAAGGATTAACCACTTAGCGAATGTTGCTGACCATTATTGGGCATTGGGCATGAGCGTTCAGAGTTAATTGTAATATCCTTTTTGCTACGTTCCATGGAGTTTATTTATGGCTGATACTACGAGCGATAAACTGATCAATCAACCTTCTTGACCGCTATGTAACTGCTAAAAAACCAGCATTGTACTCGTCTCCGTCAACAGGGTATCTCAATGTCCATTGTCAACATTAGCATATTACGTTGCCCACCTTGATTGTGAAACCTTCAGTAAACATATTGAGTGCGCTGCATTAAACAAAAATATTTTCCTTAAGCAGACCTTAAGGTGTTTATTTTTAATTTAAGACCTCCCAGCTGCTAAAGGTTTGGCTTGCTAACCCTGAAAGGATCCTCAAATCGGCTTCTCCATGTCTTATTTGGGATACTTGAAAGTACATGTTTGGTTAGCGGTGAGCTGCAACTGCATTGCGTTGTGCGATATCTCGATATAAGCTCGGTCAAGTTCGTCAATTTTGGTAGCGTCGAGTATTAATCGATTGTATTGTAGCGCAAGGAGTTTTGCCAACTTGCAGCTGTCCTCGTTTCCACATCGCCAGATCTCATCGTATTTGGTCATGATCGTCGCAAAGTCGACATGCCTTTATCTGATGAATTAAGTGATAAAGCTTTAATGCGGTTTCGGTTGGTAGCGTTTATGATTGAAAGATCCTTACGAAGTATGCAATCTATGTGCAAATGGATTTAAAGTTGTTGATGAAATAATTTCGAGCTGTTTTTGCAAGTTTATAGTTCAATTTATTACCTCAAGCGGGCGTTCATAATTGGGACGTAAGCTGTGCAAAACTTTCTTAAATTAAGTTTCAGCGCACAATACTAATTAATCATGTCCATTTAGCAAGTAGCTTATTATGAAAATAATACAAACTGGAGATATTTTCTGTTTCCTTGTTCATGGTTTTATTTAAGTGCAAACAAACAAACTCTTTTTGTAATGTTCCCTTAGTTAATCAAGCTAAGGTATTTTGTCATTGGCCTCTTGCATGCATAAACAACCTTTTTTTCAACTTCATCTCATTTCTTTTGATCGTTCTTAATGATTGGTATGCGACGAAACTGTCACGAGAAACATTTTAATTAATACCGCTCACATATACAATTAGTTCAGGTATGTCGCGTGCTACAGTGTTTGTTCATTAATTGGGCATACTGATTATTGATGCCTGATGACTATGAGATCAGAATAATTGAAGTACGGTCTCGATATTTAAAAATCAATAACTTCGAGAGGAAACTATCAGTGTTTGTTTTAATTATTTTTTTCCAAAGTTTTTAAAGTATTACTTCCATATTAAGACCTATAAGGGGTAACGATTGAACGGCATCGTTTTTTTATACATATAAAAGGGGACAAACGATCTGGTGGGGCAATCACAGGTGCGTTGCTGGTTGTTGTATGTTGTAGTTGTTCGCTGGAAGCTTTTTGAATTTTTCCTATATTGCCAACCATAAGGGTGAGGATGGAAGGATAGACTGCTAACACAGCAATTCGAACAGCCATGACATATGCGATACAATATGCAGAGAGATACCACGTCTCTGCGCATAAATAGTGGATCGAGCCGGCGAGAGAGTGCCTGGTTATCGACAAATTGAGCAGTTCTACGTTGGATGCACTCAAACGGAACGAGCTGATACTTGGTGCCCCAGCCCAGAGATGTGAACAGTATTATGTCTGCGGCCTAACCTATGACTTTTATGTTGAATGCGTCTATTGCCGGTCAATTTAGAACCCCCATTTTTTTAAAAGCTCTCACATTTATACGAATGTGAGAGGTGTTACATATAACCCTATTTTTGTACATTTTATATATCTACATGCACGATGTTGCAGGCGGTAGCTTGTTTCATTATGTTCCCTATAACTTATTGTAATATAATAGCAGAGTTCCTTTTTTTTTGTGAAAATTATGAATATTATCTTATATTATGTCACTCGCTTTCTCCCTCTTCACAGCATTTACTTTCCGTCTTCTTTCAACTATGACGTCCAATAAACTAAATTACTGAGAAAATGATGAGTTCCTATAACAATAACAATTAATGATGTGTGTTATTGAACTTGGACAAAAAGTCTCACTATTGTCTAATTGATTGTTCTTTTTTTGCGATGACTATTGTAACACCTACTGTGCTTTTTATTGGCTTTAATCTAACAATCGTTGATCTTAAACGATCTGTCAATATATTTGAGCTACTATCATTAAGAGGTAACTGTGGATGGATAAAATAATGTACTCCTTTTAATGTGTTTGAATTATTTCCCTATTTTTTCTTGTAATTGAAAACTAGCCGTTTTCTTTTTAATGTATTTTTCTACCTTCGCCGTAAAAAGAGAATCCATTATTTAGTTAATGGGATTCGCCAGTAAATTAATATTGATTCGGTGTCAGAATGTATTTATATTTCGGCCTTGAACGAAGGGGATCCCAAATGAGTTATGAATAAGTATCGCACTGATATCGATCGAAGTGAAAGAAGGCTGCGCCGGCGTTGGTCGCTGCAGTTGCATTGACGACGCGAATGATCACGCGCGTCGCGGTTCCGTTGGTATTGTTATTATGTATTTATATGTATATTATGTATTCATTTTGTTTTGTAGTTATTTTAATCTTTTTCTATTTTTATTTTGAATTAATATAAACGTGATTAGAAATTGATTTCTTTTAAAGGTTTGTGTAAAAATGTGCGTGATACTGTCAAAGTGTCAGTTTTAAAACAAGCGATTTATTTTCTCTTTCAGTTACGTATGTAGGATTATAATTTGGTCTTAGGAATGTATTGACCATATCTGTAGTTTTAAACGGCTGTTTCTGTGGCCGTTATCTTTCGGTAAGTAAGCAGTGGTTAATACATTGGAAACGATGTACTTTAAGAGCTACAGGCGCTAATGGATTTTTAACAAGCGCGGTAACCTCGTGTTTCATAGGTAGTTAATCGCGCCTTATATGGCCGCATTTACGGCAGGCCTTTGCTCTCATAATGATGTTTATACTAAAGAATAGGAAGTTGTGGCTTTTTCAATAAGTTTCGTTATCGTTTGTTTAATTCATCCTAGAATGATTTATTGCGTCTTTTATGACTTCTCCCATTTAGGGAAGAGTTGAATAAGTTTTTGAACTGGCGATAATATACGATATTTCTTTTCGATGAGTCAGTCTGGATGCTGCCTTTAAAGCTACAATCTACAGTTGTGGGCGTTATAGAGTCAGAATACACGGGCGAGTTCTTAGAAAGAACCTAGCTTTACGTAAGTCATTAAATTACATTATGTAAGGTGACTTAACAATAACATTGCGTTTGCTTTTTGACGTATAATTAAAAAGTCAAGGTTGTACAGCAATCATAGTTAATTACTTTATTGCCGAAGAGTCAATAGACTTGTTTTAACTTTTAACCAACAGTAATTATTATTAAACGGGTTAGAAGTTGATCGTAGATTAATCTAGTTTGATTGAGTATCTAAAGTAGAATAATTATGTGTGACCTTTGCTAGAATAATAACTGATTATTGAGGGATCTTGAATATACTAATATGAACTAGTTAGTTTAGTATTTTATGATACTTTGACAATGTTTGAAATGTGGCCTAGAACTAGGTATAATTTTCAGTGTCGGCACAATAGTAGCTAAAATACCTGATATCAACGATCTGAGTCTTAACAGACTTAATTTGCCTGCGCTCTAATTTCATGCAAATCCTTTTTGCTGCATTTATTTGAATGTTTTGAAAGTAAACTGTAAACATCAATCTACTGTAATCTGTGGTCTTTATTGGGTTTTAAATTCAATTTCGATTCAGAAAATTCAAAAATAAACGATGTGTAAACTGTCTTATGTAGCCTTGGAAACGGATCCTTGTATAAACATTTAAAAGCAAGATGTGTATGGAAATTACCACAAATCGCGTTTGATGTAAATTCGTAAAAAAATAATGTTTTTAAGAATTTTATAAAAAATGGCTAAGTAGTCTCATTAATTACTGAGTAATAACCTTTACCCATCAGAGGGAGTTGTTATCCAGACACAACAATTATTCTTTATTGTAAACGTTAATAACATATCCAAAGGGAATAAGTTAAAACCTTTTCGTGGGCGGCCGTGAAAATATAAAATTACGATTCGGGGAACTAAATCCAATAATCTTTGTATAACAAATGTAATAATATTCTACCTTCGGTCTAGACAGTAGACAGGCCCTGCCATAGGTTGGATTGGATTGGTGATTTTGAAATCACGGTTATGATCTAATTCTGTAATAAATTCTATTGAAAGTTGACAGCGATATCTTAGAATCCAAGCGAGAAATGATTGAGGACGTGACTAAAGTCATTTGATTTGTATACATTACATATAAGTACTGACAATAATACAATTTTCACTACCACAATATTCTTACCACGGCAAGTACTTATCAGAAAGTGTTCTAATTGTAAATGTCTGGAGCTGCTTTTTTAAATCTCGGACTCAAAATAGAGGGATTCTAAGTGTCTAAGTATATGTGTATCTATGTGTCTGTCTGTAGAATCGTAACGCCAAAAATAATGGACAGATACGCGAGAGATTTTATAATAAGAAACTAATTTAATTGCGATGGTTCTAAGCTGAGTTTCATTAAAATCGTTTCTGCAGTTGTTGAGATATGGAATTCCGAAATTAAAAGGTCAGGGATTTTTTTGCTTTTAAACGGTTCAGTTCATAGACCATTGGTATTAGAAAGCTGTGATTTGACATGCGTATAGGTACCTACATATTGTATTAATAACACGATGACAAAGTGGTGGTAGAATAAAATCTTGAACCTATTTGGTGTGGAATGTTTTTGGATAGATCTTTCAAAAATATTACAAGGGGCGCGAAAACCATGTTTCGACTTAGGGATCCGCTTGCCAAATGTTTAGCTTTAAAGTGCTCATTTTAGTTGGAGTAGAGTATACGTTTTACTATGTTGAAGGTAAGTAGTTATGCTGTGAATTTATACAGGGCCGACGACAAATGCCACTGAAGTTGCTTATGTATATAAACCAAATTTTCATTGCCGTAGAGAACATATAAATCGCTATGTCCTGTACATAATGTATGTTGACGTTTACGAATTTACATAGCGTGGGTGATACTCAGGTTACCTAGATCGACATTCTATCTGTCTGCGAAGGCCGTTCGCTGGTTTGTGGGCCCGATATATATCTATATCAGTATAGCTAAGCAATATCGCTGTGATTGATTATCTAATGCCGAGTGCCTACTTAGTTGGTTGGTTTGTACAGTTGTAATGGCTAGGATATTAGACAAGTTGGATAAATAATTTATTGAATCAGGCGTTACTTTGCGGAGGTCCATATTTATGAACCTACTACCTACCTACCTGCTACTTTTTCTTGTAGTGGATGTTGAGCGGTTGTTGTTGTGTTTCGTTAATGGCCTCGTGGAGAGTGCCGAAACGCGTCAGCGTTTAGTTTAGTGGTGGTGGTGATAGTTGGGTCTGTGTGGCATGTGTTGATTCGTGTAGCAGTGGAGGCGGAGGTATTGCATGGAAACATACATTTGCCGCACAGATGTAACTATTTGTCACTTGTGGTCGCGGGTGAGCAAAGTAATTGTTTTTAGTTCACAAATTGGATAATACAGTTGATACTCCCAACAGTTGGCTCTTGGCGTTACGGCTTATCACTAGGCAAGTACCTACCACCACTAGAGTAATAATAAATTACTTAACCACAAAAACTTCATTTTTAAAACAAGCTTTTTTGCCGACTATATCCAACTTACATATCCATACCAAATTTCAAGTCGATGCTATTAACCCTTGAAGAGTTCCCTCCTGCGGAGACGATTCTAGCTGGACCACCAGAACCTCACTACCAGATTATTGTATTGTCAACCAACTTACCATATCAAATTTTAAGTGAATCCGACTACTGGAAATAGGTCAAATGGGTTAGTAGAACAATACATACATACATTGCAAGTTAATATGAAGCTTGTAAAATTGATGACGCTGCTTAGGGCTGCTATTTTCTAAGGTTATTCACGGTTGTTTCAGCGAGGAAGAGCCCAATTAGTTGTCGTTTAGTGTAGATTTTTTTTGTAATGAGAGAGCCATACTGTAGTTATTTGCTGTCGTGTGAATGGGCCGGCTTGCCCGGGGAAGTACCACCCTCTCGGAGAAAATTGGCGTGAAGCAACAGCCGCCCCTGTTACGTTTCGTTCGGTCAGTGAAAGTGCCGGAGGCCCGATCCCCTCCCCCTTTCCTCTATCCGTTTTCCACCCTAAAGGCCGGCAACGGACTAGTGACTCTTGGGGTTGCTGGTTCTCATGGGTGGCAGTGAACGCTTACCATAAGGTGACGCGCTTGCTCGTTTGCTTCCCTCTTTCAATAATAACCTAACCTAACCAAGTTAGAAAAGTTAAAAAACCCCCGACATTGTCATTTCAATGTTCAATATTTCAAAAACGGGTGAACCGATTTTAATTAAACTTATCTAAGAACCATCTCGATTAAACTAGCTTTCGAATAAAAAAAACCGCATTGAAATCGGTCCATCCGCTTGCGAGCTACGATGCCACAGACAGATACACAGATACACAGACACACATATACACAGGTCAAACTTATAACACCCCTCTTTTTCGTCGGGGGTTAAAAAATACATAAGTAGAAAAGTGACATTAGCCCTTGAGGATATGAGCGAGGCTGCCTTTGGAAATCTACGCGCAGTTCGCCATACACTACTATAGGAAAGACGACGGCGAAACTCTTACGGCGACCATAAACATGGAAAGGCAACGTCAGCCGGCATTACGACATGATACGGCAAATTGACCGTACGGGAAAACTTCGTTATCTGTTATGACCACCGCACGATCGTACCACTGTAATCGCAATATTACGAGCAGGTCAGATGGGTCAGGTTGTTATCGTTTTAGAATCTTAGAAACGTGTATTTGAGAGATTTAAATTCTTATAGCAAGCGAGAAATGTTTCACATTTTTGGTACATAGGTAAGTTACTTTGTAAATAATAATAATTCATCGCTGTCGTTAACCCCCGACGCAAAAAGAGGTGTTATAAGTTTGACCGCTATGTGTGTCTGTCTGTGGCTCCGTAGCCCTAAAACGTTTGAACCGATTTGAAGGCCGTTTTTTTACTTGAAAGGAGGTTTTCTAGCGATGGTTCTTAGACATGTTTAATCAAAGTCGGCGTAGCTGTTTTTGAGATATTACATTTTGAAATGAAAATGTCGGGATTTTTGTCAAGTTCAAAGCAAAAACGTGACAGCACATTGATGTCTTCAGCATGGCTAAGTTCGGGAACCACAACCGGGAGCCTGTTGATATCTTGGTTATTGGATATGTATATGTACGAGAGCTGTTTGATAAGTACCCGTTTTCTAAATATATTAATATCACTGGCCGCAAATAAGTATACCACCTTTTTAAGCCATTATTCAGAGGCGGGGAAAAAAAATGGCATTCTTTTGTTTTTTTTCTCATTTGACAACGATTCAGTGAAGGCGTAAACTTAAAATTGTTAAAATGCAGAAAGAACGGTATCGGTCTGTAATTAGATTCTTATTTTTGGAAGGAAAAACATGTGATGAAATAAAAGTAAGAATGCAAGCGGTTTACCATGAATGTGCTCCTCCTATGACAACCGTCAGATATTGGTATAACGAGTTTAAGCGGGGGAGAACAACCGTCTTTGATGAGGATCGCCCAGGCCGGCCAGTTGAGGTGACTACAGATGATATGGTTAAGAAAATTGAAAATATCGTTTTAGCCGAGCGCCGAATTAAACTTCAAGAAATCCTTGATGCTGTAAACGTTTCAGTCGAGAGAGTAAAACACATATTAGAAGAAAAATTGGGTATGAAGAAAGTATCGGCGTGGCGGGTGCCGCGTTTACTCACGGAGGAGCAAAAACGGAACCGACTGACTACTTCGGAGCAGTGTTTGGCCGTGTTCAAACGTAACCCGAAGGAGTTTCTGCGTCGTTTCGTGACCGTGGACGAGACGTGGGTCCACCACTACACCCCGGAAATGAAAGAGCAGTCGAAGGCAGTGGATTTTACCGGGTGAACCTGCTCCAAAGAAAGCAAAAACCGTCCCATCGGCTGGAAAGGTCATGGCGACCGTTTTTTGGGATTCGCAGGGTATTATACATATTGACTATTTAGAAAAGGGAAAAACAATAACAGGGCAGTACTATGCCAATTTATTGGATGAATTTGACGCCGTGTTGAAGGACAAACGACTCCATTTAAAAAAGAAAAAAGTACTGTTTCATCACGACAACGCCCCGGCTCATTCGTCCAGAGTTGTGACGGCTAAATTAGCACAGTTACGCTACGAACTATTGTCTCACCTTCCGTATTCTCCAGATTTGGCCCCATGCGATTTCTTTTTGTTTCCCAACCTAGAAAAATGGCTCGGTGGCAAGCGATTTGGATCAAATGACGAAGTCATTGCCGCCACAGAGGCCTATTTTAATGACTTTCCAAAATCATACTTTTTGGATGGTTTATTGAAGCTTGAGTATAGGTGGAACAAATGTATAGAGTTAAAAGGTGACTACGTAGAAAAATAAATGCATATATACAAAAAAAAAAATAATTTCCATAAACGGGTACTTATCAAACAGCCCTCGTATGACAAAAAAAAATTGCCTCCCCCCATGTCCTCCATGTCTTTTATAATAAAAAAGTGAAGAAAAATAATCTCGGCCTTGTCCTTTAATTAAAAGCTTTTGTTCTTTTATATTTGACATTACTACACTTAATAACAATACCAACAAGTCCTAATAAGTTTCGTGTTTACCTAATAAAGTGAATAAGGTGGTTCGGAAAACCGCGAACGATCTTGATACTTTATGCTGTGACATAAACTTCGAGAGTTGATTTGCTTGCGTACGCGCAACATGCGGATATACTTCAAGGATTACAGAATCAGAGTGGTAAGTTTTTATTTTCACACTAACATACTTACGTTACAAAATTATTCGTATAATCTAGCTCCATATTAGAATTGAAACCTTTTGGCGTTTTTGGGTAGGTAGGTAATAAGTAATGACGCAGATTTAAAACTAATTGAATTAAAAATATGTGCCATGGTTTGTTGAAAATTTGTTTTTGCTATTTCCTGATAGGTGTTTACGAATTTGCTTATGCGAATGACAGGTAATTGTGGATAGCTTTTCACCCAATTTGTTAAATTTGCAGCATTGATAAAAATAACCTTAAGTTAGGTACCTTACTCAATATTTTTTATTAGGAATAATAATATAAAAAAAAAGTTGTTTTGACTGAAATGAAAACCTTGAGAATAAAAGGGATTCAGTGATCCGAAAAAGCCCGCTTGACCTTTTTTTGGCAATAGACGGGAGATTAAATATTTTTATTTCTTTGCTTGAGTTGAGACATTGTGTTTTATATTAAATACAATATCTTTGATTTTTGAATAAAACATGATCGACAATTTGTCACATGTATTACTATTAAGGTACATTGGTATTACTTGTTAACTTTTTTCAGGTTTTTTTTTTTTTACTGTAACGTTAATGACAATGAAAAATGTTTTTACGGTTTTGGTTTGTTATGTTACAGTGGAAACCAACATAATACATTTTTATGTTGAAAATCTTACAATCTGTTGTTTTTCCTACCCTTTATTAACGAGACCAGGCATCAGTAAAATGTAGAAATGACAATGTACGAATACCTAGAAGGTCTATTATATTGAAAAATTGAAACACAACACACACATTTAACACTGAAGCATCTCCCAAACTATTGGTCAGTATTAAGCCATAAATGTCGCCTTTATAATACATTCTCATGTAGCGATATAACATAAATAATACATATAAATATACCTAACAGCAACGGCTGGTAGAGCGGGGAGAGTTTAATGACTTGTTTAGGTATGTCGCGGCCTGGATAACTTAGGGAACCTCTGCTATACATCTAGAATACAGCAAAATGTGACCAATGACCAATGAAATGTTACCCCAAAATGCAAGTCTAACTCCAGGATTTCCTATTTGAAAGTTTGTTTCCTATTCGGTTCTCTTCATGGACTTCTAGTCTGGATTTAGCCGCAACAATAGCGCAAAGCCAAAGAAGATATATATACTAACGTAAAGCAAAGCTAGTTCTGTTTGTTTTGTTGGTACATTAAGCTTTGCTGGAGGCTCTTTGATATACGGTATGTTTTGATTAAATTAAGTGTCCCTGTCTTTGATAGTGAAACAAGTTACAGTACCATTGAGGATAGGCTACTAAGCTGACCGTTACAAATGGGACTGAGAAAATTCCCTATGGCCGATGCGATTAGGGGTCGTCCTATCTGAACGCGAATATGCGATCATCTTTAGTTCGTGCGAACTTTAATCGTGGGAGTATGTCATAAAACATACATATCGCGAATAGGTGTCCTAATCGCGTTCACACGATGGGTATGTGTAAAGTACGCGTATTCACGTTTAATTAGAACGACGCCTAAGACATGGTCATATGGTCAAGTCAAACCTACTTGACATTGTCTTCTTCGTTCTTCTTCTCTGTCGTTGTAGCAAAGCTATAAAATTTCTTCATGCGTCAGCAATAAGTACATTTTCCACATTCATCACATTTATTTCTAGCAATCTTCCATGGAACTAACCCCAAAACCATTAGTACCTACGTTTCTCTTATCTTCACCGACACCACAGAATACATAATACATAGTACAAATACGACACAAACAATTTAGATGACTCCAAACTAGTCTTGACGCTTGCGTGTTATATTCGTGGTTATTAATACTAACCAAATTTTATTACGCCTACATTGACTTGGTTTTCCGTACGTGGGGAGTAAAAGACTGTTAATAGCTTCACCTTTCGCTTCATTAAGCTGAAATATAATAACGTTTTAATTTTAATTCTCTTGGAATAAGCGATGCGTTCATTGAATACCTATATCACTTCGCATGGAAAGTCCCAAGGTCGGTTTAAAGGGAGTCCTAAGGCTCTGAGTAAATATCCGATAACCTAATATCCGCTGAATCCAATTAAATTGAGTTATACTTGTAAATTTCAACAACCTAGTACAGTGATGGGTTTGGTTAAATATTCGTATAATGGGCATTGTTAATTTTTTTTGAAAAGCTTTATTTCGAAAACCATTTCGAGATATATGTTTAACAGACATTTTCCACATTTTACTTTTATAAAATAGTCAACGATTACGGATATTTTAACAAAAATACGTATGACCTTTGTTTGACCTTAGTCCCAGTCTGTATACGTTGAAAGCTTTTGCATCTTTTCATTTAAAAAATACCAATCGAATCTATTCTGTGGTATTTAGGTAGTTTTGTCACTGTCAAATGTCACTTTCAGCATAAAATAAACAATGCTCGTTTTTGAACTTTCCTTTGATATTTAAAAGCTTTGGTGAAATCGGTCATATTTAATAACTCTAACTGTAATAACTTCTGCTTTCTGATTATTGAAATAATTCAACAACCGGAAAAATGTGCACCAGGGGGTCTATTTTTGAATCTTACTAGGTGACTAAATTCTCACTCAGCCATGACATTGATATCACTATTTGCCAAAAGCCTTATTTTTTAATGTCGTACCCGTCTACTAACATGCAGCTAATTTGCGTTTATGTCATAGACAAGCATGTTAACATAGTAGATCGAGGTTAGCTGTCACTGCCCGTGGTCAAGAAGTCATTCAGGTGATCTCGTTTACGACTGGGTGGGAGCATTCATATTTGATATCATAGGCATGAGAATTTTAGTCACCGGTGAGATTAAAAAATACGAACTTTTTTGAAATTACTGAATTTTGTCACCGGGTGAGATTCAAAAATCGAACCCCTATATTGTGACTGACAGCAGTGACAGGGGTTGACAGTAACAGTGACAACCATTGACTTTTTTATCAAGTAAAAAGCTTGGCTCTTTCCTTGGATACAGCCAGCATATGTAATTTACGAAAAGTCGTATCTGATATTTTTTAATAAATCATTAAAATTTAACTACGCTATTATATACCAAGATATTCAAATTGTTTTCTTAGAATGTTCTATGTTTTAAGAAAAAAATATAAAAAGAAGTGTTTAAAAAAACTGAACAATGCCCATTTCAGTGCAACAGCTGCCATCATCATCAGCCTATTTACATTCGCACCGCTGGCCACATATATAGGCCTCAATAAGTACCTAAGATAAGACGAATGATTTCTACCCAATGCAGTAGCTCTTCTTCGCTCTTCAGTTCTTTTCAGCAATCTGTTAACCTAACCTAACCTTAAATTCGCAGCGGGTGAGCCCACCAGAATGCACGGCGCCGTGCCGCCGCGCGCAGCCCTCGCCGCGCACCGCGAGCGCGCCGAAACTCCCTCCCGCGCTGCCCGCGCTCGCCTCCGATGCCACTGGTAAGTACTATTTATTACAATTAAAGCAGTAATCATCAGTAGGTATATACATCAGTCGTAGGTAGCGGTAGCGAGCCAGCGCGCGGCGCTGAGGTGATATCGGTTGTAATAGTCGCACCTACTTGTATGAAAGAGATCACATAGAACGCACGTTTTTCGGCCGGTGCTCTATGCAGCTTCTTTCATACAAGTTTAAATACTTTAAATGTTGCAACGGATACCGCCTCCGTGCCGTGCTGCGTCGCCTCATTACCGCTCTCTATGCGCAGCTTAAATTCTAAGACAGTTGTTACTTATTCTACACAACTCTTACCCGCTGACGTCGCCGTTAGACGCGTCATCTCTGCGCTTAAAAAACGTGTATAAGCTCTAAGAGTACAGACTACTGAGAAACCTTCATTGCTAAAGATGAATCTTGAACGTGAGCTGTACTGTGAATCATTATAATAACTTATTATTATACTTAATTGTAACGTGCATGTAAGGAGTTAAAGAATATTTATTTTCTTGATTGATGAATTCGTCATAAAGAGTTAAAGTTAAACGTGGAGTTAGAATGTGATGGTGCTTTAAGGTGCGCAAGAAAAACGTAAGATTTAAACGCTAATAGTGTTTAAATTGAAATAGTTCTCGGTGGATCACAGACCTTTATTCTCATTTCTTCCCGTTAAAATATTCCAAAGTTGGAAAAAGGTAAAAGTCCGTCTAAAATTCAAACTGGCCATGAATCCTCCTTCAATCCGGACTTGAAGACTGCTGGATTAATAAGGAAAGTTGTATGCAAGAATCAAGTATGCAGACGCTCACGATAAGTTTACGACGAGTCCCGACAGGCACTGAGCTGGACTTTATCTGGAAAATTACGTACTTGAAATTTATATTTTTCTCTTGTTTCTCTCTTTTAATTTGACATGGACCTCCACGTAGCCCTGTAAATTATAGACAGGTCCAAGAAAGCAAAAACAAACAGACAAGACAGACGAAGACCTGAAACTTCTTGCGGCAACCCATTTTTACTTGTAGTCCAGGGGCCAGGGGTGTATCTGTAAGCTACCTAACTATATAGAGTCAGCAGTGAAGGTAGCCAGCAACTAACCAAATTATCAAAATAATCTACACGAGTTCTTACGCTTATAACAATAGATACGTACTTACTTATCATTGTGAATGCTTCGTCCACTACGTTATGTTGCTGCTAATTATACAATACTCCAGTGCGGAATTTAGGTAACCCGCGGCAGCAGTCAAAAAAAATACAGATTTAACACAATATGCAAAGTGGCATGATTTATTACGTGGCTAGCCAATAATATTGCAACACTGCACGCCACGCGTGCGTAAATCAACGTTAACGTTATGTCATACCGATCTTCAGAGACTGCGATAAAAGATGGGATGGTATAAGTTGTTTATTACTGCGTTAATTTCCTGGTCTTCCGTGGAAAACTCTTCATTGGCATCATATACCAGTTAGGTATATTATTATGTAAGGCTGTGAGATCAGAACTCTTGTGAACCAGATTTTTGAATACTTAAATAATTTATTGAATCAGGCGTTACTTTGCGGAGGTCCATATTTATGAACTAAAAAACAATTACTTTGCTCACCCGCGACCACTAATGACAAATAGTTATATCTGTGCGGCAAATGTATGTTTCCATGCAACACCTCCACCTCCACTGCTACACGAATCAACACATGCCACACAGACCCAACTATCACCACCACCACTATACTAAACGCTGACGCGTTTCGGCACTCTCCACGAGGCCATTTACGAAGCACAACAACAACCGCTCAACATGCCACCACTTCCACTACTGACATATGTAAACCATGTACTCAACTTAGTTAATGACAAAACCAACGTACCCACTAATATTTTATAAATTCCAAACTACCCTTTTATGTAAGTCCTAAACTACCCTTTTTTAAGAAATGAATTCCAAACTACCCTTTTTATTTTTATTTTTAATCTACGCCAGGTACCCCGTTATTTTTAACCGAGTACGGTAAAAAGAGAAGTCATGTTCTCATTATTACTATGACACATTATTAAAATTAGAACCAAGTCGTAACAAAGGCGAAGAAACCAAATTAACTTGTTCATTAATAATAGACCCCATGTTGTACCTAATTATTTCCAATTGTTCTAAAACCGATAGCCGCAAACCCTTATCACAATAATGTAAAATTTCGTACGTATCTGAGTCTAACAACGAATGATTCGTTTCTAATAAATGCTTGGCAAAGTTTGATTTCTCTGGATGATCATGCCTATATGACGAGACATGCTCTTTAAATCTAGTATCAAAGCTTCGACCGGTTTGTCCAATGTATACTTGACTACAGTCGCCACAAGTGAGTTTATATACGCCCGACCTGTTCCCTTTATCCACCTTTTCTTTGTTATTACAAAGTCTAGAACGTAAAGAATTAGTAGTCTTAAAGGCAACATTGATGTTATTTGATTTTAAAATATTATAAATCTTGTCAGACAACCGGCCAACATAAGTAATACTAGATCTAAATTTGTTAGTAGGCTGAGATGGCAACGCAGAGTAAAGCATGCTATTCACTATCCGTCCCTGCTTCTTTTGAACCAGACTATTAACCATTGCTGTACTATAACCATTTGTTGTTTTTTGAATACTTTGCCAACTATGTGCTAAGTTGACACTCCCGTATCGGCCTTAGCAGCCACGTGCATAAGTGCCGCACTATTATGAATACTGCTTTGACCATCTTTCATATATGAAACAACAGGCCAATAATTATGATGATTATGATGATATTTTGACGCATATATCTCTTAGAACTTCAGAAAAAGGCGCAAGTCTTTGATGTTGGAGCTATACAATGATACTGAACATTACAAATTATTATTGTCCATTACTCCTAAACGCATAGGACGTTGTGCAACTTACTTTTAAATCATTTGGTTATTCTTGAAATTGTTGGAATGCACTGTTTGAGTAATAGTTTTGAAGTTAGTCGTCTTGTGTGCGGATGTTAATGGTTTAAGGCCAAGACCATTACCCATGTAATACTATGATTTATGGTAGTTGTTGAAATTGGCTGTCAAATTCAATGTATTGCATCTAATTTGTTCTTACAGTTTCGACACATTAACATGTCACTAACATTAACGAGTCACTCATGATCGTTTATGGTTGATAACGATCCAAAGCACGTTCAAAGTTCAAACATTACGAACGACGCACAGGACAGATTCTATCTCTTAGTCCCTCTGACCTTTCTCTTGACGTTTGTCTAGAAAGTATTTCTCTATGATTGCCTGTCTTTTCCGAAGCCGCTTATCTTCACATTTTCCCGCCCACGTCCTACCCATCGGTTATGCAAGATTTACAAGCCTTCATGACACTTGGTGTTTCATCGCCCCTGTTTAACTCGAACACGTTCATCTTCAGTAGACGTCGCTTCACTTTCTTTGTTTTATGAATGAAATTTGCAAATGTTCGCCCTTTATCTATTTTGGTTGCGTTCTTTTGTTCGATCGTGACCGAGACAGTGTTGCGAAAGAACAATAGACACCTGTGAAGTTATTGGCACGCGTCACCTAGGCCTTGCTTGTGGTGTGTCTCATTCAAAACAATCTTAACAAAGTCGCGAGATTTGTTGCTTCGTGCAACGTTGTATAGAATCGAAAGAGAATGTTCTAAATTGGATAGGATTAAGTTATGCGTGTCTGTCATGTGCGCTCCGTTGACGTATCAATTATCGCCATCGAATGAAACGTGAAACTAGACTTTTTTCTGCACGGGCTATGCGAAAAAGTGAAATGGTATGATTGACATGTATTTATTGTTGTCATGATTTGCGCTATTCAGCGTTCACGTTACGTATAAATAAATATCGAGCACGATACAGCCAAAGATAAATAAAAGAGCTCGTGCGAAGTTTACGAAGCAGCGCGAGGATTAGTATAATTGGAGCGTTATCCTCCTTTTCTCGGAGGAGCGCTGCTACTATCTATAGCAGAAACGAATAAAACTCCAGACGCCTATCTCCTGTCTTTATTTATTGTGGGCTACCTAGTACCAGGCGAGCAGTAACGTGTAGGCGTTATGAATTATTTACACCTTGTCGACTGGGTACCGTCGCATACTGAAATATTAGGTATTAATGTGAAAATGGCGGCCTCTAGGCTGCGGCTATATGGGACAAGGTTGGCTAGCTACGCTCGGTTAGCTGGGAAAGTTGCAACAGTGCATGCTACACATTTCCTGCTGCTAGTAAATTATTAGCGGAACGCTTTATGTGGATAACAAAAGGGGGTTATGCTGGTAAACTTATGGAGGACAATATAAAGGCATAAATAAATACAAATTTAATATAAGCACCTGTGTAAATAATAAACCCTTTCTGCTTATTAACCAATAAAGTTTTCAAATCTACGTATTTAATAGAATGGGAGTGGCGTGCGGTTCGACCCAAATAATAATATATATTTTCTATTCAAATACGATTCCTAATGGATGATGTGGGTCATAGAGAATTTGAATATTACATATTTGCTTAGAAACTAAGGATAGATTGTTATATACAGTTTCAGTTCATGGTAGTTTCGCGTTAATTTTGGACTCGTGTTGTTGTTCCCTAAGCACGTGCAGTATTCTGCATTAAGAAGCGTTGCAAAAGTTAAACTCTCAGCTCTGCTCTAAAAATGTTGTCTTAGATTGTTTTAGCAAGCTTTGCACATGGCCAGCAGCTAGATTACCTATTTTTATTTTATTAAAAGTGCTTTATAAATTAAAAAAACCCACTGAAAATAATTAAACTACATACTTAGCTTAAACTAACTTAACCTAATTACCAAACTTTAACTTTAACCTTTTTTTCTCAGAACATTCCAGAACAATTTCTCAGCCAGCTTGACTCGAGTCCTGTCTAGTAAAGTAACTATGCTATATAGCTAGGCCACGTGTGAGCCAATATCAAGTTATGACCTCCGTAAACTTCCGTGAAGTTTGAACTTAATACCCAAGCCAAGTCTCAGTTGATATTCCGTAATAACTTGAAATATGAAGTATACTCCCGTAGCTGCCGCAGTAATTGAAGCTTCACAGATGGTCGCTCGAGAGAACATCGAATACGCAAGGCCGGGACCTGTCCTTAACACGAATGCGGGGGCTAATGAAAATGCTCCTGCGGTAATGGTTATTTATTTTGGAAGGACTGAGTAAGTAAACGCAGCTATTTATTTAGGTGCAGAAATAAACTGATGCCTTGATATACTTGCAAAGGTCATGATCACGATTGAAGAGGATAGTATTTAACGGGCGGCTTTGATCTCGATAGCGATAGAGAAAGGCAAAGTATAACACTATTTTGAGAGAGTTTCGATGTACTATGAATAAACTCAAGGCGTAAATCTTTGTTTGCACGCTTATGAAAGCCCTTTATCGAATTTTCTATCTTGTTGCAACGTTGTTGAGCCGCGTTCGTAACGTGTACATTTAACAAAGTCATCTGTTCTGTGACCAGTACTTATTTAGTGCTATTTAATTGAATGCTTCTACATTCAAACTTAAAAGTGTGCGTGCAATGACCAGGGTGCGGAAATTGTATAGCAGGCTAAGACGAAAGTCATCTGTGGAGTCGACATTAACATTGAAATTAAATTCTTACTCATATAGAAGGAAAAATTTAAGGAAAGAGAGGATGGGGTCGACCTAAGCGAAGCTGCGTGGACCAGATAAAGGAGAAGGCCGGTGTCGTGTCATATAAGGAGATCGAGGGATTGGCTTATAAGGAGAGATGATTGGAAGACACTCCACCGACAAGAGTATAACTCTTAAGTTTGATGATGTTGATGATGAGTTACAGTTGAATTTTAATGCTAAATGTCGACTATATATTTGACAGAGTGTCAAAGTAAGGTGTTGCCGCCTTGGCTGTACGACGCAGTCTAACCGCCGTTGTCCGGGGATGGTTCGTGACGTCTTCGTGACATTACCACGATGTATACGATTATACGATGAACCGCAGCCGTTGTTGTTGTGGCGTCAACATAATGAAATATCCGAACTCTGACCATAAACATTGCATTGTTTTAAAATCCACTTATATTTCTAAACGAAAGCGTATTATTCTGAAGCTGCATCCACCTTTTGAAGGCTATTCACTCGTCAAAGGTCATGGTTCACACTTGTTCTTTGTACAGCCTGCATAAACATCAAACGGATGCTCCTTTACCGCTACACCCTCGGCTTGATAGCTTAATGAGTTACCTTGGTGTGTTGTGTATGTTACACGGCATTGCGCGTGGAAAGGTGAGATGATTTGCATTTGTTTTTGAATAATGTAACGAAGTTGAGACTTAGAAAGGTAAACCAACCAACTCGGAAAGGTTGAAAAACCATCGAATTTTTAAATTCAAACTTCAATTCTAAAACGGTTGAACCCATTTTGATGAAACTGATTTAAGAACCATCTCGATTTCTGTCTTTCGAATATAAAAACCGTGTCCAAATTGTTCTATCCCTTTAGGACACGCAGATACACACTTCAAATTTACAACAACTCTCTTTATGCGTAGGGGTTACAAATATAAATATGAGAAAGTAGGTAAACTATTACAACATTAATGTGACAAAGGCTCACAGCTTTAAACCTTCTTAAAAGGAATCTTCGAAACACTTATTTTGTATCCTTTTATACTCCGGCTTAGTTATTAGAAAGAAGACTCCAATTTGACACCAATCTGTCGATTTCACAACAGCTTGTGGTACTTTTTCGTTCAAAAGCATTTCTGTCTAGCAATGTAGTACAGGCAAGATCACCAATATGTACCACAGAGTCCCAAAAATATGTATACAGAATGCGATTGTAAGGTTGATGATGTATACATATTCTTGCAACTTTGCGCAGATTCATGTCTTTTGACTACATGTCTGTGGTCTATTAAGTAGTTGTCGATAAAACCTTAAAGCGTGCAATTACAAGGCAAAGTATCAAATGTACTGCCATTTCTTTCCCGTTGGACCACTCGAGATACCTTTGTTCTCGAAGAAAAAAGGTCACCCTTAAAAGATAAGTACGCAGCTAGTGCTTCAAAGAAGTGCATAAGCTATCTCCGAAGAAGTTTTAACTTCTTTACCAGTTTAAACCCCAGACGCTGCTTCGAAGTTCTATTCACTTTGGAGTTTCTTTAATGTCCTGGAATACGTGACGGTGTGATACCTACTTATAATAGCCAACTACCTTATGACAGGAGATGTCAGCTCGCGTGCTCCCCTTTGCCAGAAATATCGCACTGATCATTCTGGTCATATGAAATGATAATATAACACGTAAGAAAGAAAGAAAGAAAGAAAGGAGACATTTATTCACTTTCACAAGAAGACACACAAATACAAGAAAATACACACAATTTCACACATTTCTTCTCAAGGGAGTGTGTTCTCGCAAAAGTGAAACGGTCGCTGACTCAGCAATATGCTGAGGCGTTAGACGCCTGCAGCGCTGATTTTTCGTCAGAACCGTCTGTGACTCACGGAACGATACACAAATGTACCTTTATAAACTACAAATACATCATAGAAATAGATTTAATTATGAGTACTTAACCAATAATAAATAAATAACAATAAACAAAAATACAAGAAGGGAAAATAATTGTTTAAAAAGAAGAACAGGCTGGCATACCGATCGGCGTGCAAGTGCTGGTTTATTGTAAGGATTTTTGGAGCGTCAATAAGTGAACCTTCAACTTGCGCTTGAAGGTGTACCCACTAGACGCTCCTTGGATAGGGGGAGGAATATCATTCCAGCACTTGGACGCCGCGAACTTAAAACTGCCACGGAATGCCGCTGTCCGGTGCTTAGGCACAAGAGCCATTGCGTTCCTGCGCTCACTCTTCGACCAAACAATTTTATTGTAGAGTTACAATGGGGTCCTGTAGCGTCTCACACCCAACAGCAGAGTGGCGAGGTGCATGCGCCTGCGTGCAGGCATGTTCAGCATGTCAGCAGCGTTCAGGAACGGAGTGATATGGGAGCGGGGAGGGACACGGAAACAAAAACGAGCGCACGCGTTCTGCACTCGCTGTAAAAGCCTCTTAGAACGACCAACAATGCAACCATCATAAACAACATCACAATAGTTTAATCTGGACAATATAAGCGATTCACAAAGGTCAACACGCAAATCGACACTAAGGTAATCGCGTATATTGTACAGAACTTTGAGTCGGTAGAAGCAGTTACTCACAAATTTGAGAATGTGGTTCTCAAAGCTCAGCTTGCCATCCATAAGTAGGCCAAGGTTATTGGCTTCTACCTGGGTTATTACTTACTGGGTTATTGGTTCACCCATGACGGCAACATCCCCGGTAGTCAGAGCAGCAATAGTATTCCGAATTTGATGTCTCGACCCAAAAATTGTATACTTCGACTTGCCGGGATTGAGGACTAAACAGTTCCTCTCCGGCCAAGCCGAAATACGATCGAGATCTGCATTGATGGCATCTGTAGCGATGGACGTTTCCGACGGCGCGCAGGAGACGTACAGCTGCAGATCGTCTGCGTAAAGATGGTATCCACTGCTCGTAAGCACACTTGTTTTGGTAATGCGTGACGGTTTGGTATAAGTTTGGAGGCGTAACAAAATTTGACATAAGTGTAGCCGTGTGTTGTACTTACATGCTAATGCTACCATCCTCGGAGAGTGGCAGAAAAAATGTAGTGCGAAGAAACGCTTAAGGCAACTCCAGTATAAGTGATTTGTGCTTTTAATATTACATTAATGCATGACATGAGACAGCCAGATTTTACTCGCTTAGCATTCATATTTTGCGATGCTGCTACAGATTTCGTCGTTATAATTATATTTTGGAATAAAAACACACGGCAGGATAAATCAATCTGAACACACATAAATAGGATAATTTGGCATGATTTTATTTTTATTTTTTATGTCCATGTTTATATAATACAATACAATAACTCTTTATTGAACACCATATAACAAGCAAAACAGAAAAAAGCACAAAGGAAACACACGATGGCAATGGGCGGCCTTATCGCCACAGAGCGATCACTACCAGGCAACCATAATGGAATTAAAAAAAAAAACCGTACCGAGTAGGTACTTATTATATTAACAGTTATAAATGATTTATGGTTAATTGCGCGGTCAATATCCTGTTTTCATTAAGTAATATACAATGTCTAAATTGTAATAATTTTTTTGGCCACCGTAGCTAGGACCTTTTCAAAATAAATATTATGGTAACTTTGCACAGCAACTTGTACAATGATTATGATTAGGTACACTGATTACTAATAAGACAAGGTTTTCCTCTCTCCAGAGTTAAAACGACATAATAAAGGAAACAAAAACTTGTTATTATTTGTTTTGTCTCGACTCCTGTTAGCCGTTAGTTATTGTCCAAACAACAGATGTAATGTTTTAACCATAATTCTAACATTTCAAACAGTTGTTTAGAAAAACATTGTTTGTTGCTTTTTTTTACAAGATATTAGAGGTTGAAATATTTTTTCTAAGAAAAAGTATAAAAACTGACTTCATTTACGTCAGCGGATATAATCGCGTTTGTTGTGCCAAATTGTTTCATGTTTCGATAACAACAAACCTAATTTTCGAGCCTTTGTTTTTCTTCGGTCAAAGAAATCCTTAGTAATAAGAGATTTGATTGGATAATTAACAATTCGACTGAATTTAATGCCCTACACTTATTTTGAAGGAAACACAGCCAGTACCTCTTGAAGTACCAATACCTGTATATAGGTATGTATGTAAGTAGTTCAGTCTTCGATCCAGGCGTATTTTGACACGAACTATTACGATCTATGACTGCCATAGTGTCACTGTTCTGATTGTTTTTGTTATCTTTTACTTGCTTAAAAGGCAGATATCGACAGTTGTCATTATAATTACAGCTGTTGCAGCATTAACGACCACCGCATCGAAATCCCTTTACACTTGTTTGTGAATATCTCAGAACTCGTAAAACCTTAAATTTTACCAATTATTCCACCAATCTTGCAACACGTCGTATAAACGATTTTAAATTCTAATTTTAAATGGCATGTTTGATCTTGAAATAACGGACTAAAATAAAAATAAAAGAAATGTCGTGGTTTTCACTCCATGGGAGGTGTTTTATTTTAGTTTATCATTAACGAGAGTATTGTACTTCACACGTGGTACCTACGAGACGCGGGCGCATGTCAGTCGAGGCGATGAGTTCGGCGCGCGCGCTCGAGATCGATGATCTATAACCTGGCTAGATCGATGAACTATTAAAACGGAATTAAAGTAAAAAAAAGACAGTGTCTCTAGCAAATTTAATTTGAAGATACTCAAAAGTAAAAAGTAGGCGAGAGTGGATCTTTTAAAAGAAAAGTCTTTTAGTGTTGTGTTTTTTTTTTCGTAACAATAAACCGAAAAAGTTTCTAAATTACCTCCGTAATTACGCGTTACGTAGCTTTCTTTAATTTGTAATCTGGATCGCAACTCCTGCGCATTGTGCCAAACGTCCCGAGCGCATGTCTTTAGTGTCAGCTAATGACATCGACCCGCGTTTAATACCTATACTATACTTACCTACCCGCATGCGCTTTTGTATACATCCAGTATAAATACTTGCGTCCGACGTGCTGGACTGTGAAAAACAAAGGAAAGTCCTTTGATTATTACTTACTTGGTATTCCTTTTTTTTACCAAGATTTTGTACGTGAAGTGACAGTGTTTTGTTATGGAAGCGGTGTTTGCGCAAGACTGTCCTATTGTGATCTCCTGGGTTGTGTTCCTTTGGCTAATATTCAGGTGCTACTATCAAATTGGTGCAGTGAAATATGTTGGTAAGTTCAAATAGTACCGAGTAGAGAGTAGTAGAGAGCTGTTTGAAAGAAAGCCAATATAAATTGCACGTAATTTTAATTTTAATATCTAGCTAGTAATTGTGTTCTAGAACAGAGAAAAAAAATGTTTTTTAAACTTAATAAAAAAACAGTTTGTTTTTGCAAAAGGAGACTACTAATCTAATCTATTTTAAATTATTCCAGAGAGAATTTGCTTAAAAAAATACTGTATCAACTGTAACTTCTATTCGTGGTTGTGACCTACCTTCGAATTCTATACGAATACGAATCGAATTTCATTTTGTCGTAATTAAAAAATAATAAAAATGTATTCTCAACTATCTAACTAAAATTAATATTTTTTTAAATTTTCATCGTCCTGCTTAAATATGAATTTGAGACAATAGACTGCCCCATCGCCTTAACTGTGTTCATCTGTGTATCCGTGCGTCTGTGGCATCGTAGGTAAGTAATAAATGGATAGAAGGATTCGAATGCGTATATTAATAGTAAGCGTTGAAATTTTTTCATTCGTTTTTGAGATGTCGCACTTCTAAATAAAAATATAGAGGTTTTTTCAG
Source organism: Clepsis dumicolana (assembly GCA_963691665.1). Classification (NCBI taxonomy): domain Eukaryota; kingdom Metazoa; phylum Arthropoda; class Insecta; order Lepidoptera; family Tortricidae; genus Clepsis; species Clepsis dumicolana. The sequence continues at coordinate 4,580,039 of OY829517.1, forward strand.
TTGTTCTGTAATTTTCGCATCCTTTTGGCCTGCTTAGCTGAATAAAACTAAGCGCTTATAAAATCTCCTTACGTAGAGTCGAGGAAATTAGTTCCTGACCCACCATAGAACATTTTCATAGTAAACTTCATAACGATTTTTTTTCGATTCAAGCTATGTAATGTCACTATGACGTTTACTGTAAAAAGGTTCCATGGTGGGTCAGGAATTAATTTCCTCGACCGTACCTCCGCAAATGCCTTTCGAAAGGACTCAAGTTGCCCAGCAATTAGCTAACGGTGTACTAAAGATTATTCTTAGAGGTACGTGTACTAAACTAAATGAACCGTTATTAAAACAGGAAATCCTATTGAGTGGGTGTCTTCCTGAATACATGTTTAATATGTTTATAATACCGGTACAGCTTTACGTCAATGCCAAGCTTTTTTAAATATTGATAGGTACTTTTGGAGATTGATATTGGAATATTTTTGAGACTAGAAATTCTAAGAATAACAAATTCTGGAGAAAACTGCCTAATTAAATCTTAAAAAAAAGTAATGTTTATTCCTCTTTTTCTTCCGGTTATAATCGGTCTTGAAGATAATCGGCTTTTGCTTTTATTCACCTCTGAAAATAATTATGGTCCTCATTCTTTTATATTTCTACGTTCTATTGTTTCAAATTGCGATATTCTTAGTCTGAGGAAGATACATTTCCAATTAACCTTACATAACTTGGCGGTGCCTTTAGGTACATACCTTTATAAAATTCACTCTTTTTTTTGTTTAATTATGTTAGTTAAGTATTGTAATTTTACTAAGTATAGTTCAATATCTTTTAACGCTTTTCGACTTATGTACTTATCCGTTTTGTGCGGGACAGCGCAGTCCAGTTAGTTTGTAATTATAGTTTAAGATAGGTTAAGATTATATTATAATAGATAAATAAATATTGTATAGAAAAATAGGCTAAGCACATGTAAATAGATAGTAATAGAAAGAGAAATAAAATAGTATCGGATCCGGCCCCGGCCCCCACGCTCGCCCGAGTGTGAGAAGGACAAACGAACCCGGCGCCCCGGGCCCCCGCGCTCGCCCGAGCAGTATAAATAGAGCCCGCGCGGCGCTGGGTAATCAGTCGTCTCGGAGTCTTCTCACAGTCGTCAGCCAGCCATCTCTCAGGAAACAACCTCTTCTACGGATCCGATCAGAAGCCGAAAGCATCGCTTTTATTTTGAACCCCAAAAAGTGCGGGTCTATACAGTCCGGCCCGTACACGTTTGTTTCACTATAGTTTTATATCTTTTAGTATACGTCCCTGAAAATGCTGCCACATGCCTGTTGGCGCATGAACAGAGGCATATTGTATCGTTGGCATATTTTTATAGATACATAAAATTGAAATAAAATAATTAGATAATAGCCTAATATCAGTTGAGTATCAGCAACGCTTTCAGCGAAGCCCGGCGGAATTGCGTTGAAAAGCTGCGAGTGCCGATGACAGCTTCAAAGCTCCGTGCTATCGGCATTTGCGTTCCTTTGTTGTTTACGCAATAACACGATAACACGTAGGTACCTATACAGTCGAGATCTCAGATTTATATCTGTACAGCCAATCGTTCATAAATATCTGAACTTGGACCTTATGCGACTGGCAATAACGTCTGTGTACAGTTTTCTTTTAATGGTTACCTGTACAGATATTAGAGATCTCGATTGTACCTATTGATAGCCGTTTTCACTAATTGAAACATCGTTATAAAATAAATCAAACGAATAAGGAAAATTCGATATAATCTCATCATTCATTCATCATCATTTCATTTTGATAGGTTGATGTTTATTGTAGTGGAATTCGTGGGTATAAATACATAACATGAGTCAACACAATATTAATTAAATTTTGTTTACTACATAAAACAATGTCAAAGTGTGATTTTATTTAGGTACCTTCCTTCTTGCAATAAAATGACAAAGGTAGTGACATCCAATATCGTATTGTTTTAACAATACCTGTAGTTACCTATACAAAAATCCGTAGGGTGTCTACGCTACAAACAATAATACTTACTAAACCTTGAAAGCTTTTATTGTTAAGCACATTTAAATACAAGTACTTCATATATACAATAAGGTATTTGAACGTATGTTAAAATTAAACCATAAACTTACGGTTACCACGCGGTGAAAACATGTCAATCATGTCCATCCCTTTGACTACCGTTGTCAAGTATTATTGACAATTCCCAAATTAGAACTGCGCCATAGCTATGGCCATAGCCATAACGTACATGTCCTGTCAACTTGTGTGACAGGTCCTGCGGTAAATTATCGGTGGTATGAGGGTAACTTGTAGGTAATATTATGTGTCTATTTATTTAGTCACTTGTTTATTTATGCTGCGTATCTAAATAGTCAATGTGTATCAAGAGTTCAAGAGAGTAAAGAATGGTGAATTTACGTCGTTAAGTGTCGGTGGTAGTAATATTTGTATTGCGACAAAAGTAAAACTGTTTAGTTGCCTGTAGATATTTATTTAATTGTCAAAAACCACCTTTAATCGGGGAGATAGAAACACCTAGGGTGGCCATATAAAGTAGCTTCTAGCGTAATTTCAACGTTTGTTTTTTTGATCTGATTTGTCCACCATTGTTGAAACGTGACCCATTTAAACACCAATAAATCTGCGAATACACCTGTGGCTGATAGGTGCTTTAAATTGAGACTGTATTTACCTATTCATAAAATATCCACGGAAAAAATAAAACTTTTTCCTTAAAATCTTCCTTAAAAGCGGTCATGCGAGAGACTGCCCCCTTTGCGGCAGCACTCATCGGCAAAACCTTTAATTTTGAGTACGCCATAAAATAAAGTTTCAGCTCTTTCAGCGCAGCAATGTATGCTGCAATAAATATAGTAACGTATAGTTAACCCATTGTTTTATAGCGGTCGTTTGGCCTACATAGTGTGTCTGTTCCATCGTAACGTTAGTTGATCTAATTATTTTAAATGTACCATGTGTTAACGTGCTAAAGGAAACATTAATTCCGATATAGAATGCTTTATTACGTACCCATTAGATGGTTGCGTTGCGTCATTGTAGAGAAAAAAATTAATCTAGGAATATCAGGTTTTAAGTTTAACAAAGCGATACAAATATTAATTAGATTTTGAAACGTTGGCATTGGCAGCTTCGTTTAATCGTTAGACCTGGCATTTGTAAGAGAGGCTTTGCATTGATAAGATATTTTTTACGGAAACAATTTGCGTTCGTTTCATTAGCATGGACGCTACAGCAAAATGTATCTAAAATTCGTTATTGTTCGTCCATCTTAGTAGAGAATTTTTAATGTCAGCCAATGAAAACAAAATTGATTTGTGTTGCCTAATATAGGTGCGTATCGAAGTGCCGAAAAAATAGCGAGATAGATAGTATCGTAATAAATTCAAATCGAATGCTAGCAAGTTGTGATCTTATTCGTCTTAGTTGTGAATATCAATGAAATTTAAAGCGAAGACCAGCAACACCATTTCCATGAAAAGCGAATGTAATGCATTAAATCCTTGAACAATACCGTAAGAGGAACTAAGAAAGTCTTAGAAGGCGATCGAGAAACGGATAAAGCTATTTTATGGCTTGTCAGTAAAGCGCACTGGCATATCACAAAATTTTTGCACTTGAACTGAAACAGATACGAGCGATCTGGCAAGATATATCGCCGAGCCATTAAAAATGCCTTTGATTCGCATTTAGGGCTCCGTACCGTACCTCTAAAGGAAAAATCGGCACCCTTATAGGATCACTTCGTTGTCCGTGTCTGTCTGTCAGTCGGTCTGTCAATTAATAATTAGGTATGTAAATCAAAATCCATCCCATTGACCTAGATTCATGAAATTTGGCACGAAGCAAGGTCTCAACACAAGTAAAAAACCGAGAAAGTTGGTCAGTTTTTTTATAAGATCAAATGGCCCCTCTGATAAGTTTGATTTTCTTTACATTTTGAATATTAAGGCATCGATGCTATTAATATTCATTTTACAACTGAACCGGAGTGTACCTATACAGCTCCGGAAACCTTGTTCTTTTATTTTCTGCTGAAAATCACTTTATGGGTTATTTTTCAGTGGACAAATGTAACTTCGGAACGGATAAAGACATCACTTACGAATTTAAAGTCGAAAAATTTGGTGACGTGTTTTGGGTCATGTGTTTCTGCTGTATTAACTACTGCTGATTGCTTTTAACTTATCACCTGTGTCACTTAACCTTCTTTCAAGTTAATGTCACAATTCGCCGTAATTTCATTGATTCGCTGTAAAACAAATTATATTAAACTAGGCGATTATACGGCGATTGTTCAGAATCCAGGTCAAATAGTTCAGCTGCAAATGCTGCAATTGACGGCCGTTAAAATACAAACGGTTAATGCCGTGTGATTGATGTGTTTGACCTGATATTATGGCACAGTACCTAATAAATTTAGAATCGATCGGATTGTCAGATTTAGAATTATTGATATTTAAAACGGCACGTGGCATTTTTTTCGTTTTAGAAGCTTTTAGTCTGGACCAATAGTTTGTACTATATTCGTATTCATCACCATCTTCTTCGATGCTACGACCGTTACTATTTATAACACTCGACTGCTGATTGGACTGTATAGTCAATATCAAGAGTAGCTTCTGACTGTTTTATCTTGTCGCTAAATGACCTACAGCCAGGTGCAACTCATACACGATTGACAAATGTGTTACTTCGAAACTGTACTATGAAATGTAGTGACTTTACCAACACTATGTGAAATGTTAGCACTTCAACTTGAACCGTCGTCATTTTACCTCAATACCAGGCGACGACGTGGTACAGTCAACCGCAGAAGTACCGAAGCGGTCAACATGATCTGCACAAGCTCTTATGTCTATAACAATAGAGCGCTTAGATAATTATGAATGCGTCGGTTGCTTAGCTAATTTTGCTACGGGCTTACACCGCTGCATCCGTCTCAAGTCTCCCATTTTTCCAATGATTAAACTGTAATTGAAAGTATTGTAGGAAACTGGACCCCTTTTTCCAGTGAACAACATTTTCACCGCCTCAAACGTTAACCCATTCTTCCTGTTATATTTAATATCAAATGTAGGACAGTGATGCTATATACTAGGGGCCGAGTCAATAATGCAGCAGCAGTAACTACCGGCATCAAGTAGCCAAATGGGTCTCTCTAAAAATACTGTCTGCATTTTGTATGGCGTACCGTCGTACGGGCAAGTTAAGGCTAGGGTTACTCTTACTTACGAGGAAAGGTACCCAACTGTCCGGCTCCGATTTGATTTATTTTTATGTATATTAGAGAGTAGTCTAAAATAACGGATACGTATTTTTTTAGCTGCCCAAACTCAACATATTGGGAGAAATTGTCCACCAAAGTACCAAAAAGTGACCAAACCCTCTTTCTTCTAAGTAGAGTTAAAAACAAATTGCTAGTTAATTATATGTTGGAGAACATGAAAAAATAATGGACCGGTTTTGTTATTTCGACTCAAACTTATATTTTCCAAAAAAAAAAGACCCTTCAAATTAACTAGCAATTTGCTTTAACAAAAGTCTCTACAGGAGTTAGTAGGTTTGGTCACTTTTTAGTACTTTGGAGGACAATTTCTCCAAATAGGTTGAGTTTGGGCAGCTAAAAAAAAATACGTGTTCGTTATTTTAGACTACTCTCTAACATATATAAAAATTAATCAAATCGGAATTTGACAGTTAGGTAGGTACAAGTACCTTTCCTTGTCAGTATCAGATAAGACGGTAAAACAAAGAGACTGCCAATGTATTTACAATAATGTCGCGTACTTAATTTATGATGTAAATTATACGTATATGTATACATATTGAAGGAATAAATAATGGGATCCAATCTAGAGTTATTATAATAATAATAAAGACAGACACTGCTGAGGTCATGCGGTTTATTTTATTTCTTGAAATATATGAGTCTGCAACACAGACTTTAATGAAATAAAATGAAAAGAGTTACGCTGCGCGCTGTCTGAAAGCTGTGAAAATTAGAAACGTGGTAAAAATAACATGAAACTTCAAGCTTTATGAATGGGTAATATGATATCGACGAGTAGGTTCGTGGAAATTAAATTGCAGTAGCATTTAAATTTTAAGTAATTTTCTTTTAAATAATAGTGATCGCATTGCGGTCGAAATTAATTATTATTTATTTAGTTTCTTATCCTTATTAAGGCTTGTCCTGCGCTTAAGAGCTGCCAATATGGACGAAAATGGGAGAGCGTTAAAAATAGAAATTAGCATGAAATGAGGTACTTAGGTACATTTTAAAAGATTATAAAAAAAAGGAAGAAAACCAAGCTATTGTTCGTTATTTTGTATCATGGAAGATTCCATAAGAGTAGCATAGTTACAAGCGGAAAAATAGGAGTGACTTTAGTTTTTTAGGGTACCGTACTTCAAAAGGAAAAAACGGAACCCTTATAGGATCACTTTGTTGTCCGTTCGTCTGTCTGTCTGTCTGTCAAGACCCTTTTTCTCTGAAACGCGTAGAGGTAGCATGCTGAAATTAATATCAAGTATTCAAGCCTGCGGTCCCTTGAAGCCGTGAAAAAATCAACCTTCTAAGTCAACGCAATCAAAAGATACAGTCATTAAAAAATCTATTTCCGTACAAATTGTCGATATCAGAAAACCTAAGGGGTACTTCCAGCTGTCCTAGAAACTTGAAATTTGTTATGAAGGTAGCTCTTATAGCACAACGACTCCGAAAAGTCTCAAAATCTAAAAAAATTGTCTGTCTGTAGATTTCACAGACCAATATAAGTTGACCCCACACTGCGTACATTTTGCTTAGGAGCAGGGCTCTGCTAACACTGGACTTCTTAAAACACTGGGGAAAAGCGTTAAAATCTTTCTACGGAACCCTCGTGCGCGAGTCCGACTCGCACTTGGCCGGTTTTTTTTTCTCTACTTTCCTTTTGTTGAAATGGGTTTCGAGGAAAACAAAATTGCTTCTCATGTCTAGCAGATTGTGATATGTTTTTTTTTCTGATAAGAAAATTGTAACGGTATAATGTCAGTAGTATAACATGGTTACAAAACTAATCATTTCCAAAAAATTACAAAGTTGGAACCTTAAATGTAAATTTTAGCTTTTTGCACTTCTCCGAATAAACTTCAACTATGACAAATTTCACATCTAGCCCAGCCCAGTATTCTTAAAAACCGAACAAAAGTAAGTAAGTAAGTAAGTAAGTAAACACTTTATTGTACAAAAAACAGGATAAAACACAAGTTACAACAATAACAAAAGTTATGTGTTAGTAAAAGTTATGTTAAAATTATGTAGATCGCACTTTACTTACACCATTTTAAGCGGTTAAAATGTTTAAACGTTTAGTCGGGAAAATAAAATCTTACTTTTGCCACTCTTCTTAATTCAATTGTGTTAAAACGGAGTCAGAAAATTAAGTCCGTTAATAAAACGTACGAAAATCTCTTGTAATTATACAAGGTATAGCGAGACAAGCTCTTTGTCTCTTGTAATTTAAAATACCTATTCCTCTGTAATGTGTTAAATTAAACGAAACAGTCGTGCCCTAAATTAACATTTCAAAATATCACCCCGTTCAATATCGCTGTTTTGTTAGGACACCTGGGTGCTTACTTTACTACACTCTATGCAGAACTGTCCAATTTCGTGCAAAGTGCACTTTCGAGCGCGGCAGTACTTTCACGACTGGCCATAAGCTGCGCTTCAGTTTTCTCTGCACGTGCCCAGAGAATGCATTTGATGTTTTATACCAATCGCTTTAAACTCTTCGCGGAATTCCGTCACGGAGCACTTTTATTTGCGAGTGTACTCTAGTCGTTGTATAACATATGCATGGCGAAGACGCGTGGCGATTAAAGTTAAGGGTAGAGTTATAATGTTTTTGTTTGCCGTCAGTAGGTACCTATCTATGATGATTGATGACCTATGGAAAGTATGTCAAGGATTACTAAATTAAATAGTGGCGTGCCATAGCAAAAGGGTCCTAGTCTAAAACCCCAGGAATTTTCATCGCAGAGTTCAATATCTAAAAAACGGCTGAACAGATTTTTATGCAACTTAGTTAAGATCCACCACCAAAAAAACTGCTTTCAAATAAAAAAAGACCGCATCCAAATCGGGTCACCCGCCTTAGAGCTACGGTGTCACAGACAGACAGACACACACACATAGCGATCAAGCTTATAACACCCCTCTTTTTTCGTCTTCCCCGTCTCTCTCTCTCTCTATTTCGTATTAGTGTAAGTGGATACCAGTATAATCGATCAGTACTTGAACGGCCCTGTAACAACTAAACGTAATATCGGGCAGCCTAAGGCTATTAAATATGAGGCACTCAGCAAATATTACTTAGCTAACTTATCGAAATTTGCTCTGTAGTGTACCTACGCTCGTATAGTTTGCAGAGTTGGTGAATTACCTGATTTTATCGTGTGAAATGGAAAATAGGTTTTTAATTGATCGGCTGGAAGATATTCAGTTGTTTATGTTTTGTTGTTACCGTATTTAATACAAGGGTTAACTGAAATCCGTCCTCTCGCAGCATCTAAACCGTAGCCCTTGCCACTCGTCCCAACTTGACTATAGTAGCAATAATTTATATCTACAAATTTCAACTAGGAATTTTGATACATCACGGAACTTTTCACCCTACAACCTTCAACCAGGGGCCTGTTTTCATAACGACTTGTAACTTGTAATACATGCGGAAGCCTCTTATCAACTCCATGAAATTAGAAAGATACTTTCGCTTGTATTTACAAAGTTACAAGTCTTTAAGGAACAGGCTCCAATCCGTGTACTCTGTAGATGAGCACCTTTGGGTATTATTTTCTAAGACTTCCGATTACGCCCGTCCGTGCCAGTGGCGTTAGGCAGCTTATGATTATGAGCCCGTTGTACCATTACATTATAAAGCTAACGAAACATATTCAATAGGACATCGTATATCATATGTTTTGGGGTACAATTTATCATAGAAATAGAAGCCGCACCTGTTCCATCATTTGCGTCATGAATGTGACATTAAAAGGTGGTATCAGCGTTTTATTTTAGTTTTATTATTGTGCTCTGCTTTATTAACTTATTCATCGCTAGACTTTTTATATCGCTCTGCTGGACAAAAACTGGAGAAAAACTGGATAAAGTAAAAAAATATGTCGATGTACTCGTAGTGATTAACCCTGTTATTCATAAACCTATTTTAACTAAAATGCTGTTAAAGATCGTTTGTCCTTTTTTGTCACATTGACATTTCCGCTAGTAAGAAGAATACAAAACCTATATTAGCTAATAGAGGCTTGAGTGACGTTTATGAAAAAGCAAGTTGAGTTAAATGCGCAATTTTAGTCCGATGCTCCGGTTAACTGTGACCGTTGCGTGTTAAATAATGGGATTAACATTGTCAACGCTGGAACATCCCTATTCTACATGGCAGTTGTGTGTGGTGCGTTTGATTTTATGCTATTTTTAGATTGGCTGGAAATTTTCGAGAAAAGTCCGTATAGGATGGAGAAGTAATGAAAATTAAAAAAGTTTTACTATATTATAACCGAGTAGGTAAATAAATATTACTTCAAACTCTTCAAAGAGCTTAAAAAGCGAAATTAACTTAATAACAAATATTCTACAATTACTGTTACGTAAAACCTATTACGTATTTATTTTAATCTACGACCAGCATATGCTAAGGGCCTTATTCATAAACGTCACTCAAGCCTCCATTAGCTAAAATAGGTTTTATCTTCTTCTTACTAACGGAAATGTCAATGTGACAAAAAAGGACAAACGATCTTTAACGGCATTTTAGTTAAAATAGGTTTATGACTAGCTCGCAATCAGCATCGTGTTCATTTTGTATTGTCTGACAATTGGTATCGGAAACATCTAGCCGTCACAGTCGTACAAAAACTGACATTTCAATCCGATGACGATAGTTTCAGAATAGTTACGTAATAAATCCTCAGGCTCCTATTTCACCAACTTTACAATTGACAGTTTACAATGACAATTCGAATTATATAAATATTTGCCAATATGAAGCGCGCTAAATTGAAAACTCAAGTCAGCAATTGACACAGAATTGTCATTGAAAACTGACATTTGTAAACTTGGTGAAATAGGGACCACGTAGGCAGTTAGGCACCTATTAATATTAACTATAATATTTTTGAAGTCGATGGGATTTAATAAAATTTCGAAACGCGGTCATGGTACAGTCAAGTTCTCCAATATCTGTACAGCCAACGGTTAATAAATATCTAAGCACGGATCTTATGTAACTGTCAATAAGGTCTGTGTATAGATATTTTTGAACTGTTGACTGTATAGATATTGGAGAACTCGACTGTACTCACAATCCACGAGCTAGGTTATGCTACAGCCGGTGATTTTATTAGCGCATAAATGGTTTTTGATTAACTCTATAATACTATTACGGGTTCAATAGGTAACTTAACAACCGTGTACGCTTTTGCTCTATGTTCGTTCATTAGTTTAAATTGCATCGCGTTTACACGCATTTTATTAAAATGCTATGTATTTTTTGTTAGTTTACGTCAAATCTTGCATGTTAATTTTGACCCACTTCCAGTATTCAGATTGACTTTAAATTTAGTATACCTACCTATAAATTGATGACAATGCAGAATAGCTTGTATTAATTTTTTTTTATAGAAAAAAACTTATTGTATATTAAAATATTAGATGTAAAATGGGGTGTTCTTGATTATACAGTCACGACGCCCTTGGATCCAAAGGGCAATCAGAATACCCACATCAATTTTCATTAACCAAATAGCCCTGGATAGACACTTTCATTGAGGCCTTCCAAATGTCGGTTTATTCCAGATGCAGCTATCAATTACGATAGCAATTTATTTCTGAGTGGCTGGTCATTATCAATTCGGTTTCTAGGCTGCGGAAATCGCTCAACATTAGGCGAACCGCGTGCTTGTTTGTCACCGACGTGGTTTATTAAAAAAAGTATTTCTGTTGGCTTTGATGATACAGATCGTCATCATCATTATCAGCCTTGTTTTACGTCTCACTGCTGGGCACAGGCCTCCGCTCAGAATGAGAGGGCTTGGGCTAAAGTTCCCACGCGGGCCCAGTGCGGATCGTAGATGAGCAGATAGTGCAGATTATATTACATCTTAATTTTGCGAACTTTAATTCCCCATTAAAGTGATCTAAATTAGACGCTGTATCAACTGTCTATCGTCTAATTACTTAGTAACTTGAGTTTAGGCAGTATTAAGATGCTTTAGGCTCTTAACCTGTATCGAACTTTAGTGATTTTAGGTCGTATTTAGTACCTACTTACTTTAAATAAGATTATTTTTCGGTCAAGTATTTTATTAATGTAAATGTCGCGTTTTTAAATGCTATTCCCGAAACGTCGAGTATTAATGGAATATTTTGCACAATTTAAGCTCCAATTTTTACTTTTTAAAGATGCACTGTCAGAATCGGGACGCCGATAATGTTCCCATCACGACATTTTTGTCTTCCCGTCGCATGCGAAGCCCGTATGCCTGAAATATTAATGGCTTTTTTTCGTTTGTTGCTCGGTCGCCACATTCCGATTCGTAAAATAATTCAATGGGAAAGCACTGTGCAAGTGAATAATTTATATTGTTTAAATATTCCTTTTCGTGAAATTTTAAGTAAGTAAACGCTTTATTGTACAGAAAATAACGTGGGTCGAGCACGACTTTTCGAATCCTGCGTCACGTAAAATCGAATAGTAAACGTTTTCGAGTTTGTATGAAGTTTGGAACAGCGCCCGCCCGTGAGCGTATTTGGAACTAAAATTTAGTATGAGTTTTCTCGATAACCGTAACGTTACGCAGGATTAGAAAAGTCATGCTCGACCCTCAGAAATAAATACAAGTTACAAACAGTGAGATACAAGTACAAAGGCGGACTTATCCCTTTAAGGAAATTTTAAAGGTATAATGTGTGTTAAATTAGAACTAGTAAGTGGGTTCAATCGTTTCTCTTGTTTTTATTCGCATCTTGTGATGTAGTTAATTAATTTCAGCGATGTTGCCCGATTCCCTAGAAATCGTAATTAGCCAGGCCCGTGCCCGTACGCCTCGGTTATGCGTAAATTTTGCCGAGGACCTCTTTTTCACTCAATTACCGCCAGACCTACGCGGCTCTAATTAAAATTAAACACTCCACCGCGTTTTTGCGGAGCTCCTTGCTTCACATTGAATTCTAGTCCTCCCCAACAACTTTGTGGTGGAAAATCTGGAAAATGCCATGCCTCTTGATAAAGACGTCTGGACATTTCGCAGCGGGTCAACGAAATGAATGTCATTGGAAATATTGGTAGACTAGAAAATTTTCATAGCCTTGAAATTTAATAGCATTTTGTGATTTCGATCGGCGAAGTGTCTGAGAATACAGATTTGGGTTTGTTTTCTTATAACGGTAAATGTGTTTTTAAGAATTAAATATTTTCAGACCTGAAAAAGTGGGCCATGTTAAAGTAAAGTGAAATATATAAACATGTGTAGGTAATTAAATTGACAATGACTTGTAATCAAACCGCACGATTGTGTTGGCCAGATCTGAAAGGGCTAAGGAATCCTACTTTTATTGGGTGAGTAGTTATTAAGCAAATATGTCGCACGTTAATACAAACAAAAAGCTTGAACATATATTAAGTGGAAATTGATAAACATCCGAATTTTAGTATTGGAATTCGTCAGCATGCAACAGAATTATTTTTCTCGAGACAAAGTAAATGTTTTTCACTTACAATATAGTTTCTCTATAGTAGAAGGATAACAGCAAGTCATGATATATAAGGCATTACTACAGGTACAGCCGTACCTGACCTACTTATGCCTCAGGGAAATAATCGAGTCTTGTAAATCAGCGACTTTGATAAAGACCCAGCATTTGCTACTCGTGTAGAGTCCCAAAGGATTATTTAAGCTGATGAAATTTGGAGAAAATTACAGTTGTATTAAAAGTGATGAACTGCCTAATAATTTATTGATATTAATGTAATAAATAGAAAGTGCTTTCTGCCTTTTTCGGTATACTCAGGATTCATATAAAAGGTATGACACATAGATAATATAAATATTACATGCAATATACATATAGATATGTATAAGTACCTATTATCATAATTCATTTGTTACGATTTCTAACAGAGCAATGTAACTCAGTGTCGTCTTGAATTAGAATGTGAGATTCAACTGGGTATATTTTGGTAACTTAGACAGTTAAATGTGTATTTGTGTGTCAGTCTGTGGCATCGTAGCTCATTAACGGATTAAACGATTTGAACACAATTAATATAAAGCTAGTTTAAAGTCTCATTAAACTAGTTTTTTTTTAGATGACATTGAAATGAATAATGTTTGGGATTTTCAACTTTTATAGTTCCGCCTTGACGCTGTTCGGGTACTTACTGGGTTAAACTTTCAGCTTTCATATAAAATCTCATGCATAGTGAAGTACCATACCATACCAGTACCATAGAAAAGTACTTAATGAAGTAACGTAATTTCTAACGGTGCGTATAAAACTGATCCTCTCGTCTAGTCTAGTGTCCCTAGGCACGGTCGGCTGCAGTCTGTTATTACTGCTCAGCGACCTGTACCAGGTAGGGTTACCATTTGCCACGATTTCACCTATGGTATTTGATACACGTTTGACACGAAAGGTGATAACTTTATGAGGTTTGAGGCATTTTAAAGAACGGTAGTTTTAAACACTGGGAGCATAAAGCAGACAGACGGGAGGCGCCTTTGGCTTATCTATGCACTACAATTTTTCTGCCACTTTTCGAGGGAGACGAGGATCAGCACACAATCAACAGACCTTGTGCATTCTGCACGGACTTAATCGGCAGAGGGGAAATCGCGCGTTAACATGTCCATTCCTTTCCTGCTCTAAGACTGGGAGGGTTAGGGAAGTTTTTTGTGGAAAACCTTTTTGTGGTTTCATCAGTTGTGCGTGGCAGTTTTAGGGATTTGTTCTGAGGAAGTTACTTGTTTCGAAGTAAGCAGGTAGTTTGAATTTATACTAATTTGTTTTAGAGTAATTCTCTTTCTTTTCAACCCGGGAGCGTCGACTGTTGGACATAGGTCACGGTCGTATGCCTTCTGTATCCACCGGTGTCCGGCATTAGACGACTAGTGGTGGGAAGGAATTCAATCAAGTATGGCAACATGTGTTATCGTAGGAGTTAGACAAAGTACAAGCAAATCGGTTAAGATAACGCGTTAAAAGCGTTTTACAATATGAATCTTAATGCCTGTAGGTATATGACGGAGTGGGAATGGTAAAAGCGCTTTCAGGGTTGGCATCATCACCCTGGTTGGTGTCACCATCACCACCCGCATCATCCATGCCTAAGCCTTCCATACCTACTTACTCGGCAATGGATTCTGCAGTGCGGTGTATTGGTAATAAAAATAAGTACAGAGCAAAATAAATAAAAACCGATGGCAATACTTAGCTTTTTGTATTCTCCAAAAATCACCAGTACAGTACAACCGTCCAGGCCGGGAGCTCCACAAAAAGTGCCCGACCTGGCATACGTTTCAATAAGACGAAGACCGCAACGCGGGAACTGTCGCTTGGTTTGTAGCGCCCTAATTGGTTGCAACAAACCCAGCGCATTGTGATTGGTCGTCTTATTCGAACGTTACAGAATAACGGGATTGTTGACCAACTTATTTATTTAAGCAAAACCTTAGCTTTAATTGAACACGGCAATTAGTGTAAACACCGAAGTCTTAATTATTTGCATTTTAAACTTAATCTATAACAGCTCGATAAACATTAATTAATGAAGATGAAAGCAGTAACAATAAGTGGCGCCACTGAGCTAACGCGCAAATGGGTAAACTGTAACCAACATAAATGGCGCCACTGAGACAGCGGACAAATATTGAACTATTTGGGCTAACCATCTACAAGTTATTGTTTAACTAGAGTTATTCTTATTGCCCATTAGTAATTAATAATCTTAAATTTAAAATAAACTTGATCTTCATGCCGCTGCGCCGATATGTACATATTATACTTTCAATACCTCAGGGGTACATTAAGCAATTGGATGGAGACCAAGAGTAAAGTAATGTTCTTTATCACTGAATTTAATGTAATAAGGTGGCTCAAATTAAAACGAAACTTATATTTGCTGCGGAATTTGCCGAAGCTGTCTGAGAGCTAAGTAATTTTTTTATGTTTACTTTTACAACTACTTAAGCCAAAGGGCATGATTTACATGTTTATAATGTGGTAGCAAAATAAAGTTACATGTTTATAATGTGGTAGCAAAATAAAGTTTATTAGTCTTGCAAAAGGTTTAAATATTTGAAAGGCTAAGTTATTTAATTCACAAAATAATTTTTAACCCTCCACGCAAAGAGCGGTGTTGTAAGTTTGACTTGTACTTAATCTGTGCCTGATGTCTATGTTTATCTGTCTATGGCATCATAGCTCCTAGAAATCCTTCATTTATACCCAATCCATACCGATATTTTCGCGTTTTTTCTTTATCGAAAGCTAGGTTTGATCGAGATGAATTTCAGTTAAGTTTTTCAAAATCGGTTAAAATCTTCTGAGTTGTAGTTACCATGTCGGTTGTTTTAGATTCCGTTTTAATACAATGCATGTATATCTATATGTATATCTTTAGTCTAAAAATCGACATCAAACGACGGCCCGTAAAATTAACATCCATCATTTCGTAGATTAACTTTCTATTTTAGGCGTGCTTAGTTGGTTCAGATATAGGCTAATATGGCACCGTAGCTGAATATGACATGCAGAGCCACAAAGAGATTTAACTTCGTAGTAGATAATAGGTATGTAACGAAATACGACAAGCTTTATTATGATTATTATGATAAATAAGACTATGTACTTAATCCTAAATGCTGACGGAAGCCAAACTGATTTCAGCTGGAAATAACGAATCTCGTTTGTCTTGCATTACGTTGATGCAAAAAAAGTCCTCTTGGCCTGGGAGCAAGTGCTCGGAAATAAAAATATCCGAGCAATGCGTCAAGCGCATGCTAATTCGCATCTATGTTTATCCAAATGTAATAAAATTGCGGATTTATTCACCAATTCGGACCAGTATGGACCCTAAAAGTAAAGTAACGCGTGATTAACAGCATAAGACTTGTTTTAAAAAAAAAAGTACCGGTATTTTTGGGTTTTATGAATCACTCGAGCCAGTATCGGATTAAACAAAAGAAAATTGTTTGATTTTAACTCGCTTTCTTTTGTTAGTTTTAAATTACCAATACCTTGAGCGCCAATAACTTTACTTAGAACAGAAGCGCGGTAACAAGGGTTAATCCAGTTTTTTATCTCAAGATATTTTATTTTATGGTGTAGCTCGCGTAACACTAATCCAGTTCTTAAAGCCTCCTATAGGACGCCCTTGAGCAGGGTTACAAATTACTTTTACCATCCTATTGGCCTTTATATAGTAGCTTTACTTTCCTTTATTATCTGCTAATATATACCTCGCTCTTTCTACCCCACATGTTATTGACAGTGGCCAATGAAATCAGTAGGTCGTGTTTCTTATTAGTTCTACCTACCCGTAAAGACCTTCATTATAAAAATAAAAACAAATGAAAATCCGGTTTAATTTTTTTTACTTTCGTTATTAATTCGTGACCTATTGTACCAAATAATTAAGTAGCATTCAGAATTGAATTGAGGAGAGGTCATGGAATGCACAATAGATCTGTGAATGACCCCTATTTCACCAACTTTGCAAATATCAGTTTTCAATGACAATTCGGTGTCAATTGCTGACTTGAAGAGCTTTTGTTTAGCGCGCTTCATGTTGGCAAAGAAATGTAGTTGTGTAAACTGACAATTGTTTACATTAGGTCCATAGACGCTTACGGCCCATTCACAGACGCACCATTCCACTCGAAACATCTTAAGTTTCTTAATGAAATTATGCACCGTTGCAAGTTTATCATCGCACCTCGTGTTATTAAACAAACACTCGGCTCTGCGTTTATGATCTGATACCGCTGCACTCTTCGAGCCGTCAGTCGTGTGGCGTCGGTCGCGGTAGACGCACGCCCTTTGTACTCTTCACTCACGCGACCCCATACCTCTAAAAAGGGAACGAATATTTTTAGTTCGCGGAAATCGCGTGTCGTTTTTAAACGTTGAATTAAATAAGTGCACGAAGGAAGTTAATATTGAATCGAACGTTTGTGCGTCGATGCCGGGATCTGGGTTTGTGTTATTGTAATTTAAAGGTGAGTTTGTTTATACGATCGGCTGTGATAAATACGATACTTGATTTTTTAAGTTGTTTCTTTAATGTGACATAGGTATGCTATGCCATCCTGTTTGATGATACCGAAATACAGCGTGCATTTAAAATGCAGGTCGTTTAGCGAAACAAAATAGCGGACTCCAAGTGAACTGAAGAAGTCGTGACTCTGTAATATCTTATAATAACAACCATCTAGCAAGACAAAGATGTATTTTAGTAATTATACTAATTGCTTTTATGTAAACATAGACAGCATGACGCCTGCCGTTTGAAATGTAATATCATACGCTTTTAATGTGTATTTAATTCAGCCCTTTGGTATGGAAAGGTGGTAGGTACGTAATATTATTATGTAGTTTCTTCTATCAGTCAGCAGAGTCAATATCTGACTGCTATTTCGTTAGTTCGTCTATTCGAGTGTCGCTGACATCATTTGTTCGATTATTAATTAAATGTTGCGTAACTGTATGACCCTAAAATGATGATGATTTCGTTACGTTCTCCATTTCGTCTACGGCGTCTGCTTCTGCCCCTGAAATACTCGTATCTAACAATCGAAATAGTCTAACACCTATAACTTGACTCTCTCTCATACCTACCACATTACTCCCAAAGTACCTATAAGTAATTTCATTGCATTAAAAATTTGAACCAATTGAACTAATGAAATTGAGAAGTAACTGTTAATTTGTAATAATAATATAACTAACTACATCGTATTTTAATGTTACGCAATTACAAAACAATGGTCGTTAACTTGTCCACACCTATTCAGTGAACTTGGGTTAAATTCAAGTGTCAAGGTTGAGAGGTAGATCCCGCAAAACCTCTTACACCTACTGCGTAGGAAGGAAGTTATTACTTTATCAAAATTACGCAGCGTTCTCCGTAACTACATTTTTTATTACGCGATTTACTTCATGATGATGATAACCGACAATATTACACGTTTCGTTAGTCTTAAAAGTAAGGATAGTCATTTTAGATTGCCTCGGTGTAATTGACTTCTTAAAAGCTCGCACGAATGGAATGAATGTGTGAATGAATCTTTGTGACTGTGTCACCTGTTTGAATACACCTCTCACACAAATGAAAAAGATAGGCTTAAGTCATTTCCCTATAAGTGACATTAAGTTTTTCCATGCATTCGTGCCAGCTCTTGTGAACTACCTTTACCCTAAGTAGTTACAGTAATTTGGTCCATGAAGATGTAAAGCTAAGTTTTAGCACCTTGTCAGTTAAAACGTCAGTTGACTGGAGTGTGCTTGTCACTAATATAATAATGTTTGTCAGTCTTCGCGGCATTACGAAAGTGCTCGCTCAATTCGTAAGTCGAAGCGTTCACGATCGCGGAAACCTTTTAGCTTCCATAAATTCGAAGGTAAAAAAATGTTTAATGAAAACAGAATGGCAATGAGTTACGGAGAGAAATATAGCAAAATCAGCGATGTGTATGTAAGCGTGTGGGATTAATAATGTTGGTGAATATTGAAAGTGTTCTCTCGCAGGGAGGCTGGCTTAAAAATTCTCTAAATTATCATATCTGTTTTCATTTCAGTTTGCTTTTTTCAATTTTGTTATATGAAAGAGGTTTTTAAACTACACATAATTAAATCCTTATAACAGTCTGGTAAGATAGAGTTAATTACGAATGAAAATTAGATTGGAAAGGTACACATATCATCATAATACATGAAATTCGTTGATGTATCAGCAGATTTTATTCCCTAAATTCTCTTTTTCCGTTACTCTTAATACGATGCTAAATCGCAATCGAATTGTTTCGAATCACAGCCACTAATCGCGTCCATTCGGAATTCGTTTCGGCGCGTGTTGAATGTCAATAGACGATTGTTCTTTGACCAGCTCCAGATAGAAAGAGAATTACAACGAAGATTTGTGATCTAACCTGGTTATTTATATATATTGGAGCTCCGGCCTAGCAGAACGTGTCCAACCCTTGCAACAATCGTGGAATGTTGGAATGGAATGAATAATGAACGAGGAGATTCCAAATAGACCAGGCTTCATCGATTCGGGGATTGTTTGGTAACTGGAGTTTTATTTTTAAAACAGAGACTTGATAGGTTAAGATTATTAAATTTGCTACAATTATACATAAAATTTTCGAAGAGTATTAAAGTCCGATGTCTACATAATTTTTTTTAGAATAACATGCAGGCTTAGTATAATATTAGACTAGTGAAGAGAGAGATAGTTTTAACATGATACTACCGTAAGGCCCAATCATAGCGTAATAAACGGATTACTCAATGACATGGGTAAGTCGAGTTTAGCTGTTTTGGACTAATTCGTAGTCCTTCCTCTGGGAGCGCACTACTCAGCGCCAGTGAATCGCACACTAGCAATGTCAAGAGAGAGAGAGATAGTGCCGACGATGTATTCGCCCTCGTAGAACAATGAAATAGTAATTGTAATACTTTTCAAACGCATTTTATTTCTCTCTTATTCAAAGGTTAAACTACTAAGTATAATTTGTTCGCCCTTCCACAGTGGATTTAAGTATGCTTCAGCCATCGCGGAGATTTCCCTTTCTTAGTGAGTTCTTGGCATTTCAATTCTGTGTTCCATCCAATTTTCCTTGTATATAGAAGACATGAGTATTGTTCTTCGTATTATAAAGGATACTCCCAGCAATTGTTATTTCTGTTAGGTTAACACCCATTTTAATCCCACTCTTTTGTTTCATGGTGTATGCATTCAATTTATCATTTATCATTATCGCACATCACGTCAGTCATTTGTGTGATATTGCCCTTCAACGGAGGTACACTGGATTAAGGCAGCCATTTGTATTTTTTAATGCTCAATAAAGTGTAAATGGGCTCGAGTGTGACACGCCAGATATGTTTATTTCTCCAAAAACATTAATACTCGTTTTGGGACGACCGCTGAAAAAATGTGCGTGTGGAAAATTATACAAAACGGGATTCATCAGCAAAGAGGTAAAATGTCTAATTTTATTATGTTAGGTACCTAATATTTTTATAAACTCGTAATTTTCGTATTAGCTCTTGTGATTATAAGAATTCAATTCAAAACCTGTGACACACCGCCGATGAGAATTAAATTTTGTACAGTATGGCAATTCAGTGGATTGTGGAGCAAAACCCCCGACGACCTTTGAAGTTAGTTTTATACCCGTTTCCTGTGCGTGACGTATATTTGTTACCAATAGCACTTATCGAAAACATCGATAGATACGTAAATCAATTTTCTCTCCACTGAAGTGCTTTGGATTTCGGGCCAATATCTCGATAGCCATTATGTACCTGTGCGTGCCATGATATACGCATTTTATCGTTACCTGGTATCGATATTATGTCAGAAGCAGTGAGCTTCAGGCAGGATGGGCTATCTCTACTTGCATAAAAGCTATAGTCATATCTTTGGTGGTCATAATCATAAGTCATAACACATGATATTGATAACACAATCCGCATAAAATTGTTGCTCATATTAGTCTCTCGTCAAAGATGATTCTGCGGACAATGATTTCTCAGTCATAATTGTAATATGGCACTATTTTTATGAGTATATATTTAAGTCGCATAAAAATATGCCTTCAAATTTTATGCGAGCCAGTAAGAACCCGCGTCAGAAGCATCGAGTTCTTGTACAACTTTGGGCACTGGAAGCATTTATTATGAACGGAAACAAAGATTAACATTTGCTCAGACTTAAAGTCTGGCTTTAGTTTTGGAAACTTTGAATTTATACTAAAGTTCTGATAAAAAATTGATAGATTGATTTCTCTTTTGAACTTATTGTTTTTAATTCGGGATAGGTAGGTTGTCATTTACTATAGGTCGTTCTGTTCCAAAGAGCTCTGAAATACTGCGGTTTATAACTGTTGGTAACTCCGGTTTATGTTAAATTTGTAATACAACCTATATTTAAGTTTATGACACTGATTAACTAAAGCTGCGCCTCAATGATAACGCATTTCATTAAAACTCTGTGTCAAGTAAAAGTAAAGACCTTGCCGAAGCTTTTAGCTAATAATAATATTGTATTTGGTTTACTAGTATTAATGATGGCAATGTGAATTCTCCGTAAAAGCAAATTAGTTTTCCATGTAACTATGCCGTGAACTTGGCGGTTGGTGGATGTCGTTGCTACTTCATTCATAACAAAGCTAACGATGATTTCACGTTTGCCAACTTCAGATTTGTTTTGTTTGTTGGCATCCTTGTTTCAATCTATGTTGTACTCACACCCGCGCTTGTGTATTTAGCAGTAAATCATTCGCAAAGAGAAAACGCTTGGTTTCAATTAATCGCATCTGCTTTAGGGCTTGATGTTCTATCGTACTGCATTTGGAATTACAACGCGGATGCCAACTGAAGAATGCGATGCGCCAACTTCTGTTCGCTAATTATTAACACCAGCAAGACGGAAATAAATCTCTCTTTATTTCTTGTCTACGTCTCAAAGGGAACCTGTATGCTAATAAATTTCAGCTTTCTAATGTACAATGGTTTAGGCTGGGCGTTCATGAGTCAGTCAGTCAGGACTTTTTAGATTATGCTAGTAGATGTAGTACCACCTATGCGCCTGGCGACCTATTTAAGCTATCACAACAATAAATATTTGTTACGACGTACAACAACATAGAGCGGGAAAAAACAAACATTTCGGACACTGTTCGTTGAATTTTGTCAGGTATTATCCCAGGTAAATTGATCTTTGTTGTGGATTTAGTATAATTTAAACAAACACCGTTGATAGCGGTGTCGTTAACTCGATTTAGAACAGCCTGTACCAGAAACGGTCGCTGATAGCGAAGGATAAAGATCATTAGGGATTAATGTTAAAAGTTAAAGAACATTAGAGTCATATCTGAGTATTGGTTTGCATGTGAATATTCCTGGTTATCGGGTGGCCATCTCATTGCTCGATAAATAAACCTCGTTCGAGGTGGAGATGTGAGACCGAATGAGTAGGTAGCAAAGCAGGAAAAATTCGATGAAATAAGGCAAAATGCTCAAACGCGTCTGAATTGAGAATCAGTATAAAATTTATCATATTCGTTATGGACCAAAATATTATTATAACATGGCAAAGGCGAGTATGCCGTCTGATGTGTTGAATTCGAAATCCCTCTTTGGAAAACTCGGCTTTGCTGCTGAAATTGAATTACTGTCCGAGGTGCTTTCACTTCGCTGCTGCATTCAATATCGGTGCAGCAAAATTGAATGTCTTTGTTTATTTCGTGGTTAAAGTCGAATAGTCAAAGCGAGCGCAAGTTTACACCATTATTAAATCACGTTTCTGAATTTCCACGAACACAAATATATCGTCTCAAATTTATTTCAAGCATACCAAAATTTCCTTCTGATGAACGTTTCTTTAAAACTTTCTTCTGAAAGGAAAATAAAGTAGCTTAGTTTGTTAAGAATTTTCTTTTTCTCTAACGATGATTAGGAGGTCTGTAAGAATAAGAACTTTTATCAATTCCAGGGAACTCCTCAGATAAACAAACTGAAAATCTTTTCCCCGCTCTTGGAAGTAGTTGAAAGTAAAAAGAACCCTTTCAGACCATTTTCATTTCCAAATAATTGCAATAAATAAATGATGCGCCAGATGGATTTTTAGCAAGGAAACATCTACTTAATGTGGACGATTTTCAGCCGGACCTAACGTGCTCTCAGGCATTTTCGAGTTAACAAGAGACTTACAAATTCGCTTAGTTGCACTATCTTGAAGAAGTTCCGAACTTTATAGACAGTATATGAACATCTTTTGTTTCTAGTTATTGTCTAGACCAATTGAGTCAGTTGAGTAAATACAACTGTAGATAGTAGTATCTATTCGTCAATAAATTTACATCAAAATTTAACAAAATTGGAGCCAAGTTTGCTGCTGCTGCAAGGATGCTAAGCTAAATTTGGTAACCGATAAACTGATTCTAAATAACATCCAAAATTTTCATAGTTAGACATCCCGTTTATTTTATTGGTAACATACGTTTACATACACTTTTTTTCTAATTTTTCTTAAGTTTAATCTCAACTAAATTTGTATTCAAATGTATACATTATCAGAATTCCTATAATCCGCTAAGTTCTCGCTTCTCCCACTCAGTTTAAGTTGTCTTGAATAAATTCTTAGAAATGTTCTCATAATTTTTATATAGGGGCAAATTGCACTAGTATCTTGATTCTAAAAATTGATATATGGCGTCTTGACAAGGCAACATATCCGGAACCTCTTAAAACCAGTAATAGTAAAATTAAGTCTTTCAATCTACTGCAAATTTATGAGGAATATTAAAATATGTTCATAATAACCTGCTCCATCATGCATAATTCGTACTTGCAATCATGTTTTCCTTGTCTATTATATATTAAGTCATACTACATAATGCTTTATTTATGGATTCATTATTCTCTACTGTTTTATACGAATCAAGCAATATTTTCCACTTCATGGCGTAATTACTAGCGAGGGTACGTTTGAGAACAATCGGACCATTTGATTCGCTACCCACTGTGAAACCTCTTTACAGAAAAATACCATAATATATGATGGCACTTAAAGCGAGAACGTTCTAAAATGGATCAGATGTAAAATGATTTACAGAATAACGATTGTTTTATTATCCGAGAAATGGAAAACTAATACGATTCACGTTGGAAAAACTCCAATGAAGATAACATCTGTCACAGGTCATGCTTGCGTAACTAACTTGCGTTCGCGTGAGTGCTGCTTTCTGTAAGCAATTCAGTGTATCCGCGCGTCTGTGTTTGCTCAGCTCGATATTTTGTTTGCCGTACCGTACTACTTACATACCAATCTACGTATTATAACTTCTTTGGCCGAATAATATGTTCCTCGTCAAAAGACGGCTGGCGATGAGAATTTTTCCTGGAAATGTTGATGCTCTTTTATTTGAGCTGAACACTTTGTGACGATAGTGGTCTCGGAAATCAGTGAATCACTTTTCCACTTTCTTGTTTTATTTTGACTGTGGCATAAAGTTTAGTTAGTTTCCAAAATCTTAGTGCCTTACATAAATATGAATATTAGCTATGTAGGTACTTTTAAGTTAGTATTCAATAAACGTTCACCTTGGGTTGTTAACTATGGTCAATGAGCCTTATTTCTCATAAAATATAGGACTCTGTTTCGAGTATCCTCATCAAGCACTTCTTTGGCGTGACTCTTCAATCAATCAACCTTAACGTTTTCATAAATATTGGCTTGCCCGCACCGCATTGCGAGGTTACGTCGAAAGTTTAAGCCCCTGGGGAAATCTAGTTTACTGACATTAGAAAAAAAGGGACACGTGTTGTATTTTATTTGCTATTACATGAAATGATATTAGCAACTTTTTCGATGGGTTTAAATGTTTGTACATTATCCTCTTGTTTATTCCAAGTGTGATCCAAGCAAACCAACTCGAACAACATCACGAGCGAAACCTTATTGAATTAGACAAGTTGACCAGAAACGTCTTAAGAATAAGGGAGTCGGCGGAGGCGCTGGTGCGTAAAATGAAGTATTTGTCGCACAAACAAAAGCCGTGGGCCGCGCAACTTTGACGCGACTTTGATTAATGATGCCTATGTGGGTGTTGATAATAATAGCTTCTTTGCGAAAGATATTTCAAATGTAAGAGTGTTCAGTTATCATTATCAATCTTCCTTCGGTTACTTATTGACCTTTGCGTTCTGATATCTGCTTTCTTTAGTTACACGTGACCAACGTAAGGCGTCGACATTTGAGATGACAAGTTAATATTTAAAGTCACACGGTTTTTGCCATCTGATAGCGCGCTGAAATTAATTTTGTCCTTAAATTATGCATTATATTTTATGGTTGCACGCATCTAATCATTTTATTCGTTTTCCTCTGTTATGATTATGACGTTAGAAGGCAGTGATTTAAAAAGTAAGAGTTGTTTCAAATGGAACAAGCTAAGCAATCTTAGGGTGATATAATTGATATTACCCTTGCCTGAGCGCAATGACTTGCAAAAGAATTAAAGACTTCTCCGTATTCCAAATCGGTCTTTTGATTGTCGTCCATTTAGCAAAAGAACCGGGTAGCTATTGAGCTCCCCATTAAAGAACGATAAGTAAAATTAATTGTCACGTTAATCTCCACCAAATGAATTTCCTATTGGTGAACTCTTGACTCGAAAGCCGGTTGAATTAATGTAATTAATCAGTCATTCGAGTTTGTAATGGAATGGAATAAGCTTATAATGATTGAGGTGACGGGGTTTTAGTAAATTGGCCAGAGGTTGTCGGCCATGCGAGCGGGCTACGAACTCGCGACCCCGACTCCGAGAGGCCATTTGTGTCATCCGGCTAGACTTCTCTCGTCTCGCTTGTTGCTTGTTTCGCTAATCGACACCAAAAAGTTTAAAAGAAACTCAAGGATGAATCAAAGTTACCAGTCATATTAACTTGGATTTTCCAACTCTTAGCCAAGCTGTATCAGCCGTTGCAGAGTTTTGAACTTCAGCCAATAATGTTTTCTGCTTTATCGTCAACTTAAACTTCAACTTTGTCCATCGCCTTTCAATTAGTTGTACCGAACTTGTAATAAGTTAATCGGGTTGTGTCTAGAAGTTTCTTATTTAGTGTGTAGCATTTAAGTTATTCATGAACTTTTCGGTGCACCTGCACACCCCTGCGAAGCAATTCAATGGTGTGTGTGAAATACCTAATCAGCACTGGGTCCGCGTGGGAACTATAGTCCAAATCATCTTATTACGAGAGGAGGCCAGTGCCCAGCAATGGGAGGTAAAAAAGACTGGAAATGGACATGAAAGTACCGTGATATTGTACCATAGAATGTATTGTTTTCGAGGTTCATGTACGTAATTATGTGACCTTTTATTTTCATTGTCTGACTTACCCATGAATGGCGTGTTAGAAGCTTTACAGTATATCCTACGTCGTAACAGGTTGCATTGAGGACAGTTGGACCGAACATGATGCGTCCATTGAGGATAGAGTAGTGTGGCTAACGAGCTCCGTCTAATACAATACCTTCGTCTAGACTAGCACATTGCTTGTATTTAGTATCGTTGGCTTGCTGTATAATCGGATAAAGTTGCAATTAATTTGAGTTGGTGACGTTTTTGTATGTGAAAATGAAATAAAATAATAATGCAAAGTTTATTAAATTAAGTAGGATTAAAGTTGTCGCACAGATGCCAAAAACACGCAGACCCAGCAGGCATTTTGCAGAGACTTAATGTAAAATGTTTGGAAGAGGGGAAATCGCGCGTTAACATCAGGTCCATTCCTTTCCTGCTATAAGGTTTATTTGTTAAGATCCTTTTACTCTGAAACGCGTAGAGGTTGCATTCTGAAATTGATAGCAAATACTCAGGCATGCATTCCCTTGAATCTGTGAAAAAGTCAATTCAGAAATAATTTGTGCAGACCACAAGACTCAAATGACGCCGCACAGGTCATTGGTTCGCCGGTAACATGCTGAAATTGATAGCAAATACTCAGGCATGCAACCCCTTGAATCTGTGAAAAAGTCAATTCAAAAATAATTTGTGCAGACCACAAGACTCAAATGACACCGCACAGTTCATTGGTTCGCCGCGCCCCGGTTTATTCTCAATTCTAACAGTCTGGGGTGATGACATTGTTGCACATTAGTACTAAACTAACCAGACATGTTTTTCATCATACCTACAGATACGTACGTACGTGCCAGCAGAAATGTAGGATCGGATAAAATGGAGATTCTTGAATATTTCAATACTACTCCATTGTCGAAGGCTAAGAGAAATATGTTGTGGTAGGTGCTGCTGTCTGCTCTTCTGTTTCAGAAAGTTAATGTAAAATGATTTTATATGAAACTAGCGACCAGCCCGTCTTAGCCCGTTTTGCTTCACTATAATGTTTTTATAAATTTAATTACAATGTATTTACCTATTACTATTACATGTACAAACCTTTGGAAGTTTTTGGTTTCATCGCGTTCAAATAGACCGACGCCGCGGGGGACTTTGTATAATACAAAGTCCCCCGCGGCGTCGGTCTTTGTAAGTGTTTTCCGTTTTGTTTTCTGCGCTTTGGTCACCTGCGTCAGTTTTTGAAAACAGTAAAAAAGACAATTTTAAATAGTGAATTATATCAACTAATGGTATTATAATATAAGGAAAAGTTAAAATTATGTAATAAGATAGAGATGGTCGTAACGAAGTCCATTTGAAACGGTAAAAAAGTTTTTATTTACTTTCCATGTTATTTTGCGTTGGAATGATTCAAAGTCACGAACCATGGCGTTGTTACTTTGGTTTTTCTGTTTTGGTAAAAAATGTGATTAAGTAATATAAATAAATTCGAACTCCCAAAGTTATCTGAAACGTACCTACTAGGTATACAACACACTACTGTGTTTTTATGTTAATTTTATGTTTCTACTTTCTCTTAATTTCTGCCACCTAAATTCGCCTTGTCAGAGGTTGCAAACCTTCCTTGAAAAACTATATCATGTTGTGCTCTATTGTTCATGTGTGTCCTAGCAACGCTGTGTCTTTTTAGTCAATATACTTATACTTATGGCTCTAACATGGTTTTCCTTTAATCTCTAATATGGTAGCAGAACGTATTAAAACACGCGTGTGATTACGATATAATATTTTTCTAATTAAAGATGATCTAAACGGGACTCGTATCCCTATTTTCTTTGGCACTTATTTCGGCGTTAAGAGTTTCATCATTCATCTATCATTACAATTAAATTCCCCTATGTACAAGCTTTACTACTTTTCATCCTCTCCCTTATACGTATTTGTTAAGATGTGCCATATATCAAAAATAAACAAGCACCTAGTTACTTAACTATTAGACCCTATTAATGTTACGACTTATTACGAGTATTTCGCTATATTTGCTTATAAATTTGATACGGCGGCGCTGACGTCTTCCATTATCTTTCCATTTCATTATTGCCTTCAAGTACGATATTAAAAACTTTCCAAGTACATACCTAAAACTTGACAAGCGTAACTCAACCCTAATGATAAGACTCCTCTTGTTACGGCCTTACTTTTGGAGTCTTTGAAACGTCAGTAGCGTTGCCACAGACAGGAGCTTCACTGAATAATGTTAATCATTTCAAACACTCCATTCAAATGACGCTTTCATTATGTTCATGAAAGCTTACACTGATTTCGAACCATTTCAAGTTGTATCATCAGCATACTTGTGCCTGTTTTACATTAGCAAGCGTTTCATAATTAACTCCGAATGTCTCTTATTCTGTAGATCCAATTTTGTCGACGAAATGCTCTAGAATCGCCTCTCACTTAATGGTCCGGGTAAATGTATCGCTGTCGACAAATAGCAGCGTGAAATTAAGGATAATACAACTCCGAATGAACCATCTAATTTTTAGGATACAATTTCATTTTTGTAGAAAAATAGGACGCGTCAAAAAAGGAGGTGACTTTTTATTCCACTCGACATCAACTTTACGACATCGAAATATTAAATTAGCATAAAACGATGGAGGTTGCTGGTTCAAGTCCAGCTGCTTAACGAATTTTTCTTTGCATTGTCATTGTATGTTGAATTTCATTCTATGAATGTTTCATAAAAATAAAAACAAAAATAATCAATAAATCGATTATTTTCATTGATTCAGAAAATAGCTCCATCTCTTGCCACTAATGCGTAACTGTAGAAGTTCCGTAGTGGGTGAGCTGCTTGATTAAGCTACTCATAGATGGCGCTGAGGAGAGATCTTCCAAATAAAATATGACACAAAGGCATTGAAAAATTCGTTAGGTACACCAACGTTAAGTATAGCTTAATTGGTGGAGCGTGGTACGGATTACCGAGGTTGCTGGTTCAAGTCCAGCTGCTTAACGAATTTTTCTTTGCATTGTCATTGTATGTTAAAACGATGGTATTAATTTCAGTGCTGCTTTTACTGTAAAACTTGCGGCTTTATGGATATAATAAACGTTGGTGCGTGTGTATGTTATTTCTCGGACATGAGTTAGTTTGATAACACGGCATTGTTCAGTGCGTTCTAAAGTCGTGTTTTGATCCCCTGACTGTAAATGGTTTTGTATGGCATACATTCTTTGTTATCATATCGATATCTTTACTTTATATTCACAACAAGATCCGACGAAGTTTTATTGAAAAATTGACTACGCATCGTGGTGAGCGGTTGGATTTTGTAAGGTATTATAAGAACTATAAAGAATACTACATGAATATAGCAAAGGCTGATTTGTAATCGTAGATTATTTTTAATACACAATAATATACGATAGGAGCAAGTAATCGTAGTAAAAATATGTAATTTTTAGTTATTTGTTATTTTTATCCTCGGAACGTTTTATCAAAGATTTTTCACCATCAAACGTTTTGTCTGCTTGATATTTTAATGAACACTGCAAACACGTGAACTCTCTAAAAAAAATCCTGTAAATAATAAAAGACGGTCTTAGAAAAACGCCGGTGGAATCATAACGATTTTCCTGTAGAAAACCCATTATCTATGACGACAGGAAAGTCTCTTAACATAGCTCGCAAGAAACCGAATTTGTGGTATTTAATTAAATTGTTGAAATGCTACTATTTACTTAAAATTAAATGAAAATTTCATATGTTTTTATGTTATAGTTTGTCTAATAGAGCCACCCCTAGAGCTCAATATTAAATTAGAGTGTAGTTCACTTTATGTCAATTAATGTGTTAAAGTGAAATAGGTCATACTTCAGTAATTGGTCCCGCTAATTAACTAAATGGAATACCGCGAAATGTGAC
The DNA here is from genome assembly GCA_963691665.1 of Clepsis dumicolana. Taxonomy (NCBI): domain Eukaryota; kingdom Metazoa; phylum Arthropoda; class Insecta; order Lepidoptera; family Tortricidae; genus Clepsis; species Clepsis dumicolana. The sequence goes on from OY829517.1 coordinate 4,610,166, forward strand.
CTGCTGCCTAGAGTTAAACATCAACAGACTGGCTAAAGGTAGATAATAAACTGAACACTTGAGTACTTGCTCACGTTTTCAATTCTTAAAAGCAAGGTTGAACTGTTTTTATAGTGACCGCAACTCTAGACCGGCTTAGGTCAATCGCTGAGTCACGTAAATTTTTTTAACTAAATACCTGGTAAAACCAACTTACTGTAGCCCTGTACCAACGTCAATGACGTCACAAATAACCAGCAACGCGAATTAGGGAGGAATGTAGGACAACTCGCGTGACCCTACCGCAGGAAATATTTAAAAATACATCCAACAGCAGGCGTTCATCGAAAGTTCTTTTAAAATTCCGGCTCAGATGTCGATAATTGCGCTGCGACATTTCTTCCAATGTCACGTAACGTATGAAACACGAAAGCCTTTGCTGTTACGGTACTGTAGTTTACTTTTCATTAACACTGTAAAATATATATTCTCTCGATGATCACACACTATTTCAAAGGATAAGTTCGCCATTGTACATTGATTTTGTTCCGTTACCTGTTACTTCATGTTATTGTGATATATATGTACAATACAAGATCTCAGTGTTCTTACGTTTTTCCCTTCTTCTATCCAGTCTAACATTATCGCCACAAAAAATGTCAAGCACACTTGCCACACGATACCTTAATGTTCGTAATAGAAAACATGTTATCGCGAAGTGTACGTGCGGTTGTAAACCGCGTAGACCACAGCCTTCGACATTTCGCACGTGATTGAATCGCTTTATTTAGCTCTTGATACATTAAAGTTCCTATAGAACGACTTTTTGTCGATTTAGTCGTGTCCGCGTATACAACAGTAGGGAATGGTGTGTTTGCTGGTTACTGTGCGTGAATTGAAGAACAGAAAGTCTGGTAGTCCGCGAAGTACCTGGTTTTTATTTTAAAATAGTTAAAACATCCGGGAATGAGTAGGTTTAGTTATTACAGTTTCATAGATCGTATTTAATATCATTGGCTCGAAACTATGCAATATCTTTGTGCCTTGATAAATTACCTACTAAATACTCTGCTTTGCCTAAAGGTTGACTGATAGATGTTCTCTGCAAGCTAACCCATCTTTTATAAATATTTGTTTGAATTCCTGCATGAAAGATTAAATGAGAAAGTGTCTTTATTATTGCTACACGCGTATTAAGATAATATTAAATGAAAATATTTGGAAGCGGTCATGGAGTAGCGTTGGTTCTTGCCATTAGTAACCACGCCGGAAATGATTAACTTTTATATTACCGTCACAGAATTTCGCTACACGTACGTATTACACAATGCAACAGGCATTGCGTTTGTAACAATGGCTCCAGCCATATCGCGCGAAACGTCACGGCTATCGGCGTTTGCGCAGCTGTCAGTGAACTTGCGTCGAACAATAAGCACGTGTAGGTCAATAACGTCCTCTTCCGTTCCAACTGTCCAAATTTAAAACCTATTCTGGTATGTAATTTTTGGTTTTAACGATTGTTTTTTGTTTGTTCCAGGAACTGTTACGAAAACGAGAAATCGCCGATCCCTCGAAGCACCGAATTCCAAGACTGAGAACTCACTGCCGTCTTCCAAAATATCTCCTAAAGCTAATTTTAATTTATCTTTCGGAATCAAAACTACTCCTCCAAAATCTTCTCCTCCTACTTCGGCTCAAAAATCCACTGAAAGGAGACGAATTTCTGAAACAAAACCTAGTTGTATACCTCTTTCCAAAAAGTCGGTTGAGAAACAAACAAGGACTTCCATATCACTCGTAAAACAGGAACCCAAAAAAGAGAAGGCGTCGAAACCTGTAAACAAGTCGAAAGTGGAACCACCTAGACGCAAGTCTTCAAGCAAAAGCCCGGAGAAAGCGAAAAGTGATACCGAAAGTAATCGTAACGATAGAAGACAACGAGCTCAAAAAGAATATGAAAGTCTTAGCGGAAAATATCATAATTCAAAGAAAAGACTGACTAGTTTAGAGAATAAATCTTCAGGAGACACGAATGTTAAAAACGCATCGCCTAATAAAAATATATTAAATGACAATTTACATGTTTCTAAGCGAGATACGAGCGTTAGTAGCCTAGAAAGTTGCAAAGATACCCAGAAAATGTCTACTCTACATGAAACTGTGAGACCGCATACGAATAACTCTAGACTTTCGCAGGAGATGGATAGCTTAGCTGCGTTGACAAAACAAACTTTAGATAGGGTTAACAAATTATCGAATAACTTAAATAGTAATAAAATTAACTTAGACTCGTCTGAGCCGCCTTTTGACACTACATTATTTACATCGACTAAAGAACAAAGAAGCAATGGTCATGCTTTCACATTTGGTAACAAAACTGAGAAACCAACGCAAAACAGGGGAGTAACTGAAAGATTGAGGGACATAGACACAGCAGCACAGAGGCTGATCGACTTTGAAAAACAAAGTGCAATGTTTTCTGATCTCAATAACGATACTTCTAGTCAATTCCGCCGTCTTGATGCAACGTCGACATCGTGTAGTCACACACCCGTGTCCATTTTGAAACGGAAATCAGTTAATGAAGATAGTGCAATTCATAATGCTTCAAATCATTCTATTGCCTCTCCACCTGTCACATTTTCGCCAAGCGTTATCGAGCCGCGCCACTGCCGTTCCGACAACCGACTGCGTCAGGGGATCCTTAAGAAACGTCGCAGCTTAGACGAATCACAAGTTGCGAGGAGGAGATCCTGCAGTCCCGAAGTATCATTCGCCGAAGATGGTTCGCCGGATGAAAACAAGCCGATTTTAAAGAATCGCAGGTCATCTCTCGAAGATGTTGTGAGAAATAGGTCACCAGATGGTCAAATACAAGGAATACTAAAGAGAAAAATGAGCAGAGAAGAAGAACATGTTAATGATGATCTTTCTCATAGTTCTCCAGAACCCCATGGTATATTAAAACGTAAATCGAATTCCAGCTCTAGTAGCAGCACCACCTCGTCTCACGTTTCTATTGCTCAAGCAGTTTTATTGGCGGCCGCTGGCGGCGCCGAGATAGTTGATGATGATAAGGAAACGGTTAGACCAATATTAAAGAAAAAGAGCTTTTCCGAAGAACGACCAAGTCTCGATGTATCTATTTCCGAAACTCCTAGGCCTATTCTAAAGAAAAAATCGGTGGAGCACGAGGAACACGAATTCGAACGACCAAAAAAACCGATCTTGAAATCATCTAGAAAATTGTCAGGCGATGATGGTCACACCTCTAGCTTCGATCTGAGCGAAGATGACCGGAGCTCTCGGCGATCCTCGCTCCTGAGGTCGCGCACTTCAGACCATTCCGGATCGGAATGTGAAGCTACGGTGAGGCCTATTTTAAAGCAGAGAGGTTCGAGTCTCACGAGGGAACGTAGCCAATCCCCGCGCCCACGACTCTCATTCTGTGCGGACAACGAAGCGGACATCAGTGTGACGAATTTCAGTTGCGACGCGCCCGACGTGTTGGCGGCTGGACCGCGACGCGTGTTGAATCTCTCGCTCGAGCCGGAAGACAGCGCTAGAAACCCATACCCCAGTGCAGTGCTTAGACGACGAAATCATCGACCTAAATCGAACCCGAGATCAAAAAGCCTCGCGGGAGACGTGAACGACGAACTGTTATCAATATTAAACAATCGCCGTTTAAAAGTCGATGAAAATTGTGAAAACTCACGTTTCGATTTGTGGGATCGCGAAAACTCGGAAGATAACGAGGGCAGTAACCCGAAACAGTTTCCGTCTATTGCTGCACGAATAAAAAGTATGGAGCAAGCTCTCACTGAAACATCTCCCAGGGATCAGCCTTCGACATCTAAAACGAAAAGTCGCGATCGAGACCGCCACAAGACGCAACCCATCACTGTCGAAGAAATGCGATCCATCACTTCCAGGTAACATTTTTTTCTCATTAACTCAACGCATAAAAGTATCCACATTAGCATTTCTATAACACCTCGTGCACGTTGTATCTCGTACATATTTCACAGTTATCCCTTTCGTACGTTGTTCAGGAAAATATCATTATGATGTCACTAGTTCACGGGTTGTTTACTGCGGGCAATTTTTCTTTCCCACTCGAGCGGGCGTCCTTAATTTACGAGTTTTCTTGTGTAAAGGTGATTGCGCTCTGAAATGGCCGCTTAGGCGTTGGTTGCCGAATCTTGGCTGGTTGCCATTATTTTGATGGGCATACGCGTGGCGTGGGCTGCTATCGAATGTTTTGTTCTGTTCATTTTCAGGCATGTTTACTTCATTACCTCAATGAAAATAATTACACTTTGTTTTCTTCCCAGTTTCGGCTTTTCTTGTTTGTCCAGAAAATGGGTGCGAACAACATTGATTTTGTTTAGTTTATTCATCTTTGTTTGCTTTACTGTTTGGCATATGCCTTGTCTCATTTAAAAGAGAAAAACTTCAGGAAAACATCCGCTACGAGTTAATCATGATTTCTTATTGTAGTTTCAAAATAATATACCTAACTGCTAAGATTATACAAAAGTTCGTCAAAAAAACTTTTTCATTTAAATAAACAAAAAACTGAATTTTAAGAGGTTTATTTATCTAGGCACCTTAATAAAATTTGATCTTAATAATTATTAATTATCCCAGCTACGAACTCGTAGTTTCATTTGCACGAGAATTCCAGTTAATCTTTTGTGAAAATTTCGCTAGGCACTTCATAATTAGTAATCAATGAATGCAGACTCGTAATTTGTGTTAATTTCTTCTTAGAACGTCTGACATCATTCCCGCGGTCCGCATTGGAATTGTGTTCGCCGTGCAGACTGTAGATCGTCAGCTTTAATTTTGGACGGTTCTGTGATTTCAAATTCCCTAATAAAATATACATTTCGTCTGTTTTTACCGCAAACCACCATGAGTAGCTACATCTTTAGTATCTGGCGTGACCTTGCCGAATCGTAAGTGACATGTACCTATTAATTTTACACAATCCATCCAGACTCCATTTCACTCATCACTCCACCTCGTTAACCGCAGTAAATTAACTTACACCTTGCCGAGAAAGCTGACGCCTCGTAATTTCTCCATGAATATTTACCGGCGATATTTTATCATTAACAATGTTATCGTAAGTGCCATTAATTTGGGGTAAGTACTGGAATATCATCTTTCCTTTAATGTGATCTTTTCATCTCGTCACGGGATGGGAGTAGTCTGTGTAATGACTTGCTGGACACACAAAAGAGACAACGTCCTTCCGTATTAAAGATCGTTTTCAAGGAAAGTATTCGCTAGTCATCGGATGTTGGCTTTCCTTTTAACACGCTTTTCGCTTGTATTGTTAGGAGCAAAACTAAGGAGATGAACGTGCTTTGTGTTTATTTTTTTATTCGTTTTCCTATTTAGCTACATGATAAGACGTACGTAAATATTTAAATTTAAATAAATTTATAGATTTGTTTATTGTAGGTACCTAATACATACCTAATACCTAATGCGCCGTAGTGAAACAAGTAAAATTTCGCAATAATTTTCTGAGAATTTAGGTAAGTATTTTGAATTTCCGATAGACAAGTTGCAGAACGAGATACGAATAAGTACTTAAATTCATGACATCATCTGAAATAGTCCCGTGATCTTTAAAATCACAATAGTTTTTTCGATATGTTAAATTTATTAGGGAATTGTTTGTTTAGATTATGTAGTCTAAGAAAGTCCAAAAAATATCGTCTACCTTACGTATTGAGACTATTAGATATTTTTTTGGGAAATGGTGCTTCAAAATAGTTTAATCTTAAATAATTCACTGTGCGCGACTATTTCACACAGAGAACGCTCAATGACAAATTAAATTTCGTTGAATTGTGTCCTGGAAAAATGTATACTTACTTACCTTCTTATAACTTGAAACAAGGAAGTCTGATTTTGCAAGTCTTATTTTAGTTTTGAAAGCGAAATCCACGTTTCACGTTGACCTTGCAAGTAAAGTCGACTTTAAATAACACGAAAAATATGACTAATTACAAGTCGTGTACCGGCTCTTCCTTGTCTGTTATTCAATCATTGTGTTCATGCAACGTTATATAATGAATCTGGCAGTGATCCGATATACCTACGATTCTCTTTTGATTAAAGGACCAATTTTTTGTACCAGAGTTCATAAGAATATTCAAGTTAACCTCTTTCCCTGTTATTCAGAAACCTGTTTTAACTTAAATGCCGTTAAAGTTCGTTTGTCCTTTTTTGTCACATTGTCATTTCCGTTAGTAACAAGAAACCAAAACCTATTTTAGTTAATGAAGGCTTGAGTGGCGTTTATGAATAAGGCCCTAAATTTCCTTCGAATCACGCGAAAGCGAATGCCGGGTTTTAATTTGTTCTGGTGCTCTTCAAAATGATAATACATTTGTCTCGTCTAGCTTTGCTGAAATATTGCGGATGTCACTTTCAGCCTTGTCATTTATTGTGACCGCTGATTATAGTTCTCGGAAACAACGCACCGCAACCGACGCGTACGATGCACTCTTATCGTTTAATTTATTGGTGTCCTAAATTAAGCCGATTGCATTAATCTCTTGCATGATTAACATCGGCCCCGCCATCAGTTACTGGTACAGCCGACATCTGAACGGCATTTTGATGGCGGAAATAAGCGCTCCAGCCGTTACTGGGTCAAACACTATTTCTGGATCTGTTGTGCTCCACAGAGCACATCAAAAGTTTTATGACCGAACGATGTGAACTTTCGATGCCCTTAATGACTATGATTCCGATGCAGCTGACGCCTTTCGTATTCGGATCGTGCTTTGAATACTTTTCAGAAGCAGCTATAAAAGTCGAATCAAAAGATTTACGCTTCAGGAAACTGTTTTGGATAATAAACACTCGGGCCGAGTTTCTTTATTAGTAGAAAAGAGTTATTTGTTGCTTTGATTAGATGAACAGTCCAATACGTTCGGAGAGTCTATGAGTCATTTGATGACTGAAATTCGATCGATAACTCCGGAACCCCCATCAGACGTTTATGTTTAGACAATGTCAAACTTCCTTTAATCGATGGATAGGCAATGCCAATTCAGATCACTTGGACTATAATTCATCGATATTTACGAAGATGGACTGAAGCAGCTACCGTCTCTGTCTTGTGTACGGCTGTGTTCTACATTAACGCATTTCTTTTCTCATTCTGCAGTTTGGAGCCGGGCCAAGCGAGTTTCCAAGCGTTCGGCCCCGCGGGCTGTAGTTTTCCGAGTCAGCCCGTCGAGTCCGGTGCTCCTCCGCGCGCCAGAGGCCTCATCGCGGGAGAACCCGAGCGATTCGCACTCGCGGACTTTTCGAAGACCTTAGACTCGCCGCCCTTCGACACCAACTGCTTCAGTGTCCACACGCCGACCACGTTCAACGGCTTCTCGGAACCCCCAGCCGCCAAGGGCGACAGCTTTGGCGAGGCCACTTTCCTCGACTTCGAAAACATTGCCGCGAACCTTGAAAGAAAGCAGTCGACCTTGGACGAAATCGAGCAAGAAGTGAACAAAGTCCAGATAGCTTTGGACGAGGACAGTCGCGCTCTTGAAGAAGACGAGCGGCAGCAAGCTGAGGCCGACAACTGGAGCCTGAACGTGTCCTGTGACAGCGGAGTGTACAACCGCGCGTCATCCAGAGATTCGGGCCCGCATTCCGGTTGGTATTTCATCACGTTATGATAATTCACAAGGCTCGCTCATACCGTATGAGGTCATAAAGGTTTATTTTTACATCCGCCCCACCGAAATTTAGCGTAATCGACGTTTGACTTATTTAGTGAGCGGAGCAATCAAAACTATAGCAACAGTGTCATAAAGTATACACGCGCAGGGAATCGGGCCAGAGCCGGGTTGCATTAACTTGCGTTTGTTTATGTTTGTGCTTGGTAATTTTAGATTTGAGGATAGTCCGTTATGAATATAGGGACGGTTTTGAAAATAAACACTTTGTAACCTTGCACGTGTCTCCGGCCCTAGTATTTGGGTCAATGTAATGCACGTTTCATTTGACAACATTCCGCTTAACGTGTTTCAGGTGTATTGTCGTTTAATTCTTTAGAATATCTCATTCCTTTGTTCGGTGCAGATAAAAAGTTTTAGATGCCTATCTGTTTCTTGTTAACCCGTTTAACACGCTAACCCGTAGCTATTTTCGCTCGACACTATTAGTTTTTTTTTTTCTGAATTCTAGGCGAAGAACTAGGTTTGACTGAGAGCCAAGATATAAAGGAGAACCACGCGACGAATAGTAGCAGCAACGAGTGGTCGCCATCGTCCATAGAGCAGGGTCTGATCACCATGGACAGGCAGAGGAAGTCGACCGAGACCGAAGGGTTCGGGAGTCCGGAAGACCAGGGCAGCGATGAGGACTCGAAGGCGCAGCAAAGCGGTTTCAACCTCGGCTTGGTGAAGAGCAATAGTGTTGTTGCGCGTGCGAGCATGTGGCAGCAGTTACAGCAGCAAGCAAAAGGTGAATTTAATAACGCTTCTCAGTCTACGAGTATAGTAATTTCTAACTTGTTCTGTTCCAGAGATCCATAGTTGGAGATTGGAGATAGCTGAACTTTATGCGTAGTATTTTAAATTTCCTAACGAGATTACAATCTCGTATTATCAGTAAAAATATAATATATGAGCCAAAAAGGGCGCGAATATTTACTTCCCGCTTATCCTGCCACGGCCTTTGCCATCTAATGCAAGTGATTTGCGAGTTATGTATTTATATTTACTCTGAACCAGACACTAAAAAAACAGGTATTTTAGTTTTAACAGGTCTATAAGTTTGCATAAAGGGGTAAAAAATCATGATAGTAGGTAGCTCAGAATATGCCATGCCAATAATTAAATATCATATTTTTAAATTCCAGGCACACCGAAGCCGCTGATTCGTCACAGCCGATCGAAGAACACAGACGGCTCACTATCAGAACGGTTCAAGACGCAGCCCATTTGTTTCACACCCACTAAGTCACCTGATGAGCCCCCTGCCAAGGAGCAGTCTTCGCTCACTGACTCCAAGAGTATGGCTAATGTTTTGGACAGGGACGAAGATGGTAAGCATATGAGTTCTATAATAAAGTAAAGCTTAATTTTTCTGTTCAGATTCTTAGTTCACCGTATTATTTGAATGACGGTCACACGAGTACTCATGTCTTGCGATGTATGATTTAGTAAATTTTACAATGTGAAGAGTACTTAAATTCGAAAAAGTTGCATGTAAATTGCATTGGTAAAAAAACAGATCAAAATACCAACGCTTCCTGTCTTTTGATTGTCGGCTGTTTCTTTTTTGCATGTCCTCGACTACTACTATGTGTATGTATGTCCCGGGCTCTGTCGTAAACACAAATGCACATTGTAATGTACATACGCACACACTCACGGTGGCAGCTAAGTTAGACGAGGACGACCCAGCGAAGATGTCTCTGATGGAGAAAATGAAGATGTTTAACTCGAAGCTGACGCATAAGCCGCCGGTGGCTGGCTTGCCGCGGCCTAAGGAAGAAAGAGTCCCTCGCACGTCTCGACTCAAGACCATGCCCGTACTAGCGAGCCAAGTGCAAGAAGCTATGGAGCAGAACGAAAGACTAACGAAGTCTTTTACTAACGAGGTCCCGCGCAATCCGGACTTCGCGCTAAAAATGGAACTGTTTCGATCAGCCAGCGCCAAGAACACGTCGCTGGAGTATCTCATGAGGCAGAACTCTAAGTTTAGGAGCTTAGGTCTGATTTTTTTTTTCATTTGAGTTTGGTTCGTTGTTTTGCTTGCCGTTGCCGCTTCCTGGGTTGTAACTTGTGATACTAATCCGTAGGTCCTTAACTCTAGGTAGAAGGTAAGTCGGTGGTTTTTTTGCATGTTATTAATCATGCATGTTTGTATGTATTTCTCATTCCACTTCGTCGCTGAATGTATATAGTCACTGCACAATGGTATTTAAACATTGTCACCGTCACCACTATATTCAACGACCGAACGGAATTTGAAATATATCTAAAACATCACGAATATGTTTCTTCTCGTAGTAGCTTTTACGGTCGTATTTGGTAGTCGCTAGTTGTTTACAGGTACGCAGTGGATTTGAGGAGTTGTATTAAATACCTACTAATATTATTATTGCGCTCAGTAAGGGATTTATAACATTGCAGTGCTTTCACAATCTAATCAGCATGCAGGAGCGTGTTAAATTTCAAATAATCGCATAAAACTGGACACACTGTATTAAATCATACACTTTAACAGCCGCTATGTACTTGAGAAATATTTATTTTCAGCTCAGTATTGTTAGTCATACGCTCACGAAACCCCGTTAGTCATGATTTTTCCTTTAATAAATTTTAAGCTTTATGAAATTATCAATATGTAAATACTGACGCGAAGTAAACAACTTTATTGCACATTTAACATTTTCAGAGTTGTTTTTGTTGTGCATAAAAGTTGATGAGTTTTTTCAGTGTTTCATTAGGATGATGTTTAAATGATTTTTGGGGTTTGCAGACCTCGATGACGACTCGCCGACGGAGCGAGCTCAAAGGATGATCACTCCTGAAGTGAGAGGCATTCTCAAATCTGGGACTACTGTGGTGCCGAAACCGAAGACCCTGGCTAAAGGGGAAAGCTCTGAGGTACGTTCATTTACGAGCATTAACATTTAACATTAAGACGAAATTCACATAACAGTTGTTGAGCGGGGGTTGGGTTTTGCATGCTTTGGCATCTGAACGGCCATAGCATTGTTTGACTTAGGGCCATATTAAGTCCATTGGCACTCACGCTAGGCACCTTTCATTCAAAGTCACGTGTTTCTATGGAGCTTGGACAGCGTGCGCAGCTATACTTTTCGCCCTTACTGTACTATTACTAACTGACGTACAAACAAACAATTACTTATTAATGTTTTCCAATTCCAGGGTCTGAAGGACGAAGGCATCGACAGCTCCTCCGATGACGAATCCGCTTCAGCGTCAAGCGTGTCCTCATCAGAGAAGAGCTGTTCCTCGTCAGAGAGCTCCGACGAAATCCCCGGACCCAAAGCTCGCCGGTTCCAGAGGAAAAACAACAAACTCAAGTCCTCGAGAACAGATTCAGATCTCACCAAAGTCCTCCAAGACCCTTACCCTAGAAAAATACAACTCCCAGGGGCCAATGAGCTTAAAGAACGCTTGAGCCAAATCAATAATATCCAAGCGATCGACAAGCCCTTACTAGGAAAGCTAGGAAAGAAGCCATCTGAAGAAGTGAAAAGCGAAGACGATGGCTTCAAAAGAATGTTTGTGAAGAAAATCGAAGAGCCAATACAACTGGGCAAGTTGAGACGGCCTGTGGATAAACTGAGTCCGCAGAAGATGGACGCGAAGCCGCCCCAAGTCTTGAAGATATCTGCCTTGAACCAGGAGGCGAAGAATAAGTTCTTTGGCCTAGAACCGAAGAAGGAGAAGAGTATTGACGAGTTGACCGCCGCGGTCAGAAAATACATTCCACCGGTAAGTATAAACGTTAAAGTTTTATTATGTTTACCATCTGGAATTGACATAAATTGAGCAAGACCAAAATAGTAGTTTATGCAACCATTGCTTAAAAGACGAGGCCTTATTTCGTAGAATTGCACACCTACATTACTTTTTCCTAATGCTGGTCACGTATGAGTCGCATCGCATACCTACCCACTATATAAAGCACGCTAGTAGAAAAAATTTAGCTTTCTTTATATTACATGCTATTTTTGCAAAAAGTTAATCACTGTCTACATTTGCACCTATTTGGCAATCGTGGCCTTAAATTATGGTCGCTTTTTTGAACGCGTAACGACACTTGTCGGTGCCAAGTAACTGACAAACGATACGCCGAACTGATATACATGTATATGTGGTCAAGGTGTCCACCGTGTAAATTTGCCACCAGTGATGTCAGAATTTGTTTTGGGGATTATAAAACCTCTTAGTAAAAACACTGAATCCTTTCTTTGAAAGCGCTACATACTAAAAACCGTATATAATCAGTAGTTTTTAAATGATAACTTTTGATAGCCAAAATAGCCACAGAAATGTTTTTTTGTCTTTCTCTTTACTTTTTTGTCTTTCTCAACTCATAATGATATTTGTAGTAGTCCCCGTAAAGCGGGACTGAACCTGTCCCGTGCGAGACATTGATTTTGGGTTGAAAATCAGGATGTCCTGCCAAAATCGGGACATCTGGTAACGCTGGTTTCCACTGGTTTCCACTGACGCGGAGTTAGACGGACCGTGAATTGACACTGACACAAGCAATATCAGAAAACCCCGACTGACACTGCTATTATTCAGGATTGGGGTATTTAATGACACTCCGTGACAGATGTGGCGTTTCGCTTCTGATTCGTAAGGCCAAACACGATACGATTTAACGTTACTATCGTTTCAGACTATTCGCAGTAGGTAACGAATTGATAGCCTACGTATGTCAATATAGCTCCATACATTTCCACCAGCCTGAAACATGTACCTTTCAAAGGTTTTCCCTACCTATAAAAACTTGTAGGTACCTTGCCTCTAATCTTTTATCATATTCTACAGGTTAGCAAGTCCATGTCGGTTCACACCCTCGAGCTGACGGGCTCAGGGAGTGACGGCGAGAGCAGTGGAGGTCGCGAGGTGCGCCAGATCAACACCAGAGTTCGCCACAGGTCAGTCACCTCTGAGACATGGTATTGTATGCAAAGGCTCTGGGTCAAAGGCAAGGAGGATAGTATACGGAGTGTCAAAGCCCATACTTCGAATCGTTCCCCGCAGTCATGTTAAAATTCAGGCAATTTCTAGATGGCGCCAAGGTCGTAGCCAGCGGGTCAAATAATAACAAAATAGCGGTACGAATGTGTCACTCAAGCAAGGTAGATGGCGCTGAATGTAAATAAGAACGATTCAAAGTATGGGCTTTGTCAATCCGTTTACTTTCCATGATCCTTGGTCAAAGGTTAAAGACACGTATTGCCCGGGCAATAGGTGATCACCACACACACAGCCATCTGCAACACCAGAGTCCTCACATTCTCCGTGTACACTTGGCATGATTATTATTGTCCTAACAGGTAAAAACTTCAAGAGAGGATATGTGGTATATTGCTAACAGTGTTAATGTTTCAATGGCTACAGTCTTAAATGCTATACGTAAACATAGGTACCTATTATCGAACAAATTGATTCCTGGCCCACAATAGAACGTTCTCACTGTAAACGTCATAACTATTTTCCTTAGCAAACAATGCGATGTCTCTATGACGTTTACTGTGAAAAGGTTCCGATATCGGGGGATTACGACTTTTAAGTTAGTTAAATTATATCCAGAGACCTTATTGTCTAACGCGCGTACACTGTAATTACATTCGCCATATTTCTCCCATCTTACTATTTGATGAATTCGAGATAATTTTACGCCAATTGACCTACAAAAGCTTATTGTTACGATATTATGGGATGCCGACGTTTCGTGTTACATTCCAGTTTGGAAGAACAGGAAATATTTCTGCGTTTATCGCATTCCTTGCTGTTGTTGTAAATTTCAGCGACGTGTATTTTTGAGATAACAGCAGTATATCCGGTGGAAAGAATTTCAATTAGGTAATACAATTGTGTTGTAGCATTTCTTTGATTGTATTAATAACATTTTTAAATAGAAACGAGCATAGTTACTTAGCCACCAGGAAATAAAACTGGTAAGAATGACGTAACGAAACTTTATCTAAAGGATTTGATCATTTCTGTAAAAAGAAAACAGATTTCCAGTCTCTTTTGTGTCTACTAAAAATGTGTGGTAAAATAAAAATTTAAAAGCTTTTGTGGAAGCTTCTGTTGCTAATGAAAATTTACATTCAGTTATTTTGGTTTTTTGAACAATGCTTGTGCTATTACTGTCTATCAGATAAATAAAACGGCCAAGTAAAGGGTAACTAAGCAAATCTCAACTTTTAACATAAAACTACCGTGAGACTCAATCATAGTGAAATAAACGGATCACTCACGTATGTCAGTCGAGTATAGCTTGACATGTTTCGGACTAATCCGTAGTCGTTCCTCTGGGAGCACACGCCACGCCGGTGGCGAGACGTAAACTGCGCGCCGCGGCTCTGCTCGCGCTACTGCTCGGCGCAGCTGACGGCGGCTCACAACTACCCTCGTTTTCATCGTCATTTTTATTATTGTCAAAAGTGGGGTAGCACACTACACTAATCACATCACTTTGTAAAGGCTCGTTCACACTAGCTGTTGATGCAGTATTCAACACAGTTTTCCAACTTGGGGGCACTGACCATCCACCACCACGGTTGAAATTCGGATGTCGACTAATTTCAATGGCTTCACGTACTAATCTCAACTTGCATCTTCTTGGACTTAAATATAAAGAATGCACATGTAACCGTCTCATTGTTACATTTGGTGCACTGTACGCACATCTGCCACAAGGCCGCCAGCCAATATGTGCACATATTGTTTCGCTTTTACTAAAACAGTTCACTTTTCCTCGTCATAAACGCAATAGGTCTCAAATTGCCGAATAATCACTGTAATTATAATTAGCGATAAAAATCTTCGTGTTGTACAATCGCGCTATATTTTTAACTACGCTTGGTCAATAAGTATACGAATGGATGTTTCATGTTTGTTGTGTTAGCAAAAATATTGGCTTCGAAACCATTCGCAGTTTGATGTTTATTTTGGTTTTCAAATGTTTATCTGCTCGTGCCAATGTCATAACTGCGTACATTTTATGAGTATAAGTTTATAATGTTCATTAAAAACAGTCGCTACACCCGAACTCGGCGTTACATCCAAAGTCGCTATAACCACATGAATTTTGTACTAAAGTATGCTTTAAATTCAAGGGACTTAGATTAAACGTTGTTATAGCCAAATGGTCGCTACAACTAAGGTCGTAATAAATGAAATCCACTGTACAGAAAAATGGGTATGATTTCAAATAGTCATTAAATAAAACACTGGCGAGTTAGTCAATATTATAATCCATTTTTTGCGCTGCAAACAATCAGGTTTTTCTACCTAAAGAACTTTATTCGATGAAACTGGTTACTGTATTAGCTTAACCTCTTTGCTGCCGATTTAAAAATCAATCAAGTTACATTATTCTACCACTTTTTTTGTAGACCTTAGCCGCGTACTCATTGGAAGTAATGTTAATTTTTTCACCGCATATGGTATCGAGGCAATTTATCTAGACATAGTTATTCTAGTTTTTTAGACCAATTAGAATGAAATCGTGTCATGAGTTTTGTCAGCTTTCGACATGTTTCCTGTTTTTCAAGTTATTGCTGCTAACATTACCTATGGACATGATTCGCAAGGATAAGTAGGTAGCCGACATCCTAAAAAGGTGCTCACCATCAGATATATCAAAATTGATATAATTTTACTAGCCGACCCGGCGAACTTCGTGTCGCCATCGGCCGTTTCATAGAAAACGTTTTTTTTTTCCTTACTTTTTCTCCCTTATTTGTCACCGCACAAATACACCATTTATAAGTAAAGAACGTTCTTTACTTATAAATGGTGTAACGTAACTAACACGACTTTGTTTTATACACATAGGATGTGGCTACAAATTAAAGACTTATTTTTATAGCTTAGTTATAAACTCTTCTGAACATGTTGCATTTTAAGCACCTTGATCAGTTTTATCTGATAGAGACTGCACAGTTTGCGCTCTTGCACGAATGACGAAGCTTAGTAACCAAGTCAGCCCTTAAAGCCGAGTTTAGACCTGCAAGTTGCAGTGCATTACGGCGTTCGATCGCCCACTCCAGACTCGTTCGCTTTACGGCCTCGCATTGTATTGCAATTTGCATGATTTTTCTTGCAGGTATAAACTCGGCTTAAGTCCCAAAACTACTACACTAGCCGTAACAGAAAGTCTTATTTCCATAGATACCCATCTAATTTCTGAACAAAATTTGCCTGTGGTTATATAGACCGACCAAAAAGTCGAGAAAACTAAGATAAAAGAACTAAAATTTCTGATTACTGTAGTTGCCGGTTGCCATATTTACGAACGTCAAATTTCAATTAAATTCTTAAATTTTTGCTCAGACTCTACGTACTTCCTGGCCTGGAGGAACCCTTAACCCTTTATGTGAAAATTGTATAGGTATCACGATGAACATAGACAAGTACTTACACAAACGTCGTCTATGAATTTTACTGCTGTTCAAAATTATGTGTGTCATAGGTAAACCAACGTCAAATATCATTAGCATATTTTTGTATGTTCATTTTATTTCGCATTTTAGTAAGTACATATAATTTTTTTGTTTTGAACTATCATCAATATCTATATCAGTCTTTTTGCATTTTTATTTTCATTTTTAGTAGACATACAAGAATTCAGGATTTCTCTTTTTAGTTCTGCCAAATAAAGGGTTAACCTGTGAATATGCCCTTTAATAAGATTAATTTGATCCGACGCATGCCCTAAGAAATAGCGTCAAGCATTAGCAAGACTATCAAACTTGCTAAGCTGAGCTAGCTTCGTGAACTCCCATAGCAACTTTGTATCGGTTATCAACATCGTATTACCAAACCGGTTCGTCCCAGTTTCCCTCGTGATGAGCTTGGATTGGATAGCATCTTTTACCTCGTTAGGAACAAGCGTACCTGCTTGTAATCTGATGGCATTTACTTAATATTAGGTTTTGATCTTCCCGTGTCGCAAATTACTGTGTTTTCCTGTGTGTCGATGTATGATCGTATGGTATTAGTGGTAGAACATCTCTAGGATTGAAGTTATAATGTCAGTGTTTCATAATTTGTAGCTGATGTTTAAGTTTCTTCGATTAAGGCTGCCTGCTTATTACAAGTTCTTATTTATTAGATGCATGTCGGTAATGTGAATCTGTATTGTTTTAAACCCGGCTAAACATTAACATGAAAATAGATAATTTTCACAAGGTTTAGTCGTCTGAAATTATATTTTATTGACCAACCCGTTTGAATACAGTGACTTTGTTAATCCAACCTTATTACACCAAACGTTATACTACATATTTTTCCGTGACTAGAAAGTGTCACTATATTGTAAAATTTTAAAGTCCTACAGTGATATTATGGTGTCCACCATGCACCTATTTTTCTTGCGGTTTGAGGATCAGCGGTTTCGTTGTGGGGTTAATTATTTTTTGGGTCAGTTGAGTTTGCTGCCCATTCTCTTTTCTAGCTTTCCTTTATGTTAAAGTGTGGGGTGGGTGGCGGGGGGAGGTTGGTAAAATCCGTAACTTATCCATAAAAGGCAATACAGAAATTTCTGCTATTTATAATGTATGTAGGTAACTAGAGAAAATTGAGATGGTTTGCCTTTTTAAACGACGAGTACGTTATCTACATCGTTCAAAATAATGTCTACGGAAATTCCGCTCATACATAGCAACAGTTTCGTTTCAAATGTATATTATTAGGTAGCCCAAACTATCAACATCGCATTTGTGCCACTTGCATACATAACGATCCAGTGATGGTGATAGACGCGATATTCATCCACCAACGATTTTGATTCCATATTAATTTCCACATACGTCCGTTCGCAATACTGACGTGTTATTTACCAATTTACCTACTTGTATTGTATACTACGAGTAGGTATGACGTGAAACAATGGGGGGTCTATACGTTTCGCATACTTATATATCTAGATTGTTACATATATATGTTTCGGTTGCTGAAAAATTATGACTAAGTAGATAACGATGGGTCCTCCAAACCTTACATTAGCCACAGGTGACTCGGTGACTTAGTATCCCTTGATGTTTGACATTATGTCAGTCTAATGACAGCTAATGAGTGAGGGCCGCATTTTGTCAGCGCTGAACAGGTGCGTGGCCTATTTTTAATGTTTTATATATCGATGATTAAAGTTAATTTTTTGCACAAGGATTTAATAGATTCGTCGTCACGCTAGTAAACCATAATCTTATTTTAATTACAACTTTAGTGCGTGTGGTGTCAGAAGTCCTTTGAAATACGGTAATTAACTTAATGTTTTTCCTATATTTGCACCATTGCATGTAAGGGCTAGCTTTCTCGTGCAAATAATCCTTGCTATGTTATACATTTGCTATAAGTGCTTAACTTGCGACTTAGATAAAGTGGCCCATCAGATATTGTCAACCACTCTGACCTACGTAAATTTAAATAGATCCATGCTGTGGCCTTTGGCATTATAGTCAAAGCTACATTGTGTTTGTGGCCAGTTTAAAAAAAGGTTGGGTATGGCTGCTCAAAAGCCACTTTACGTCGCATAACTACAAATTACGATCTTCCTAGTTGATATCGGCTTTACGACCTCGTTAACGCCAAAGTACGTATTTTCCGCCAGGAATTCTAAGTCATTGGGGGTTAAGGAAAGTTATCAATTACTTACCAGTAAATAAGCTTAGAAATCGAATGCGCTGGCGCGGTAAAACTGACACACTTGGCACAATTTTCTTTTGTGAGAAAACCACTATTAATATTACACTTTATCGGTGCCTTTGCTGGTCTGATGTTTCTTCTAAATGGTAATAGAACTTCTAAGTTTTTAGTTAAAAGCGAAAAAGCTCTTCGGTGCGTTGACCGAGATTTGAACCCACGTCTCTTGTCTTACCGCGCTGTGAGTGTTTTACTAATTACGCCACATCGCCCCTTCTTTTAGACATTAAAATAAGCTAATAAAAAAAAAAAAACGAAATAATATATTCTAGTTTAATTTTTCGAAACTTATTTTACTTTTACCAATCTGTTTGAGTGTCGCAGCTTGAATGAATCCTCTAAGAATTGTTGAATCATTTGTTTTGTGTCCAAGCCGATGAGTAAGTTTTACAATATGAGAAAATACTAAAAACAACTTAATGTTTACAAGAATAATCTTTCAACATCCACACCTGCAAGGTCAAACATTGTATTCTTAAACACAGACTTTCTTCTCTATTGTTCGTGATCATAATCCTTTTCAAAGTAAAGTTAAACAAATATCTCCATAATATGCATATTGTTTGTTAGGTAAGTCGCTATAGACGCGCAACAGCATGAGTCTCGGGATCGAAAGTTTCTAAGATAATGTCTCTTGTCACATTATTGGAAGTGTCGGTGCATCTTATTATAGGAATTGTCGTTGATGAAGCCGATAGAAAATGCACTTTCACCCAGGGGATTTTTCAGGACAGTTTTCTCTTTCCTTTATGTACCTACTTATCATGTTTTATATGGGCCTGAGAGCGTCACAAACTTAAATAAACTTCAATCTAATTCCAAAATTTTTAATAACTTTTGAATTAACGTATTGACATCGTATGTTGCAACTATTGTGCATACACATTGTAGAAGTCGATTGTACAGATTAAATTTAGGTGACAAAATTCAACCGCAACAAACTCGGACTGGGGTACGATAACTCTAACAATGGCATTACATGGAGAACACAGAACCGACTCAAATAAACTACACGTTATAGCGTGCAACATATAATTTTATTATCATGATTCTTTACCACGATAACCATATTACCAAAAATGGAAGTGCGTAACTACCAAATATGTACTACCATATTCTGCAGAGTTCATTCTAAATGCGTATGTATGGTTACGGCGTTGAGACTCAGTGTAGAGCACCCGGAAGACGCCGGCCGAGTGGCACAGATGCATCCTTGCGAAACGGCTAGGAAGCCAAGATCCATGTATGGTGAAATAGACTGCAGGTCAAGTACAGAATACGCGACTTTGTATTTCTCGTAAGATCACGGCAAGTCAAGTGAAATTGTAAGAGCTAGGCAGCTGTTGTAAGTCTGGAAGGTAATGCGATAGAAAACGTCTCATTTCAAATGTGCGATTTCCTTGGGAAGTAAAATTTTATTTGCCTTTTTGATGTCGGGGTGAAACCTTTTTCAGTTCGATATTGTCCTGCTTTCGATCAACAGTTTGAGCTAGTAGGTTGTATGTTAACAATTCAGATTTAAATTAAGCATGCGAACGTTGGCCAATACTAACCCATTGTTGCTTTTTGCTGTTTGCAAATATAATCAATTGTATGCGACCTTTGTATCAATAGTGTGACAATACCTGTGTCGCTATTATGAAATTCGACACTTAACCAGACGTGCCAGATTTTTTATTAAATACATCATAAAACATGTCTGAAACTAGAAACTTTAGAATCAAGGCGTTTTATGACTTTTAAGACCTAGACCTACATACGCCAAGGAAGGTTCTAAAATGATCGATTCATCAGCAAAATTACGATTTCGTGCGTGTGAAGAATAAAGGAACAGATTATCTTAATGACGTATAAGCAAGCTTTGCGCCCAAGGCCAAATAAAGTCATTACACATACCGAGAGTTTATTACACACTACGCTCGCCAATTATGATACGGAACTTTAACAAAACTTAAACGTGTACCAAACTTGTTTTCAAGCTCATAGATTCATATTTGACTTAGAACAAATTGACCGCGTAAGTTTTCATTCCGGTCGCTGTTTGGCTAGAATAGACCTCAGAAGACGTTACAGTGATATGCCATAAAGTACTGAAAGATATCTCTCATTGGCCTCACAAATGAAATTAGCTAAATGAAGTTAACCATAGAAGTGGGTCAAGTACGTCTCCGTCCGATGCTCAGCGAACAATGGAAGTGCAGTTGCATCAGTTTTACAACACAACTGATTTCATCTACTCACCGAATGACATGAAACTGGCAAATTTATGTTTCCTTTGTAATGATCATTGCTGCGTCGTTAGAGTAAATAAATTTACTGAATTTATAATCGTTTAGAGTCGTCTCCTTGGTTGCGTTGTGTTAGCTAATAATGACTTGTGCCTTTAAGCTATTAAATCATTTGTAGGCAGCTCGCTCGTTAGTTGAAAATTGCGGCAAATTATTATCATTAATTATTATGCCGCAGCCAATTAATTTTCGCTTATAGCTGGTACATTATTTAAATCATTTAAGAAAGGGTAACCAAACAGCTGTGACTCAGCGACTTTTTCAATTTTCACTGGAGTTATGATCTCAAACTTGCACGAAACATTAGATTTGCAGCGCCACATAAATCATAGTTTACTTTGCTTTTACAAAATTAACTTAATACAATTTGATTCTCCCTCGCTAATAAAGCTACCTATGTATAATCAGAATCACACCTATTCATAATCTGCTGTCAGTAAACAGTTCGCCTCTGACGCACGAGCTTTCTCTTGCCCACGTGGACCGGTACAGTGAGTCATCACATCACTCATATCTGGTAATTCCTCTAGACTAGATACGTGAGGAAATGACGAGCGAAGCCTTCTGTTATTATATGACGAAGAAAGCTTGCATTCGATACCGCTGTACATTGCGAGAGCATATATCTGAGTTAGGTACGCGCAAGTTTGACGCGAAAAATTGGATTGACAATGCAACGGTGTAATTACGGGCACACGAGGCATTTCGTCTTAGCTCTCTAGGTTGGCAACGCATCTGCAAACCCTCCAGGGTTGCGGGTGTCTATGGGCATTGGTGATCATTTACCATCAGGTGACCCACTTGCTCGTTTGCCTTCCTCGTCGTATAAAAAAAAACGAAACATTTGTTACACCGCGGTCAATCATGAGCATTTGATTGGTCGGTATAGCAAATCGCCGCGATTCAATGCAACTTTTTTTTACAGACTACTTTTAAAGTGAAATAAAATCTTGTTCGTCTTTGGAAACGATATGGCATCGGCGCATATATTTTATGATCCGGCCAAACAAAAACTAGTGGGAAGTTAGATACTTTATCTCTGCTTCGTAATGCGTAAGGATAGCATACTCCATCTTGTTTTTGCTCTGTTTCGATGTAGCTTGGCTAGTGTCGAATACAGGCTTAGGAATTAAATTGTTAAGACGTCAGCCTATATTAATAATTATGTTTGCTTTTGTGACTTGAAAGTGCATTCACAGAAAGTACAACGGTTTACTATTTAGGCGTCTGTTGTTAGCATTAATTAGGTTATGTTAGTCATAATTTTATATTTGGCGATGTTTGAATTTCCCTCGGTAGCTCGCTAAGATATTTAGAACATGGAATTAGAGTACATTGTTGTAGTTTGTTGACCTATAATTACATTTGTTTGAATATGATCCGTGACAGTTTATGAGACACGCTATTTCACTGACAAATCGGCAGCATTGCCTTTTCCAAGTTGGGTATAAAATCGAACGTGTTAGCGTGCAAAGAATTGCGTTACTAATTATTATTATAATCGTATTCATTCATATTTCCATCACGGTATACTACGACTTGCGCTCGCGATGCACGCGTCCGTATCACCTCATGCGCGTTCCAAAAGGGCTTAACTCTCCTGCTATAGCCACACTCATACGACGTTTAGTATAACGATGTAATATGCAATTATACGTTACACAATACAGCACAATAGATACACATTACCGCGCGGCGCACGAGTGTCCCACAAACCCAGCTTTTGTGTTGGTATAATTATCTTCTAGCTTATTGTTTGATATTTTATTGAGTACATAATAATGATATCATGCTTATAGTATGACATATTCCTTCAGATTTTGAGATGATCAATTTATACAACTTTCTCCGAAGCTGTAAGACTATGAAGACTGTACACGTACACATAGCTAGAATTGTAAGTATCTTTATGACCAGGGCAGGGCCACCATAGATTCTTCATTGCTGTGTGACAGTTACAAATATGACGTACCTATTTGTACGTCACAAGTTTACGCCTGTTGGTTAAAAAATCCCCGCTTTAACAAAAAAACTTCCAGACTACGTTATATTATAAGCTTAGTCTCGATTCAAGAGACGACAGAGATAAGAACTTTCCTTTTACGATCAAAAAACATGACGTCAAAAAAAGTCCGGGTATCGCTGTTGTGAATTAATCATTCGTTTGAAGTAGCATTGCTTAGTGCTAATTATTTATTTCGTTGTCACAATGAAAACAACTCTTCATCATCATACGAGTCCACTGCTGGACTCCCAAGGTACTAAAAAGTCTGGCATTCAGCATTTCCATTAACATGGTGCCACTGGTTCTTTGTATATGGACGATCCATCTAGTGCGGTCTCGACTCAAGAAAACGCTTAGTCTAGATGTTATCTGTTCAGGGGCATAGGTTACCAGTCTACTCGTTATTTAGCTTACTAATACTATAAATATTGTCGATCAGATCACCTTACGTTCTCTGCCGGATCATTTCATATTAGTTCATATCGAATTATTTCCTTATGAGCACGGCCCTCTCCATAGTCCGCGGACTTTTAGTTGGTCAACTAATATAGGTACTGTCTACATTTGGAATTGTCCCCTTCATTATATCTCCTCTATCCTCATATATTTCTTTATACCCTAAATACGAATACTATAAATGCAATGCAACGGTTTGTGAGTGACTGTGTGTATATGTATTTTACTTTTTTACACTGAAATGGCTGGACGGATTTGCGTTAAAATTTGAAATGGAGATGGCTTATATCCCGGAAAATTGAATAGTTCCATCGGGATAGCGATAGCTGAATTTTGCGGAGACGAAGTCGCGGGGAACAGCTAGTGAAGGATAACTCCGAGGTTATCGTAACGTATCGAATGTCGTCGTGCCGGAATTCTGTCCCAAGTCTCGTTGAAAAACTTATCTTGCTCTTGCGTCAAATGCGTTTTTGGACTGTCTAGTATTTTATTTTTAACGCGATTACATTCCAGTGGTAATTTTATTGTATTTTAGTCCTGTTTTAACCACTTCATGTTATGTTTTTGTTTTTAAACAAGCAATCAAGTAGAAGTCCGTGAATATTTTGCAGAGGTGTTGTTGTTCAAAAAATACACATATAATACCATCTGTTTGACGATACTACAAAAGCTTCTTCTAAAATCTTTCACACAATTGTCAAATCACGCGTTTAAGCCGTAAGTCATCCTATTAAAAAAAGCCACTAACGACATAAAGAAACAAGCATCAAAGGTCAGCAGCGGAAGCTCCGGTTAACAAGTATAGGCGGGAGGTTATTACACTTGCCCGTCTGGCTTGTAACGGCAACAAAATTAACACCAATCGCGTATACTCAGGAGCTTATAAATAGCCATATTACAGCTAAATTGTTGTTGGAAGAAAATATTCTGACTGGCAGGTCGAAGGTCTCATGATTTGTTGGTTGTTAACTGTCGAATAGTCATAAAATTTGGTATACAGTTTTTCTTTTCGACGACTTTCTACAGATCTGGCCCCTATTTCACCAACTTTACCTACAAATGTCAGTTTAAACTGACAATTGTAACGTTGGTGAAATAGGGGCCAGACATCATATACTAATTGTGATCAGTCTATACATATAAGAAAGAAAATAGTAGATGTCCTTAGTCTAGTGAGCTATGACTTATTTTAACTCACAATCGTGAACCCATAATTATCTTGTACAAAAGGAACCTGTATCTGCTTCCGCTATTAATAAGGAGCTATAGGAAGTGCTAATTGCACCAGCGGCTGATACATGCATTAACGTGTCAATAATAGTGGTACTGTTGTTAAGAAGACTTCTTTGTCTCCATATCGATTCCCATCTTACGATATTGAGAGCATAGAAATATATTGTGCAGTTATCAATTCAGCATGCACATGTCAAATTACTTGTAAGTGTATAAATTTACCCGGTAGATATGTGCTCTAATATTTAGGAACGGGAAATACCCATTAATTAGCTACCACCTAATGTTTATGATTTAAAAACCCACCGCAAATAAATATGAACATAAAGCATTTAAACTGTAATATCTGTTTGGAATTTACTTGTGCAATTTCCTGTCGGAGTGAATGTATCGATCCAGACGCAAACGCACAGTCACGTCATAAAGTACCTCTTGCACCCCAACCAGTCGTTACAGGAGTCTAGACCGAGTCTAGACAATCTTTGTTGTTTCCACATCTTGCATCCTTTCGAATAAAACTACTCAATTTGAGAGCTTTAGGACATAAAATCTGCTTAGCATGAAATCTTGTCTGCTCTGTAGTCTGTGTAGGAAACACGGTCGAAGGTACCCAAAGTTATGTCACCAAAGATTCCAGTTTTCGTAATTAAGAGCAGTCACGCTATTACGAACCTCCACAAAAACGTTCGATAGACAGGCAAAGTCAATAAACCATGCCGCCGGTCAACCAAAAATCCAATCCATTACATCACAATGTGCTGTGCGCTATCGAAATCTCATAGCTTCTAACATAAGTGCTACCGAAATTGACGTTAGAAACTTTACGACTCTCGGTTTCAACAGAAACGTGTAAGCGCACGGTGCACTGGTTTCGTTTCGATTTCGTACGCAATATTTTATGAGTTACGTTTACTATCTAGGTTAATGCCTTCTGAGATAACAGTTGCAGTTGATGGACCAGCAAAGGAAAAACTTTGATCAGTTTGAACTGTTTAGCCATCAAATAGCCAACCATCTTGCCGGGGAGAGCCAGATGCAAGTTTCAGAGTGCTCTATCCGTTCGAAAGCGATGCCCACAAAAACAGGATTTTAATGGGTTCAGCTTTACCCGTGCGTCGATAAAAAATCAATCGTGACAGTCCTCGGTTTCGTGCGGCGCGTTGTAAGTACCCACGCATTTTTCCCACGTTTCCTGGAGTCACGTTTTTAATTATTGCATCCACCACTCCCACTGGCGTTAAATCCCAAAAAAAGTAAAAAAGCAATTTCTTGTTCCGGCTCTGACCATCAATTGAACTCTCTCAGTATACAACTTGTTAAAGTGAAGTAAACTGCAACCGGATTGTCAAGTTTACTCTTCAATTACAGTAAAACCCAACAGAGATGATTTTTAAGTGATCACGCAATCAGGGTCAAGTGTCTGTTGTGTCTTAATATTATTCTGATTCTATCAAATGTCAGTAGCTTGCCATTTATAAATTCTTCCTCGATCCTGCAATAACGACTGCATTGCACATTCAAAGCGGAACGCTACTCAAAGGTCAGTCGGTGAATAAAGATCGGCAGATGTGATGCAATGGGGTAGTAATAATACCAGGAAGCTGTTGAATAAGTCCTTCTGAAGTCGGGATCTTGTACATTGTAAACTTGACCATTTCATTGAAGATTCTGAGAAATGTGATTCTAATACCGTTTCTGTCGTTTTGTATCATTTTATTTAATAGTTTTTCAAATTAATAAAATAAACACATCTTTACGCAGTAGCATAGTTTGTGATGATTATGTTTTTAGCACTCCCGATGTGACGCAAGGCTCTCTACAGCAGCAGCCCGATATGGCGACACCACGAAAATGGCGTTTTGGCTTACGGAAACCCCGTGAGATTTGTCCATTGTGTGTTATATTGCGTAATCTAGCAATTACTTTCGTATTAACCGATAAAAGATAACGCCTTCCTGTTTTTATAACTTTACGCGTGCACAGTATGAGATCATCGCTGTTCTGTTTGTTAATATATACCTACTTAGTTCCTTGAACAAACACCGAGTTTGGTGAGTTTTAAAGAGGTTACAATCATTATAGCGCCCTCAAAACTACTCGTGTGGATCCGTGGTTTGTTTGTTTACATATCGCTGTAGTACGTTCGCATGTAGGTAGTGATCCGTTAAGTTGCCGCGGGGCGCTTCCACCGGCCGCGGCACCGGCGGCCGCGACTCGATCGGCTGACTCCGCCGCCAGCCGTCAGTCGCGCGCGGCACGCTCGCCCGCTCGCACTCGGTGTGCCTAACCTCCCGACGCAACAGCTGATCGCGACCTTTCGTACCACATAAACAAACTTTATCACACAAAAACCGTCTATAAACCACTGACGTTCAACCCGAAATAGTTTCCAGTGGTAAACGAAGAGGTACGAACCAGAACGGGAACTGCATCCTACCGGGACTCAGATCGATATCCCGAAAACGGTCCTGCGGCCTCCCGCGATAGAGCTTAGCAATATTTTGGTGCAATAGACTCACAGTTGCAATAATTATAATTATTTTTAAATTTTGATTATTGAAAGACTGAATTTTTACTAGTATTTTTATAAGCGTGCTAACCGAACTCTTGCGGTTTCCAAGTGCTGTGTCCGTGAGAATGGATTTCCTCGATTGACTATCGTATCAGGTGATTCTGCTGCATCTTCGATCCCATTGTTCTGAACAGAGTGAGTACTAATAATATTTACAGTGTAACCTCCTGGTTCTGTTTACTCGGCAGTTGAACCATCACACGGCGCGCTTTTTCGCGTGTAAATAAATAGCATATCGTTTTCTGAGTCATCACGAGCACCTAGTAAGTGATTATGAGATTTTTTGATAACAATGTTTTTGTGCAAATCAATTTGTCGATTTTTATGTTCCCTTGAGCTGTGTGTTGCGAGCCCGGGGTTGTCTGTGAACTTGAAGGGTGCGTTACCCTCTGTCTGTCGTGAATGGAGCCAGCGCGGCGCACAACTCCCGCCCGACCCATACTATTGCAATATCTTTTGTGTACGAAGATATAAGATTTAATTATTTCGTTTGATGCTCGACGGAGCGTTCATGTGTTATCCTTATCGATTAGGTCGGACGATATTGCTAGTTTAATTACGAATGCAATCGAGACACCGCCTTTTGTAACTAGCGATATCAATCGTTCGTTAAATCCATTCGTGTTGATCAAGCCACAGATTCGTTTTCATTCGTTTTGCATAATTTAAAGATAACTTTACCTTAGCCTTTAAAACAGTTGATTTATACCAGTACCATTGTTGAGTCGTGCATTATTGTATTTAAAAGAAGAGCAAGGACTTTCACTATCGATGCGTTACTTGACAGGAACTTTGTCCGAATGTGACACGTCTACAAAGGAATGTATTGTTCTTCGTAATTGTACAAGAGTATTCAATATCAAGAGAGTTGATACTAAAACTATCGTAATTACCGACAATATGGCTAACTGTTTTTTCATTTTAAAATGTACCTAAACTTAATGCAGAAAGCCTTACGTTTTACAGAAAGTTCTCTGTTTAGCAAGTATTCTAGTACACAGACAAAATCAACGATAGCGAACGTGAAGACAAGTACAGCAAATTGGCTGTCAACTGGCTATCACTTCTTCGCTAGAAATTGATTATCATTCAACTCACGCGTCAAGTGACTTTTATTTTCTCTCGTTTCAAACAGAAAGCGGTCAAATGTGTCCGATTTACTTCCATCTAAAGTTTCACCTTTCGTATTCCGGGAAGCATTGTAATGGTGTTCAAGAAAGTGCATTTCCCGAAGATAGGTGCGAACTGCCAACGCATACGTAATGCACTTAACGCAACTTTTCCTTCATCTTATAGTGGTACTTCGTGACCATTAGGCTCTTTAAATTGGTGTCGCCTACCGGAGAAACCTGTGGTGGAAACGTTAGGTATGTTATGTCAGAGAGTAACACTTAATTCGCTCTATAGTCAGTACTATAACTACATCCAGGACTCTTCCGTATTGCTTCTGTAGTTGCTGTAAGTCCAATTCTTGCCATTTCCACGTTATCTATACTGCAATCGTCTGCGGCGTTCGGTTGGTGTTCCAATCGTTCTCCATGGTCGTGTGCTTTTGAGCGTGACTTCGCGTTTTTATTTAGATACGACATGACAGGCGCATGTCAATCGAATATGCGTTTTAAATTATTTAACGTTGCAGTTACATTTCCTCGTGGCGTTCCTTTATTTACTATCGTCATTGTTGTTTGAAACGTGTGCTCCACTATGTTCCTCAGTACCACTACCTGTAGTCAGTCTTATTCTACTTATCCAAATAGGTATGCTTTTTAGCCGACTGCACCACTCAAAGGATGGTAATGACAATGAGATACATATAATGTACCATTGATAACATCTACAATCTTAAAAGTTTAGGTAATTGTTATCTGTTGATCTATCCTCACTTGTTCTGAGCACAAGTTGACCTCCAATATTTTTTTTGCTTATAGATTGCTCTGCGGTGTTGTGGTTAGTCATGATCATGAAGTCCGTGTAATAAGCCACGTAGCAAGGTTAGGCTGTCACGTCTCGACCGGCTTATTACGTTACTGTGCAATTTCATTCCTACTGACTTCTGTGTTATTTTAAATCATGTTTATTTTATAGTGAAATAAACGGATCACTCACGTATGTCAGTCGAGTATAGCTCGACATGTTTCGGACTAATCCGTGGTCCTTCCTCTGGGAGCACACGCCACGCCGCATGTTTATTTTATTTGCTTTTTATGTCTTCTGTTGCAATTTTCGAAGACGGATGCTCCAAGTCTTTGATGTATTGATGAAACAATGTTTCACATTTTACGTGCCCTGCTTAGCTAACTAAACTTCGTGGTGTTATATTGGTACTGCTCTGCTGCAAAACACTATAGCCACGCTTGAATATTATCTCAAGAGGATCATCTTGAACTTTATATAGCTCGAGTGCCTAACCCCATTAGTTAGTCGGAAAGGTGTGGTCCAAATTTAGGATAATGAGCGCCGGCGTTGTTGTCACGGCAATTAACTGGTGGGCTAGGGTCTTCCGGGACTATTTCGGAACGTTGATCGATATGCTTCGTAATGGTTGTACGGAAGTCAGTTAAGACAAAATATGTCTGAGTTTGTTGAAGGAAGCACATAATCTGTTGGCTGCGGTTTTGTGTTTGCTTGATTGAGCGTGTCATAGCCATAATGCTTTTTAGATTGAGAAAACTTTGATGTAACGAAACTACTCACTACCCAATTTTTCAATGATTATTGTAAAAGCACTCATTGCTTGAATCACAGTTACAATGTTCAGGGTATGTAGGGTGGGTTATTAAATGTACCGGTGAGTGTATTCTTTCTGTGATGATGTCACATGATGATACTTAAAAATGTAAATAAAATACCTCGTTTAAGATTCCAACCATAAACATCAATTTACGCCACATCCTGCGTGTACCGCAAACACGTTATCTGTAATGTTCCTTTTAATCTTTCTTTCCGTAATGATGCTAATTACTTTTGCGCAATTAAACTGACAGTGGCAATGAAATAGGTATTTGTAATAGTGAAAGTGCTACCTACCTCAAGTCTGTTAACTTCGCTTTTATCTTATCAACAACTTGATAACAATTAGGTAAATCGTCATTATCACAAACTTGTGATTAATTGATGCGTTTACATTCCTCAGTTATATTAATCATGGATTTTAAATTTCGACATTTAAAGTTCGATCTTAACGGTAACTGTGCTTTTGTTTTTTTTTAAACCGGTTTTTCTGTTTTGGTAATGGAAAGTTGGCAGCCCTGCAGTGTTACAGGCTGGCGTAATTGGCTCTTATTACTAGTGAACCATTAATGAGCCTGATAGAGGTGAGTAGAGAGTAATGTTTTATTCGTTTCACACAACCACGCCCACATTTGCGCGCGCATCTTATTAGCCGACATCTCGGTAGCGTTGACGGTTACGATTTATTTATTATACACGTGCTTTGTACGATTTCTTATTTAATGAGCGTTTGTATTGATTTAATGGCGGCGCATGTCAGTCATGTGCCTTGCTTCGGCATTGTTCCTTTGGTATTTAAATTTAAATTTTGCACCGTATCTATCACTGTTAAAATAAACGTATCGGCGAACCATTGTTTCCAGATGTTTACTACCCATTATTGTACTTAATAAAATTGCGATTTTCTTTTCCAAATAAGCTCAGGCCGACGATAACTAGCTGTGTCAGCTCAATAGTTACTTTATTTTATCTTTGATCGCCATTAGTTTAAACAAAGTGCAACCACAATCCTGGTTCCGTTACAGTTTCTTGCGGCTTCCCACACTCTATGCAGTTCCCATTCAAAACATTAGACATCGCGACTTAGAACAATCGTCAACATAACGAAATCTGAATCACGCGCCACCGCAAACGCAACACTATTCCGCTTATATAAAGCCTCATTTTGGTACAAGATGACCCGTCGCATCCGATTATGAATGGTGCGAAAAACTGTACCAATATTTACGCTTGGCTACGCGTATTTTTTTTTACTTGTAACTCACCTGTGCACATTTGTGACGTCACATGAACTCAAATACAAATTTAACGTTTTGAGAAACGTGTTCGTTGCGAAATGGTAAACCGTAATTTTGTTCTATTGATGGTATATTATTGAATATGTTTGTTACGTGAGCAAGGTTGCCTAATGTAACGATAGCATTGAACTTTAAAGAAATTACTTCTTATAAAGTCCAAGATCTTTGTTAATGTTTCTAGCTCAGCGTCAGGAAACGATTTGTTTACTCGAGCGCTGAGCAATAATAGAATTTTGCCCGAGGCTTATTCTTATTTGCCCACTATCGTAGTTTTTAACCGACTTCAAAAAAGGAGGAGGTTCTACGTTCCACTGTATGCATTTTTTTTATGTATGTACAGTCACCAGCAATAATATATGATTATGGACAGCGCTGCAAAAATATCTGATCATGGTAACACGCAAAAGCATATGACGACGCTCGATGGCAATAAGATCTGATGGGTTGCGGCCGGCATAAATATCGTTCTTGGGTAACGGCATAAGTATCGGACACCGAGTCGCTTAAAAATATCTGATACTTTACGAAATCAAAAATATGTGATCAATCAGCAAACATTAACTTAATTTAGTAGTATTACGAATCTAATTTGAATGCAGCGATCTGACGCTTCTTGAAAACAGTGCGTACTTGTCACTGCATATGTCTGTCTCATGTTTTGTTTTATCTAAATCCAACAAATTCAGTTCTTCCTTTCTAATTTGACATACCCTGTTGACGTATTTTTTTTTCATATATTTTACCAAGGAGTTTAAACGCTAATAAAAAACTTCAAGCACAAAAGTATTGTTCTTATTTCAAAAGCTGAGAAACGTGAGATAGACATTATGTAGTGACAAGTACGCACTCTTTTCAAGAAGCGTCAGATAGCTGCATTCAAATTAGATTCGTAAGACAGGCGAATTAAGTTCATATTTGCTGATTGATGACATATTTTCGATTTTATAACATGTCAGATATTTATGCCGTCCGTGTGATCTAATGTTTTGCTTCCTTTGCTTTATACTGGTGATGAGTCACATGATTTTGATTTTGTGGAGTATCAGATATTTTTAAGCGACTCGGTGTCCGATATTTATGGCCTTAACCAAGAACGATATTTATGCCGGCCGCAACCCATTACATCTTTATGCCGTCGAGTGTCGTCATATACTTTTGCTTTCTAACGTGATCAGATATTTTTGCAGCACTGTCCATCATCATATATTATTGCTGGTGACTGTACATCGATTACTCCGTCAATTGTAGACCGATTTTCAGTTTTTTTTTATTCGAAAGGGTATACTCCTGAGGTGGTCCCATTGTCACCAAGTCATGATCTGATGATGGAATTTAAGGGAAATCGAGGGCAATCCTCAAATTTCATAGGCACGCATTATGTGTTTCATATATTTTCAAAGCCTATTCAGGTATTTGCGTCTGGTAGTCATCATCTCATGTTGATTCTGAAAATGTTAAATCGACATAAAATTGTGAAATAAAAATCTTTTAACATAAAAGTAAAACCGCCTTCAAAAAAACCCTTAGAAAAAAAACGTAAAATAATCCTCTAAAGCCTAAAGTTTTATGGCCTAGCACTAAGTAGCAGAAATATGAAGTCGGTGCGGTGCGAGCGGAATATTCTTTGAATGAAGCAAGGGCTAAGGGTTTTTTTGAGGGCGGTTTTTAAATGCTGTGTTATGTAAGATTGTGTACAAATTATATTTTTCTATTTTAGTCTCCATCTCCATCGTTGAACATACCTACAAACGGCCCCTTATACAAAAATAGTCCCAAAACGTACGGTAATGAATAACATAAAAGCAAGGAGTTCTATTAGGACGCTCCAAATATAACTTTGTTATTCCTTAACCATAGACAGTTTTATTTTTAAACAGGAGCACACAATACTTACTTCCAAAGCGCCATTATATGTTGACGATATTATAACTCACATTTAACCTTAAAACCTTGTTTAAAATCGGGCAAAGTATGACGCAGTCAAAAGAATACACTTTATTCAACTTCTAATGACTGACATAATAAGTACGTGATTCGGCTGAAATTGTTTCGTGTTTGCTAAACAAAAATAGCACGATACCAAACCGTGCGAGACGTAACGGTTTCGATCGTGAAACGTGAGAATAGGGTCGTTTATGGGGGGCTATTGTGAACCATGGGTCGGGTCTAGCGTCAAAGTTTATTGCGAAAGATGCGCGGAGTCATAATTTTGGCTTCGTACCCGCCGACTGCGCGAGGTAGCTAACCGGTGCGCAAAGAAAAATGTACCAATAGGATAACTTATAGGTACGTAATTTTCCTAGGTTGCCTTCAGCCAGCTGAGCCAGTAACCAATAGGACATGGTGGATTTTTTCACAGCTATATTGAATACACGCAGTCTTTGACAAGCGGGGGACTAGCTTGCGCTTGGCGTTTTCTCCCTTGCATGCCTTTTTGTCGAATTAGTTAAAAAGGGATGGATCCAAGGAATCGGGATTACGTGCTAGTCTTGCTGAAGTCGTAAATTCTGTATCTTGAATGCGAGGTTTTATGTCAGTATTATAGCGTGAAAGGGCATTTTATCGTTTGATTTTATGCACTTCGATGATTGAAAGACAAGCTCGTATAATAAGTTTTACACGCGAATTTATTGACAGCGCTTCTTAGAAATGAGGGAAGGTTGGTGATCTGGCGTTGTGTTCACGGCTGTTTCTACTGAAACAGGTCTGGAGGTGTCAGATTTTCGATTCTACATGATAGGTTTTTTGAATATTTCAAGCTGAAATAATCCTGAAAAACCCAGACGTAGTAAAATGCACGAGGATGAAATATGTTACTGGATAGAAATTAGAGAGTATTTCTAATATCATGGCTCCCGGATGTAATACTCATGGGTAAACACTAAACAGTAAAACGGTCGGCGAACGAAAAGTGGATTTAATGAAGATTGCATAATTATACTACCAGTATTTAAAGATGGCAATGTATATGCGGTTTCAAGGTAGTTAAACAGATTGAAGGAAATGTAATCGATTGAACCGTACCATAACCAAACGTTACACGTGCAAATGAAATCTAAGCGATGTACTGTAAAACAAGTGTGTAGTTGTAAAAAGGTGAGTGTCATTAATCTTTTTTTTTGTTTCGCCGCGTGAATACAATATGCCAACAATAACTTCATTACAGTGCGAACACAAACCGTAACAATTAATTTAATGTTTTTATTATTACCCTAAGGATTTACGGTTGTGACCACCCATACTGTCATTACATAATGGAACGGAAATATAAATATTCCATGACCATAGCTCTGGTATTACTCAGTAGGTACCTACTTACTCTTAAAGTACCTAACTAGAAGTATTGCAAAACTCGCCGATGAAAATTTACCTTTTAGTTAAATGAAGAACTCATTTCATAAATTGTGTTGAGGACTCAAAATGTCCTATTCTTTACATTATTCGATGAAGTAGAATATTTGTACAGTAACGATGGTACGAATAGCATACGTTGTTATTCGCTTTCGTCGTTTGCTCTTGTTTTATTTCATTGTGCTCAGATAGGCACGGTCAGTGCCTACATAAAAAGAGTATGATGCCTTTGTCTGTTCCTTGTGCACTTCCTACGTGTGAAAGCGGCTTTCTCTCAATAATATAGTGTAGTTATACGCCTAGAGGTCAAAGGGACCATTATTTATGACTCGCAATACTTACTCATTCATTGATCTGTTTGAAAACGAAGCCACAGTACGGCTTTAAGTGATAGTCGTTTAATTAAAATAACAATAACTATAATTGATTGATGTAGTTCCTGCTGTTAATTACTGGCGTCTTTGAGGTTTTCCCGAGGGTTTTTTTTTATAAAATTGCCTAAATTTGTCAAGTCACTTGGTTTGCGGTCGCTTGGTTGGTCTCTTGTACACGTTATCGCAAATAAAATCATATAAACAATAGCGTGAGGTACAATTTTAGAACTTACGCACTATTTCACATCGGGATTTTGCTATTATGTAAATAATACTCACAGTAATCTTTTAAGTTGCTCAACGTCTGTACAAACCATGAATTTCTTCGTCGATAAATCTAAATAAATCTCCGAGGTACGCTGTAACGTCTTCCAAATTTATATCAGTTCGTTAAGGGAAGAGCCGAGTCATGGCCGTAGTCTAAGTGATGCCTATAGACAGATTCTACCAAAATTATGGAGGAGATAGCCTCGATCTATTTTGATGAATAATGAGGAATACGCCGACCGGTTATAGGTGTCCATTGGTGTGGCAAAATATTGCAGGCTATTTTATTAAGATGTGCCTTTTTCTTTGAAAGTATAATATGTGGCAATGCATTGCATTATGGCAGATAAGTAAAGAGCGTTACTATTCGATAAGCCAACGTCAATTTGGGAAAATATTATTGAAAGAGTCGTTTACAAACATGGATAGGTCCAAAGTATAGCGATTTATGTAAAGCGTGTAAAGTAGGTACCTATCGTGCGTGCCAGATGAACTATAATTATACCAAACTAACCGATTTTCTCCGGTTTCGCTTTTAGAATTAAACTGTTCCCATTCAAGGAGAATTGAACTTAAAATTGTTGCGTTTTACACATTGTTCCGTTTTCCATTCAAAGTACTACAATCGCGTATGTGATTTACTAAGATCTGATTATTATACCATAGAATAGCCTTTTGTTTTAAGTCAGATTACGTCAAATTGCACTAGGAATGTATAATTTATTTTATGAGGTAATTTCACCAAGTATCATTTAGGGAAGCTTGAGCAATCATCTAATGATTATTGGCTGCTTACGCCTTTTATCTGTCACAGTTGAACCGCCTTACAATGTATTGTCTTCATGCGTTAAGTAATTTCGTTATCTTTAGCTGATTGGTCATTTTCTAGCTGCGTGCTTAATGATTCTTCACCTGTCGTGTGTATGCATAATGAAGGAGCCAAGTTGTTTGAGTTTAACTATTGACAAAACAGTTATTTTTTAAGTGTCATCGGTCACAAAAACCTTTGGAAATGTGACGAGACCTCTGATATTCGAGTGGAACGCGTTAGGCGTCGTACTTGAATAGTAAAAGGGATATGTGGGAGGCGGGCGTCCTCAGAGTTGGTGCAAAGGGAATGGTTAATATGCATTCAAGAGGGCTCGAATGGACGCTAGATTGCGTCATTGCTTTTGAATAATGATATAAGTTGACCGGAGTTAAACGGTGTGGTGGGGCTCAGTCGTGTACTGTGACTTGGGTACAATTTAATTGATATCAGATGGTCTGTTCTGAGTTCTGACACATGGCGTTGTTTACGCCAGTCAAATAGGTGGATTCTGTGGAATATTTCAAATTATGTTTCTATTCTTATGGTTTTTAGAGAAATAAATTGCGAGACCGATGTAATAGTTAAGCAATGTTGTCGTCCAAAACCGTTTTGGGTGATAATTACAAAATTATACCATTACGACATTTACGTAACCACTTTCCCTTTCGCCCACGAAAGGACAAGCGCTTAGAAATCATCGACAATAAAACAAAGAAAGCATAAAGATAGCCACTTGTTTATGTTTATGACACCCGTAAACAATGTTGGTAACCCATCATTAACGAGATATCCCGTGATACATCGCAACTAGTCCCGGCCACCTGCGGTGAGGTGTGAACCCTGGCTGTTTCGTGTGATAAACGAGTCGAGAACTAATGGTTTATGTATGAAAGTAATGCTCAGTATTACTTGGTTTTGCCAGTTGCCTCGTAATGTTTTATGGTAGGGCGATACGTGAGGAACGATGGCGTCTATAAATAATATTGGTTTATTGCTTAAAGCTGAAATGATGAAGGATTGAAGCTTAAAAGATGCCACGGACTAAAGCTCTGAAGAAGTCCGAACAGTTTTTTATAAATGATTTCACATTAAGTTTTTTGCGAGCTCTTCTTAAACATTTTTTGTTCGAACCGGCGGTAGCTCTTGACCTTGTTAAGTCTTGATTCGACCATCAAATAAAGACGGATTAAATTATTATGCTCAGTTTTCGATTATAACGACGACGAATTTGTACCTTCCAGTGAAACTAAGATCCATAAATCCCTTTCACCGTAATAACCAGTCAGCTCAGCTTTAGCTTTCACCTTCCTTTGACCCTTCATCGATTACGCAGATACGAACAAACATCTTATAATTACAGTGTTACCACACCACGGCGCCCACATTACTCTAGGATTCCATTTACATAGGTACCAACATTAGGGACGAGGCCAAACTCCCAGAAATCATAGGTTCTGTAGGTGTCAATAGAATTGTTAATAGTTGAGAGGCAACAGCCACACCTGCTGTTTCGACATGCTCGCGTATGATAGCGCAAACATGAAATCTTACAGCCCAGTTAGGATTTGTAGTGCGTTCTATTTCCCTTAGACGTTCCTCATAAGCCGTGGCATGACTTACTTTCTAACTGTTTAATGCAACTTTTATAAGGACAGACCGGGCTTGCAGATTCTTCTAGTGATTGCGTTAACTATGTTAGGAGGTTTCCGATACTTTTTAAAGTAAAAAGATTAAGTTAAAAGACTAAATAAATTAAATACCGATGTTCAGAATTTAGACGGTTGTCTTTGA
Organism: Clepsis dumicolana; assembly: GCA_963691665.1. Classification (NCBI taxonomy): domain Eukaryota; kingdom Metazoa; phylum Arthropoda; class Insecta; order Lepidoptera; family Tortricidae; genus Clepsis; species Clepsis dumicolana. Next base: position 4,647,791 of record OY829517.1, read on the forward strand.
CGGTCAAATATTTGTCCTTCAACACCGGGCTTCGTGGACAAATACAAACAGCTACGCTAAGTAAGGGTTTCGTGTAAAATAAACAAGGAAATAAGTGGTATTTCTACATTCTCAGTATTCGAGACAGGTGTCTTTCAATTTCTTTGAATTTGGAAGAGTGTTAGCGTCTATGCAACGAAAAGCATAATATTTTATGTAATGTTTACGGGAATACCCACATCGAACCCCGCAGCTTACTCACCCAAGGTAATGAAATGACTCAGGCCCTTTCTGAATTCAACCAGGCGCAAATCTCCAGCGTTATCGCGCAACCTGCCTAATTTCTGCCGAGATCTTATCACAACTCGAGCTTACTCTGCTAAGCGACCATTAACGCAATCTATGACTCAAGTCGCGCTGTTATAGTCCACCGACCAATTTCAAGTTCCACTTGAAACTTCCTGAAAATATCGACGAGACCTACTCCTCAACTTAGCCGCATTGCGCCATCATTTTCCTCCAGATATGAACTCGCAGGCAGAGTGGTCTTTGGCGCATTGCAATAAAGCTTCTACTCGAGTTGTTTAATTACGCTTATGCTTTATAGGTTGTCGTTTTTAACTGCAGCGGATCCAAGGCCGCATGCGCAATACTTGTCCGTAGATTATTAATGCCCGTTGCATTTGTAGCTCGATGTTAAGCAGGCTTAGTACTTTCGAATGTTAATAGATTCCCCGTGATGTAATTTATGGCGGCTGCGTTGCTGGGAATGGAATATCGCCGGGGCACCTGCGGCGTACTTTGCTGCAACAAGGTTGCTTTAATCCGATAAGACCCAGCAAATTGGTCTTTAACGGTTCACGTTTGAACACAAAGTTGGAGTCCGGTTTTATGAATGGGCTCGTCGGCTTTCTTTTATGTTTATGATGATGTTGCTGCGAAATTTTAAACATGACGATATCAAATACAAGCATTTTCCTCGCCACGTTCTACCAACTGAGCTAAAAATACTAAAACAAAACACTAATTATTAATTTAAGCCTAATTAAGATGAAAATATTGTATAGTGCAGTTTCCAACAACGCCCAACTCTCGTAGGAGTGCGTTCAAGTACGTAGCGTTTTCTAGCGCTACGGATGATCAAGTCAATTAGTGAAAAAATTTCGCCGGGAAAACTTTCAATTTGGAATAGGCTCTGCACTAATGGCCAATCGGAACGCGACTAATCTATTTCGCGGTAACAGCGGAACACGGTTGGATAACGGACGAGGGAAAATGGCGGGAAATGATCGAATGGTGCGTTAGAATCGCGGTCGACCGACTCCTAAATACTAATACTGGAATGGATGTAAATTGGAAAAGAGTTTGAAATTCGTATTTCATGTTCAATTGGAAGCTCTTTCGGAAGAGGATACTCCGTGTATGTAGATTATTATAATTTTTAACGTAAAACTACCGTGAGACTCAATCATAGTGAAATAAACGGATCACTCACGTATGTCAGTCGAGTATAGCTCGACATGTTGTTGTGTAGGACTACGGATTAGTCCGAAACATGTCGAGCTATACTCGACTGACATACGTGAGTGATCCGTTTATTTCACTATGATTATTATAATTACTACGGTTTAGTGGGAGATACTTCGCCAACATCTTTAATTACAGCAAATCTCGTTTGAAAACGGAATGGATTGTTAAGCCGAGTTTAGACATGCAAGAAAAATCATGTAAGTTGCAATACAATGCGAGGCCGTAAAGCCAACGAGTTTGGAGTGGGCGTTCGGTCGCCGCAATGTATTGCAACTTGCTAGACTTTTCTAGCAGGTCTAAAGTCTGTTTTATGAATTAGTTTATCCAATTGTAGGTAGTAGTTTCATGAAACTGAATCAATTGCCACTATTGTGTTTTAGTTCGACACTGAGTACTACAAATCTTAAGCATTTGCATAACAAAGTAAGGTGTGCCGCCCGCCGCCTGACAAATGTTGTTGTCTATAAAATTGAACGAAACAGTGTTTTTTACAGTTTCGTTTATTACGTCACGAGCTTAGATTATGTTTAATCTTTCATCTCTTTTCTTCAATACGTGATCACAGACGTAGAAAGTTAATGTAAGTAAGTACTAATTGTTTCAAATTCTACGATAATTTCCCGAGTTCTAAATTATGTAGCACCATGTAGAACGTTAATCGATTCGATTTAGGTGAAAACATTCGGCATAATTTCTAATTACCTAGTAATTTATCGATAAGTACATGTTTATCTGTACGCGGTACTGCACATCCTTCCTTAAGTACGAGTAGCTAATGTTGCCTTAACATTTTAATGATCTATTTCCACTATACAGATTCTATTGCGCACAAATCTTATCTAAAGGCCAGTTCGTTGTAAGCTTATTTGGCTTCAGTGATGACTCCGGTACGTATTGAATTCAACAGGCTTGTATTAATTAGAAGGATATTAGTTACAGAGCCCCAGATCGACATTGTTAAGATTAGATCGCGCCCTGTTAACTAAGGTTGTCTAATAGAAGTGCTGTAGCTAATTGCTATTATTAGAACGTTTTATCAATCAGTAGGAATGAATGACTTGTACGAACGATATTAAGTATTTTAATTGTGTAATAACTTCGTCAAGTACAATCAGAAAAAAGATATTGAAGGTCGTGTCATTGGGCATATTACAATACGCTTTCTCATTCTTTTTCTTTATCATATTTTGATTGACCTTAGCCGTCTGTGAACTTAACTAGCTCGCGACTTGGTACGCGCATAAACCCCGTTTATTCTCCATCCCGTGGGAATTTCAACAAATCCGTTCTTACTGCTTGTCTGCATCATAAGGGCAACCTCTGTGAAAAATTTAAGCCTTCTAGGGCCAAGGGTTTCGGCTGTGCGTTGTCTGCCAGTCACTCAGTCAGTAACAGAAGACTTTTAATTTAGACTAGCTTATGCCTCGCGGCTTTGCCCCCGTGAAATATTTCAAAATGGACTAGTTCCCTAACCCGTGGGAATTTCGAAAAATCCCTTAGTGCACCTCCAGGATACTCAAGGTATATGTTTGCCAAATTTCAAGTCTCTAGGTTCAGTGGTTTAGGCTGTGCGTTGTCTGTCAGTCAGTCAGTCACGGTACTGTTTTATAGGTATAGATTGATTTTCATATAAACAGTGTGTTAGGCTCAATCTGAGATTGGATTACAGACTCAACACTTCTCACCGTTTGTTAGGTTTAGCTCACTGAACTGCATAAGGCAGCAGTAGAGTAGAACTTACCAGCTCCCGTGTCACTCGACGCGCATTCAAGTGCATAGCGCAACCGATCGCTTGCATCGGTGAGAAGCCAGCACCGTGCGTCGGCCTCTCGAGTTGCTATGCATCCTCCACCAGTGTTGGTTACAGGTTTCATGTCTGTTCTTTATAGGGCTTCTTAAGAGTAATTGCTTCGGGGAGAAACACTATCATTTGTATTAAAAGAGTAAGAAGAGAGAAAAGATATTTACATACCGTCCTGGGCGACATCGACACAGTTGTACCTTTGTCCCCAGTGTTCTCTAATGCAGCTTCACTCGCAGCCTTGTCAGGTTTCGGTACTAACTATGTCACTTCAACACTGAAACAGCCATTAATAACCTCAGAGAATAATAATTCTCTATTAATTTACTAAATTTACTAATGTACTTTTATTTTTGGTTCAAGTATCGGCCACCGATCACATACCAAAGACCGCTGTTCTTAATAAAACATAAGGTACACCTCTAGTTTAGATTGACATGGTCAATATGTCAAACTAATAGACCGTAAACCCAATGGCTATTCAAATTACGCAACATAATACATTGTGACAAGTTTAGACACAAAAAAAATACATATAGATTAATACAAACGGGTCGGTGCGGTTGTTTACATGTCGGTTCGTAGACCCTACACTGGGTTACGTCACACTGTTTTATATGCATACTTATGTAAATCCAGACGCAACACTGCAGCACACATTGTCAGTGACATGAACAGATTATTTAAATTTGGTATATAAAAATTAAAGTGTACGAGCGCAGTGGCTTGAATGTTTATGATTAAGATGCTCCACGCACACGGACTCGTGTATGTTACGTGAAATGACCCTGCCGGAATAAAAAAGTGCAAATTGCTGTAAATTTGCTTTTACCATACGCCTTTTTAACAGGGAGTAATTGTCCATTCTTATAACAGTAGGTTACGCATTGGATCATAAGTAAGTTTAATCTGGGTAAGGAAATGATTCTTTCGTTACACCATTTTGATAGCGGATTTTGAAAACTAATGTCAAATAAGGTAGTCTAGAGGAGCTAAAACCCGAAGAGCTCTTAGCGCTTAGATTATGAAAACATCCTGCTTTAAAAAAATCTTCTGCTATTGGTCTAATAATAGGATTTAATTACAATATGAAACTTGTTGAAATGAAAGCCATGTGTTTTTGACATCTGACATACTTCAGACAAGATCAATGTAATTCTCAGATTGACGTCCAATTATCTCCACGTAGGCGTTATACAATGATAACATAGACTCACTGCATTTGAATAAATCAAACCCCACTAGTGCTGACCTATTTAAATCCGATTACGTTATAATCGCATTGAGTGCTGCTTCTGCATTAGACAAGAAGACATCGCTATTGATACAATGTACAATACATGTATTCTCAATTATAATGATATTCCATGTTTTTACTTATCTTCTTCGTCTAATGCCATTTCGTTACAGAAGGTTGGTAATCAGCTCGATGTGTCTTGCTATATCCTTAGCTAGGTTGAACAGCGAATTCTGTTTTCCATTTACCGTCATATACATAGACATAAAGATCATTAACTGATGTCATCCCGAAGTGCACTACCTACTCCAAGCACTGCTCTCTCCCTTAAGTTCTGTAAAGAACAGTAGGTATTCCTGTAAGAAATCAGCTTAAATATTCGGCATGTTGCTTCAAGAACAGAGCTAAAGTTAATCGTTGTTACACACGGTAAAGTTTACCCCTTACGTAATACCACAAAAACTGCCAATATGACATACATAACAAACACCGGAACTGTATTCATTAAGAATAAAATTAAGTGCTTTACTTTTTAGCTGAAAGTGGATTCCGTACATCAAAGACAAACAATAATACCTGGCAACTCATTTACCTCGGTCGACCTTAATTGAAAAATGTAATACCTGCATTATTACGGCTGTCTGCCCACTTTTGGACACATAAAGCGTGACAAAACGATGTAAAATGAAGCGAAGTTATGTAACAATGTTGTCATACATAACGATGGACAGTCGATTTTTACAGTTAAAATCAGTAAGTAAATATATGTGGGAAACTTACTTGGTTAAAAATAGGCGCCTATTCAATATATTCATGTCATGTACCTATTAGTATGGTTGTAAAGATTGCGATCTAAACATCCTATGAAATAATTTCCGCAGGAAACGTTTTTGATGATAGTAAAAATCAAGTTTCTCGTATTATTAGTAACATTTATTTATGCTCATCTTCAGCGATATTTTTTTTACCAGTTTTTTTATACGAGATACTTTCCGTTACCATTTAAACGACGCAAAAAATGGCCCGATGGAAATGAAAATAATAAATGTTTCCAAGTGGATCTTGGTTTTTGATGGCACAAACTCATGTTTTCATGTCCAATAATGGTTTGATTTTAGGAGACCCTGACGTTTCGAGTTTTTTACTAGTTTTGTGTTATTTATCCATTCAAGTTGGATGCATAGAAATTTATATCTAAGTACTCAAATCTGCATCCAACCAAAGCGTACCTGAGTATCAATGTAACATCGAAACACCACCATGAGTAATGAACATCGGCCATTCCGCTGTTATCTCGGTCTCGACTCGACGCGTCAGCCCACCGCCAGCCTTTTGTTCCTGTGTCCGGTGCTCTGTATGACAGCCGTTGTTTCCGCTTTCCAAAGCCTTTATGATAAGCGCTATTTTAAATTAAACAGTATCTTCTGCATTGTCGGCTTGTGTGCAAGTTGCTGAATTAATTAATTAATCCAGTAACAAGGGGTTGTTAGACGTAATTTCTTCATCATCTGCATCTAGAAATTCCTAATTTGAGATAACGTAAACCGATTTGGTAGTAGTCAAGTCTAGACTTATTTGATTTGAATTAACCGGTTATGGAATTTTCTGCTACATTGCTTGGGGTGATTTTTTATTGATAATGGTGGTCCTTATGCTCGGATCCAAAGGATTGGATGCAAAATTGTAGGAGCTTGCACTTTAAGTAGGTAGACACATTTTATGAAAGATAATATTTAAAACGTGATAAGAAGATTTATTAGACTATGCTCTGCCCATCAAAATTTTTGAAACATAGTCCAGAAAGAAGACTGAAACTTCCTTTGTTGCACAGAATCTGACCTGTTTTCAATGCTCTTGAACGTTTATTATGATAATTTTGTTTACTATTATGCAATATCGTCAGTTCGTGTCGATAAACGCAATTACAAGCTCAGCTAACCTCACGGTGCGGCCCTTTCCGGCCCGGTGAAGCGCTAGGAATCAACTTATCTCCTTGACAACCGCAACTGACGTGCCGTGCTGGTTTGCTAGTAGCTTTCCATTTTCATATCTGTTTACCCGCTAGGAAATTTTAGATTTTGTGACCATCATCTTAGAAATAAAATCCTATAGGATGTATTGCAAAATTTTGTTTGTAAGAAGCGCACTGGGCAAAACCATTGCTAGGACTCTACGCAGTCATCCTTATAGGCCTTATAGCCTTATAGGCTTCACAGGGTCTTTATTTCATCTTTTAGTATTAGTATAGATTTACGCGTCTTAGCTCGTATTCCGGTCTGCAGCCCTTACTGACCTCAGTGGTCATTATGGGTATCTTGGTTTATTAGGAAAAACATTCCTCTTTTATTCCGCGTCAGTTGGTAAAACACCTTCTTGTGACTTTAAATGCACTCACGTTATGTAATTTCATGAACTTCTTGAACATACAGACTGCTATTTACGTCGGTCTTAACCGTCCTATTCACACCTCATAGTAAAAACAAAAACCGCACGTTCTCCACCTTAATCACAAATCTTTCTGAAGCCGTCTTCTACTCGGATTTCAAAAGTAAACCCCACTAATAACCTGTCACTTTTAATAAACTGCCGGTCCGTACGCTAGACTTATCTTCCACGGAGTAGACGTCTGCGGGGTTTTTAATCTCGGCTTTTCCTCATTTTCGAGAGCGACGCTTGTCTTAATCAAGAACCCTTGGGGCAACCTGTGCTCAGGCACGCAGCCCGAGCTATGGGCGTTACGAGGCAACACATACTTACAACTAGCGATACCCGAAGCATTGTCTTGAGGATGCAAGAATGTGTGCGCTTGAAAACCTCTTTTGTGCTTACTTTTTGTTGATAAGACTCATCGTTAATATTCTATTATACACCGTTGGCAAGTCTCGTGCGCTGTTTTATGACATTATCGGTTTAGCGTTATCAAAAATCCTTAAACGTGTACGTGGTTTTAAAGGCGCCTGATAAAAATGAAGAGCAACAACTTTCTTCTCATTAAGTTTACATACCTTTACTACAGGCGTCAATGATACTCACGTGTTCTGAAATATTCATTCATTATCATTAGTTCACCTTCCATGGAATGAAAGGGAGACGAGACTCTTTAGAAATGTCGGAATGTATCATTAGTTGCTTAAACACACATACCACGTCTTTCAATACCTCAGTAATAACGATCGTGACCCGCCACGACTGCCGGGAAGCGAAGGAACGCTCCAGACATTGGTATATATTTAGGTAGATAAAATAAGCTGGAATTTGACGATCGTTTCATAACATCGATTCGCATGGATGTCTTCAAAGTTTTGGTAGGATGTATGCATTAGATGCTTTTGTATCGTCTCACTGTAAAACATTGAAACCACAGCATAAGCTCTACTTTTATTCGCTCAAATAAATATAAATGTGTCCCAATAGTTCTCGACAGCTCTACCCCGAATTTCCTCACTTTAAATAATTGTTTTCGTTGATCATAAAGATAGCATACTGGGTATTTTTCTTTGAAACTATATTTTCTCGGTTCCCCGTCTAGACGGTAATGCTGCGGCTGCTGAATCCACTGCTCCCGCCGTCTTATTATTTTTGTGCAATGTAATGTTTCGCGGCTTACCACCACCCCCCGTTTTCCTTTTCTTCGCCATTACATGTTTTCCGCCGGTTTGCGCGGTTTACGCTTTCCTGCTCTTTGTCCAAATCTTTAATAACGGCTTCATTGAATGCGTACTTTAAGAATAAATTCTCTAAACGGATACTTTATCTGCAAACACGAAATAAAATTATACCGAATTTCGTTAGCAGAATACGCAAAAAAGGAACCAACTGAAAGTATATTCCGGAGTACGTAGAAATTAGCCTTTTCGTTTGAGCGAACTCCCTTGGAATACTAAACCTTTGTAACCACACACGTACCAAGTCACAGAAAAAGAACCCTAGTAGATAAATGAGCAGCTTTCTAAGTTATTGGCTGGGGGCGAGGTAATTAACACCCAGCATTACCATATGGTACAGGGAAGATGGATGAGATGTAGTGCCTGTAAACATGCCTGTTAGCTTGATGAGTTCTTGCCTTTTTCTTGTTTCCCTAACTAATTATCTGGATGTTGATTAACGCTTGTGATCAGTTTTGTTTACGCTTTTTTGTGTCTCACTGTGAGGCGATCCAATTTGCACTTTCTGTAAGATCTTTTATAGTTTCTCTGTCCTAATGTAGTTTCATCTCCCGTTGTTGATTATTTTTTTACTGAACAGATGCTTCTACTCATTGTAGGTAGTACTTTTACACAAGTTTTCTTTTCAAATCATCCTAGATTATTAAAACTCTCCCAGTATGTGCAACTTTCCATATACTCGTAATACAAGCGTCAACAGTTTGTTCACAATGCCAACTGGGATGCGAGTCCTGCCTCGCTTCCTTCCGTCGCAAACTTCCATTCCACATCACAAGTGTCGCGTTTAATACACTAGAGCAACAATTAAACACGTTTCGTTTTTAATGGAATGGCGCCTAGGCTGAATTTGGGATGAATTTGAGACTTAGTGCATTGTACGCCAAGTTGGTACTTGGGAATTGGGAAGTAATCTTCCGCTTCGAATGGAAAAAGGTTTAAGGAAATATGCTCTCGACTGCCGCTGGGGCCACGGATTTGTATATTAATGGAGATTTAGTTGAGTTAAGACTACTTGTAGTTAATTTTGTAAATTACCATAACTTATGTTTTGTTATGAAAAGGCACCAGCATAACGAAAACTGTCTCATTAGACAGATAGATTGGACGTAATTGTACCTAGTACCGGATTAAGTCGCTAATTAGCGATGCTTGGCTATGGAGAGCACACAAATCGTACCTAGATAAACTTCAGTTTTTTTTCACTTTACTCCTTTTTCATGGGACGCGTAGTAACATTCAACTGTGCGTTCTCCTCAACAATTAACAACCCATTTATTGATTTCCAATACGCATTTCCGGTCAAATGTTACGTTACCCTCGTCACAAGACCGCATACTGAAGGTACGAGATAACATTCAGGCATTATGATGACGAGTCGCTCAGCGAGGCCGCTTTGTGGGAACGTGTATGAAGGTGATGGAGTGACATGTGCGGGGAAATGTAATTGTATTAAAATTTGAGATAGGTATGCTTTGATTTGGCAGTGTGTTAAGTATTGAGAGTGATCGGGAACGTCATCGTATCATATGTTGGTCGTGGGTTTATTGCGAAACTTACTTACAATCACTGGATAGAACACAATGATTATTATTAAGATAGTTCATCATCTCTTTTGTTTGTGCTAGCTCGCTATACTTACCGTCTTTTTAAGCGACCAAAAGTTTCGTTACTATTAGATGTACCCACTGTAGTCAGCCGAACGTTATAACTAGAACGTAGACAAAAAGTCCTTCAACATTATAGGAACTTCACTTGTCGTTATTCACTTCACTTATCATTATCGACTAATACCCATTCATGCAGATTGCACGCAGCTTTCTACATTACTCGAATGACTCAAAATTAAACCAAGTACGAGAGCCATAAATAAAGCAACCGAACCTGTCATTATACTAACCGTTCATAATAGCTGCAGTTTATGCCTCCTTTATTTAGCCGTGGCGGGGTACGGGACATATCGCCGCATTCCGAACGATAAAACCCACCTAAATTACAGGGGTGGTTAATACATGATGCATGTCTTTCATGGCGGTGTTTATTCGGTGCACTTGTGCGCTACGGTTTCGCTTTGTCCTTTCTATAGGTTTATTTTCCACTGGCTGTTTTTTTTACAGCGGAATAAGAAAGCTGATTTCTCCTTGACAAAAATTCAATAAGCCTTGATTGCCATATGAAACAGTGAAATTATTAATTGGTGAAGCCATATTAGTCGTCATCCCAATTTCAATCGTGATAATGGATGGTCAGTGCCCCCGAGTTGGAAGACTGTTAAATACTTCGTCAACAGTTAGTGCCGTGATCAGAGTGGCGTGCTACCCTACATTTGACAATAATAAAAATGACGATGAAAACGAGGGTAGTTGTGCGCCGTTATGAGCTGCGCCTAGTACTCTCACGAGCAGTGTTCGCTTTGCTGCCGCCGAGTCGTGCGCTGACTGACACGGTTTTTATTGATACAGGTCACAAAAAAAAAAAATTCCAACGTTTTATCTATCAAAACAAAATGTTTTTAGTAAACAGACTTTTACATTGTGCAAGTTATCATATCGATCGTATATTGATTTAATTGACTAATGTTGCGATGATTACGCGTCTTATCATTTAGAATTAAGGTTACGATAAAGTGACTTTATAGTTTAAAGATTTACTGCATTATTCGCTCTAAATGAGTAATGAATATTAATAATTAGTGCCATTTTGTCACCGCTAACAACAAAACGTTGTGGTAAAATTGACTTACAAGTGCCATAATAAGTTTCCTTTATTTCCTTGAAAAGTGTAAGCAAGTTGGTAAATTCAGATGAAAAGAGTGATCGTGAGCGTTCAGAATTAGTGCTCTCCTTATCGATCAATCGAACGCTTATCTTTTGTTATCTAACGTTAATTTTGTTCCTGTTTTGTTCTTAGTATGTTTGTGTTTCTCGAAGTGACTTCTAGTGCCGTTAAAACGCAGAGTGCAATAAATGTGAATTAAAAGTGACACTGTTAATTTAGAAGATCAAAATTAATCGTATACCGTTTGTAATATTGGGCTAGTGTTTGTATCATCATTGAGTAAAATAAATCAGATGTGTTCAGTTACTTGATAACGTTTTATGCGGATGTGTACAGTAGAGATGCACTTGTTTTTTCTTTACGTTCGTTACAACTTAACTGCATTATGGTGTAAGCAAACAGCTGCACACTATAAATATGTCTTAGCTACGCCAATATACTAAACGTCAACTGATCGAATGTCAGTCGAGTCAATTGTTATTAATGATCATCGGTGTGTCAGATGGGCACAACGTCTCCATCGTGATGTCGTAACGTGCATTATTGGATACTGTTACATGTGACAAACAGAACGGCTCGCATAATGTTCTAATATGTCTATCCATAGGTTTGCCCACGCGCTATGACTATACCGTCCACAGAACTATATTGGGATAAAAATATTTCGACGAATTGAGATCCTCCTCCTTTTTTTAAGTCCGTTAGGAAAGAGTGTGTGTAGGTACCTCGTGTGCCGAAAAGAAGATCTGAGATCCGTGCTCTCCGCGTACGACGTCAGGTTTTAAAAACAAAATACTATTACCTATTGTTCAACAGTTAACTGTTTAAACACCATCAAAAAAGTTGGATTTGTTGATCGATGTTTTTCCTCACTAAATTACCCTAGTAACGTCAAAATACACGCTCGGTTCACATGCAAATCTATAAACTCTTTCTTTCTGTCCCGATATAGTTCGGAGTGATGATTCCATCAATAAAACGCAAGAACCACTCTAAGCATTAAAATTACGTAAAGCGTGGGACACATTCGCTCGGCAATATAGGAATCTCGGGTCTCATTTCGTTGCTCGTGTTATATGGAAATCCGAGTGAATTGAACGTCTAAGACTGCATAGTGCAGTAGCGTTAGCTTTGAAATATCAGACCACTCAAATGCCAAGAAGAAAAGTTTCTCTGCGCTGGAGCTGCCGTCCGCTGCACACTTTCGAACAAGCTCCTTCGGTCTATATTATGCGCTGCGCTTGATGTTTCGTTGTAATCCATTTGTTTTACTTAAATTTATATATTATTGAAATAAATATTAGGTGTTACCTACTCCGCCACTGTTTCTTGGAATCAATATTGAAGAAATTATTGCATTGATTTGCAATCTATATGGAAGCGTTATCTTGATCAGCGATTTCGAATTGGTCCTATCAGACCACCTCGTATAAATCACCTATTCGCTGTCAGTATCTCTTTCCTCCTGCGCTAATAAGAATAATGCATTTTCATATCCCGGAGAAAAAAAAAACAAATTAAAGTCGCACCGTACGGAGAGGAAAGACGTGAGTCATAATGACTGACAATCCTTCTTTCGCGACTGGTGCAACTCTCAATTGTCATTTTTGTTTCCGAAATAAAAAAAAATACACTGTAAAGTGAACTTATATTTTTTTGCGAGCTAATTACAACACTAGGGATTTTGATTGAAATAAACGTGGATGACGTTTGGTCAACAACACTACAATTCATTCTAACTAAATTGATGTAGGTATGTGGTTAAATACTGACGTATGAATGGACTGCATTGGACTTTTCTAAACAATTTACCAGTCCAGTCGACCGTTGAAAGCATTAATCAGCCAAGCTAAGCTGTTTCGATGACGTTTCGCAAAATCAAGGATACACTCCAAGTACAGAGCGCCTAGCGTAATCGCCGACGAGGCCAAGAAATACGTCTCGATCGCGTTCGCGTTTAACAATTCTCATACTATTTGACACTTTAACGCAAACGCGATCGAGGCGTATTTTTTGATTACCCTAAGGGCACAGGACTAGACGTAAACTTTGCCGGTTTAGCATTCATCAAATCCTTTACGGTTTCGTCTCTTCTCGTAAATCACGCAATCGTGGAGCCGGAATCGCATTGCACGGTGTCCAGTCCAGTTTCGATATCGCATTTCCCGACTCCGGAAAATCCTGGGCGTTCGGTCGTATTTCAGTGTCGACGCGGTTGCACCAGTACATAGGTAGGTATAGTTTGGGGAAACTAAGCGCTGTGGGCAGTTTATATCGCTGTCTGTACTAAGCTTTACATTACAACTTTTGTGCACTGAAAGTAGGTTTGTATACGTCGAATTAGAAATTACAATTTTTAATGAATATCTATCGAAAACAACTCAGTTTTTTCCAGTAATCGATGTAAATATGTATAGTGTGTTTCTACCTTTGCATTTTAGACAAATAAATCTTAAAATTCACTATTTACCTTTAACCAGGGAAGTTAGCGGGGTCAACAACCTGTTTAATAAAACTGCATATTAAAGCTACTCAACTGGACATACGTTCTTTAGATTATACACCATTACACCACAGTGGCATTAGCCATTAGCGTAGCCTAAGCTAGAGACGGCTAGACGGGCGATGTCCTGCCATTTCCATGTGTGTGTCAGTGAAAATTCAGACATTTCCGCACAGCCATCAATAATGCTAGTGTGGGTTTCATAAACAAGTGGATATAGCTCTGTGTGTGTGCAGGATATCGCTTGCCTATTAATTGTATATTATTGATTCCCGTTCAGTTTGTTTATTTAAAAATACCCTGGGATACCTTGATTGGTGGTCTGTGGTTTTATAACAATGCTGATTTATTTATGCGTTCTGTCTGCTAGCTTTTTTTCTCTTGAAAGTTTTATTATCCTGTTTAATACATACGAAAAACAGATAACTATGTAAAGGAATGCATATAGCACGGACTGTTGAATTAAAATATTCATCTCAGTGTGCCATACACTTCTCGACTTCGTCCTAAATTTTTGCCAGTTTCAGTCAAAACTTCTTCGATGTCGTGTATTTTTAATACATATAAATATAGTCTCGAATTGTGTTTTATCTTCTATTCTTATTTCCAATACCAGTACAATACGCAGCACGTTGTACCAGTGGGTACAGTCAGCGCCGTCCCGACACTTAGCGAGCGTCGCAACGAGTGCGCCCCTTTGTTTGCCAACAATGCTGACTGTACTGTACCTACCGAACGTTATACCTAGACTAGATTTGATTGCGAAAGTTTGTGCTTTTATTCGTATTGTACCTACCTTGGTGTTAAAGTGTTGGAGAAACTTTTGAAAAATGTAGGTAGGTATAGTTGAAATACAATTACACTTAACGTAACGTAACTTTAAAAATATTGATCCTTCATTTAACTTAGACTACCCTTTTCCCATCCTTAGAGTAGAATTGCGCTGAATCCCGCCTTACGCGGTCTACATCATGAATCACAGATTTTCACCTATGCAAGATTTGAGTTTTTCAGGTCCAAGGATTATAGCTGGGCAATGATCAGTCAGTCAGGACTTTCTTTTTTTATATAGCTAGGTATATACATGTATATAGATACGTATAAATAAATTAATGCGTATAAAGTAAGCAATCTTAGTCCTGGGACGTTCGTGACCTTTACCTGAAATAGGTGTAATTAAGAAAGTGAAACTCGTCTTACCTTATTTGACAATGTTAATATGAAGTCAATTGTTTCTTTACAACAGTAGGCAGTTAACGAAGCTGAACAAATTGCTACAACACATAGTCGTCTAACAAAAAGCAGTTAGCAATGAAACTGACACCTTGTTTAATTATTAACTATCCGATTAAAACCACTTGCATACTTTAGTTTAATGTTTAAATATAATGTATAATGTGTAATATAATGTACCTGATGAATTGGACTGTAATGTTAAGGCCGTAAGAACTTGAATAAATCGTAATGAAACAACACACAAAGTGGCTTTATTTGTATAGATCTGTCTCATACGAATACACAGCTTGACTACGACTTTTTCTGTAAAGCGGCTGAGAGCTTTTTGTTTTGGTATTTAAATAACTGAAATAGTACCCTAACACTATTTCGAAATTTTAAAAATACGGCAAGTCCAATTCTATTGAACAATTAACACCACTTATGGAAAGCGACAAATTCAAATGAGCTAAGTCAAATAGCAAAAACTGAGCTGTAACTATATAGTTACGGAAATAAACATAAATAGTTGTGTAATTATTATACTATTTACAGTAATTATTATTTCAAAGAGTGTACTTATTGTATATTTTCAGTGCCGTTTTAATCTGCTATTTCCTGCAACATGACCCGCGTATTTAAACTTGCTCGCACTACCGTAACCAAATACTGCGCGGGTCGGATTACGAATAATTGCATCTACCGTGCACGACATTGCCTGTAAACTGCATTTAGGTAGCGTGTGCTTTTCCGAGTGTATCAAACAAACGTTGCAGTGGCTTGGTACCATGGGTTCTCATTGTCGAAGTTTATGTGACATTTTGTCCATGGTCTAGGTCAGGGGCTAATTACGGGCCACGGACCAACTGGGGCACGCATTGAGTTTTAGTCTGGCCCGCCGGCATCTCTTGGCCTTTCGAAATAGAATTTGACAGTCTCGTCGGCACAAACAGACATAGACATAACAGGTGTATAAAAATACGAATATGTCGAATAAAGGCTAATAAATCTGATAATTCTTTTTTTTACCATTTATGATGAAAAAGAAATGACCACCCCTGGTCTAAGTACAGCCTACAAATTGTGCAGCGTGGACTCTGTAAATGGTTTCCTTATGTTTTATTTTGTAATACCTAATGTGGTTTAGTAGCCGAAGAGTCTCAGAGAAAACACTATAAGAGAAATAACTACTTTCCTACTTACCATCGCGCGCGACGCTGCTTGGAAACGTTTAGGAAGTGTGCGCTTTTCCGAGTGTAGTGAACGATGCAGTGGCTTGGTACCATAGGTTCTCACAAACCATTACATTTATAAGGTGAACGTCTTGCCCTCCCTTGCACAATTTGTGCTACTTTTAGTCCTCCACACATAGCTAAAACGTATAAATTCGAATTAATTTTCAACCAGTCGTATACTAAGGTATAATGAAACGTTTTCCAGGTGGATCTATGTATATTTGTACAAAATTTTTCAAAGTGAGAAAACCATCTTGCCTTATTGAACAGTGCCCTAAGCACGACTTGTCGAATCCTGCGTTGCGTTACGGTTATCCTATCGAGATCGAGAAATCTCATAGTAAATGTTAGTTCCAAATACGCTCACGGGCGGGCGCTGTTCCAAACGTCATACAAACTCGTTATAGTTTACTATTCGATTTTACGTGACGCAGGATTCGACAAGTTGTGTTTAGGGCACAGTGCCCTAAGCACGACTTGTCGAATCCTGCGTTGCGTTACGGTTATCCTATCGAGATCGAGAAATCTCATAGTAAATGTTAGTTCCAAATACGCTCACGGGCGGGCGCTGTTCCAAACGTCATACAAACTCGTTATAGTTTACTATTCGATTTTACGTGACGCAGGATTCGACAAGTCGTGTTTAGGGCACAGTGCCCTAAGCACGACTTGTCGAATCCTGCGTTGCGTTACGGTTATCGTATCGAGATCGAGAAATCTCATACTAAATGTTAGTTCCAAATACGCTCACGGGCGGGCGCTGTTCCAAACGTCATACAAACTCGTTATAGTTTACTATTCGATTTTACGTGACGCAGGATTCGACAAGTCGTGCTTAGGGCACAGTATACCTAAACTACGTACTACGTACGTGTGTAATGACGCGACTAACCGCCGACTATCGCTAGTAGCCGCCCGCCTAGCTCCCGCCCAACAGTTGCTGCGCGACCTCCGCAGGGCGCGCTCGCCTACAGCCTTGCCTGAAAGCCTCCAGCTTCATATATATTGGTATACGCACTCTTTGTTGTCCAACCACGGTTTGTATTTATATCATTAGATTAAATTGGTTTTTTCGGTCTGTTTTGTGGTTTTCAATAAAGAATATTTGTAATGTATTGTATTGTAGATTATTATAGCTTAGTACATGCACGCGATGTTTTGAGAATTGAATATTATTTCGAGGCTTTTGTGGTGGTGCTAGGTTCGATTGAGATATAATGATTTTACTGATTCTTTTGTTGCACTCGTATTTTAGTGGCGTTAGTGGAAACTTCTTTTTTTGAAAGTTTTTTATTAGATAAGTCTGGGCTAGTTAACTAAAATTTTTTTAGATTGTTTTGCAAGTACTTACTTAAAATTGATTTAAGTTCTTTTTAGGTAAAGTTGTCAGACGTGATAGCAGTTGGACCTTTAATATATTACAAAATATCGTTAGTCTGCTTGATAGAATTAGGTACGTTTGAAACGAAAATTATTTTAATAAATGACGTAAATACTTTATTTTTCTCTACTTTAAAATCAGTACCACGATGATACTAATACATAATACGTATTTCTAAATCCCGAATTCGTAATTTCGAAAACTACATAGTTTGGCGAAATTAGTGATGTAATAATTATAAACTATGTACCTTTTGAGAATAAATGACTGACTAACTAACAATAAGCCTACAATAATTGCAAATAACGACATTCCGATGTACAATGCGGCCTCTTTACTCTACCGGTAACAATAGTACTAAGTGTTATCTAGTTAACTGAACGCATCCGAAGTTGAACCCAGCTATTGTCAACATGTCATTGTCAATACAGCAGCCAGACCGCATGGTCGACGCGTCCGTTAATTCTTATACTCTCTTTACAATAATTAGAGTAAAAAAATGATCTAGTTTTAATATATTAAAGTGATTATTTGTGAATGTTAGTGGTAAATATTGTGATCAACATGGAGATTATTATATCGAGGCGGCCGATGGAGGAGAGGCTTTTTAACTTTAAGTCTGTCAAAGACATGTTCGAACAACCGCGGCAACCGAGGTAATGTTCATTATTGTGAATCTAGAAAGTGGTAAAACCTTTTATTTATCGCAGTCATCTCATAGTGTCTACCAGGATTTGTGTTAAAGTTTAGCTAGACAGGTAGAGATCGCTCTGTAACGATAAGGCTGCCTATTGTTACCGGAATTTCTTTTTGTG
Organism: Clepsis dumicolana; assembly: GCA_963691665.1. NCBI lineage: Eukaryota > Metazoa > Arthropoda > Insecta > Lepidoptera > Tortricidae > Clepsis > Clepsis dumicolana. The sequence goes on from OY829517.1 coordinate 4,665,927, forward strand.
CCTTTTTTCTGTTTGTACTAGCATAACCAATTTACCATTTTAATTGTAATATCAGTGGCTGGCATTTATGAACTGCGTCTAATAAAATTTCAATACTTACTTTAAAGCTATGCAAGTTTGTTGTGTTGTATTTTATTTACGTGGTTCGTATAAATATTGTATGTTTTAATAAAATGTGTTATTTTTCCTGTTGAACTGAACAAACGAGCACATTTTAAGTTTTTATAAGTTAACTATTTTTATCCGTACGCCGTGTCCCGCTTGAAACGAGATTCCTCATAGGCTGCCATATAAGGCAGCACACAACAAGATTTTGTTTAATGTTCATTAATTATACTAACATTTAAGCCAATGCGTTGATACGTAAGTTAAGTTTTAAAGAATTTTCTTATGTACTCGATCTCTGTTGCCTTGCTATTAGCTCTCTGATCTCCTGTCAGGCTGTTAGTCTTCACGATACACTATACCCCACTTTTACTAGCGCCTTGTGTATAGAGTTCGCACCCACCTATCCTTATGTATACATATGTAAGTATAGGGTCTTCATATAGGTATAAGTATGACAAATATTCACATCGCCTCTCTTTCGTTTTTCACCTCAAGGAGAGAGATTGATTGACAAACAATTGCCAAACACGGCCGCACTGGCTACATAGGGTTGCCTAAACATTCACAGGTAGACCCAAAATATTCTGCCAGACCTTATCAACGATATGCTAGTTCAACATAGCAAAACTGTATACTGCTTAGGCCGACTCGCACCGGCGTGGGTGGGACTAACCCGAGGTTAACTTGACGTATTTGTATCGTCTGACATTTTGTTGAAACGGGTTAGTGCTTAACACAGGTCGGTGCAAGTCGGCCTTAGTCTCATGCAACGAAGGCATCTCTCTGTTGTTGTACACCGTCTGATTGTTTTTTTTTTTTCATTGTTTGCAGACTCGGCGGCGGCGTGCAGCGGAGTGCCACGCATGCCGAGATGCCGCACCGAGGGGGCACCATTGCCGAAAGGTAAGAAACAGAACACTACAATTTGCCCTTGTATTTCCCCTCTAATTTTAATCTTAATATTTTATTGGAACATACTACCACTGAATCAATAGCAGCTATGGAATACGTATGTACCCGACAAACGATATTTTTGAAGCAAGTCGCATTTTAAATAAACACAACTGATACCTGTCTATTGTGCCATATTATTAAGATACTGAGATTGAATTTCCAATTAAGTGTAAGTGGTCGTTAAATCGCCTCTGCCTTATTAGGGTTAATGCTTGGCTGTGTATGCAGGAGATCCTACAGCAGCAAGGGCAGATGCGCTTGTTCTCCCCATCCAGCCCTCAAGATACCCATCAAGCGAAAAGGCGCTTAATCTCAATTTCGTTCAGTTGTAAGATATCCCTTAGTTTGCTGACGAACTCATGCTAATAAAGAGATTTAGAAAACGTTACTTTAGGAAGTTATTGATGTGACTATCAGTTTGACTCTCTAGGCGTACGTAGGCACTGGCTTGAAGTGTACAAAAGTAACTACTTAACGCATTCGCCGTCGGCTGTCAGGTCCGAGACTTATTCATATGCCGCAAACGCGCAAGTGCGTTCAAATGCCTGCGATATTGTGACAGCTGAAGGGGACGAAAGTCACGCCTATGTGCGGGTGCTGGCACTGAACGCGTCAATAGAATAGTTTAACGTAATTTTGACTTGAAGTAAAGGCTCATGTTTACTGAATAATGGTATTATAACTTATTCGTAAGTTAAATTACCTGAACGTTCGTGCCGCATTATGCCTGCGGGCCCCAAGTAACAGGAAAATGTGTAGGAATCCTCCACTAATCGTGGCATAAATTATTCCAATCGGTTTCCTTCCAGCCGTTCCCGTATCTTCCTATAAGGTCATTCGCATTACATAATAAATAACTTCGTAATTACTTGTAAATAATGTAGCATTCAGAATGTACCCAAGAAGTTCTAATGTTGTAAGTTACAGTCTACTCGTAAAGTTTTGCAAAGAATTTGAGTCTTAAAGCCTGGCGCCTAGTTTTGACTTTTTTCCACATATCGGATAAACAAAACACAATAATTTACGTGGTGCAAGTCAGTAGTGGCATAAGGTCGAGTATAGTTTCACTCGCAAAACCTAACTAGAATGACCTTTGTTTTCTACGTATCTTTTCGGTTCGGATGAACATTTTTTGCAACAATTCGGCTTTTGCGCTCAAAATACATAATATAATGCTCTACCCGCTGCGCTGCGCCCTAAGCACGACTTGTCGAATCCTGCGTCACGTAAACTCGAATAGTAAACTATAACGAGTTTGTATGACGTTTGGAACAGCGCCCGCCCGTGAGCGTATTTGGAACTAAAATTTAGTATGAGATTTCTCGATCTCGATACGATAACCGTAACGTAACGCAGGATTCGACAAGTCGTGCTTAGGGCACTGATCTTTACATAAACATCTCGGTAAAATATTCATAATGGTTATAGAAACAAAACTTAACTTCAGAGGATTAAATTAGCTTCAACCCAATAATCCCTTACGTACCCGTCTCCGGAACCCCAAAGTACATACACAATAGAAACTTCAACAATTCCCCCGTCCATTGATAACGAAGCTCCCCAGACGTGATAAGAATTGATAACAGCATTGCGCTGTTTGAGTTAGCTTTTGTTAACCTTTCAAACAATTAACGCAAGTGATTAGTAATGAACTGATAACGGAGTGAAGTTTAATGTTAGGTAAGGTTAGGCCCTAACCTAACCGTTAGGGCGATTTAGAGTTAGAAAATAAATATTGTACGGTCGAGGAAATTAATTCCTGACCCACCATGGAACCTTTTCATAGTAAACGTCATGGTGACATCGCATAGCTTGACAAGGAAAATCGTTATGACGTTTACTATGAAAGTGTTCTATGGTGGGTCAAGACTTAATTTCCTCGACTGTACATGCTTTTATTGTTGTGAAATAAACCAATCACTCACATCAATTAGTCGAAAATAACCCGACATGACATGAAAAAAAAAAGCCGTGATAGCCTAGTGGTTTGACCTATCGCGTCTGAAGCAGAGGGTCGAGGGTTCAAACCCCGGCTCGCACCTCTGAGTTTTTCGGAATTTATGTGCGGAATTACATTTGTAATTTATCATTAGCTTTTCGGTGAAGGAAAACATCGTGAGGATACCCGCACACTCCTGCGAAGCAATTCAATGGTGTGTGTGAAGTTCCCTATCCGCACTGGGCCCGCGTGGGAACTATAGCCCAAGCCCTCTCATTCTGAGAGGAGGCCTGAGCCCAGCAATGGGACGTAAATAGGCTGATGATGATGATGATGATGAACCCGACCTGTTACGGACTAGAATTCTTCCTCTGGGAGGACACGCCGGGGGTGCAACTGAACACTGCGTTCCAACGTTCTGCTCGCACGGCTTTAAGTGCCGCAGAGTCACATGTGCGTGCAAATTTGTGATTTGTGACAGCGGCACTGGACGAAAGTCATCAAAACGCATATTAACAAGACTGACGAGCGACGTGACGTTACGCTTGTGTATTTAAATTTTGCCGTGTTATTATAATAACCAATTAAGAGTTGGGCAAGAAACAATATTCTGAATATGGTGGAGACCAGAAGAGGGAAAATGGTGGGCCATTTGGTACGGACGCTACGATCTGATACTAACAAATACAGAAGGAAAGAGAGGAAGGTGAAGCCCGAGGATAGAATATTTAGATCAAATAAAAATAAGTTAGACGTTGTGTCTTATCAGGAAGTGAAAGATCTCGCATTGGAAAGAACGGACTGGCGGGAACTGTACCGACATCGACAGCAGTGATAGTCTTAAATAAGATGATGATGAATAATAACCAATTAAAATTGTCTTATAAAACTTACAAGCTTTTGCCCGCGGCTTCGTACGCGCATAAAACCTGTTTATTCTTTCTCTCGTGAGAATTTCAACAAATCCGTCCTGCGGCTCGTCTTTTATTGAAAGAGGGAGGCAAACGACCAAGCGGGTCACTTGATGGTAAGCGATCACCGCTACCCATGAGGACCAGCAACCCCAAGAGAGTCACTAGTCCGTTGCCGGCCTTTAAGAAGGAAAAGGGATAGATGAAAGGGGGGATCGGGCCTCCGGCACTCTCACTGGCCGAACGAAACGCAAAGGGTTGGATTCTCTCGTCTACATAATAAAGGCAACCTCTATGCAAAATTGCAGCCTTGTAAGGTTGTGCGTTGTCTGTCAGTCACTCAGTAATGGAAGAGTTTTATATGCGTATATTGATTAGTATTTTTTTATTTGTTTGCAGGCTAGCCGCTTTGCAGGCGGCCGGAACGAATGATTGGCGCGCTAGGGTGTGTCGCCTGAGTCCAGAGAAGGATGACCCCAAGGCGATAGAACGCGCCAAGAACAGAATAAACGTGAGTACTTTACTTTTGTATCTTTTCGGCTTCGCCACAAAATTGCCTTCTACCTGACAATAAGAATAAGAATTGCGAAACTGAAGTGGCAGTGAGGTGGTGGTTAGAAGGTTCTCGAATTGCTTCCTCGGACCGGGAGACGAGCTGTCGGTAGGCCTCCAACAAGATGGAGCGACGACCTAGTAAAGATCGCGGGACCGCGGTGGATGCGGAAAGCACAAGACCAGTCTGAGTGGATTTTTAACGTTTCCAAATGATAGTATAAAGTACGTATAGACATAGTAGAAAAACCTTTCCCACGGGCCAGGCAAAAATCAATCTTATGACAATGTCATAAACATTTTGACAGTGGACAGCTTTTCTCACTGTAACTAACTACAACGATGTATATAACGATGGTTACAATATCGATTTGTCATTTTCATCACTCTAAAACTACTGATCCTGACTGTATTTCACGCCGCCACTAATGTTCCCGTCTACAATTTCTCTACTTTTGAAAGCACCATACTGAAAGCCTATTCAGCCTTCAGTATAGTGCCGACCTTGCAACTCTTTGCCCTAACCGCAAGTCTGAGGGCCCTTGTCAAACTACTACTTGACTAACTGTGAGCTGTGTAGCAAAGAGGAGGGCTGCCTTGACATGCCTATGCATTCTTTTGTAGCACTTGCGGTGCAGTTAGCCGTCGTTAAAAAGAGTTCTTATAGCAGTACATGTTTTATAAAAGGTGATGTGGAATATTGGTGCCTAAAGAGTAAGGGTTTCGGTACGTATAAAGGTTTTATGGATCATTACGTACAAAAAATAAACCTAATTTTAGCCAGATTGAGAATGTTTGTAACACTGGCTCTCTGGTTCTTTATATCCATGTTTCCATAAATTTTACGTTACCATCAAAATCAATAGTTCTTTTCAAGGGCACCGTGCTCGGTGGAGATATCTCGGGCTTTCTTTACAATGTGAAACTGTCTTTCGTTCACGTCACCAAACTACCGTGTTTTGCGAGGGCTGTTTGATAAGTACCCGTTTTCTAAATATATTAATATCACTGGCCGCAAATAAGTATACCACCTTTTTAAGCCATTTTTCATAGGCGGGAAAATTAAAAAAAAATGAAATTTTTTTGTTTTTTTTTTTCATTTGACAACGATTCAGTGAAGGCGTGAACTTAAAATTGTTAAAATGGAGAAAGAACAGTATCGGTCTGTAATTAGATCTTATTTTTGGAAGGAAAAACATGAGATGAAATAAAAGTAAGAATGCAAGCGGTTTACCATGAATGTGCTCCTTCTATGACAACCGTCAGATATTGGTATAACGAGTGTAAGCGGGGGAGAACAACCGTTTTTGATGAGGATCGCCCAGGCCGGCCAGTTGAGGTGACTACAGACGATATGGTTAAGAAAATTGAAAATATCGTTTTAGCCGACCGCCGAATTAAACTTCGAGATGCTGTAAACGTTTCAATCGAGAGGGTACAACACATATTAGAAGAAAAATTGGGTATGAAGAAAGTATCGGCGAGGTGGGTGCCGCGTTTACTCACGGAGGAGCAAAAACGGAACCGACTGACTACTTCGGAGCAGTGTTTGGCCGTGTTCAAACGTAACCCGAAGGAGTTTCTGCGTCGTTTCGTGACCGTGGACGAAACGTGGGTCCACCACTACACCCCAGAAATGAAAGAGCAGTCGAAGCAGTGGATTTTACCGGGTGAACCTGCTCCAAAGAAAGCAAAAACCGTCCCATCGGCTGGAAAGGTCATGGCGACCGTTTTTTGGGATTCGCAGGGTATTATACATATTGACTATTTAGAAAAGGGAAAAACAATAACAGGGCAGTACTATGCCAATGCCAATTTGACGCCGTGTTGAAGGACAAACGACCCCATTTAAAAAAGAAAAAAGTACTGTTTCATCACGACAACGCCCCGGGTCATTCTTCCAGAGTTGTGACGGCTAAATTAGCACAGTTACGCTACGAACTATTGTCTCATCCCCCGTATTCTCCAGATTTGGCCCCATGCGATTTCTTTTTGTTTCCCAACCTAAAAAAATGGCTCGGTGGCAAGCGATTTGGATCAAATGACGAAGTCATTGCCGCCACAGAGGCCTATTTTAATGACTTTCCAAAATCATACTTTTTGGTTGGTTTATTGAAGCTTGAGTATAGGTGGAACAAATGTATAGAGTTAAAAGGTGACTACGTAGAAAAATAAATGCACATATACAAAAAAAAATTTTTTTTTTTCTCCATAAACGGGTACTTATCAAACAGCCCTCTTACATGCAAATAAATTATTTATGATCCATGATTTTTCGACGAATTTGGTAAAGTAGATTAATTTACCTATTCTTATCGTCCACTTAAAACCAAAAAGCAAATTTTGAGTAGAATAATCATTCCAAGATCCAACTTTCGCATGCAAGAAAAAACTGAATTGTAAAAAATTACGGATAAAAAAATTACGCCAATGCCAGACCTGTAAGTAGTACTTAAACAAAATCGTTTTATCTCTTCAGAGCATCTTGACTTGATTTCGCAAGTCTTTGAATGTTTAAAGCAGTCTTAAGCACGGTATAAAGGATATCATAGTAACCACACATGCATATACTTGTAACTGTATCCACTCCGCCGATATTAACCCGACGCATACCATTAGCAAAATTGCCAATTGCTTTATCAAAGCTCAAAAATCTCGATAACCGTTTGGCATTGACAACACGTTATAGCCCTGAGAACACGTCATTATCTTAATAAATTGTCGTTGATAACTGGACCACACCTTCCAGAATTACAATTGATTATCCTCTTATAAGATATCGTGACAAATCCCAACTGAAATGGAGGCCGATTGTTATCTGCTTCGCGTGACCGCTGAAAAACACCTTGGTTTTGAAAATACAACATAATTTGTTAACTTTCACACTGATAAAAAGATTTGCTGTTGGAAAATTTGTAGGCGTTTTTTTAGGTATATGGTTAATTAATTTGTTTTTTTTTTTTATGCTCGGTTATCAACTGTCAGCTTTGTAAGTCACAGCTTTTTATGGTGAAGGTATTTTTTCGTCATTCAAGATAAAAAAAGTTCAGATCAAACAAGGAAACGTATGCGAATATTTTTTTTTTTTATATTTTTATTGTTTATTTAGGAACAAACGGTTACAATTCAAAAATGAAACGTACATAACACCAGCAGCACCACCCCACCAGTAAAGTACTAGTCATTACGACATCGAATTCGATAATAGTAGTTTATGCAACTGCTACATAATGAGGGTCCTTAAAACGCGTGTGTTTTTATGAAACGAGGCTAAGCTGAGTTTCATAATAGGATCACACGAGTGTTTTAAGGCCTAATTATGTGGAGTTGCATACATTACTTTATCTACACACATATTATAAGTACTCTAAGATGGGTTCAGAAGCCCGAGGCATATATCATACCCATAACTGTCTCGAATTTGACTGTTTTTTTTATCATATACAAACATACCGAGCGGACGTTTCGTAAACTGTTTTTTTTATTGTAAAAAAAATATCACATTATTATTTATGCATGTCGGACTGAACTCGACTTATGTTCGTGAGTGATCCGTTTTATTTCACTATGTTTGTACATTACGTTGGTTTTCAAATTTGAAACATCGAATTTGATATCGAATTCGATGTCGTAATGACTATTACTTTACTGCTGGGGTGGTGGTTGGGCGGCGCTGGCGGCGAAGTCGTCGTCGTGCTGCAATGCTGGTCATTTTCTACGGTTTCTGAACGCACTATAGAGGACTTATGATATGTGTGTAGATAAAGTAATGTGTGCAACTCCACATAATTAGGCCTTAAAACACTCGTGTGATCCTATTATGAAACTCAGCTTCCCCTCGTTTCATAAAAACACACTCGTGTTTTAAGGACCCTGATTATGTAGCAGTTGCATAAACTACTATTGTATTATTACTAAGATACAGATAGACTTTTACATATTTTTATTATATGTACTGTGAAATTAATATTGATATTTTTGTAAATACAGTTGGAACTGTACTATTAAAGTAATTGATTACTTGCTTACTACACTTTATATCAAACCACAGCTTGTCACTTCCGTCAATTTGCTATATTGATAAAAAACCCATTGCCCTTTAGCCTGAAAAAGCTGATATTTTAAACTCCAAACAACGAACAGTTCAACTAAATTATTGGTCATTCCGTTTAATTTTAACTCCAACTTTATTATTCGCTTTAATTACGGTGTTTTCCGGCAGGGAGTGTTACGATAATTACCACACCACGCCTCCGTGCGAACTTGGACACGAAAATAGTAAAATTAAATCCAGCAATTCTACTGTTTTCGTGCGACATGTAAACTTCGTTTTACGGCGTATTAAAGCTACGCTTTCAGCAATAGTTGATTACGTACAAAGGCAATGTTAATATTGACTGGACCTGGTCCAGTTTTCCACCCCTGGAGCCGTTAACCTTAATCACCCTTTGGTTTACTCCGTCCGTCGCCAACCTTCGGCATCCTAATTGAAAATTGATTGATTTATTATGTTTGTGGATAATTGTGCTCGGCGTCTTAAAAGGTTTTGCCAAAAGTTGTCTGTTTTAGTTAGGGTTCGGAAAACAGCGAACGCAATCGTATTTACTAAGCCCGCGCTGTTCGTCTTTAAGTTTGTCGCTTTCTTTTAACCGTCATGTGTTGCTAATAGAATTTTATAAAAATAAAAAAAAAAAAGTTGGAATTTTTTCTAGAATTTGTAAGTGTTATATTTAATCACATTTGCTGCTACGCAGACGTTTCACTCATGCGTACCTTTTACACAGGACAAGAAAGCAAGCGTTATCATTATTATCGAACACTTCTCACGAATAAGTAAATCATACTTTTTAAGTAAGCTATGCTTCAATTCATACAAAAATATATTAAGTGCATGGTGGTTCGGAAGCCTTGTCTAGGTTTTGTGTTTGTGAATAAATGCGCTTGTTGATGTGATATTTAGGGAGGAGATGGCACTTGACGAGCGAAAAATAAAAATTGGGAGCGCAAGGTTTTTTTAGCGTTTTTTTTATTCAAAACTATCGAAAATGCCCGAAACCGTAACACATTTCCTAATTTTCTTATTTGTCTATTTGCGAGACAGTTTCAAAATATTACTTACATCACCTATAGATCTACTTTTCGAAATTAAAAATAACAAATGAATGTAACCCGAGAAACTCCCGAGGCGTATTCACAAATCCTACAAATGTTCAATCATTCATTCCAATAATATCCGTCCAAATAAAACCTCGCGCTCCCACAATCTGCTCATATCCTAAACCAATATCAAAGACTCCAATCAACCTATTACCTGCTCAGAGCAATTTCTCTCTTTATTGCTATGTCATCGTTATATGGCACCAGTGGCCGCTATTTTCCACCTACTTTCCTTCCGTTATGAGGTAAGATGTGGTTTATGAGGACCCTTAGCAAATAGCCGTGGCGTAGATTCCCTAAGATCTCCAAAATTGGGTCTTACATCTCAAGGCACAGGGTTCTATTGTAGCTAGTACAGAGTGGAGTGTGTAGAACTTTGTTTTTCTAAGTTAGTTTAGTGGTATGGTGCGACCTCGAAATTAGGGAGAATTACGACGTGATAAGGACATTATTGGGTTGTTGTGTGTGGCATGTGTTGACGATTTGTTATTCGGGTTTTGTTTTGGTATATGGAATGTTGGGGTTATTAGGTAAATTTAAATTTACGTAGTTGCGCCACAAAGCGATAGTCCTTTTTGAAGATATGGCACAGTTTATGCGGAGACGAGAGAGCTGGCTGAAAACCAGCGCTGAGGCCCGCGACTCGCCTCGGCTTATACTGAGACGGTTCCTTTTGCCACAAGTAATGCTATGTGTTTACTACTATAATTTTGAAACGCGTCTTGTATAATGTGCACTGTATTATGTTTTGTTTTCGTTTTTTTTTTTTTGACAATAGACATTTCTTTCTTTCTTTACCTCTTGAAATTGTTACAAGAAGCTAATAAGATCCAATTTTAGCTAATGGTAGGTATAAGGTATAGGTAATGTCTTGAGTAACAAAATTCATACTGGATTTTATCTTAATTCCATTTTAAACAGAACTTTACTTCATAAAACCTTTTGCTGTTTTCATTTACATTTTCTTCCTTATGTTAGTCCGACACACATTCAACCAGAAACCGCCATCGGAGTCCATTTTACCCCAATTTTGAAACAGCAAAAGGGGCTCGAATGACCGTTGCGAAATTTTCACCGGTAACCAAGGGGAGGCATGCCAAGTCACGTCACCTTTGCAGAGTGGCGATTCGCTCCGTCAGCGAGGCAAGGGCGTACGGAAACTTACCTATTTTTATCCAAATGACACGGCTATAAATGTCATGTCAATTCAATGTCAATCACCTCGACCTTTTCGCGAACTTTAAGGTAGTTTTACAAGACCGTTCTGATTTTGCTTTAGGTAATGTTTCAGGGATGTTAAAATGTCAGATTTGAAAATTTATTCAAACATTGCTTGAGGCTGCGTATTTTTCTTTACTGTGTAACAAACAGCATCGGTACTTAACAAAAAAAAAAAAAAAAACTGATGTCTCTCCCTTGTTTAAAGTATTTCTTGTCTCTTGTATTTCCAAACATCGAATAGATTCTTCAGAAAACACATCGCGCTCTTGACAAACATCACGTTCCTAACATAATGCAAAATAGATTTCCATTCTACATTTACGCTTACAAATTTACTGAGAGCATCCAGTTTTTTTCCTACCATTCGAACAAATCTGTCGCATATTTATTGATGCGTGGAATTGGATTCGTACTTTCCGGAGCAAACGTTTATTAGATCTGGTGACAGCGCCATCTATGTCTGATGGAAGAAATTAAATAAGCAAAAGCGGCGCCGCGGGGCGGCGGCTTTACGAGTTTTATCGTTTGCCGTAATGTTCAACATTTTCAGTGTGTAATATAAAATTAATCTGTACAAACTGACTTTTTTTGTGTATGAATGCAAGTGACATCAAAATAAATGGCATGGTTCCTTAGAGCATAGTTTCCTAAGTCTTGTAATTTCTGAGTTCGTCATACAGACTGTGACTCATCCAAATGGTTCACCCTATAGATATACTTACGTAATTATAATGAGTTTGCCTAAGAGAGACAACTTATTTGAACAGACAATTTGACATCAGTTTAGTCAAGTATGGTGTCTCAGACCACTTGTCTGTCAAACTAAGTTAGAAAATTAAGGCTATCGAGAGTCAAAAAATCGCTAGTGTCGGGTGAAGTCGATTGTCATTTTCCACCAATGACAGACAAGCTGTTGGCCTATGATTGGTGGATAGCGCTGTACTTACGCTGTGTGTGATACGCTTTATTGAGTTAAGTTGCCGTCACATTAATGGTACCACGTGACAACCTCATTTTCGTAACCCCTACTAGTTCACATAAAGCCTTTCCGCTTGCAATCCACCATACCATTGCCTTACTTGGGAACTTTAAAACTCGCCTTATGCGGTCACGGAAGGAGGTCGTATCGTACGCGACTCATAGTATAACTACATACATACATATAATGTATTAAGTATAGTAAGTTGTGGACAGACTCTGATGCAAGCTAAGAGGTTGCGGTTGACGTTTACTCAGGAACTAATGACACTTTGAGCCTTGAAATGGGATTCAATGTTAGATGAGCAACTTGGTTGACGCAGGCACTCTAGTTCGTCGTATTCGTGGAATACTGTGGCGCCTATTCGGTTGTCACCTAAAAAAAAAGAGATGCAACACAATACGAAGTGAGACTTAGATAAAATAAATAAATATCACTGAAAATTTATACCAATTGACCTAGTCCCAATCTGGGCAAAGTCTGTACTATGGGTACTAGAAAAATGATAAACATACTTAAATAGATAAATACATACTTATATAGGTACATAGGTATTAAACATTCAAGGTCCGAGAACAAACATTCGTATTCATCATACAAATATCCGACCGGGAATCGAACCCGGGACCTCAAGCTTGATAGTCAGGTTCTCTAATCACTAGGCTATCCGGTCGTCAAAAAAAAAAAAGTGAAATGTATGCAAGGGCCTCTGGTGTAATTTTTGACACAACTCTTTGAGCGCCTAGTGTATAATATCTACAACCAAAAATACGTTTCGAATGCGTTTGCTTTCAAGTGCCAAAAACCCTAAACAATGAACAAGCCACTTTATATTGACAGAACCGCGACCTTAAATTGCAACGGGAATGCAATAAGTGCACGAGTGCAGTGTAATGTTACCCATTGGTCAATCCAGTTTGCAGTCGTGATGCAATGCGGGTACTAAGATATCTGCGTTTGCGCATCTTAGGGACGCAGTGCTTGTTTGAACTAAGAGCTGAATCGTATACAAAATATGAACCTAAATCATTGGTGGATTAGAAGACATTTAGTATCGCGAGTTTCGGTGGCAATTCAGTCACGTCTGGAATTATCCAAAATAAGTTAATCATTAACTTGACAGGAATGTCAAACCGACCTCACAACAGTTATGCCATTTAATTGAAATCCTCTTGCAGCAAAAAACTAAACCCAGTTTTAGTGTTAAGTCCAGTTTAGTTGTGTCAAAGTGTATACAAATGTCAGGCTTAAACCTGGATTTAGGACCTAAACTAGATTTTTTTTTTGTTGCAAGTGGCTCTTAGTGATATTTATCTGACAGAAAATCTTCATTATGTAATTACACCGCGAACGTATGTACTTCTGCGATGCCTGGTTCAACTTATACAAAATGTTTTGTTTGATCCACTACAATGGTCAGGACTAAATACGTACGTATTGTTTAACACGAAAGTGAATAAAAGTAGAATTGGTTTACCCTCAAGCCTCATTCAGACTTACATTGAGATTGAGTATTTGTTTGACTGATAGGAATCAATTTCGAATCTGTTAAACCTAATGTGTGCAAGCTAGTCTAAAGGACTTTAAAAATGTGAATATTCAACCAAATTGTCATGGAACGGCATTTAGATAAGCTAAGTTATAAAAATGCACCCACGCGTGATGTTTAATAGTAATATTTACTTGCAAATTTATGTTAAAATACTGATGTCATACTTAACTCTGTGCGTACCCTGTAACTAAATGCGAAATGGGTAGAGTGTAATTGCTTTTATAATTTACTATGCATTGTACAACAAAAGATCACATCTCTTCTGAATTTCGCACAACTCAAGCAGACTAGAAAAGCGTACGTTTAAATGACACTAACGAATTAATTTTGCGAAACATTAACTTTCCTTTTACAGTCGTAAAATTTAACGCTGTTAAGTTTTATTATACCTTTTAACGCCACCGAAAATAGATGCCTGTATGGTAATTATAGTTTTAAACAGAATAAATATGTATCTTCGGTTGTATTCGAATTTAATTTAAGTATGCACAAAATTAACAATAATAATTAAAAATAAATCAAAACTAAAATTCAATCAAGATTTCATCTCGGGCAATGGGAAGGGCACCGAAAACAGATAACCCACTTAGAAAAGTTGAAAAACCCCCGACATTATTATTTCAAAGCCCAATATTTCAAAAACGGGTTAAACGATTTTAATGAAACTTAGCTAAGAACCATCTCGATTCAACTAGCTTCCGATAAAAAAAAACCGCATTGAAATCGGTTCATCCGTTTGGGAGCTATGATGCCACAGACAGATACACAGACACAGATACACAGGTCAAACTTATAACACCCCTCTTTTTCGTCGAGGGTTAAAAAGAAGTCTGCATGTTTTACCACATTGGATAAGTTATTGGTTTCGATCAAAGGTAGAACATTAACTGTAAAGATGTAAAATGCAATTAAAGGCAGACAATTAGTTCAATGCTCATTATATTATAAATGGCATTCTACTAACTAGTCATACGGTGCCAGCTCGTTATGAAAGTGCTCCACATAAAGTTTGGCGTTAGTGCGAAATCTAATTATAAAGTTTGGCCCCCGCTGTGGTGACGCGCGCTGGACAAAATGCAACTGACCAAAAACTAGAGACGAGTTTTTGGATTAATAACTCCCATGAATATTCACGTATCTTATATCAATTTATGGGACACACTTAAAACTTATTTTTGTGCCTCCAAGTGCACTTTCAAAGTAAAGTTTTTATGACTATTGTAGATATGATAATGTGGTCTGCGTTGGCGACGAGACGGTTAGATGAATCGATCCTTTTAATTACTTACTCAGAGTATAAAATTCGTGTGAACTAGCTTACCTCTGTCAAGGAACAGACGCTAATTAAAAATATACTTTCATTGCCATAATAAGGCTGAATTTCACACGAAATTCAACACAGTATCGTTTTTCTTTGTATGTTTCTAATTGAATGCGTACATTCACATTTCAATTGCGATTTTCAAGTATAATTACGCTGCGAACGGATTTAGCTTCCGGCATTTGCATGAAGCCATTACCAGCATGTTATGATAGTCGTGTAATTGCTATAATCCTTCATGTGTAGGTACAGTTACATTCTTTGTTTACTTTCGAGACGAACATCTTCATCAAGCATAATCTTTCTTGTCACTTCAAAGAAACCTCTAAAGTTCCGACGGCATAATTTTACCCCGGCCCAGAGATAACTTTGTTTTTTTTTAACAAAAAGGTTATTTTGCATTGCACCCGACAGTGACCTAACTGGTCAGCGAGACGAAGCGGCACCGTCAGTTGTTTTGGCAGACTCGGCGACTGCGCTCGCGCCGCAGCCCGCACGTCTTACGCGAATTTTTAATTTGAAAAATCGCTTTCACTAAGACTCTTCCAAATCTCCGATTGTGAAACGGCCCGTGGAAACTTTTGCGTGTATTTTCGGCCAACTCAAGCTTGTTTAAATGTGACGTTTCGTTTAGTTTATTTTTATTATCGGACGTTAACTTGCCACCTTGTTTATTTTGTTATCGTCTTATTGTCTGCAACACATTATTGACACAAGTGCTCCGTTTGATTTACTTTAGTGTTCAATTGAAACTAACGATCTTCAAAACGTTTGTGCGTAGTCGTGAGATCATACTCGACGCGCATCATTATTGTTCGCTATCAAACCTTTATCTCCCCTATCTTAGATGACCTTGCCACTTCTTACTATAACACTGGCTTCAAGGAATTCACTTTCTTATGTCACATCCTATACTTATCTGAATGTGTATAAGTATTTACTATTAGTTAATCAGTATGCATGATGACAGCTGTAGGGCCATCAACAATCAGGTCGCCCGGTTTCTAATGTCCTCATGTCCCTATGCGACGCACGATTCAATCTTCGATGGGCTCTTGTGTCATGAACTGCCATTACAATTATTTAATGGATTCGTCCTATATTGCCCTTATCATCATTCTCTATTGAAAGTTATTACACTTGTATCGCTGCTGTGATTGATTTGAACGTCGTCTTGTAGATAATATTATTTTGTTTATGTTTGTGTTTATTCACGTATCTATCACTTAGTAAGCAAATCATCATTTCTGTGCCTACTGTCCTTTAATGTAAAGTGATAAATAACATACTTCATCCAATTTATGTTTTGTAGCTCAATGAACTTTTGGCTCGTGTTCATTTATTTAAATTCTCTCTGAGCACATTCTTTATAACATTTTACTTACCTACACGTTTAGCTTTCAAGCTAACTTTTTTATAGCTGCAGTTTTTACTGAAATACCTCTGTTGAAGTCCTCAGACTTAAATTTATTTATGGGCCAACATCGTGCCGAAATCATCTCAGGTTGATTTGAATAGTTTCAATTAGGATCTCCAAGTTTTTGCTCATTTACACATTAGGTACGGACAAGTTGACATATTTGGTAAGCGTTGAACGTCAACAGTCTTTATTGCGTATAAAGTGGTTACACGGAATGCCGCCAGAGGAAAAATCATGCGTTGCAAAAGCTCAGCGACCAACTTCGGTTTATTTTGATAGCAAAAAAAAAAGTTTATGAATAGTTGCCAAAATACTAATTAGCCCTAATTATCTCAATTATTTGATTCAGAGTTCAATATTAGTTTTATTTATTTTTGAATGTAAGCGGTATTAAATTAGAAGTGGATTCTGCGTGGTATTGTCAATCTTCACGATATTTTACACACGTCTTAGGTACTACTCGCTACTCATCATCTCGCGTCTGTCAATATATCAATTTATTGCGTTGTAGCCACACTTTGTTTGGCTAAACAATTCGATGGTGTTATGATCTTTTTATAATCGGTTGTTAACCAATTAAGCTCGGATGTTTTCTGAAGGTCGATGAATCTTGCTTCTTTTTGAGTTCGTTATTTTCCCAGTCAAGGCTTGGTCAATCTGGTCGGCACACCTATAATATTGACTGTGTTCATGTCAGATGCGTCATGTGGTAGCGGCTACCGCAACAATGTTTATACACGCTCTAGGACCTGCGCGTGAGTCACTTGTGTCCGCTGCCAGGTGATAACGCGCACTTGTTCAACCAGTGTGTGTTTTACCAGCTGTTGTAACACCCGCGCTTTGTTATTGTTTTCCCTGGACGCCTGTCTATCACTTATTTCGTCTATTAATTTATTCGCGTTTTTCAACTAGGCGCGGTTCATACGCTCGTGATACTCAATGGTGCAAAAAACTTTGATTACTTCATCGGAACTTTTGAAATTACAAATGAAGCGTATCTGTGTTAATTGGTAGTAGTGTCTCCGCGTACAACGTATTCTAGTCAGTGATGTGATTTTTGTGTTTCGTCAAAATGTTTTACGAACTATTGATTGGACTCTGCTTAACCGCTTTCTTCGTGTGGAAATTATTGCATACGGCTCCTCCTGAAAGCAACGAAAATGCAAACTATGCGAAAATAACAAGTGGTGAAGAATATGCTACTGGCGAGGAAAAAAATGTTCAGGAGAAACCAGTATTGTCTGCAAAACCAGTGGCTGAATTTATAGAAGAATTGAATATTATCCAAGCCAACAATAATGGTGTGGTACCGGTAAAAAATTCAATAACAGATAATATTAAACACGAAGAACATGAAGATATTATCACACCTAGTGCATTGTTGGAGCAGCAACGAGCTAAAGTACTCAATAATGCTAAGTTTAAACGTGAGAGTCCGCCGAAGGAACGTTTAACCGAATTTCTTGAAAAAACTATTTTAAACGATGACAAAATACAAACGATTATACAAAACCTGTCCTTGGACAAATCAGAAAATGATCATGGACCACAGATACTCGATTTTGATATAAAACCAGTGGATGGAAATCCAGTTAAGCCGCAATCGATAGGCGAAAGAGCATTAAGACTCCAAGAATCTATTGATTCAATTGACAAAGTTTCGGATAGAGTGAAAAAACTAAATGTCATTAACTTAAACAAGGAACCTGAATTAGAAGTAAATGACTGTAATGAAGACAAAATACAAGAAGAGAAGCCGTTTCTTAAGCGCCTGCAAAAACAGCCTGGCTTTCCAACCGGTCTTAATTTTGGTTCAGTGATAGGCGAATTAAAAAACAAGACCAAAAACGGAGGACTGAAGCCTGTATTTAGGAAATTTGATGCAGACACCGTCGATAACGTTCAGGCATGTGTATAATATTTAATAATCATAGTACTAAAGGTCAAGCGGTCTTTTTGTTTCTTCAGGGACGTAGGAAGTTTAAAATATGAGCGAATAAAAGTTTTTAACGAGTGTACTTTCCGGTAGCATTCGTTGCCTCGGTTTTTAAGGTTATCGTAATTATTGTTGCCTCGGTTATTTCTACGTCGTTCTGAAATTTGCATGCTATGCGCAGTCCTCAAAAGATCATGATAATTTGCTGTATTGTTGAAAAATTTAAACTTACTAATAAATTCATGAATCGCTTCCTGGAGTATCATGTTACTGCTATTATATTGTGCTTCACGCGTTGCAATGATATATAATACGTTACGCAATATAGCGTGACAATATACCGCGAATGTGGATCAAATGTTAATACGTAACAATGGGTGTTAAGAGTTAACGCATATCTTGGCTTGCAAAAAAAATCTCTTAATTGTGATCTTTCACACTTTTTTATCATTTTGATTTCACAGTCAGATGAGTTGAGTTGTATCAGTTGTAATTATCTTCACTCATTCAGACACGTTCTTTTCCGCATTATAACAAAATTTTATCTAGATGGCATTATTTACAGAAACGCAATTATTTTCTCTAAACTTTTACCATAATCGTCGTTGCACGTAAAGTCAATCAATCAGTGTGGTAGCCTCAAAGTCTTATTTCAGTCTTTCATTTGTAAGTTTCACAACTTTGACTTGTTTTTACATAGGTATGGCTCTGCAATGGGTGCCAATCATAGCTTATAATAACGGTAGACCAATACATTGGAAATGATACGCGTGAAGCAGCTTACACGACACATCCTTTATTCAAAAGAAATATGGTGAACTGTATGTGCACATCTCGCCCTTTGTGGTAAAAAGCACTACATAAGCTCCCCCAGCCGGTATGGCACCAGCCCGAGGGAACCATCAACTAAAATTATACCTTTCTCTTGCTACAGGACTCCCTGAACGCAGCAGTAGAAGAGAATAAGAAAGTCCAGATCGACGACAATGAGCTCGGAAACAATATCCTCGCTGACCGACGTAATAAACTTGAAACTGCGGCACAGGTAAATCCTATACTAATATTATAAATGCAAACGTTTGTGAGGATGGATGGATGATTGTTTCTCTTTGAAGCAAAAACGTTTCAACGGATTCTGATGAAACTTCACATTCATGTAGTTTATTATTATTACATCAGACTAACACTTAGGCTATATTTTATCCCGGAAAATTGCAGTTCCCGCGTGATGGCGATTACAGAATTTCATGCAGACCAAGTCGCGGATAACCGCTACTAATTTTAATAGGAATATAATTTTAAACGACTTTTCCTGTGTTAGTTACATTGACGACTGAATTGTGTAATTGTATAGCTTTGTTTGGAGATTTCCTGCCAATTTCATATTGAATTGCGTCAAGTGCTAATTATATACTTTTGTTTGTTTTTATACCACTAAAATGCATTCCAATGAAATCATGAACTTGTTGCATAAAGCGGATATAAAGCGGATACCTACGTCCGTATATGCAATACGCAAGTGTTTTTGTCAGCAATAAGTTCAAGTATTAGTCCAGAATCGTGCTTAAGCACTTGTTAAGACAACAAAGGATGTATCTCTCTAATTGGCATGTCTATGTAGTTAGTGTTATTCTGTTACATTACGGTACTAAATGACAACCCATTTTTAACTCTTCAACGTCTTGCATATCCTTAGAAATAACACCCCTGGGGTGGTCTTTAAAGTGACGGCGTTTTGTTAATAGCTTAGTTCAAAACAGAATTTTTAAATTAGTCTTCAGTTAGCACTGAAAAGTGATACTTGCAGTCTAGGCTGCGAGTGGGGTTACATTAGAGAATCAACGCACTGCTTTGCTCACGATAGTCATGATACAGTGCGCGTGGTATAGCGGTCATAACGTAAGTTAATCCAATTCTATTTATACAGCAATTAACTTACAAATCCACCTTATGCAACCGAGTACAACGCTGCTAATTTAAAAGGGCCTATCTCCAAAGGAACTTGAACGCAGTTACATCTCTTTATGTTAGCAAGACAGAACCGCGTCGAGCAGGAATGCCGCGTGAATTATCGTACGACCTTACGAGCCCTGTTCTCAATGCGAAACAACGTTAATGAGTATATCCTTACAAACCACTCTAAAAGGCAATTCGCAAAAGTTCAAGGGATACGCTAATTAATGGTCTGTTTGTACCTATTCTGCTGTCGATAAATCTTAAAGGTTCTTTCCGCAAGAGTATAAGCTTCCACGAATACTTATATGCAGATAGGCTGTAATAAGCGTTAGTGAGTCGCTAAGTTGTATGTTTGGTGCGTTCCGTAGTTAATAGGTGTTATTTCAGAAAAAGTAAAACGATATGTAGGTATACGGTGCCTATTTTCAATAACTCTCAGGACACATTTTGCTCTAAAAAGAAGGTCTGCTTACGTTCATTGTTTACGTTTATATTATACATATTTAATACAGGATATTAACCGCGATTACCTTAGTAGGTTTGATGATGAACGCCCGATATTTCGACGCAGTTACATGCATCATGACCACGGGAAGACTGACGTAACGAGGGTGGATGCTAATGTTGCTTAGACCGGGGTCTGTCTACCCACAATCATTTAAAACCAATGCTAGTACGTATAAAGAGGTAGATGTGTCATCAGCACGCTGAAAATGAAGCGCAGAAAAGGCCACGATCGTAGCCTCTGTGGCCTCAGTTGCTCTCGAATAAGGTCCAAATTTTCGCGCAAATGTCAAAATGCTCGGAACATGTTTTTAGAAATGTTTTGTGAGCATAATTATGTATCGTTACTTAGAATACCATTGTTTAAAACTGTTACTTTTATACTCTTAGGCTGACTTGCACCAGTCTGGGTTTGACATATGGTTTGAAAGTAGGTCTCGGGATTAAGACTGCCTTATTAACTCAGTTTATAACAAGGACATACTCAAACCAATTTACGGTTTCAAAACTATGTTTTCTCGGAAGTAGAATGAACGTGAGAAACGACTTTTTGTGTAGTAAGTGTTACAGGTGATTCATTCGCTGCACAAGCGACATTAATACGTTAAGAAGTAAATTGTATGGCAACACTCCTCGACCACACATGCGCAATAGGCCGCGCTGTGAGACGTATGTTTCACAGCACTGTATTCTAGAATTTTCGAAGTTTTAGGGGAAAAATTCTACTTCTATCATTTGTAGGTGTTCCTACATGATTTATGTGTGTGTGCTACATTATACATCATCTTTATGCAGATAGGTTAATGTTTGTTTGAAATAATTATATATTAACATGAAACGGCCGTTAATATAATTTTATATAACAAATAATTAGGTATGTAAGGCTTACGTTAGTTTGTTGTTTGTGTTTTAAATTTGAATTCATTTCTTGAACAGTTTATAGGTCAAAAACTAACTAATGATTAAATATTTTTTAATAATCGAAGTTGACAGCCGTGAGAGCCAAGTAAGTGGTTTAAGCTATAGCCCCTCAAGCAGAGGGTCGTGGGTTCAAACCCCGGCTCGTACCATTGAGTTTTTCGGATTTTATGTGCGGAATTACACTTGTAATTTATCATGAGCTTTTCGGGGAAGGAAAACATTGTTAGGAAACTTGCATACTCCTGCGAATCAATTCAATGATGTGTGTGAAGTTCCCAGTCCGCACTGGGCCGCGTGGGAATTATAGCCCAAGCCCTCGCATTCTGAGAGGAGGCCTGCGCCCGGCAAGGAAGTTGATTATTGATTTTGTCACTACACATTATAAACCAAAAAAGTAGCGTTTGTCTGAATGCGATAAACTCAAAATCTATCGAACGCAGTCTGATGCCGTTTTCACCATCATCAAACATCTAACCTCCTCTTTCTTTATAGGGTTGGCGCAAACGTGTGCCGCAGAGCGACGCGTCCCTCTTCACGGTCGCCGGCCGGCTCGAGCGCGACAAGGTGACGGCCACGCCGCCGCTCACGCCGCCGCCTGTGCCGAGTGTGCCGCCGTCCGCTCCCGCTACCCCCTCCTCGCCCGGTGTGCCCATCGCCAACAAATTCAAGTAAACTTATATTATAGTTATCTATCTATACCTATAAAACCGTACAGTGACTGACTGACAGACAAAGCACAGCCTAAACCACTGGACCTAGAGACTTGAAATTTGCCAGACATATATCTATCTGTACCTTTGAGTATCCTAGAGGTGCATTAAGAAGGTATTTTTCGAAATACCCACGGGATAGGGAACTAGCCCATTTTGAAATATTTCACGGGGGCAAAGCCGGAGGGCGTAAGCTAATTATAAACAAATGCTACATTCATCGACATTTAGAGACGATCACCATTGCCACAAGAATGAAACGCTATGCTTTAAATAAAGTGCAAAAAGAGATGAATATTTCACGATTGAATATGAATACAATTAAGTATATGCTCTTTCAGGAGGTATATGCTTGTAAGTATTTGGTATGCAAGTGTGCATCTTAGGCTGCATCGTCACAACGCAAGACTATAAAAAAAATACATGTTTTTTTAAAGGACAGTGAAACCGATAAATTGTTACTATGACGATTGCGAAGAACCGGAAACAGTGACATGGCGATAAAAATATTGGCTCGCATTCACACCGGATATAAACAGATTAGATAAATATTTTTCATGTTTTCACGTTTATTAGTGATGATGATGAGTTGTGACTGTGAGGTTATTTATGAAAATTAATAAGAAATCAGAGACGCTTGCTAAGAAGCGGATTCACCGTCAGAGTCTAATACAAAACTCTAAAGCAAGTCGCCCACCTCAGGTGACTAATATTCTCCATGGGTAAATGGAAAAAGCTCACCACAAACTTATTCCTCGGCATATAGCCAACACTCAAACATTCAACTACTTTTGTTGTCACTATATTTATTGCATTAGGTTTTTGTGAGTTATTCACCTCGCCTCGCAAGGACACCGCACGGAAAATTTGAAAAATATGTGGTGCGTGTTTGAATGAATATTATATTTATGAATAGAAATACGATACGAATAATCTTTGTATTGTATTGTATTGTATTAGACATAGTGAAAACGGGATATTGACCGCGATTACCTTATAGGTTTGATGAGCTCCCGATATTTCGATGCAGTTGCATGCATTATGATCCCGGGCAAACTGACGAAACGAGGGTAGATACTACCCTCAGTTTTGGGTACGCGTAGTGACACCGTAAGTGTTGTGTGCTTAAATCGAGTAACAAGTGAGAACGCGAGAGATAGTAGTGGCAGTGCGCGCAGTCGGCGCGCAAAAATGCGGGTAGACAGAGCCCGGCCTGCGCAACATTAGTATCTACCCTCGTTTCGTCAGTTTGCCCGTGATCATGATGCATGCAACTGCATCGAAATATCGGGAGCTCATCAAACCTATAAGGTAATCGCGGTTAATATCCCGTTTTCATTATGTCTAATGCAGTTAACCGCGAATCATTTAAAACTGTCATTGTATTGTATTGTATTACTTATTGAATACCACAAATCAGTGCAACTAAATTACAAAAGAAAAAACAGGTAGGGTAAGAAATAGGCGGTCTTATCGCTTAACCAATAACATACTTAATAGAGTTAAATATGAAGAGGCTAGTTTATTTCTTATGAAGGGCAATTAAATCCTATGTTTAGTTGTTGAAAAAAAAAATCTACTTTACGAAAAGCGTAACGTAGACTTTTAACATCACTCAGACATAGTAAAATAAAAGGATCACTCACGTATGTCTGTCGAGTATAGCCCAACACCGCGGCTGCAAAAGCCAAGCGCCAAAGCGGCAAAGCGTGTGCTCCCAGAGGAAGGACTACGGATTAGTCCGAAACATGTCGGGCTATACTCGACTGACATACGTAAGTGATCAGTTTATTTCACTATCGTCATATGGATGGAGGGATATGGTTCGTATGGACTTTGCTTCCATACGAAAAATTAACAACCACTCAATAGAGATCCCTTACAAGGATAAGTCCGCCTTTGTACTCGAATTTATTTGTTTATAACTTGTGTTTTATCCTGCTTTTTGTTGATTAATCCACTACAACCTTAATTCGCCTACAAGAGCCACGGGACATATTATGTTTTTGAGTATATTGTAGGCAGCCATATTTTTGCACTTGACTGTAAAATGTTTACTTACTGATACCTACTTACTTAAACGACTTTTTTTTTTATTCAGGTCTCGCAAGCAGCCCTCATCGCCGACCAATGGCTTCGCTTCGGGCCCGCTTCGGTCGGCTTCGTGCGCCGTCGTGTGCGCAGACAAGCCCAAGGAGCCTGCCAGCAGACCCGATCGGGAGTCGTTCAAGCGCAGCCATAGTGTCAGCGAGAGCATCAGCAGTCGGCTCGATGAGAGTAAGTGGAGCCTAGTCGGGTATACAGCAGTAGGCCGAGCACGAAGTTTTCGAACCGTACCATTACGTTATAGTATCGAAATTGAGAAACCTCATACTAAATTTTAGTTCCAAATACGATCACGGGCGGGCGCTGTTCCAAACGTCGTACAAATTTCTCGATAACGTTACTACTCGATTACGTTACGTACGATTCGAAAACTTCGTGCTCGACCCTCTGTAGGAAGCAGCAGTAGTGAAGTTATTAGCATAAAACAGAAGATAGGATAATTTATTTGAAAAATTCCGGTACAGGATAATAAATGATGTAAATGATTTACGGAAAATCTGTGTAACACGTGTGCCTGAACTAGACTTTCTAGTGAACTTTGTGTCTTAGTCTAAACGAGCTAACATTTAAAAACCAAAATAAACACTTTAGGTAAACAGTGCATACTGAAATTATACAGTCATAAATAGCATAAATTCAAAATAGTATGGTATCGTTAAAGTGGCAAAAGCTTTCCCCTGTCAAAATTTATGACATTGTCATAAGATAGATTTTTGCCTGGCCCATGCGAAAGGTTTTTCTACTATGTCTAAAATAAATGCGTATCTATTTCAAATATATTGATAAATTAATTTATTGCTCGCCAAAAATGATGTAGTGTACAGATGGTAGAACACACTTAGTACGTTTCTTTGTGACTAGCCTTATCAATTTTGCCGGAAACGTCACGTCAAACGTAAGTAACTGTATGGCAGGTAATGTAATTGACTTTGACATACTGGAAGGTTACGGGTGCCCTCGTTATGACAGAGAGTCTCGTGGAAACGATAAAAACATAGCACGGAGGCCATCGATATATAAAACAATAAAGATGGGCCACGCACCTGTTCAGCGCTGACAAAATGCGGCCCTCACTCATTGGCTGTCATTACACTGAGATAATGTCAAACATCAAGGGATACTATGTCACCGAGTCACCCAATCATTTGTAATTGCTTGTCCGCGCGCCGTGAAGCGGTGGCGTATCTGTCTAGTCGAAGGCACAAATCATAGAAATAGGTATAACTGAGCAGACATCACATCCTGTGATAATAAATAATACTAAGGTGACACACCCTTTTGTTTCAGTACATCTCCAAATATTCATCTACGTCTTCACTTTATTTTTCCTCCTTTTATGTTTACTTCATCTGCCTCGCGTCTTTTTTTAAACAACTTTTTTTTTTCATCCAGAAGACGAATCTCCCGGGGCGGAGAAGTCGGGGTGCACGGTGCGGGTTCCAAGAGCTGATGACGAGACCTTCCAGGCTTTCTTCACACCCGTCATGGAGAAAGAGAAGGTTGCGGAAAACGAGGTCGATGTCGACTTGGATGCTATTGACAGCAGCTCGCGGCAGATGTAAGTATTGTCACAGTTTTCATAAGGCGCCATCTGGGCTGAACATGTTAGTGTTAGATTCTAAATATCTCGTCCGATACTTGAAATAAAAGGTTCAATATTTCAACTCGTAATCTATACCTATAAAACAGTACCGTGACTGACTGACTGACAGACAACGCATAGCCTAAACGACCCTGAGTATCCTAGAGGTGCAATAAGAAGGGATTTTTCGAAATTCCCACGGGATCCCTATCCCCTGGGAATTTCGAAAAATCCCTTCTTATTGCACCTCTAGGATACTAGCCCATTTTGAAATATTTCACGGGTGCAAAGCCGCGGGGCATAAGCTAGTTAAAGACTACGTCATAAAATTAAGTAGTCAACTCTACGCAGTAAGTAACTAAGTACTTATTTAATTGACTCGATCGAAACAAAGTCTTAACCATTAATCCAGTTGAGTAAATAAAACATGTTAAATTAATGTCTCGAACCAAGCTAATGAAACATACACACAGAATTTCTTTGTATCAAAACACTTTCACGCTATTCTTGCCCGTCGCGTGGGCTAGTTGCCAATAATTTCGACGATTTTGTCAAGCGGCGCCGTGGCTTAGTTGGTTAAAGCGCCTGTCTAGTAAACAGGAGATCACGAGTTCGAATCTCGTCGGGGCCTGCCAGTTGCATTATTTTTGCATTTTTTTTCACACTTTTTTTTATTTTTTGCTAGGTGATCATAGGTTTTTTATTGATTAGGTTATCGATGCGCGGTGTATTAACGAAAGACTGCAGGAGATAGTGGTATAATTTGAAAACATCGTCTAACTATTTTTTCAGTACCTACCTAATTAAATTAAAATTTATAAAAAAAAATGTTTACAACATTTCATACCCAATCCAATCTTTTCATGAATCGTGATGCATTCTTTGAACTGTCAAAATAATTTTTTAATTTATTTCAATCTAGGGAAAAAAATGCTATTTTATTTTGTGTAATCGCATGGAAGTATAATTTTACGACGAGAAGATGATATCCAAGAACTGTCATTAAACTTTCGTTCGTTTTAAAAACCGAAACTGAACACCGCGCGCTAGACGTTTTTTATTTCGACGTTCCGTTGATCGTTAACGATTAAATTTTATACTTATACAACCTTTTTAATAATTGCCAGGTTAGCCAACGACTGGGCGAGGCGAGCCAAGCGCGAGCGACGGCACGCGGCGTCCAGAAATCCTCTGAAGGCCCTCGCGGCGAGAACTGACCTGAGGGAGGAATACTCGCCGCCTCCCTCCACTAACATCAGGGATCAATTGATAAAGGAGAAAGGTCAGTATCTTATTTACCTACTAGCTCTCGCAGTTTTAAATGATTCACGGTTAATTGCATTAGACATAAGGTAATTGCGGTCAATATCCCGTTTTCATTATGTCTAATACTAGCTCTTGATAGCGATTTGCGTAGCATTGGGTCTTAAACCTTTAAAGTTTGTGTATCAGGACTATCAGGTTGCAAAATACAGAAACATGCACGTTAGCTACATGGTTAATTATTATGCAGTGTTTCCCAATCATTGTTCTACTATGGCCCGGTAATTTTCATACTCTCCTTTTTTAACCGACTTCAAACAGTTCGAGGTTCTCAATTCGTCGGAATATTTTTTTATCCCCCTGGTATTTGGCGGCGCGACGATCGACGCATTTCCTTCTAGAATAGTTGAAAACCTCTGTTTCACCGACGTACCCCTGAAATGGAGCAAAAAATAACTGTTGTTTTACAGTTTTACAGTCCCATTCTGTTTTGTTAATAACGTAACTTACGAGATTTTACTTCGTATTAAAGGTGTGCGATACACTTTTCAGGAAAGACTAGCCCGTGCCTGCCCCGGAAAGGAAAATATTGGCATTTTATTTAGACAAGTTTTTGTTGATTGTACTGACATAGTCATTCAATCTCCATATCCATAACAAATTTCAAGTCAATCGAACCACTGGAAGTGGGTCAAATTTAATTTGCAAGTTTTAATGACAGAAGAAACGAAATCAGAGTTTGTAATGCGTTTGTTTGTAATTTTGTGTTTGTAAAATAATTCAGCTTTAAATTTTAATTATAAATAATGTACCTACCGACATAATTTGCTTATAAGACCTACTTTGTATCAATTAATATGATAGCAATAAATAAATATGAATATGAATAGACATTTATCAGTGGCAACACACGCAAATCAGATACCTGGGCCATTTACCCGACTACGGTGAAACAAAGAATTTTTTTTAGCTATAACTAGTTATTGTATATGTTCAGCAACAGCTAACTGCGGGCTAGCAGCGGAGGCGCTGGCGGCGCTCGCCACTAAGGAGGACTTCTCCAGCGTGGCTCTCCGGAGCGCCGCGGCCGCCGCCGCGCCCGGCCCAGGCGCCCGGCCCGCCATGCTGCTCCACGTCAAGGGCAGGCGGAGGGTGCAAGTACGTATGCCACCTCTACTAACTTCATATCGACGAGTACGTAGCGATAGACCCTCCTCCATAATCCTACTAATATTATTAATGCGAAAGTTTCTGAGTGAGTGAGTGAATAAGTTTGTTACTTCTTCACGCTGAAACGGCTAGACGGATTTGGATGAAATTCGGAATGGAGGTAGCTTATACCCTAGATTAAAACATAGGCTATCTTTGGTGCCGAATAATTGTATAGTTTCCGCGGGATAGCGATAACCTAATTCTACGCATACGAAGTCGCGGGCAATAGCTAGTGCAACTATATGTAGTAGTTTATGCAACTGGTGATGATCACTTATCATCAGGTGACCCACTTGCTTGTTTGCCTTCCTTGATGTATAAAAAAACTGTTACATGATGGCTTAATGAGGGTTCCTAAAACTGTGTTTTAAAGCGTAATTATGTAGAGTTGCGTACATTACTTTATCTACACACACTATAAGTAGGTACTTTAAGATGGGTTCAGATTATGAAGCTGAAGACATAACAAATCTGTCACGGATTTGACTGTTTTTTTTTATCCTAGACAATCATACCGAGCTGTCGTGTTTAAATTGTATAGGTTTTTGTTTTTCGGGTATTTATTTATTTATGTTTTTTTTGTCAGACGAGATTAGTCGAGCCGGTGCACACGAGCGTGAACCGAGGCGACTGCTTCGTGCTGATCACGCCTGACCAGCTGTTCCTCTACTTAGGACACTATGCTAACGTCATTGAGAGGTAAAACATTTTTAACATAGAACTACATGACGTGACACTCAATAATAGTGAAATAAACGGATCACGTTATATAAGTAGAGCGCATGTGAGCTGCATTGCCGTAAACGCGTCGCGGTAAACTTTACTTATATACGTGAGTGATCCGTTGATTTCACTATTATGTAGTTGAAACATTATTCTTAACACACCGTTTTATATCGACTACTCTGCAGCCAGCAGACTTAAACTTTAACATGATACACTGTCTTTTTGGTTTCAGGAATCGCAGTACCGACGTCGCTCAGCACATCATAAACACCAAAGACCTCGGCTGCAAAAACTGCACCAGCATCATCAAAATAGACGAGCAGACCAAGAACTACTCCAACAAGCACTGGAACCAGTTCTGGTCGCTCCTCGGCGTCCGCGGCGGGGACTACCGGCCCGCGGAGGCCGGCCGCGCCGACGAGGACGAGGTCTTCGAGTCCTGCGTCGTGCAGACCAACATGTGCTACGAGGTCGTGGACGACGAGCTGATACCCGTCAAGGAGTACTGGGGCCAGATGCCCAGGATCGCCATGCTGAACCAGCAAAAAGTCATCGTCTTTGATTTCGGCTCAGAAATGTACATTTGGTACGGGAAAAACGTACCCCTCGAGAGCCGGAGACGTGCCGCTCAATTAGCACAGGAGTTGTACAACGAAGGGTATAACTACGAAGAATGCCATATCAACCCGCTCAACGCTGCCACATATCAGGGTGCTAGGGAACGCGCCGACTCGCCCGACAAAGCCTCGAAAATCCGACCCGAGTGGGCCATACTGTCCAAAGTCACGCAACACATGGAAACTATACTATTCAAAGAAAAATTCCTCGACTGGCCCGACTACACCCGGGTCATACAGGTCAAACCGCAGGAGAACAGGTCCAACAGCACCGAGATAACGGCCTGCGACGCCGAGGACATGTGGTCGAACGAGTACCAAGAACCAGATCTCACTCTAGAAGGGTCCCACGTCGGCCGCGGCACGCAGTACTACGACAAGGACAACATGCGCCACTACGAAATCAAAACCAAATCGGTCTGCAAATGGCTTATCCAAGAGTATGATTTCCAACAAGTCGAAAATCAGGCCGAAATGGGCGAATTCTTCTCGGGAGACAGCTACACTATCAGATGGGAGTATCAGATCACTGTCTCCGGGCGAGAGCTGAACGGGAAACCGTCCAAGCACAACGTGACTGGTAGAGATCGCTGCGCCTACTTCTGCTGGCAAGGCAAAGACGCGTCTCCCAACGAGAAGGGTGCCGCCGCTTTACTGACCGTAGAACTGGACAAAGAAAAAGGCCCGCAGTTACGGGTGGCGCAAGGCAACGAGCCGCCCGCGTTCCTCAATCTCTTCCAGGGAAACCTAGTTATCCACCAGGGCAAGAAAAACACTGACAAGAACAGATTCAAATTGTTCGTGACGCGCGGGAACCTATCCAACGAAGCGTACTTACTCCAAGTGCCGTGCTCCGTGCGACAATTGCGCAGCCGGGGCTCCTTACTGCTCGCCGACACGGAAAAGGGCCGCTTATACATCTGGCACGGCTCCCGAAGCCTCAAACACACCAAGAACATAGCCATAGAACTAGCCAACAAGCTCATCGCGAGGAAATCCAGCTACCTCTTCGGCGCGAACGTTTCTAATATAGTCATTACTGAGGTCAAGGAGAGCGAGGAGCCGAAGGAAGTGTTGGAGGCTTTGGGGGTGGCTAATAAGCAGTATTATAATTCCGTGCTGGGCGGAGGCAAGGAGTCCGGTGGCGACGTGACGCCGCGGCTGTTCCACTTCTCGGACCTGGGCGGCCAGTTCGAGGCCCACGAGGTGCTGTCGCCGCTGCGCCACGAGCGGCTGGTGACACCCTTCCCTTTTGAACAAAAGGAGTTGTATTCGGCTTCGCAACCAGGTTGGTATCTCTTCATTATTCTGCAGCGTAATTGCGTAACTTTTATGTAAATGTATGATTGTGACCGTGTTAGACAATAAGCATGCATGTATTCTCATTAATATAAACATCAGGATATTTGGTACATTTGGAAATAGGAACGTTAATTTTAGTACCACAAAATTGGGACTACTCCGTGGTGTCTAAACGCGCTTTTTTTTACTTTATTAACCTCTTATTTAATTACTTGAGAAATTCAGTGCTCTAAGATTCTAAGGTTTACGAATCTCTCGCGCTATGCTATATTAAAATTAAAGTGAATCGACACTATAGCTAAAATACAATTGAGCCCAAAAAACCGTAATGGAATGATCCGCTGTTGTTTTAGGTCTTCTAAGAACTGGCCCCTATTTCACCAACTTAACAAAAATAGGGTCAGTTTACAATGACAATTCGGTGTCAATTGCTGACAAGAGGAGCTTTTATTTTAGCGCGCTTCATATTGGCAAAGAAATGTAGATCGAATTGGCCTGTAGGCCTAGCACAACTCACAGTGAGACTTCTATCTCGCGCGAGAACAACTGCCCGTTCTTTTCTGTCACTCAGAATGCAACAAGACTGTTAATATAATCTCGCGCGACAAACAAAGTCTTGCTAGCCAGACTGTAGTTTGAATGCTTGTTAAACGGTTGGTTGTGTTCCAGCGCTGTTCCTCCTGGACGACGGGCAGTCGGTGTGGGTGTGGCAGGGCTGGTGGCCGCGCGCCGCCGACGGACAGCTCGAGCCGCAGGAGCGGAACAACGGTTAGTGTCACCCAAACCTAGTAGGTACCAACCACTAAACACTACAGTACTCTTTGAGCGCTCGTGTAATAAGCATACATCGGGGTATTCGGTGCGGGAATTATTTGACATTTGAGTAGGTATTGATTCTTTCTCAAATCATTCCCGCACTGAAAACCCCGATGTATGGCAATTTTGCGAGCGAGTTTTGAGCCTCAGTCTATCTGTCATTCTCCACCAATGAGAGACAAGTTACATACATAAATTGACAGATAGACCTCACCCTCATTGGCAGATCGTTGGAGTTTTTTTTGTTCTCTATTGTTTTCTCAAACTGGAGTTGTGTGCACTAGGAGTGGGCGCGTTCGCGGCGCGCTGGCAAGCCCTGCGCGCCGCCGCGCTGCAGACGGCGGAGGCCTACTGGCGCGCGGGGCGGCGCGCGCGGCCCGACGTCAAGCTCGTGGCCGCCGGCCTGGAGCCGCAGCCCTTCACGCACCTGTTCGACGCCTGGGCCGAGCACGACGACGCCGCAGAGGCCAACATCGCGGTGAGTGCCGAGTACACGCTACATGCAGGTGGCGGCCGTTTATGGGACTGCTTCCGAAGAGTACAAGGTTCGCTGGTTTATAACCCCCTTATTCATTAACGAACGACCGTGGGAACTGTAGCCCAAGCCCTCTCAGTCTGAGAGGAGGCCTGTGCCCAGCAGTGGGACGTAAAAAAAGGCTGATGATGGTGATGATGATTCATAAACGCTTGTCAAGCTTCTGTTAACTTGGCGATCTCTTATCTTTATCTGTTACTTTGATATTTCGTTTGTCAAACAAAGACAAACGATTGCTAAGTTAACAGAAGGTTGACCAGCGTCAGCGTATGAATAACGGGGTTAGAAGCGATGTGGGTGGAAACGTATTTGATTGAAGATGGCTCGATGTTTATTCTGCCGTCTCTGTCAAAGAGGACAGTTGGTCCGAGATCTTTGACAAGGAGAATCACCTCCAAAAGTATATGAATATGATTCTGTCGCAACGTTAACTTCAATATTTACTTAATCTTGTACTCTTTTTTTTAATACTCAGTAGAACTTCTGGTAAGTGTGTATACAGAATTATCTAATTGTTGGACTAATTTCTAAGAACAAATGGTTTACACTTACATGAAATTCTGTAATCTGATTAAACAGTCTTATTGGAAAATCTGTAGTAAAACTGGAGTAATGTAAACTTTACTGTAAATAGAAAATTTGCACTACTAAAGATGGAGGTTGATGTACATACAAAATTCCCCACTGGTGATGAGATGGAATATGCTTTTAAAAACGCTTTCTTTACACTGTATTATTACACGACTCGGGCCACGGACAATGGTTTACTGTAGCTTGTAGGTAAGAACCGAATACAGCCTTAACTGAGAATGTTTAAAAAATATTGATACTACAGAAACAATTCACTCTACAGCTCTGATTTCTGAAGGATAATTAGTATACAATGCAAATGTATAGAGGAAAGTTGCTTGATGTACTTGATTCACTCTCTGGTCAGAGGAATATTCAGACTGGTCTTTACAATACCTACAAAGTAGGCAGTACAAGTACATAATCATTCGGCCCCTACCAGCTCGTGTATTCCGCGCACAGTAAGCCAAGCCCGTCGGCATAGTCGTTCGCACCGCACCTTTTACAGCACGGCTACAAGGCGGGCGAGACGCTGCGGGGCGCCAGCGAGCTGTCCCGCCTGGGGAGCGCCGCCGCCGAGCTGCCGCTGCCCGAGCTGCAGCGCCGCCCGCTGCCGCCGCACGTGGACCCTCACCGCCTCGAGCGACACCTGTCCGACCCCGACTTCATGGTACGTCACGCAGCGCGAGCCGCCCGCTGCCGCCGCACGTGGACCCCCACCGCCTCGAGCGACACCTGTCCGACCCCGACTTTATGGTACGTCACGCAGCGCGAGCCGCCCGCTGCCGCCGCACGTGGACCCTTACCGCCTCGAGCGACACCTGTCCGACCCCGACTTCATGGTACGTCACGCAGCGCGAGCCGCCCACTGCCGCCGCACGTGGACCCTTACCGCCTCGAGCGACACCTGTCCGACCCCGACTTCATGGTACGTCACGCAGCGCGAGCCGCCCGCTGCCGCCGCACGTGGACCCTCACCGCCTCGAGCGACACCTGTCCGACCCCGACTTCATGGTACGTCACGCAGCGCGAGCCGCCCGCTGCCGCCGCACGTGGACCCTTACCGCCTCGAGCGACACCTGTCCGACCCCGACTTCATGGTACGTCACGCAGCGCGAGCCGCCCGCTGCCGCCGCACGTGGACCCTCACCGCCTCGAGCGACACCTGTCCGACCCCGACTTCATGGTACGTCACACAACCACCTTTCACCGGACATTCCCCGCCCCTCTGCCGCCCCTCTGTCAACCCTAAGTCGGTGAATACGTAACGCAGTTGGCTTCATGGACGTCTCGCAGGTTGCAGCCTTCAGAATGCAAAAGCTTCAGATTCAGGCGAACTGTCGTATGCATTAAGTGCGTAAAACTTATTACGATAAGAAGGTATCGATTACACGTATGTGCGTATGGTGATGGAAGTTAATTATGTCGGTATTTGGATATCACTGTACATTTGTCACGGAAGTAGCCAATAATTATATTGGATAAAAGGGGGTGAAAACCGTAAGTGCAACATATAACCCTATTAATCTGCAAAAAATAATGGTGATTGGCAGAATTATAACATATTATTTTCTGATATTTTCTTTCTATCAGATTTATTAAGAACGTATTATGGTTTTGCAACTTTTCGTGATACTCGATAAAGCTGTGTACATAATGTAACCCCTTACTATTGCAGGAAGCTTTCAACATGACCAAAGAGAAATTCGCGCTTCTGCCGGCGTGGAAACAAACCAACATGAAGAGAGACATCGGCTTGTTTTGACCCGCCGGCCGCGCCGCTAGACTAGCACTTTTATACTACAGCAGTTATTTCGTACTTTTCTACTATTGAAGGATTTGATACAATTAATCGTAAGGGCACGCTTTAAATCTGTAGTAATCCAAACGAGTGTCGTTATTTTGTACTAATGGAATGTAACTATGTATTCGTTCTCGTGATATTTTCATGTAACCGCCGTAGAACGTAGTGTTAGGGTTTTTTTTTTGTTAGGAATACGGATTTGGATGTTGGAATTGCTTAGCCGAGTGTAGAGTCGTATCCATGCTATGGCGTCGTTCTGTAAATAATTTGTTTTAATCTATATTTATTTTCTTATTTGTTTGGTTTTATGAATTATTATAACCGCAATATTATACTCACCATAATTTTTATCATGAATTTGTAATTTGAACAGTATTTTTATTTGAATTCCTTATTGTTAGATGTTGTCACGCCGGCATGGACGACGGAAGGCGATGAATTGTTAGGGTGATATTTTACAGTAACGTTGTGTCAGTGCGTATTGCCAAAGAGTCAGTCTATCGCCCGGAGCAGACAGCGGGAGCGATGTCTGGTCAAGTATGGTTATTGGTTATAAATCGCTAGGTATACAACATATTTCTACTACTATTATACGCCTTAGGGTAGGCTGTACCCTGCGGTTGTGGAGATCGCGTATTACCGACCATTGTGATATTTATCGGCTAACCGTTGCGCCTGCGCGCGACGTTGTTGAACATTTTGTAATCGTCTCCACACCCGCAGCTCTCTAATTGTATTTTAATACATCACATATCTAATCTACTCATTAGCTACTCTTTTATACCGTGCTGTTAGGTGGACCATTGTAAACAGTTTTAATATTACTAATCTTATAAATTATCCCGTTTTATTCCGTTGTTTTGGCCGAGCTCGTGTATTCTGCTGACTCGTTCGCACACGTATACAATGGGAATGACGCAGCCAGTTTTGTTTTGCCAAAAAGCGCGAAAAAACGTATTTGACTAAATTTTGTCTTTTAACTCGGAACGATTGTAAGGTTTGTACTTTAATTTTAACGCTGTTGCTATGTTGTGTACAATTTTAGATGTTTATTTTTTATATCTAGCTTTATTGCGTACGTAAAAGTATTTTGATGGCGAACCATTTTCTCTGCGGCTTGTGATATTACTGGGTCGAGACTGAAAATTAAGCCAGTGTTTTATGAGAGTCGGTGTACTGCCAATGAGTAGCGTAACTCCGTCGATCGAGTCATATAATATACCTTTGCGGGAACCGTGGCCGTGATAGCAGTCCTATGCATTTACGGGTCCGCGCGGCGCAGACGTATTTCTCAAATCCAATGTTTCATGTTTTTGCTTTGGTTGTGTTACTTATAATATTATTATTGTATTTGAGATTTATTTTGTATAATAATGGTGTAATAAATTGATAAAATTGATTTGTGTTTTGTATTTGACAGTTGCCCTTGAACAATAATTACTCAGAGTAAACGTAGATGGTGTTTTTGCGTACGTATTCGTTTTATATAAATACTAGCTGTAAGCAAATGAAAAAAAATTGTATTTGCCCGCGACTTCGTCCGCGTAGATTTTGGTTATCGCTACCCCGCGGGAATAGTAAAATTTTCACGAATAAAAAATAGCCCATGTTATTCCGCAATATTCAAACCATCTTCTTACCAAATTTCATCTAGATCGGTGCAGCGGTTTTCCCGTGAAGAGGTAACAAACAGAGACAGAGCTACTTTAAAATTTATAATATTAGTTTAGGCTATCTAATATTTTCTGATTTTTCTCTTTGCTGACTTTGGAGATAAGTGGGAAAGGGAGAAGGCACGGTATTTTTTTAAACAATTTCACTAATTTGTAAACTAAAAGAGAAAACGTTTTAAAATGTGCGAAGGCCGAAGAGCCCAGTTTCATTAACTTGACCTAATAACCCCACTTTGAAAATTTAAGACCCTATTACAGACAGCTCACACAACCATTAGTACTAATGAGGACTATCGCGAGTCAAAAATCCGCCAGGATAGCTAGTGTCCCGTGAGGTCTGTCTGTCAATTTCGACCAATCATAGGCCAGTAGCTTGAATGAATGAATGATTTATTTATTGCTCGAATGTGAGTAAATTACAATGGTCTTAAATACTATGAGTGCATCACAATCAGCCGTCGTCCGACATGCAATAATACTTATAAGCTAAACACGTTAAAAAATTTTAAAAAAATGGTAGGTAGGTACTTAATTACTGCGCAATATAAATAATTAATCATACAATGACAATGCAAAGAAAAATTCGTTAAGCAGCTGGACTTGAACCAGCAACCTCGGTAATCCGTACCACGCTCCACCAATTAAGCTATACTTAACGTTGGTGTACCTAACGAATTTTTCAATGCCTTGTGTCATATTTTATTTGGAAGATCTCTCCTCAGCGCCATCTACATATTCTACATATTCATATTTCTTTGCATTGTCATTGTATGTTGAATTTCATTCTATGAATGTTTCATAAAAATAAAAACAAAAATAATCAATAAATCGATTATTTTCATTGATTCAGAAAATAGCTCCATCTCTTGCCACTAATGCGTAACTGTAGAAGTTCCGTAGTGGGTGAGCTGCTTGATTAAGCTACTCATAGATGGCGCTGAGGAGAGATCTTCCAAATAAAATATGACACAAGGCATTGAAAAATTCGTTAGGTACACCAACGTTAAGTATAGCTTAATTGGTGGAGCGTGGTACGGATTACCGAGGTTGCTGGTTCAAGTCCAGCTGCTTAACGAATTTTTCTTTGCATTGTCATTGTATGTTGAATTTCATTCTATGAATGTTTCATAAAAATAATCAATAAATCGATTATTTTCATTAAATAATTAATATTATTAATGATGCTCCATAAATTCTTTTAAACTATAATAACACTTGTCTAATAACCATGATTTCACTGATTTATTAAATTCATGCTTTTCCATTATTTTGAATGAGTCAGATAATTTATTAAAAATTTCAATACACATCATAAAACAATTTTTTGACGCTAGTTTTAGTTTAGCACAAGGTTTATACAGTTTATAAAGATACTGTGTTCGTACTGTTCTTGAAGAAACTGCTGAAACCAGTTTAAACAGATGTTTGTGTTTATTCACAAATAGACATACCTCCAAAATATATAGGCTGTGCACTGTTAAAATACGATGCTTAATAAAATAAGGTCGGCATGAATCATCATATTTGAGTCCAAAAATAGCCCTTATGCAGCGTTTTTGAATTAGAAAGATGTCATTTACGTTTTTGGAATTCCCCCATATCACAATACCATATCTCAGGACAGAATCCACGTATCCATTATATGCCGTAATAGCTGCCTGTAAAGACACTACCTGACGAACCCTTCTTAGAGCATAAACACATCTATTTATTTTCGAGCATAGGCTGCTTAAATGAGCCTTCCAATTACAATGGCAATCGATGTTTATCCCCAGGAATTTTATGTCTGATACCTCTTCGACGGGCTTACAATTGTGATGTACTTGCAAGTTTACTGGTTTACCTTGAGAGCTATAATATTGCATAAATTTAGTTTTGGTTATGTTTACTTTGAGATTATTTATTTTTAACCAGTTTATTGTTTCAGTTCAGGCATTATTTATATTATCTCGTCTCTCATTGGTGGAGAATGACAGATAGACCTCTCTTGACTGACACCTCGCAATAGCCCTCAGTTTTGATCGACTTAACGGTAAAGGCGTTTAGGATGAGAGGTAAGTAGTTTGTTTATGCACATGAATGTTCCCATTTGTCTACAAAACGGCTTTACCGATTTTTTTCATAGAAAGCAAAGATCATTCGCTATGGTTCTTATCCAAATTGGGATGTATGTACCAAAACTAACACGTACAACTTAGGTTTTGTTTTTATTTCTGCCTTTCTTTGCAACTTCCTGGCCCCTATTTCACCATCTTTACAATTGTCAGTTTTATATGACAATTCGAACTAGGTACATTTCTTTGACAATATGAAGCGCGCTAAAACAAAAGCTATTCAAGTCAGCAGTTGACACCGAATTGTCATTGAAAATTGACAATTGTATTGTAAAGTTGGTGAAATGGGGGCCTGGTACTGAATACAACAGTCAAAAGCGGGGTAAGCATAATTGAAACCACACATTGGTTGTCATAGTTTATCACACTCGCTACGTTATTTACAAAATTGCACAAAGTGATCTCGATTTCTTACACACGCCAACTTATTTACAATAAATATCTATCTACTTAAATACTTAACTTCCTTTTGCATTTCAAAAGGGCATTCCCGAGGGAAGTGCTATTGAACTTGCCAGCGCTCTTTATTTAGAAGAAAAAGCGACTGAAAAAGCTAATTTCGTCACTATCTTCATCAGAAACCTCATTCTGTTCGTCTTCTTCCAGCGATCTTTCGACTTCTTCATCACTTACCTCTCCATTGGCTTCCTCTTGAGCCCTCTGCCATTCTTCGTCATATTCTTCATCAGATTCTTGGAGAATAGAGCGCCTTTTGCGACTCTCTTCTTCTTCAACCTCGTCTTCGTTCTCTTCTTGTTTCTTTAAGGGTTCTACAACATTCTCATCCTCAGATTCCTCCTGAGCAGCTCGCTTCTTCCTGATTTCTTCTTCATTCTCTTCTTGCGACCTTTCAGCTAAATCATCGTCTTCATCATCAACTTCTTCTTCCTGGAGAGATCGCTTCTTGCGGCTCTCTTCCTCTTCTTCGTCCTCTTCCTGCCTTTTCAGATCCTCGACCCCATCTTTATCTTCAGATTCATCTTGAAGAGCCCTCTTCTTACGGATTTGCTCTTCCTCGTTTTCATCTTCACCTTCCAATTCTTCTTGGCGTTTCTTGAGAGTTTCCTCTTCTTCCTCATCATCATCATTTTCTTCCTGTCTTTTAAGGACCTCTTCGTCACCTTCAACTTCATCATCGTTTTCTTCCTGTCTTTTCAATTCCTCCTCCTCATCCTCATCTTCATCTTCTTCTTGACGTTTCTTGCGAGCTTCTTCTAACTCCTCCTCGTCTTCTTCCTGCCTTTCCAGTATCTCTTCCTCAGCTTCACCTTCAATTTCTTCTTGCCCTTCAGTCTCTTCCTGACTTCTCTGTAATTCTTCTAATTCATCTTCAATTTCGGTCTCCTCTTGCGATCTATTAACACCCTCCTGTTCCTCATCAAGCTCTTCTTGGAATTTGTAATCATGGTGATTTCCGTGATGGTGTCCCATAGCATATATGTGGACGGGCCTGATGAAACGACGGTGGTAGACCAACTTTTGCAATTCTTCGATTAGCTCTTCCTCATTTGCGTTCTCCTCTTGCAACCTGGTCTTGAGGGACTTGATGACGGCGTCTTCTTCTTCTTCTTCGCCTTCCTCTTGATTGTGATGACGATGATGATGATAGTGACCATGGTGATCATGTTTTCCCTTCGCAAGTTCCTGTAGTTCTTCGATCAGTTCATCTTCTTCTGCATTCTCTTCTTGCAACCTAGCCTTCAGAAATCTGATAACGAAATCTTCTTCCCAATCACCATTGTCTTCACCTGAACCTTCCTCGCTTTCTTCGCTTTCTTCGCTCACTTCATCGTGAACATGGTCGTGCTCGTCTATAGCTTCAGTGAGCTCATCGTTTAGGCGAACCTCCTCATCCTCCGAAACCTCATCTTGGTCATCGACTTCATCAGCGGGTTCTTCTACCACATCTTCTGATTCGGGTTCTTCTGACTCAGGTTCGGGCTCAGATTCGGGTTCGGGCTCCGGTTCAGGTTCTGTTTCTGGTTCTGGTTCGGGCTCTGGTTCGGGCTCTGGCTCGGGTTCGGGTTCTGGTTCGGGTTCTGGTTCAGGCTCGGGCTCGGGCTCGACGCGACAACTTGCTGGAGGAGTTGACCAATCGCAAACCTAGAACAAGCTTTAATTATAAGTAAGTACGTTAGCTTGTCCTATAAGATAATTTAATGTTAAGGAAACGTTTCAAAAATCACATTCATGTAGCTGTAGAGCTGTAGGTACATTATAGAAAAAACGCTCAAAAGTTTCGAACCTATCATCGGAACATCGGACTAACAATTAGCTACGTACATATTATTATTACGAAATCCCGATAGACAGTCTTCCTAACACATTTTTGAAATAAAGTGCAAAGTCACAATACTCTTCATTCGTTTTCCTTTTCTTGACAATCTGTTCCCAATCACACATGGGGGCCATTAATTTATTACGTAAGACCATTTTTGCTAGTTTTTGACCCTAATAATAATGTAAAAAAAAAGTAAGATTCGGTCGATCCTCTCCGCCCGTTTAATTTTTATTGCGTAAGAACGTAAATAACAAAAAACTACACATTTTGTTTGTTCTAATTGTAACTTTTAAAATAAATAATTTCGTGATTTTTATTTTACGGAACTGGTTTTACTTTACTTTATAATTAAGCAGGTACGCATTATCAAAGTACCTATTATTTTAACTTTGCGAATTTTGTGATCTTACGTACCTAAGAACAATCAAGACTCCTAGGTAACTAAATCGTCTTACTCGTAATAAATTAATGGCCTCATACTTTTAACGCCGTCTAGATAGACAGTTTGATTCATCGTACCTGTTCCACCTCGTTGAACCAAGTATCCTGCGGGCACTCCATGCGATACGCGTTCCCGGCATAGCACTGGTAGTATGCCACGCAGTTCTCCACGCTGGCAATGCGAAGGAAGTTCTCCTGTCCCGCGCATAGTGTCTCCGGATTTTGTCTCAAGGAGATTGAGAGAGTGGAGACGCTGGCGACAGCCGCCGCGAACAGGATCAGTTTCAGGGTTACTGCGAAAGAGGGCTAATCGTCATCACCAGTCTATATTTACAATTTGATTTTCGTATAGGTAGGTGCTTATCTTTTTTTTTTTAAGTGTGATTGTAATATCCAGGGGTCCAGGGGGGAGGGGGTACAGCTGCCAGCCATCCTGCCCCCCGCCCTCGTTATGCCCATGAATATTTATCTTACTTCCCACTGCTGGGCACAGGCTTTCCTCCCAGAACGAAAGGATTTGGGCTACAAGTTAAGATCAGATATCGA
Organism: Clepsis dumicolana; assembly: GCA_963691665.1. Taxonomy (NCBI): domain Eukaryota; kingdom Metazoa; phylum Arthropoda; class Insecta; order Lepidoptera; family Tortricidae; genus Clepsis; species Clepsis dumicolana. Next base: position 4,707,656 of record OY829517.1, read on the forward strand.
AAGAAAATGCCGCTCCCATACATAACTAATCTGGACCTAGACAAAACATACAATACAATTTTTTTTTCATCTCAGCTCTCTAGGTTGGCAACCCGGAGGGTGCTTTGATGCTGTTTATGGACAGTGGTGATCACTTTACCATCAGGTGACCCATTTGCTCGTTTGCCTTCCTCGTCGTATAAAAAAATGAAAACCACAAAACAGTACAAGGAGATTACAGAAAACAAACACAGTAGAACGGAACTAACTAGAATATTGATGTTTAAAATGCAACCACAATATTTCTCCCAATCAAACTGCCGGACTCCTCAAGTGAAGACGAAAATTCTTATTAGAGCAATAAGTTGCTTCTTATTGTCCATAATAGGTATTGAATTAAACAGAAATTCACGTAACCCGTCCGGTATTATCGTCAGTGTTTCAACATTCGATTCATTCAAGTGGCCGATAACTGTGACACAAGATGCGAACTATCACTTGAGAGATAAAACTGAGAGCGAAGCGACATGCTTGTAGAAATATTCGGACCAAATATATGCATTCATTGGTTTCGAAATTTTAAATTTGTAAACATCTACTGCGGGACCGTGGTGGATGCGGAAAGCACAAGACTTTACAGATCTCCTAAAAAAATAATTACGATTTACAAAAACAAGCCACAACAAAATCTTTCACCTGAAGCTGAGGTTACACCTTAGCCCCAAAAAGTCACTTCCCCAAAACTAAAAAAAAAAACAAGGAAAAAATACTTACAACTCATTTCGACCGCAATGCACACTCCTGTTGCGACCCTCGTCAGAAATAAGCTAAACGGCAGAAGGAGGTGAATTTTATCGAGACCATTGTATCACGAGAGATGATAACGTCAGAGTAAGATACTCCGATACTGTCGATCAGAGCTATCTGTTTAGCCCGCGGTTTGATAGACGCGACTGTTTCAATTCAATTGAATATAAAAGTTGTTAAAAGTTTCGCGGGTAGGAGAATATAAACGAATAAAGGTTTAGCCAGTCTCTGGAAACTTAGAACAATTTTTTTTTTCTATGAAATTTACAACCCTCCTCTACCAACATAACATCTGTTTCCGTTGGCAGCATTGAGTGCGAATTAATGCCACATAAATACTAATTGTAATATTGGTAGAAATTTTATGAGCTAATTATTTTATTTTGGGATGCGAACGTAGAGAAATATTAAGTATGCAAATTTTGATAACATTTATGTTATTTTTAGAGGGTCCATCATCAACAGACGCACTTGCAAAATTCTACCAAAAATGTGGTACTATTTCTGTTATTTTTTATGGCATCCTAACCATAATGTAAAAAAATGTCTGCCGTGACGTATTTATGTTTGTTTGTGAAAATTTTGAAAGTTTTCCTGTGTTTTTGTTTTTCCAAGTATGACTGAGTATGACTCCTGCGAATAAAACGTCGTGTAGAACAATTGCTCCTCCGTTTTGTTTATAAGAACTCTGGGACTTTATTATTCACGTGTGGTGTGATTTTTCTATCGCGATATTTGACGATTTTATATTTTTAAGACAGTGACTCTAAATTTGTGTTGTTGTGCTTTTCACCATGGGTAAAGGCCATAGAATGTGTGATATTTGCGGTTTATAGGAGAGACATGTCGGCGATAAATTATCCGTGCTTTCTAATTGTAATTTGTAGCTTTATATTACACGGCTCTGGTAAACTAAAAAAAATGATGCTTAAAAGAGCATTCAGCTGCCTTATAATGCTGAATAAAATCTTGATTTTTTTTCTTGAAGTGCCTTTAGTCTTTTCATTGTCTGTGTTCAGCTGTTTTGGTGTGAAATAAATGGTAAATAAAAAAGTAACATTATTACTGGAATATGACGTAAACGTAATAATATTATTCATATTAAGATGAATACTCAATAAATCATTCTATTTACCATTTTCTTGACTTTCATTGTTTTATTTTTATACATTTTATCCACAAACCTCACTGCATACATCCCTAAAATTATCGATATATCGATGAAAGAAAAATTATCGATATATCGATGAAAGAAAAAGTATCGATATGATGCAGGACATTCCTATTAACCTTTGCCAATCCCTAAATAGCAGAATTAGTAGAATCACAGAGTAGAATAAAAAAAATTGACAGTTCATCATCTCATGTTGGTAGCATTGTTGTTTTTACGCGAATGTTGGCACTGAAAGGTTATAATATAAACCTCCTCAAAAAGTGTTGTATGAAGTTCCCTCTTTTAAAACGTAGTGATTATATTCTCTTTGGGTTTAGCTATTGCTACAAAAGCCAGCTTTAAAGTGACGACTGCCAAGTTAAAGCCGCTAAAATTACAACAAAAAATAAAGTACCTAAGTACCTAACCTAAAAAATAAAAGTAGAGGTACAGAGGCGAACAAAAATGATACAAAATTTCGCACACGAATCCCTCAATCAAAAAATGATCTTCGAACACCCCCAATATTAAAAAAAACTTATTCATCATACCCCACATTACAGGGTCCCGACACCCTAAAAAAATGTTTATTAACTTATTATTCTACCAATTTGTTGGCCTACCTGATTAATATGTGTATACTTACCTATCCATGCAAAATAATAGCTTTCTAGTATCAATAGTCTCTGACCTAAGCCGAGAACAGACATAATAGACAATCAGACAGGCTGCCAGACGAACATGACGGAACTATTAGGGGTTGTTTTGGCCATTTTTTCTACGGAATTCTAAAAACATCACCCAGAAAAGTATAATTAGACAGTAAAGACGGTTACGGTTAGACGGAAAACCTACTGGTAATAATTAGACGGCCTTATCGCTACAGAGCGATTTCTTAATTGAATGAAGGAAAGATCAGAACAAAGCATGTTGCAAATTAGAAATACTTACATAAAAAAATGTACTTACTTTAACATGAAAGTGAATGTACCTATTTCGTGTATTTTTCGGCATCTCGTTCGAATTCGATCGATTGCACTTCACGATTATCTATCGCATCAACCAAACCACCGCCTAAACCAATTTCAGTGGTCACAGTCATGCAAGCAATAGACGTAGTTTGGTGACCTTGGAGCAATCATCAGATACGAACATGCACAAGATTTTTGCATGTGGTTTTTACGTCAAGCCATCAGTTTCACATATCGTGTAGTTTCCGTGAGTTGGCTTTTCTGCATCAACATGTTGATGTCCCTAGAAAATTGTAGAAGATTTGAATATAAATTAAGTACTATATACTTACCTAGTTAGGTATTTCCTTCTCCTCAATCGGTATCTCAAATTTGAGGAGGCAAACGCCATAAAGAGCCTCCCTATACCTATTTACCTACCTACCTACTCGTTCCGGTGTTCTACACAGTAGATCGCTGTGCTCTATCACTCATGTCCAGGTATTTATTTACCAAAAAAGCTACACTCCGTAACAGTAAGAAAAACATAGCGTTGAAAATACAGGAGTCGCAGCGCAGAGACATCTGCTGGTGCTTCACTCGCACTTGGAATGTAAAGGAGATAAAACGAAATTACTACTTTAATTAGGTACCTAACAGAAAGTATGGTTTTCGGGTAGAATTAGCGTTCATCATCTGTCATCACCGTACGTCTATACAATAACTACACTGCATTATAAATTAACACGCAATTTGACACGATCGTGCTACCATTGTATTTTAGTTTTCGTGGTCTGCGTACGATAAAATCCTGTTAGACGTAATTTTTAATTTACCCTAAAAACACATTTGCCAAAACATTTAGACTATAAGAAACAGCCCAATCTTCAAAACAGTAACGTACATGACTGACGAACAGACATGCACGGCCTCTACCACTGAAGCTAGAGAGAGTTGAAATTGGCAGACATTTATCTTGAGTACTCTCCAAGACACAGGTCTGTACCCAGTTTGGGGGTCAGCATCTTCACAATTCTCGTTACATCTCAGTACATAACTTACTCTCATAACTACCAATAACTCACATAACTTACTTTGAACTACCTCAGCCCCTCTAGCACGGTTAGGTTTATCCACCCATTTTATTTACAAATGAGCGACGTACGGTTTTATGTAGCGGTGGTTTGTAACCATTTTATTATTATTAGAGCAGCACTAAAGAAAGGATTTTTCGTACTTGTTTAATTACCACGGGGCAAAATCGCGAACGTAAGTTAGATTACCATTATACATAGGTATGTAACATTTGGCTCTATTTGCAAATTCAATGTTGGAATTAATTGTATCTTCACAATTGATGAACTCGCAAGGATACAACATGAATTCACTGCGCTTAACATACTTAGCGCCTGTAAATGCCTCGCCGCTATGAAGTCAATTCTAACACATAGCACAGCTCTATGAAGTTAATCTTAACCATAGGAGAAAAATGCTAGACTTGTGCTTGTTTGCCACTCGCAACAAGCAAGTCAAGCATTTTTCTCCTATGGTTAACATTGTCTATAATCAGAAACTTCATAGTTAGCTGTGGAATGTGTCAGGATTGACTTCTAGCGGCGGGCCTAGTTGCAAAAATATAGTCACATCAACCTTACCGTCGCAGTAATAAGGTCTGTATACATATTTTTGGGACTCCGTGGTGTGTACATATTGGTGACCTTGACTGTACATAGTCGAACGTTACGTTAAAGTTATGCGTTGCTAGAGGCGCTGCCAATTCTCCAATAGTAATTGAAACGTTAACGCAAACGCCATCGAAACGTTTTCTAGTGTCAAGAATTACACTAGAGGCTCTCTTCTATAAATAAACTTTATAAACCGTAGTGGGTGTCAAGACTATATACGTCACGAAATGGCGACTTATTTACACGTGGGCACAATTATGTCACGCCTACTTACTGACAGTAGTTTCAAAACTTTTTGACAAAACGGATATTACGAGAGAAACTGCTCGCTTCGTCGATATTTATGTACGTCTCCTTTTGACTAAGATAGAAACAGAGAAATTTTTTTTTAAGAGGAATAACTTCAAAAATCGTCTATAAAAAATTAAACCAACATTTTAAAAACATAGAAAAACTAGACAAATGTATTATTAATACCAAGTCAACTTGGTCTAGTTTGTCACATTTGTTGACATTTGTCTAGTTTTTCTTAGTCAACGTCTTATTTTTTATTTTTAAATGTTGACTAGGCTGTATGGCATTATCTTTGCCATCCAGAAAAGTAAGAACTTACAGTGACAGTTTATAGCTATCTATTTTTTTTTCGAACTTTCGGTGCGGTGCGACGATTGTAGTTTATTAGCGAGCATTTATTGACTGAAAGCTGGAATGATTATTTATGTGATAATTTATTCATGAACTGCACATATTTTCAAAGTATTGTGCTTCGATTTCTTTGAAACCCGTATAACACAGAACAGACCAGAACCCGCGAGCGCGCCTTTACGAATGACAATGTTAATTAATTCCTACTCGTGTGGTTCTTACATGCAGAAATGCCGTTGGGTTTATAAAAAAACAGAATAAGATTATAATTTTAGTGTAAACGAGTAGCGAAATTAATAAAAAATTGACACAGTGCGCGGCGTGCTGTTATGATTGAACGCGGCTTCTGGTTTGTTTTGTTTTCTGAGGGTCATTAATAGACTGATGATGAATATTAGGCATTCGTCCAGCTGCGATGAGGTCTTCCTTTATACAGAACTATTCTTCTGTTCTGAGTTATCCTTATATTCCAAATACCTATAATGTAAAAAAAAATTAAGTCTGAACAGCACGCTTTCTTTCGACATTCTACGAGTAGATAATTATATCTTATGAAAAATCTTTAGTACCTATCATACTCTGTTAAATCATCTGATCTTCAGTCTGATCTAAATAAATTTGATGTGAATATTAAATCCAATGATTCAACAGCTTCCAAACTCTACAAATAGCCTTCCATTTTATATAAATCTTATCAATCAAGTTAATTATTGTATGAACAAATGCACAATAACCTATAAAAAAATTGGCGCGAAACTGTCACTTAGCGCTAGGGGGTCAATATTCGAGCCCCTAAACTTAGGGGGCCCCCTTAGCAGTTAGGTGTTCCTTAAGCGTTGGTGAAACGGAAATTGATCTTAGGTGTCCCCTAAAAGAGCTAAGGGATCCCTTAAATTTTAGGAGTCGTTGGTGAAAACGGGCATAGAAGTAGTTTCAGTGATATGAGTTATACATAAATACCTATTGAAAGAATGTCTATCAGCGCTCTCTCAGGCATATACCTACCTACGAGCTGAGGGTCGAGCACGACTTTACGAATGCTGCGTAACGTTACGGTAATCGTATCGAGATCGTGAAACCTCATACTAAATTTTAGTTCTAAACACGCTCACGGGCGGGCGCTGTTCCAAACGTCATACAAACTCAACAACGTTTACTATTCGATTTTACGTGACGCAGCATTCGTAAAGTCGTGCTCGACCCTCAGAGGCCCGAGTACGAATATTCGAAACCTGCGTCACGTAAAATCGAATAGTAAACGTTATCGAGTTTGTATGACGTTTGGAACGGCGCCTACCCGTGAGCGTATTTGGAACTAAAATTTAGTATGAGGTTTCTCGATCTCGATACGATAACCATAACGTTACCCAGGATTCGACAAGTCGTGCTTGACCCTCAGTGCCATTACTCGTACTATAGACCTAAGTACAACTAGAGTAGGAATCTAATTCGTAACGAAATGTATGCATGCCTATACCAATTTAAAAAAATAATCTTACCTTACAAATTGAATGTCGGCCACACGCAACCATAATTCAGTTCGCTTTGAAATTTATTTTATCACAGTTTGTAATTCTGAATTATGTTTCAAACTTTGGTTAAATTTATTATGAATAGAAAATTAGCATGAAACGTTAATTTCTGATGCAGTTTATTCGACAAGGTGGTAATTAGTTGTTTATAAGGTCGATGTTGAATGATTTGGGTACTTAAGTTTATTTATTACAAGGAATTCCAAAAGCTTATCCGGCCTTTGTTAATTTTCGATCTCATTCTAAATTTCATGTTTACCTATTCCTGTAAAAAAGCTTGTTAATTTCTTTCGAAAACTCATTGCTAGGTATTCCTTCTCTATCTAGCATTTTTTTTGTACCTATGTTAAGGCATGTGGTGTGTTGTGTTGTATGCTAAGTATAAGATAGTTTTTAAGGATGTTCTAAATTTGAAACTCATAACGACATCGAATTCGAAAGTTACTAAAATTTTGATAGTAAAACTGATTGTCGTAATGCCGGTCATTATACCTACGGTTTCTGAACGCATTAGATACAGAGGACTTACATGACATGTGTGTAAGAGATACAGGTAGTTTCGTTCTTATTTTCATTAATTTTTACTTGTAATAATCAAACTTCGTCACTCACGACTACAAGAGATTGAACGACGAGATATGAACTTGTCGTATCAGCCACTGACAATGCGATAAATATGTATAGTCAATATCAAATGATTATTCTTTGCAGCTTCTAGAATGGCCGTAGGGATTTTCCAGTTTTAATAAGTCTGTTCTATCCTGTACCGAACGAAACTATTTGACGTATTTAAAAGCTACACAGCGCTGTGCCTAAGTTTTAAGGTCAGACCTCTGTTACAATACTGCCGAGGGGTTGACTGTTGAATAGACTGGAGCAAAGACGAATTGTATGAATTCATTAATTTGCCGTTCTACTCCGTTTGTCACAAAAAAAAAATGTCCGCTAGTCGTACGTTCCACCACTATCCTATAAACTCACGGGAAAACGATTCAACGGAAGCCGTTTAACAAAACATGTTTTAAATATTATGTATCGCTACTACAGCGTTGTCATCTCATCCGTGGTGACGTGACGGTGACGGCGGCGGTGTACAAACGGCCTAACAGCTCCGTCTTGTGACAGAAGTCCAGATAGTTACGGTACGCCAATGGGTATTTTCGAAAAGTAACACAAACCCCAAGTCAATTAACGTCAATTGCGATAAATCAACCTTAGTTAGGTACATACAAACTCCGTTGTCTCAGCTGATAAGCTCAGCTACCACGACGTCCGATTCCAAGTCGCTAAGTGCGTGTCTATCGAATTCATGTTTGATAACGCATCGCACATGACAACGTAGGTTCTAAACTCGAACCACATCCGTAACTATTCTGAATGTACCTACGTGAGCTCTTTACTTTAAAATTCAGATGCCAAATGATTTTTGTCCAAGAAAAACGCTGGAAATCTACAATCATCTACTGAGCAATCAGAAGCTGTCTTGTGCTTGTACCTAAAGATTTTCAAAATGAGAGGTTAAAAGAAAGTGATCTAGTGGTGTGTGATACTCGAACAAAATTTTGGCGAATTTCATAGTAAAACGTGTGACATGTGTTTTTATTAATGGCCCCTTAACTATCTACAGGCACAAATTGTCACGTCTCTTAACACTACAATAAGGAATGTCGGCGTGTCGGCAACATTTACTAAGCTTAAATGATGATAGCAACAAAAAACCTCCAACCACTTCACTACAGGTAGCAGTCAGTAGGTTAGATAAGCATACACTATCCATATTATCGTCTGATAAAGAACATGCACCTCTGTATCACATAGAAGGAAACTGCCATTGCATATTAACAGAAAGATAAATGGAATTTGATCAGATAAATGCAATTTTTGTTAAAACCCATTCAGGTAAGACTGGTGACAAAATTATTATTTGAAAATTAATTAGACTCCGTGTAAAATAATGACACATCACGATTGTTTTATCTGTTACCTTAATGTAACATTACTAGCATAATATTTAATGAGAGTGTGTAGCATGTTAACGAATGATAAAAAGTATTTTTGTTTTATGGACTCTTGGTGCTTTTTCCCATTGACTTCTCAATTGCTATAAAATAATATTCTTATTGGATTGTAAAACCATTCAGAAACATTCTGTATTTTTGGCGAATTCCGCCGAATTGAGCCGTGTTTTTATTAAATTGACTCTCGCCTTTGTTTCCGGCCAATCTTTGATATTTAATATGTGGGTGTATAACATTGCAAATCGATTAGATGGGTCAGCACACCTACACAGATTTACACATGATGTGATATTGTAATTTGTATTGTTAAATAAACAATTTCAGTCTTATATTTGTTTCAAAACTTTCGACCACGGATGTTCTTAAACAGTTTCTCTTAGAATTAGGGACTCTATCGCACCTATCTAGATATATCTGATTATGCTATAATGTACCTATCTGTTCGACTGAGTGTCCGGGCCGGGCATCATTTGTATACTTAAGTTAATTTGTTCATTACCTAAAATTAATCTGAAATGATTCAAAACTTATATTCACAGCAAAAATATTAAACAAACTTTTATAAGGTTGCAAAAACAATATCACAAAAAACCTTTACAGAGTTGTGTCATTTCATTTCCCTATTAATATTACACTATAGCTAGGTACCGTCTTCACAAAGGGCGTTTTTCGAAATTAAACCGTAGGTAATTCAAGTGTACTTTTTCTGAAACATTTTTAAAATATTGCACTCAACAAATAGGCGAGATCTCTCGGATTTTGGATGTTCTTCAGGATTTTGCACATTAAAATATTATTGGTTTGTTATTCTTGTCGAGGGAAAATCTTTTTAGAAGGACAGAATTCTGTGTTTCCTTATTATCTGGACTTACGTCGTAAGTTACGCCTTGGTTTCTTTGTTTTAGTTTAGTACGTGAAAGGAAAACTTTGGATCCCTTTTTAAGAAACACGTGTTCACGGAGGAATGTGACATTTGGTTTAGTTTAAGTTTATTGGTTTGGATAAAAAGGACAAAAAGCTAATTTTTTTATTAAATACGGACGACTGTCGATCTCTGGGCGATACCTAGTAATAAATAAGTATTCTTTGTTTGTGATATGTAAGATATCATAATTATGTTTGTACTATAACCCTTCCTTATAAGGTCAAGCCGCAGAAAACCTATTTAAAAGTAAATTAATTGACTGTGCGTCTGCGACTTGCGACGCAGTTCAAATACAAGTACAAATAATTTATTTCGGACTTAAAATCCATAGTGTTAGGAGTTACAAACTTAAGGCTATGGTTAGTATCTTAATGTCTAATTAAATAAATAAATTAAAGGCGCCTTGGTACCGATGCTACAGGCGCATGCAGTTGCACATAGCGCTGCAGCAGCGGCGAGTCCCAGCGGTGGGCTAACATGCTCAGGATACTATTCGAGCTGCCACGACCGCGACTGAGGAGAGATGCGCATCGTTTCCTCATGATGGTAAAAGAGCAGTCCACGTGCGCCTCCGCGAACATTGTCGACGCACTGCAACGCGTCATTATATTGCCTCCGCGAACATTGTCGACGCACTGCAACGCGTCATTATATTGCCTCCGCGAACATTGTCGACGCACTGCAACGCGTCATTATATTGCCTCCGCGAACATTGTCGACGCACTGCAACGCGTCATTATATTGCCTCCGCGAACATTGTCGACGCACTGCAACGCGTCATTATATTGCCTCCGCGAACATTGTCGACGCACTGCAACGCGTCATTATATTGCCTCCGCGAACATTGTCGACGCACTGCAACGCGTCATTATATTAGACTCTTTGACTTGGAGTTCAGACTGTTGTATGTAATTTATCGTTTTTGTGACAAAACAAACTAATATAGGTCGTCAATTTAGCATTCGATGATTTTTGTGGTATTTTTCCCCGATCTTTTTATTTTTACGGTTTTCGATGTTAACGAACATTGTTTTTTCTTATTGTGAGGTTGATTTTATTCCGATCATTAGACTGATTATCAGTGATTAATTGTCGTTGCATACGGAAGAAAAGATAATAGAACACTGATAACGTTAATGGCCCACCTTCAATCTTAATAACAGCAATAAATATGTGACAGGCAGGATGTCAATTATAGATACTTAACGTGTCAACATAGAGAAGTGTACCTTAGTTTTGCTACTTCATCATCTCTATCCACAATAAATTATTGTTTTCAGATTAATAAATAGATTTAGACAAATCCTGCCTCATAACACTTCGTTACGGGCTTTCTACTATTTAAAAAACTACTTTACACTGTATTTTTGGGGCTCTTATGTTCATCGTATTCTAAATTAATAATGATTCAGTATGAAGTAATATTCCGACCACACCGCACCGATTTCATATTTTCTGCAATTAGACCACAAAACTGATGGCCTTAGAGGGTTAGCCAGACTTGGCCTGCCATGAGTGGCAACTAATTTGACCGACTACTTTTGAGACAGATCGCACCATTATGAAAATGCTACTTTTCTAAACTGTTTATTTTTATAAATTGGTCCTTGTTAAACGTTCGAAACCCGATTTATCATAAATACTCTCAAATATTGCGACAACAGCGATACGTCATTTACTTTACAGGATTTGTTACGAACATTTCAGAGATTTTTGCTAACAAATATTTTTAAACCAAAGCTGACAAATTGTGATGTACAGACTAATTTAAATTTAATTAACATAATAAAAGCAATTTACAATGACATTAAATCTAAGCTTAAACTAAATAAACTACAACTTAAAACTAAATTAAATCTAAATAAGGCCCCCGTGGCATAGTGCCCAAGACTAATTAATCTAATCTCTTAATCCGTGAAAGACAGATTAGCTTCCAAACTTTTAGGCGCGAACGAAAATCACGAAAACGCAGGCCTGTGAAATTATTATTTGTTAAGAAGATATATCTTGTTAAACTCTTGGAGTTTGTAAAATTAGAAAAAATATGGATGGAGCTCTAGTTAAAACGAAATTCAAGCTTTTTGCTTTATCCACAACGAAGTTACAGGGGTCGAAAGTGTTCTCAGGCACTTTGAGAAAAGGAAGTATGGTTATTTACTTTCTGATTGTTGCTCGTCTAAGCATGCCCAAATTGTTTAAAAAGCTTGTTTTGGTAAGGCTGATATGAGTAATATTTCTCATTTTAATTTCTCAGGTACATGTGCATGTTAATAATTATTCACAGGAACTCTCTCCTACTGCGTTATTTAGAAAGCTTCCAAGCTTAGCGCTAAGGGACAAAAAGAGTCGCACCCACACTCATGCTAGCATTGCTGAGCAACAAAAGAAAAGTTTGATACACTGTCTCTCTGTTTGTCTGTCTGTTTGTTACCTCTTCCCATGATTTGAAATTGCTTGCCATGAAATATGGCAAGAAGATAGTTTGAACAACATATTTTTGCTGGATTTATGTTGACTGACAAAAGGAAGAGATTAAAAAGCGTAATTTTAAACTGTCATTTATTTATTCACAATGTATGGATACATAATATAAAACAAATGAAAACATAGGTTTTTCTTCCAACAAATACTTAAGCATTATTCATAACACGGCTTACAGTCTTGATGCTGTCTTAAACACAGTCATACCCTACCTACCTACCCATTAAATTGTTTTCAAAGAATCTAAGCACTACCAATAGCGTAAATCAAGAAAAGGCATTTTAAATCGTTTCATTCAAACAACACATGAGCTCGTCGTATTCGTAGCAGTAACACAAGAAGCTTATTGTAAAGTCAATGTAAGTATCACATTATCATTACGAATTTCCCATTTCAATTCCCAGGGGACTAATTCTACACAAATACTCCTCTTGCTGATAATATAGGCCTTAGCCGTAGTCAGGTAACAATGAGGTACAGTCACTAACAGAAATACAAATCTTATTCTAATCATATTCTTGATCTTGTTCGCCCCTCAGTCGCACCACGAGGATGGCAGGGGCGGCTGCTGAGACGGCAGCCCTTAAAAAGCATGAAAAGTGCTCGACACGTATGTAGTATTTTTCAGTTTCAGTCTGTTACATATGATGGCTGAAGGTCTTCGGGTCGTGTAGGATTTATTAAATAAAACCAGCGGAGCGGTGTGTCTTCAGTCTCGTCCGTTTATTGCCTTGCTTGTCATACCATAGACTCGATACAGAGCAGGGTGTGTTCGCGTACTTTCATAACACAGTCGATAATGACAATTCAATCTGCATTCCGTTGCCAATATGAAGCGCACTAAACAAAATGTCTCCAGTCAGCAATGAGACGGCGAGTCAAAAGTCTATCTGTCAATTTCCACCAATCATAGGCCAATAGCTTGTGTCTCATTGGTGGAGAAGGACAGATAGACCTCTCTCGACATTTCGAGTGGATTTCATTTTAAGTAAACTGACATTTGTAAAGTTGACACTCTTTTTTAAACGGGATCTTAAGCTCAAAATGTAGAGCACTCAATAGACTATAAGTTACCACTCAGTTACAGATACAAATATTTATGTAACTTGTCTTTTTTATCAATTTAAAAAAGATGTATACGAAAATTATAAACGCAATAACTCAAAAAGTTGATAAGGTATGTTCTTTCCGTGTACCATTCTAATAATAACAATAACCTATCTTCTGTAAAGGATAATTTTATTCCTAAAACCCTTGCTCGTTGCTCGTATTAATGCTTAGATGTGGCACCCTCCATGGTTTCCGTGAGAAATGCAATAAGTGATAAAATATAGCCAATAGCCGTCCGGAATGTTACCTTACAAAAAGGAGAAGTTTTTAAATCGATTCAGCTTCGAAGATTGCTGAAACATGTGTTCTGTTTACAGGAAAAATTACGTTTCATTCATGTATTTAATTGACTCCGCTAAACTGTAAAACTTTCATAAGTTCTTCTTCCTCTTCTGGTGTCTTTTCAATTACCTACTGAAGGCAATAACAACTTTGAAGTCTTTGAATATTTCTCCTGCCTAATATTATGTCGTCATCATCATCAGCCTATTTACGTCCCACTGCTGGGCACAGGCCTCCTCTCAGAATGAGAGGGCTTGGGCTATAGTTCCCACGCGGGCCCAGTGCGGATTGGGAACCTCACACACACCATTGAATTAATAAATAAATAAATAAATTCCGATAAACTCAGAGGTCGATAAATTGTTGGCAACAGGGGTGTGTCCTGGGTAAAAAACTATTAATACCTACTATGAACTAAAAAACAATTACTTTGCTCACCCGCGACCACTAATGACAAATAGTTATATCTGTGCGGCAAATGTATGTTTCCATGCAACACCTCCACCTCCACTGCTACACGAATCAACACATGCCACACAGACCCAACTATCACCACCACCACTATACTAAACGCTGACGCGTTTCGGCACTCTCCACGAGGCCATTTACGAAGCACAACAACAACCGCTCAACATGCCACCACTTCCACTACTGACATATGTAAACCATGTACTGAACTTAGTTAATGACAAAACCAACGTACCCACTAATATTTTATAAATTCCAAACTACCCTTTTATGTAAGTCCTAAACTACCCTTTTTTAAGAAATGAATTCCAAACTACCCTTTTTATTTTTATTTTTAATCTACGCCAGGTACCCCGTTATTTTTAACCGAGTACGGTAAAAAGAGAAGTCATGTTCTCATTATTACTATGACACATTATTAAAATTAGAACCAAGTCGTAACAAAGGCGAAGAAACCAAATTAACTTGTTCATTAATAATAGACCCCATGTTGTTGTACCTAATTATTTCCAATTGTTCTAAAACCGATAGCCGCAAACCCTTATCACAATAATGTAAAATTTCGTACGTATCTGAGTCTAACAACGAATGATTCGTTTCTAATAAATGCTTGGCAAAGTTTGATTTCTCTGGATGATCATGCCTATATGACGAGACATGCTCTTTAAATCTAGTATCAAAGCTTCGACCGGTTTGTCCAATGTATACTTGACTACAGTCGCCACAAGTGAGTTTATATACGCCCGACCTGTTCCCTTTATCCACCTTTTCTTTGTTATTACAAAGTCTAGAACGTAAAGAATTAGTAGTCTTAAAGGCAACATTGATGTTATTTGATTTTAAAATATTATAAATCTTGTCAGACAACCGGCCAACATAAGTAATACTAGATCTAAATTTGTTAGTAGGCTGAGATGGCAACGCAGAGTAAAGCATGCTATTCACTATCCGTCCCTGCTTCTTTTGAACCAGACTATTAACCATTGCTGTACTATAACCATTTGTTGTTGCTATCTGATATATAGTATGTAACTCAGAATCATAATGCTCTTTCGACAGAGGTACAGTTAGTAGTCTATGTACATAACAATGGAAAGCAGCCAGTTTATGCTGCCATGGGTGAGTAGAATTTGCAGGTATGACACTATCTGTGTACGTAGGCTTACGGTAAATTTGAAACTGGTGCCTATTATTTACTCTTGTAATAGTTAAATCCAGAAAATTTAATGAACGATTTTCCTCTAATTCTCGTTTGAACTTTATTTTTGGATGTTTGTTATTGAGAGCACTAATAAACAAATCTAGCTGCCTCATACTCCCCTTCCAACATAAAATTAAATCATCAACATACCTATAATAATATACTAAATTGCTGTTCCCCACTATATATTGTTTTTCAAAGTTATCCATAAAAACGTCAGCCATTAAAGGACTAAGAGGTGACCCCATTGCTAAACCATCACTCTGCAAATAATATTGACCATTAAATCTGAAATAATTTTGTTTCATGCATAAAGTTACTAATTCTATTAACTCACAAACCTCCCCCGGATGTAAACGCTTCCTTTCTAAGTGACATCTAAGAATATTTAAGGTTTCACTATATGGTACGTTGGTAAACAAACTATCCACATCTAAAGAAAGTAATGTTGAGTTTGGCGGTATATTAATGTCTTTAATTTTATTTACTAAATCTGAACTATTCTTTAAACTATATATTGGCTTAAAAGATGATTTTTCCCGAACAATGCTATTTAACTTCCTCGCTACTTTATACGCTGGAGCACTCACGTATGAAACAACAGGGCGAACAGGAACACCATCCTTGTGAATTTTAGGTAAACCATATAAAATTGGTGCCTGCGGATTCATGGGAATCACATTGCTCCTCTTTTGTATAACTATTAAATATAACTATTACTACTACTATTAGATATAACTATTTGTCATTAGTGGTCGCGGGTGAGCAAAGTAATTGTTTTTTAGTTCATAAATATGGACCTCCGCAAAGTAACGCCTGATTCAATAAATTATTAATACCTACTAATTAGCCCGCCAGTAAGATT
Source organism: Clepsis dumicolana (assembly GCA_963691665.1). Taxonomy (NCBI): domain Eukaryota; kingdom Metazoa; phylum Arthropoda; class Insecta; order Lepidoptera; family Tortricidae; genus Clepsis; species Clepsis dumicolana. The sequence continues at coordinate 4,723,757 of OY829517.1, forward strand.
ATCAAAAAATAATGGACAGGTTTAGTTTGAATGAAAATAATCGATTTATTGATTATTTTTGTTTTTATTTTTATGAAACATTCATAGAATGAAATTCAACATACAATGACAATGCAAAGAAAAATTCGTTAAGCAGCTGGACTTGAACCAGCAACCTCGGTAATCCGTACCACGCTCCACCAATTAAGCTATACTTAACGTTGGTGTACCTAACGAATTTTTCAATGCCTTGTGTCATATTTTATTTGGAAGATCTCTCCTCAGCGCCATCTATGAGTAGCTTAATCAAGCAGCTCACCCACTGCGGAACTTCTACAGTTACGCATTAGTGGCAAGAGATGGAGCTATTTTCTGAATCAATGAAAATAATCGATTTATTGATTATTTTTGTTTTTATTTTTATGAAACATTCATAGAATGAAATTCAACATACAATGACAATGCAAAGAAAAATTCGTTAAGCAGCTGGACTTGAACCAGCAACCTCGCTCCACCAATTAAGCTATACTTAACGTTGGTGTACCTAACGAATTTTTCAATGCCTTGTGTCATATTTTATTTGGAAGATCTCTCCTCAGCGCCATCTATGAGTAGCTTAATCAAGCAGCTCACCCACTACGGAACTTCTACAGTTACGCATTAGTGGCAAGAGATGGAGCTATTTTCTGAATCAATGAAAATAATCGATTTATTGATTATTTTTGTTTTTATTTTTATGAAACATTCATAGAATGAAATTCAACATACAATGACAATGCAAAGAAAAATTCGTTAAGCAGCTGGACTTGAACCAGCAACCTCGCTCCACCAATTAAGCTATACTTAACGTTGGTGTACCTAACGAATTTTTCAATGCCTTGTGTCATATTTTATTTGGAAGATCTCTCATAGATGGCGCTGAGGAGAGATCTTCCAAATAAAATATGACACAAGGCATTGAAAAATTCGTTAGGTACACCAACGTTAAGTATAGCTTAATTGGTGGAGCGAGGTTGCTGGTTCAAGTCCAGCTGCTTAACGAATTTTTCTTTGCATTGTCATTGTATGTTGAATTTCATTCTATGAATGTTTCATAAAAATAAAAACAAAAATAATCAATAAATCGATTATTTTCATTGATTCAGAAAATAGCTCCATCTCTTGCCACTAATGCGTAACTGTAGAAGTTCCGTAGTGGGTGAGCTGCTTGATTAAGGTACTCATAGATGGCGCTGAGGAGAGATCTTCCAAATAAAATATGACACAAGGCATTGAAAAATTCGTTAGGTACACCAACGTTAAGTATAGCTTAATTGGTGGAGCGTGGTACGGATTACCGAGGTTGCTGGTTCAAGTCCAGCTGCTTAACGAATTTTTCTTTGCATTGTCATTGTATGTTAGGTTTAGTTTGATTTATTACTTACATCAATAAGAAATTGAAATGATAAAGCGCGTCAAGTTCGGGAAAGGTTGCACGGCGTGACGTCACTGAATTTCAACGCACTATTATCTTCGTTATTTTTAACCCCCAACCCAAAAGTAGAGGTGTTATGAGTTTGGCGTGGTTATCTGTTTGTCTGTCCGTGGCATCGTAGGTCCCAAACGGATGGACCAAATCTTATGAAAAATTAATAAAATGGCGAACAGAGAAAAACAGTTTTTGCTGTTGTTTAATTTCTGATTCTTGAGAAAAGCACTATGTTTGTCACGGCCAGAACAATAATATTGCTAGCTTCGTATTATCCAAAATAAAACTAGTACTCAGCCAGCAATTGTCCACTTCCAGACCTGGGCAATAAATGTACTATTCTCTGTAGGTAGGTATATCAGCTTTTTCGAGTTGTTTACTGCATTTTGTTCAATAAAGAATTCTAGTATTGTTTTGCTGTTTATAATTGCACCGAGGACCGCTAAAACCGAAACCCCCTGTACATAAATTTCCCATTCCCTCTGCATATTCCCAATGTGTTTTTTGCTAATTTTAGCACACAATCAAAAGGGGTGTGTTCAAAGAGTTGCTTTATAATACGGAATAATACCAATGTTTTTGCCCAAACGTAAGGTCGCTTTCAAAAGATAATAATTACACTCCGAAGGTAGTAGTGCTCTTTCAGCGCGCTTTTTACTATAAACTCGCTTTCATCCCACAAGTAGATACCTTTACCTACATAATAATTTATAATTAATGTTGGAATATATTATACAAATACACAAGTCGTGATAGCCTAGTGGTTTGACCTATGGCCTCTCAAGTAGATTGTCATGGGTTCAAACCCCGGCTTGCACCTCTGAGTTTTTCGGAATTTATGTGCGGAATTACATTTGTAATTTGTCATGAGCTTTTCGGTGAAGGAAAACATCGTGAGGAAACCTGCACACACCTGCGAAGCAATTCAATGATGTGTGTAAAGTTCCCAATCCGCTCTAGGCCCGCGTGGGAACTATAGCCCAAGCCCTCTCAATCTGAGAGGAAGCCTGTGCCCAGCAGTGGGACGAAAAATAGGCAGGTGATGATACACAAGGACCTACTTATTACCTCATTCAAAATCAAAGACAAAATATTGTACGCTCTTCCAATTTCTTTCAATTACGCTTCGGCAGGTTAATAGAGTAATTTAACGTCTCGATAACTATTTCATAATGTTTGATTGATTTGTTTTTATATGAGAAGGAAGGCAAATGAGCAAGGGGTCACCTGATGCTAAGTGATCACCGCAGCCCATGTCCATCCGCAACAATAGAGGAATTGCAGATGCGTTGCCAACCTAGAGTTATGAAGCGCCCGTAATTTTCCCGAGTGTTTCCCGAAGCTGCTAAAACAATAGCGAAGCTGCTAAAACAGCTCATATAATTTTAAATAATGTGCAAATATAGTTTTAGTAGCAAACGTTAGTTTTATACAAGGCGTTCTTAATTATACGACGTACCGAGCTCTCGGTATTATTCCTGACAAAGAGTTTCCAACCTTTGACTCGAGTTTGTTCTTTGCAATCATTAGGAAATAAATGAAATTGTTCAGGATAACTTGCAGACGTTAACTGGCGGAATTTCGTACAGTCAGCAACAATAGTTGCTAAGCAACCGAAGCGCTCAAAAAGATCTAAGCACGGCTCTATTGTTATAGACATAATAGCTTGCAGATCATTGTGAGCGCTTCAGTTGCTTAGCAACTATTGCTGCTGACTGTAGTTCGCTCAAGCATAAATCGTTGATAGAAGCTTTTTGTAGCAACGAAAGATGGTGCGATCTATAGTTACCATCCATCGTTTCAGACTGATCGAAAAGAGGAACCCTCAGTGTAATGCATCGATTCGTCATTTCGATCGGTTTTGAACAACAGATCGTAACGATAAATCTTATCGGATACTCTACATAAATGCGAAAAACTTAGTATCATTAGTCCGAATTTTCAATATTCCGAACGCTATGTTCCGCCGCAATATTAAATAGTTTTTTTTTTTTGTAAAAAACCGGCCAAGTGCGAGTCGGACTCGCGCACGAGGGTTCCGTAGAAAGATTTTAACGCTTTTCCCCAGTGTTTTAAGAAGTCCAGTGTTAGCAGAGCCCTGCTCCTAAGCAAAAAGTACGCAGTACGGGGTCAACTTATATTGGTCTGTGAAATCTACAGACAGACAAAATTTTAAGATTTTGAGACTTTTCCGAGTGGTTGTGCTATAAGAGCTACCTTCATACCAAATTTCAAGTTTCTAGGACATCTGGAAGTACCCTTTAGGTTTTTTAAAATCGTCAATTTGTACGGAAATGGATTTTTTAATGACTGTATCTTTTGATTGCGTTGACTAAGAAGGTTGATTTTTTCACGGCTTTAAGGGACCGCAGGTTTGAGTACTTGATATTAATTTCAGCATGCTACCTCCACGCGTTCCAGAGAAAAAGGGTCTTGACAGTCAGACAGACAGACGGACAACAAAGTGATCCTATAAGGGTTCCGTTTTTTCCTTTTGAGATAGGTACGGAACCCTAAAAACAATCCTTACCTAACCTACCCATAATTCAAACTCATAGTACGCCAAAGTTTTCGTTCAGCAGAAAATAGCCTTGGAAATATGAAAATTTTAAAATATGAGAATTTTTGGCTGTTACTGTCTTATCGTATGGCCCTTTAAACTGATCGGTTCTAGTATGCAAAATGCGAGATTACTAGTGGAGTTTGCAACCAAAAATAAAATATTGCCATGAGAACAAAGTAGTTGTCCGCCGTTGTAGACTAATGCCCTTATTTATAAACGTCACTCAAGCCTCCATTAACTAAAATAGGCTTTGTCTTCTTCTTACTAACGGAAATGTCAATGCGGCAAAAAAGGACAAAACGAACTTTAACGGCATTTTAGTTAAAATAGGTTTATGAATAAGAGGGTAAGTGTAGCCGGTCGAGCAGGGCGCATTGAACGACCAAAAACACGTCACAATCACATTCGCGTTTACGTCTGAATGACTATGGGCAAATTGGCAGCGCCACTAGAGACACGTATCGACAACAAACAATTCTCATACTACTTGACACTTAACGCAAACGCGTTCGAGACGTATTTTTAGGTCGTTGATTACACTAAGAGCAAAACTAAGAGACTCAGAGCATCTAGTTCTAGTGTAATTTTTGACACAAGAAAACGTCTCGATCGCGTTCGCGTTGACTTTTATAACTATGGGCAAATAGGTAACGGAACATGTTTTTTTGGTCGCCGATTACACTAGAGCTCTGGAATATGACGTCAAGGAGCATGACCAACGTGATGAACGTGACTCAAACTCTAGGGATTCTGTTTGGTAAAAAAGAGTTACCTAAGTCTTAATCAGTCATTAAGTTGTTGCAGAATCAATCCCTTTTTCACTAGAACGCCAGAATTTTGACCGTCCTTAATATTTATTTCTGCACAAAGTTACGAATAGCAATATCAAACTTTAGCAACTCTCACTCAAACTGATGTTTCGCTCACGAGCAGACCACTTACCGCCGAAACTTAGAGGTGAATTTAAAAACATTTATGTCGTTGTAAAGTATGAATCCTCCTAAGGGATTTCACACCGCTTGCGACACGCATGTACGCGCACCTCACACAAGCAGTGTGACATCTCATAAGAGGAGTCATACTTTACAATGCAGTGGAACGTCCCTCGTATCCGGGGTGGCTCGGCCAAGTCCGGAAATATCACTATTACAATTTCAGTTAACGCATTCCTATGATTCGAAGCAATTCAATGATGTGTGTGAAGTTCCCAATCCGCACTGGGCCCGCGTGGGAACTATAGCCCAAGCCCTCTCATTCTGAGAGGAGGCCTGTGCCCAACAGTGGGACGTAAAAAAGGCTGGTGATGATGATGATGATGATTCATATGATTCAAATGCCCCTATTTCAAATTGATATCACTTTTCGGTTTAACGATAGTGAAATGATAACCACTGTCCAACACAAGGGCTTACCGTTGAGATCTTCAAACGGTACAATTTGCATCAGACAGAAGATAAGATATGATAAGGTAACGTCGTCAGAGTAACTGAACGACGTTGTAGATATAGTTTAAAGATGATTGTTCGTGACCGTTTAGCTCCATGTATATTTTCCTTAGTATGACCTTTAAAGTGACCTATGCTCGTAGGGATAGAACTACGTTGACAGTTTAACAAAAACTATGTTTTAGGTATGACGCACTTTTATTAGCATCATCTGAATGTTATTAAAAAGTTGTGTAGGTGTACTGTATTTTTGTAAAACTATGTACATAGCTACTGTATAATGTTTGACATTTGTATTTGTGTCTCTGTGTATCTGTCTGTCGCGTCGTAGCTTATAAACAGATGAGCCAATTCGAATGCGATTTTTTTATGGTTTTTAATGTTGTTTCTATAAAATCGGTTTAGCCGCGTTTGACATAGATGTGTTTGAAATAAAAGTTTTTTTTTTACTTTTTCAGTTGTAACTTTAAAATGTTATTATAGGAGAATGATTTTTTAATGTCTATTTAAAAAAAAAACTTCACAGGGGTGCTTACTTAGACTTACTCAAACCCTGGCTGCTGTGCCCTAAGCACGACTTGTCGAATCCTGCGTCACGTAAAATCGAATAGTAAACTGTAACGAGTTTGTATGACGTTTGGAACAGCGCCCGCCCGTGAGCGTATTTGGAACTAAAATTTTGTATGAGATTTCTCGATCTCGATACGATAACCGTAACGTAACGCAGGATTCGACAAGTCGTGCTTAGGGCACTGAAGTCTTGACGGTATATTAAAACGAAACCTGTATAGCACTATGTCACTCCTACAACGGAGACGAATGTAATGACACCTCATACATTGAAATCCGTCAAACGCAGGCCGTAGAGAGTGCGAAAGAATTAGACATACGGGTCAATCAACTTTTCATTGCCACCCGTTGGCCATGGAGATGTCCCCTGGGTAACTCGTCTAAAATAAGATTTTCTAAGGCATCACTCCATCAAACGCTAGGAGTTTCGACAATTATATGCCAATTTCTTCATGCGTTATCTCCTAAGCGTGCAAATCCTGACTTTCACGAGGAGTGGGATCTTAGAAAATCATGTTTTTGTTGTGTTACCCAGGGGACATCTCCATGACAACGAGTGGCAATAAAAAGTTGATTGCCCCACATACGTACCTATTTACGCTCGAAAACCATAACCCTCCTTCGGCAGTCGGGTAAAGCCGTCTGGAGTAGCCGTCATACCCAGTGCTCCAATAGCTAATTATCGCCTATGGGTCTAGCTATGATCTGCTTTACGGCTTTGTCTGTGTCTCGCCACGTACCGTTTTTATTGCACCGATTTCACGTTATACGGGCCACAGCTAAGACTTGTTAGTTTATTGCTTTAATGTGCTAGGTATTTTTCTATATTTGTGTTAGAGTAATATGTTATGTAAACTATGTAATGCACGAAACAAGATAAGCAGGCAATGGTTGATATAGATTAGATTACATTCAACCATAAAGGGATTTCTATCAGCTAACCTAAACTGAACGAAAGAATTTGCATTTAGGTACCTCGGTCGTTCTAATTTTTTTTAGCTAAAATATTTTTAGCTTGCTGAAACCGTAAATTTCTTAGGAAGATTTATTAGATAATAATATTATTTACGTTTACATAATAACACTCAAAGAGGCAGAAATATAAATTTAGTTAATTCATTACAGAAGCACCTCCATGGAGCAAATTCAACAAGTTTATATACAAAGACTTTGTGTGTCACGAAATTTACAGCCGGTTCAGAAGAAATCCCAAAGGAAGTCGGCAACAAACTTAACAAGGTTACTTAATTGTATTTTTTTATGATTTCGAGAGAATTAGATCTGTACATAGAAATAAAACTTTTTTAAACACGCGTCAGTTTAGATATTATTTTTCCTAATTATGGTATTTCAGTCTCTCGTAATACCACAGTTATGCTAGTAAAATGCGAAAAAGTTTTAAATCTTACGAGTATGTGATTGGGTATATGTACAATAGTTTTATAGACATCAACGTAAAATAAATAAATACCGACATTAGGTCGGTCGGATGTGATAGCATAGTGGCTTGACCTATGGCCTCTACAGCAGAGGGTCGTAGGTTCAAAACCCCGGCTCGCAACTCTGAGTTTATTATGTGCGAAATTACTTTTGTAATCTAATTTTATCATGAGCTTTTCGGTGAAGGAAAATATCGTGAGGAAATCTGCACATTCCTGCGAAGCAATTCAATAGTGTGTGTGAAGTTCCCAATCCGCACTGGGCCCGCGTGGGACCTGTAGCCCAAGCCCTCTCATTATGAGAGGAGGCCTGTGCTCAGCAGTAAGACGTAAATAGGCTGATGATGATGATGATTAGGTCAGTAGGTAAGTCTGTTTTCATTAAACTGCGGTAGCTATGGAACGCTCACTGAATGCAATTACCCACCGGTCAGTAAACACGAATGGGACCGATTAGCCGAACATTACTTACTACGGCTTTTTTATACTTCAAATGGATAATTAAATTAGATTATTATACAGTAGATTGACTTTCGCTTGACCACAATCACACTTAAAAATTTTGCGCACTAATGCGCACATTAAGTTTTTTGGTCTTTACGCCATTCACTGGTGTTTTTGGAAATGTTAGCTTAATTTAAATTAATGATAATGTTACTGACTTTTAATTATAAATATTTCGTACGCTATTCGTCTTTTCCAACTTGGCTTTCCTTTAAATTCATCTCTAATGAGTCGGCAAGGAGGCGCCGGCAACAGGCAATCTACTTAAGTTTATTAGTACAGTCGCAGTGCGTTTACGACGGCTGGACTCTGCACATAAAACATATGATTTGCATAAGATCACCCGCGGTAGAAATCGTTAGGTAATATTATTACAACATGTGTGGCCAGAAAGCACTATTACCGTGACTGACTGACTGACAGACAACGCACAGCCTAAACCACTGTACCTAGAGACTTGAAATATGGCAAACATATACCTTGAGTATCCTAGAGGTGCACTAAGAAGGGATTTTTCGAAATTCCCACGGGATAGGGAACTAGCCCATTTTGCACGGGAGCAAAGCCGCGGGGCATAAGCTAGTAACTTATAAAGTAACTTCACATTAACTGAACTACAGTTACTAGCTTTTGTTTTAAAGAGCTGGTACAAGTGGTCGCTAATGAAATTGAAAAAAACGTGCATTAAATTTTTACGCCTTTTTAGTACACCAACTGCGAACTGCGGTAGAAATGCGAATCCTGACTTTTTTTTACCCGACTGCCCAAGGGTTATGCTTTTAGAGCATATGTAGGTATTGTTATAATGTGTGGTAAGCCTTATATAACTGTAGATTAACATGGCAACAAATGAGGTCTGTCATAGTGTATATTTTGATAAATTTTTGCTATGGCAATTTCTATCCTGCTGTCAAATGTCTTCGATTTCCTTTCTGTTCGTTCTCTTTCGTGTTCCGTGACGTTACTATGAAAAGACTGTGTTAGCCTGTAATGGTGCCTTGTTAGAGCTTAATCCATAAATACCAAGTCAATCTGTAATCATCTGTCCAGCCTCATTATACAAACATTATACAGTGTTATATTGGAACGTATTTGCTTATTCATTTCTCGCCCGCTGACCGCTCCCTGCTCTTCCGACTGCAAACCGCATGCCGCCCTGCTACAGGTATGTCTAATTCTCTGGCACGCTCTATCGTTTGACGGATTTCAATGTATGAGGTGTCATTGGATTCTCTCAGTTGTGGAAGTGACATAGGGTATATTGTTTCCGAAAATTGCAGTCGGGTTTTCTGTTTTTAATTTTAAGTTGGTTGTTTATATACTTACTACATTTTACACGAGTTTCGCAGTTCAACCGCAGTTCGCAGCGTCGGTGTTCTAAAGGCGTTAATAATTTAAAAAATAGATACGGTTAGTGAAACGCGAAATAACTGCTTGTGAAGGCTGGTCTGATAGAAAACGGGGATCTAATTCAGCTAGGTATGTAGGTACCTAAATCGTTAGTGAAATTAATTTTTTACTTAGTTTTGTTTTGTGCGTAAAGCAAACAGCTTTTACAACTAATTTGATATTTGAAAAAAGTAACCCAGTAAGTTCATGATTCAAGTCGGTTTAAAATTACGAAAAAAGTCCCACACTGAATTCCTTTATTCCTTTAATCCGACACTAAATTGCGATTCTCTCTGCAACTGACAATAGATTCCAATCGAACTATCAGTTCAAAACTCCATTGTAAATGACTAACGATTCTCGACCTAATAAGTCCTCGTATTTGACCCCGGAAGCTCACCTTTCCAGAGATGAAACTCCTAATCAGTTACCGCGTCTCTACCACCTGTTATTTGATAGATTGTTCTTACACCTCAAAGGAATACGGCTGTGGTGAATTCTGTTGATAACTCTTACTGAATGCTTGTAACGCTTGCGGAACTCTTAAAGAACTTGGAGAACTCTTGCAAAACTGTATCTACGGATTCGGTGCGTTCCGTTAAAGGACCAAGAAAAGGTAGAAACCGAACATACCTACTTAACCAACTTATTTTTTCATGTATCTCTGTAATAATGTAATTTTTATTATATTACTACTGTTTTAAAGGCGCACTTTATTAGATTTTTGATTACAAATTGCCGAGTCAATAGTTTGTTTTCCTTAAACAAATCATAATATGGTATGGTATGTAATTAGTGAGGCAAATTCGTTGGTCAATATGTATCTTTCGAATATTTAAGTAATTCTGAGAGGTGTTTTGTGAAATTCTTATCAGCAGTTTGACGTGCTATTTGCAATGGATGGTGTGGTTTCTTTAGTATCTTATGTAATTGGGTAAAAAAAAAAAACTAAAGCTACGGTATCAGAATATACCTCCGTGTTTATTTACCAAATAAGAGAGCACACGGCATCGCTACGTAGTGAGGAGACTTATGACTGAACATTTACCAAATTAATTGGCTAATGAGCTCATTTCTTCCCGTTAGCGTCCTTTTGGCTTCGTTATTAGGTCACACGTAATATGTATGTTGTTAATATTTCTTTAATGATATTATTATAACCTAACAATGATGTGAAAATGTGTTTGTTTGTTCGCTTTTGACACCTCAAAGCCTCACACAATCTTAATGAAATTTGGCACGCATACCTACAGCCTTCGACACGGAAAAAGACATAGAATACCTTTATTCCCGGACAACTGTTCACTGAAAACCAGCGCTGGCAACTTCCACGCAAGCGCAGCATTAGCTGAGCCTGTCCCTTTTGCCGCAGTATGGAAAGGCTATGTTTTTAGCTATATGTAGAATACTCGCTATGTTTTTAATTTTAAATGTTGTCTGTATTTAGTTGTATCTTTTATTGTTATTGTTGGCAAATAAATCTTATCTTATCTTATCTTATCTTACATACCTACATAAAGTTTTTTTTTGGGATTAGGTACCTGTTTAATCTCCAAGTAGCACTTTTAAGCTAGAATCTGACTCAACCAGATATTTAAGAAAGTACTGTTGAACTAAGGATAGATCATTTTTGCAGTCTCGATTGGTTGAGTTATTTCCTGAAAAATGAAAGAATAATATCATCAATATGATTCAGAACTGATAATAAAAAAATATTACATAAATCTACAAACTATTTGTTTGCAGATAAATGGAACGGTGCGTAATCAGTAAGGCATTCCATCTACAATTCTGTAAATCTTTCCGTAAATTTATGGGACATTCGTAGAAAGCAAAAAAATCTTGTGAAAAAATATTATTGTATACTTAGTCTCAATCTCATAGATGGCCGAAGTGTTTTCTTTGATTCTGTTGCGTTTAAAATGCCTAACCGGTCGCCATTTTGTACGTTGAACTATCTGTGAATTTATTCGTCTTCTTTTCTCATGTCGATGGTCCGTCATTAAAGTGTTCCCGACCAAAAAGTAGCGGTGTGAACTTATTAATTACAGGATAAAATAACTGTTAACGTTTCCCAATATCACTCATACATTGTCAAACATATCTAATCAGTCAAGTTCGCAATATATAAAGCACGGCTGTTGTCACCTCCAGCTTCTCAATTGTGGCGTGTCCCTATCGTCCAAATAAGCAATTATGTGTTAAGGGCGCTATTCTCCGAGCCAGGTTTTGTCCACTAGTAGATATCGTGGGTCAGACGATTAGCCCCCAAAGATAAGTGGGGTTGACAAGCGTTACAAAGAGCTAACAAGGGAGTGACAAAATTGTTATCATGTCAGGTGAAATAAACGTAAAATAAAACCCGCAGCTCATTCTGTAATAAATGTCTGTCTCTCTGTCTGTCTGTCTGTCTGCCCGCCTGCCCGCCTGCCCGCCTGCCCGCCTGCCCTCCTGCCCGCCTGCCCGCCTGCCCGCCTGCCCGCCTGCCCGCCTGCCCGCCTGCCCGCCTGCCCGCCTGCCCGCCTGCCCTCCTGCCCGCCTGCCCGCCTGCCCGCCTGCCCGCCTGCCCGCCTGCCCGCCTGCCCGCCTGCCCTCCTGCCCGCCTGCCCGCCTGCCCGCCTGCCCGCCTGCCCGCCTGCCCGCCTGCCCGCCTGCCCGCCTGCCCGCCTGCCCGCCTGCCCGCCTGCCCTCCTGCCCGCCTGCCCGCCTGCCCGCCTGCCCGCCTGCCCGCCTGCCCGCCTGCCCGCCTGCCCGCCTGCCCGCCTGCCCGCCTGCCCGCCTGCCCGCCTGCCCGCCTGCCCGCCTGCCCGCCTGCCCGCCTGCCCGCCTGCCCGCCTGTCCGCCTGTCCGCCTGTCCGTCTGTCCGTCTGTCCGTCTATCCGCGGCATAGCTCAGAAAATATTGGTACTAGAAAGCTGTAATTTGGCATGATGCATGTACATATTCATGCCGACAGAGTGGCAGAATAAAATTTTATTTTTAGGGTTCCGTACCTCAAAAGGAAAAAACGGAACCCTTATAGCATCGCTTTGTTGTCCTTCTGTCTGTCTGTCTGTCTGTCTGTCTGTCAAGACCCTTTTTCTCTAGAACGCATGGAGGTAGCATGCTGAAATTAATACCAAATACTCAAGCCCCTTGAAGCTGTGAAAAAATCAACCTTCTAAGTCAACGCAATCAAAAGATACAGTCATTAAAAAGGTGGTTTCCATACAAAAACCTAAAGGGTACTTCCAGTTGTCCTAGAAACTTGAAATTTGGTATGAAGGTAGCTCTTATAGCACAACGACTCCAAAAAGTCTCAAAATTTTAAATTTTTATGTCTGTCTGTAGATTTCGCCCACCAATATAAGTTGACCCCACACTGCGTACATTTTGCTTAGGAGCAGGACTCTGCTAACACTGGACTTCTTATAACACTGGGGGAAAGCGTTAAAATCTTTCTACGGAACCCTCGTGCGCGAGTCCGACTCGCACTTGGCCGGTTTTTTTTATAAAAAACGGAGGCAAACAAGTAAGAGCATGATGGTAAATGATCACATTTTTTTGTTTGTCTGTGTGGTTGATTGTAGATAATTCGCATTGGCAATCAGTTCACCGGAGCACCAAACTGATCAAATACTTACTCTGATCACACATTAAAGCTAAAACACCCAGCCAAAACGAAGCAAAACATTTTAAATTCTTCCAAGTTTAGGAATTTGCATTCAGATCAGCCGAAACGAGCTTCAAGCTTGCGACAGACTGTATACATATTTTAAAAACCGACCAAGCGCGAGTCGGACTCGCGCTCGAAGGGTTCCGTACAATTATCTATAAAAACGACAAAAAAATCATGTCCCCACTTAAATATTTATTTTATTCTGTTTTTAGTATTTGTTGTTATAGCGGCAACAGACATACATCATCTGTGAAAATTTTGACTAACTATCACGGTTCATGAGATACAGCCTGGTGACAGACGAACAGACAGACAGACATACGGAGGGACAGCGGAGTCTTAGTAATAGGGTCCCGTTTTTTACCCTTTGGGAACTATAGCTCAAGCCCTCTGAGGGCTGTGCCCAGCAGTGGGACGTAAAAAGGCTGGTGATTATGATGATGATGATGCGGTGTGCAGGCTCCGCGGCCAAGGGTGCCGCGAAGTTAAAGAACACTAAATATATACTTACTCCACTTTGCGTATGATTTGGGGCCAGCTGCGGTGGAGATGGCTGGCTCCTGGGGCTCTTAGGGTCAGAGGGTCGAGCACGACTTTACGAATGCTGCGTAACGTTACGGTTATCGTATCGAGATCGAGAAACCTCATACTAAATTTTAGTTCCAAATACGCTCACGGGCGGGCGCTGTTCCAAACGCCATACAAACTTGACAACGTTTACTATTCGATTTTACGTGACGCAGCATTCGTAAAGTCGTGCTTGACCCTCTGGAGTTGTTTAGGGAGTTGGGCCGTTGGGTACGGAACCCTGTTCCGTACCCAATCCCGTTCCGTATCCCCTGGGATTTGGTTCGTATTTGGTGCAACAGATCTCCAATGCTATTCAGCGGGGTAATGCTGATGCTGATTCTAGCCCCGGTAGGTACTGATTTCAGTGTTTGATAAAAAAAAATATTATGTGTTGTTATATGTATGTATAGCAGCTTTAGTAATGAAGGCATCCCTTTGAAGTGTGTGTGTGAATATGAAGGCAGATTGGCGGACTTACAGACGGGCAGATAGACAACAGTGCTTGTCTAGAGTTCCATTGGCACCATTTGTGTACGGAATCCTAAAAAGCTTCATAGCCCTAAGCGGTTCAAAGATTGCCCTTGATCACACCTCGTTGCATAAAACGCCCTTTGCTCTTTATGGCTTATTTAAGTAAAAATAACATAAGTGGAGCCAAGAAGTTTAAATGTGGATAATCCGCGATTTTGGAGACATGCCGTGGGAGTATTTTGACACGGATTTTTATAAAGTAATTGTCGTGCTGCGTCCTTGTAAGCTAGTTAATAAGGACTTAGCTAAATTCGAAAGAAAAGATGGTTATGATTTCATAAAATTCCCGTTCGACCAGATTTCGTATCTTGATTACATTATTTTAACAATTAAATGTAAAAGGTTCGACTTTGAATTCAATGGGAGTGTGGAATGGGAGACCGTATCAAGCTTTTTTGTATTTTTACTACCGTACGTGTACAAACCGCGCTATTATTTTGTGGCGACTTGGACGGCCTCGGTTTTTGAGATGAATGGCGAAACAAATTTCTAGTACCTATCTAAGGCAATTTCTAGTTTCTAGTTCAGCTAAGTTATTGTAAACTAGTGTATAAGTGTAAACCACCAAGAATAAACTCTCCTAAGCATTTTTATAAATTGTTATTTTTCTTACTAATATTGGCTGGCGATGGCGGTCTTATTTTAATGGTAATGTTTGTCCTTGAATTAAGGCAGGAAAAGAAAAATATTGAGATGTTTTCAGATCTCAGATATTTAGCAATTTAAATATCACAGTATGAAGCCTAAATTCCCCAGTGGTGGTAATAAATAACATTCGGAAAACCTTCGAGATGTTAAGCGGCAGCTAAACATTTAAGGTTAGGTACGTTTTACGAAGGCCTTGCAGCACTAAACTACGGGGATTGATGATTTGATTATTTGATATTAATTTCAGCGTGCTACCTCCACGCGTTCCAGAGAAAATGGTACGGAACCCTAAAAATGGATAGAACGAATTGCGAACTAAAAAAATACATTTGATGTATGTGTTTAATATGTAAGTCATATGTAAATTTGTGCATTATTAATAAGGTCTGTTTGCGGTTACCAGTCATTAGACCATTTAGCCTAACAAAATAACAAACATTTTATTCTATTTGTCCGAGTCAAACTACAAATTGTCAAAATTAGTATTCCTGGAGTCAAACATTGCTGCAAATTTGAATTGAAAAGTACAGGTACCAGGTGTCATGAAACTGACAAGATATTTCCTTTAAAAGCTGTTATTTATGTTACAATCTTGTTCCTAGAAAACATATGTAAGTATTAAGTGTAAAAAAAATCCAGACACAATTAAAAAAATCGGACAGCATTTTGATCCATATTGGGTTAGTATGTCATTCGGTTTTGGCTGTGTCCAATCTACTTAAAGGAACAATAGCTTTGTTTACTATAGCGCAAAAGACACCAAATAAATGACCATATTGTAAAAAGTCGTTACAACCATCTAAAAAGTCCAATTAAATATCGACTCTATGTCCCTGAGCAATAGGTTACGAGTGCACTAATAGAAAAATGGCGGTCCAGGTGCCTTTGTACTTGTACCATTGTCCGGTGCTCAGGTAAACGCCAGGGATGTATTGAAATAAAACGAAATGCAGTTTTTTATCCACGAACTACGTTTATCTTTTATGACGGACGATAATGAGTTAATGAGCTAACAATAAAACCGCACAAATGGACAATGAATTAGACACAACCAGATAGGAACGACTATACCATAATTATCCTATTAATAAGATACTTAGTTAGGTCCATGTACTTAGTGCCAAAAATCAAAAGTTACTTATATTTTACTATAGGTGTAGCATTATTCTCCGTTGTTACCTCTAAGGAGCGTAAGCTTTCCTTTTTTTAACGAATCTCGAGTTTATAACAAATCTTAACAAAGTTTAAAACGGCGAGTCTTCGTAAGTAATATCTGGCTTTCTTGGGTCTTTGAAATACGAGATGCTTTGAGCGGGGCTCACGTGACTCGGGCACAGTAAAGATATAACATGAAGCAGTAAAACAAAAGCTTGTATTTTGACACTCGTGATCGGTCTGAAATGACAGTTCTTGTATGAACAGTCATACACAGCTGTCACAGGACAGCTAGGTGTTTCCGATACCAATTGTCGCCCCATATAAAGTGAAGCATACCTACTGGCCAGAATATTGATTTAGATAGCTGTCAAATTAATGTTATTTTATATATACGTATTTCGTATATTTTTTCATATGTGTGTCAAATTATTTGATTACAGGAAGATTACAAATGAACACAAGTTTAAATACCAATTCTTCATTTTTATTAAATTACTTTTTTAAACTCCTTGCTGTTGTCGAAAGGTTAGAATGACATTACCCTATCTTTCCAATCAAACGTAGGTATATAGGTCTTAAAAAGACTCTACTTGAGTTACTGCTTTAGCTAATATATTTACTGTGACACGGGCTTGAGAAAATGTCATAAAAATACCAACAATGCTGACACTCACAGACTCAGTCTGAGAGGTTACTTGACGCCTTCAAGGTGATCTCTATGCATTTGTTTAAAAAAATAAGCGTTAAACGTTTTAATCATCATAGTTTATATTTTTTACACAACAAGAAAAAGAAACATTCCCCATACTTACATTATTCGCCTTTGCCGATTGACAACACTTTAATTTTCCATAAAAAAAAATTTCAAGCATTTTTCTTAACGCACACTTTTGTGATTTAGCTATGTACAAAATAGTTTTCATTACATTCAGAAGTTCGTTTACAATTTGCACATTTAGCACAAAGGTTGGTGACACTTACATTGCTCCCTTGACGCCAATATAGCTATAGTGTCTCACCTTTAAATGTAATTATATTTAATTGACTAGCAATGGTACAACTTAGAGTGCATTTTCATACATTTAAATTACTTTATTATCAAATAATGGTTTGCCCTGACCTTAATAAGAAGTCGCGAACTATTTTTTACATCAAACATGACTGCTATGGTACCTAAATCACAGGCGGTGGCGCCCCCTATTCTATCCAGATCTGGATCCCTGTAACCCCTGAACAGATTCTGCTCAAGTATCTATGCCAACAACCTACTCGCCTATTAAATTTCATAAAGTTCAGACTAACTATACTCAAGTGACTGCAGAACAAACATTTTAACCGCCGAGAAAACAACACCGAGAACTCACTCGCTTTGCTCGCTCGTTCAATAACAATAACTTTGCAGCAAAGCTCATCCCTGGTAGATTGAATAAGGTAAATGTCACTATGTTTGTCACTTTCATTCTAATAATTTACTCCTTTATTGCTCAGAAGTCCCTAAGGAGGACTATTGGGAACTGGGATTTTTACGCTAATTTTATGTAAGTAGGTATCTACTTACTTAACGGACCATGAAAAAATTATTATATGTACGCATACTTATTCTTTAGTTTTACTCAAGGATGCACAGTCCGGACGACTCATTTGAATATTTGTACTTTAAAGTACGTCCCTGCCGTTGCGTTTATTTCTCGAAGGTCCTCAATTTATTCTAATTGACAATACCATAAAGTGTAATATAATTATGTAAATAATAAGCAATGTTTTTATAAATAATAATGTGTATAAGACTAGGTTGTGCTAGTTACACCATTTATAAATCAAGAACAGAACTGCTTTACTTACTTTTATAATCTTTGAATTGTTGGATTTGTCTCCGCTCCGAATAGCAGAATAACTATTAAAAGAGGGGAAATATTTACGAGCAAAAAATATGAAGAAAAATCATTTTCTCGTACATTTTCTACGGCTTATGGCGATACGAAGTTCACCGGGTCGGCTAGTAATTAATAATAACAGCAAACAGCTGCAATAGTGCATCGTCAAAGTATCAAGATTGCGTATCCAACGCACTGCAAAGTAGGGTGTACCCGTTGTGTGAAAAACAAAGAACGGGCACATTGTCGCGCAACAATGGACAAGTCCATTACCCGGCTATTTGCGGCGCATCTCATCTGTGCATCATACATCATACTGTATACAGGATGCGTTTTAATGAACCGTCAAGAATTCAGCCAGGAGTTGAGTAAGTCTTAGTGAACAACCTTGTGAAGTTTTTATTTGAAAAAAAAAAAATCTCCCGTTCGTTCATTGCCTCTGCTGGTTGACAATATGTACTGTAGAATGATTTTCCAAAAAAAATCATCACTTTTTTTTATAGACGAGGAAGGCAAACGAGCAAGTGGGTCACCTGATGGTAAATGATCACCACTGCCCATAGACACTCGCAACCCCTGAGGGTTTGCAGATGTGTTGCCAACCTAGAGAACTTAGACTTATTATCCAACCCCTGCGCCCCGGTCAAATCAGTGTCATTACGAACCGAATAGTGACACTAAGCTGCGAGCAAGGCTGCATTAGAAAATAACACAAGAAATTCTTTAACATAAGTGCGTCTAATGTCTAATTACGCCGTTTCTAAACATACATTAAATTAATCAGACGGCAGGTTTATTAACAAACTCGCTCTCAATCGCCATCGTGTTCATTTCGACAGTTTTTATATGGGCTGACAAGTGGAATTGGAAACAGCTAGCTGTCACAGTCATACAAAAACTGACATTTCAGTCTGACGACGAGTATCAAAAATAGTTAGAGCTTTGTAGAATAAATTGTATTTTTAATAAACCTACGGAAACATGAATACACAGAAAAAATCCAGAAAAATGCCAACCCCGGGAATCGAACCCGGATCCTCGACACTTCGGGTCGTGTGCCATATCCCTACACCACGATTGACATAGAGGAAATGGACGAATTTTTTCCATGTATCCAAAGCTCAGATCGTTTCAGGTTGTTTTTCGTTTGGCATTTTTCTGTTTTTTTTTTCTGTGTATTCATGTTTTAGTGAGTTTATTAAAAATATAATAATAATATAAATAAAATAAATAACAGTATAAATAAAAAAAATGGGGAAAAAAATACAAAAAGATAGGTCCTCCAACTGAGATCTCTGTAGAATAATGCTTACAGTACCGACTCTAAATAAAACTTAATTTTACGATTACGGCTAAAGTAATTTTGTATAAATTTTACAAACATCGGATGCCACTAAAAATAATGGTTATCGTAGCGCAGACTTTAGACACAATGGCGAAAAGACAGACCAAATATCATTAGTTAGTATTAGTATCGAGAGGTCCCTTTAACATTTCTGTCACTTTGGGATTGGCTGATTATATTAATGAAGGTAATCACAAATTTTATTGATATCTCAAACGGACGATACTAACTAATGCATAAAACCCATTTATACAAACACTCCGAAACAAAAGCGGAAAATTTAAACGTAATGGGGAAATTATTTACTACGTAATTAATATATAGATATAGCACAGTTAATTTTCACCCGAAAAACATTAAAACGTAACCGGCCATGTTAATTATAAAAAGGTTTATTCTGGCCGACCGTAATATTTTGGAAGGTAAAATAAATATCACAAAAGGGTTTGCGTTTCGCTACTGGCGAAGCGTGTGCTCCCAGAGGAAGGACTATGAATTAGTCCGAAACATGTCAGGTTATAGATACTCGACAAAAGGGTTTTCATAAATAATAGTCATTTTTACGGTGTTTGCTGAACTTAATACAATATGATCACTCACCGGTACTCAATTACATTTAGAAGTTACAGCTACGAATACTATTTATAGAAGTACACATAATTACAAGGACGTAAGTTTAAGTGAATAACAAAGTTACATGTCCGAGAAAAAGTAATTACTAAAGTGCACTCAAGTATTCAAAGAAAGTAGGTATTGGTTCACTCACTACACGCTCGATGCCTTTCGAGATACGTCTCGATTGCGAGATTTTGTTAAGGATTGACATTTCAGTCTCACGATAGACATTTATTTCGATTACAACTTGATCAATTTATTTTTATGCACAGAGGTGTTATTGCGTAAAGGTGACAGCGTTTCGTCCACGGCTGTATCAGCTCCGCGAAGTGTAAAATATTTCTTATTTTATAGTACTTAGGTAAAACCGTAAATATTTAATTGATTGTTAGTAAAAATGTTTTTTTTTTTCATCGAACCACGATGCTCGCTTAAAATGAAAACATGGAACCAAATCTGTAAACGTGATTTACTACTTTAATATCGGAAAACGAGCTGTT
Organism: Clepsis dumicolana; assembly: GCA_963691665.1. NCBI lineage: Eukaryota > Metazoa > Arthropoda > Insecta > Lepidoptera > Tortricidae > Clepsis > Clepsis dumicolana. The sequence goes on from OY829517.1 coordinate 4,744,013, forward strand.
CTATTTCTTATTATAAATACATATCTACGTATTAAGTACATACGTATACGTATACGTCTGTAGAGTGTATAAGTTACAACAACATTCTAGACCTAAAATAAGCAATTGATCCTTTGTAACCAATATTTCCAAATCTTTTAAAGATTACAACTCGAAAAGTTCGCTAAAGTTAAGGTTAGTTACTTGTTACGTTAGACTTTTAAACAATTTCTATAGCTTCCTGAGTAAGCATTTAAAAGGCTTGCTTAAAGTTTCAATTTTAACCTTGCCTTAATTTTAACCTTGCCTTAATTTTTTATATTAGTTATATTGAAAGTGAAAATTGAAAATGTTGTACCTAAGCAACTTAATACAGTTCCCAAATATTGAATCTAGGCAGGTAAGCTTATTTTGGCTTTTATTTTTATTTTTAAGATGGAGCGACGACCTGGTAAAGATCGCGGGAACGCGATAACCGTAACGTTACGCAGGATTCGACAAGTCGTGCTTGACCCACTGTTCTGATATGTCCTGGTGTATAAACCAGGTTGTAAGAGAAATTTGGATGAATTGATTGCATATCAAATACAGTAGGGAAAAGACATGCTGTATACTTTTTCTGGGACTTCTGGAAGCGTTTCGTCGTGTGTTCGAATTCAAACCGCCATAACTTCGGCCCCGATTATTCTAGACGGTTTAAACTTTTAAGCACACATCGCTTTTATCCGTATTAGTTTTAGACATTAGGTCAAGCCATGCTTACTAATAAAGATGTAGAGTTTGTAGAATCAGGGCGAAGCACGGGCGAAGGACTGAGCTCTACCTAGAGATCTCATAAAATTTAAAAGTGAAAGCATAACAAACATTGTGAGTATTGGCAACCAAGATTTACATGATGAAAATAGCAATTTTTTAATTGTCACTTCTTGTTTTTTAAAGAAATGATTTGTTTTGAGGTAGATACTTATTATACACCATGATGTTTGGTTCACTTCTCATAACCCGCTAACAACCTAGCGGCTTATTTATTTTCGTAGGCGCGTAGTAAGTATTTCGTGAAAAACAAAGCTTTTTTCCATGCGGAGTGTAGGGAACTAATTGGTGGATTCACCTTACGGATGCTGTCACACGCTGTCCCAATTTTCGTGTGATTTGTAGACAGTAACACGAGATTCGAAGTTTTGTAAGCAGGTTTGAAAAATGTTCAAAAACAAGCTCCTTTGTCTACAGCTCACAGAGCTACAATATTTTTTCTAAAATAAAAGTTGCTTAAGAATTATAAAGAACGGGGTACGCGGATTCCTAAATCGAAAAATCGTCTTTGCACTCTTTGCACACATCTTCAACGTTTGTGAAAGACCTATGCAACTACTTTCCACGACATGGGATTCATAAGATAAGAAAATCACTCTCCACTTTAGGACTTGGAGGAAAGGAATATAAAAATAAAAACCGAGTCGAAGTTCCGTAGAAAGATTTTAACACTTTTTTTCCCCAGAAGTCCAGTGTTAGCTCAGAGCCCTGCTCCTAAGCAAAATGTAAGCAGTTTGGGGTCAACTTATATTGGTCTGCGAAATCTACAGACAGACATAAACTTCTAAGATTTTGAGACTTTTTTGAGTGGTTGTGTTATAAGAGCTACCTTCATACCAAATTTCAAGTTTCTAGGACAACTGGAAGTACCCTTTAGGTTTTTGGATTTCGGCAATTTGCATGGAAATAGCCTTTTTAATGACTGTATCTTTTGATTGCGTTGACTTAGAAGGTTGATTTTTTCACAGCTTCAAGGGACCGCAGGCTTGAGTATTTGATATTAATTTCAGTCTGCTACCTCCACGCGTTCAAGAGAAAAAGGGTCTTGACAGACAGACAGACAGACAGAAGGACAGCAAAGTGATCCTATAAGGGTTCCGTTTTTTCCTACTGAGGTATGGTACCCTAAAAATAAAATTTTATTCTGCCACTCTGTCGGCGTGAATATGTACATGCATCATGCCAAATTACAACTTTCTAGTACCAAGATTTTCTGAGCTATGCCGCGGACAGACGGTCATGGTGAAACTGTAAGGGTTCTTTGTCGACTACGAAACCCTAAAAACGCTCTCCATGCAGTTCCCTCGTTTAGCTAGAACATTTCAATTTATTAGTAGCTCGAGAGCCGTTGGCCCGCAACTTGAACCTAGAGCACGACTTAATTCCACCTTTGTAGTCGGTAGAACATCCCCGTACCACTGTATTAGCATTTTTAATGATATACGTGACTTTACGTAGAAGGGACATCAATTTTGATGTTCACGGAACGTTAGTTTGCGTGTCGTGGTACGGGGTAGTTTTTTTTATCTTTATTTACTTAAGGGCTTTGATCACAGGTGAACATGTCAGCCCCGTAAAGGACAATAGGGGTAGTGTCGAATCTTAGCATTTGACAAACAGGGGGCGTTATAAGGGGCCGAACGTTTGAACCGGTTTGAATAGCTTTGTGAGCTGTTGTAGGGCAAATTTTGAAATGAAGTTAAACATTTGTGCATCGTGTTTAGATGTCGTAGTTTTGTCATTATTTTCTTAATCTTATTTTCATTAGGTACACTTGTAACAGAGTGACTATTCCAATAAGACACGTCGCGGAATGTGGCAACTATAAATTTATTTGACTTGTATCCACTTCCCTATAGCATCTGCTGCAAATAATTCGTATAATTATATACCGAAGTAAAATTTAACTTAAATTTTACGTAAGGTTTTTTTTAACCATCTTAGCAGCTCTAACTTTATATTTTATATCTATTTTTCACACAAAATCCAGTAAAAAAACTTTCCGAAAATTTCCGCTCGTAATTTTACGTAGCCAGATCTATGGATACGTACGTAGCTACACGGACTTACGGCGTACCTATATACGGGCCTAGATTTTAATAACACAATAGGTAAGTCAAGTAACAACTGCGCGGCAGTAATCTATTTGTTTACATTAAATGCGTTTCAAGGTGGTATGTACCTCATTTAATGGCTCCATTAAAAATATCTAACAAATGCGTTTTAAACTTTATGTTATGAGTTAGGACACACCACGGATCATAAAATGCTGAGAGCACTATAAAATCCTTGCAAGTGATATCTGTAATGAAGTACTGTATCGTGTAAAAACGCGTTGATTTCCACTGCATTAGCCTTTACACCTCATCTGGAAAGCTATCATCTTCGATTACATTAAGCGAGTAAAATAAGGCGAATGTACGTACTTAATAGCTTTACATTGATTAATGGTCAAATACATGTTAATGCTACTTACCGGTTTTTAATCGCTAAATGCTATAAAAATAAAATAAAGGTTGGAACTTAATTGAATCGAAGTTGTATTATTACATTTGGTTTGAAACTGTGTCTGGGACAGGAACCACCGGTCGTTATTTCTCCATACTCCATTGTGACTATTTTTCAACGGAATAAAATTTTCTTTTAAACAAAAAAAGTCTTGACTGGCCGACTCATTAACTCCTTTAACGCCCAGCCTCGACACTGGACCTAGAAAGCTGAAATCAGATCACTTAGAATGATGAAATTAGACCACTTAGAATTATGTCGCGGCAAACCCTAAATAGCTCCAGTTTTCAATGACTCTTATGCTTAGAACTAAGCCCAAAACAAACATGCTGTGACGACACGAAAGCCGGATAATGTCAGTGCTTGTTGGTACGTCGGCGTGACTTAAGGTGACACTGTTAACTCAAGTCGTTTTAACACGCACGCACTAGTCTGTAGGTACATACTAGGCGCCAGCTATCTTTGCACAAAAGTTCATGGTACAAGCTAAATTGAAAAGACTTACTTTGGTAAGTAACGCTTAACAGGAAAGTGCCATTAAAATGATTCGGTTATTAGATTAGTATAGTTACAAAAATTTAAATGGCATTTTACTAACTATTAAGCGTTGCTTACCAAAGAAAGTCTTCTCAATTTGGCTTGTACCACTCGAGGGAATGAACTCGCAAAGATAGCTGGCGAATAGGTAGGTAGTCATTTTGTTTTCGTTAGTCACAAGGTTCAAATAATTCCGATGGCAATGTACTCAGAAAACGGGTCCATATTGGCTCACCGAAAATTCGTTACCCGATTTTTTCTCTTACTATCGATTTGTATTCAGAATGATCACTCTTCCGAAAATTTTACTTCATAATTTTTTTCTTCGTAATTGTAATAATTGTAATTCATAATGTCACTACTGAGATATATTTGTACTCATACCGTTGTTTTTAATAACGTTCTTAATCATACTCATATTTTTTCATAATATTGTTACGGGTCCATACTGGCTCACCGAAAATTGATTACCTATCCGATTTTTTCTCTTACTACCGATTTGTATTCAGAATGATCACTCTTCCGAACGTTTTCATTCTTTATGTTTGTTTTGTGCGGTGCGGGGGTTGCAGTTGTAACCTAACCTATATTTCTGGTAGCAATTAGTTTTGTGGACGGGCAAGGGGTTCAAGAGCGAGTCGACGAAGCCCCGCTTACGCGGGGCTTCTATTTCCGCTCTGAAGGGTCACATCGTAACTAACGAACCTACCCAAGTGGTTGTACGAGTCAGTATAGGCAGTTTATTTCAATGCGGGGCGCTGGGGGGGGGGGGGGGCTCCACCCCCCCGTCCCCCCGTCCCCCTTCTGCCTAAGCAAGTTTTGTGGTGCCCTAACCTAACCTATAGAGTCCTGTAGAACTATAGGTTAGGTTAGGACCATTTAAAAATTACAAAATACGTAGTTTCGGCGGGAAAAAAAAATCGGAATAACATAACATAACATTACATTCTGACTTAAGAAGTTATGTGCGAAAACAATTCTACACAAAAAATAAATGATCATGAAAATAGTATAAGAAACGATTATGGTGAGAAAATATATGAAAACAAATTGTAGTATAATAGATTTTATGTTTTCTAACATTATGAAGTTGAATGATCGGAGTTGAGAGCGTTCGGAACAGATTAGTTATGATCAGTGATTATTATGATGAAAAATTGTATGACGAACATTTTCGGACTTCCAATAATCGGTATTGGAAAATTCGATGAACTTTGGCGCACCCTCAGAAGACTGATGTTTAAAAATACGTGACAACTATCGGTAGATCAACTTGAGGAGATACCACTGGATCCAGACACGGTCCCTACATTAGACTTGAAATGTTCATCATAGTTAAACAGGATTTTTGGAGTAGTTTAATAAACCATGATAAAACACAGGGGAAGCCGAAGACCACAGACAAACACAAAATATCGTGGTTAAAAAACCTTCGTTAGTCTTTCGATGAGCACAAGATCGTCAAAGTTCGATAGGATATGGCACTGAAGCACTGAATAGCTTTTTCTTCTTTTTACTAAAACTACCGAATGAAATGAACTGAGTAGGTATTAAAAATTAAGTGGTTGTTTCTAATCAAATAAAGCTCGTGACATAGTTATTAGGTAGGTACTTATGTGTACCCCGTCTGCCCCAGGTGACTTTCGTTCGGGCCCGTTGCCCGTGAATGGCTTTTAAGAAAACAACTTCACGATATTAAGTGGAGAGCTGAAGTTATAAAAACTAAGTTAAAGTTCATTATGATTTTAGTTTCATATTATTCATTATTTTTGAGTTTGAAGCTGGTTTTCTTGAAATCGGATCAAGAGTACTAGTACATTTTGTTAATTTGGAAACAAGTGCAATTCTACCGAAATATGTACAGTACACCTAGGCACAAAGAACTGCATTATCATTAAAATAGTAAATAGCAGCTGATTAATCCTTCACTAAAGTCATATTTTGCATTTTCATCTAAGTCCCTTCTACCTTTATTTTCTTGTCATCAGTCATGTAACGACACCATAAGAAAATTTTAAGTCTGCCAGTAAGTGGGCGAATATCTGTTTTCAGTATTTTGTACACACGGAACAGATGAAGACAACAAAAGCATATGAACCTTGTGCTGAAAGTAAATGGGTTACCGGAGAAGTCAACAAATGCAAACGGCCCATCAGAACTGCCTAAAGATGTCTCTGGGGACGGAATTAACCTTAATGTACTTCTTAAATTGGATGACTGAAGCCATACACGTGAAATTTTCTTCAATGGGGATATATTATTAACACGTGCGGGTGACTATTTATATTTGCAATAAAGGTAACTGCTTTGACACACTAAAAGACACATGGAACTGGTGCAAATAGGCAGGTACTTAAGATTTAGACTGTGTGTTTAATATTTTTTTCACAGTGAAAAAAAAATCCATCGAATTGAGAACCTCCACATTTTTTGAAGTCGGTTAAAAACAGCGCACAATATGCAACTTAATTCTTTTAAAAACAGATAAGTTTGTAATAAAAATTAGGGTAAAATATATTCAATCAAACGAGGGCTTTGAGTTCTAAGTTATTTTGCAAAAAAAATATAGGTTCCTAAAGAGAAATTTTTGTAACGATTGTGTAAAAAAAATCTTGAATTGATTTTTTATGTGGGTCGATCATTGACCAATCTTCGAACTACACTGCTCAAAAATGTCATTAAATGGGATAAAACGCGTATGGGAGTGGGAGTCCGCACATTAATTGATCCCCAGACATAAATTTATATTTTCCCAAAAAACTTAGCTCAACACAAATCTAGGTTAAGTAATGGTTTCGTAATGTAATCACAACATTGTTTGCATTAAAAATACTTTCTCTGTCTATTATAAGTATTTCACTGCCTTTGGTTTTACATTCAGACTAGTTTTACTTGAGGACTTATAACGCGCTCGTCTTCACTTTGCGATTTTTCATCTCTTTCTCGGACAATCTTGTACCGTTTGATAGAATAAGATAAATAGACATTAAGTTCACTGAATTTATTGACCATTCCAGAAGAAAAAGTTTTGATTGGAAGGACAGGCCGTAGGGGCCTGTCCTTCCAATCAAAACTTTTTCAACTTTACATTTGTCGGTTTGTCATGACAATTCGAACTACATTTCTTGGCCAGTACGAAGCACGCTAAAACAAAAGCTCTTCAAGTCAGCAATTGACACCGAATTGTCATTGAAAACTGACAATTGTAAAGTTGGTGAAATAGGGGCCAGGTTACCGCGGTAAAAGTGTCACTTCTAGAAGTAGCGAACATATTGTATCCAGTACAATTTTTCTACAGAAATACTGAAAAAGATACTAAAATCTTTATACCTATAAAACAGTACCGTGACTGACTGACTGACTGCCAGACAACGCACAGCCTAAACCACTGTACCTAGAGTCTTGAAATTTGGCAAACAAATACCTTGAGTATCCTAGAGGTGCACTAGAAAGGATTTGCCGGAATTCCCATGGGATAGGGAACTAGCCTATTTTGAAATATTTCACGAAGGCAAAGCCGCAGGGCATAAGCTAGTTATTAATATGTGTTACCTATTTTCCAATTTGTAAAATGTTGCTGTCTAACAAAATAAAAGTGAATTATTAACGTATTAAAATAAAATAATTAATATTCATACAAAAGCCTGGATAGTTCCACTGGGTACGCAGAATATGATGTTCCCTGGGAATACCAGAGCCCAAAGTAATTCATTTCATTCAGCTCATTTGATAGATCGGCGACAGTCACGATAGGTAATTCCTGGGAATTAAAGTTTAATTCCTAAAATGTGCAATTACTGTTTTTTCTTTGTTTACATATTTGACAGATTTTGTTTTCACCTTTGCACATATCGAATATCTTTGTCGTTCGAAAGTTAAATAGTTAAATAGTAACCCTTTCTTGATGTTCGGATACAAAAAGGAAAAAAGTCTAAAATGTACTTTAAATAACTTTCAAGTATACTATAGACTCCCACACACTTTAACTTGTTAATATTTCAATGCGAACTGTAAATAAAACATGTCATAGTCGCGGGCACAGATTTATTTAATTTTTAGCTCCGGATGAAAACAGAGCGGTGTTATAAGTTTATCTATGTACGTGTATGTACGGTTTCTATGGCATTTTCGATTCCAAATTTGTTTAAAATAGAAAACCATGGATTCTAGATCCAGGCTTTGTCTAATTTTACGACATACTATTGGTTTTAAAATTTTGGTTATACAATGGGGAAAATTAATCTAAAAAAAATAACATAGAATTTAAAATTTTTATTCCTTTTTAACCATTTAACTTTTTTTATAATATTTGATTTAAGCCTGTGAAGTGTAAAGTGACATCCCGCGCCCATAAGATAGACCTTCATGGAGAAAGCATCAGGATTATGGAAATGTAAAAATTTTCAGAGGAAGCTAATGAATGACTAATCAAAATTTGTGTAACAGCCAAAAATCAACATTGGATCTTCCATATTTTTATTACAGCATATTTATCTGCTACACTTGTAGTATGTATGTAGGTATGTATAATACCTCGTATCTGCATATTTAATACCCGGAAAAAGATTCCTCCCACTTTCTTAAGCAAGCAAGCAAGCAAGCAAGCAGCGCGTCATTTCCCTACCCTACTAACACTTTCTACAAAATCCATAATAAACAGGTCCCAAAGGAAGCTTTTAGGCCTATCTACTTACGTGTGCTTAACATTAGGACAGCCCTCAGTTAGTTGAAAAGTGAAAAGTTTGTGTATTTCTGTGCCCAAAGAAGCGGGAAGCTTCCCTTTATAAAGCTAGTTATGCACTGAACGTGTTTTTTATACGACAAAAAAGGCAAACGAGCAAGTGGGTCACCTGATGGAAAGTGATCACCACAGCTCATAGGCAACCGCAACCCCGGGGGGCTTGCAGATGCGTTGCCAACCTAGAGAGCTAAGATGAAATTAATTACACAGGGTCTTACCACGTCTTACTCTACACACCGGAACACAACAGTGCAAGCGTTGCTTTCGTTTCCCTATATTAAAAACCCTATTCCCTATATTAAGATTTACATAGGTACACTATTACATTTTAGGGAATTGGACACTTTTTTTTAAATATACGAAAGTATTCCTTGCTATGCTGACTATCTTGAATTTCCATATTTAATGTATCTTTAATTTGTGATAATTTACATGATCCTCTTAAAAAGTCATATTACTTAAAACGTTTTATTTTTGTTAAAAAAGCAGGTAAAAGATGACTGAAATTGGCATGTTTGTCGGTCTGGGGTGTTAATAATAAATGATGTCACTGAAATCATTCTATTTGTTGGTAATTAGACATTACATTTTACAATTAAGTACTTTTTGATTAATTAACTACAATCAAGTTAAATGCGGTCTAAGTTTTTTTTTCTCGTTTGATATTTATAAAGGCTCAATGTGCCCTGGGCCCAGCCTAAACGATGTACCTACTGCCCCTTTAACTACATGAAACACCACTCTTGATGCTAAATCGAGGTCGTTTTAGGGGTCAACCGATAGGTACAGTTTATCTTTTAAAACGCGATTCTAAAGAAATGACGATAATATAGCCTAATTTATTATTTACTACTTACGATGCTTTTTTAAGCGACTACTCAATAATGAAAAATGGCTATGAGCTGTTTAAGAATAAAATAGAAGCGAATGACGTTGTTCTTTTAGCTATTTTTAAAATGGTGTTCAATAAAATACTAAACATTCTAGAACACCATGAATAATAGCGTAGGTAACTAATGTTGTCTCTCTATTTTCGTGTGTTTATAACAGGAAAACAAATAAATGAGAAGGAATATTGTAACCGCGATTGAATGAAAAGAAATGTAATTAAGTACTGGTTCTTCTTTTTGGGTAGGCAATATGTTTATAACAGTGCAATTTTACATGCTTTGGCACTTTCGCCGTGTTTTTTGAGTACATTTGGACTAGCTCTCTTTCTATTGACCTGCTTTTGGTACTGGCACGCCAAAACTAACGCCTTAACCCTATTGTTTAAACTTGCTGAAGTCCCACTTTTTCTTTTAGCTTACGACACTCCTGGTATCCAATGGACTGTATCACTACCTACTTGGGAAAATAGGCTTTGAGAGTATCGGAAAAATGCTGCATGGTTCGGCCACCTGGGACGCTTAAAACCTTGAACATGTGAAAAGGAAAACAGCGAACGGCGTCTCAAATATAATTGCGCCTGGAGTGAAATTCACTTCTGGGGGAAAAGATTTATTTAAATCATCATGTAAAATGGTAAATAACGAAATTTAGGACCGCGATATGTCATTATGATATGATGACGTTTAGCAGATACTCTGTCAACGTATGAGCACAGAATACATAATAGTACAAGTAGAGTAGAACTACACATATACAAAAAATAACAGTTAGTGGATATAAGTTTAATTTTAAGTAATAACTGTGGCCATGTAATACCAGGGTCCATGTAATATTAAAAATAGTGTACTTGTTTGCCTAAACAATGATACTGATACTTCCGCTCTAAATTGTTTCCTCAAAACGCACAAGCAGCATACACAATGCGTCTTTCGGTAAAGCGTTGGTAGTTTTAAATTGTTTTAAGCAACCGTTCCATTTAATACCTAGTAATAATGCAAACTAAAACACTTACAACAAAGTAGGTACGTGTTACGTGAAGGGAGTCATATGGGAGATCTTTTGTGAGTGACGTAGTTTGCGTAGGTGCTAATTGCTCGGTTAAGGTTATTAGAGAGTAAATTTTTCTTTTTCTGGTTCTTTTGTTTTAGTGAATAGGCATATTTAAAATATAATAACATGGATTATAAGTCAAAGGGTGGACTTCCACTTAGGCGGAGCGGAAGCGGAGGCATGTAAAATTGACCAATCACAAAGTCACATTACATCTACTAGGATACTGTAAAATGTGTATTTCAAACTTATGCGATTGCCAATTATTCTCGTCTCCTAATTGCTCCGCCTCAATAGAAGCGCACCCAAAATCTCTGAAGTCGCCATCATCATCATCATCATCCGCAGTCCGTGACAGTCCTCTGCTGGATAACAGTCCTCAGCCACTCAGCCTGGCCTTCGGGTCTTCTCATCCACCCGCTTCCAGCTGTCCGACGCAAGACTTCACTCCACCTAGTTCCAGAATGTCCTTTACAGTAAGTACACTCCGCATAAAAAACGCAATAGCTAACCATTATAATCGGCAAAGAAATACATTCGTATTTTTCTGCGGAGCTTTCTAGATTATAAGATGAAAAATGGGTATTATGTATTTCACGTAGAAGGTACCTAACATAGGTACCCAAATAAACGTCTCGTACAAGTTAATAACGCGATCACGCGAAAGTAACTGTCATCGTTATATGGCTTATTAGCTAATAAAGGTGGTTTTGGCGGCCGTTGTCTGCTCTCTAAATATTACTTGATTGAACATAAACCTGTTAAGTCTTAATAAGACAATGTGTGGGACGTAAAATTTCAGCAGGGAAGGTCTCTTTACCGATTTACTCTTTAACGATTAATGGCAAACACTTAAAATTTAGTATGGTTGTATAAGTTCGAATGACAATATTCTTAGAGTCGAGAAAAAGATTGCAGTTATTAGAAACATAATTTATTAACAGAAAACTTGTTGTAAAAAATAACGTAATATTATTGAAGTGGCTTTTATGATATTTAGGGCTGAGTTTTTAATTCTCTGATTAGACGATTAAGAAATAAGATCTTACAAGGAATTGTTATCCATGGCATTTATTGGGACAGTGAGCTACAACCCAAATTAGTATAATGTACGGCGGGCCCATGCATCATCAATAAGTGTCTATTTTAAAGGCTATCAGTTTAATTTCCTGTGTCACGGAGAGTCAACAAGGCGATCGTTTGCCTAAATTGGGACATCCGGTTCTTTGTGAGTGTTTTTGTATAAATAAGTTTGACGCAACTTCTATCTTTCAGGGGATTTTTAACCATTTTTCTTGGCTCGTAGTAATTTCATCTACCTAACACATTTTATCGACATGTAGTACTTATTGCTACGAACATGCAGGACAATTTACGAAACCGTGAACTATACAGGGTGAAATTTATAACGTGAATCGAATATTTTTTTCGAATTCTATACTTAATTAACTATTAATTGCGCTATTATTTAACTCAAATAAAAAAAAGTTTTTTTTCGCTTTTAATTTAATTTATCCTGATTTGTTTAAAATTTTTGGTCATCCGATATTAAGTTTCATATTTGTCACAAGATTCAACAAAAAGATATCCAAACTCTTAGCAATTTGCTGGCTGGATAGTTTTTTAAATGCCAAAAAAAAACATTCGACGTCAACATTGTCATCGCTGTTATTTTTCAGAGGAATTTGGCGGGAAACCGATGAGAGTGGATCGTGTCGTTAATTGAATCTTAGTTTCTGTGCTTAATGTTGTTTGGTTGATAATAAAGATAGTGCGTTATACAACAAATTAACGTGACAGTGCCCAGCAAATGAAGAATTCAAGTGAAAACGCGTACCCTCTGTTTATGACCCCCAAATATCCGCCGGCTGCTGCTCGCCTTAGCTCGCCGTAAAGTACACTATCGCTTTATGGAAGGTATGAGCAGCTCTGACATTACGTGACTAGGACAGACTGACACAACTCTGACGGTGACAGGACTTTAATATACAGAAATTTACAAAACACATCAGACGTGGCTGTATGGACTCAGTTCCTTTGCCTATCCCTTATGGGATAAATTAAAAAAAAAATTTTTTTCGAACGAAAATAAATGATTAAATTTTATTAAAAGCTAAAGAAAGCTAGAGATGCCTCCTCTGTATCCTTACACCAACACTACCAACATAAAACGCAGTGATATGGTGTCTTTGTACGCACAGACTAGTGAATTGTTCAAAAACAAGAACTTTTCAATGAAAGTTATCCAGAGTCGCCGGTACCGACACGTAATTTGTAATGTTTCAATGTAAACTGTATTTTCTTTTAAGTTAGGTCAAATTCTTTAGGAAAATTAATCACGAGTTAAAGGTGTTAGATCACATACACGTGCATGGTACCCATAACGTTTGCACTTATTTAGAAAACATTGCATTGCTAGTCATGTGATCCAAGTAGGGTGACCATGGATGAAGATGAGTGTGGATCAATTTTCTCTTTTTATTGATAATTAATTAAGGATCTCATTGACTGCGATTAGCACTAGTGCCTCGTGTTAGTCTTCAGCTGATTTATAGGAAAACGTAGTTTCGATTCACGATTTAAAAATCACCCAGTATGTAAGCTTGTACAGTAGTACATATTAGAAAACAAATGTTAATTTATATTTCTTTAATTAGCTCATGGTGTCCCACTGCTGGGCAAAGACCTCCTCTTTTCTCCTTCTCTTTGGTTTTGGCCAAATCTCGCCAGAACTGCCAAAAACTCTCCAAATCTCTTCAGTAGGTGCTGCCAAAATCGCTCAAGATCTCGCCAGTCCGATCAAAAGCGCTTAAAATCGACCCGCCATCTTCTTCTTGGTCTGCCTCTGCTCCGGTACCCTTCACATGGAACCCAATCATATCATAGTCCTTTTGGTTCAGCGATCCGGATTCGGCAGATATGTCCCGCCCAGTCCCAATTGGCGCTCTTTGTCCTCACATCGATAAATAGAGTTCTGAGGGTCGAGCATGACTTTACGAATGCTGCGTAACGTTACGGTTATCGTATCGAGATCGAGAAACCTCATATTAAATTTTTGGTCCAAATACGCTCACGGGCGGACGCTGTTCCAAACGTCATACAAACTCGACAACGTTTACTATTCGATTTTACATGACGCAGGTTTCGAAAAGTCGTGCTCGACCCTCTGGAACACAGTTCGCGTGCTTTGGGTTCTATCAGTCCTTGGAACATCCAAGGACTAGGGTAGGGAAGGTAGGTTAAGATGGACGGAATACCATATCGAAGAGTTGGAGTTTCAGGGATAAGAGAAGTTTTCCCTTTTGGGGTATACTATGATTGAAACACTCTCAGACACTGTTTATTTGCACTAAAATTATACACAAAATAAATATTATAACGGAGCGGCAATTAAATCGTAACCCAAAGCTCGCGCGCCCAAAGTCAAAGAAATCTTGCCATGCGCGGCTTCTGTCAGCTGTGCCCTAAGCACGACTTGTCGCATCCTGCGTTACGTTACGGTTATCGTATCGAGATCGAGATATCTCATACTAAATTTTAGTTCCAAATACGCTCACGGGGGGGCGCTGTTCCAAACGTCATACAAACTCGTTATAGTTTACTATTCGATTTTACGTGACGCAGGATTCGACAAGTCGTGCTTAGGGCACTGTTGTATTTTTGTATCTGACTTGAGAAAATTCGCTAGCGCGAAGTAGAACAGTGATGACGTCATGCCCGTGTGTCGCTAGGGTCGCTATACTCAGCTAGTTATTTAGTTAGTGCTGTCTTACATTACGTCATTCTTTCATTCATTTCATTCGTCATTTCATTGTCTATTTCTTGGTTTTTGTATTTGGTTGTCTAGGAGAGATCGCTTCTATGAACTAAAAACAATTACTTTGCTCACCCGCTTTGCTTTGTGGTCGCGGGTGAGCAAAGTAATTGTTTTTAGTTCATAAATATGGACCTCCGCAAAGTAACGCCTGATTCAATAAATTATTTGAGATCGCTTTTAACCGATAAGACATCTCCTATTCGGCACCTCTTCCTACCTACCTCTTCTGTTTTTTTTTGGAATCTCCTTGAATTGTTTTGTGACGTTTAATAAAATTATTTGTATTGTATTGCATTTTGTTGCCTAATACGTTCTATAATTCATAGGTACCTAGGTAAGGTAATTGTCCTTGTGCCTTACAAACTAGGTATTAGGTATTTAAATAGCCGACAACATCATGATATTACGGCGTGAAGAAAAAAAGAAGAAGTTATGCAACTTTCATTCCCAAATTGGAATCAAATCTTCGATTGCGAAACGCTTCCTATCTTTGGTACCATCTCACATTATGCAAAAGACGTTAAACAATTTGGGCAATATCTTAACAAATTACCAAGTGCTGCCTAGTTACCAACAAGTTTCGTGTTTAAGATTGGTTGCTAATTATATTAATGATTTTCCTTGAGTCTGAGAACCGATAATCTTATTATGCTGTGGTGTGATTGATCATAAAGTAGAATATTGAATTAGTTCCATACGTTCACCCGCCTTAGACAATATCCAACAAGAACATGCCGATACTAGAAAATTGAATATTGGCAAAGGTATTAAATTTAGGTAACTTTAATAATTTTACAGACCACTGCCTATTGGGATCACAACAATGTACCTAATGGCATTGACTCGATTTTTTTTACTTAATCGCAATAGGGTTGTTGACTGATGTTAAAATAAAATTGTTATACATTTTCACTTATTGAGCTTCCGAAAATACTCATAAAAAACCGATGACTCACGTATTACTGCAATTGAGACGATTTTTAATTTAGCAAAAACTGATAAAAGCACAAAAACAACACTAGAGCAGTGTATACAATAAAGCGTTTACGTTCTTACTTACTAAAAGGAGGCAATTTGATTCCTGAAAATTATGACGTCATAGTTCTGTAATTCAATACAAACTTCATACTAACGAATCCGATGAAATGGTTTTGACATTTCATTCCTGTTCTATAACTTTACCACGATTTAAACTGCTTCAGTTGCTCTTACTTCTAACATGTAACTAACAAGCATCCGGCTTTGGTATGACGTATGAACAGAGAATTTCACTGCACGAAAGCAACTAAAGAAAGGGATCTGTTTATATTGCGCTTGACAAGAACAAAGGGTGTAATATGTCACAATTACTCACAGGATATGAGAGTGGCCTCTAGCGCCAGGTCAGAGATGCTGTGAACTTTATTATTCGAGTACATTAATTTAAATTTAAACACTGGTGTGGTGACGGGCACGGCCACCTTATTGATGGAGGGTAAGAAACAAAACAAAAACAGCCCTTCGCAGGTTGCTTCAACAGGATCAATATTGAGAATCTCATTCCTGGCGATATTTATTTTAACAAATTTCAACCTAAATACAATCAGAATTACAGAAAGTGACACATATTCAATAAATATGCTTATAATCAAGTAAAGTTTCGATGTTAATATGAATTGCGCCGGGGGATGTGATTCGCAAAAATGCCCCAAGAATGGACAAGAAGCGTACTGCTTCATGGACTTAAAAAGTTTCTGTCTACACAAACTCATAGTTGTGTGTGTGTGTGTGTGTTTCTGTATTTAGACGCGACCTCGCGCTTCCCGTGGGAACTTGAATTTTTCAAGCATAAGAAAAGCCTACTTAAGTGCTCTCCAACGCAACTGTCAGTAGGTATGCCATTCTTCGATCAACTGTAATCGAAGGTGCCAGGGCAAAAATCACATTGATTCGTAACGTAACTCTGTTGCGATGCGATGGCACGGTAAATAAATACAACATAGCTACATATAGCATATAAATTACGATTCATCTAAACAACATTGGCAACATACAGGTTTTCATCCAAGTCGACCAGTCGAAATAAGACATGCACATTTTTTTCGCCGAAAAAGTTTATCAAGCATACATGTTCCCTTGACCTTGGAACTAAAGATGAATTCTAAGTATTTCTAACCCACGACACGGGAGCGAACAAGCCAAATTAACTACTCACAATGTTAAGTTCTAACAACCACGTCTTACATGCACAAGGAATAACTGAGATTAAAATTCTAACTATTAGTACAGTCTAGTCACGGACATTAAAGTTGAGCCACTACTATTAAACATTTGTCATATTAACGTTGCTAATTATTCACTTGATTTTATTTACTTAGGTATACAGGGTTCGAACCGTCAAGACTTAAGCCAATAGTTGAGTACGTAAGTCTAAATGAACAGCACCCCTGTAATGTTATTAGTTTGAAAAAAATAATTGACAACATTTCATGTTTTTCACACCTGGAAATTAATATAGGTATCGAGAGGGCTTTGCCTCCTGAACACACCACTATGTTTATAAAAAAATTATATTACTTATTTTTTTAAATACAAGAGAATAAAATAAAATTACCAATTCTACCAAAACTACGCAAGAATAGGTGTAATACCTTTGCCTTTTTCAAACAAACCACAAGCACAACAATAATTTGACATGACACATATTATGTTTGACAATGTCAGATTTGACATCTTGGGTTTGTTATTAGTAGATAGTATTAGTAGATTGAAGACAATTAATCAAATTATAGTCTCAAAAATATGATATGTTGTCAATTCTCCCATACATTTATTGCCTCTGCTGGTTGTTGTTATGGGAGAATCATTTTTAAATTTCTATTTTATAAAAAAAACTTCACAGGGGTGGCCCCGATTTCACCAATTTTATAACTGTCAGTTTTCAATGACAATTCGGTGTCAATTGACAACATTTCACATTTTTGAGACTATAATTTGATTAAATGTTTGCAATCTACTTTGAAAGAGGAGCAAACCCACGATTTTAAATTTTGATTAGGATTTGTAATGAATTTATTATTAATTTATTAAAAGGTACTTATTCCAAAAAGACGTAACTCCGAAACTACGCTGGGATGGATCCAATTGTCTTTGTCTTGTCACGATCAAAAAAACAAAACCCAAGGTGTCAAATCTGACATTGTCAAACATAATATGTGTCATGTCAAATTATGAGGAATTTGGCGGGAAACCGATGAGAGTGGATCGTGTCGTTAATTGAATTTTAGTTTCTGTGCTTAATGTTGTTTGGTGGATAATAAAGATAGTGTATTATACAACAAATTGACGTGAAAGTGCCCAGCAAATGAAGAATTCAAGTGAAAACGCGTATTCCCTCCGTTTGTGACCCCCATATATCTGCCGGCTGCTGCTCGCCGTAGCTCGCCGTAAAGAACACTATCGCTTTACGGAAAGCATGAGCAGCTGACAGGACGTGACTAGGACAGACTGACACAACTCTGACGGTGACAGGACTTTAATATACAGAAATTTACAAAACACATCAGACGTGGCTGTATGGACTCAGTTCCTTTGCCTATCCCTTATGGGATGAATAAAAAAAAATCATGTCAAATTATTGTTTGTATGAAAAAGGCAAAGGTATTACACCCATTCTTGCTTAGTTTTGATAGAATTGGTAATTTTGTTTTATTCTCTTGTATTTCAAAAAATAAATAATATTAAATTTTTATAAACATAGTGGTGTGTTCAGGAGGCCAAGCCCTTTCGATACCTATATTAACTTCCATGTGTGAAAAATATGAAATGTTGTCAATTGCTGACTTGAAGAGCTTTTGTTTTAGCGCTCTTCGTACTGGCCAAGAAATTTAATTCGAATTGTCATGACAAACCGACTATTGTAAAGTTGGTGGAATAGGGACCTGGCTGAAATCTTGACGGTTCGTTAAAATTAACCCTGTGCGTAATTCCACGTGGAACAACAGGGAGAAAAGGTTTATCTTCAAATTGCCGACACACGTTTCGTAGCTGATCCGTTTCGTCGCATTTTCATTTCATCGAAAGCTATTTACCCGACTGCGAAACGCAAAGGAGGGTAATGTGTTTAACAGCCTATGTATGTATGTTTGTTCATTTTTTCTGACTTATTTTCTTAACCTTTTAATAAAATAACTTAACCAAATTAAAAAAAGTTGTAAAACCCGCGACAATGTCATTTCAAAGTTCAGTATTTCAAAAAAGGGTGAACTAATTTTAATGAAACTTAGCTAAGTACCATCTCGATTAAACTAGCTTTCGATGAAAAGAAACCGCATAGAAATCGGTACATCCGTTTGGGAGCTATGATGCCACAAACAGATACACATATACACAGACTCACAGATACATAGATACACAGGTTAAACCTATAATACCCCTCTTTTTCGTCAGGGGTTAAAACTAATCTAACTTAACCTATACAACAAACAATAAAATTATCCCGAAATTAAAATGAAAATGATGAAATGAAAATGCGATGGTATTAAACAGTTATGAAAGGTTTGTCGACGATTCAAGGGAGTCTGGGGAGAAAATGACTGTAGTGTAGCGTATCAAATTTGTCTAGCCCCGCGAGTTTTGTTAATACCCGCCCTTGTCAGTAATGCTTAAATCACCATGCTTCAGACTTAATTCCATTGAAATATACTAAGTATAGTTAAGATGTAATATTGCTATAATGTATTTTCTGTTGTACCTTTGATCTTTTGCTTAGTGGTGTTTAATAAAAAGTTCTTGTAATATATTGTAACTCATTATCATCATTAGCCTATTAACGTTCCACCTAGTGGTACAGGCCTCCTCCCAGTATGAGAGGGCTTGGGATATAGCTCCCACGCCGGCCCAGTGCAGATTGAGAACTTGAGCGCAGGTTTTCTTGAACGAAAAGCTCATGGTAATTACAAGTATTATACTATCGCACATAAATTGCGAAAAAGTCAAGAGGCGAAGGCTTGGGCTCGAAGTCTCGTACCCACGACCTACTGCTTGAGTCAAACCACTAGGCTGCCATGGCTCACGCGGTATATATCCTAAGTAAGAGTTTTTTCAAGTACTTTGCATTTCAGACATTTGATTTGTTTATTTTCTAGGTACAAAATGTCCTCAAATGTGATGATTTTTTTTGTAGTAGTGATTTTTATAGTTTATCAGTAAATATAGTAGTGTAGTTCCTCTTGTAACCAAAAAATTTTGATATCAGAATTTCCAGACATTTCGTACAAAATGTTAACATACTTAACTATTAAGTAATGATGCATTTTGAGTGGAAATTCACAGAACTTAGAATCCGGCTTTGCAGAA
This sequence comes from Clepsis dumicolana, assembly GCA_963691665.1. Classification (NCBI taxonomy): domain Eukaryota; kingdom Metazoa; phylum Arthropoda; class Insecta; order Lepidoptera; family Tortricidae; genus Clepsis; species Clepsis dumicolana. The sequence continues at coordinate 4,763,686 of OY829517.1, forward strand.
AACTTTTTGTTAAGGCTGGGTTTCACATGCAGCAGAGGTTTGAGGTTTAGGCTTATTCATATTACTGTTTAGGATTTTGGGTGAAGAATGTAGAGATTTCAGAGACCGCCGAACTCTTCACATGAGTACTAGGCAAGTGTTTTGAAAACTTGATAGAACATCGTTTTCATACAAATACGCGAAATTATGATTATGCGTCATTATCATACATTATGCCTAAACAGATTATGCGTATATTAGTGATCATTGCTGCCTATAGATAGACATCTGTACCGCCAGGAGGATTGCAAAAGCGTTGCTGATAAATAGAGGCCTAAGATGAATTAATGCTTCTTGAGCCCGTTATTTCCCCGACTGTTTTAGTCTCCGAATCGGAACTACCTATTGCTTTTTTTTTCTACTGCTCCTTTTTTTAATACGAGGAAGGCAAACGAGCAAGTGGGTCACCTAATGGTAAGTGATCACCACTACCTATGACCCGCAACCCCGGAGGGTTTACAGATGCGTTGCCAACCTAGCTCTTGTGCCCGTAATTACACCGGCTGTTTTACTCTCCACACCGGATCACAACAATGCAAGCACTGCTGCTTAGCGTCAGGATTAGCGAGTAAGATGGTGGTAGCAATCCGGACGGACCTTGCACAAGGTCCTACCATCCGCAAATTGCTCTCCCGGAAATTGCCACTTTGAAGCTATCGTGTGATTTCCAATAAGTACATTATTTGCAGTGTTTATTTATTTAAACGCGCTTTCTCGTTCCTTACACCACAATCTAAAGGGGTCTTAATCAACAAGTTGGCGCAATCAACAACTTCGAGTTGCCGACTCGTTGCCAGTTTTGAATCGCATAGGTACTTACTTTGTCGGGTTTCTTCAATGTTGTGTGTTTATTTTTATGACGTAAAAGTTATATCTATGTATGCTTGTTGTTGATGATGTTGTGTGGGGACGCCCGGCTGGACCAGGCGGGCTGTCGATCGCGCTGTGCGTTCATTCAGCCCAAATGTATGTATGCTTACGAGGCATCTTGATGTCGTTTCTAATTTATTGTTATTCTTGACATTGCAATTAACCGACTTCAAAAAAGGAGGAGGTTCTACGTTCCACTGTATGTATTTTTTTTATGTATGTACATCGATTACTCCGTCAATTGTTGACCGATTTTCAAAATTCTTTATTTATTCGAAAGGGTATACTACTGAGGTGGTCCCATTGTCACCAAGTCATGATCTGATGATGAGATCCCAGGGAAATCGAGGGCAACCCTCAAATTTTACAGGCACGTACTATGTGTTTCATATATTTTCTAAGGTTATTCAAGTATTTGCGTCTGGTAGTCATCATCTCATGATGATGAGCTGATGATGGAAGGTACAACTCCTTAGCGGTTAGGAGTTGGAGGATAATTCTGAAAATGTTAAATCATTATTCGGAAGGGTATACTCCTGAGGTGGTCCCACTGTCACCAAGTCATCATCTGATGACGGGATCTCAGGGAAATCGAGGGCAACCCTCAAATTTTATAGGCACGTATCATGTGTTTCATATATTTTCTAAGGCTATTCAAGTAGTTGCGTCCGGTAGTCATCATCTCATGTTGATGAGCTGATGATGGAAGGTACAACTCCTTAACGGTTAGGAGTTGGAGGATAATTCTGAAAATGTTAAATCAACGTGAAATTGTGAAATAAAAATCTTTTAACAAAAAAGTAAAACCGCCTTCAAAAAAAACTTTAGAAAAAAACGTAAAATAATCCTGTAAAATAATGATAAATAAATAAAATAAAGTAAAATGCGTTTATTTCGGACAACAGAAACTAAAGCCTTAAGTTTTATGGCTTCATTCAAAGAATATTCCGCTCGCACCGCACCGACTTCATATTTCTGCTGCTTAGTGCTAGGCCATAAAACTTTAGGCTTTAGTTTCTGTTGTCCGAAATAAACGCATTTTATTTTATTTTATTTATTTATCATTATTTTAGAGGATCATTTAACGTTTTTTTTGTAAGGTTTTTTTTTTGAAGGTGGTTTTACTTTTTTGTTATTTAAGTATTAATATAGCCAAAATTTAATATTAATTGTGATCCTTTTTTGTAAGCCGTGTGTATACGGTCATATCATTTAATAATTTTATTTAAATCATCCATCCTCCTGCACCCATTCTCATACAATAAATAAAAAAAAATCCTTTTTAAATATAACGCCTGTGAAAATACGATTCGAAATTTTAGAAAAACTGTCATAAATTAAATACGACTCCGGTAGGAGAAAATTACTGCCCTAATTAATTATAACAAATGTAAATTTATTATCCAAGCAGGGGTTTTGTAGCAATACACAGATGTGCAATTGTACAACATTAAAAGAGGTACCAACACTGTACTTTTTGGAGTACCTCAATAAATATTAATTTTAATTTTTCTTTTAATTTTTAATAACACATTTTTAGAACTGTATTTTCACGGGTGTACTTTGTAAAATCTGTCCCCGAACGGAACTGATGAAGTCCATTGAATATTTATAACAAAAATAACTTTATAACAGGATCGGAATGGTACCCAATCATATCGAAAATAGAACAGGGTAAGTAATCTAAACATAAAACTTTATTTTTTATGAAAAAAAAGTTAAGTAAATGATTCATACACAAGTGGTCTACGTCGTAAGTTTACGCCATATGATTTTACCTATATCTAAATACATTCGGTTTGCGTTCGCGAACCTAGTAAGACACGTGTCTTTGTGACGTATTGGTCCAATCATGTTTAGCTCAGAAACTAGTAAACTTGCGGCTACGTAGCTGAAAAGTTCTCTAACTACCTAACCGAAAAACTATTCTAAAAAACCAACACTTCCCCTCGTGGGGTAAAAATTAGTTGTTTAGGGTTCCGAAGCCAAAATGGCCAAAATGAACCCTTATAGCTTCGTCATGTCCGTCTGTCTGTCTGCCTGTCCGCGGCATAGCTCAGAGACTATTGGTACTAGAAAGCTGTTATTTTGCATAGATATACATATTAATTAGGCCAAAAAAGTGCTGGGATAAAATCTTGAAAAAAACATTTTTTGGGTTACCTCCCTTAAAGTGGGGATGATTTTTTATTTCTCGCCCACCCCATAGTGTGGGATATCGTTGAATAGCTCTTTCAAAAATATTAGGGGTGCTCGGAGATAATTTTTCGATAAAGTTATTCGTTTGCGAAATATTTAGCTTTGAAGTGCTCATTTTTGTTGGAGTCCAGTGCCCCCCCCCTTCACCCCCCCCCCCTCCCCTCTACCAGCGAAACTGTTATATTTGGAAATATGAAAAAAATCAAAGCGGTAGTGCATATAGTGAATTTAAAAGGAAAACTATCACAGATAAGCAGGATTTACAGGTTTGGGAGTAATAGTTAATTATTTGTGTCTATATGTCAGTAACCGATATAAATTGATCCCACACTGCGTACAGTTTGCTTTGGAGTAGGGCTCTGCTAACACTGGTTACGAATAGGTGTGATGAAAATACCTTTAATTTAGGTATTTATGCCAGGGCTTTTTCGTAATGGCTTAGGAACCCTGTCCTGGGCGTGTCTGACACGCTCTTGCAGGGTGTTTTATTTGTTTCATAGATCGTAAACTTATCATGAACTATGTAACTTTTATAATCATTTTCTAATGAACAATCCTTATTTCAAATAACTGGCTTTAATATTTCGCATAACTTTTGTAAATTGGTATAATTTTATGTAAATTTCAAGTCGAGGAAAGCGATATTATGAGAGCGACAAAGTCCACTCCTTTATTACAGGAAGTGGGTCCGACTCGCCAAGTTGAGATCGCTCTTGAGATCAGAATTAATTAGAAGGCATGAAGTTTGGCTTTAAACAGGTACGTATCGCCAAAAGTTGAATAAAAACAACGTGTAACGAGTAGGGGTACATTTAATAAGCTTTCAGGGTAGTGAACAATTTCAAAGATTTTATGGGCAGCTGGTTTACTTTATGAAACGGAAAGACAATCATGCAAGTAATTAGCGTCATTGGTAGACTCCCGAGACATCAATGTGATGGCAAAAGCATTTTACAAATTGTCATCATCATTTTGTGAAAATAGCACTTTTATTTTACCACATTTGTTCATACAAAAAATTGTGTTGGTTCTTTCAAAGTAAAAAAATTTGGACCTAGTGAATGTCCTTAAGAAGTCAAAAGTTTAGTTGACCGAGCACACGAAGTGAGCGAAGCGTCTCCGTGTCAGCTTGGACAAAAATGTTTTCGTATGTCCGCCGTCTGTCCAGCTGTTCTCCTCTACAGGTTGCAATTTTGTAAAAAAATGAGCCGATCCTCGTGAAATTCTGTGATCAGGTTCGCTAATTCCATAAGGTTTTTTTAGTCAATTCGTTTTTTTTTATGTTCAAAAACGAGGTCGCGAGGTCTACACTCATAGAGCCACTAGTTTACTATTTACTCGGTAATTTTGTAGTAATACTTAGATTTTTATTAATTTCGAGTCACTTTTTCACCAGTCCTTATAGAGTACAAGAAACCTATGGACTTACGGCCGTTCCCAATATTCAATCCACCGAGGGTTTTCCTTACCAATAGTTACATTTTGACACATTTTCTATGGGTCGCGGGTGAGCAAAGTAATTGTTTTTAGTTCATTTTTAGTTTATGGGTAATCTGTCAAAATGTAACTGTTGGTAAGGGAAACTATCCCTAACCAGTCTAAAATGTAAAGTGAAATAAACAGATCACTTACGTATCGAGTTTATCCCGACATTGTTAAGAAATTAATTCACTTTCAGTCCCACGGTAGTCTCATGTTAAAAGTAGTCACTAAATCCAAGCAATATTTTTGTAGCAATACTTACCATAAATAGTTGAACTTCAGCCTTGTTTATTATTGAATTTGATATCCAAAGCAATTTCATTATACATGTTATAACTAAGACAGATATTCTCTTTCACCTTAAATGGTCGCTTTACAATTTACTTGGAAATTTTTCAACTTTATTATTATTTCGCGTACCACCGTGGAACCCTTTCGCTGCAAATGTACCATTGACATACCATTAAATCACTAGCACTCATGACAAATATTATCTAGTAATAAAGCGCGCGATTGTTTTGTGTGAAAATCGCAGCGTTAGACGCATGCAATCAACTTTTGCCTTGTTGGTTCAATGCTGCTTTCACCGTGTAAAACAATGTTTGGTAATTATATTATGTGCCGGATGTAAAATTTTGTTTATCGCATAGAACAACCGAGCTCTTTAGTAATTAGATCTATTATTCATAGACCCGTCCCATTCTCAGTAAAAGCACAACAGAATGCTAAAATAATTCTACTCACATCAAGTACGAGCCCTCGAGCTTGTGACAATGATATGAACATGATAATTATTAAGTGTGTTTAAACTGACTGCGCTTATTAGCATTTGATGGTATTTAGCTTTGTGTTGTGCCATATTCAAATTTTAATTGAGACAGGTAAATAAAAACACTTTTTTGGTACCCGATAAATTTATTTCATCCATAACGTGGATAGTGTTATTTATAAACAACAAACTAATTAAACATTGGGTATCCAAACTTACATTGATTCTCGAATATCTGCTGACTAGCCTAGGAATTATCGTAGTCATTATATAACATTATACATGTATGTATGTAGAGCGTCAGAGGTAATACAAAACTACTCCTAAATAGATGTATATCTTTATACCCACTTTGTTAGTCCCAGCCTAACTAAAACTGATTTCAATGACTCATTAAGAAAAAAAATGCTTTGCGTTTCCCCTTTTTTTTTTAATTGTAAAAATCTCCTCCGTCAGAAATAAGAACTAATTATAATTACTAACATTAAAGTATACTTTAGTCTTTTACCTCTTAGTACTACTTCTTGATTTTGGATTTCTAATTATTTTCTCTATGCATGTACGCCACGATGGCAGGACCTATAAACTAAAAATAACGTCGAACAAAAAATCACTTTTATTTCACTAAGCCATCTAATGATGTTGTACAAATTCATAATAAGAGGAAAACAAATTAAAGTGCTGTGCTATCTTAACCTGTTTATATTTACTACGACCCACAGCACCATTCTATTGGCTCAACTTTAGGTAACAATCAAAACACATTTGAAATCTAAGGGCATTTATCTGTAAGAAATTTTGAAGACAAGGGTCGGGCTACGGTGACGCACATCGATGACTAAACAGCAAAGTATCATCGGAGACATATCGGTGACAAGGGTAATTTTAGACTGACAGACATACAAGTAAATTCTACGCTTTCCTAGATAAAGATATTATGGACAAATTCATGCCATTGACATCGTATTTACTTTAAAAACTATTTACATTAATAATAATTCAATTATTTTCGATAGTTTCTCTCCATATCTAAACGAATTTATCAATAAATATAATAGACAAACTGATTTCTTTTCAAGGTATTTATTTCAAAAATTAGTGATCTTTATTACGTCATATCACAGTAACTATCGTAACATCATATAAAGTCATTTAGTAAATAACTGCGGTAAATAAAGAGTGTTCTGGTATAAATACATAACATAGGAAATAATCCTAGTGAGTATTAGCTACAATTAACTTAAGTGTCGTTTAAACCACGTTCCTCAGGAGTTCGTCCGATGAGAGCATGCCGTCCTGGAAACAATCGTTAAATTATAAATATCATTAAATACAAAAAAACTACACTTCAAGTACCTACCTATCTAATCAGTTTAACTTCTAACGTGAAACTATCGTGAGACTCAATCATAGTGCAATAAAACGGATCACGATTATCAAAAATGACGATGAAAACGAGGGTAGTTGTGTGCCGCTGTCAACTGCGTTTAGTAGTCGCACGAGCAGAGCCGCGGCGCGGAGTGTGCGTCTCGCTGCCGCTGGGTCGTGCGCTCCCATAGGAAGGAATACGAATTAGTCCGAAACATGTCTGGCTAAACTCGACTTATATACGTGAGTGATCCGTTTTATTTCACTACAGTTTAACTTCGTTAGGTCTAATGGGTTCTAATCATTCCTGATGTAATCGTGCTAAGTAGTTATTCTAATTAGCTGCGAGCACGTGGTTATACCATACGACGCAGGTTATGATATTAAATCTGGAAGGGTTTCCCGTCTTGAGCAATACGACAAAATTTAAGAATTGAATAATGCGGACTTTGTCTTGTATAAATATTAAGCCGAATCTACGTCTATTTTTAGTATTATAAAAAGTTCAGTACAGTTAACTCACTAACACTGAGTAGAAAAATTTAAAAAGTAACTTCAAAGTTCAATATTTCAAAAACGGCTCTACGATTGTTATGAAACTTAATTAAGAACCACCGCCAGAAAACCTGCTTTCAAATAAAAAAAAACGCATTCAAATCGTTTAAGACACAACACACACGGCAATCATCAACGATCAAATTTATAACCTCCCTTTTTTGCGTCGGGGGTTAATAAAAACAGAAACAAAAATTCTAACCTGGTTAATATCTACAAACTTGCGGACCACAGATCGCGCAAAGTCGGGGTTGTTTACCATCTCGTTCACGAACCATTCCATGGGAATACTGTCGAACATACAACATTATTATTATATGAAACATTGTTGTAGTTGAGCTATTTTATAAAAAGTTGTACCTACACACACGTTTTTTTGTTTTTTTTTTTTTTATTTTTTTATGTTATTAATACCTCTATCCACTTAGAATCACGAGTACCGTTCCGTTATTCTCATTGTATTAAGAGTTATGGAACACAATGTACTGGGTCATTTTTATTCAAGTATTAAAACCAACAGTAGTACCTAATCGTGATTCTAAGTAAATAATAATATAATTATACAAATTTCAAAATCCCAGAACAAAAATGAGCATACTACTTTTTATAAAATGACCCACTTTGGTACCTATTAAAGGTACCGACGCACAGACAGACAAAATCAAGGGTTTGAAATTTGGCAGTAATTTTTAAGAAACACGTAACATTTTATTGTTATACGGGGGCGGAGCCGCGGGCATGACCTACTCGTTGTTTATAAAGAAAGGAGAGCCTTTGGGCCAAACTGAAATGACACCTGTGACTTCGACACAGTTCATAGGGTTGTTTCCAAACTATAGAATACCTAATAATAATAATATTACAAGCAACAGGTTGTAAACATACTATTAAAAGGTATAATGTTATGACAACATAATATCGGGCTTGATGGATGATAGGTATGTAAGTAGGCCCCTTGGAACCCTTAAAAATATTGCGTGTTGTTCATTATCATTACCGAATTCCTCTTAATGTTATACAACAATTTAAATAAATAGGTGCACTATATATTACCTCATGTAGGTACCTAATTTGGAGTATCCTAATCACCTGATACACATTCTACGAAACTCTCAAAAAAAGGGGTTAACGTGAAAGAAATGCGCTAAACAGAGTGAAAGTCTTCTTATGTCGCTCAAAATAGTATTCACGAGTTCACAATCTGAACCTGATGCACCATAGCACAGTAATAAGAGAAATCAATTCATATCTACTATGCTACTTACCACCATAATACTAAGTTTATCGGACAAGAATATAACTATCGAAAGGGACTTTTCACAGAAAAACGGTCATCTTACCCCTCAACCGCCCCATAAATTCCAATTTTATTACGGCTGACCACGCGAAAATTTGCGAATGACGTCATGAAACAAAGGGTTAGAGAAAATAGAAATTTGATAGCAACATCGGGATTCTCAAACCCGAACCCTATTTTTTAGAGCTTCCTTTAAATTTGTATCATTATTTCAGCAAAGTTACAGGTAATGTTACTCTAAGTAAGAAATGAACTGAAGTGAGAACACGATGTAACAGAACTTCAATCAGGAACAACGTAATATAGTGACAACGACATCGACAACTAAACACTCAATGATAAACTTTATGTCAGCGCAAAAATTTTTAGTGACATCAATAGCTACGTAGTACAATGCTTGACAAGGGACCCAACCTTTACAGAACTAACAGGCCTAACAGGCAACAATGAGTCGAGACAGTCTCGAGTGGGTAAACCCATCCTAATAAACGAAGTGGAAATCTGTGGACAAACTAATCGGTTTAACGCGATTTAATCTTTGCTATTGGGGCTAGCATCACGTTTTTGGGATTCGTAAGAGCTACTTTTAGTTCATTGCGTTTTCGTTTTTCTATTTGTGGGTGTTGCTGGCCAGTGAGATTTATAAAGGAGAATACACGTGGAGTGATGATATTTAATAGATATTTGATGTTTACTAACCCAAGGAAAAGAATAGGTGCCTACAGCGGAATTAACCTCGTCAGTCACGACTTTTTTAAGGTAAGACGGAAGTTCCCAGTTTAAAAATTTTGGAAGTTATGAATGAAGTTATGTTAAGAATACTAAAATATGTTAGGTTAAAAAATTTGTACATCAAATGAATATCAGACGCAACCTTCCCCAGGTTACTTCTCAATATTTTGATCCACGCGAGTTTGTCATGAAAATATGAAACTTGGCTAGTAGTTTCAGTCAAAGTTTTATACATCTATGTATGTGAGTCAGGCACCAAGTAATAAATGACATAACATCACTAAAATACGGTCAGATCAATCAGTGTCCTTTGAAACTTGCCAACGATTATCACGACATAGCGTAAGCCGACCTAGATGTATAAATAGAATTTATACCGCTCATAAATAACCTCTATAATACGGGTGTTAAAACTATCCCTTTATGTGAACACTTAGAGCGATCCTCAATTACAATTAATTATGTATCCGAGAATTAACTAATACCAGTTAATTGGGAATGGACATTATGTCCATTTAGTGGCGCATATTTGAAATTCAAATCCATGGTAATTACAAAGGACGCGTTCAGGAGCTTTGGTAATTGATACGAGCCGCAGGATCTGTTATAATGGCAATTAGAAATTGATCTTAATTTAACAAGTTTTAATCTAACCTAAAAAAAAATTCTAGAAGATTGGTTAGTTAAAATAGCATAAGTTGATGTCAGTCATTTTATGTAGGTGTAAATTTTTAGGTCATTGTTTTATTGTTACAGAAAGATCGGAATAGATGGAAAAGGGGAAGTAAGACTTGTCACCATTGAGTGTATCTGTTGATATTCGTCCAAATTAAATTACTTTCATTATTTAGAAGGAAACGCCATCGCCTATATTTTGGTCGCGCAATGTCCGTGCACAGTTGCTAAATAAACTCTTGCCAGCTCTCAGCCGGCGTTTCTACAAATAATGTTTATGCTCTGGTGTCCTATATCTTGGTAAGAAAAAAAATCTACAACGTAAAATTACCTTTCAAGAGTTTTATCGTCGTTCATCTCTTGTCCTTCCCTCTCCGGTGAAGCTTCGAGCGTCTCCCAGAAGTTGTCCAAGCCGTACACTGCAACATTCACCAGCTTAACAACCCGTTCATCATCATCATCTTCACCCTGAACACATTTTTCTACACCATTAATTTCATCACCAAATTACAAATTAACGTATTAGGTATACGATGTGTTCAGAAATAAAAATGAATGAATATTTTTCTCTTTTGCAACGCTAGATGCTTTTTCAAAATTGTTAATTTGAGAATGCATGAAGCGTTAAAGGACACTTAATATTTATATATCATTAAACAAATAAATCTCGAATACGTCTGTTCGAGATGACATTTAGTTTTTTAGCAAAAAACAGTCTTAGGATCGTTTCGAAGAAGATATTTTTAAGCAAAATAGATAGGTAAGCCCATTTTGCAGCTGGCGGGAAGAGCCATACGCGAACAGCCTTACACTATATGTCGTAGCAGTAAGTTAGGGTAACAGTTATGTTATATCTGTACAATATTATTTATTACAGTAGTATAAGAGAGAAACCAGATCATCCGCTTTCCCGCCAGTGGTACAAATTATCCAATTAACTCTCAGCACATCACAAAGGCTCACTCAACATAATATCATCTAATGAGCAATAGTACTCCTAATGCAGGAGCTAATCACAAATAAAGCTGGTATCTGACGAAGCACACTCGCGTTATAATTCACCGTAATTTAAATCAGGCACCTCGGCAATGTTCGGATTCCCGAGTTCCGATCCTACCAATAAAACTGTAAAGTAATGCAGATACTCGTAAGTTCGTTTTCTAACATACCTACTTATCGCAAATAAGCTGAAGTTAAAGTTGCGGGAGGCAAGAAGTTTAAACTGTTTTCTTTTTGTAGAATCGGAACTAGATACTTACCTTTAAGTTTTACAACCGATTGATCCTACAAGTATAGAATTTTTCAAAACTACCAGTGACATTGATTAAGTTTCATTTAATTCTGTATACCTAAATAACTGACCGAGGCAGTTAATACAATAGTGTCTGACATTCCCGAAATGCCAATTGGATTAAATCTCAAAATACGCGAAGCGTCAACTCTTTTACGTATCTTAAAAGTTGATGTATCGTTTAGCATGAAAAGCAAGATCCTAGGAGCATTTTCCTGGATTTCCATATTTAACACAAAGCATTACATTTATATAAGTAACTCATTATATTAAAAAGCCAAATGTGTCCTGTGACATTACAAGAGTAATTTTAGTTTATATGCGACCGCTTTGTAGCGGCTTTTTCCTCCAGAAATAGTGAGGCCAAATAAGTTTATTTGTAACGTGAGGTTATCAAATAACTGGGTATTACCTCGCTGCGTCGGCATCTTTCGTTTACCATAGTTCGGAGCGATAAGTGGTCCCGAGTTCAGTTTGAATCTGCCCACTCTTTTTTCTTCTGTTAGATTAATGTATTTTTAATTAGGCGACGGTAGGTTCAAAAGTTTCTGGCTAATTATATTTTATTCCCTATCTCGCCAGAGCTTTTTGATCCTAGCGGTAAATAAATTAGACCCACGTATTAAACCATTTCAAACAACCTAAGCCTCACTGTAAAATTTGAAATCAGATCAGGCACAAACAATTACCGTTACATAATTAAATTAGATCATTACATGAAATTTATCATTACAATTAAGAATTTATTAGAGTACTAAGCGGAAATACGCACTGAAAGACAAGCGTTAAGCCCATTCTTGTTGTATTTTATGCTTTCTTATAGCACAAAGCGGTACGATGTTTCTCTTTACCTTCGTCAGAGGTTTCGTCATTACCACTCCTTTTGCCGAAGCCAGTGGCAGTCATCATGGAGGAATCGGGATGGAAAGTTATGCGCTTCTTTCCGTCAGAAATCAGTGGTTCGAATGGCAAGTATCCGTCTGTCAAAAAGATGTTTTCTGAGACACTTCCATTGTGGCTGCATTTTTGAAGTCGTGAGGAAGCTAACCAGTCGAAATGGGTTTAACGACGCTAATTGCGCTTGAAATAGGTACACAAACATTTTTCCCTTTGAAGAGTTTGTTCCAGCTGTTTCAGGGAAAGATAAGCCGTTGACTAGCAAAGGCCCGTTAAATATTACTTTTGGTCTAAATAGGTTTTTCTTGGTGTGAAGTATTCTACTTACATAAACATCATGACCCGGCAGTCGATTTCAACTTTGGGATACAATCTCTTCCTTTCATAATAGAAAATAAAAATACAAAACATTTGTCCAAAAACTAAGATGCTGTTTAACTAAATTCAAGACTGTACACGGCTGTGGTAAGTATAATTAAGAGTATATTCCAAAGTAGAAAATAATAACAGAGGAGTGTTCAGTCACACTCTTAACATTGAAGTTTCAATGCTGCCAACAGTTCGTATCTAGAAGCAACACAGCAACAGTCCAAAGGTTCCTTCTACCAGTTTTAACGGATCATTCCCCAAGCAAGTCCGCTTTCGATGTTCCAAAGCACCATTGAACAGTTTGTTTGCGAAGGTACCTTCTGGTTCCATTTCTGGCGTTCTTTTGCCGACATATCTGCCGATACCGACCGACGGGCTCTTAAAAGTTGGGGTACCGCGGCTGGAGCGCTCCGGTGGGGTTTGGTCGCCAACGTCGCCTTAACAATGGATGGTGGTTAACAAAAATAAAGAAAAATCCGGTTTGAACATACTTAGCAGTACGAGTACAACACGAATGGGTTGATGATCCATTCGTCGGTAGTGATGCCGCCCTCAGACACTCCAAACACAACAGGGATTGCAAATGCGTTACCAACCTCGTAGTCGCAGATGGAACGGCACTTTTGCTGCTAATTTCTTTGGCTATCTTACGTTCTACGTAACGTAACATAGTATTTTACTTATGTAATTATAAAGGGTGCGTTTTAATGTACCGTCAAGAACTCAGCCGGGAGTTGAGTAAGTCTAAATGAACACTCCTCTAAAGCTTTTTTGCTTAGCTTACTCAACCCCCGATTCAATTCTTGACGGTTAATTAAAACACACCTTGTATAATATTATAAACTTATTAACCAAAACGGTAGGTACTGCCTTTCACAGTACGAAGGCTACTTTATATCATAATAAAAGAGACAATTACAAGAGCAATGTAATTAGAGCAACGTGAACTTTAACGTGCCGGTGGCGATTTCATTTGTACTGCGAAGTCGGAAAAAAGTAATTTCACTCGACTCTGTAGGATAGGAAACTCTGGGCTGTGTTCGCATTGCCTGGCCACAGATGCGGTAGGTCCAAACAGACCGATGTTAGGAATCGTTGGTATCGATTTGCAGCGCCTAAAACTCATTTTTTTTTAATTAAAAGTGCGAATCAAATTTTGACTGTAAAAACAATAATATAAGTCACATGCATGTCATCATGTATTAGCTTGACCTTTTTGAAACAACAGAGTCACTTGATAGGTACGTGGTAAATTCTAAATGATCAAACTTAGTAAACAACTTCTTCAGCTGTCCTTAATAATGGACCGCAAAAAACCCGTCGCTCATTACATGAAATTTAACTGACAAACATGAATTCATAACAAACAATTTAAAAGCGCCGTCAGAGCGTGAAGTTTCCCCAAGTTATACCAAACAATTTCGCAGGTCATTTGAATTTCAATTCAAGACATGAAAGGTTCTACAATTCAGGACAAATTATTCATATTAGTAAGAAAAGGCCACATAGTTGGAAGTTATAAAGGTTTCAAGATACGACGTGGAAATTCCACATTCCAGTCGTTTTATAGACGTGGTTAACTGGTTGAAGACCTCTTTATTGAGATGATGTAGGTTTGGATACTTATTCCTTAACGATCTTGCCATAATGATAACGGTATAGAGCACACGGTGACATGTATATTAGTGTACGTTTATATCATTGTATTTTTTTTTATATTATTTGTATCCGGGTTCGTAAAAAATTATAAAACTTTGGAATACTTGGTAATTATTATGATAATGAATTTTCAGCGCATTTGTACACGAATTCGATTGTTTGTTTATTGTATTTCATCCTGTTTTTTTGTACAATAAAGTGTTTACTTACGTATGTTTTAACTTCCACAAACACATTTAGCCGCTTTCACGTTACAAGTTACGTTTACAAGTTTTTACGTCACATGTTAGGTTTTTATTATTTTATGTGCTCTTTGTAATTATTTCTTACTATTCCAGTAGCATTTAATATATGTAGATTAAAAAAACCCGTAGAATTAAAAATATTTTTCTGGTACCCTAAACTTTGGTATTCAATCTTCTATTTCTGATGCAGCCTGCGCTCGAGTTACCAAAGCTAAATTGGATGAACCATTCCGGTACGAATTAGTAGATCTCTGGACTACGGCTTTACATACTAAATTAGTCACCGGCGATTGAACGTCTTTATCGACAACATACCTACCTATTTTAAGCATTATTTTGTCTTATTGTGTTTGTTGGTTTATATGATCCTTATATTTATTATTATTATTTGTAGAGGTCTCAGTTCCACCTTAAAATTAACTTGTTACACTGCACTCAGCTTATTAGCTAGTACTTCTCGAAATATGTATGCGGCTTCTCCCATATTTCCTGTTGTAGCTTCGGCTTTTCAAGCACCGCTATCTTCTTGTATATTATAAAACTTTGGATTTATTCTAACTGCTAGGTTTTCGGAAGTTGTTCCTGTACTTACGTTCAGACCGAGTCGAAAATGTGCCACGTAGTCATCAACTTGTTGCTCTTGAACACTGATGGATCGCATACGCTCATTCTTACCGAAGTAGCTGCATGCTCTGTTGAAGCATCGAGCTGCACTGGACCACTGGCGATCTATGCGTTCGATGTTTTCCTATTAATAACGATACTTACTCACGTTCAGTCCGAATGTAGGGCCCATCCCCTGTTATTCATAAACCTATTTTAACTAAAACGCCGTTAAAGTTCATTTGTCCTTTTTTGTCACATTGACATTTCCGTTAATAAGAAGAAGACAAAACCTATTTTAGCTAATGAAGGCTTGAGTGACGTTTATGAATAAGGCCCGAAATCTTTAAAACTCCTGGGAACGTTTAGATGGGTTGACGTTGCTCGCCCTTGGTGAGACCGTTTGTCAATATCAATAATAAAATCATGTCCTTTTTTAAAGGAGGACAGGTATTTTTGCCGAAATCTTGAGTAAAATTTTCACAAACATTAAATTCGTTGATGCGTCCAGTGTTCTTCTGTCAGAGGATCTTATACTTACGTGCAGTGCGGGTAGAGGGCCTGTCACGCTTGCCGAAGCCCCGAGCCGTCATCATCTCAACGTTTTTGAACCCCCTGGTGGGTCGTTGCTGCTTAGCGCGAGCAACGCGCCCGTCCGCCGCACCTTCGGAGAGGCACACACACGCTGCCACGCACACGAGGAGAAGTTGCATCGTGATACTCATGGTTTCTGTTAACAAAGGGCTTATATTGTATCAAAGCATTCCTGATAAGCCTTCATAATTATCTTAAAAGAGACGGATAAAAGGCCACAGATTCTTCTTTTGGTTACAGGAAATTGTGTTTTGAGAATAGCTTAAATGTTTTTATAGTAGATATTTGAAGTTATGCTGGAATGTAAGCGCATAGTTTATCGATGTCCAATTTATTTGAAATGCTATTATTATCATTTTCTACAATTGTTTAATGTTTTCGTGTTTTACAGCCACTGTTAGCCGAATATCTCGTCCACTCTTAGCCGAACTCTTGCGGTCACACATTATTCGCGTTAAAATTATTGTAAAGCTTTTACCCAGAAATAGCTACCTCTCTAGTTAGATTCAAATGTATCTCGAAAGCGTAACTTATTAAATTTACGTGAAATGTGCGCACCTCGAGGGATACCGACACCCAGAACTCTCCCAAAAAATGTGCTAACTCTGTAAATTGTCCTAACTTTTACTAAGCACGGTGTAAAGTGCAACATTATGGACCTTTCAAAGCTTTATGAGGCAGAACTAATGTCGGTCGGAGGTGTCGTGCTAACAAGCCGATCCCACGACATTTTATAGAAGCTAACTTTATGACGCTGAGCTTTATCCCCTTAAAATAGTAAAAGTTGTTTGACGTTATTGTGTTTCAAAGGTTAAGGGTTGTCGGTTTATGGTACAAGCGTGCATCTTGAAAGGTCTTGTTAGATTTGTAGAAAATATCAGTTCAGTTGCCAGTTAGCTGCTTATCTGCCGTTAAAATGTAGAACACCATCGAAAAGCTATTAAGTTAATTACTAAAACAAAAATGTGAGAAAATATTCAAAATTAGTTCCATTGCAAGTAACTGCATGCGCTATCTTTTAAAATATACACACATAAAATATACACAATATTTTGTAGGTATTGCTCAACTGTTGAAGGAGGGTTATGTTTTTCGAACGTGTGTAA
This sequence comes from Clepsis dumicolana, assembly GCA_963691665.1. Lineage (NCBI taxonomy): Eukaryota > Metazoa > Arthropoda > Insecta > Lepidoptera > Tortricidae > Clepsis > Clepsis dumicolana. The sequence goes on from OY829517.1 coordinate 4,780,436, forward strand.
GTACTCGTGTTGCGGGACCGCGGTGGATGCGGAAAGCACAAGACCGGTCTGAGTGGAGAGCCTTGGGGGAGGCCTATGTCCAGCAGTGGACGTTTTTCGGCTGACATGATGATGATGATGATGATGATGATGTATGTACTCGTAATGTCTATTCTTTAGCACGCTCTACGGCCTAAACTGTTTGATGGATCAGTAAATGTATGAGGTGTCTTTAGATTCGTCTCAGTTGACATAGGAACTAAAAAGATTTTCAGTTATTCGTTATTGCAGTCGGGTTTTTTGTTTTTTAAATAATTTTAACCCCGCACTTTTACAGTCATATCGATGACACCCTAACTAATTTAACACCATTGTTAGGATTACCCTATCTATCTTTGATTAAAAATTTAAATACGTACACTAGTAAATTGCTAGATTCTATCGCTCAGCGTGCAGCCGATACGGAAGCCCTAAGCTACGGATAATCTGCCCCTATATCCGTCAGCGAGGAAATCGCATTTCGTGTCACTCCTCCACTATGCATTTATAAGTGAGCATTAAAATTTTACTTTGCAATGAAATACAAAAACCAAGTTGGCAATCAGCTACGAGCTTATAGCTTCCGCAATGTTTCGATTCAGTCTTTCAACTATTCCAATTGTTTGTGGAGTAGGAGGATGCTAAAAATTAAAAGTTCAAAAAGGCATGCGTTTAATTTCTTGTGCACACATTATGAATCTATTTCCTTGTGCACACACGCCATCACGCTTACAACGTTGTTTGTGACCCAGTTATAGCTTTAACGTCACTAAACGTCAAGTTCTCTAAACTCAAAGGAAACCTGATGCTCCTTGGAGCTTGAACTAAAGGAAGGTTTCCCATAATTATAGTTTACTTTCGCCACCGTGTATTATCATTATTTGCACATAATCAAGATAAGAATTGAAACTGCAATTTATAGATGTTGGCATTATTTTGCGAATTAATGATAACTAGTGATAAAGTTTTCGCTTTACGTAGATTAATAATTACCACATGCAGTGTTGTGTGTATTAAGTGATGGTGGTTAATTTCTATGTGATAATTGCGTTTGTGTGTTTTAATTAATGAATATGTCGTATATCGTGAATATGTTGTTATAGGTACTTATGAATATGTCGTAATGTCCATTGCCCGTGCCGTAAATGCAATATGCCACACAGAAATATAAAGCATTTGTTTCCGAGTAAGCCTAATACCAGTATGTACTAGGTAGATAAATCATAATAATTATCTTTAATTAAACTATTTCCCATATTCTTTTTTTTTTATACAACGAGGAAGGCAAGCGAGCAAGTGGGTCACCTGATGATAATCACCACTGCCCATAGACACCCGCAACTCCGGAGGGTTTGCAGATGCGTTGCCAACCTAGAGGGCTAAGATGAAATGCCTCTTGTGCCCGTAATTACACCGGCTGTCTTACTCTCCACACCGGAACACAACAGTGCAAGCACTGCTGCTTAGCGGCGGGATTAACGGGATTTCGTTGTAAGAAGTTTTACACTTTTAATATATAAACCTGTCAAGAAAAGGAAGCAAAAGGCACTCCATCTCTGAAGCAAGCCCTTTACGTTGACAGCAGAAAAACCCGCGAATCCCGTGATTTGCCACATTTAATTATTACCAGTGATGTAATAAAAACAAAAGACTTCGTTATTTGGGACGAAATTACGAAAATATTTTTCTTGTCCCTGTGCATAGATCCCATTATGAACCACATTACCACATTAATTTCACAGAAGCTAATAATACACTCACGCACTCAAAGATGTATGTAATAATTATAAATGTAACTCATCCTACAGCCCATTCCCATTTTTAAATTACCTCTAGTTAAGAAAAACATCTATAATGTAAAATTAATGTTTTAATTTGGCGCATATGATTGTGACATTAAAGTTTTAAAAACATGACTTCAACGTGTAGGTATGGTATTAATTTAACTTGATTGAAAGGAATTTCCGAGTTATTCAGAATACATTCTGAGCCATTGTCAAAAATTTCGTTTCTAAGTATTTTATTCCACTTTCCTATTATAGAAAACTGACAAATGCTTGGCGGTCTTTTAGTAGAATACTTTGCTGAATAAAAAAGATAACTTGAAAACGTCTTGTCATAATTATTCTTGTTAGGATAACAATTTTTACAGAGATGTTTTAGAGCTAGATGTCAACTCTGTGAAAATATTTATACTTTATTCTTATATTTATAGGTTATAAAACTGTAACTGAATAAAACATTGTTCAAAATTAGATTACAAGTTTTACGATAACATTACAATGAATATTAAATATCTAACAAAATAACACAAAAATACCTATTACTTACTGTTTGTATGTAGACATTTTCATTTTTGTTTCTAAGTTTTCCCCAAATTTATTTTGATCAAATTTGCAACATTTAACGGCAACAAAAATAATTTCGACAAAGTAATCAAGATCGACTCCGTACGGTAAATTGCTTTTAATTACGAAGCTACCATCCTATTAAAGCAAATTGTGCCATTATTGATTCATAATTAGATACCGAAAGTTCTCGGTCAACATTGTATGGGGTGTATGGAACTGAGTGTTCCAATTTGTATTGGCAAAGTAAATTACAAATAGATTATACTGATTGAGCTGGCACATTTGTTTACTGTTTAGGTGAACTTGAGATTAGATTGGCACAGTCACCATGGAAGTAGAGATGGGGAATTTAGATTGTTTTGCTATCGGCATGAAAAACACAAGGGAGCCTCTAGTATAATTTTGGACACAAGAATATGTCTCGATCGCGTTCGCGGTAACGTCTTAATTACTAATGGGGAGTAATTACTAATGGGGAGTAGTAACGTTATCGTATCGACATTGAGAAAATTTGTATGACGTTTTGAACAGCGCCCTATGTGTGTGCATTTGATACTTTCATTTCATGCCATGAATTTAGCTCTTGCTGTGAAAAGTATTTACTGTTTTCTCTATGGCGATGCGAGCGAAGTAACGTTATACTTTACTACTCGATTCATGGTGAAAACTCGTGCTCGAGCTACTGTCAAAGTTTTATTATTATGATTGGTTTTTCGATTCAGATCGACACAAATGCGATGCACTGCATAATAAGTTACAAATACTATTTTTAATATTGTATCAGTAACAAAAGACATAAGTTGTGCCACTGGCAATTGTCACTATGAAATGGCGGGACTTTTGTTTTACTCATTTTGCACAAAGCATGAATAATTTCAATTAAGAAACTAAGTACCTACTTAATACGAATAGGTAATCTACGAGTTTGTGTTTAAACTTAAACTTAAGGAACATTTAAAAAGTACCAAATAGTGTTTTGGTATTTATATCTAGTTTTTATTATAATTATACAGTTCAGAATGGAAGTATCCCTGTAAATCAATTTCCTTTGAGGCATTCTCAAAAGAATTGCGGGAGGTTTAGGTACATGAAATTGGTTCCGCATACTTTGAGAGCAAGATACAAAGCGAATCCAATGTTTACGTTTTACGAACAAAATAAAACGAGTCGTTTCAATATTTAAATATTAAAAATCATCTTTTAATCGCATAAGTATGAATACTCTGAATGACATTAATCAAGCAGGAAACTAAATTAGTACATTTGAGACTTTAGTCTGAAAGACGTTGGAGGGAATGTAAAGTGAAATGACTTAATTAATGACACAGACGGAATTTGAAGTTCACAGGAGGAATACACAGTTTTAAAAACGATTAGCAAACATTAGGTAATTTAAATTTGTATTCGATGATACTACGAAATTTAAATACATGCTCTGACACCACTTTCTATTCCATAGAGGCCAATAAAATTACCCACGTCGGGTCAAAGCATCCCGAATATTTCGATACCCGATTATTCCAAAACACATCTGATTGGGTAACACAGTGGTTGATATTCTCGTAGACTAGGATTCCTCCGCCTACGACTAGGAATCGTGATTGAAATTTGACGTGCTTATTGGAATGTTGTATATCTTCCGGGAATATCAATATTTACGTTCGAAACAACGAAATTTTGAAGAGAAACTTAAGATTTATACATAAATGAGATAAGGGTTTAAGTAAATAATAAAATTATGGTCGAGCAAGGCAACTGTAATCCGTACTGTAAATCTAATTATAATAATGTAAATTGTGCCGCAACGTGACGCCGGAACAGGGACTCCACTCAGCAGATAGACATTTCTGGCTGTAAATCTTGTTTACTTTTTATAATATTGATTGGCACGAAGCCACTTTCGATACTGTCGATTAATATTTTTGAATACGAATGGAAGGTAACTAATTAGCATTTAGATTCAAATTGTTCCATAGGATGTTACAGCTTATAGCGAGTTGCATGAAACGACAACTAAAGTCACGAAATTCCGCTCAGTATTTTAATACTGGCTCGAAAAAAGCAATATTCTTTCAACCATACAAAACCAAAATTTCAATATGCGACGGGTGCGTGTTGTGTTTGGTATACCGTTTTTGTTCTTTTGTTTATTTTTGAAAAAAAAAAAAACGGCTGGGATTTTTACAATGCATCCTTGTTAGGCAATGTGAAATTCAAAGGCACTGTATTAATAGTAGGTATTATAATAGTGTTTCCTTTCATGATTATCAAAAAGGTTGTTTTATTTCACAATTCTGCTGTTCCAAACTAAAAGGCTCTGTCTCTGTCTCAAAATTATAAAATACCTGCCTGGTAATTTCATTATTTACGGTTCATTTTAGAATTTAAAAATTTTGAGGAATACGGCGTTTTAGCTTAAGTGGCACAGCAGAATTGGACAAGCGACCGTGTGGCAACTATCTATACCCATAATACTTATATATTTCCGTATACCTATTTCTGATTTAAAAATGCCGGAGATATAAAACTTTATGTTCCCAGTGAGGTGCGAAGTTTTTAACACGGTCGCGCGTCTTCGATGTTTCATAGAGCAATTTTAGGAAAAAAAAAATGTGACTGCAAAATGAAACAAAAGCTTTTCTGACCTTTGTCTGTTACTGGGTTAAAGACAACAATACCTAAGTACGCTTTATATGTATATTTTAAAATAACAAGGTCCCGCCTGGATCCATGACTTATCAGAAACGGAAACTTTTTTTTTTGTGTTTAGGAATAACGTTTCGTAAGTCAACAGAGAGTGCAGGATAAACTATAACTACACTAAATAAAATTATTTTACTACGCGTTTAGTGCTTACTTAACTCGTTTTAATACATAAACCAGTCTTGATTACATGATACATAAATATTCAAGAAATAACGTATGTGACAAATGCTTCGTACGTAAACAAAACGTATTCAATTCATTTACTTAATAGTAATTATATTATTGTACTGACACCGATAACAAATACATATAGCCGCAACTTTATTAATAGCTTTCTTAGCTGTATAGTACAATGGTTTAGGTTAGTTGAACTGTATTAGAGGTACTAGGACAGCAAATTCAGTGGGGCAAGGCAAAAAATAGATACAAGGACATTGTCCCGTTAGCTGGCAGATTCAGCAAATTCTTTTACGCCTGAAATATTCTAGGTTCATTGCTAAGAGTCTTTTATTTGTTATATTTGCTAGGCTTCTTCTCGAGGAGCGCGGTTACGTAAAATATGTACAACAGTTATAAATGATTCGCGGTTTATTGCATTAGGCACAATGAAAACGGAATATTGACCGCGATTACCTTATAGGTTTGATGAGCTCCCGATATTTCGACGCAGTTTATATACATGCATCATCACACCCGTGATCATGATGCATGTAGCTGTGTTTGTAACTATTACTTAAGCGACGCTTGTGGTAGATGGAACCCACTATTTATACCACATTGCGGCCAGAATGTTCGATTACAACTTGTCAGAAACTATCTAGTTGTCAATAGAACGGACACATATTAATGTCAGATACACATGTCCCTCATGCAACTATATGTATGTAATACTTATTATATCTAGTTCACTTCTAAGGGTTCCAAAGTCAATATCGGTAATGTAAATTTTTTAAATCATATTTGAAATAGTTAAAGAAATGAAAAGAATTGTATGAATTTTTGATGGTCAGCTTTTGGATTGTACCTAATGAGTTTGTGGCATGAATATACCTACACATGTGTTCACAGAATCACGGAAAATTTGTTTCTCAGCGTGGAACCTTTCCCCAATAAAATGGCGCTCTGACCACCTTCGATGCCATTCGATTTAGCATGTTAATAAATGTCATTGCTTATGGATTATTTCTATTGCTCAATAATGACTTTACGTGAATGTAAATGTTTCCGTTCACTGGAAACTAACCGTTGACTTGAAAATAACAAAGGGTAATTTTGACAGATACCTACATGGACACAAAAACGCACTTTTACGTTACATCACTTTAATTACCACGTAACAGCGGTACCGTGTACTCATTTACCTTATAACGCGTCTATATTTTCTCCCATACAGTTGAAAGTAAAAACGTAATGTTTGTCATAATTTATCACTACTCATAACTCTTTTTCTCTGAAACTATCAACTGTTTAGGATTATTATAGAATAAACCTAACTTAACCTATAGAATTCTACAGGTGACTATTACAAAATTCCTGTTTTTTTAACGCTTCCAGCGAAAAAAAAAGTTATGACTATAGTGATAGATTATGACTAACATTATAATTATGACTGAAAATGTTCGACGAAACAAGGGGAACGGTCTCAATGACAGATACATTTCCATTATAAACAACATTAGGTATTAATAACCAGATATGATGTAATGCGAGATATATCGTCGTGATTGTGCGGCTGACAGGTCATCTATGGATACCACTCAATTTGGTGGATTAATACGTCCTCACTAAGTCCAATAGCCTAGTATTTTAGGAATGAGTTTTTATGAAAAACTAGCTGTTGCCCGCGACTTCGTCCGCGTAGATTTCGGTTATCGCTATGCCGCGGGAACTATACAATTTTCCCGAATAAAAAGTAGAATATGTTATTCCTCAATATTCAAACTATCTTCTTACCAAATTTCATCTAGATTGGTTCAGGAGTTTTCCCGGGAAGAGGTAACAAACATACAGACAGAGAGACAGAGTTACTTTCGCATTTATAATATTAGTTAGGATAAACCTAGTACTGAAACCCTGTGGAAAACTTGGGGGAAGGCCTTTGCTCAGAAGTGGGTTATAATAAGAACATTTCTTTTAAGTGGCAAAAGCGTGGAAATAGCCCACGGCCGTAAAGAAATCGGTCTCTCAAATTTGACATTTTGATTTTTTCCCGTCAAGTTGTTTGTACCGCCTGCTTACGCCAGGCGCCCCAAAATATTTTTTGATCACATCAAATTTAATTTTAACTCCTCGCACAGACTTAAGTCCAAAATTTCTGAGCAATATTATATTTTACATAACTTTGGATAAAGCTGAAACTAAATGCCCAGCAGAGTAACAAAGCAGTTTCAAACCAAAATCAATCTAGATTCTTGGTAAAACGTAACGTGCTCAGAAATAGTCCACTCAATTAGTATTCCATGCCCCTCTATCTGCGTCGAGGGGTAGTGTAGTGTTTGCATCCTAACTAATACACTGGCGAATATGCAGTCAATTTTATTACGGCTTGGTCTACAGGGACTGAAGCGCCAGCAAAACCCACGCAGATTTGAACTAATAAAGTACCTTAAAATAATAAAGCATTTAGTTTTCAAATTTCAAACTGATACGTACATAATTATACAGAAAGCCCAAAAAAGTAATTCTCGAACTACGACTCAAACCCAGACCTTCATCATACCTTGGCAAGTAGCGTAGTTGGTTAGCGCGTCGCCACGGTATGGCGTAGGTCAGGGTTCGAGTTCCAGTTCGAGAATTACTTTTCTGGGCTTTCAGTATATGTACGTTTCAGTTTGAAATTACAGAAATAATTTCTAATGTAATGATCTTAAAACTTAAATACAAAAAGTTGGGTTAAAAAAAAATGATTTGTGTCCCACTAACCACTAAGACTGCTCTACTCTGGTACATCCTACTTAAAATGTATTTTGTAAGATTTGAACTCTGAAATGTTCACTCATACTCTAATTTAAGATTTAAGGACTTGATCACGAGCATGAATGTTTTTTAAAATAATTATCTCGATTTTTGCAGCACTTTTCAGTAACAGTGTAACGTAGTAGGTACCTACTTTAGTCTAGTAGTGATTAGATTAGATTTTAAAAACCTTTAGTAGGTATTATAGACTAAGTCTCGAAATTTTATTAGTAGATACATTTTGTTGGCTTGTAATTCATTTTCACTTCAACAGAAGCTCATCTATCTCATGGTAAAAATTAATTAAATTTCCCGCCTAAAATTAGATACTGCGCTCGCCTCAACAAAGATTCTTTTACTTTTTTTTACCTCGATCTAAGGAACGACTTGTGTTTAATATTTAGAGCAACTGTAAGAGGCAACAAACTTTTTAAGTGCCATTGTCATGACTACTGCGACGGAGACAAGGAATCCAAAGAAGCTTCTCAAGAAATAACCTCAAGAGAGAATATGAAAAGGGAAATATTGTTTTTTCTTGTAAAAGGAGGTGTTTCAATTTTGATTACTATTCCGGGTGCTACATTTTTGCGGGTGAATAAATTTTGAATATCAACGTCCATTTACGACACAGGTTTCGTGGTTTTTCCCTACCATACATTTAATTTTTACTAATATTCTAATTTTACTTTCTAACGGTCGTATTTGTACCAGTATCACGAGCACGAATATTCGAATCCTGCGTAACATAATTGAATAGTAATGTTATCGAGAAAATATGTAAGTTTGAAGTTTGGAAAAAACACAATATGAATTTTCTCGATGGCGGTGCGATAACGTTACTACTCGATTACGTTACGTAGGATTCAAATATGCGTGTTCAGGGTACAGTACCTAAATCCATTTTCTCAATCAATCTGTGATGCTCTCCGATTATTCTCATAGTTTTTTTGACATCAACGACTACAGAACCGTCTGTGAAAAATCTTTTCTAAGTGCCATCTCTTTACACGATTGTAAGCCTTAATACTCATTACTCAATTCGACAAACATAGTCTGATTTTGGGAACTGCAGATAAAACTGAGTTAACTTGTCGAGTCGACTTTGCAGTAGCAACTGGCAACTTGTTGAATCCCTCGCGACCTACGCCGCCGTCATCCCCCGAATTTCCATGCACATTGAATATCAGGATACCACCTTTGTTTATATTGCCAGTATTATTCTTCGTGGAGTGACTTCTGATATCTATTTTACTTCGTTTCTCTTGTGTTTTTTTTATTCACATGTTTTTGTGGAAACTTTCGGATTGTGGATTCAAGTTGATAGGGCGCTTAGGAGTTTTCGATTTAAGGGGTTAAAATAATTTTCAATACACATATTTGTTAAAGAAAAAAACTGCCAAGATATGATATATAGGTAAGAGATTTTAATTTAAACCCCCTGAGGCATATTAAAAAATATTTATTTATGTTAGTTGTTGTCGACCTGACATACTTATGTTTCGAAATAATCCGAGGTTCTTTATCAAGAGCAGCTCGAACGAATAGGCAGACGAAAGTGCAAACCAAACAGGGAAAAGAGAGTTAGTGCTGGTATTGTGACCAGAGTGAATGGTCTGTTCCTGGACAGGTGAGCTACCTACATATTCTTCCTCATCTGCGCTTACCATCAGGTGCGATAGAGGTCGATAGCTGGTCAGCTTTGAAATAAAATATGAGAATCTAGAAGAGCGTTTAGTAGCTTTGCGGACCCGGTTAGTATAAATCTTGCTCGTTCTAAATTTGATCGAAGTATTGTATAAAAATATTCAAATATGAAAACAATGAGCTTTAATACTCTAAAATGATAAAAGCATTCTAATTAGATGAACACGGAAAACGCTGACAGCCGTCAGCTATAACACCCCTCTTTTGCGTCGGGGGTTAAAAAAACCTAAGTCCTGGTAAAAGCAGTAAACCGTAAGACTGTTTTTAGGAGCATTTGGTAAAATTACTATGCCTATGAACAATTACTTACTGCCACTTCAACATAATAAAAATAACAATTATTATAGCTTAATGCTGTACCTACTTTCCTGTTATTTTAATTGCTTTACAATGGTCACGAGTAAACTTAAGTGTTCTTACGCCAATAGTGGCCGAATTTGTTTTTACCTACGTCTTTACCCAGTTTTTTTTAATTCATCGCTTCAGGGATAGGCAAAGGCAACGCAAGCCATATTTTCTGAAACACCTTTTTGTGTCGGAAGAAGGAAAATAAATCCAGTTCCCCGGCTAAGCAACAGCCACTCTTTTGTGTATTTCTCAGATTGAAGATGGATTGGATTGGTTTGGTTTGTTTAAGTTTATTAAAGTACTTAAGCAACATACTTTTCTGTTACGTTGATTAAGTTTCAGCTATTAGTGAGTTCTATCCAATATTTACTATAGCCGTACGTTTATAGTAAGTGTAAGAGTAAGTGTGTGATACTCAAAACGTTATAAGTAGAGTTTACATTTTGATATTTCTCAGCATGTCATTTGTTATTTCTCAGCAAAATATGACACCAAATACAATCAATTCTAAATGCTTACATTGTTATTAATTACAAGTTAAACTTATAAATTGCAAGATTGCAATCAATTATTTAATGCTAAGATGATGGTGATTCTCGCTTTCACTGAAAAGACAACAATTCAAAAGTCTGTCTGCAACCACACTTTCTAATTTAAATCGGGCTTCTTAATATTATTCTTTCATTGAAATGACATAATAGTGCCTACTAGAACTCTACTGCTTTATTAAATTTTGAAAGTGTCTCATGTGACAATTTTATTGGTTTCACTGACACTGATACACAAATTCTAGTCTAGCTAGGTACGAGTTTCAATTTGCCTCATACTCTACTATTCCGTCAGCAATTTTGAAGCACTTGCTTTATTTTCATTGCCACATATATTGCACAGGTTTCACGGGCATGGCGCTGATAAAAGCAATTGGTTTTAAACCGCGCTGGTTTAAAACAGTTATACCTACCGAATAAAATAATACGGATCTTTCGAACTGAAATATTCACATATTATTATAATCAAGTAGTTATTTACAAAGCAAGCGACGCACATATTACCGAGAGAAGGCATAATATACCTTAGTTACTATATAGAAACTTTCATCTAAGATACAATATAATAAAGAGGTAAACTTTTTTGTTTGTTTGTGGGGATTAATCTCAGGAAATACAGGACCGATTTAAAAAAAATCTGGAATGGAAAGCTGCACTTCCTATCCCTGATTGGCATCTTAAGCTTATTTACCCCGGGATTGTGGACAATTCGAAGCTACTGGCAACAGCCAGTTGAATAAAATGGTTCATTCATGTGATCAAATATAATTATGACCCATTATTATGGTTAGCGTTAGCGTTCCTCTATCTCTCGCTTGCCGTGAACTAACAAGAACCAATATTTTCTCTGTAAACTCTGCTAGTCTAGTCTTACTTAGGTATCTATTTTATGCAACCTTTTACATCTGGAAACCTGGTCGTCCGTATACTGTGACCTACCCAACACTAGAACATCAAAAATTAAATACGTATTACTTAACCGATTAATACATGGAGTACGTTTTTTAAAATTTTGTCTTATAAACTGACTTTTCAGGGTACCTACAGTAAGACCAAATACGATATTTAAGAACATCACATTTTCATGTTATTTATTTTAAATGTCCCAAGAAATTGAATTGAAGGATATTGAGTAACTAGGCAATGTTAATGGTACTTGAAAAAATTATACATGCATCGCATTACGTGTACTGAACTTAACATGATATTAAACTTGCGTGCATCGAGCGAATGAAACCTTTTAACTACAGCAACGTTGCAAAATAAGTTGTCGACATGAATGTTTTCAGTATTTTATTATCGAGAGAAAGACAAATTGAACGCTACTACTACGCAAAGGTCAAATATGGCGCCATAAATGCGTTTATACCAGGATTAGGTCTTATTGAATCCGCCGCCTCTCGAGTGTGGAAAATTTAAATGACGTCCGAATTTATGGGATGACCATCGACAATTTTATTGGGGATGGGATGGAAATTTTACAGGATTTGATGGGTCAGTGGAATGCAGCACGTTCAGGCTACATATTGGTTTGTTTACGAGTATGTTGGCTGCAGTAGATGAAATTGCGCGGTCGTCTCAAATGTTACGATAAACTCTGATAAACTAAACTTTGTGTTGGTTTTATAAACTTTAGTCAGTATAGGTAAGATTCATCATCATCGTCATTATAATATCAGCCTTAAGACGTCCACTGCTGGACAAAGGCCTTCCCCACGGATCTCCACGACGATCAGTCTTGTGCTACCCGCAGCCAATGGCTTCCCGCGATCTTTACCAGATCGTCCGTCCACCTTGCGGGAGGCTACCAACACTTGGCCTTTGGGTACGCGGTCGAGGTCGGTAAAGTGAGATTGAGGTACTGTACTGTGACGTAATTACAACTTATTGTTAGTAAAAATATACATTTTTTTAAAGCCCTTTCTTATTTAACAAAGGCCAAGGCAAATATTGCAAAGATGTTTTCTTTGTGTTACGACTTGTTTAGTATAAAATCAATGAAAAAAGACTTTGAGTAGGTATACAAATTTATATTAAACCTTGAACGTTCTCATTAATCTTGTCTTGCCTAACCTATCATTTGAACGAGGAAGCCAGCCATCAATGAGATCAATCCACGCATCATTACACCGAAATCCTATTCCCTATTCGAACCTATTCCCAACAGAAATACGTTTTAAGTGAACTAATTATGAAAGTGATGACCACGCCTACCAAACTAGCAACGGTATGCCCTGGAGGATACCGTGTGGTGTCAAAAAGACATTAAAAGTGTCCACGTTTAAAATTTAGAAGCCTAATTAACAAGTACTTTTAGGCAGAACAAAATAGGTATAATATTAGGTAAGTCCCTATCTATGTATAGTGAGTATTAATCGTTAAGGGTAAAACTGCTTAAAATATAAACATAGATGGCGGACTCCTTTACAGTGAAGCTAATACTATATTGCTGATACTAGATACATACAATCAATTAATTAACACACTATACAAGTTTATATACATATAAACTTGTGTATACAGAGATTATAAACGACAGACTGGCCTTAAAAATAAACACTATGCTATGCTAAAAAAAAATCCTTTTTATTTTTCCTTGTAATCTTTACATAAACGAATGGTTTATCACATTAAGTATGATTCAAAAACTTTGGGACTAAAAAAAAGAAAGCAAAATCGACAATGCAAACAGAGCCGTTTCATAATCAAGTTACTTTTGACCTAGTAAAAAAAATTAAAATTTAAGGCCTCCTTTCAGACCCTGTTGCAAATGTTGCAATAAAAATAAATACGTTTTTAATTAATTTCTAGTTATTTGCGAAATACCGGGGAAGCGTCATCTGAAACTATTCCTAAAGACGACTAGCTTTTGCCCGCGACTTCGTACGCATATAACCCCGTTTATTCTCTATCCCGTGGGAATTTCAACAAATCCGTCCTTTAGGCTCGTCTACATCATAAAGGCAACCTATATGCAAAATTTCAGCCTTCTAGGGCCAAGGGTTTTGGCTGTGCGTTGTCTGTCAATCACTAAATCAGAGGGTCGAGCACGACTTTTCGAATCCTTCGTCACGTAAAATCGAATAGTAAACGTTGTCGAGTTTGTATGACGTTTGTAACAGCGCCCGCCCGTGAGCGTATTTGGAACTAAAATTTAGTATGAGGTTTCTCGATCTCGATACGATAACCGTAACGTTACGCATGATTCGACAAGTCGTGCTTGACCCACAGTAACGGGAGAGTTTTATGTATAATAATTATAGATATAGCATTAGTAGATCCTGAGACGACCAGCTGTGACAGACACACAGACTAACTAGGTCACACCATAAGAGTTCCTTTTTAGTTCGAAACCCCAAAAAGGAAAATCAAACAATTCAATTGTACCGTCGTTTCAAATAGAACATAGTGCCCCGGAGTCAGACATTTGTACCACAGCTAATGTTAGCTTTTTCTCTCTCGGCTACGCATGCCGTTACTATCTCATTTATAATACAGGACGAGGATGACGTATTACACACTTTGCCTCTCGGATACCTAGCTGGCACCAGAATAGTCTACCTCGTATTTTTAAGGTTTCGTACTTACGGAACCCTAGTAGTTTCGCCATGTGCGTTCGTCTGCACGGCATAGATCGGAAACTCAACTCTTGGTACAAGAAAGCTGTTAAGACGTCTTTAAAAAAATTAGGTATCTCCCCACACGTAAAGCGGGAGAGGCAGTATCTAAAAAAAAAGTAAAAATGATTTATTACCAAAAAAGGAGACACAACTTTGACTATAATTCGGCGACACCCACACTAGGCTGAGCCTGTATCGTGGGAGTCATAAGATACTAAATTAAACTTAAACAGTCAAAAACACTGTTAAAAAGTCAATAAGACTTTCAACCGCTATCAATTCAAATCAAGATAAAAATGTTCATAGGCCAATAAAATTCTAAATAAAAAACATTTACAAATATGTTTAGTCTGATGTACAGTACAAACAATCCGATCAGAGGCAATTTTACAAATGAATAAATCAATCAAGGTCTGAGAAAGGTCCTTAATATTCATTCTAAATAGGTGAATTACATTCATTCGACACCTAAAAATAAATTGGTGCCTGCGATGCGAACGTGCTACTTTTACTGATACAGGAGTGATACAGTGGCGACTCATTTTATTAAGATTCCAGGACATAATTACATAAAGGTAATTTATTAAAAATTACCCGGATGATTCGGCCTTATTGCAAACTTACGGTTATTATATAAACTGTAAGGTACAACCAGGAGGTATATTGGTAATAATAGCTAGTATATAGCTAGTATGTGTTCTCTTGTTGCCTCAAAATTCATAAGTCTAGCTTTACTCATAACGAAGTTACAGCGGCGTCAAAACTGTCGTAAGTCACTTCGAGAAAAGGATGGTACGGAGATCACTGATGTTCATTGGTTAAATAAGAGAACTGGCTATTGGCCTCAAAAGAAACTTAAAACCAGAGACAATGGAAGCTTAAAACAAGGAAATAATTTTATTCACCTGAATCAAGCTTTTGATAATACTCTTAATGAAAAACCGTGGGCTCGTTACGTAATTTCGCTGCACTTTAGAGAGTAAAGACAAACTCAAAAAAGGAAGCAGTACATTATCCTAACTAATATTATAAATGCGAAAGTAACTCTGTCTCTCTGTCTCTCTGTCTGTCTGTTTGTTACCTCTTCACGGGAAAACCGCTGCACGATTCTAGATGAAATTTGGTGAGAAGATAGTTTGAATATTGAGCAATAACATAGGCAACTTTTTATTCGGGAAAATTATATAGTTCCCACGGGATAGCGATAACCGAAATATACGCGGACGAAGTTGCGGACAACAGCTAGTAGAATATATTCCCCGCCGCTATGAAGTCAATCATGACACATTGCACAGCTATGAAGTTTTCAATTATTGACAATGTTAACCCTAGGGAGCGTGCGTGCGGCAAATAAGCAAGTCTAGCATTTTCTCCTAGGGTTAACATTGTCAATTATCAGAAACTTCGTAGCTGTGAAATGTGTCAGGATTGACTTCATAGCGGCTGGCACTATACTACCAATTCATTTTAAAAAAAGGTTCCTGGTTCGACCAATTAGAACTGGGCATCAACCCCATTATTACGCAAACATTGTGATATCCACTATTTTTTTTTTCAAATCCAAAATGGACGGTAATTATCATCTAGGATTTAACTTTTTTTTTTTTCAAAGCAGTGCAACTAAATGTAATTTAAGCCTCTTCATTTCATCATGTTTTGGAACTCGTGTAACTTTGCAGTGGTAGGCGAATCTAAATAATTGGCCCATAGATATGTCTTTGATCAGAGTTACAGGACTGTTAATAGAACTGAAGTTCAACAAAACTATTCGACAACTGAACAACTTTAACCGCTGCGGTTCGCAGTATAAGATTCTTACTTCGCATTACAGAATTGTACATCAATAATTGGATAGAGGTTTATTTATGCCATTCTGAAAATTGCATTACATTTTACTTAGTAGAATTCTTAGTAGAATTTTTAATTAGTAGAATTCGGTTATCGCTATGACGCAGGGGCCATAATTCTTGATTCCAAATTTGATACAAATTCGTACAGTAGTTTTTGTATGATTGAGTAACAAACTTTCCCATTTGTAATATTAATAAGTAGGATTTGAAGACAAGTCACAAGCTCACTAGTCTGGTCAGTAGCTTCTAGTCAATCCTCAATTTCGAAAGGTTTCTGAGGGAAGACACTCGTCGACAGATGATAGAGACAATAAACGTACTTTAAGTAATATCTTTGAACCTGCATACTTAGGCCCCTATTACGCTGAGTCAAATGAATTAGCAGCTCCATCCATTTGCAATCTTGGCTAGTTCAAGCGTCTCTGTACTCTGTTATTCATTAGCCCGGCTTCGGTAGTCGGAATCCGGAGCAGATCGCTATGCCATAGACAGTCATAGTCGATAGTCGCAGTCAATGTGTTAGAAATTCGTGCCCTCGAGCTGATAGTGCTACACTTGATAGAACTATGAGTATAGTATGTCCAATAGCTCGTGAACTCGTACAAAACTTCCTGTGAATTGATATACGTATCGAGGTAGATGTAGATTGTTTACAATTATGTTAATGTCAGTGAGAAGCTTCAAGTCTCTTAGGGGTTTTGATCATGTGACGCAGTTCATTTCTTTTTACTTTCTGTAACAACGATTGTAGTAATGTGATTTATTGCAAAATCCTATAACATTTTATCCACACGGCTCTCAGTTCAATAAATGTCAGCCATCTTTAAAACTCGGGAAAACCTTAACGAGTTATTCGTGTACCCCATTAATAAACGCGTCATATGTTTTCTAACATAATTGCCAAAAGAGCTGTAGCGAAGTTGGCATAAGTAGGTGTGTAAATGTATCAAAACTTTGAAATCCAGTAATTGAATACCCGTACCCCGGGCTCTTTACACTGAGTTTTCACTTGAAACTGTTTTACTGTTATTTATGAATTATAAATACTTAGCGGTAGGTATAGCATGGATACAAAGTTCTGTGGTCTTCAGTGTTTAACATGCTCTTTCATGCCTTAGGTACCTACGCGAAATAATAGGTAAATCTAATTTCTAATCTCCAGCTCCTGTCTGCATGTCTAGTCCTTTGTCGGGAAACAATAATAATAATAATGATTTAATTCCTACCCTAAGACATTAAAATAAATATACAGAATAATGATTTAATTCAGAAAAGAGAGGAGAGATGTCTGGCGATTTAAAAATTAATGAACCATGCAACAAAGTTCAGAATTAAATCAACTAGTTACTTCTACAAACTCGTATTTGCAAAATAATGGACCAAGTTTGATCAAACTTGTATCCGTCACTTCAGTGGGCCAGTTAAAAAGCCCACGCCTTTACTAATATTAGAAAAGCGGTTAGTCTCTTTGAGTAATTAAATCGAAACCGCTTTGATTGCGGAACACTTGGCTCATTGTTTCAAAGATGTTTAGCGAGTAGCGATAAAGATTTAATCTGGTGTTAGTCGGGACACGCTGGGTTGACTTAATCAAGGTGCTCATAATATGGTTGAAGTGGAATTTGATGGACGTTCTCGTCAAAGGGAATTCGCGTCTCATTGAAGTCTTCTCTGACTAGGTACAGTGGGTTTAGGCTAAGATCTTAATCACAAGTGCAAGGCATAAGCTTCACAGTGAACCTGGAAACGCTGCTAGCGTTCTTGGTACCTATCGATCTTATCTAGGGGTGAGGAATTATGGTTTTAGTTTTCATTAGACGCGCTACTTTTTATTTTGTTTTATTCCAAGTTAAATAAGGACCTATAAGAAAATTATAATATTTGAGGTCGTACTGGCATTACTTTTTAATGGTGAGAAACAATAGCAACTTTGTTCTGTTGTTTCTTTTACCATGATAAAGGCATGTTTGGGAAATAATATTAAATAAAAAGGAAATCTACTGCGGATTATTTAGTTTCATTAATAGTAACTCTAAAGCAAAAGCCTAAAATTAAAATTACATTATCAAACTAATGAATTCCTAGCCAATGCTACAAAACACAAAAAATTCTTTTTTTTTACTTCTTTTCCTGGTCTTTCTAACGATACGAAGAAGACACTGTTTATTATAATATCAAAGTGTCACCATAAATTCGGGTTGAGCGGGTAAAATTTTAGCAAATACGAGTATCTCGAATTATACCGAATTAACTTAACCCAGAATATTTGCATTAAGACCCTCACAAATCGAAAGCGGTTAATACAAAGACCCATACTTTGTCTATGAGAATAGGATTATGTATTTAACAGCGAATTCAAGACGTGTGGGTCGGAAGGCCGTTCTGCAATAATAAATCCGTTCCTAATTCACGGTAGAATTTGCCTCGTGCCGGATTCGTTTAACGAACGTTTTGAAAGGGTAGAGAAAATAAAAAGTGATAAGAGTTCTTCCCATAAAGTCTCTTCTATTATGATTTATGACCTTTTTAGCCCGACTACCGAAGGAGGGTTATGTTTTTTTTTCGAGCGTAGGTACCTATCATAGCGTAGTGTAGAGCGTAGGTGTCATTAGATTCGTCTCAGTTGTGGGAGCGACAATAAGTTCCTATATTTGCAGTCGGGTTTTTTGTTTTTGAAATTTAAGTTATTGCTTATTAATATCATTTGTTTATAAGTCATTTATCTGAATTGATATTGTGCCATCTATGCCTATAAAACGGTACCGTGACTGACTGACTGACTGACAGACAACGCACAGCCTAAACCACTGGACCTAGAGACTTGAAATTTGGCGAACATATATATGCCTTGAGTATCCTAGAGGTGCACCAAGACGGGATTTTTCGAAATTCCGACGGGATACGGAACTGGCTCATTTTGAAATATTTCACGGGGGCAAAGCCGCAGGACATAAGCTAGTTTATAATGTAATTTTATATTGAAATAAATAATCTAATCCAATCTCTTTTCTACGGATCGGGAGACGAGCTGTCGGTAGGCCTCCAACAAGATGGAGCAACGACCTGGTAGATCGCGGGACCGCCGTGGATGCGGAAAGCACAACACCGGTCTGAGTGGAGAGCCGCGGGGGAGGCCGCCGGCCAGCAGTGGATGTCTTTTGGCTGACATGATGATGAGGAATCTCTTTTTAACCGACTTCAAAAAAAGAAGGAGGTTCTCAATTCGTCGGATTTTTTTTTTATGTATGTTCCCCGATTACTCAAAGACGGCTGGACCAATTTCAAAAATTATTTTTTTGTTCGAAAGGGTATACTTTCTAGTTAGTCCCATTGTCACCATGTCAGGATCTGATTATGGGATCCTAGGGAAATCGAGGGCAACCCTCAAATTTTATAGGGACGTATCATGTGTTTCATATATTTTCGAAAGCTATTCAAGTACTTGCATCTGGTAGTCATCATCTCGTGTTGATGAGGTGATGATGGAAGGTACAACTCCTTAACGGTTAGGAGTTGGCGGATATTATTTTAAATATTAACGTAACTAAAAATTGTGAAATAAAACATCTTTTGACAAAAAGTAAAACCGCCTTCAAAAAACCTCAGAAAAGAAACATAAAATAACCCCCAAAAAGCCATGAGTTTTTGGCCTAGCAGAAATATGAAGTCGGTGCTTCATTATTTCATATTCCGCAGAATTCCGCTAGCACCACACCGACTTCATATTTCTGCTAGGCCTAAAACTCATGGCTTTTTGGGGATTATTTCATGTTTTTTTTTTCTTAGGTTTTTTGAAGGCGGTTTTACTTTTTGTTATCTAGTGAATGAGAAGACGTCGATAGCTGACTCTTAGCCTAGATGCATTTGACGTTGGACATAACGGCTTGGTAATACGTTAAAGGCATTGATAGAAGCGAGGATAAATTTTATCCTATCCATAAACATACCACTACTACGATTCTGGTCTTGACCTGAACTTAGCGCAGATAACTTAGAGCAGGAAAGGAAAGGAGATGTCAACGTACGATTTCCCCTCTAGCAAAAATTTGACATTAAGTCTGTGCAAAATGTACAGAGTCTGTTGATTGTGCGCATGTTTTCGGCATTTGTGTGACAATTTCGTTTTAGTATGAGTTTGCAGGATCGTAACTTTCAACATGAGAGTAGCCGTGTGTTGTACGTGTGTACCTCGTCCCCTTCGAACAGTAGCAGAATAGTTGTAGTTAGCGCATAGATAAGCCAAAGGCGCCTCCGGTCTATCTGCTTTGAGGACTAAACACAGGACTGATAGGCTTCTTGTTTGTCTGGCCTCAGAATGGAAATAGAAAAGTTGAAAAACCCCCGACATTGTCATTTCAAAGCTCATTTCTCTATCTAAGAACCATCTCGATTATACTAGCTTTCGATTGAAAAAAACCGCATTGGAATTGCTCCATCCGTTTGGGAGCTATGATGTCACAGATACACAGATACACAGACACACAGATACACAAGTCAAACTTATAACACCCCTCTTTTTGTCGGGGGTTAAACAAGGAAACTCAACAATTAATTTTAGGTTCCTTAGGAAAAGCTGACTCAACCCATAATTTAGTCACAAATTTGGGTCGTTCCAAAGAATATTATCATAATTCTTAGGAAATAAATATTGCATATAAAGTACTGGAGACTTTTGAGACAATTCTCTGTCCTTGAAGTTAACGGTCCTGTGAATATTTTTTAATAACAACAATACAAGTACCTACCTAAAATGTTATAATCACATATAGATGCGTATATGTATAGACATTGGCCTATTTCATTTTAACGCATATAAGTACCTATGCGTTACCGGCACTGAAAGCGTTAAAAATACAACTATTGTGAACGCGTTTAAACAAAAATGACAATATTAATACTGAACACTGAACATTTACTCTAGATTAAAATTTCAGGCTTATATGCTAACAACTTATATAACTTTCACAAAACAATTTACATTTCTCTTGCCACGCTTATTAGAGAAATTTCCATTTCACAACATTTTCCGTTGAAATAATTTTAAAATTTCAACGAAAAGTTTTAAACCCATAGAGGTGCTCTCAACGCTTTGCGAGAAAATTATCAACTCCGGTTAATTTGGAACAAAAAGATAATATTGTGAGATATTTCCGACTTCCATTTATGTCCCTGGACCCCTGGCTAATAGGATTAGTGGAGGATTTAGAAATTAAACCGAAATAAGTAGCAAAGTGACAAAATGTAACCCCAAAATTTCAGGTGGTCGCGTCCTGTGCAATGGTTCGAAAGATAGCAAATGGAAGAAGTGAAATTATGTAATTGTTTCAACTGTTTGATATTACTTAAAACACAAGTTTAGGAAGAAGGGGGTAACTTCGTGGTCCATATTCAATTAAGGATATTAAGAACAGTTTTATACATTCGTACTGTTCCTTTTCACTTCGTACGTGT
Organism: Clepsis dumicolana; assembly: GCA_963691665.1. Taxonomy (NCBI): domain Eukaryota; kingdom Metazoa; phylum Arthropoda; class Insecta; order Lepidoptera; family Tortricidae; genus Clepsis; species Clepsis dumicolana. The sequence goes on from OY829517.1 coordinate 4,801,987, forward strand.
TTCAATGTATGATGGCAGAAAATGCCAGTTTACACAATGGCGTGTCAGCTCACACAAATCATATTATTGACGGAGTTTTAAAAAACATTATCTTATTATTCGTACCAAAGAAACTGGAAACACGCAAAAGACAGCTGCAGCAGTATAAGGTACACAACACAGTTTGACACCTTATTTCCAATAGTTGACACCCGGCTTGTGAACTTTATTGTTGCTAATGAACTTTGTTAAAGGTGCTAATTATTTGGACAGTGTCGAGCATATAGGTACCTTAATGACACAATAATACTAAACATCATCATTGTACAGTCAGCATCAAAAGTACTTTGTCGCTTTTGTATTGTCACAATAGCACATTTATTTTGTCAATAAAGTGCGACGTTTTTTGTCTGACTGTAGAGTGACGAGGTAAAAAAGTGTCAACCTACTTTAGATGCTGACGGCTTACCTAACCTTAATTAACCTTAGTTAATTAACCTTAGTTAATTTCGATGTGCTTACAAACAAAAGTTACAACAAAAAGTTACAAACAGTTACAAGAAAAAAAACTTTCGGCATCCACAAAAAACAAGGGCTATATTCAGCGAATCAGTGAATTCTATTGTAAACCGGTTATTATACTCTAATGGATCACCAAGAATCTCATTAATTATCTTTTGAGCGTATCCGTTTGTTACTTACTCTATACAAATTCAAACGCGAACGGTATCGATTCAACCGCTCTTAGTTAGCAAGTAATAATTAGCTTCCAGTCATCTAATTATTTTCATTAGATAGATGATTAAATACCTACCGTTTAAGCCCGTTAAACGCGTCATCCAAAAATGCGGAGGTAGTGACGAGATACAAAATAAGTAATACAAATTGCAGGTTGGTAAGTCTCCCGCTCCCGCTACGCTAGGTGGACGGATGATTTGATAAAGATCGCGGGAACCATTGATTGCGGGTAGCACAAAACCGATCGTCGTGGCGATCCTTGGGTAAGGCCTATGTCCACATTTTCCGGCTAATATGATATGATAAATAAAAAAATACAAAAAAAATATAATGGGACAATTGACACCAATTGACCTAGTCCCAAACTAGGCAAAGCCTGTATTATGGGTACTAGACAACGGATAAACATACTTATGAATACAAATTCGTTACTGCAAAGATCGGCTTTCACCTTTGGCCAATTTGTGTCATATATTTAATACAATACTCTCAGTCTCAGCAATAGAAATTAGTCAAACTGGCCATTATTAAAGTGGCCAGCAACCTTGACAAGTCTAGCTGACCCATGACCGAACAAACAATGTACTTGACGTACACTGACTGACACCGATATGTCAACATTTGCTCATGAAATGGGTATGTTTTCTGTTTCCTTTCCTACCCTAAGGTTTCGTCTATCATGTCACGGGCATGCTCTTAATCCAAATATTAGCAATAAATCGACCAAAAACTCAACAAAACGGATAAAAGAGGAACTAAAACTATTCCGTATAAATTTGTTGCCATGTTATTTTAGAAATTTACGTCAAAAATGTGACAGTTATGAAGAAAGTGCGCCCTCATTTAAATTTCTTGATTTTTTTTGGTCAGACTGTATCGTAGTCAATCACGTTATCTCACAAAATGATAGCTATACCTATTTGCTGTTGATTTGAATACACCAAAATTCAGTGAAACAAGAGAGTAGGTACAGAGAATTAAAACCCAAACCAGGAACTTGTGCCTAAATCTTGTCTACTTATAATAAGTGAAGCGAAAACTTTGGATCCCTTTTTAAGAATACTGCTCGCACGGATGACGCTAAGCGATTTATAGTGTATCTTCGAATGTTTCTATTTGTGTCTATTCGTTTATTTTTTAACCCTCGACGAAAAAGAGGGGTGTTATAAGTTTGACCTGCGTATCTGTGTATCTGTCTGTGGCATCATAGCTCCCAAACGGATGGACCGATTTCGATGTTGTTTTTTTTTGTCGAAAGCTAGTGTAATCGAGATGGTTCTTAGCCAAGTTTCATTAAAAAAGCCTTTTTTGAAATATCGAACTTTGAAATGACAACGTCGGGGGTTTTTCAACTTTTCTATGTTGGTTAGGTTATGTACACTGTGTTTATTTACAATCATACCTACATGCTGGGTTTGACATTTCTATTCAGATAATGAAAATGTCTAAGCGATGTAAGAAAAGCTGTCAGACAAAAACGTTGTGGATTTCATTAGAATTTTTAGCTAAAGTAGTTTACTGGGTATAATGAAAATATTTAATTTATTTTTATGTTTAAATATCAACTTCCTATTTTGCTTCGTAAGTGTATAATAATTTTGTTTTTATCCTCAAACAAAAGCCAGAGTGAAAGTTACGTTTATGTCATTTGGACTCCAAAAAAAATCGACCACAACGATTCCCGATATATCACGATTGCGGTACAATGCAAGTCAAATCAAAAATTATCAATAACGAAGTCGGATAGCTTCCTAGGCTGTTGTGAAGTTTTAATTTATTTTATGAATAAATAATTAAAAAAAAAAACTATGACCTAGGGCTCTTTAAGTCTAGAGTGAAGGGAGTAACACTGGTGCAGATGAGGCCAAGACTCACTAGTCTTGCCTCATCTGCACCTTCCATCAAGTGAGATAGGGGTCAATCACTAGTCAGTTCGTGGTAAAAAAAATTGGAACATAACAAGAAAACCTATTCTTCAAAATAATAGGTATACCAATTGACAGGGCAAACAAGGAACTACATAAAGGGTGAGTTCATATTTCACGCGGAGTGCGTCCGAAGGCGAGATTCGATCTCGAGTCCAAGATTCGAAATCAATCAAGATTGCCTCCCACAAACTTGGGCACAGAAGCTTTTCTACAACAGTCAGTATGATTAGGTCAAACTATTATGAGTATGGCCGATCTATCACTGTCAGAAGTGTCAGAGCACCTTTTAGTCCGGCTTTTGGTATTTTCGTGGTAGCTAAGCAAGGACCAAAAAACCACGAGGACTGCCAGTGTGTATACGATGTCGCGTCCTTTAAAATAATAAGCCTGCTGTTGCTAGTCTGCTGTACCATTCATTTGGTATGACATTTAGACCTCTGGCTAACACAATAGCGCCATCTAAATTCGTTTTTTCTTTCAGTTCATAGATGCGCTATTGTGTTAGCCAGAGGTCTAAGTGTCATACAAAATTAATGGTACAGGGACCTCTCTATAGTGAAACTAGCTCCAGCAGGCTCATTATTTAACAGGGACGCGACATTGTATATAGCCATTGGCAGTCCTCTTGGTTTTATCGTCCTTGTATCGTAGCTAAGATATCACTTAATTGCAATGAAGCACTTAATCAAAGTTAAGGAACAAATGAAACCTTCGAAAATTTACATTTGGGCCCAGTTGGCCAAAGGAGTTAAATTTACATTTGGGCCCAGTTGGCCAAAGGAGTTAAATTTACATTTGGGCCCAGTTGGCCAAAGGAGTTAAATTTAACTTTGGGCCCAGTTGGCCAAAGGAGTTAAATTTACATTTGGGCCCAGTTGGCCAAAGGAGTTAAATTTAACTTTGGGCCCAGTTGGCCAAAGGAGTTAAATTTACATTTGGGCCCAGTTGGCCAAAGGAGTTAAATTTACATTTGGGCCCAGTTGACCAAAGGAGTTAAATTTACATTTGGGCCCAGTTGGCCAAAGGAGTTAAATTTACATTTGGGCCCAGTTGGCCAAAGGAGTTAAATTTACATTTAGGCCCAGTTGGCCAAAGGAATTAAATTTACATTTGGACCCAGTTGGCCAAAGGAGTTAAATTTAACTTTTTAATGACCGGACGACCTGATGGCCTAGTGGTTAGCGACCCTGACTATGAAGCTTGAGGTCCCGGGTTCGAATCCCGGTCGGGGCAGATATTTGTATGATGAATACGAATGTTTGATCTCGGGTCTTGGATGTTTAATATGTATATAAGTATGTATTTATCTATATAAGTATGTTTATCCGTTGTCTAGTACTCATAGTACAGGCTTTGGGACTAGGTCAATTGGTGTCAATTTGTCCCATGATATTAATTTAATTTATTTTTAATTTTTAATAATTTTGTTGTGCGTGTTTTCGAAAATTGTGTTCTAAAGTCAATGATTGTCTTCATATACCTACGTCTACGTGTGGTCGAATCGCGGTTAAAATGCGATATTTGGTCATACTTATTATTATGAAAGTCATGAAACTAGATACCTTGAAACACATGCCTTTGTGAAATAAACTTATCACTCTGTTATATACATAAGTTGAGTTTAGCCCAACATGTTAGAGGCCCGAGTAGGAATATTCGAAACCTGCGTCACGTAAAGTCCAATAGTAAACGTTATAGAGTTTGTATTACGTTTGGAACAGCGCCCGCCCGTGAGCTTGTGTGGAACTAAAATTTAGTATGAGGTTTCTCGATCTCGATACGATAACCGTAACGTTACGCAGGATTCGAAAAGTCGTGCTACACCTTCAGAGCAAGAGAGCGAGCAGAGCGTTGGCACGCAGTTTTCAATTCTCTATCGATGCGTGGGTCGATGTGGTCATGCATGGTGGTTAAACCGAAAGTGAACTTTTACGGGTGGTAGGGTCTTGTGCGAGATTCGTCCGGATCTCTACCACCATCTTACTCGCTAATCCTGGCGCTAAACAGCACAAGCATAAACGGGACAAAAATCATTTCATCTTTGCCCTCTAGGTTGGCAACACATCAGCAAACCCCCCGGGTTGCGGGTGTCTATGGGCAGAGTGGTGATCACTTACCATCATGTCACCGCACTTGCTCGTTTGCCTAACTTAACGTATAAAAAATACTAAACGCCAACGTATGGTTAGTTTATTTTTCATCGCAACTTTGTTCCAACCAGCGTCGAACGTTGAATGCTTAATGAAACATTTGCTTCGATAAACCAATGTAAATAAATCGGACCACTTAAAATGAAATGAGAAAAGTTTATTGCAAACCAATGATCTGAATGTTTATACAATAATGTGCGGTTTGTGTTAGATACTGATTGGTTGTGATGAAGCTCGAGTTTTTTTTTCTATACGACATGGAAGGCAAACAAGCAATTGGGTCACCTGATGGTAAGTGAGCACCACTGCCCATAGACACCCACTACCCCGGGTTTGCAGATGCATTGCCAACCTAGAGAGCTAAGATGAAATGCCTCTTGTGCCCTTAATTACACCGGCTGTCTTACTCTCCACACCGGAACACAACAGTGCAACCACTGCTGCTTAGCAGTAGGATTACCGAGTAAGACGGTGGTAGCGATCCGGACGGACCTCACACAAGATCCTACCACCCGCAAAAGTGACTGGAATGAGGACTATCGGGACTCAATAATCCGCTAGGATCGCTTGTGCCGAGCGACATAGAGTCAACCCACAATAACTCTGCAACGAACAGTGCCCTAAGCACGACTTGTCGAATCCTGCGTCAAGTAAAATCGAATAGTAAACTATAACGAGTTTGTATGACGTTTGGAACAGCACCCGCCCGTGAGCGTATTTGGAACTAAAATTTAATATGAGATTTCTCGATCTCGATACGATAACCGTAACGTAACGCAGGATTCGACAAGTCGTGCTTAGGGCACTGACAACAGTAGAAATCTAAAGTTTGTTTATAGCAACACTGATTTATAGTCAAACAACACGTTTTGAACTTTTGATTAAATTAAACATAAACAGGTCATCGTTCATCGACCATCCACCATTAAAATACCTCTCATATTTCGGTTTCTAGATTTTTTACCGTACAACGGCAAAACCTACTAAACACTGGCAAAATTTTCCTCCAATGGACAGAGCCATATTTAAAAAAAAACAGCCACTTTTGATTACCACTACTATCATTATTATTTATAATTAAAGAAATGTCTGAGTGACATGAAAAAGTATTACCACAGCGTGATTTTTCTGGGTTGCCAATTAATATCTTATGTAGAGTTATCGTGGGACGATTATATCTGTCAATTTCCACCAATCATAGGTCAGTAGGACAATGACAGATAGACCTCACGCGACGCTAGCGATCCTACCGGATTTTTGACTCGCAACAGCCCTCATGGGCTGCGCAGGATTGTAAAAGTGACACTTTGACACTTAGTCATTAAAACATTTTCAGGATTCCCTTCTTCCGTTCTTAACCACATTGTTTTTATACAGAGGGTCGAGCACGACTTTACGAATGCTGCCTAAAGTTACGGTTATCGTATCGAGATCGAGAAACGTCATACTAAATTTCAGTTCCAAATACGCTCACGGGCGGGCGCTGTTCCATACGTCATACAAACTCGACAACGTTTACTATTCGATTTTACGTGACGCAGGTTTCGAAAAGTCGTGCTCGACCCTCAGAGTCATTGCGTTATTTAAAATTCCACTTCATCAAACCATGCAGATTTGAAAGTAAATTTTTTTATACGCTGCACGTAAATTACACGCCCATTCTAACCCACATTTAAGATGACATTTAGCGCTAAAAACTTTCCTTGTTTGGAGAAAATTTTAACAAGTTTACTAATCAACCATTTAAGTGTCAATTAGCCTCCCAGTACGTAGGTTAGAGCCATGAAAGTGTCACTATCAGGTCTGGTAACAAAATAAAATAAAGCATGCTCGTAGCAAAATATCTCGTAGAGGTGGGAATAAACTTGGCTGAACCTATAAAGTGAATCCCGCCTGTGCTACGACGTTTACGGCGTAGCAAGTTAGATTGGTGAGCGTAGCAGTGCTACGCCGAGGCATGCTGAGGGTCGAGCACAACTTTACGAATGCTGCGTAACGTTACGGTTATCGTATCGAAATCGAGAAACCTCATACTAAATTTTAAATATGCTCACGGGCGGGCGCTGTTCCAAACGTCATACAAACTCGACAACGTTTACTATTCGATTTTACGTGACGCAGGATTCGAAAAGTCGTGCTCGACCCTCTGACAGGGAAAGTACCCAACTGACCGGTTCCGATTTGATTTATTTTTATATGTATTAGAGAGTAGTCTAAAATAACGAACACGTATTTTTTTTTAGCTGCCCAAACTCAACCTATTCGGAGAAATTGTCCTCCAAAGTACCAAAAAGTGACCAAAGCCTCTATCTTCTGTAGAGAGTTTAAAAAAAATTGCTTGTTAATTACTGGCTTGATTATCTAAATATACGTATGTTGGAAAACATGAAAATAAATGAACCGGTGTTTTAAAATTTCGGCTCAAGCCCATATTTTCCAAAAAAGCACCCTCCAAATAAACTAACAATTTGCTTTAACAGAAATCTCTACAGGAATTAGAGGGTTTAGTAAGATAACTATACTTTTAAATAAATTAAAATTATTTAAAAGAACATAAACCAGACTGCAAAAATAACTAACTAAAAAGAAAAAAGCAAGCTCAAAGCTCAAGCATTTTTCGTTTTAATCTGTCATGAATAAAGCTAAATACACAGTTTTTAACATGCAACTACCGTGAGACTCAATCATTGTGAAAACCTAGTAGTCGTGCGAGCAGGGCTTTAGCGCGCAGTGTACGTTCCGCTGTCACCGAGTCATGCGCTCCAAAAGAAAGGACTACAAATTAGTCAGAAACATGTTGGTCTAAACTCGATGAGTAACCCGTTTATTTCTCATTTAATGTTTACCGCCATGGATCGAATTGAACAAAATTACTATCGTGTTGCCCGAAACTATGAGCAAAATTAATTTTACCGCTATCCGTGAAAAAGATGACTTATTTCCTTCCTAAAAATTTAACAATGCCAACATTTCCTGAAAATTTCGCATTGCTACTGGTTTTCAACAAAAAAATAGTACAATCTAGTTAGAAAAAGTTAAAAACTGCATAACATGAAAACAACGAACGACACAAAGAAACTCGCAGGAATTTTCTGGAATTAAAATCCATTGGGGAGTCCCCTTTGACGCACCGGCTAATTCTAGAGTGTTGGCACAAAGCAGCACGTTTTAGCAAAATAGTGCAAGTACCTTGTTTTGACCAGTACAATTGATTACATAAATATCTTCACTGTCACAGAAATATTTTAGAAACCTTCATATATTTTATGAACTCGATTGTACCTACTTCTACTGAATGTAACAAATGAGTGGCGAAATTTGAAAAAGATTAAGAAAGCAAAAATTTCATCTTTTTTAGTGTAATATTTAATGGTGCAACGAAAAATTACTTTTTCAGCGTCAATTTACTAGAGCCCCCTTGTTTGAATATTAACGGTCCTAAAAACTCATCTCCTGAATTTGTAGAGCTCATTTCCTGGAGGCTTGGCCTCGTAAAAGACCCGCTCAACAGAATTTCATACATTCAATGTTAACACTAGTCGCTCGCATACCTCGCTACCTCATTTTATGAACATAATTTTTATTTTGTTTTTTCATTTTGAAAAAAAAAATCCTATTTAATTATCGAAGCTTATTACAAAATTTCACGATGATCGGGTAATTTTTGAACAATTTTGTTTTTTTTTTCTTTAAAGAAAGCTATATAATGAGCGAACGAGAAATAGGACATGTAGAGGAGAATAGCCGGAGGAACAAACATAAGAAAGAAATTTCGTCCAAGCTGAAACTGGGACGCTTCGCTCACTTCGTCCGCTCGATCAATTAACAAAGAAAAACAAAGCTCATGATAAAAAAAACTAAAATCACTATTTTCACAAGCATTTTATTACTTGTGATGTTCTCATTAAGTTGTACTTACAATGGCTGGCGGCTGGATTGACATCAAACTTAGGACTTTACAAGTAAAGAAGTTTAAAGATAATCCAATAATTAGTACTACCTACAAATCGCTGCAAATGTCACATTGACATGGCACCATAAAAAAATATGTCTACCGTTATACGCTATTCAGTTTCTCTGACTGGACATCCGTTACATAGATCTGCAGTAGGTACACTTCTACCTACTACGTGGAACAGTCAACAGCAGAAGTAGCAAAGCAACCGAAGCGGTCACAATGATCTGCACAGGCTCTTATGTCTATAACAATAGAGTCGTGCTTAAATACTACTTTTGCTGCTGACTGTACGTACCGGTACGACTGTCGCCACAAACCATTGTGAATTCTAGTAATTAACTCTTACTACAAGATAAACACTAGAAAGATAAACTATTCTCGTTGAAATTTAATCTACCCTGCGAACTCAAATATCAAATAAGATGAAATTTTATATTTCATTAGTATTATTGCACAAACTTCTCGCAAGGCTTTAAATTAACATTAGGTCAATAACATTTTAACTTACGCGTGATAATTATTATTTACCTTGTCATTTCTAATAATAATAATTATTATATCGTCTTGCCATTCCTATCATACAATATTTTCCTTACCCACAGAAACCAATATTTATATTTTTGTTACAAACGTTATTTATTCGCGCATGATTACGATAGCCCAAGCAACTGAACTAATGAGAAATTCATATTACTGTATTTAATCCAAAGCTTTGTTTACTGTGTATAATAATTAGAATACCTATTTAAAATCACTGGTGAACAGCCAAACTTTGAATTTTGGAGCGGACCTTTTAAAATGACTTTATGTATTTTAAGAATTTTACAGCCTTCATAGCGGAATTATGTCACTTATGTAGGAACCTCCTTATTATGGCTAAGCAGTAGGTACGATTGATTTAACGCTTAATAAAGCATGTCTATAAGCAGTGCCCTAAGCACGACTTGTCGAATCCTGCGTCACGTAAAATCGAATAGTAAACTATAACGAGTTTGTATGACGTTTGGAACAGCGCCCGCCCGTGAGCGTATTTGGAACTAAAATTGAGTATGAGATTTCTCGATCTCGATACGATAACCGTAACGTAACGCAGGATTCGACAAGTCGTGCTTAGGGCACTGTTGTCGAGGCCCAAGATGTAGCCAATTCAATTCAGCCTCAAATAATGTTGGGGTGTTATTCTCTACTTTAAGGTATTCACGGCTGTTTCAGCGACAAAGACAAAGTGTTAAATAATTTTCGGTAGAAAATAACTTTCATGCTATACTTATAAACTGTTTTTTTTTAGACGATGATTTTTTTTTGTCACACATGAAATTATAAAATAAATCTAAATAGAAGCGGTTGCGATCGCGTGACTAACAAAGTTATGCCAGTAAAAGTCACAAAAAAATATTTTGTCAAATTGTAATGTGTAACCAATGCTTTTATTTTAAGCGCATTTTCACCCACATAATTATTTAACCATAGGCCTTCAAAACCATTTTTTCGTGAGCAAAAGAGTTTTATAATTTGCTGAAAACAATAGCATATACCTAGGTACTGAAAGAAACCACAGTTTTGCCCATAAATTTCAACCATTAGGCGTGACGGTATTTTTTCAGGATGATGTAACCCTTTGTTAGGTAGACGATTCTTCGTGCAGACATTTTCTCTTATTTATCGCTCAGGTTCACATGTTTAAATTTGAATATGGTTCCATTGTATGGAGAAAAAAACCGGCCAAATGCTAGTCGGACTCGCGCACAGAGGGTCCCGTACAAATTTGTAGGTAGGTATGTAAATATTGCAAAAAATTAATTCATTTATCACGGTACCTAATCGAGTCTTGAAGAATTTTCCCGCTTTTCCCGAGTGTTTTAAATATCCAGTGTTAGCAGAACCCTAATAAAAAAATAAGTCTCACATTAGCTTCTTGGATAAGTAAATAAATGCATCGTTGAAATAAGGAAGAAGCTTGCCGTGTTTGTACTTTTTGTATGTATACCTACTTAGGTATGCGTGGATGAGGCAATAGGTATTCGTAGATAAGGCAATAAAGCTTATCTAACCAGTTAGGCGTTAGATTGAGACTGAAAATATGTAACACGATTATGAAAATATCACTCGACATTTCTCCACAGCCCCACTTGACGCATGAAGCAATAATTATTGCAACATCGGCCACCTTTCAACCCCGATGAACGGATTTCCGTCCCAACTACTTCCGCTTCCTTAATTTCGTCTTGCTTGACCAACAATACCCCGAAATGAAACGCTTAGTTTCCCTCTTAAACAAAAAAGAAAATTGTCATTGAAACTCTTCTTACGTTTTCAATGACGCTGGGGCGAATTAATCGTTGCAAAGGGCTTTGAAGTCGCCAGATTTTTTTGTATTATTTAAATACAAACAAGTTAGGGGCTCCTCGAACCGTAAACCATTATTAAGCCGTTGAGATATTTATGCATATATTTGTACTGCCTAAACACCCAGCATGATGAGAGAATTATTGTGTTGTATTTTGAGAATTGAACCTACATTTTAAAGCTACGCGCTACTGGGATTTGGTAGGTAATTAAATGTACATGAATTCCGTTTTATTTCTGGTTATTTTATTGTCATTTAAAACGACGTTTTAATAAAGCGTTTCAAAATTGTTGTTACACGTAAAAAAATATGTAACATTTTATATGATGGGAAAGTAATTATTTACGTTTATTTTTTTGAATAAATAAACTTATTATACTTATGTACAACCATTTCACGCTTACGTCGTCGATTAGTGTTGCCTTCATACTCGTACTTTTAGCAGGCATCATGACAAAAACTTAGTAAGTACTGTGAAGAGGCCGCTCATTGTTTGGTGATTGTGTTCGTTGATTTTAAAATACGAATGCAAAGTGTCTAAAAAGACAAAAAAACATGAGCGACACTCCGTCGCCGGCTTTCATACGAAAAGTCGTGTATCCGTTTTTATTGAAGAAAAGAATAAAAATTATTTAAGACACAAGTTTAGTGTCTTCCCTCTTCTTACGCCTCTCGCAGCTTGAGCCACTAGGGCTACACTCACCCAACGGCGGTGCCTATATAGGCACCAGCCCACAGTACCTTAGACTACTGTACGGGATATTGACCGCGATTAGCCTTACTATAGGTTTTGACGAGTTCCCGAAGCAGTTACACGATCACGGCTACAGTGACGAAACGCGGGTTTAATGTAATTAACCGTGAATCAAATAAAACTGTTAAGTAAGTACCTACCAAATTATGTCACGTGGCAACGTCAAAATAACCACATAAAACCATGAAATAATTTAGATAATTTCAGTTGTTTGTATAAAACTTGCACCTTAAAAGCCTTAGCGTGACAAACTAATCCCTAAATCCCAACAGCAGGACCCCCCTTTTGATCAGCTATGCTCGCTCATTTTTACAACAAATTACATTACAGAATAATATTATAATTATAATTAGCAAATTTTACCAATTAAGTACAATTACTGTAATTGCTTCCTTCAATTCTCTCTCTGCAAATGCTGCCGGCGGAGTTAGGATCTGCTGAATGCTAAATTCCGTAAAATGTGACAATATTTTTGTGGGTACCACTAGAGGCGGGCCCCGTTTTGCCATATCCTTAATCCCCTGGGATCTAACGGGACTGACCCACTCAAAGAAGCCTTTGCCTAGTAAGACGGGCATTGAATAGATTAATACCTAACCGAATTTAGTTATTTTTCGCACGTCTGCATTATTTTTGCGAAATGATTTGCGTCGGCGTGTATTTTTTCCAGGTTTCAATAAAATAAATTAGTACACGATCAATGAGAACCAAAGTTTTCACAATGAAAACCTAAATTGTAACGAGACTTTGATGGCATTTTGTAACTGTAAAATCTCGTCACTCAAAAACTGATGGCGCGCGACGATTAATCTGTTCCGAAGTTTACCGCCAGTTTTTTTTATTTAACTTCGTGTTCGGTACAGATCATGTGGGTAATATGTAGGTGTTTTTGTTTGGTTTTAAATACTATTGGGATTATCAGCAATCGAAATGCAATAACACGTGCATAGTTTAAACTATTGGGGCGTAGGTTTTGCATATAGGTCGCCGAGCACCCCTTATGATCGCTTTTATAAATAAATTTTATGTCAAACAGGCATTTTTACCTTTTTTGTTACAAGGTTTAGCTTAAGGTCCTACGTTTGAACCCCGTTGGTGAATCGTACTATTTTGACTTGGTGAATTTAATGTATTTTTGCATTTCAATGAAATTGTTTTCTAAAATAAAATAAACACGATTCTCTACAACCTATCAGTTACATTGACTAAGTGCTTAGTTGGATGTATAAAACATAATAAACACAAGTTTAAACTGTTGAAAGAGGGTGAAAGTAAAATTGAACTAGCGATTACAGAAATTTTAAAACATTTCAACATATTCGATAAAAATGTTAGTAATAATAAACATACGCTCGCGATCATTTATCAATATGTAAATTTTGACTGAGAATACTTATAATAACTTGAAAAGTATATTTATTCAATGGAGTGAGGCTTTAAAGAGTTTATTTTACACGTAATGAAATAAGAAATCTGGTAATTTGTAGTTTCAAACTCCTTTACAAGCGGACACGATAAATTTCTCATAATGTCTCCAAACTGTAACCTACTACAACATTTACTGTACTTTAATTAAGCAACTTTGACTGAAAAATAAATTCCTCGAAATTTTAATTTCAAACCTTTCTCAAAACCGCTTCCATTAATTCTAAACTAACTACAAAAAAAAAACACTTTTTTCAAAGACCACAACTTTACAGCTCCTGCACTTAAATTAATGAGTAAGTAAGGTAAACAAACTTTAAAGTGATCTTCTAAAGACTTACCAGATATCCCGTAACTTGTTACTGACACGGCGCGTTCGCGCGGTGGTAGCGACTAGAATGGCCGAAGCAGCGGATGGCACCAGTTATATACCGCCAGGGGGTTGGTCCGAGCGCCGCCCCGGCGTGGGCGGGCGGCGCCCACGGTGCAACGGTGTAAGGTGAAGTTGGGCTGTTTGATTGTTGAGTCGTAATATGTATTAACTCTAAAGTTGCAATTATGTACCTAAATAAGGTCGTCAAGAACTATGAATGGGGAGGTTGTACCTATTAAAGAAGTTTGTGCGTGAAATTGTTCAGTTGTTAGGTATGTAATGTCATCAAGTTGTTATATGTTGTCTTGGGTCTTTGGAAACTTAGCATAAATGGTTGCCAGTTGGCTGGGAAAGGGTGCATGTAATGCATACGGTTTATCGTGTAATATTATTGTATTAAATAGGTATTGTCAACACTTTAAAAAATAAAAACGCAATGGTTTCGGATATCCATTGTACCCATAGCGCAACCACCCGGTAGACCTGATTTATTGCTGGAAATGTTATCTAGGTATATAAAAAAAATACTTTTTAATAAACTAAAAAAAAACTAAACGAACCATGACACAGAGGACGTCACGATAACCTGACATAACGCACAGGACAATAATGTCTGGGTGGAATAAATGGCGCGAACTAAGTTTTATGCGACCCCAAAATTCCTGTCACAACACAACACAAGGCAGGGTTAATAATTATAAGACCGCCATAAGACCAGTATTACTTGACGGGAGTGAATCTTGGTCCACAAAAAAGAGCTATGAATAGAAGTGGCACACCTCAAAAATTGTATAATACGTTGGGCGGAGGCGTTACCTTTATTCTTTACCTATGAGCATAAGGCGCGCTAAATCTTTGAATATTTAAAATTACCTATGCTGAAGGAGTACTATCTGTCATCGTGTGCATGGGTCCTATATAGACTTTCTAAGGTACGTGTTGCTATGTATATTTATTTATTTATGTATTCACACACATAACAACTATCATTACAGAGGGTCGAGCACGACTTTACGAATGCTGCGTAACGTAAAGTCGAATAGTAAACGTTGTCGAATAGTAAACGTTGTCGAGTTTGTATGACGTTTGGAACAGCGCCCGCCCGTGAGCGTATTTGGAACTAAAATTTTGTATGAGGTTTCTCGATCTCGATACGATAACCGTAACGTTACGCAGCTTTCGTAAAGTCGTGCTCGATCCTCAGCATAACCCAACGCAATTTACAATTTAAATTGATAATTAAATTTGTTAGTAACAATAAAAATCTTATGCCTATGTTAATTGCAGCTCAATTGTCATCATTAAATATAAAAAAATAAAATAAAAAGTACTGCAAAACAAAAAACAAAAATTAAATTAATCAATGTCGAAATCAAAAAAAATATGATAGTCAAGCCAAATTGAAAAATGGAATAAAAAATAAATTTAAATTTAAATTGTGTATGAATTACTCATAATATAAGTAAATACATTGCATCAGTTTGTCAGAACATAGTATGTCTAGTGTGACCCTTTCAAACACGGCTAAAGAGGTGTGTAATTATCGTAGCAAGTGGTAAGCTATACTTTCTGCCTACCCCCGTGGGAAAGAGGTGTGAAATATGTATGTATGTGTTCCTATGTTTTTAAGCATCTACTTATTTATTTAACGTATTTAATGAACTTTGTGTAGTTTATTATATTACACAAATTTATTTATTTTCTAATTTGCACCACATGCTTAGTTCTGTTCTTTTTCTTCATTCCATTATGATTGCCTGGTAGAGATCGCTCAGTAGCGCCAAGGTATTTGATACCGGTCATTTTCCTGTATACTTACCTTTTTTCTGCTTTGTTTATGTTGTGTTCTTCATATAAATAAGTTTTTACTGAACAAGCTGTCTGGGTCCAAGCTAAGGTGGCGCTAGACCCGGTAACCACGGTGTGAGGAAGTGCCTTCCCCTGGCAACACATAAGAGAGGAAGAGACAGACCGCAAACAAACGTGGGTGACGAATGGCCAGAAAGAAATAAAAACTTTAGGTGTGGCGATATTTATAATGTGAAGTGAATGGCTCTCCGAGATTTATATCTCACTTTCTTAAGAAAGCCAACCTCTTGTAACAGGGAGTGGAGAAAGAGATGTAAAGCTTATTAGGAAATCTTTGGAAATAAAAGAGTGTTTGACTTTGAGCTCTGTCGTAAACAATTATACAAGAAAAAGGGTACCGCTAGTGATTCTCAAGCTCGAGCGAGTTAAAAAGAAAATTGTATAATTTTGTACAATTTCTCCTGAATGAACGAGAAATAGAGAAAAAATTCACTGAGCATAAAATACAACGAGATAATTAATACTTACATGCAAACTTAGTTTAGTAATAAAATATCGTTGTTGTCTTGAAAAGTAATTAGGTACATCGCTGAGTTTCTTAGTGGTCAATTTTTTTTTTGTACTAGATTTTGTAACTTTTCGATAAGGTAAGCTTCAAAATCCATTACCTAGGTCGTTGAAATAGGTTACAGCGTTAGAATAATAGACGTTAAAACTCTATTATTTTTTCTACAGCTTGTAATTTTTGTTCCATGTTGCTTTTATAACCTGCAACCACATACTAAACTCTATTCATATGAGCGACAAAATGGCAAACTTACTTTACTTATTATTATTTATCTATATTATAAGAGCTGGGCAAAAGCTTGATTTCAGATCGAAATGTTTTTTCCTAGTTAAAATTTTTGCACGCTTACTTATGTACATGTGTATATGATAAGAGAATACACAGTATTTTTCGCCGAATTTTTGATTGTTTGTATAAAAACAATCCTTTGGTCATTTCGGGTCTGTTCCGTTGTGGCGAGGCCCGAGTTTAATTTTTAAATAGGGTGGTCTTTGAACTTTACCGTGGCTACCTACGAGTTTACGTGGCCCGCGTAAAAGTCAAGAGTCAAACCTCTTTTATTCATATAGTTACATTTTTAGTTTTAACCTAACCTGTGCTGTATGGTAATACTTCCGGCAGAAATAAGGTTTTATCTGATAACAATAACTGACTTCGAACCGAGATTTTTAGGGTTCCGTACCTCAAAAGTTAAGACTGAAATTTATAGGTCACTTCGTTGCCCGTCTGTCTGTCAAGACCCTTTTTATCTGGAAAGCGTGGAGGCAAATTAATATCAAATACTCAGGACTGCAATTCCTGGAATGTGTACAAAAGCTTCTAAATAGGTACACGCAATAAAAGATACCTAGTCATTATAAAAGGTTTTCCATTCAAAATGGCCGTGGAATAACATCCTATAGGGTACTTCCAATGTACAAAAAACTTGAAATTAGGTATGAAGGTAGCTCTTATACCACAATGTAAATAGATAAACACGTTTTTTTTGTCTGTGACTGCGTACATTTTGTTCGTATGGAGATCGAGAAACCTCATACTAAATTTTAGTTCCAAATACGCTCACGGGCGGGCGCTGTTCCAAACGTCATAAAAACTCGATAACGTTTACTATTTCGATTTTACGTGACGCAGGTTTCGAATATTCGTTCTCGAGCATTTCTCGAGACTCTGCTAACCGTGCTAACTGGACACCTTAAAACACTCGGGAAAAGCGAGAACAATCTTCAAGACTCGATTCCCGTGATAGACGAAATATTTACATAGGTACTCACACTTGGCCGGGTTTCTTTACACTACAGCTCAGAGGCAAACCAGTTAGTCACAGTACCTTTATTGTGTTGGAAATACGCTATAGTTTTAAGAAACTCAACAAAATTAAATTATCAATTATCAATTTAAAATGTAAATAAAAAAACAATGACATAAACTAAACTAAACGTAACGAGATCAGGCCCCTATTTCCCCAACTTTACATTGTCAGTTTTCAATGACAATTCGGTGTCAGCTGCTGACTTGAAGAGCTTTTGTCTTAGCGCGCTTCATATCGTCAAAGAAATGTAGTTCGAATTGTCATATAAAACTGTCAATTGTAAATATGGTGTAATATGGGTCAGAACAAAACAATGATGAATACTGAATACTGAATGAAATTAACATGCAGACGAAATATTTACAAAATGGCGAACTAAGTTACTTTTCTTACTAATGTAAATTCGTTGTTAAGAAAAAATACATGAAAAAAGTGATGCTCTCATTATTTTCTGTTCATTAGTTGCCAAAATATGGCGTCACCACTGGGCGTCACATAAGCTTGACTAATAAGGTAACGCGACGAGGTAGAAAATTGTCTACTTTTGTCATGTCCTGCCTTCCTAATGTTCAAAAATCTCCTCAAAGCTACTAAGAAGATACTTGTCATTGTCACTAACTTAATTTTAAATTCTGTCTCCAGTCCTTTTCCCATTCTTATTTGTTTCTGTTACACGTTTTTTTAATTATTTCACATATCGAACACTAGCTTATACCCCGTGGCTTTGCCCTCGTGAAATATTTCAAAAATGGGCTGAATTGAAAACCCCTTCTTAGTGCACCTCTAGGATACTTAAAGTATATATTTGCCAAATTTCCAGTCTCTAGGTCCAGTGGTTTAGGCTGTGCGTTGTCTGTCAGTCAATAAAGATGGCCTTTTTCCATTTTCACTCATATTTAGTTGTAGTGTATGTAATGTATTATCATCATTTATTTTATTTTAATAGTTATGTTAATTTTACATTTCTCCTTTCTGTTCATTTCTGCGATTTTAATTTAGCTTAATTCATCTTGGTTTCTGTACTTGGTCGTCTGCAGCGATAAGAACGCCTATTTGTCTACATTGCCTGTTTTTGTAATATCCGTGTACTGTTTTGCAGTGTACAATAAAGAACATTCGTTGTATTATCCTGGCTCACTCTCGGAGGGGCTATTCCACGCCGATTATACTAACGGATACATTAACCCAGCTATTACCTAATTCGCGAAAGTTACACAGTTAGCAAATGGCCCGCACGCGGATTCCGAGCCACCTGTGGCGCCCGGTCACGCGACTGAAATTCAGCTTATATTTCAGTTACACAACGGGAGTTCTATTGGGTTTTTCAGGCTTCCAATTTGGATAAACCAGAATTCCATTTACTTTTTTTGCGAACTAGTTTTATGGAACGGTAAGCGATGACATGGCGTGATAGACCCACACTAGACGTGTATTCTTTTAAATTGAATATAAATAATAATAAATAAATATGTCGGAGAATCGATACACTAGTCGGTGTTGATCATAGTCTAAAGTTATAAATTACCTTCATTTGTTATGATTTTAACGAAACGTCAAGCGGTGACAGCTGTCAAATAAATACTGCTTGGGAGTGGTCTGTGCTTGGTTCATTTGTGGGTAGTTTGTATAAGGTCGAAATGACATTTAGTAACTTTGAAAAGAAAAGGGCATTCTTGATCGGGGGGTCGGACTGATCACAAGTGGGTAATGTAATCCGTTTGCATCGGCTTGGTGCTTTGAGTTTTAATGAGAATTGTTAGTGATTCAATGAACTAAGTGCCTGTGCCCCAAGTACAGAGTCTTATTTTGAGTCTTAAATGATATCTTGGCAATAGATCACGTGAATGGGCGCAAGCACAGAACTCTCCAACGTTTCCAATATGGTACTTGCATTTCGCGTTAATAGTAACGAGTTAACTGTGATATCAATTGTAACTAATTTAGACCTCGTATGGTGTTATTATTGAAAAGATTATACCTCATTGAGTTTCTTGCCGGTATCTTCTCAATAGAGGTTATTTCCGAACCGTGCGGTAGAGTCATTGATGTAGGCCTTAATCAAATAAAGACTGGCCTAGAAGTGAAACATGATGTGTCTGCAGTTATTTCTACCACCTCAATCGACCTTGAGGATGAGTAAAGCTCATGACCAAGCTCTACTACGTGTAAAACCCATTTCATCCTGACACAGCTAGCTAGCAAACCAGGTCCGCTGGTGTGTGCGATGTCTCGTCCCGGTCCCAGTCTCCGAGTAATAAATATCATGGGACAAATTGACACCAATTGACCTAGTCCCAAATTAGGCAAAGTCTGTACTATGGGTACTAGACAACGGATAAACATACTTATATAGATAAATACATACTTATATACATATTAAACATCTATGACCCGAGAACATATATTTGTATTCATCATATAAACATCTGCCCCGACCGGGATTAGAACCCGGGACCTCAAGCTTTTTAATCAGGGTCTCTAACCACTAGGCTATTCGGTCGTCGATATGCCATCAATAAGACGAACAGTCAGCATCAGAAGTAGCTTGTCATTTTTGTACCTCGTCGCAGTAGCACATTCGTGAATATCATGTACATGACGTTTTCTATTTGGCTGTAGAGCGATCACACACAAATATGACTAGCTACTTATGAGGCTGACTATACATTCAAAAACTATCTAATATCTAAGTTTATCTAATTAATCTTTGTAATAACTTTTAAACACATACACACTGTGACGAAACGAACGCTACCGCAAGAAGATGCTATTGCTTCTCTATTGTTAACTAAAACGCCTGAAATCGTTCTTAGAAAATACTCGACTGAGTCAATAATAAGCCCACATTATTAGAAGCTGCGGACTAATTTTGTTAAGTGTGAATAAGGGAAGTTTCACACGAACAGATTTTTTTTTACGTCGAGGAAGGCAAACGAGCAAGTATGTCTGTCACCTAATGGTAAATGATCACCACTGCCCGCAACCCTGGATTGTTTGCAGATGCGTTGCCAACCTAGTGAGCTAAGATGAAATGCCTCTTGTGCCCTTAATTACACTGGCTGTATTAAATCGAATAGAATTATTAACAAAACCGCCTCCCTCTCGCGCCTTGGAAAACTAAAAAAAAGCACTAGTGAGAAAAAATACTTTCCGCACGGTACATAGCCACAAAAGTACCACTTTTTGAGCAACCGTATCAAAAAAATCTTCAGAAGTTATTTACACATTAAACATAATCTTTAAGGTCCTGTGGATTAAAAATGAGCTCTATGATCTTGGTCAATCAACCAATGTAACCACGTCTTTACCCAATTGATTAGTGAATCAGTCCACTTTTGATTGTCAGTCCGAGACAGATATCACGTTGCCGCCTCCGCCCGAGTGTTTATCGTCTTGGTGAAAGGTCAGCTCGATAGTTCAGTTTTGGGACAAGGATGTGGACTTTTGGAGACATAGGAGACACCAGTACCTATAGATGCATGGATGATTGTGGCGTGATTAGCGACAAAAATTTACACGCATGCCAAACAGTAGTTAACGTGGTCAGAGAAAATTCATCTAGAGGTAGGTAATAGTTATTTGTTATGCTAGGCTGCAAAGTCGTTGGTGCTTATATTGAGGCTAAAAATTCTAGGTTTGTTCTATGCCTTCATTTCAACTTGGGAGTTTAAGTAAGATATATCGCGCGGATTTAAAAAAACTGCTGTCATCATTTACAAAATATTTGTTGATTTGTAGCTGCATTCTGTTTTATTACTTTGAAAAATGTAAAGTTTTAGTAATGAAAAGAACTAAAAATACGAGGTGAAATACGAAATGCATTTATTTATATTTTTAAACTGACTTATTGCCATCTAAATAAAAAGAGAAATACAAAATGATGTATGAAATGTGTGAGCATTGGGTTACGCCTGCGCCTGCGGCTTAAGCTTATAACCTGCCTCAAGTATAATGATCAACTTAGCACACTTGAATCATAACGTATTATTAATAAATCCTACCGAATGGATATTTTCGTTTTAAATACTTTTTTCTCGCGAGTGTTTGAAGATGGAGCGAGTTTGACGACCGGATGGCCTAGTGGTTAGCGACCCTGACTATGAAGCTTGAGGTCCCGGGTTCGAATCCCGGTCGGGGCAGATGTTTGTATGATGAATACGAATGTTTTTTCTCGGGTCCTGGATATTTAATATGTATATAAGTATGTATTTATCTATATAAGTATGTTTATCCGTTGTCTAGTACCCATAGTACAGGCTTTGCCTAGTTTGGGACTAGGGCAATTGGTGTCAATTTGTCCCATTATATTTATTTATTTATTTATTTAGTTTAAAATCTTAGCTTGGAAAATAACATTATTTTTGTTATTCGTGAACTCTTCATGTTTAGAAAAAGTTCCTGTAGTTCTGTCATGATGATAAAACCATCCAAGATACTGAAATAAATCCCGTAAACAAGTTTATTTGTTGACACCCCGCGGGCCCACAATAGAATATTACTAACCATATTCATCTCGGCCCAGAGTTACGTACTTCTGAGGCTAAAGCTTTCCCGCACTATCAAAGATTTTACTATCTAGGCTCACAAAATATACAACCAGGAATACGAATAAGCTTAAATAGACTTTAGGGTTAAGGTAGGGTTGGTTCCCTAACATAAGTATCCACTTTTCCATACTAACTGTACATAAAAGTGGATACTTATAGGCACCGACTGTACTAAGCCGAGAGTGAAGCGCTTTATGAAGGCGCGAACTTTAATAATTCGTAATTTTATATTATAACATTTAACGGATTTATATCCTTACATTCAGGGTAAAAGTGCTATTTTAGCCGCGTAGCGTACTTTAACTGGGTATAATAACTTATATCTGGCTGGACCGGTGCTTGAAACTTTAATCCTAAAATTGTAATAAGTAGCTCGTATGCGCAGGCCAAATGACTACTGATTCATCATCCGTACCTACAGCTAAGGAGTGGAATTCCCTGCCTGTCGTTGTTCCCTTAACATTACAAGCAACAGTCTAGGATGCTAGGGCATATTTACTAGGCAAGCGTGCTCCAAGTTACAGTCTTATCTCACTAGCGATTTGCGAGCGAGTTTTGTATTGAGGCGATCACGCAACGAGTTCGCCGCGAGCGATATTTCAACTCACTCATCATCAACATCACCAGCCTTTTTTACATCCCCACGCGGGCCAAGTGCGGATTGGGAAGTTCACACACTTCATTGAATTGCTTCGCAGGAGTGTGCGGGTTTCGTCACGATGTTTTCCTTCACCGAAAAGCTCATGATAAATTACAGATATGATTCCGCACATATATTCCGATACACTCAGAGGTGCGAGCCGGGGTTTGAACCCACGACTCTTTGCTTGAAGGCCATAGGTCAAACCACTAGGCTATCACGGTATTAAAGCACTCGCTCGCATATAAATTTGATAAATCTGTTTGACCTCGTTTTTGCTTACCATCAAGTGTAATTGTGGTCAAACGCAAACCCATACAAGTATTAGGTATTGTATTAAGCTATTAGTGGCTCCCTGAACTAAGAAGTCGAGAACAAATTTTTGTAATAGGTATACCTACGTATGTAGGTATATGTCAACTACACGCTGAACAAATTTTATAAAGCTCTAATCAACGACACTCAAGTTATCGTCATACAAACTTTCGACAGCCAAATACAATCGAACACCGATTCGCGTCATTTGTTAGCAATAAGAACCTACTCGCTTAGCTCGCTCGTTCAAAAACAGCCCTTCGAAATCTAATATTATGTCGGTATTTCTACTTTTTGGGTTAGTTTTATGGTTCCGTACAAAAGAGACAAGACGCTATTTATAACCCTGCGTCGTGTATTCGTCCGTCCATCTGTCTGTCCCACCTTTGAGGGGCTCTATCCTTTGAACCGTCATAAGTAGCCTGTTGACATTTACATACAATGTGTGTTATAATATAATAGCGCAATATCTATCACACGTGGAAGAATTCGACATAAAAATTTATGAAAATTTTGTATCAACACTGTTATGCGAGTTTGTCTATATTTTTTATGTATACTTAGTATGTTAACCTTTCTACAAATTCTGTTAGATTTAAAGAGTAATAGTCAGCAGCAGTGCCCTAAGCACGACTTGTCGAATCCTGCGTCACGTAAAATCGAATAGTAAACTATAACGAGTTTGTATGACGTTTGGAACAGCGCCCGCCCGTGAGCGTATTTGGAACTAAAATTTAGTATGAGATTTCTCGATCTCGATACGATAACCGTAACGTAACGCAGGATTCGACAAGTCGTGCTTAGGGCACAGATGTATTATTCTCTTAAAATTATTCATGGCTGTTTCTCAAACAGCGTTTCAGCGTGTGTCAGTGTAAATGGGTTGACATTTTTTTACATGTAATACCGAAAGTCGATAATTTTAAAGATATATGTACCTACCTGCTTATTGTATTTATAGATTTGTATAGGGTTTTTAAGGCTTTGTTCTATTTATTAGAGCCGTGTATAGATGTGTATCTACTATTGAGTAGGTAGAAACATGCGTAAGGTATTTCAGATCTAACTACAAATCCATTCGACAAATCCTGCACCGAGAAAAGTTCACCACAAATTGCTCTCGACCGCGTAATATTATTCAAACTGCCATCGACGATCCGTTGCGGATTTAACTTGGTTCTAAATCTTTCTGCCGCCTTAATCGTTGCATATATATTGGCTTTAATTGCAAAAACATGGACGGCAATTAAGATTATTTAAGTCTTTTCGACATTAATGTTTCGCGTTTCCACCTTTTCTTCTGATAGCGGTAATTGGGGTACAGAGTACAGGTAAAAGTTTAAATGTCAACCCGCCGCGGAACCTTATCACAAGGAGTTCACGTTTCAAATGCCAAATGGCTGCATATGAAAATCGTTTCGAAGTTCGTTGAGAAAAGGTTCTAATTTTAGGGATGGTCGAAGGTACGACAGGACGTGACTCTGGTGTTTGTTCTTAATTTTGTTTTTATCTTCATGTTTAAGGCACACGTGTGGTAATTGTCGATGTGCGTGTGGTTACGTTATCCTACTACGTGGGACACAGAAAAGTCTATTAATAACTATAATGATTTTTTATAAAATGCTCTTTTAAATATATTTGCAGTTTGTGTTGTAAATAATCATTTGGTTATGACAATAGAAGAACATTTAACATGGAAATTAGTTCGAGTTAATTATTCATTTATTCATTCATTAATTATTCATCATGACTTAGCTACTAGACACATTTCAGATTAAATGCATAACGTTACTTTTAAGACACTTCAGTTCTTTTGTTACCATCTATATCTGCATTTTAAGACACTTCAGTTCTTTTGTTACCATCTATATCTGCATTTTAAGACACTTCAGTTCTTTTGTTACCATCTATATCTGCATTTTAAGACACTTCAGTTCTTTTGTTACCATCTATATCTGCATTTTAAGACACTTCAGTTCTTTTGTTACCATCTATATCTGCATTTTAAGACACTTCAGTTCTTTTGTTACCATCTATATCTGCATTTTAAGACACTTCAGTTCTTTTGTTACCATCTATATCTGCATTTTAAGACACTTCAGTTCTTTTGTTACCATCTATATCTGCATTTTAAGACACTTCAGTTCTTTTGTTACCATCTATATCTGCATTTTAAGACACTTCAGTTCTTTTGTTACCATCTATATCTGCATTTTAAGACACTTCAGTTCTTTTGTTACCATCTATATCTGCATTTTAAGACACTTCAGTTCTTTTGTTACCATCTATATCTGCATTTTAAGACACATCAGTTCTTTTGTTACCATCTATATCTGCATTTTAAGACACATCAGTTCTTTTGTTACCATCTATATCTGCATTTTAAGACACATCAGTTCTTTTGTTACCATCTATATCTGCATTTTAAGACACATCAGTTCTTTTGTTACCATCTATATCTGCATTTTAAGACACATCAGTTCTTTTGTTACCATCTATATCTGCATTTTAAGACACATCAGTTCTTTTGTTACCATCTATATCTGCATTTTAAGACACATCAGTTCTTTTGTTACCATCTGTATCTGCATTTTTTAAACCATGGATCGTCCGGGTCCATGGGCCCAGAAAATTAGACATTAATATATATCAGATATCAATAAGACATTCGCATATAGCGAGTAAGAGGTTAATGACAGAAGGTTGCTGGTTCTCGAACCTAACAACTTTTATTAGTTGAGTCACGATACAGATACCTTTGGCCACAATTACTTAGTTACCTGTTGGCTAGAAATACTGATTAACTTTGCCACCATTCAATATTTGCTTTTGACAGGTACGTGGGCGCTCCGAAGCTACACCAAGTCAGCGAAATCTTGAAGCTACACTTACAACATTTCCGTGCCAATGTTTACAATCGAAGTGCTGAGTTGTGGGGTTGTAAGTAAAGTTTGATTATTATGATAATTACCTGACTACGCTTCCTCAATGTGAAATAATGTATCTTAATTTAATTTATTGAATCAGGCGTTACTTTGCGGAGGTCCATATCTATGAACTAAAAACAATTAAGCACTTTGCTCACCCGCGACCACACGCGCGCGTTTGTGGTCGAGGGTGAACAAAGTAATTGTTTTTAGTTCGTATCTTAATTTTATGATAGTATGATTTTTTGGTAACTAAAATCTCAGCTCGTCTCCGTTTCAGCTCAAACAAAAACGCTTTCGTGTGTCTGTCTGACTGTTCTCCTCTACTGGTTGCATTTCTCAACCGATTTTCGTGAAACTATGTGAGCACACTCCACACTCCTGCGAAGCAATTCAGTGACGTGTGTGAAGTTCCCAATCCACCCTGGGACCGCGTGGGAACTATAGCCCAAGCCCTCTCATTCTGAGAGGAGGCCTGTGCAGTGGGGCGTAAAAAATGGTTGGTGATGATAATATGATGACGATGTGAGTAGTTTCGACAATTACTCGTATGTACTTTTTTGTCGATTCAGTTTTTGGAAAAAAAAATAAGCTCGTGAAGTCTATAAGTACAGCTCACAGTCACTCGTGTTAATTATGTTTTATTAGAACTGAACACTATGACTAATAAATACTTTAACCGTTAATTGCGTCGCGATACCTTACACACTCCTCTCAAATTGGTCAAACGCTACATTCAGTGTGTAGGCACTTGTAAAAACAAATTGTTCTTTTATTCTCGACGGCAAAAGATCGCCCCAAGCCGTGGGTCAAGACCAGGAGAGCTTTTGTTCCCCTTTGGACAGTCCCATCAAAGGTAAAAAATTTAAAGGCAAATGTAAGAGTCTACAAAGAAAGCAGGTAGACCAAAATACTTAGGACTTATGGCCGCGGGCAAAACCATTTGTTGTCATGAGGATAAAGTAAGTATTAATATTAACACATTTGCCGCTAAAACTCTGGCTACACGCTCAATTTTGCTTGCGCAAATAATTTTTGTGGAGCCAAAACCCAACCTCACGTAGAACTGTTTTGTCGTCTTAATACACATTATAACGCCTTTGAGCTTGGTTGTGTAATTTAGAAAATTGTGCAAATATGATTGAACGTGTAGCAGGATCTTTAGTAATGGTAAAGGTTATTTGATTTTATTTCTCGAAAATAAGATAAAAATACTAAAATTGTATTAAATACGCTAAGCATTTCTAAGTTACCGATTTATTCCTTTTGTTTCCGATTTGTTTGGGGTAATAAGTATTTGCAGACTTTTATAATTTTAACTATAACAAATTTTAGACGACCTTTCCTCAAGATCATGCAAGATATCGACAAGTACATACAAGGTTTTTATTTTATTCGTTATAAAAAAAAAAATAAAGTAACAATAAATGCCCGTATAAAAAATTCAACAGTTTTTTTTAAAATTTTGGTTACAGAAAATAGTTACTAACTAAAGTTATTCTGAAAAATCAATCTAAAACGTCACCAAAAACGTATTTTGCTCTAAAGCCGTATTCTGATTGGCGAATTACTTTCTTCCTGTAATTCTCGATTGACATAAATACGTCAGGGATCCTTTTGTTTCACTATTCACATTGAGTTTTCTTTTCTCTAAAACGGTCTCGTATTCAACATTCCAATATTCAATCGAATAACAAGTGAGCAAAAGCTATGTCCCTATCAAGCAGAAAAGTGCATAGTACCTAGTTTATTTGTTTTATGCTTCAATATCGTATTCAAAACAATAACAAGAGAACATAGGATATGGAACACTATTGGAAGCCACAACCCCACCCGAATAACGCACTTATCTCAACTTCGCGACAGCAAAATGTGCTTCCTGCAGTACGCATAAAACTCAATGTCCTGAAAGAGTTATGAGTTATGGGTTATGAGTTATGAGTTATGAGTTAGAAAGTACTTTAGGATTTTTACGTAGAAGCATTTCATATGATCTGACGTATTGTTTCAAAGAAGTCATGAGGGTTGTTAACAAGAATAAAGGCTGTTTAAAATCACAATTGCTTTTTTATTTACTTTTTAAGGCATTTTTGTTTTTCATCTTTTTATAAAGACATATTGCAGAACAGTAGTCATAAACGATTATAATTATAATTGATACCCGGCACGTTTACGTAAAAGAATCTATACGTGTGTTTGGAAAGTTACTGATAAAGTTTATGTATAATTAAATGTATGTCGCAAAATTTGAAGCTCTAAAAAAGCCATTTAAATTTCTACCGGAATAAAGTTTCATCACGTTTTCAGTTGGCATAGAAAATTGAGATTGGTGAAAATAAATATTGAGTAAATTTCAAAAACCCGGCCCAGTGCGATTTGGACTCGCACGTGAAGGGTTCCGTATCAGAGTGAAAGTATTAACATTACATTTTTAGTACAAAATAGTTTAAGAAACTCAGTTTCCTTGTAGGTATGTATAATATTATTATTGTCCTCCTTTAATTTTTAGTTTTATTTAAGTTTTGCTTTTAGCGCTTATAGTGACGCCAATATACAAAATGGATATGAGAAAAAAGAAAAAATATTTTTTATTGTATATATATTAGATATCCGTTCTGGCTATAAATTTTCTATCAACCTAGGTTTTGGCGTTAATATGGTGGTAATCATTATAATTTCCAAGTCCTACCTGAACGTCCAGTCTCCGCTTGGTATTCGAGTATCAGCCTCGCTAAGATATGATAATTTTCCTCTGGTGCCTGGAGATTATTTCCACCGCCTGTTGATAGAACGTGATATTAGCACTAAGTATAGACAAGGCTAACTCGAGTTTGTAGCCTCAGCACAATACCACACTGAATACGACATACATAGCACTTGGGATCCCATTTACCTGTATTCATAATTAAACCATTACTGTGTAGTATTATAACCTAGTTTAATACTTAGCTCAAGTCAATCAGCTTTTCAGGATCCAGGGATCAGGTTCTACACCCCTTCGTCCACTTGCACAAACTTATTCTTTTAATCACCGTTTTCATTTTTACCTCGTCTAACTAAAATAGCGCCAAAACTCTCTGTCATCTCAATGTTACCAGCTACAAATTTATAAGATTAGTTCACACGACTTACCACAGGTTTGCGATGATCCGCGACATATAGCACCTAAATAGCTACATAATCTGTGAAAATTTCAAGTGTCTGTTACTTATTAGTTGATTCGAAATTAGTTAACAATAACAGTAGTCAGGGCAATGAGAACTTTCAAGAATTTACCTGGCGACAAGCATTTTGTGTTGTGTTACCTACTTACTACAATAATAGGGATACAATTACCTACTATAAAAACAAAGTTATTGAAAAGAAATATGTGCGTTATTTGAAACGGTTATCTGTAGACAGCCCTAGCAAAAAACCACGTTCACTAGATGCACGGCGCAACCCACTTTGTTTACCATCCGCGGATGTATTTCCACGCAATTCGAATCGAATCGAGCGGCATTCAGTATCAGGGTTACGATATTTTTATTCTATAATAATACCTTTAAAACAGTACCGTGACTGACTGACTGACTGACTGACAGACAACGCACTGCCTAAACTACTGGTGCTAGAAAATAAATGAAAATAGATTTATTGATTATTTTTGTTTTTATTTTTATGAAACATTCATAGTATGAAATTCAACATACGATGACAATGCAAAGAAAAATCTGTTAAGCAGCTGGTGCTAGAGACTTGAAATTTGGCATCTATGTGCCTAGAGTACCATAGAAGAGCACTAAGGAAGGATTTTTCGAAATTCCCACGGGATAGGGAGAAAATGGGATTTATGGACTAAAGTAAACGTATACCGGTTTGCTTAAAGAAGAATTGTTTTAGTGTTAGTGCTATTTAATGCTTTAGACATAATGAAAACGGGATATTGACCGCGATTACCTAGGTTTGATGAGCTCCCGATATTTCGATGCAGTTGCATGCATCATGATCACGGGCAAACGTTTTCATTATGTCTAATGCAGTTAACCGCGAATCATTTAAAGCTATTTAATGCTGTCTAATTGTATTAGTTACTTTTAATATGGTGGCTTGATTAAAGCCAACTTTTATTTGTGCGAAAATTCGAGCCTCCTTATTGGGGCGATGTTGCAGTTATTTTTATTTTTAGTTTTTCGCAGGTCAAACAGTTTCCTTCGAACTTTCTCTGACTACTAAATTTATATTTTCTCATGCAAACATTTTAATTTTGAGTGACATAATTATCAGTAATTGATGCCGTTCCCTGCTACAGGAATTTCATAGAAATGTACTTAACAAAAATTAGGAAGACCTGACTCTTTCTGAAAGCGCACTTGAGGCACCTAAGATCAAACAACTCTCTAATAGTTAACTGGAGTTCTGTCGTTGAAAATCTCTCAAAACCCTACGCCAAAGATTGTCACAATTTCACAAAGACATCCCACGATTCCCACGTGAAAATAAATCTCTATCATTTCTAAGACAGCGATGTGAAAATAATTGGGTAATGCGTCACGTACGAATTAGGCGAGCAAACACTTCATATTTGCCGAGGCCAGCGGTTAATAGAAACGAGATCGTCAGGTGTGCTGACTCATGGTCTGTGAGTTAATGGCACAGAGACAAAGACACACATACGAGAGGTGCACTATGAGAGTACGTGACATCTCGCGGCGTGAGTGAAGAAGCCTCCTAGATAAATCGGTTTATACCGGTTCGGTCAGTGGACACGCTTAAATATCCACGCGCACACTACTATTATATGAATGTTACACGGAAAGTACATGCCTTAGCAACTTTTCGAGTTATCGCGATTTGAAACTTTGGAACGGTTTAATATATAATTTTCGTATACATCTTTATTTAAAGCGATAAACAAGACAAGTTACATAAATATTTGTATCTGTAACTGAGTGGTAACTTATAGTCTATTGAGTGCTCTACATTTTGAGATTAAAATCTCGTTTTAAATAAAGGGACTGAACGTATTCTTTCCGTGTACCCTTCATAATCATAATAATATATGTATAATTTGTGACACTACCTTGGGTGGTCTTGTAATATATATCTAACTAGTTAACGTGAGAATAGATTTCCCCTGTCAACATGCTTATGACATTGTAATAAGATTGATTTTTTCCTGGCCCGTTGGAAAGGTTTTTCTACTATGTCTACATATAACCGTAGACAGAGAAAGAGATAGACCGCTAGACATATCTTACTCACTCACACACAAAAAGGACGGCTTAATATACATTATTCATGGCGAAAAGATATCTATTTTCTGTCCCTCATCGTATGGCCGGGTTTTTCAAGGTTGCGCTTCGCAATGCTCAAACAAACTTTGACGTTTGTCGGAAGGAGCGGAAGCAGTTAATTGATTTTCACGTTTAAAAGTTGAAATTGTAAAATATTTCGTGATTTACTTGCGCTAAAAAGTGGCCGGTGATAGCTTTTTAGCTTTTACATCTGTGATAATGGCGCGGTGTAGTGTTATTGGCTGTAAAAGTGATAATAGAAGGAAGGTTACTGGGTTGTCCTTTCATTCGTAAGTAAGTTGACAATTTACTCTCGTATATTTTGTTAGTTCAATTACTAATGTAGTAATATTTTTATGGTTGTCAACTATGTGCGTTACGTTTTTGTTAAAATTGTTACATTTCGGCTATAATTCTGATAATTTTGCTTTATAACCTCAAAGATTAGTGTTGCTAGTTTCTAGAATAAAAATTTATCCCACAATAGGGTATTCGTAATATAATTCGTAATATATCAAATAATTAATTTTCTTTACGAAAATTTCAGATTTCCCGCTGACCCAAACCTTCTTAGAAATGGATAGAAGCTACGGGAAAAATCAATTATGTACCAAATCCTTCATCAAAAATATGTAGTGACACAACATTGCTTTGAAAGAAAGGGAAGACAACAGTACTTCACTTATTAATTTTTGTAGAGTTTCTTACTGTTATTTATACATTTTCACCTAATATATATGTTTCACTGAATTATTTTTAGTGTTTGACTTAAGTACCTACTTAATAAATAATATACCGGTGGGGTATTTTTTCATTACTTGGCAACCGTAAATATTGTATGTACTATATCTGTGCCCTAAGCACGACTTGTCGAATCCTGCGTCACGTAAAATCGAATAGTAAACTATAACGAGTTTGTATGACGTTTGGAACAGCGCCCCACCGTGAGCGTATTTGGTACTAAAATACATAATCACCTAATGATGTTTTCTTAAATTTCACTTTTGAATCCGTTTTAATGTAATCATTACTACCTAATACTAATTCGAACTTAATTAATGTCTTTTAAGTACCTACCTAAGTACTAAATAAAAAGTCGCTACAATAAAACGATAATTCTATATTTCATATAATAAAATCGTAGACCCGGCGCGTCTGTACATTGAAGATATTTGCAAAAAAAAAAATTGGGTCGCGTGGAATAATTAATAGAACACAAAACTGTTTTTTTTGAATTTTTTGTCTGTTTACCTGTTTATCTGTTTTTTTTTTGTTCATTATAGACCATGGACACATTGAGTGACATGTCTCATTCAGCCAAATCGGTAGCTGTATGCAGGCGTTCTATTTGAAATTTAACATTTTTATCAATGTCTTTAGTAGCTTGGTAGTATTAAAAAGAAAAATACACTTTTTAATAAAAAAAACCGGCGGGACTATGTAAATAACAATAACGCACTAAGTTTCGATTTATTTATAGCTATAATAGCTATGTAAATGATATTAATTTAATAGCTTTTTGTAACAAAATCGTGATCATTTGTTGTATTGGAGTCCACCATGATGAAAATAAGAGGAGAACTAACTATTAACTAAAGCAAACTTAGTATAAATTTCAATGGAAAATTTTTAGTCGTTGTGAAACTATTATAAAATAGGGGTAAGGAAAATAAAGAATTTAGTTAGTTATTGAGTATTCAATTAAGTAAAATATATTAATAATGACTCAGATATTGTAATATTTTGCAATAAATAATATTTGAGACACTGCCACAATTATAGTAACAACAATGTCAGTTTTGGCTCGCTGTATTATAAGAGTTAATTAATAATTAGAAATTCCTTATTTCCTCTTAATGTTTGAGAAAAAAACTATATCTGCCACGGCTAGAATAGCAATTGCTAGACTCGTACTTTGATTGTTTGATTAGTTACTTTGATTGAAGATTTCTTTTCTTGTGATTTTACGAATGTAACCATTTGAGTATAGAAAATGAACCGGACTATTTGAGAGTTGTGGTATGCAAATCGTATTTCAAGTTTTTCAAGAGAGTATGGAATATAGAGAAAGTTCATTCTTTCAGATTTGGAAGATGGTTATAGTCTCACTAGAAAGAAAACTGGTATGTACATCTAATACAATATTAAACACAATATATAGCATTAGGAATTATGATCCCCAATAAAGGAAATTTACTGCTGGTGCTAGAGACTTGAAATTTGGCATACATGTACCTAGAGTATCATAGAGGTCTATGAAGTACTAAGGAAGGATTGTTCGAAATTCCCACGGGATAGAGAATAAATGAGATTTATATTTTCGAATCAAAGTGACTCTATCTCCGTAACTATAATTATCAGATATTTCAATTTTGGCATGCAAGTAGGTAACAATAACAGCTAAAACAGTCTTCATGATTTTCCTAAATTTCCACGGGATAAAGACCTAATAGTATTATTTTCATAATAACTGACTAGCGGATATAGAGACTTGAAAGTTTAACAGATATATTTCATAAGGATCTTAGAGGTGTACTAAGACGGGATTTTTCGAAATTCCCACGGGATAGGGAATTACCTAAACTTCGTTTCTGTCTTTTTTTTTAGAGGGGTCTGAAACTTTCACCAATAGAAAATTACACTATCCCTGATTGACATAGGCTACTTTTTCTCCGGGAAAATGCAAAATTCCCGTGGAATAGAAATAAGTTAATTCAACTTCGAGATAGAAGTAGCCTATGTCAATCACAGTAAACAATGTAGGTAACTTTCAATTAGCGAAAAGATTTTTTTGATCGGTCGAAAAATTCACTTATTTTTATCAGTTTTGCATTTTCCCGAGGAAAAATAGGTAGCCAATATCAGTCAAGAACTGGTATCTTTCTATTAGTGAAAGTTTTTTTATTAAATCGATCTAAAGAGTTAAAATGCAAAATTCCCTCGGGATAGAAATAAGTGAATCCAATTTCGGGACTGATTTAAAAAAATCACTAATAGGAAGCTACAGTCTCTGATTGACATTTAAGAATTTTTAAAATATGTAGGTCTGTCCCGCGGGAACTTTATACACTTTTTCGGGATAAAGTAGCCTAATGACCGACCGGATGGCCTAGTGGTTAGCGACCCTGACTATGAAGCTTGAGGTCCCGGGTTCGAATCCCGGTCGGGGCAGATGTTTGTACGATGAATACGAATGTTTGTTCTCGGGTCTTGAATGTTTAATATTATTATGTATATAAGTATGTATTTATCTATATAAGTATGTTTATCCGTTGTCTAGTACCCATAGTACAGGCTTTGCCTAGTTTGGGACTAGGTCAATTGGTGTCAAGTTGTCCCATGATATTTATTTATTTATTTATGTCAATCAGAATCAATGTAGCTTTTTATTAGTGAAAGATTTTTTAATGGGTCTAAATGTATAATTTACTTATTTCTATCCCCGGGGGATTTTTGCAAAAGTAGGTAGTCATGTCAGACAAGAACTGTTTGTAGAATGTTAATGGTGTATAGTAGTTTTCAAAAAAACAGCAACATCACCATCTTCCGTTAAAAACCAGTATTTGTATTAGGTACTTACGTTATTGTCTACGCGTACGAAGTCGCGGGCAAAAGCTAGTATTTAATAAAGTATGTAACAAAACAAACAAGCAGAGCAAAGTTCTTGAGTATTTTTTTATTTCTATTAGGTACATATTACATGGCTGCTCTTCTAAATTAGCTAGATAATAATAATGTTCATCGGTCGGTACGGTTCTTATTAACATTTTTCTGTGTAACAACGACGTGACTTGTAATTATTATTACACTTGTATGAAATGTGTTACATAAATATTAACAACTGTTGGTAAAGTAAATTTTTAGTAAATGTCAATGACAATGTGAATAATGTGATGTGATACACAATGTTTTTGGATGGAATAACAAAATTGCAGACAATATTAAATTATGCACCAAAGACTGTCGGGTTCTGAAATAAATGCGTTAGCGTGTGAAAATGAAATAAATTTGTGACTACGTATCGTGCAGAAAGCTGGATTTTTCACACTAGTGCTTTTTAGTGTTCCTTTCCGCACTTATACCAAAAAGTACTATTCAGTTCCAGGTTTGAGGCGCTCACTCAGCGGGTACTCTCCCCGAAGCGACGTCACGACGACGTTCAGCGGTGCGACGCTCGGCCGCGCGTCTCTCGCGACGCTTCAACCATGGCAGCAAAGTATTCGTTTCAATTCCGCTGCTTTCACTCAAAGCTTGTAAATCGTCCGCATTCACTCCTAAAAATGACTTTGCCTCTTCAACGCTTTTCGCTTTTTCTAGGAGATCGTCGAGGCTCGCCACGTCCTCGCGAGTCACTTGTTCTCGGATTGAGCCATCCAATAATCTGTAGACCAAATCCACCTGCGTCAGTTCATCAACCTTGTAGGGGAGGCTGGCAATCAAAGCTCGTATACGTGTAATGAATGGTTCCACGCGTTCGTTGCCCTGTTCTGCCGTAAACATCTCTCTAAATATTTCATGTGGAGGATGGCTTTCTCCATATATCTCTCGGAGCCAGATCAACGCGTCTTGCCACGTGTCAACCAACGTTTCGATACCTCGCCACAAGACGGCAGCCTCTCCCTCCAGAAGTAAGCCGAGGTCGTGTAATGCGTGCTCGCCGCTAATCAAACAACGTTCTTTATATTTGACAATGTGGTCCATAAATGCTTGTAACTTTCCGGGTCGATGAGAACCATTAAACCTCGCCGTACAATCCGCGAAGGTTCCGCTGCAAGACGCGGGGGTCGCGCAAGATGGGGTTGGGGTCGCTGGTGGCACGTTGTCTTGTGAGCTGCAAGTACCCGCGGCGGTCGCGCAAGATGGGGTCGGGGTCGCTGGTGGCACGTTGTCTTGTGAGCTGCAAGTACCGGCGGGGGTCGCGCAAGATGGGGTCGGGGTCGCTGGTGGCACGTTGTCTTGTGAGCTGCAAGTACCCGCGGCGGTCGCGCAAGATGGGGTCGGGGTCGCTGGTGGCACGTTGTCTTGTGAGTTGCAAGTACCCGCGACGGTCGCGCAAGATGGGGTCGGGGTCGCTGGTGGCATGTTGTCTTGTGAGCTGCAAGTACCCGCGGCGGTCGCGCAAGATGGGGTCGGGGTCGCTGGTGGCACGTTGTCTTGTGAGCTGCAAGTAGCCGCGGGGGTCGTACAAGATGGGTTCGGGGTTGCTGGTGGCACGTTGTCTTGTGAGCTGCAAGTACCCGCGGCGGTCGCGCAAGATGGGGTCGGGGTCGCTGGTGGCATGTTGTCTTGTGAGCTGCAAGTACCCGCGGCGGTCGCGCAAGATGGGGTCGGGGTCGCTGGTGGCACGTTGTCTTGTGAGCTGCAAGTAGCCGCGGGGGTCGCACAAGATGGGGTCGGGTTCGCTGGTGGCGCGTTGTCTTGTGAGCTCACCAACGACGCTGCGTTTTGTTGCTCCATCGACGTTTTATACGCTGACAATAGCAAAGACAATCTCTGCGAGACGGTCATGAAGCCGGAAGCTTTTTCTCCACTTTTGCACGAAGACATGATGACAATACACTTTTAAAAGTAGTAGACTTACGTTTCTGCGAAAAATAGGAATTCGCGATTGTGGTATATTGATGGGAACAGCGAGATACTTGTGCACCCGTTGCGAATAGCAGATAAACTGTGGGGCATTGTGTGTCTAGCTAACAAGTAAAATGATACTTAAAATTACTTAATGCTTTTTCACATTATTACATTTTAATAACGTATAAAGAAACGATATGAATTGCTATGACAGCGAATAGGTAATTAGTATTGTTCCTTAGAGGTAATTAACCTAATCATCAGGTAAATGACTTCATGTTTCAATCACAAATAATGCTACCTCCTTTCCTTGAGGTTTAAATTGCTCCATGACCCAAAATATGAAAATTGGCTATATACAACTTGCTTTCTCCAAAGCCGTAATAAAATGAATTCAATAGAGATGTTATAATGTATTAGAAAACAAGGATTTAAGAGCGAGAGAGCGGTGAACAACATAATGATTAATTACATAATTACATTATACTCTGGATCAAGCAATCAGCCAATGCGCTAAATATTGTGAATGTCAGCAGGTAAAAGTTCGTGCACCCAATCTGAGTTACTTACATTTATTACATTATAATTATTACCCACTTATACAACATTTCACATGCAAATGAAACTTCTGTAAAATTATAGAAGCGACCATTTCGATGTATGAAGATCTCATTTTGATGAAATAAGGTTAAAACAGACAGATGTTAAAATACCTATTTAGCATTAATTATATCCCTTACAAAAAGATATTAGGAAAGGGTTTAAACAGCTAGCAAATTTACGGTTATATGCAGTAATTATTTGTCTCATGATTAGGTCAGGTACCTACGCCTTTAATTAATAATTACTGTTTTTGGTAAAATAATCATTACCACTGAGTCATAACAATATCTCATTAAGTAATTGACAATAACATTTTTACTTAAAAGTAGGACTCACGGCTGGTACCTCACACTCTGCCTACCAGTGGTCACTAAGTACACAAGCTCTTTTGTGTTCGAATATATTTCACTATTACTTTCCTAACCAACATGTCTACCTGTGAAAGTGGTACTACAGCGACCCCGACCGCCCCTAACGCGACCCCCGCGTCACCTCAAGTGTTCCGCAAAACATTTGCGTTCGAGCAGGGCAACGAACGCGCCAACGTTCATATAACACAACTCCGAGCGTTCCTGGCAGAGTTCCTTCCCAGCGTGGATAAAGAAGAAATGCAGGTGGATATAGTGTACGGGTTGTTGGATGGTCGAATTCAAAAGTTAGTGCCTCGTGAGAGCGTGGTCACCCTCGACGACCTTCAAGATAGAGCGAGATGTGTAGAAGATGGGCTGGAGGGAGTGGAGCAGTTGTTCTCGCGAGTGGACACGGTCGCGTTACGAGCGTTCGGCCAGAGTACGACGGAGGCGAGAACTTCTTTATTTATTACGCGCCGCGAGAGTCGCGCGAACCAGCGTCGCATCGCTGACTGTTCGCATGATAACTGCTGCAGCTGTGCTGTAAGCAATGTGTAATTAACAGGGGAACGATGCCAGTATTGTGGGGCACCAAACCACGGAGCCTTACTTAGGTTTAATTTCAAGTTAATAAAGTTCATTTTTATTTTAGTTTTAAGTAGGTAAATAATTTTAATTGGGTACCTGATATTTTATGTAATTTTTTATGTCACTTAAATATTTTTAATCTAATTAGCTGCTTTTATTTTACAACCTTATGTTATGTTTCGATGTCTATTCTAATACTTACACAATTTTTACTTTTTTTGACTTTTAAGTATGATTTTCAAGTAAAAGGACACCCAGGAAAATTAATCAAAAATTGACATTGTAATAAATAAACTATAAGTACCTATTCTAAAAAAAACCATGTTGCATGACCCGAGCAGGAATATTCGTATCCTACGTAAGTAATCGAGTAGTAACGTTACCGAGAAAAATTGTATAGCGTTTGGAACAGCGCCCTCCATGAGCGTATTTGGTACTAAATTTTAAAGAATGAGCGATACGCAATACGCTTCCCCTACAACGGTGATAGGCACAATAGGTAGGTACAATATGATTACAATAAGTTCACCACTGACAGATGGCTTGCCTTCATTTCATTTTCAAATTTTCATAATATCGTACAAATAATATACTTACTTATTTTAAAATCTGTAAAATAATTGTGTTGACAGATTTTTTAATGCTAGAATATTAGCAACAATCTTGTGTGAAAATGTTATAAGTAGGTAGGTACTCCTTTTATTTTAATATTTGAATTAACGGTCAAACTATCACATATTTTGTTAGGTAATTCGAAGACAAATGGGGGAAAATAAGTACTTACATAACATTTACTTAACAACACTTATTAGCGGTATTGAATATGATTTCTCATACAAGTGAATACAATTTTAAACCATCACCCTCTTCGTTTTATTTGCGAATTAAGTAGGCTTTAAATTTCAAATCTTAAAATAATGTAATAAATTATTATAATACCTCTTCACTTCACCCATTTTTCAAGTAAATTATCGTGATCTAAGAAATAGAGGTAGGTATTGAAAAAAATTGAACGCCACCCAACCACATTTATAAATCGCGTCATCTCTCGGCGAATAGACGCATTACATCAGTTTATTAGGTTGGTAGCTTTGCAAACTATTGCTTGCTCTTACATGCCAAGCTTTAAAAGCAGGTACGGCAACGTCACCAAATTAAAAAATGCCTTTGAATGTTGTCTATGGTACAAATACTTTGTTCCCATTGGTTAAAATTAGTCAACGGAATGAGCGCGGCTTTTGTCACATCCTGTTCTGTAGTGTTGGTGGTTGAGTGAGTGCTGCATGGCCTCGACTCGATGTAGCGTAGATCCCGTTTCAAGATTTGTCTAC
This sequence comes from Clepsis dumicolana, assembly GCA_963691665.1. Classification (NCBI taxonomy): domain Eukaryota; kingdom Metazoa; phylum Arthropoda; class Insecta; order Lepidoptera; family Tortricidae; genus Clepsis; species Clepsis dumicolana. The sequence continues at coordinate 4,841,473 of OY829517.1, forward strand.
AAGACTTCTATTCATGTGTAATAATAACCAAAGTATAATTCGTAATGGTGTTCTCTAAAAGGCCATGGATTTGATGAAAACGGTAAGCAAATTGATTATACTACGTGTACTTTTTAATTTGTTTGGCTTTTGTTTCTTGTTTTGGTGATTTTGAAACTGGCCATTACATTAGAAAAAATATCTCTTTCCAGAAATTGTGGGCACGTGAAAGGTAAGTGGTGATAGTTTTCATTAAAAGACGGTGCCCAGTTTCGAGTGTTGAGTTAATGAATATTCGGTGTGTTGATTTGTCAATACATAATTGACACCCGGCCCGGCTACTCGGCCCGAGCGTTGTTACGCCATCTTATAGTCCTCCAAATGTTCCGCATATTTTACAGCTTTGCATTATTACGAGGCACAATTAGAGGCTGTAAATCACGCTTATTCGAAAAGGATACAATGTTGGAAATCTGTTCAGTAAACATTGGTTTTAGGTATGTCATTTTCACTATTGCATCTCATTTCACGAGTTCAAACCACATGTGCGTAGATTTGTTGTTGTTGTTATTTGGTACAGAATTGCGTAATATACCTTTACTTTGCACGTTGGGACACTGCGAAGTGTAATCTCCAGTTATTGGTTACGTATATGTGCTTTTAAATTGGTGTTTTATCAATAGGTATAATGTATAACCTATAAATTTGACGGGCAGTGAGTAAAACAGTCCAATGTTCATTTTGGGGAGAAGTGTCACTGTATCTGTTAATTTAGCAGGTAACTCCAAGGTTAAAGTGCTATGGAATATGTTCTTTGTCTTCTAAGCTCATGCAATTATGTCAAAATACTATGAAATGCATTTCCTGGAAACTGAGTTCTTGTTTCTCTGACTTGTCCTAAAAATGTTTCACCTGTCACTTTCATTGCTAACAACATTCTATAACTATGTATGAAACCCAGTAACTAGTTGGAAATAACCTCAAATAGTATTTTTATTGTACACAGACTTAAAAATATCTTGAAATTGATACTACTTGACTAATCATATCTGCTTTCCATTCAGCACCTCAGGTATTAGCATGAATTGCATCATAATGTGCTGTTTTTAAAATACATTTTGTGCAATCTGATATTGTCATGACAAAGCACTTAAATTGTTCAAAATATGCAAAAGGATACTTTGTCGAAGAAATAAGTTTTCATGTTAAAAGTAACTACATTTTAATCTATCTCTTCTACTTTTTAAAGCACACAAAAAAACTAAACTTGCATCAGCATAAATTACTGAACTTACCATAATTCAGTAATATCTTATAAGAAGGGAAAGTGAGAATCCTATAAAAACATGCAAACATTACTTATTATTATGATTTACTGTAATGCTGCATTCCAATGTTGGAAAAGAAGGGAAGCAACTCCTTGGCAATATTTAATGATGAAAGGGAAAAAACCAATGCAATTAAATGGTGTTTAGGGAATATTTTCCTTTTATCTGTTTATATATTTAAAAAAAATTGTTTCACACAGCATCTCATTGTTGGGTATTATTAAAATTATGATGAATATAGATATTCTACAAATACCTATATGCCAGTGTCATTCATTCTCTGGAAATGAGCACTAAACTCAGATATTACACTGGAAACAGCACACAACCTGTTTTGAATATGCCAATAATGATAAGCTTAGGCAACTTGTGATGACATTCATTAAACAAGAGTTAAGCCACTGGGCTTAACTCTTGTTTAATGTTCTGAATACTGATTCAGAACACAGAAATGCACATCATCCAGAAGGCGAAATATTTATTTGGTATCTGCCAGTATTTTAAAGTAATACAGGATTTATGTGCAGAATACCAGTATGTTCGTTTTCAGTAGGTATTTCATATAATGGATTTCTTTTCTCATAATGATGATCTTACCAATACAGTGAAACTCAGTCTTGCGTGTACAAATTTGAGCAAACGAGCGAGCTGTATGTGCCTCGCCCCGAGGCTGTCTCTAATTTGCATGCACCTTTAGACTTAGGTACTCAACCCCTGGCTGAATTCTTGACAGTTCATTATAATGCACCTTGCTTAAAAAACTGTACAAGTGTGACTCAACTAGCATTTTTTGGTTTTTTCCTTGACCTTTGTTGTGAGACCTTGCTTCATGCCAAATTTCACGAATCTAGGTCAATGAATACTACCCTATTGGTTTTGATTTCCTTGGAATTGACGGACAGACAGACAAACCAATAAGAGTTCCACTTTTTTCATTTGAGATAGAAAACCCTAAAATCAAGTTAAATTTGTATTCAGTCAGATTCATTATATAATATCTGTTAAATGATATTTTTCCTGCTTTTGTAATTAAGTAAACACTAATGTAAGTACAAAATGGTGATAAAAACACAAGTTACAAACAATCAAATTCAAGTATTACATGTACCTACCTATGAGTATTGTATGTAAGTGCATGTAAAATGCAATAAATAAAATTATTATTCTATTTTCATTATGTATATATTTATATATATTATGTAATAGTTGCATCCTTCATGGATGGTTGTGCATGACTGTGGAAACTGGTTGCCAGCATGTTAGGTTATTGTAGTTATAAGGTCTCAAGTCTTTGTATTCAGTTCCTTCTATAACATAATTGCATATGGGGCATGGGCTCAGGACCCTCAACAATGTGGGGGCCCCAAAATACCAAAAATAGAGTTCTGAGATTTCAATCACTTTTCTTTACACTACTATATGGCCCTGAATTTAGTTTTTCCCCCTGGCCCCTGCATGGTCTAAGATGGCCCTCTCCCTGGAACTCGAATTTTCTCGAAAAATAATACTTGGCTCACTCCAGTCTTCCAGAAAAAATAAAGTTTACATTTTATCAATGGTAAACATCAATCAACTCCACATTAAAGTTTGCAAAGTGATTAACAAATGTGATTAATAAATGTTATTTTATTTTTATGCCATTAGAAAACTAATGTACTGTGATTAGCAACAATCCTAAATAGTTCAATTAAAGCTAATTGTTGCACTGTTTTAAGTTGCTGGTGCCTAAAAAAGGCGACAGTCTGTAACCACAGTGCGGATACTTCACATGTGTCTACTTTGTGTCAAATTATCCATACCCTCAGATCATCAGGTTAATATTTGCCCAGCTGTTTTCTCTTGCCAAAGTAATGTGAGGATAGTAGGTATTTCAGTTTTATCTTTAAATTCTTAAGTTGACTATGGCACTTCAAATAGTTCATAGTTTATGTAAGTCTCATTGTGACCAGCTTTTGCTGTGGGTGATCTAACCTTTGGCTACAGTTCCTCTCCTTGTATTTACTCCACTTCTCGCCAATGTTTGTCAAGCAGTTCTATATCACTGCAACTCTGTTTCCTATGAGATTGACTTTGAAAAAAAAAAACATTTCAACCATCTTCATTGTCACCCTCACATCTTCATGAATTATATAGTTACAAAATCATGACTTTAGTGAAATATAAGGAAAGTATGTTCTTTTAACTAGATAACTCATTGAGGTTTTGAAACTAAGTGGTTGTTGTGCCATTTTAGTTGTTTGAAGCCGAGATAATGAATGATGTCCATGTACATATATGTTATAAAAGTGTCCCTGCAACCTCAAAGCTTAAGTCTTCCGGTAGTTAAGGGAATGTGTGTTTAAATCAAAGCCTTCCTTCTTATGTGGAGTAATTGGTGTGGACCTGATTGTGGCGGTAGACATGTGGCTATATAGATGTTACATGTTTCAGGAATATGAGTTCCTAGACTTGTCAGATGTGAAAGAAGCGGAACTGTGCAGTTTGCAGTGTGCACTCTTCCAACGGAAGTCTGAAAGTACGACACGCTACGGTTGGACCGAACCTGCTATAGGTAAGTTGTTATACCAGATTGTATGCATTTGTGATCTAAATATTCTGTACCTACAACAACCGCCATGCAAATAAACTAATCAAAGTGTCATCTCTTGTTCCACAATTTAAATGCTAGAAAATACAATAGAAACTTTCATAGGGCATATGAATCAAAGTTGGTGTTCCATTAACTTGAATGATTAAAAGTTGATACTATGTCCACTTTATTGAGACTTTTTAACAAGGTCAATTAAGGTCATACTAACTATGGTGACTCCAGTTGACCTTCTAGGCGATTCTGTGACTTTTCGTGTTGCCAACACAGATTTGTCATCGTGTTCATCGAGCACAGCCGGGCCGCCCACCGTGTCGAGCAGCCTGGACAGCCTGTCGGGCGGCGAGGGCGAGATGGCGCCCCACTCGCCGCAGCGGGGCGCGGCCGGGCCGCCGCCGCACGCGCCGCCGCCCTACCCGCCGCCGCCGGCCTACGCGCAGCCGCCGCCGCAGTGGCCCGTCGCGCCGCCCAACGTCTACGTCAGCCAGGTCACGGCCAACGTCAATGTGCACGGCTACATGGGGCAGTACTACCAGCCGCCGCAGCCGCAGTACGCGCCGCCGCCGCTCGACCGGCCGCCGAGGAACCACCGCCGCGACCGCCGCGGCAAGCGCGCCCCGTCACCCCCGCCCCAGCCGCCCCCCTATTACGTCCAGTACCCGCAGTACTACCCCGCCGCCCAAGCCCAGGGCGCGCCGCTCTACCATTTGCCCGTTTACCAACCCCTCGTCTATGGACCGTACGCTTATCCCCCGTACTATCAGGAATACCCGATACCTGTTGAAGGAGAAGGCGACAAGGGACCTGATGAATACCAACAGGAAGTAGTGATGGAGCAGGAAGCTGTTGATGCCTACTACGCCGGAGCGCACTACGCCGGCCCGCCCTACGGGCCGCCGGTCGACGGGGCGGTCGAGTACATGCCGCCGATGTACTTACCGCCGCCCCCGCACCCGCCGCCCATACCTATACAACCGCAGCCGGTTCATCAAAGCGCGCCCCACCAGTTCAACGTTCACGCTAAAAACTTTGTTCTCCAATCACACAATCAAAATAAATCCTACACGCCCCCGGACAAGAGTCAGGAACAGAGGACTCCACCCGCTACCGCATCAGCGTCAGCGGGCTCGGTCGATTCGGTGCCTATTAAAGATCTGAAAATTACCAAGGGACCAGGCAGCCCTAAGCAGATGGAGCGACCCGCCGAGAACCAGGCGAAACCGTCTGTGAGCGCCAATGAAAAAGTGTCGCCGCCTCCTAAAATTGAAAACACCAAACCGGCATGGGTGCCAAATGATAACAAAGCGTCAGACGCTGTCAACAATTTCCCGCAAGCGAAGGCTTTCCCGCCGATGGCTCCGACGAACCAAGTCGTCGCTACGAGCAAACTCCCTCCCGCGGTCAGTAAGACTCCGAAAGGCCCAGCGGCACCGTTCTCTGGAGGAAAACAGCCTACTAAGCCCTTGGTCCCGCAAACGGCGGTCCCCGTTCAACAGTCTGCTTCGACTCCGAAAGCCCCATTCGGGAACAGACAGAAAAAGGACAATGCTGCGAATCGTTCCCCGACGAGCGAGCACGCGGAAAGTACGAGCAGCCCTGCGCCTGTTGAGCATCTGAAGCGCGATCCGCCGCTGCCGCCAAGCAAGGCTCCAATGCCCATTTCAATCACCCTACACTCGCAAGGCCCGCCTTTGATAATTACCAACAAGTCGCCATTCGGGCACTCCAGGAAGTCCACGGCCGCGCCGGAGCCCCCGCCGGCGCCGCAGCCGCCGCCGCCCGCGCCCACGGCGTCCGACTTCCCGCCGCCGCCCACGCCGCGCCACCGCGGGGACCTGCCGCCCCCGGTCGTGCAGCCGCAGCCGCAGCCCGCGCCCGGCAAGTCTTGGGCTAGTCTGTTCTCCAACAAGACGTCAGCCGCCGTGCCGGTGGCCCCGGCGCCGCCCGCTCCCGTCCCAGCGCCGGAGGAGCCCGCTAGTCCGACTACAGTCACGCCCCCGGCGACGGCCAGCATTCAAAAGCCCGTGGCCAAAGTGCCCCCATTTGACGCGTCTCCGTCGCAAATCACCGCGCCGGACAAGAGCCCTCCCGCATCGCGGCCGGTGAACGCTTCCCCTGCCATTTCGTACTCGGAGAAAACATCTGTAAATGCTGTCAGTTCTCCGCCGGTGGCTGCTAAACCGGCTTCTCCGAGCCAAGCCGCGCCTGAGGTGCGCGAAGTGCCGATTGTTAAGGAATCTACACCGGCGTTGCCTGTACAGCCCTCGCCGTTCGCTGATGACCCTAACTCTTATCGGATGGGAGGTAAATATTTTTCTATGCTTTCTTTCTTTTTCACATATGTTTAACACAAGACACTTATGTGCTCTTGCAGCAAAACATTGAACCCAGTTTTGGTGTTAAGTCCGGTTTAGTTGTGTCAAAATGTCAGGCTTAAACCTGGTTTTGAGAGTTAAACTAGATTTGTGGCCTATATATGTGGCCCTAAACACTACTTAGTGAGTGAGTTAATAAGTTGACAGAAAGCCTGTGAAATATTTGTCAAAATCGTCTGCTACAGTAATTTTTTATTGTTCTAGTAACTACACCTACTCGTAGAATGTCGAAAGAAAGCGTGCTTTTCATACTTGAAAAAAATAACATTATAGGTATATGGAATAAGTATAAGGATAACTCAGAACAGAAGATGAATAATTCTATATCAAAGGAAGACCTCATCGCAGCTGGACGAATGCCTAATATTCATCATCAGTCTATTAATGACCCTCAGAATACAAAACAAACCAGAAGCCGCGTTCAATCATAACAGCACGCCGCGCACTGTGTCAATTTATTATTGATTTCGCTACCCGTTTACACTTAAAATATAATCCTATTTTGTTTTTTATAAATCTAACTATATTTCTGCATGTAAGAATCACACGAGAAGGGATTAATTAACATTGTCATTCGTACAACATGTTACGATACACTGCGTGCACGGAGATGACTACGCGAAACTGCACTACCTATTTAAGTGTAGTTTTAGTTGCTTCAGTTAGGGCGCGCTCGTGGGTTCTGGTCTGTTCTGTATTATACGAGTTTCAAAGAAATCGAATAACACAATACTTTAAAAACATGTACAGTTCATGAATAAATTATCAGATAACTAATCATTCCAGTTTCAGTCAATGAATGCTTGCTAATAAACTACAATCATCGCACCGAAAGTTCGAAAAAAAATATTTTTTGGATGGCAAAGATAATGCCATACAGCCTAGTCAACATTTAAAAATAAGAAATAAGACGTCAATTTAGTATTTGTCTAGTTTTTCTATGTTTTTAACATGTTGGTCTAATTTTTTATAGACGATTTTTGAAGTTATTTCTCTTAAAAAAATTATTGATACAAAACCGGTTTTAGAAATCACTATAGCTAAAACAAACCGTCACTTAGTTAGGTGACCCCTATTAAGGTGTTACCTAGGTTGATGAAAATGAAATTAGGTTAGGGAGAGATATAAGGGGCCACTTAGGATAGGGGTCCCCTGACTAGGTGATGACTTAGGTGTCGTTGGTGAAAACTTGAAATGGAATTTTCTTATCACTTGATTGTAAATGTTACACCCAATAATGAGTTACACTATGAAACTAATGTTACTGATGTCATATGGAAAGGCCACTAAATATAGCCACAACCCTCAAAAGGGTACTTAAACAATCAATTTTTTTACTACCATAACATTGAACACTGAAACATTTTACGACTAAAACCCTTTGGTTTACATTCCAGAATTCCTGTCAAAGTACCAGCTTGACAACCGTCCGGTGACGCTCTTGCCTCGCGGCCTAACCAACCGCTCCAACTATTGCTACGTCAACTCGATCCTGCAGGCCCTGATCGCATGCCCGCCGTTTTACAACATGCTGAAGGCTCTGCCGTACCAGACGCGGCGCGGGAAGTCTAGCACGCCTGTGATTGACTCCATGTAAGTGTTTCTATAACAATTTAATTATATTATGAACATACTGGTTTCTGTTAGTGATATAACTTATCAGGCGGTAGCCGCTTTCTATTTCTGCTAACAAATTAAGAGCAAATTCGTGTCCTATGAATTAACAGTCGCTCGGGCGACCGATTTTAGCTCTTGTCCTATAAAGCGTAAAGCTTACAAAGTACTTAATATTGCAAAGCGCTGGCTTTGATACAGGATACATTTGTGTTGAAGCACAAAACATTTGGCACTTATTACTGACTATTTACGACACGACAAAACAATTCACTTTACACAAAAGTTGTCACACAGATTTGTAAATTTTCTTGTCTCCATATTCCATGCCGTTCCACACTGCATATCATAAAAGCGCCCGCTGCCTTCTATCACGTACCTAAAGGTTGTGAAGATGTCCCCTGACAATATCCCTGACTGTACCTTCTTTCCAGGGTGGAATTATGCTACGAGTTCAGTCCCCTAGCTTCGGCCTCGCGCGTGGGTCGCGGGGCGCGCGGCGAGGGCGGCCCCGGGCCGGCCGTCCCCGCGGGCCCGCCGCTGGAGGGCGGCGCCGGGCTCCGCGTCCTGCGCGCCCTGCGACCCTTCCCTGGCTCCCAGGAGGGACGGCAGGAGGACGCTGAAGAGTTCCTCGGATGCTTACTGAACTCGCTCAATGATGAGATGCTTGAGGTAAGATGTTTTATTTTGATGTCAAATGGGTTCTCATGTCCTCAACCCATACCATACCATACCATACCCGTGTATCATACTGCTAATTCTGTCTTGTATGCATGAAAAAGGCGCCCATGAGATGCTTGAGGTGAGACCTCTTTCTAATGTCCACCTTAAGGACTGCCAATTATACCATGAATGCAGGGCTCAGGGCGAATTCGTTCAGTCCTATTTCGTCACTAGCTTGTCCTCATTGTTGGCATTCCTATATCATCCTCATTTTTAGGGTTCCATACCTCAAAACGAAAAACAGACTTAATTTTTAAATATCTGGAAAATCGTAGATGATATTCTATACAAACTTCTTCGTGTGCAGCAACTCCTATTGCAATGGGAGCTGGTAGACTTATGCATATATTTAGTTATTTTTAACCAACTTTAAAAAAGGAGAAGGTTCTAATCTTCAAAATTATCACTTTCAGCTGATGAAGCTGGTAGAACCGGAAGAACCGAAAGACGCCCAAGTTAATGGAATCATCACCCAAGAACAAAGCCCGGAGGAAGAGGAAGATGATGATGATGAGTGGAAGGTGAGCTGATATATTAAACCGTAGAGGGCAAACTTATGTTTGTTTGACTTGCTGTTACCCGCGACTTCATATGCGCTGAAATCCCGTATAGCTCTTCAATATTTTGATATTATTCCTCAACACACAAACTATCTCCTTGCCAAATTTCAAAAAGTTTAGCTCAGCCGTTTTACTGTGAAGAGGTAACAGAGAAAGGAACACAAGTTACCTCCACATTCTCATCTCCTGTTCGTATCAGATTCGTGGCTTTTATTTTTATTTGAGTATGTTAACGGATGTATTGAATATTCCCAGGCAACCACAACTTGGGTATTGTGTTACTTCATTAAAATATTATGTAAAAATTACATAACTCTAACAATTGATTTCCGTTTCTGAAGCAAATAACTGTGATCATAAAGTTTCTCAAGAGAATTTATGAATGAATGGTATAAGGATATGGAAGAATATTATAACTTTTAATAGTGAAGAGAAACATGCTAAAAGTCGTGATAAGCAGTAATATCTGCATGCTACAAGCTTTGTTTACTTTGGAACTGGGGTAGTGGAACCCTAAAAAACTTGATTTGATTTTTATTTGCAAAAGCGGCCAAGTTCGCTAGATATGAAATATATATATTTTTTTTATAATAAATAAATATAAAATATATTGGCAAAACCTTGAGTATCCCAGAGGTGCACTAAGAAGGGATTTTTCGAAATTCCCACCGGATAGGAAACTAGCCCATTGTGAAATATTTCAAGGGGGCAAAGCCGCGGGGCATAAGCTAGTTTGTGATATGAGTCCACTGTCCAATTGTTGCCTGCGCCAATTCTAAAGCGGCCTCTCCTCCCAGGTGATGGGCCCGCGCAACAAGGGCGCGGTGGAGCGGCGCTGGGCGGCGCGCCGCACGCCGGTGGCGGACGTGTTCCGCGGCCGCACGCGCGTGCGGCTCACGCGCGCCGCGCATCACGACGTCACCGACGCCGTGCAACCTTTCTTTACGCTGCAGCTCGACATCGAGGTGAGACAGCTCTGCGGGTACGCTAGGTTCAAACTACGTGACGTCGCAGTGGACAAAGTGTCCCGCAGCAGACAAAGTATGTGTCCCGCAACAGACAAAGTAAGTATCCCGCAGCAGACAAAGTAAGTGTGCCGCAACATATCGCAAAGGCATTTATTTGACGCGAAACGTGTTGCTGACTTCCGTTTCGAGAACGAGCGTACGCGACTTGTCTCTCGAACGCTATTTGTCCTCTGGTATATACAGCTAAAGGTACCTATTTGTGCGGCTAAGCAGGGTGACGCCATTAACCCATATGGGAATAATAGCAAAGGAAAAATGAAATTTTTGGTTGGCTGTAGATGTTGTCGTTATGCTATACAATTTGATTACATGGTGACTGGCGGAACTTTAAGAGTTATTTTGCAGGAAAACTTTTCAATACCGGTAGGCAAGATGCTACGATTCATCGCGCAAAATTCAAGTTTACTATGATGGTACTATTTTTCGTCTCTGAACACGATTTAAAAACAAATCGGTGTCTTGTGGACAACACTTGCTGAGTAAACAACTGAATGTTTACCATTCCCAAACTACAGTATTCCATCCATTTGTTCATAATTCCATTATCTTACAGCGCGCTACGAGCGTGAAAGACGCTTTGGAGCTCCTGGCCGGCAAAGACACGTTGGAAGGCGTGTCGGACGCGTGGCAGCAGCTGTCTCTGGAGCAGCTGCCGGTAGTGCTGCTGTTGCATCTCAAGTGCTTCCAGTTGGACTCGGAGGGACACACCGCCAAGATTGTCAAGAGCATAGACTTCCCTGTGGATCTCAAAATAGATCAAAGTAAGTTCATTGACAAAGTTAGTATAAATTAATGTGGTGATAGATGTGACACTTAATGTACACATGATGATGATGATGATGATGATGTGTGGGGACGCCTGGCTGGATCAGGCGGGCTGTCGATCGTCTTGTGCGTTCATTCAGCCCAGTTCCCCGTGGTTTGGAGCCGACGGTTACTGCCCCAGCGGCGCTCCCACGCAGCATCTCTCCTCGAGTCTCCTCGTTCTCCTGCTGAACATAAGGACATCTTTTAGGTTGACATCCTTAAGTTCGTCTTCTCTCAGCTCATCACTTCCGAATGCCTCGCGTCGCGCGGCCGCATACATGAAGCACTCGGCTAGGACATGCTTGCTCGTCTCCTCCTTCCCACAGTGTGGGCAGGAGGAGTCGCTTTTAATTCCCATGATACTTAGGTGTCTGTTTAATACATTATGTCCAGTGATTATACCTGTCATAAGTCTTAAGCTACTCTTACCTAGGTTTAGTAGATACCTGGTTCTTCTTTGGTTGATACTACCCATCATCATCTTTGACTGGCGGCAGCCCGCCTCCTGTCTCCATTCTGCGTTTGCTTCCTGCTCCTTGAGTTTGTCCATAACTCCTCTAGTGACGTCCGCTGAGATTGGAAGTACTGGTTCTGGGCCTATAAATTCCATTCCAGCTCCCTCCCTGGCGAGTTCGTCTGCTTTCTCGTTGCCCATTACTCCCTGATGTCCCGGTACCCAGGCCACCGTAACCTTTGTGCGGTCGCTCAGTTCATTAAGCGCCTCTCTACATTCCCTCACCAGTGAGGAGCTAATTGTTGGTTTCTTCAGCGCTTTTAATGCTGCCTGACTGTCCGAGTATATCACCACCGATCCCACATCCCGCCCCTCCCTTAGGCTTTTTTGTATCATATGGGTGCATTTTGTCACCGCATATATTTCTGCCTGGAAGACACTGGCGTATTTCCCTAGTGGTGATGACTCTCTTGATCTTAGTTTGGGTATAATTACACCCGCTCCGGCTTGTTGGGTCGTTTTCCTTCTTGAACCATCCGTGAAACAGATGGTTGTCGGGTGTTCGACCTCTACCTTCCAGTTCTCTCTTTCTCCAATATGTACTCGATACTTCTTGTCGAAGGTCTTCTGTTTCTTAATGAGGTCATTGTGTCCAGTCATCATTCCTAACTTCGTTGCCACCTCCTTCTGTATAAGTACATGCCTCTTATCGGTGTGGTTTCCTTTCCACTCCCCGCATGCATTCATTCTATGCCACTGTTCCATGGCTCTCTTTTCTACTTCTAAGTGTAAGGCCTTGAGACCCAGCATAACCTCCATTGCTTTCGTGGGGGTGGTTCTCATCGCCCCAGTTATCATGAGGCATGCTAGTCTTTGCACCTTGTTCAGCTCTTTTTGATACTCTTTGATTCGGGCCCTGTGCCACCACACTATAGCTCCATAGAGCACTCTTGGCAGTATGACCGCTTTGTATATCCAATTTACCATTGGCGGTTTGAGGCCCCATCTCCTTCCCACTGCCCTTTTACATTGACATAGTGTCCTAATCGCTTTTGCAGCTTGTTCTTTTATGTGTGTCTTATATCTGAGGGTATTGTCCAATGTCACCCCCAGATATTTTATCTCTTTCAGTACTTCAAGGTTCTCACCGTGAATGCTAATTGGTGTCATCTTCTCTATCTTCCTTTTGTTGGTAAACAACACCACCTTCGTTTTTGCCGGGTTGAGGTCTAGTCCTCTACCCCTGCACCATTCTAATGTCTGTGCGATTCCTCTACTCATGATCCCTCTGACAATGTTCAGGACCGTGCCCTGGACTAATATTACCCCATCGTCAGAGTAAGCTTGCATGTAGATTCCTCCTTTATTTAATTTCCTTATCAGAGAATCCAGTAGTAGGCACCACATAAGCGGGGACAAACATCCCCCCTGCGGGAATCCCCTTCTGGGTCTGATGCTCTTCGTGATTCCGCCCAGTTGAGCTGTTATAACCCTTTCCCTGAGCATCTTCGTTATCCACCTTCCTATGGTCGGGTTGATCCCCACTCTCACTAGACTTTCTTCAACCGCCGTGTGCGTCGCTTTGTCGAATGCTCCTTCTACATCGAAGAAGCATCCTAGTATGTATTGTTTAGCTTCTAGAGCTCTCTCCACTCTAATAGTTAGGTGGTGCAGAGCCGTCTCTGTTGATTTCCCCGCTATGTATGCGTGCTGATTGCTGTGTAGCGGTTTCTCACTGCATCCTATTTTATGTCTCAAGTGTGTGTCTATCATTTTTTCCAGTGTCTTTAACACGAATGATGATAGACTTATGCTTCTAAACGCTTTCGCATCCTGATATGTCTTCTTTCCCGGTTTCGGCAGGAAGACCGCTCTTACTTCCCTCCATTTCTTAGGGATATATCCCCACGCTATACTACCCTGATATATTGCTATCAGGGTCTCTTTTATATATCTGTAACCTTTCTGGAGTAGCGCAGGTATTACCCCGTCTGGGCCCGCTGCCTTGAAGGGGGCGAAGGATCCAATTGCCCAGTCCAGTATTTCCTCCCTCACCACCTCTTCGGCAGCCCCCCAATTCGGTGTTTGGTTTCCCACCTGTTCTTCCTCCTCTGTTGGTGCCTCTTCACTCTCTGGGAAGTGTGTTCTTAGCATGATTTGCAGAACCTCTTCCGGATCCGTGATCAAGTTCTCTCCCATCTTCAAGCTTCCTAATCGGCACGTACGTTCGCCAGCTAGTAGCTTAACTATACGCGCTCCTTCCGAGTACTTTTGTATTTCTTCTGTATATGTCCTCCAGCCTTTGCGGCTTGTCTGCTCTCTTAACCTGGAGTACTTGTTCCTTACTTTCCTGTACGCGTCCCAGCTTTGAGTGTCGCCTTTCTTGATGGCTATCCTCATTGCCCTGCGCGTACCTTTCCTCAACTTTTGCATCTCCTTGTTCCACCAAGGCTGCCCGCTGCCGGAACGTATCTCTCTTTCCGGACATGCCTTATGGTATGCCTCTATTATATCACTTCTGAGTCTAGATGCGCGCTTTTCCAGGTCCCCTATGCTCTTGCATTTCCCTGTTTCAGACACATTTTTGCTCAATTCTTCCTCGTACTTCGCCCAGTCAGTTTTCCTTGGGTTTCTTGTCTTAACTGATTCTACCGTGCCTTCTATGCTGAAAAGTAGTCTTCTGTGGTCAGACATACTGTCCTCGGTGTCCACCCTCCAGCTTCTGATCTTTTCGCTCACTCCCTTCGTTGCTAGCGTGATGTCTAGCACCTCTCTCCTTGCCCTAGTTACAAAAGTGGGTGTGTCCCCCTCATTAATTATATCTAGGTCATTGCTTATTATGAAATCTAAGAGTGATTCTCCCCTGCCGTTAGTGTCGCTGCTCCCCCACACCTCGTGGTGTGCGTTAGCGTCGCAACCAACGACTAGGGGGATTTCCTTACCTTTGTACCTAAGTACCATTTCTTCGAGTTCCCTTGTTGGTGCTGTATCCTCACTCGGTAGATAACATGATGCCAGTGCCACCTTGTGTTTTCTCCCTTCCGTGTCGATGAAGATAGTCTCCACTACCACTAGGTCTCTGCAACATATGGTCATAACACAGCCCATATTTCTCACATTATTGCTTACATATATACATGTCCTGGGGGGTCTCTCACCGTTCCTTTCGTAGTGAAGCTCCCCCCCCAGATGTCCCAGGCCTGCCACCTGATTCTTCCATACATAAGGTTCTTGCATCAGTGCGATTTCTACTTTATTCCTCGCAACAAATTGCCCTAGTTCGGACATTGCATCTTTGCAGTGTTGGAGGTTTACTTGGCATATATCTGTTTGTGTTTTTGTGTGTTTGTGATTGTGTTTGTGTAGTGTGTTAAATGTTTGTGTCGTCATTGCTGTATCTGTGTAGTTTGTCCCTGCACCTTCACTCGGAGAGTTCACCCACATCCTCACGAGTGACGACGTGTGTTGACCCCTCCTGTTCCAGTGCAGGTACTATGTTGGGCGGTTCCCCCCCTTCCGGCTCTGGCTTATTTGAAGGCTGGGGCCTTATGATTCGGGCCCGAACTTTGGTGGCCGAGAAGAAGAGGGTGATGGTATTCACCTCCCCCCACCCCTCCCCCACCGTCAGCGGTACCGCAAATACCAGCCTCACGCCGCTTCCCAGTCCCTCCTGGTTCACCAGTCTCCATCTATCCAGCTGCAGTTCGGCTCTGTCGCTGTTCTGAATCGCCAGCATTTCCAGAAACCGAGCTGTGTCTGGCTCTCCCGGTACCCATATATGTACCCTCATCCTTTCCAACTTCCGAACCACGATCCGGTGTCCGTCAATTACGCCGAAGTCCCGACTCAAGAGCCACTCCCCCGATTCCGCCGTTGCTGGTGTCACAAGGAAAAATCCCTCTGCCACCAGCCCCGACGCCACGAATTGGGGGCCTCTCTCGCCAGTCCTCCCATCCCATATGCGCAAGACTTCTACCTCAATCAGGTTCGTCAGCTTCTTCCTGATGAGTTTCGCCAGGGCCTCATCCACCAAAACGCCATCCTCTCGGCGGACTGTCACGGCAAGGTCACGATTCGCCTTCGCCTCATCTCGTGGCCCCGCCGCGACCGCCCCACCCAGATCCTGACGTTTCGCCGGAGGCTTCCCCGGTTGTCCCTCATCGGTACTTTGCCTCTTGAGCTTCAGGCTTCGCACAGCAGCGGAGGGGATCGATCCGCTTGGCACTGGACCTGCGGCTCCCTCCCCTCCCCTCCCACGCTCAGCCCTAGCTGCAAGTCTTCTTGCCCTTCTCGCCCTCTTTTTCTCTTCCTTCGACCTATACACCTGAAAGGGGTTCTCCGCCTGTGTGTCCTTACCCCCCCCCGGTTGTCCCTACCGGCGAAGGTGACCTCAGCAGTTCTTCCTCACCTATCTTGAGGCCTCCCATCTTAAGGTGGACATCTGGGGGTCCTCGTCTCTCCGTAGAACTCCCGTTCCCTTCAGTACCTGCCATAGCAGTTGCAGCACTTGCTGAATTTTTAAAATCACTCATATTGCTGATCTATATATGGGAAGAGAAAGTTAAGAAGATGGCAGTGCTCCCTTACCATCCCCCAGCTACGTTTCACGTACGCAGTGAGCGCCACCTCTCCTGCGCACAGTCGTTCGCAGCAGCGATTGTGCCGAGTGGGCTCGCCAGCATAGGATGAGTAGCTTCTGTGGTGCTTGTGTGACCGTTTGGGGGGTCCGCCGGCATTCCGATTCACCTCTGGGTCGTCGCTAGTGACACCCCAGGGCTCCTCTCCATACCCGCTTCCCCCTCCCGCCCCTCCGTTCCTGGTTCCGAGGGGCATTTGCTTCACCCAGCTGTATCTCTAGTGACACCACTGGGTTCCCCGAACACCTCCTCTTTCCCATCACGGACTGCACACACAGACCCTACCCCCCCGCCCCTCGTCCGCTCGCAAGCCCAATCTGCACCAACCCCCCGCTGCCCACAGCCGGCTGTGAGGGTCTTCGGCACGTCCTCCCACCACTGACCCTAATGTACACAAAGTAGTGGTCGTTATTTTTTTATTTAGCTGTTAGTGATGACTATCCATACATTAATTTGAGTTTGAAACGGGAGTTTAATTTCTATTTAAGGTTTTCTTACTTGTGCACCAGAACAGCTAGACACAACCGTTCATCTATCAAATAAGGAATTATTATTCCATGCAAAGTTTTACAATGATGTTATATTATTTTTCGTCTCTGAAAGTGATAAAATCACCAATTTGTTGACAAGCACGACTGAGTATCAAACCAGCTAACCATCTCTAATATGCCATTGAAGTCCCAATATATAATGAATTTAAAAATTTCAGAAATCATGTCATCGAAGATAAAGTATTCGGGCAAACAGCGGCTGTACAAGTTGTTTGCGGTCGTGTACCACGAAGGTGTCGAGGCTGTCAAGGGGCATTACGTCACTGATACTTACCATGGACAGGCGGGCTGGATAAGGTAAGGAAGATTCCACATACTCAAAATCATATTTGAGGAATTATATGTAGAACTTTTGCATGTCGTTCACAGACTGAATACTGTACTGCTGTATTTTTACACCTTTGTTTAAGTATTCTGGCAAATGAAATAATTCTATTCTATTTCATTCATTTCATTCTATTCTACTAAAGGCCAATTTTTCAATCCTCCGATAAGCTCTTATTCCACAGATACCCATACACTAACTGTGGGCTAAGAGCATATTATGGGGGTTGAAAAATCGACCCTAAACCGGAGTAGAATAGGGTTGACTCATATCAGAATATAATAATTTTACATTTTCACTTATCAGGCTTCCGAAAATACTCGAAAAAACCGATGCCTCACTTAATACTGCAATTAAAACGATTTTTAATTTAACACAAACTAATAAAAGGAGGCAGTTTGATCTTTGAAAATTATGATGTCATAGTTCTGTAATTCAATACAAATTTCATACTAACAGATTCGATCAAATCATTTTGACATGTCATAAAAAGTTACTGATTTGAAAAAGAGGCATGATCCCTATTACAGGAGGGCTTCCAAATTTAAGGGAAGGAATATTATAATATCATAATAGGTTTTTCTTGATGCCGGAACTGGTGTTTACAATGATGTCTCATTATTTTTCGTCTCCGAAAGTGACAGCAATCACTCAATGTGGACAAAAACCAACTGAGTAAACAAATCGCCATCGCCAATGCCACCTACGTAGCTAAAGTCTACGCTCATATTTGAATATCGTTCCTTATTACAGATACGACGATTCGACGGTTACACAAGTAACTGACGCCCAAGTGTTGAAGCCCAAGCCGCCGCGGATGCCGTACCTGCTGATGTACCGCCGGCACGACACCCTGCCGCCGCACCGCATCCCCGGGAAGCCCGAATGAGCCCCATGAGTGTAAACAATTTAAAGTGACCCAAGCAGCTGTGATAAAATGTGGAGCGAACTGATCGAACAGTGACGTAGCAGTAAGTGTTGTGTAAATACTGTGAAAGACTCAAATTGTAAATTGTGCCTGTTGAACGCTTACAGTGCAACGAAGTCTCGTGTGCGTAAAATGTAAGTAAAATTCTGATGTTTATAAAAAAAACGACTTAAGAGCCGTGTAAAAAAAATTACCAGTAGTTAGCACTCTAATATTTCGTTTACGTAAATGGTGTTATCTTACTTTAGTCTGGCGAGATAGAGCTAGTGACTGGACCCGTAGTTTATATGTGTATCATATTTTGTAAATTAGGCTCAATTTCTTTGAGGATAGGATTAATTTATATGTAAATTTGGATACTTTTTAGAATAAAGTACAAAATGGTATTTGTTTGCTACTTGATTTAAAAGCTAATTATCTTCGACTTAGCTATGACTATAAAATGAACTACGAATTATTAATGATGCATTCGACCTAATTATTGTTTCGGTTACAAAATTAATCTACAAAACGAGTTGTAAATATTGTTTGGGAATGTATAATTAAGTAACTATTTAAAAGAGTTGAGTTCTCTACTGGACAATATGGAATTGTGGTGTTATAATTTAAAAAACATAAAAAAAAACTTTGTAAAAAACTAAATTCATGATACATATTTCTATATTGTTCATCTTAATATAACAATGGTTGAAAGACTTCCACATGCTCTTCCATTGGAAAATATTGAGTACTGCTTGAAGTACAAAGTATCTGCGCAGAGTTCACGACGATCCAGGGTGCAATTCCGTGTATACACTGATGTATACCAGCTGGGAAGACTTATGGGAATGGTAGAATTATGTAGCGTGAATTACTGATTTTCGTCCTAGTAGCGATTGATATTAGGGGTTGTTGATTGGTTAGTGGCGAGGCGTGGAGCGGGGATCGTGCCCTTGTAATGTGATATGGGATGCCTGAGGTCGACTAAGAATGTTTAACTGTAGTCACTTTATTGTATAAAATTGTTATAACGATGTAAGTGTTACGTATAAATAAACAGATATATATTATCTCGCCGTTGGTTTGTTGTATGAAAGGATGTCTGTTTTTAATATTATTCGAATTCAAATTGAGGTTTATATTTCCTTTTTTACGCGCTTAAATATTCGTGAATCATTACATGATCATACATAATATAATAATCTATCAATGAAGATCATTGTGGTTGAGTCAGTGTCAAGGCTTGGTTATGATACAATAGTAAATACTATCAAATACTTCTGCAAAGTGCATGAAGTTAGTTATTGAATAATGTGATTGATTTAATAAAAAAAACATTGTGAATTTGTCATCTCTATAATATTTTCTTTTGTATGAAAACTGAGCTGATTCATCAGACCTATTTATTAGTAGCATTTTTCTGATATTAAACTTTTTGATCTCACATTTGTTGTTGTTTGGAAGAAAATTGTATAGTGATGTGAACGGAAATTTCTCTTCTCTAGTGATATAGGCAATAAATACACCAATGCCTTATATTATTTGAAAGCCAATATTTTATTAGTATGAAAATGACCAAAAAATATAATAAAACAAGTGTTTGAAATTGCTACTAAAATAGAGCTTTTCTAAATTGATCTTATAATGAAAAAATGCAAACACCCCTTAGAGATAACAAATATATACTGTAAGTATCTATAATTAAATTACTTTGGTTCAGCGTCCAAAAGTTTTAAAAAGTAGTCTTATAAATTAGTCAATTTAATATTATATTAATGAATCGAAATAGGTTTAAATTTGTATGGTTTGTGAAAGAGAGGTTATATATGGCTAACTGGCTAAGCTTTTTTATAGTAATACTTGTTTTTTTGCTTAATTTGGATCATGGGTAGGTCATAATACTTAGTGATACTTGCAATAATTGTATCTTGTAATAATCTCAACGATGTTAAATGGCACCTACACGTAACACCAATGCTGACACATCATCAGCTCGGCGTGGCTGGGGCCTGTACCAGTGGACTGCATGGACTAATATAGGATTAGAGAAGATATACTTAACACTCGTGTAGTCAACTATTACTGGCCTCTGTCTACACAACGTAATGGCTTGCACAATAATATCCTGACTTGTAGTTGCAAATTGTAGCAGAATATTATGAATATATCGGCATCTCTTAATCTTACTCTGCCTCACAAAGTGATGGTGTTGTCGGGAGTGCCGGAGCTTCAAAGAATCGAAAAATGCGTGGAACACTTATTTTTGGTTTACGATTACACCATATTAATTCAAAGACTGGTATTCTTATGTTACGTTATATTTGATTGCAATTATTGTAAAGCCTGGTGCTACTCTACTTTCGCCTTGTGTAGGAGTTTGTTGCGCGCAGCCGGCCGGTGGCAAAGGCAGCTGCTTACAAGACCATTTCCGCACAAATCGCTTTTTGTATTGTATTCATCTCCGGGCGGGTGTTCGAGTTGGCGTAAGACTGAGCGCAGGGTCCCGAATGTCGGCTTTTATTTATGTACAAGCTCACATTTTAGTTCGTAAGATTTTATTATAACAATTGCTGCCTTTTAGTTAAGCGTCTGTGTTGCATATTTATTGAGATATTTTTCGTTTAAGATCAGTAACGAAACACGTAGATATAATTTTCTCTCTTTATAGCTCGCTCTGGCATTTATAACGGGGTGCTGAGATCCTTTTGCAGTTTGGCTGTGACATAGCACCTAGGATTTGCTGTTATAAATACCAGTTCGCACATGATATTTGATAATTATGACGTTTAGCGATGTAATTGGTATTATTGTAGTCCTTTTACTTATTTGTGTCGCAAACTCGTGAACCACACCGATCATTTGTCCTCATCACTTCATTTCTGCAAGTTTAATGGTAGTTTTTTTATTGTTGAAGTGTACGGGATGGATTCTAGACTAAATAAATTAATGAATAAGACTTACAGTTGTTATAGTTTCTACTAACACTAATTTCACACTTGTTGGGACTGGTTACATCTCCATCCCTGTTTGTTTAGTGAGGGAGTGCAGAATCGCACTCTTCATTGTTTGACTGGGTGTGAACTTGGTATTTACCTCAATTTATTTTACACTGCCAGATTCACTACAGTTTTGTATTTATTCACTAAAGTGATCTATGATTTTGTGGACAAATGTGCGAGCATATCTATTTAATTTAAACGGTAAAACGTAATTTAATATTATTTAGCGAGTGTATTTGAAATCCGAGTCGAGGTGTTTTTAACACAATAATTGTTCCTAGTTGATTTCCATCCCGTATAAGTTTAATCCTTTATTAATGTTCCTGATCATAGTTTTAATCTGATCAAAATAGTTGTGAGCTAAAAAACTTATTTAATATTGAATTAATATTTTTACTTGCATTTTGCATCATTACTACTTTCGATTTAGGCAGATACACGTGCTCAATAATAGCATGTTAACATGGATGACTGTAATCTTGCTTTGTAACATTATATCTTTAAAAGCATTGTAGCATTAAAAGTATGCATTTAGCCATGCTGGAAGGTTGTGGTTGCTCAAAATTGGTATTATTTCGTGCTTCTATTGAGCGTGTCTATCTGTATCTTGAGCCAATATACGATACTGTATACTGATATAACAGCTGTTCAGGAATTAGGATTTGCCTCCACATTTTTTATTGACATTATTAGTATTCAACCTGCACGTTTTATTTTAGTGTTACTTTAAACATTTATCTTAAAACTCTAAGAGAGCACTGGCGTGCAGATTATTCGATTTCTTTCCTTGGAAGTTATGAATGAAACTTTTTATACAGCTCAAACTGTTAAATTACGTAGATTCTAATATCAGATGCCTTAGCATACTGGCTTTTGTGCTGACATAAAAACCATTATGCATGCGTCAAAAGTTAGTACACTATTGCTTCTAATGTATTTGGTTATTTTCAGAAACAATTTATTTATGTTGACAATGTCTAGTCTTCAGAAGAATCGCAACTGACTGATGCAGTTATTCATATACAAGTTTTCGTTTACGCAACAGTTCTATGTGTAAAATGTTAATTAATACTACACAAAAGCACTTCTTGTAATATTAAGTCTTAAATTGGAAATGAAAGTTTCAAAAGAAGTGCAATAGTGTAGCAAGCAGTGAAAGTATTCGACATACAAGGAACACGCTGGCGGTCTATCTACTTAGGTTTTAACAATGTATGTAGAATGTCTAATAATAATTATCCTTATTTTTATATGAGAGGTTTACCGTTTAAGTTATGTTTAATTTTTAGTGATAAGATCCAAGGCTGTATTAATAAAGGAGTGTTTACACCAATGAGCTGTAGCTGTTTAATGTATTTTGTTTTCCCCATTGCGATGTTTGGAATTATTTTGTAAAAAATGCTCCGATTGGCCATAATAGAGAACGGTCTGGACGAAAGTGGAAACTGACCGAAGGCCTTTGTCTATTGTGGCCAGCTTTCTAAGTTGTTACGTGGATGCGTGTGTATGACTAATTATAAAATAATCCTTATTTTGGTAACAAATTGGTGTTATGAAAATTTTGTGAATAAAAATATGGTGTCATTCTAGCACAGTTTTTTTATTATTATTTGATACCTACCTTATTCCGACTGTACTTACCCTACAACCTGCTTGAGCCAAAATTAATTGCTCACCCTATTTTTACTATTTATTGTGAAAGTATTTTTGTATTTAAATAACAGTTTCACATTATTGAAGAAAAAAATGGTGAGCGATTAATTTTGCCTCGTGAGTATAGAAAAGTAAAAAAAAAACAGTAACTTTTTTGATGTTCGTTAATTTTGTGATGTCCACCTGGGATCAGGGATCACCTATTTCGATCCCCCAGTACAAATTAAAACTTCTTTCATTAGGTAAATACTTATCATTTCCTTGTGCCGCGGTAGCTAAACTGTCAACCCTATGCGTACACGTGCCATGCCAAGCTTACACCGACAGGCTGGGCCGTGTTTTATAAAGCTACAAGTTACAATTTACAAGCGGAAGTCTCATTCTATCACCTTTTGTTAGAAAGAGACTTCCGCTTGTAAATTGTAACTTGTAGCTTTATAAAACACGGCGCTGCTGTCGCGCCTGTGACAGCGGCACAGATTAGAGAGACTGGACAGCGGTGGGTGGGCGATTGATTGTGCCGCTCAGTATATTTTGGAACAGCGTAGCCGCTGATATGGGGTCATGTACCTATCTACTAGAAAATACCCGTAAATAATTGTGATTCATATTTATTATATACGAAATAGTTTGTCATTTTCAATTCTTATTTCTCGCTCCTCACGATGTTCTGAAAATAAAAGAATGCTTAGTAATTAAAGTACCTAATTATAGAAAAGGAGCCTTCGAAAAAACACTCCGAAGTCCGAAATTCGAAGTTCGTGTCCGACCGTCCCTAATATAATAAACATTACGTTGGCGTGAGCTAGATGGTCGGCCACGAACTTTGAAGTAGGGGCTCAAGGTCAATCACAATCGGGTATTCATGTTACATGTGAGTCGTTAGTCATGCGACTCTGTCCACATTAAATATGCACCATTTCTATTATGCATATTTTGTTCGGATAAGCATTTTTGCTTTTATATATATACTCCTCATTTAGCACAGAATAGTTCTGGGGTTCTTCTGAAAATGGAGTTAATCCTGCCCTTCTCACTAAAGTGCTGACAATTTAAGACTTGTAAAAAAAATAAAACCTTGTCAGTTTTAGAAAGGGATTGAATAGGTGCAAAGCACGTAAACATGGTGAAAATGAAATTTGGTACAGCCCATCACGTTTGACCATGGGCAATTTTTTGCAGTGGTCCAATCTAAGGCGGCATACCCTGACGCGGCATTTAAACACGAGGTATGCGGCTAGCACGGCGATCACGGGCAGCAGCATCAGCGCGACCACGGACCAACCCGCCACTGCAGACGCCCGCGCCCGGTCCGCCAGCCCGGAGAAAAAAGCCGCCTGGCGAATAAAACATCAATAAGTTCACGTTAGCTTAAGTAAGCGCCATTTGTGAAGAATTCGAGCCTCTATCTAGTGTAATCAACGGCCAGAACAAACCTCTCGATCGCGTTCGCGTGTGTACGTCGGCACATGTAGCACGGCGCGCCATTTTGTCGCTTGTCGCGCAGTGCATCGTTTTCATGGTGATGGAATCAGTGAAGGACGCACTGAGCGACAAGCGACAAAATGGCGCGCGTGCTAGCCCCCCAGAATTACTATGGGCTGTGAGGATGCGCGTAGTGAGACAACCTTTAGGTTCGATTAATGTCTTTATTCTGTAGTCCTTAATCTAGGTTACACGTTTATATAGTAGTATGGGAGGAGAGCATGTGTGTGTGGCGTGACACACACTACAGGGCAAATAAGCAGCGCCACTAGTGGCACGTATCGACAACAAACGATTATCATACTATTTGGCACCCGTAACGCAAACGCGTTCGATTACACTAGACGCTCTGATCCCCGTCTAACACGCCCGGCTTCATTGTTGCATTTGCCATCTCTTTCTCGCGCGATCTTGTGCCGTTTGACAGAAAAAGATGGCGAATGCCAAAACGAAGCAGAGCGCGTTGGACAATAACGTCTTGTACGCCGGAACGCGGATCCGCGTTAGTTTTGTGGCTATCTTTTTCTATTTCTATTTTGATAGTCTGATCAGTCACTAGCATTCGTAGCTGGGGAAGTACACCCATCTCTTTTTACGCTTAACACTTTTCAGCATAAGAAAGAGATAGTATTCATTTGTTAGTTGGTATTTTGTGACACGACTGGCCGGTCAGACTCTATCCAAGATTAAGACTTGAATGCAGATTTTATTTTACTTCAAGTATTTTACTTCAAGCATACAAAACAATAATTAACAGCTTATTTTATACCTACCGTCAGCAAAAAAGGCGCAATGGCCCAGCAGATCCTCATGAAGACGCAAGGGTACTCTCCGACAGCGAAGTAAATGTCCTCGCAGAAGGTCGTCTGGCCGTACGCAAAGGTGACCACGAACCCTGTGACGGCGGCGACGGCCGTCCGCGGCCGAGTCACCGGCCACTCCATCAGGAAGGACAGGATGTACATGCCACTCTGAAAAATTAAGCGTTGAAATACAGTCAGCTGCTGAGAAACGCAAACCCCGATTACATCAAGTGCATCTGAACTAAAGTAGTTACTTTTCTCAATAGTTATAATATCACATAATTATCAAAATCTCCCATTTAGGTCCGACTGCTGGCCACAGGCCTCCTCTCACAATGCTGTCATTGCGCCCTCTGGCTTGGGATATAGTTCTCTCGCTGGTTGGGAACTTCACACACAGCATTGAATTTCTTCACATGAGTACCAACAAGTTATTCCGAAAAGCTCAAGATAAATAACAAATGTAAATTCGCACATACATTAGGAAAAACTCATCAGAGATACGAACGGGGCTCGAACCCACGACCCTCTCTTGAGAGGCCGTAGGTCAAACCACTAGGCTAACCACAGCTGTTATACCTAATACCCACAGTATAATATTTTGAGACAAGCCATGTGACAGGTTTTCACGGTGGCTGCAAGAATCACAGCTCAACAAAAAAAAATGGGCAACAGATTAAAGTAGATACGAGTAAGTATCTGACTGGACTAAAGTGGTAGGTACTTTTAGGAGTAAGCGTAAAACGAACTATTTCTCAACATGTTGGGATAAGTCCCGCAAAATTTGTCATTCGAAGTTTTTTAAAGATTTAGTACAAGATGATCAAAAACCGGCCAAGTGCGAGTCGGATTTGCGCACGAGGGTTCCGTAGAAAGATTTTAACGCTTTACCCCAGTGTTTTAAGAAGTCGAGTGTTAGCAGAGCCCTGCTCCTAAGCAAAATGTACGAAGTGCGGGGTCAACTTATATTGGTCTGCGAAATCTACAGACAGACATAAAAAGATTTTGAGAATTTTCTGAGTGGTTGTACTATAAGAGCTACCTTCATACCAAATTTCAAGTTTCCAGGACAACTGGAAGTACCCTTTAGGTTTTCGGATTTCGGCAATTTGTATGGAAATAGCCTTTTTAATGAGTGTATCTTTTGATTGCGTTGACTTAGAAAGTTCATTTTTTCACAGCTTCAAGGGACCGTAGTCTTGAGTATTTGATATTAATTTCAGCATGCTACCTCCACGCGTTCCAGAGAAAAAGGGTCTTGACAGACAGACAGACAGACGGACAACAAAGTGATCCTATAGGAGTTCCGTTTTTTCCTTTTGAGGTACGGAACCCTAAAAAGGTACTCACTTGTGTGCAAAGAGTGATGACGCCGATAGTGCAGAATAGTGTACATATGACGATCAAGAATGCCCATGTAATCTTCCGTATGGAGCGGCCCGTGAACGTCGACATTATCGTCTGAAGCGAAAGGGACTGTAACAAAAACTTGTGTTAGTACATAAATACAGAACATTTTAAGACGTCTATTACTAAAAATCTTTCTGAAACTCGAATTAAATCCTAGCTTGAGTAGGTACGGTTCATTAATAGAGGGAAACAGACAGTAATAGGGTCGAGGAAATTAATTCCTGACCCACCATAGAACATTTTCATAGTAAACGTCATAACGATTTTCCTTGTCAAGCTATGCCATGTCATTATGACGTTTACTGCGAAAAGGTTCCATGGTGGGTCAGGAATTAATTACCTCGACCATACTTAAGTATACTAAATATTTGTCAATGTAAAAATCAGAAGCAAATAGAGGTCAATGACCAGTTGAACCACAAATGTAAGTTACATCGGCAATCTTCGTCCGCGCAGACGAGTGTTGACCAATGCCGAACGAAACCGAATGTAAGCACTAATGCAATAAAGACCTTATTGCGTTAATCTTAAGGTAGAATAAGCAATGACAGGTAACAACTGACTGACGCGGTGACATGTGGCGCGACGTCGAACAAAATGACAGTCACAGCAATGGCGCGCGAACGTTTGACCAATGGCTGCTCAAGATTTTAACCGCGCAAACGGACTGCCTTATTATTGGTTAAAATGTTTTCTCGCTAAAATGTTTTGTAACTTATATTTATGGTACACCTGTAGCCTTATTCGTTCTTAGTCGTTTTAGCAGCAGTCCTTAATGTAGCTACTGAAGGTAGGTAAATAGATTTAATTATGCATTTAATGTAACAAACCACAAAGGATATAGAAAGCACGAAAAGCGTGAAGAAAACCAGGCCCGACCAGAACTGGCTGCCGGGGACGCGGGCCACGTAGTCCGCCCACAGGATAACCGACGCCGGCGGACCTGTGACAAAATAACATTTACAAATAAATTAAACTTACCTACCTTCCAGTCGGAGGACCCAGGGAACTATATAAATAAATGGAAGCATAAATAATGCCTGTACATCGGCGCACGAAAGTATGACCTATAACACGCACAACTACGATGCACGTACACATAACGACACTCGCACATCGAAAATCAAAGCTCGCCAATGAGCGGCGAGACGCGTTGAATCAACCAACTATCCTGCTCAGCCAGGACGGTGAGTAGTCAAGTATGGGTTTTAAAATGTATATCTTAAGAAAGGTAATACTAGTGTTTCGTATCTCATATCCGTACTTACCTATGGTTTCTACACCACTTCACGACACACGAAGACATATTTGCAAAACATAATAATATTCAAAATCGAAACTCCCGTGGCACAAGCCCGCACGTCACGTCACGAATGTCACAGCCGACTGACGCGCTGCTTTGTTCATATTTTTCGCCCCGCCCGCCGCGGCACCTATGTGGTGGAGCCTATTTTTTGGGCCTAGTTTCTGTTCCAAAGACATTATTATTCATAGGAAGATCCCTTTCCAGGCAGATGTATGCCTGGGAACTGAAGTCCGAAGGAAGAGAGTTGGAAGATAAATTTATGCAACCGACTTTAGAAACTTCTTCAGCCTGATTTAGAACAGCATTGAGAAGTTATGTGTGAAGAGAAGTGCTGCGAGTCTTTACAAATAAGATTATTTGGCCTTTGTCAGTAATCACATATGACTTCATTAAGTACCTAGGTACTTATTATTCTCTCCGCAGTCTGCGGGTACGCACCTAACGTGGTGGGCGTATACTCCCAGTGGGAGCTAGCGACGTGATCTTTCTCCCCGGAACACGCTGACAACAGTATACCGGGTTGGTCATCGCGCATGCCTGCGAACAGAGATGGGCGAACTGTTCATCCAGAATTCTAGATATTCTAGAATGCAAAATTGAAATATTAAAGATGACACCGGAGCTGGACAGGGTTCACCGGAAGTGACAAGCTCAATTGCTTAGTTTGCTATAGGTCATGCTTTTGGGGGCTATCAGTGTACCCCTCACCTCTCAGCAGAGAAGTGACTTGGCCAATTTTTTTCCGTGAACGGAGTTTCGATATTCAAAACTATTATGCCCATCTCTGCTTGCATACAGGGTACTTTAAGCTAAACACTAATTTTACGCTGTTCTGTAAATCACATTAGCCTATAGCAAGCTGATACATTTACCTACATCAATTGAGATTACCATCAGACCCAATCTTCAATATTCTGAAGACCGTTTCAGTTTCATACGTTGCGTCATGGTTAATATTTTAGGTAATGGCTGACATAATGCACACTTAAACATACTATAGGTGCGCTTACACGGGCAATTTTTTGAGCAATAATTGCTAGCCAACAGTACCTAATGGATCAATCTGAGGTAGTTAGTAGAGGAATATGGAGCAATGTGGAGAAAAATGGGGCAGTGTTGCTTTTAATTGCTCCATATTATTCCATTACTATCCTATCCTGTCCCTCGATACGATATGACGCTAAGTGCATGGAGCAAAAGTAAATAGATATATCCCATCAGTAAATGGCTTGGTGTAGTTATGAGGTCATAATTAAGAATATTTCCTGGAATTGAGGCACTTTCGTTCTTTTCCAGCATCACACATTGAACGGGTGTGCCGCATAACAACTAGGTAAGTAAATTATATTATCTTATCATTTACGTATGTACCTACAGTCGAGTTCTCCAATATCTGTACAGCCAACGGTTCATAAATATCTAAACAGGGACCTAATGTAGCTGGCAATAAGGTCTGTGTATAGATATTTTTGAACTGTTGACTGTGTAGATATTGGAGAACTCGACTGTACTACAAACTTACCGCCCCAAATGTTAGTGCTGTTGCTGTCATAATCCGTCAACAGAGCGCCATGCGTGGCGCCCAGGGTCAGCGCGCTCAGCATACAGCAGGTCTTCGAAGCCACGAAGCTCAGCAGCGCGGTCTGAGACATCTTGACCTTCTGCTGGGGGCAGTAGGATCCCAGCATCACCAGGGTCCCTTGGGAGACCGTCATCTCAAGTAACGCGTATTCTATAGCTTCGCGCCATATCTGGTGAAATTAAGCGAGTTTTCACATGAGCTGATGGGCGTCAGATGGTGAAAAAGTTGCTTGTAGTTTGTAGGCAATCTAGTTTGAAAATTGGTCACCAACTAAAACAATGGCTAATAGTACGAGTCGTACTCGTACACCGAGGGTTTCGTACCTAACTAGGTAGGACGAAATAGTGGTGTACCGTGTGGTGTCGTGTGGTGTCCGGCCTAGAATAGCACCAACCCTATCGGACGAGTAGGGTGTCGTAGGAGGCGACTGAAGTCCAATAGCGAGCGTTCCTTCATCTTTTACGTTTCGCCACAACAGGGGAGATGAACCTCTAAGCAGTCAAATTCAAACCCGGAACGGAGTCTCTGTTAGGCGCGAGTAGCAAGTAGTTCTCGTCTGCCTTCCTTGTCGTATAAAAAAACCGGCCAAGTGCGAGTCGGACTCGTGCACGAGGGTTCCGTAGAAAGATTTTAACACTTTTCCCCAGTGTTTTAAGAAGTCCAGTGTTAGCAGAGCCCTGCTCCTAAGCAAAATGTACGCAGTGTGGGGTCAACTTATTATTGTTCTGTGAAATCTACAGACAGACATAAAAAAATAAGATTTTGAGACTTTTTGGAGTGGTTGTGCTATAAGAGCTACCTTCATACCAAATTTCAAGTTTCTAGGACAACTGGAGTAAGTACCCTTTAGGTTTTTGGAAATCGGCGATTTGTATGGAAACCACCTTTTTAATGACTGTATCTTTTGATTGCGTTCACTTGGAAGGTTGTTTTTTTTCACAGCTTCATGGGACCACAGGCTTCAGTATTTGATATTAATTTCAGCATGCTACCTCCACGCGTTCCAGAGAAAAAGGGTCTTAACAGACAGACAGACGGACAACAAAGTAATCCTATAAGGGTTCCGTTTTTTCCTTTTGAGGTACGGAACCCTAAAAAAACTGACCTGAAATCCGTCAAACAGCACAGACCAGTCGCAATCCCGGAACATCCTCCCCGCGCCCTCCAGCCGCGTGCAGCCGACGGCGCAACATACCAGCACGAAGAACGCCAACACGTCTTTGAATAGCACCAGCTGGAAAAAGTTGCTTGATATAGGTATTGTTTCAGTTTTGAAGTGTTTTAAAATTACAGTCTAGTGTATTCGTAGGTAAGCTTCCTTGTGCATCGGTAAGGGCAGTAAAGACAGTAAGTTGCCTGCGCAAGGCTCGTACCTATCTAATAGTTCCTAGCAATATTTGTCGACGAAAATTACTTTCCATAGGTACAGCATCTCAAGAAATATGGTGGCGATTAAGTCACCGTGGTCTAGCTACCGCGTTTCAGACGTATCAATGATAGGGCACATAGATCCATGAGAGGAGACAGGTGTGCCAAGGGCTCCCTGAACAAATTTTGATGCAGAGCACCTCTATACGGCTAGTTTGGTAGGTAGGTATACGCACCACTGCAGGTCTCTGACAGTTGTGTTTGTTTACAAATATTTTATATATCGATGCTTCCTGGTCCAGAACGATTTCTATTTCTACCTTAGAATAGCTATAAATCTTCTTGATCGCAATTAAATAGATGAGCAGCCAACAGATGACATAGTAGGCGTAGAGCTCCCACACCGTCTTGCCCAAGCCGCCTTCTAGGTCGTCACGCTTCAGATTCAGTATGAAGTTACTGGAATATTAACACATTTACAAAAAAGAAATGAATCTCGCTGCATAAATTAAATCATATTAAAAAAGTATACTTAAGTAGAGGAGCAGCGAGGTACCCTCGCTACGCTCCTTTCTGTTCCTAACATATATGATTGCGAATGACAAACATGTCGTAGCTCTATTCATAAACGAGTGTTAGGACCCATTCAATATCCGTCCGGATAGCTACCGCCATCTTACTCGCGAATGCTGTCGCTACGCAGCAGTGCTTGCAATTACAGGCACAAGAGGTTCATCTTAGCCCTGTCGAGTTCGCAACGCATCCGTTTGATAATGCGGATGTTTAGGTATACGGGCGACGGTGATCACCCTACCATCAAGTGACCCTCTTGCTTGTTCGTATTTCTATTTTTATAAAAAAAAAACCGGCCATGTGCGAGTCGGACTCGCGCACGAGGGTTCCGTAGAAAGATTTTAACGCTTTTCCCCGGTGTTTTAAGAAGTCCAGTGTTAGCAAAGCCCTGCTCCTAAGCAAAATGTATGCAGTGTGTGGTCAACTTATATTGGTCTGCGAAATCTACAGACATAAAAAATTAAGATTTTGAGACTTTTCGGAGTGGTTGTGCTATAAGAGCTACCTTCATACCAAATTTCAAGTTTCTAGGACAACTGGAAGTACCCTTTAGGTTTTTGGAAATCGGCATTTTGTATGGAAATAGCCTTTTTAATTACTGTACCTTTTGATTGCGTTGACTTAGAAGGTAAATTTTTTCACAGCTTCAAGGGACCGCAGGCTTGAGTATTTGATATTAATTTCAGCATGCTACCTCCACGCGTTCCAGAGAAAAAGGGTCTTGACAGACAGACAGACAGACGGACAACAAAGTGATCCTATAAGGGTTCCGTTTTTTCCTTTAGAGGTACGGAACCCTAATAGCGCTGAAAAACCATAAACAAAAGTATATAACGTTAGCGTATGAACGGGCCCTTCGGTACTCAGTGGTTGTTGCCAATTTTGTGGTAGGTAGGTACTAGGTACAAGTTGTCCGCACGGGTGCCGACGCGGCCAGCAACACCGTTCCTATTTCAAAATGTTCCAAAGGGCGTATCCTGATGTTTATATTTGATACTTAATGGTAGAATCACTAACAAGAAGAACGAATTCGCCGGCGTTTCGCTGTCGTTCGTGAGCGGTCGGTGCCGCGCGGCGCAGGGCGGCTGGGCGGCGGCCGCGCAGTGCAGCCACGGCAGGAACGCGTGCGCAGAGTGCACGGTCAGGGCCAGCCACCATGCGGCCACCACGCCCAGGGCTAACGCAGACGCCGCGCAGGTTAGGAGCATCGCGCAACCCACACCTGCGATAGATTAGGTACTAGAGCTGCAGTAGGTACAGTAGGTAGGTACAAGACACACATAGTAGGTACCTAACTTGTGTGAGATGGACATTTTTTTAAGGCAGTTATATACCACACTGCCACCGCGCTCATAAGCGATACCTTACCTTAGCTATTACCTTCTGGGCAGCTGCTGTAAAGATAGGTACTGATCAAGATCATTGAATTACCTAATTCGTACCTATTTTAGGCTTAGTTAATAATTATTTATGGTTGACATAGGTGGGTAAGTATTATTTTTACAATACATGTGTCCCCATTACCTATCGCAGCTGTCAGTATTCCCCAGGGCACCGATTTTAAATACAAAATTGGTGCAAATTTAAATCACTTGGGTCCATAGGTTTCTAGTTACTTACTACCAACTTATTCGGCAGGAATTTCAAATTCATCACATTTTTCTCTAATTTCACATGTAGGTTATAGGTGTAGTTTCATATGCGATCGCGGCCGCAGGCGTCAAGATTACTAACGGTAGCATCGCGTCGTAAAAATGACGTCTGTAGTGAAATGTAATCGCTGCAATATTGTGATAGACGAGATGCTATCTTATATTCAAAATAAGATATCGGTAATTGATGATGACAGCATAGTGAAAATTTGTGTGTCGGCGTTTTCGTGTGACGAAATCAAGCGATCAAAATCGTTATTGTTTGAATCGCTACCGTCGGACAGGCGCAGGATCGTTCGTAAAAATAAAGGGAAAGAACAACGCGACGTTGATGACATTATAGTCCTATTTAAAGGAACTGATCCGGAACTAGTTCCTGTTTTTGTGGCCAGGCAGCTGGAGAAGTTGCCGCCTGTCACTTTTGACCATTTAGATGTCACCAAACTCTTGAAGGATTTAACCCTGCTACAAGCCGAAGTGAAGCACATTAAAACGACCTACGCTACTACCCAGCAGGTTGAAGACGTTCGTACGGAGATTCACAACGTACAATTTGCTTCATTGGTTTCTCCTACCTGCAATGTTAATATGAGAAAAAGAGGTGGATATCTGGACAGTGGCCCGATAGGGCTTTCACACATCGATAATGGTGCATGGAGTAGCTACAAAGATAAATCAAATGTTGCTATGTCTACATTTACAGAGGAAAATAAGCATCAGTCCGACCATTCAAAAGTGAATTACCAATCTACCAACGTTTTTACTAAACAAACGCAACGGCCATCGCCGTGCGCGCGGGTTGGTACGGATTCTATTGGTGACGTCACAACGCTAGGTCAACAAACCAGTCCCACGAGTGCGGACGGAACAATAGAACAGCTGATCGAGCCTTATGAGAACATGGATACAACAGATACTTTAAATGATATTTTGCAAACGAGTCTGCGGTACTGTGGGCGTTCTCAGCCAGTCATCGAACAATCGGTATCAGGTGGTAATACGGGAACGAGCGAGACAGATTGCCCGCACCGCCGCTGGCGGGGAGCGAGACAGCGCACCGTTGTGCTGCGGATATGCATACACCTGGCCACCGATTAGTGTGCGAGGATGACGTTGAAGTCGAAGATAAGCGACCATTAGGTCGAAAATCGTTTTCAGAAGTCTTGCAAGAGGATGGCGAGTGTAAAGTCCAGACTAAATCGAAGCCGAAACCAAAATTTGTACGTAATCGTTTTCTGGGTAAAAAAGGCTGTGCAAGCATAAGTGATGGAAAGTTTAGAGCCAAAGTACCAGAGTACACCCGGAAACGACTGAGCGAAACATATCCGATTACGTCTACGAAAAGACGCAAGAAAGAATTACACTAGAGAAAGTCGAAATAAAGAAAGATAAAGGACTGGTAATAGGCTGGAATAAATATGTCAGTGGGTCTTACAAAATAATTTTGGGTTGTGGTTATGGTACGGTGAGCCGAAATTGGACCTTATTTATGATAATGTGTAAAAGTCGAAAGATTTTCAGGTCTCGTTTAAAATGGTGTCAGAAGCACGAGGAGCAGATAAAAATGGATATCATTGCGGAATACCATTCTAGACGGGACTTTCGCAGATTTTGGAAAGCTACAAATAAACTGAATGGTAAACCAAGCCGACCTGCGAGTGTCGATGGGGTGAGCCGGGATGGGTCTATAGCGGAATTATTCAAAGAACACTTTATCGTCAACTCACCATTGGGCCCATCACGGGCGGCGGATATTGTCGACTCTGGTTTGTTTGGGAGGGAGGCGAGAGAGTTTACAGCGAAAGATGTGAAAGACGCTTTAAATTCCATCTCGAGAGGGAAGTCTCCTGGACACGATGGTCTCGGTGTTGAGCATCTGCATCATGCCGGTCCACACCTCCATAGAGTACTAGCGATGTTCTACACGTTCTGTGTAGGACATACTTATCTGCCGGCCGACATGATGAAGACCGTGGTGGTTCCGATTGTGAAAAACAAGACCGGTGACATTAGTGATAAAAGTAACTATAGGCCTATCTCACTCGCTACCATAATCGCAAAGGTGTTTGACGGACTGCTTAACTGCCAACTGGACAAGTACCTTAAACTGCATGACAACCAGTTTGGTTTTAAGTCCGGACTATCAACGGAGAGTGCAATTTTGGCACTGAAGCAGACCGTCAGATATTACGCGGACCGACAAACGGCCATTTATGCTTGTTTCTTGGACCTATCCAAGGCTTTTGACCTGGTTCATTATGACAATCTGTGGCGGAAGCTTGAAGATATTAATTTGCCAGAGGAAGTCAGCAGTATCTTTAAGTTCTGGTACCAGAACCAGGTCAACGTCGTGCGATGGTCAGATTTATGCTCTCAGCCATACAGACTAGAATGTGGAGTGCGGCAGGGCGGGTTGACATCGCCGAAATTGTTCAACTTATATATAAATGCACTTACAGAGGAGCTTAGTAATACTCGTATCGGTTGTCACATAGACGGAGTGTGCGTTAATAATATAAGCTACGCAGACGATATGGTGTTGCTGAGCGCCTCGGCGTGTGGTCTCGCCAAGCTCATTTCCATATGCGAGAGGTACGCTACTGACCACGGTTTAATATATAATGCTAAAAAGGCTAAAGGTAAAACAACATCAATGTTTCAGACTGTAAAACTAAACGGGCATCCACTGCAAATAGTGCGGCAGTTTAAGTACCTGGGACACATTGTGACAGAGGACCTCAAAGACGACGCTGACATTGAACGCGAGCGCAGAGCGTTGTCCGTCAGAGCGAATATGATCGCCCGCAGGTTCGCTCATTGCTCCAAACAAGTAAAAATCAATCTTTTCCGAGCGTACTGTACGAACTTCTACACAAGCAGCTTGTGGGCTGACTATGCTCATAGACGGTACAACGCTCTGCGAATTCAGTTTAATAATGCGTTCAGAGTGCTGGTGGGGCTGCCTAAATTCTGTAGTGCGTCAGGGATGTTCGCGGAGGCGCGAGTAGACTGCTTCTACGCCACTATGCGCAAGCGATCCACATTCCTGGTGCGCAGAGTGCGGGCCAGCCCCAACAGCATTCTGAATATGATCGCGGATAGGTTAGATGACCTATATTTGTATAACTGCTGCATGACTCACGTGCGGAGAAATAAATAATTTGATTTGATTTTAATTGTGAATTTTGTATTTAATTTATAAAATTTTTGTATTGAATAATTATAATTGTACCTAACTGATTTACTGATACCTAATACTAAATTAAGATTTTTAATTCAATTGTTACTAACTCAATGATCCATGTTGGTCGGAAATAAAAGCTATTATTATTATTATTATAGGTATAGGTATAGGTACTTATGTAAAATCGATACCCAGGATATGAGGATACTCGTTGCTGAGTACCACCACAGACAAGCATTCTTAAGGATTGGATTGATGCCCCATACCTGAAGCCAACTGAAAGTCCTATACCTTTTTTTGCCGATGTGAAAATGCGTTACGCATACCCCTGATCTGGAAATGCCGTGTTGGACGGGTTGCGTAGGCCTCTCTCCTCAGGTTCTCCTGCTAATCAAATTCAAGGAGAGGAGCATACCCACTAAATACCGGCATCTACCAGCTCAGCCATTACGGTTTCCTACCTCTAGCAACCGGCGCCAAGTCCCAAGAAGACAGCACCCCCTTTTTCGTGACAGCTCCGATCACGAGCTCCAAAAAGAACATGGGGTAGCCAACGAACACGCTGAACACGTTATAGAGGAATATGAAGGGCAGCAGCTTGCGAAGGTCGTGCAGGTAGGGGTGCCACCACAGCTGGAACACGCCGACGCATGACGACACCACCAGCTGCCGGTAGGATATGTTGTTCGTCCAACGGTCGGTGGCCTGGGTAGGATAAAGTAATGGGTACGCACTTAGGTATATACTTACTACGTTTTTTTCAGCATTAGAAAGAAGGTAAACAATCTAGGCATTAAGTAACAGCAAGTAGGTAATAAATTAATAATTAAATAGGAACAATGAGATTTAATTGTTAACATCATTGTTATGGTTTTATACGTAACAGCCGCAGCCTTATTACATGAGCGATTTGCAGCTCAATACAAAACTCGGTCAGATAAGTAGGTTTATACCTACTTGTTTTTAAATAACATATTTCAATTTAAAGTACATATCAAGATTGTTTACCTTCTTTCTAATGCTGAAAAAAAACGAAGTATACTTAGAGAGGTCAATTAATTTGAACGGATCCTAAACTCGTTGCGTT
Source organism: Clepsis dumicolana (assembly GCA_963691665.1). Classification (NCBI taxonomy): domain Eukaryota; kingdom Metazoa; phylum Arthropoda; class Insecta; order Lepidoptera; family Tortricidae; genus Clepsis; species Clepsis dumicolana. Next base: position 4,878,450 of record OY829517.1, read on the forward strand.
TTCGACGTTTTCATTGGTGAAGACGTAAAGTGGATTCTTCTACCGGGCGTAGCAAAGACAGAAATTAGGTAGCGCTAGTTTATTCTTAAACCAAGCAGGTTGACCAGAAAACTGATATTCCTTGAAAAGTGTCGTCAGGGGCGGTGCGCCCCCTTAAAAAAGATTGAATCCTTTCGAAGTAAAGTAACGCATTTATTGTACAAACGTTTCTGACAAAGCAAGACAAAGTAAGTATCTATACCTACCTACTATTACATTGGATTAAGTAGGTTTTACAAGTGCTCTGCTTACCACGGGAACATCAGTGGAACTAGAGGTAGTCGAATTGGTTCCAGTTTTTGTAGGTGTGTGGGTACTCTGAAAAGTAACATGAATTTTAAAGTGAGACGCCGAGTCTGCTTGGCGGGATAATAGAATTCACGCGCGTATGGCGTCGACCAATCGTATTCATTTAGTATATGGATCACGACGTTATCACGCCAAATAGACTCTAGACAATAGGCGAAAGCAATCACAATTTCGAGACTAAATTGATTTAAGCTAAGTTCAATAAGCAAAAGCATACTTCCGATCAGTTATAATAAAATACCTCCCACAGCTGGGCACAGGCCTCTTCTCATAATAAGAGGGCTTGAGAGTTACTTCCCACTCTGACCACCAACATAAAGTAAGGTTTCCTTACCGTATCGTATTTTCATTTTGGTGTAAAGCAAAATCATATGCGTAAAAAAGTTGAATAATTCTACTTACCACGCTGTCACTCATTATTGAAATAAATATCAATAAATATGTATTCATAAAATATTTATCTTCGATATAAATATGTCAAAAGTGACTTTTGTAGAAGAATTTTACAGAAATATCTATGGTTTGCAGACGTCATTCACAAAAAAGTTCTGGCTGTCATTCTTCAACATAGTCTTTGTGATGTAAAACTTTGCGAAGGTTCCCGCAACTTATTTCATGCCAGGCTTGTTTCTACAATAACACCATAGTACAGTCAGCAGCAATAGTTGCTAAGCAACCGAAACGATCACAATGATCTGCACAAGCTCTTATGTCTATAACAATAGAGCCGTGCTTAGATCATTGTGAACGCTTCAGTTGCTTAGCAACTATTGCTGCTGACTGTACAACTTGCTAGCTCGTCCAAAAAACTATACAAGCCTACCTTGAAAGTTACATAAATGAAACAGTAGTTAATATAACAAATCTTATAATAGGGCTAGTTTACATCGTGTCGTGACGACATTGGCAATGCCAGATGGCATTGGGTGGCGTCAAGTAACTCGTAAGCTAGTTAGTATTTGGTTTACAAATGCGGAAAAACACAGTTTCCATTTCGAAAAAAAAAACAATACAGTCCACAGACAGTCCGACACTAAACAGTACAAACTTAATACAAAACAAATGAAATAGTGACTAAAATTGATTTTACAATAGTATCATTGTTGCCAAATTCAAGCATTTTACGTCAAAAATGTGACACTTACGAAGAACGTTTCGGGAATGCAAATGCCCCTTAAACTATAAGCTAAAGGTGGGTATAGACTGGTGAAACATAACCTGCAGTATTACATCATCATAATCACCAGCTTTTTTACGTCCCACTGCTGGGCACAGGCCTCCTCTCAGAATGAGAGGGCTTGGGCTAGTTCCCACACGGGCCCAATGCAAAGTGTGCAGGTTTCCTCACGATGTCCTCCTTGACCGAAAAGCTCATGATAAATTACAAATGTAATTCCGCACATAAATTTCGAAAACTCAGGGGTGAGAGCCGGGGTTTTAACCCACGACCCTCTGCTTGAGCGGCCATAGGTGAAACCACTACGCTATCATGGCAGTATTACACATACAATGTAACAAATATCCATAAAACGGCCGGCACGCTTCGCGTGTGCAAGACGTCCAGGGCCGTGTTTTATAAAGCTACAATTTACAAGCGGAAGTCTCTTTCTAACAAAAGGTGATAAAACGAGCCTTCCACTTGTAAATTGTAACTTGTAGCTTTATAAAACACGGCCCTGGCAATGGAAATTAGCTACGTGTGTTAGTGTGTTACATTGCGTGTTACGTTTACACCAATCTGTAGGTACCCACCTTTACCATGTGCTAATTTAGTCTCATTTTAAGCAACACTGGCATTTTTTTCAAAATGGAAACAGTTCAAAGGGACAGTATTAGTTAACAACATAATTCATACCAAGTCTTTTACACTTTGTGGCAATGTCAGTGAATTAACTATGTACTAATAGGCATTATTACACTTTTGCGCCTACAGGATCGCAGGCAGCCAATAAAAATATTAATTTTAAATGGGTCTTCACACGTTTAGGGTGCGTTTCCACTGATGCGGAGCTGGGCGGAGCGAAGCGGAGAAGATCAGTGGAAACACAACCTTAGTCAGGAAAAATCCATCACTAGATGATGTCATACTTGAATTTATTTTTCAAATAGCTAAAAATATATGATTAATAAAATTTGACGTTGACTCAGCCAGCTATTTCAATTTTACAAATAGTATAATATCCTATCTATTTTTCAATATCAACAAATGTGTAACATTAATTTGTGATTCAACTAAAAGTGCGAAAAAATAATTAGCTAAACAAAATTAATAAAAAAATACACCAAAATATTACTTAAATTATCTACAGCACTCATGATTTTGTTTTATGACTAACTAGTTCCAAGTAGGACAAAAATAAACTTACACTGCTCAAAAATGGCATGGGACCAAAACTCAAGACATAGATATGAGAATAAAATTCATACTTAATTGATCCCTAGATATTCTAATACGACATGCACTTCACTCTATTGATTGTGTATTTGTAAATAAACTGTCGAAACATAAATGTTTAGGTTTACCAGAAATAACGCGTTTAAGGTCCATATTAATGAAAGAAAAACAAAATAACACACAAATTGGTGAGAAAATTACTTGTTTTTAGTTCCAATGCTATTAGAACTTTTTAGCTTTAACGCTAGACAAAGTTAAACCGACAAGTAAAATAATAAGATGCGGGTAGTAATAGTGGGTAGATATTGCTCTATTTTTTTAGACTAGCTGTTGCCCGCGACTTTGTCTGCGTAGACTTCGGTAATTGCTAACCCGCGGAAGCTATGCAATTTCCCGGGAAAAGAGATAGCCTAATTTTTTATCTAGCATAATTATAAACTAGGTTTCATTATCCTTGCCTTGATTTCGTCATATTGTAAATAAGTATGTTAGGCTTTATTGTACAGAAAATACAGAAATAAAGACAAGTTACAATGAGATACAAGTCTTGTACAAACGCGGCCTTATCCATATAAGGGATCTCTATATGTTTAAAGGAAGAGATAATTTGACATTCAGGTATTATGGGACTATGGCAAGTTGAAATTTAGGAAAGTTAGTGAAGGCATTATGCAATTTAGTGGTAATGAAACCTATTAAGCTACCTCGATTCCAAATTTGAACCAAATCCGTTTAGCCGTTTCAGCGTGAAGAAGTATCAAACACACGAGCTTTGGCATTTATAATATCAGTAAGTTTCCAATTACCTACATTTAAGGCAAAGGCATCAGTTCATAAAGTTGACATCAACAGGTGCATAATGCATATCCACACAAACTATTTATCCTACAGTCGAGATAAACCAGCAAAAATACAAATCTATAGTCACTTTACACTAGCCTATAAAACGAGATGCATCACATGCATTAGGATAAACATCAAACATGTCGAGAAATCAAACCGCATACAATACAAACACACTTTACTTAGAGGGCGCGAAACCTATCAGCCTATCAACCTGTCAGGGAAGTGTTTTATAAAGCTACAAGTTACAATTTACAAGCAGAAGTCTCATTCTGTAATGAGACTTGTGCTTGTGTGTAGCTTTATAAAACACGGTCCAGCTGTCACTCCCATGTAAAGTCTTTTAGGTTAGAATTTGTATGGAAGCGATAGGTGCCGAATCTAACATTATAGTTTGCTCGGTTCCTGTACTACACAAAAGACACTTCAATTATTGCTTAAAAATCGAGTTGAATGTCATCTTAATATTAATTTGGGGTATAGTATTTGTATATGTCGTTTCAGCTGTAACATTAGATATATTTTGAAAGGCAATCGGATATAAATGTACGTGTGAGGTTGTTTTCAAATGCTGAATAGGTCGCCAGCGGAGGGCAATGGGGCTAGGCCGCCGGTGACGTCAGGCAATTGGGAGACATCCGGTAGATTCTCTATGTGGGACTTCACTTCAGTTTTCACTGCGTAGATCTTTTGCAGCTTTATGTTGTACTCCTGTGAAGGTTAAAGTTGGTAAGTAAGTAAACACTTTATTGTACAAAAAAAACAGAATAAAAAGACAAGTTACAACAATACAGTACAAAGGCGGACTTATCCCTTTAAGGGATCTCTTCCAGCCAATCTTTGAGTGGTGGAAAGGAATAGTTCACTGGGTATCGACAAAAAGTGAGTTGGTTGTGGTTTAATCCGTCATAGTTACAGGAACGGTGCCATTACATTGAATTTGATAAAAAGAGATGGTTACTAACATGATGCGAGGGCTGTTTGATAAGTACCCGTTTTCTAAATATATTAATATCACTGGCCGCAAATAAGTATACCACCTTTTTAAGCAATTTTTCAGAGGCGGGAAAATTAAAAAAAAAATGGCATTCTTTTGTTTTTTTTCTCATTTGACAACGATTCAGTGAAGGCGTGAACTTAAAATTGTTAAAATGGAGAAAGAACAGTATCGGTCTGTAATTAGATTCTTATTATTGGAAGGAAAAACATGTGATGAAATAAAAGTAAGAATGCAAGCGGTTTACCATGAATGTGCTCCTTCTATGACAACCGTCAGATATTGGTATAACGAGTTTAAGCGGAGGAGAACAACCGTCTTTGATGAGGATCGCCCAGGCCGACCAGTTGAGGTGACTACAGACGATATGGTTAAGAAAATTGAAAATATCGTTTTAGCCGACCGCCGAATTAAACTTCGAGAAATCGTTGATGCTGTAAACGTTTCAATCGAGAGGGTACAACACATATTAGAAGAAAAATTGGGTATGAAGAAAGTATCGGCGAGGTGGGTGCCGCGTTTACTCACGGAGGAGCAAAAACGGAACCGACTGACTACTTCGGAGCAGTGTTTGGCCGTGTTCAAACGTAACCCGAAGGAGTTTCTGCGTCGTTTCGTGACCGTGGACGAAACGTGGGTCCACCACTACACCCCGGAAATGAAAGAGCAGTCGAAGCAGTGGATTTTACCGGGTGAACCAAAGAAAGCAAAAACCGTCCCATCGGCTGGAAAGGTCATGGCGACCGTTTTTTGGGATTCGCAGGGTATTATACATATTGACTATTTAGAAAAGGGAAAAACAATAACAGGGCAGTACTATGCCAATTTATTGGATGAATTTGACGCCGTGTTGAAGGACAAACGACCTCATTTAAAAAATAAAAAAGTACTGTTCATCACGACAACGCCCCGGCTCATTCGTCCAGAGTTGTGACGGCTAAATTAGCACAGTTACGCTACGAACTATTGTCTCACCCCCCGTATTCTCCAGATTTGGCCCCATGCGATTTCTTTTTGTTTCCCAACCTAAAAAAATGGCTCGGTGGCAAGCGATTTGGATCAAATGACGAATTCATTGCCGCCACAGAGGCCTATTTTAATGACTTTCCAAAATCATACTTTTTGGATGGTTTATTGAAGCTTGAGTATAGGTGGAACAAATGTATAGAGTTAAAAGGTGACTACGTAGAAAAATAAATGCATATATACAAAAAATATATATTTTTTCCATAAACGGGTACTTATCAAACAGCCCTCGTAGAGTTGAATTAACAGTTTTGAATGATTCATGGTTAATTAAATTAGACATTTAAAACTAGTAGCTTTGGATGAGCTCACGATATTTCGATGCAGTTACATGCATCATGATCATGGGTAGACTGACGAAACGCGGGTGGATGCTAATGTTAATGTTGTAGGGTTAAATAATTAGAACAAAGAGTACTAAAAGGGAAAATCTGTCACGAACTGACATTAGGAATCCGGTTCGTCTACTATAACAACGTGTAATAGTCAGGTTTTTCAATGATGTATGACAGAGTTTCGAATCTAGCAGAGAAGTCTCGTGTAACAAAATGGCTACTGAAATCGGTTTCCGCCACCTAGCATTAATCTAATAGCGTGTGACCAGAGGACCAACTGGCAAGGGCTCGCGCAGAACGGAGGCTAATGGCGATCTTTGATGTCAGAGACCAAGATCTACTTTACTAGTTGAGCCAACAAAGTTAGTAAGTTTACCTCCAGCCGCGCTTCAGCCTGCTTCGCCAGGTCCTTCTGCGCCTGCGCGAAGTCCCGCAACATGGCCGCCACCTTCCGTCTCTTTTCCATTTCCTCGGTCAGCCTCCGGTTGTATTCGGCGAGGAGGTCCGCGGCTGAATTCACTATGGCGCTAAGACTGACTGCGGACTCTTTATCTGGAAACGAGATTAGGGCCACGTTAGATTCGAAATTCGAGGAAGTAGATTTTAAAGGTTCCTGCTATAACGGGTCATTAGCAGAGTTTAGACCTGCAAGAAAAATTATGCAAGTTGCAATACAATGCGAGGCCATAAAGCGAAAGAGTTTGGAGTGGGCGATCGTACGCCGCAATGTATTGCAACTTGCAAAGATATTCCTTGCAAGTCTAAACTCGGCTATTAACATGATAAAACTGGCCGTACTGCGAGCGAGGGCTAAATAAAGATAAAATTGGCATCGTAGCTAATTTAGCGGTCTTAAGGACAGCCTTGAGACCGTTTGCTTAAAGAAAATGAAGTTTCATGTTGTATTCGTAAAAACAATCAGACTTTTATCAGTAAGTGCATAAAAAGTAATAAAAGTTTTACTTGTGTATTCACATATTAATATTAGTCATTACTTAAGATTAAAAAATTTCAAAGTGCATTCAAGATCTAGAAGGAATATCAACTCTAAGCGGGCTTTCTAATACTCAAATTGCAATGCCCCGAAAGTGTTGGAATCAAAGAATCAAATGAAATATAAAGCCTTGTCCACACTTGGCGTATCTTAAATATGTAATTAAAAATTCAAGCGCGAGCTACAAAATTCATAGGACAAAGTAATGTAACAAATATATAGTAATTAGCGAGGTTGACCTGCAAGATGGCAACTAAAATAATACCCATCTATAAGTTCCTCTAACTATTCAGATTTTTTAAAAATCAAATATGTTTAGAATGACCTGAAGTGTAGTGAGATTAAGCAAGGCTCTTGGCAAGTTACTAGAGCCAGTATTTGTACTACAAGTAATGTGTATTTTTTTTTTCATAAAAATCCCATTTACAAGAGTTGACAATACAGTCAAATATGCTGATATTATTATCAAATATGGAGCAAATGCCATGTATTAGACAATGATACTGTAGGTTGTCTTAAAATAACATTTAAATGAAACCTCAGTTTTTCTTAGCAAGATTTATTTTAAGAGCTTATACTAAAGTACCGTGTGCTGGTTACAAACTTTTGTTTCAGTAGTCAACATCCTTTGATCACAGCATCAAGGTTTCTTCTCTTAATTCTACACTAAACTAAAATAGTTATCACAAAGATAGAGAGCAAGTTAAAGGAAGACACTAAATGTCACTTACGTTTAAGTTTAATTTTAGTTTAAGTTTTCTACATAATATTTAAACCACAATACACATCTTATCTCTGTTATACAACATGACTGATTTCTGATAAAGCAGTGTAAATAATATCAGTTTTTGACTTTTTTGGAAACTGACATCAAAAACACTCAAGGGTATTTTATCACAAGAAATGAAACAATAATTTGTAACCAGACTTTTTTATTATCTGTAGAGGTAGTTGAATCTTTGTATTAAAAATAACATCAGCCTTATGACAGCCCGTGTAAGTATGATCTCTTTGGCGTTACCTTCTAACTTAGACAATAATTGCACTTCCGAGACCTCCGGGGGGAGGGAGGCGATCCTTTCGCGAACCGCCTCGTCGCTGGAGGCACTCGATTCCAGTTCTAGGAGAGCCTGGAAAGGTAAATACAGTCAATGGTCAGTTGTCACTAACACAAATATTCCATCAGAAATCAATAATAATCTCAAATGGATGGTATTATTCTTCCCCTAATACTCCATTGTTTTGGGTCTATAATGCCCGTTTTCACCAACGACACCTAAGTCATCACCTAGTCAGGGGACCCCTATCCTAAGTGGCCCCTTATATCTCTCCCTAACCTAATTTCATTTTCACCATCCTAGGTAACACCTTAATAGGGGTCCCCTAACTAAGTGACGGTTTGTTTTATCTACAGTGATTTCTAAAACCGGTTTTGTATCGATAATTTTTTTAAGAGAAATAACTTCAAAAATCGTGTATAAAAAATTAAACCAACATGTTAAAAACATAGATAAACTAGACAAATATATCATTAATACTAAATTGACGTCTTATTTCTTATTTTTGAATGTTGACTAAGACTGTATGGCATTATCTTTGCCATCCAGAAAAATAAGAACTTACAGTGACAGTTTTTAACCATCTAATTTTTTTCGAACTTTCGGTGCGATGATTGTAGTTTATTAGCGAGCATTCATTGACTGAAACTGGAATGATTAGATCTGATAATTTATTCATGAACTGTACATATTTTCAAAGCATTGTTATTCGATTTCTTTGAAACCCGTATAATACAGAACAGACCAGAACCCGCGAGCGCGCGTGTTAATTAATCGCTTCTCGTGTGAGCAGAAATGCCGTTGGGTTTATAAAAAACAGAACAGGATTATATTTTAAGTGAAAACGGATAGCGAAATCAATAATAAATTGACACAGTGCGCGGCGTGTTGTTATAATTGAACGCGGCTTCTGGTTTGTATTCTGAGGGTCATTAATAGACTGATGATGAATATTAAGCATTCGTCCATCTGCGATGAGGTCTTCCTTTATTCAGAACTATTCTTCTTCTTTTCTGAGTTATCCTTATATTCCAAATACCTATAATGTAATATTTTTTTAAGTATGAAAAGCACGCTATCTTTCGACATTCTACGAGTAGGTATATCATGAGAAATCTTTAGTATCTATCATACTTTGTTAAATCATCTGATCTTCAGTCTGATCTAAACAAGTTTGATGTGAATATTAAATCTAATTATTCAACAGCTTCCAAACTCTACAAAATTATTTAAATAGCCTTCCATTTTATATAAATCTTATCAGTTTTAGTTAATTATTGCATAACAAATGCACGATAACCTATAAAAATTAAAACGCATCTGCGACTGCGCGAACTGTCACTTAGCGCTAGGGGGTCAATATTCGAGCCCCTAAACTTAGGGGGCCCCCTAAGCAGTTAGGTGTTACTTAAGCGTTGGTGAAACGGAAATTGATCTTAGGTGTCACCTAAAAGAGCTAAGGGATCCCTTAAATATTAAGAGTCGTTGGTGAAAACGGGCATTAGTCTTACAAAAAATTTACTAGTACATTTCCCGGATTGTTGAAGCCTACCAGACTACAAATTCACACAAGTAACCCAATATAAAAAAAGCTTAATGGTCATGAGCTTAAATAATATTATATTCTGAAAGTAAATGTGTCCTGCAGCAACATATAAAGATTTTTTTTATAATTATTTGGAGTAAGTATTTAATGGACTTTTCTGTGAAGTTTGGGACAAAAGTGGATTGTACACATAACAGGTAAATGCTCTTCTGTTTAATCCACCTCACCTCTAATGTTTATTTTGAAGTTTGTACTTTTCATAAATTTATTTGGATTAGGCATTACGTGAATTAGTGATTGAAAACTGATTTTGGATTCTGGGGACTTAATAAAGGATGAGCAAGGTGTATGTGGCCTATCTATTTTAGCAGTGTAAATTCACAACACATTGATTACATTATGTAAATGCCTTATCACCATCTCTTACTCATACAATCTCATACCATTTAACAGATAAAGATGGCAATAAGCCCACAGGTTACATTGTAGTCTTCTATCCCTGAAAATGTTCACGGTATATTTCAAATATTAAAACGATTGACATCAACAAGTAGGTATAGGGGCAAGTGACAAAGCCAATCTAAAATTGGTAAATAACAAATTTATATTTCCCTGAAACCTATCTTAGGTAAGCCTTACCCTATGCATGTTAACCTTTTCAACACCTAGAACGCTTAAGTGTCATGAGCCGACGTGCCTACGACGCCACCAACGTTTATAGGTGTCTGGCTTCACAGTGCAACTGCGACCTTCGAACATATGCTTAAGGTTCAAGTCCGCATTGAAGTTATGCCAACTTGCGTCTGGATGACAACTTTTGTATGTGTTGTTGGTGTTGAAAAGGTTAACCATGAACTCACATAAACCACCTGTGGGGTTCTTTATTATTTCACATACTTAGTTCAGGCTAATTTAGTAACATTATAAAAAATTAAATTAATTAATAACACTAAAAATCTATAATATAGATTAATAATCACAAAAAGCATTTTTAACCAAAAATGTGCACCACAAGTCAAACATGTCTAAAAGTTATAGGTAATAAGAAAAAAAGAAAATTAGACATTATTAACCCACCTTAATCAACTCGTCAGGCTCCGGAGGGTCTCCTGGTGGAGTCTTCGGGCTGAGAGTAGTATGTGTTTCAATTTGCCCATCCACTTCCACTTTAGTTTCACTACGCCGTCTTTCCCTCTTATCTTCTTTCTCTCTCTTTTCACTTTTTTCCCTCTTTTCCTCCCTTTTCGAGTCTGTTTTAGGTTTCTTCTCGGGATCCTTTGGTTCAGTATCAGTAGATTTACGTTTGATTGGTTTTTTAGGTTCAGCATCATTTGGATCAACTGGAATGATTTTTTAAATATTTACTTAGTTTAAATCCTGCTGGTCATTCAAGTAAACTAATATTAACCTTTGGATAGTAGCATAATGACATTAGAGCATATTTTTTAATTAATCTCTTGGAAAGTAAAAACACTTAGGTGAAAAAAAAAGTTGAATTATTATTTTTTACTCACCAGCTACTTTTAATTCCTGTATTTTTTCAGCATCATACACCCCCCTCTCTTGCCATATATTAAGTATTCTATGTAGCGAGCTCTTAGTCTTTGTGTTAATACCAGTCTTTGCCATATGCTTCAGAGCACCTTCTAGAACTTCACCAAACTCTTTGCCATATTCTGGGCCCTTCTTTTTACTGTTCTGAATGACATCGTTGGCTAGATACATATAAGTGAGCTGCTTCGAATCCTTAACTGAAATTCAATACTCTTTATCAATAAAAATCTTGAAAATGTTGGTATAAGCCATATAATTTAATTTACCAGGTTATGTCATGGGTGCTACTTAACTATTGGTACTGTGTGGCCAAAGGGACCCTAATAGTTGTGAAACAAAAGTCTTGTTTCGAACTTGTTTTACAAAAGAATTTGACACCAAGTTCAATGTTTTGACTATGTTCAATGACTAGGTAATGCTAAAGTAACGTGACTATTTATTAGTTCATATGCGTAGTTGACATTAATTAAGTAGGAGCTAATATACCTACGCAGATTTTTTAAACAAACCTAATACTCTACCTAATACTGTTTACCTTTTAGTAATTCCTTATACCAAGTTTTGACCACAGCGGCATGATGTTTTCTATGGTGAATTAACCACAAAGATAAAGTCTGTATACTCTGCTGACTCGAATTTAAATCTTGCAATTTACGGATTAACGCGTTTTCTGTAAATCCGGCCATAATTATACTTTAGCAAGAAAACCAGTACAATACAAACTATTCGAGGAAATCGCGGAACGAAAATCACGAACGCTGGCAAACGGACGCCATTATTAGTATTTTTTTTTAGTAGCACAGTGCCATAGATAGACTATGCAACTGGCCGACCATAAACTATACAGAAGTTAGGATCTAAAGAGGTTCGTAGTAGCTGTCCACTTAGACGAGACAGACGAGAACAGCCTTTAATTTAACTTATCTTTACGCTACATTTTTCTGCAACTTTTCGAGGGGGGAAAATACACACGTACAGCACTTGTCAAAATTAATTTAGTAGGTACGTTCTTACATTGTTCCTACAACTCATACCAAAACGAAACTGTCACACAAATGCCGAAAACAAGCACATAATAAACAGATCCTGTGGAAAATGATTGTAGTAAATAAATAACAACACATTTTTGGCAGAGTAGAAATCGCGCGTATCACCTTTTGTCTATGCTCTGTGCTGAGGTTGGCCAAACTGTCAACAACAGTACGAAATTCTATCTACGGTAAGACCATCCATCCCACAGACATCCGCTAATTCAAATTGATTCTCCAATTTGCCTGCAGATGTCATGTTTGTCGTTTTTATATGTAACATAAGATCTTTATAAATAAACCAAGACGGCATTTATTTTATTGTTTGTACCTATTGTGTTTCTGGACCGGAAGACTAGCTGTCGGTAGGCCTCCAACGAGATAAAGCGACGACCTAGTTAAGATCACGGGACCGCGGTGGATGAAGAAAGCACAAGACCGCGGTCTGAGTGGAGAGCCTTGGGGGAGGCCTATGTCCAGCAGTGAACGTCTTTCAGCTGACATGATGATGATGACGATGATTGTGTTTCTGTAAACGAACTATAGAGGCCCGAGTAGGAATATTCGAATCCTGCGTAGTAACGTAACGTTATCGTATCGAAATCGAGAAACTTCATACTAGTTCCAAATACGCTCACGGGCGGATGTTGTTCCAAACGTCACGTCATACAAATTTCTCGATAACGTTAAGTGGTAGGTACTCCATTACGTTTCGCAGGATTCGTTATATTCAGTTATATTCGTACTCTGTAATCATAGTGAAATAAAACGGATCGCTCATGTATACACGTATAATGTCGAGTTTAGCCCGACAGCAACAAAACAAATTAGTCCGAAACATGTCGGGCCAAACTCGACTTAATATCGTGAGTGATCCGTTTTATTTCACTATGATTGAGTCTAACGGTACTTTCATGTTAAAATAATTAGGTAGGTAGCTACTGTAATTTTGTTATAACTCTGTGTCAACCTGAGAAACATACAAGTAGCTGTGGGCTAGGGGTGGGTGGGTGTGGGTAGGCTATAGGGATAAGCAGTAAGAAATCGCCTTGTGACCCCACTCTACATACCTAGGTACAACCCTATTTTCCATATAAATTTATAAATCGTCAAACCAATCGTCGTAATGCACACTCCTGCGAAGCAATTCAACGGTGTGTGTGAAGTTCCCAATCCGTACTGGGCCTGCGTGGGAACTATAGCCCCAGCCCTCTCATTGTGAGAGGAGGCTTGTGCCCAGCAGTGGGACGTAAATAGGCTGACGATGATGATGATGAACTACGGGCCTAGCACGCGTTTCAGAGGGGCTAGCACGCGTGCCATTTTGTCGCTTGTCGCTGAGTGCGTCCTTCACTGATTCCGTCACAACGAAAGGGGCGCACTGCGCGACAAGCGACAAAATGGCGCGCCGTGCTACATGTGCAGACGTGACAACCGCTTGCGTCACGTGCCTGTATAGTTGAATTGAGAAATGTTTGTACGTGTTAAACTTGACATTAAGATTGTTAAAATACTGTTAAAAAACTTTTTCACTACAGCTATATTAGTCCCCCAGAGTCGAACAAGATTGCAGGGTAGTTAATACCTACTAGCCATTGGCTACGGCGGGTAGCACTTAACTGATCGTCGTCGGGAAGATTTCTGAAGAAGAGCTAGGTCTAGCAGTGTACGTGTAACTATATCGCAGCTAATTGTGTTAAATGTATTTAAAACTAGCTGTTGCCCGCGACTTCGTCTGCGTAGATTTCGGATATCGCTATCCCGCGGGAACTAGGTATATAATTTTCCCGAATAAAAAGTAGCTTATGTTATTCCTCAATATTCAAACTATCTTCTTACCAAATGTCATCTAGATTGGTGCAGCGGTTTTCCCGTGAAGAGCTAACAAACAAAAAGACACAGAGACAGAGTTACTTTCGCATTTATAATATTAGTTAGGATTAGGATGAATGGAAGGAAGGATGAAAGGATAGACGGTTTTGCGAAGTACAGTAGTGGAACTTAGCCGCAGGCAACAACCCAAACAGTTCTTCAGAACACGCTAATTTAAAAAAACCGGCCAAGTGCGAGTCGGACCCGCGCACGAGGGTTCCGTAGAAAGATTTTAACGCTTTTCCCCAGTGTTTTAAGAGAGTCCAGTGTTATCAGAGCCCTGCTCCTAAGCAAAATGTACGCAGTGTGGGGTCAACTTATTTATATTGGTCTGCTAAATCTACAGACAGACAAAAATTTAAAATTTTTAGAATTTTCTGAGTGGTTGCTCACCTTCATACCAAAGACCTTCATACCATAAGAGCTACCTTCATACCAAATTTCAAGTTTCTAGGACAACTGGAAGTACCATTTAGGTTTTCGGATTTTGGCAATTTGTATGGAAATAGCCTTTTTAATGACTGTATCTTTTGATTGCGTTGACTTAGAAGTTTGATTTCACAGCTTCAAGGGATCGCAGGCTTGAGTATTTGATATTAATTTCAGCATGCTACCTCCACGCATTCCAGAGAAAAAGGGTCTTGACAGACAGATATATCTGTATCTGTCTATCTAGATAGACAGACGAACAACAAAGTGGTTCTATAAGGGTTCCGTTTTTACCTTTTTGAGGTACGGAACCCTAAAAACAGGATGCTTAGCGAACTGAATAGATTTACGTTATTGGTCTAGTCTATGATTAGTAATTATTGTGCATTTTTTAGATATTCAAAACAACATTCCAAAATAATAGGAGAATGTTCGAACAAAAAAACTGGCTTAGTGCGAGTGAGTCATGCGCACCGAGGGTGCCCTAACTCTTTTTTATTACTTTTTCCTTCACTTGCGTTGTGAAACTTTGCTTCATGCCAAATTTCATGATTCTAGGTCAATGAGAAGTAACTTGCAGGTTTTAATTTACTTCGAATTGTCTGACGGAAAGACAGACAGACAGACGAACGGACAACAAAGCGATCCTATAAGGGTCCAGTTTTTACTTTTGACAGCTTTTGACGTAGGTACGGGACCCTAAAATGAAATAGGGTGTCTCTCCTACCACAATGAAGTACACTTTATTTTAGTTATAGGTAAAGTTTACAACTAACTAAGTACTTAATGACAAAATTAACAAGCCTTTTATGAAATTGATGATTTCAACAACAATTTTATATTTTGCATGTACAATAAATGAGCCATTTTTATAAGTTATTGAACTTAAAACTAACGGTTTTACACAGGAATAAATTTGAATGGTGCCAATGACCCGTTTCTGATAGAAAAGGCTAATCACGATCAAGAATTCGGTGGCAACTTGTTACACCGAAGATGGCTGGTGGCATCGACCGGTCTCGCTAGCCGACACCTGCGATCAGCGTCCGCGCAACCTCAGTCAGACTCCCAAATGCAGCGCAAGAACATCGAACGCGCATCGAGACCCGCGCGGGAATGAAATCGAACTCGTAAAATAAAATTCGAACGAAGTTTTAACTTTTTCATTTTACTTTTTAAAAGTTGACAGTGTTTTATTTTTCTTTTTTTAAATAGTGTGAAAATGAAATTCTTTGGTAGTATCCCTAGTGTGGTGATGATGTCGCTGGTGTTATTGGCCAGTGCTCAAAGGTCATCGAATAACCTGCATAGAGACCTGGGTAAGCAATTATTATAAAAAAAATACGAATTTACACGTAAGATCAATAATAACTCAAAATATTAACCCCTTTATTTGCAGTTTCTTAAACATAGAAAATGCCTTTGACTAACCAAAATAAACAAAAGTTTCCACTTGATCGAAAACCTTACAGGTAGACATAAAGAATACGTTCAAAATCTCAAAAACATTGTAAATGCATTCTTGTGACCTTGCAATTGAGTCCTGATTAAATAGTTTTGTGACTTTAGCAGAACAAAATCTAGGTCTCTATGGTCTTCGACTCTACCTAGTATTTAATAAATACATTGGGAAAATTTTTACTAAACGTGTCGCAAATCACTTTGATAAAATTATCACCTAGTAGGTACATAAACAATAAATATAATTATACAGCGGATACGTCGGTTCAGTAAGACAATAGTTAATAGAAGGCTATAATGTAAATCATAGTGCCCTAGATACTTGATACCTGCTACATTGCTCACGTATATCCTAGAGCTACGAACATAGTAGTTAACTTTTAATAGGTCCTTAATTAATTGAGATGTATGTACCTATTATATTCAACTTGTTTTGAAAGGATGCATAATGTAATACAATTAATACTTTAATTTTAGCATTAAGTATGCTTCCATAATAATGATTTTTAATTAATGACGATATTAGCGACAACTAAATAAAACACTTTCACGCCGTTTTATTTAATTAAAGGTGTCGAAAATCCATTCACAGCTTAATGACAAACAAATAAATAAGTACTTACTTCTTTTTGGTCGTTTAAAAATAATGAAATAAGCACTAGTCTAAAAAATGTCAAGATCTACCTAAACCTAAAAAGCCACTTCCAAAACTGTTGCAGGTAGTTAATAGAATACTGGCCAGAAAATACCTAAAAATAATTTTGAGTGGACTTTCTGTATCAATTAAAAAAAAACTTTTGTCTTTGATTGTAATAATAAAACGATAAATCTAGTAGGTTAGGCGGCCAGTACTTATTTACTTATTTAAGAGCAAGTTATTTCAATTAAGTAGTGAAATAATGCTAAACGGCTGTTTTTTACGATGTATAAAAAAATGTTGATCGTTCATCGCTTATTTTGTTGAGAAATACACATTTCGAGTCGTCGAGCATCTGCGTTACGACTTTTACTTTTTTTTGACACTGACAAGCTGTGGGTGCGATTTCTCTCGGAGCTATTTGACTAATCGATTATTTTAAAAGTGAATAAATAAGTTTATTAAGTATTGAATTAAATACCTACTCACTGAAAAAATAATACACAGAAAACCAGAAAAATATGACGAACCCTGAAACCTTGAATTTCCTTGTCACGTGATTAGTAGTGTAGGGGTATTCTACACTACTTAGAGTTAGCTAACTTGAACTTGACACGGAATGTCAAGGATCCGGGTTCGATCCCCGGCGTTATTCATATTTTTCTGGTTTTCAGTGTATTCATGTTTCAGTGAGTATTTAAAGTTTAATACCGTATGGCGCTGTAAAAATAAAGGAATTGAAGAAAAATACAAAAAGGTATTCCATTGAGAACACAAGGTTTATGTTCACAATAATTCTGGAAAGACAATAAACTCACTGGCACACTCTGTGAAAACTGTTATTTACTTATTTAATCAATGAATGCCTCTATGATAAATAGTAATGAACACTGAAAACAATACACTCTTTTCCTTTGGGCAGTCGTGTAAAAATAGGGTAGGCGGCTTATTATTGTGCCCCTGGGTCGTATATTTTGAAAAAGAATTTTTAAAAGAAAACATCACGATTACAAAGACTGACCTAGAGTGTGCAAAAACGCTCTACCCTACTTCTAGTAAAAGGTCACTGACAAATGACGTAATGACATCATGATCAGAATAGTAGTTTATGCAACTGCTACATAATGAGGGTCCTTAAAATACGAGTGTGTTTTTATGAAACGAGGCGAAGTAGAGTTTCATAATAGGATCACACGAGTGTTTTAAGCCCTAATTATGTGGAGTTGTATACATTACTTTATAAGTACTATAAGTACTTTAAGATGGGTTCAGAAGCCGAAGGCATATATCATACCCATACCTGTCACGAATTTGATTGTTTTTTTTTAATCATAGACAAACATACCGAGCTGACGTTTCGTAAACTGTTTTTTTTTTATTGTAAAAAAAATATATCACATTATTACTTATACATGTCTGACAGAACATGACTTATATACGTGAGTGATCCGTTTTATTTCACTATGATTGTAAATTAAGTTGGTCGTCAAATTCGAAAAATCGAATTCGATATCGAAAAGTCATTACGACATCGAATTCGATGTCGTAATGACTATTACTTTACTGCTGGACCTGCTGGTCGTGGTGGTTGGCGGCGGAGGCGACGATGTACTGCAATGCTGGTCATTTTCTACGGTTTCTGAACGCATTATAGAGGACTTATGATATGTGTGTAGATAAAGTAAATTATAATTGTTAGTAAATCATCACCAGCCTTTTTTACGTCCCACTGCTGGGCACAGGGCTCCTCTCAGAACCCTCAGGCCCTCTCATTCTGAATCGTTAGTAAATACGGAGCGTAAAATAATTACCACGCTATTTGAATTATTCTATAAAAAGAAAACCCTTTCCAGGATAACGAATTTTTATTTAAATTACAGCTTTTTAGATGGCGTTGAGGAGAGATCTTCCAAATAAAATATGACACAAGGCATTGAAAAATTCGTTAGGTACACCAACGTTAAGTATAGCTTAATTGGTGGAGCGTGGTACGGATTATCGAGGTTGCTGGTTCAAGTCCAGCTGCTTAACGAATTTTTCTTTGCATTGTCATTGTATGTTAGCTTTTTAAATGTTTCGTATTGACTAGCAACTAAAGGATATACATAACTACTTAGGTGTGGGCATGTCGTTTATATGCCAATATCACAAATTGACGACTGGAGAAAAACTTGTCTGATATTAATAAAATAACAAAATTTGTTACATCAGGATGGCAGGCAAACGTGTGGTTCTTGCATTTATCACAGTGACTCTAAAGCCTTTCAATCCAAAGCGCATAGCATAGAGTCACATAAAGCAGATCGAAAAATAGCAATATACAACTTGTTTCATGGTTGATTTAAAAAAAACCGGCCAAGTGCGAGTCGGACTCGCGCACGAGGGTTACGTAGAAAGATTTTAACGCTTAATGTGTTTTAAGAAGTCTAGTGTTAGCAGAGCCCTGCTCCTATGCATAATGTACGCAGTGTGGGGTCATCTTATATAGCTGTGAAATCTACAGACAAACATAAATATTTAATAATTTTCTGAGTGGGTGTTATTTTCACAGCTTCAAGGGACTGCAGGCTTGAGTATTTGATATTAATTTCAGTATGCTAACTCCACGCGTTCCAGAGAAAAAGGGTCTTGCCAGAGAGACAGACAGACGGACAACAAAGTGATCCTATAAGGGTTCCGTTTTTCCTTTTGAGGTACGGAACCCTAAAAATACCAATAACAAGCTATCGATATTGTGCTATATTGTGCTACCTATCGTAGTATTTGTTTGATTTTGTTTGGTTCCGCTCGCTAATATTAGGTAACTTTAAATCTCTACCTGTCAAACAAAGCGAGAATAATTGGATTACGTTAACAATAATAGGATATACATGCCTAAGTATACTCAACAGTGTGCAAAGTGCCGTAACATTAGTGAAATAACTCATTAAAAACGCTGAACCATTTTAATCATACAATTTTGAAGAAAGAAGCTGTAAGATGTATGCAATATTTAAAGTGCATTCACAAGTAAATTAAATCACAAACTATTGTTTTATGTTTTATTTTATTACGTTACTTCCTTAAATTTGGTATACAAGTGGGCCAAATTCATGCTGTGTTGTTAAAGCATGTAACTAATTATGAGTATTATGACATCATATTTTTGGCTCGTAAGCAAGGAGGTGCTAGGTGCCGCCGACCGCTCGAAAGCGACGCACGGAGAAAGTTGTCTCACGTCTACTTAGCTATAATTATTATACAAATATTTAATTTGACGTTCCGCCTCGAGGAATTCAAGATCGACGAGCAAAAAGCCGAAGTCCCTTTCGTTGGCGGTAAGAGCGAAAGTGACAATCGCAGGTATCGAATGGAGACTGTTGCGATATAAGGATATTGCGAAACGCTATAGCTTAATTTAGGCTGTATTTACCATTGTTTCAGACTATGACAGCCTTATTTGTCACATAGAGTTTATGTAAGTAGCTAGGTATTATTAGATTGTCAATATTCGCAATAATCTCAATGCAGCGCGATGTGATTCGAATTAAACATATAGAATATTTGATGGGGCTCTACCTCATACAATTAACGAAGGTCTATCTTTGTCTCTTTGGGAACTATAGCCCAAGCCCTCTCATTCTGAGAGGAGGCCTGTGCCCAGTAGTGGGACGTAAATAGGCTGATGATGATGATGATGATGATGACGATGATGATCTTTGTCTCTATAATATGTAATTGATGTCCAAAAGTCGAAAAGTGCCCCGGGAAGACCGAGCCGAACTTAACAATCTGTTTTCCCCTCACTACGTAGGAAAGCCGTCTTTTATCCTTTAATACAAGCGGGTAAAACCGAATTTTATCCACTAGTGGGGAAAGTAATTTGACCTTGGAGTGGAGCGTGTTCAAGTAGCTTTTGACAGATAACAAAACGCAAAGCGCTCATAATAATGGTTAGTTCGATATTAATTATCATTAAATAAATGATAAATGGTTTGAGAATTTAATAAAAAATACCAAATTTAGCTTTATTTAATGGTTCTTAAAACTCTATAAGAAACATCTGGTTTTTTTAAATGATGTTGGAACGATTGATTGATTCTGAACGCACAAGTTGAGTCGATGCAATTTCAAAACGCATCGTCAGAAATGTCAACACTGTCAATAAAAATAAAATTAAAATAGTGATTCCAGTGATGAAGATTTAATTTTATGAGCTGTTGTTTTGCATGTTGCGCTTTCCTCGCTACAGTGAGGAGAAAAGTTTTGTGTTACACACGTGTGCAAATGTATTTTACTTCTCGTGTGTTGAAACACTCGCTACGCTCAGGATTCTATTTTAGAACGCTTCGCTCGTGGTTCAGCTATAGAATCCTTTCGCTTGCTTGTGTTTTAATTCCACACTCACGGGTAAAATACAACTTTGCACCCTTGTATAAAAAATAACTATTATTTTTAGATTTGATTTAACGGTCAACATTTTTCGGAAAAATGGGAAAAATACATGTAATGACATTTAATAGCAGTATTTACCATATTTTTCTCATAAACACAAACAAAACACAATTTTAAATACTGTTTTCGTTCTAATTAAAACCGTGAGCTAATTTAACCGTTACTTAAAGAATCTGCGCATTGAATGAAACGAACCGATGTAATTGTTAATCTATCTTATCCGACTCTATCACAATGTAAAACATTCAAGTCCACTTCTAACTATTTTAATGAGCTTTAAAATGTTTACGCTTCAAATAAGTATGACAGGGAGTTGTCGTCATTATTCAGATAATATCAGTATAACATAATACTTAGTACCTGCCTGCTAATCGCGTCAAGCTTTTCTACGTGATTTTATCGCGGCGTGATGAAAGAACTAAAAGAATATAGTGGATCTTAAAAGCCTGTTTATGTTTTTTAAAGTGTTGCGGAATGAATTAGTTTTCTCTCTTTAGATGTAAGTTCAGTGTTATAAAACAATGCCTTTAATTTTGTAGATCAAATAGATACTTATTAAGGAAGTATTAAGTGATGAAACTTTTGATAGTATTTTACCTTATTTATAATTTTATCAACACTAATGGCGGAAAACTACAACATACAATGACAATGCAAAGAAAAATTCGTTAAGCCAAGTCCAGCTGCTTAACGAATTTTACTTTGCATTGTCATTGTATGTTGAATTTCATTCTATGAATGTTTCATATAAATAAAAACAAAAATAATCAATAAATCGATTATTTTTATTGGAAAACTACAAGTCTAACATCTCCATTATAAAATTAACACCTAAAAATGAATCTCCCTTTAATAAATCGCCGGATGTTGTGAGTGTTGTGTGTCGGACTAGTGGCAACCCTAGTGGAAATAACTAATAACAAAGACCAAGTGCGGGTAGTTCGAGGAACCTGCGCAGCTAGGAGATGTTGAAACCCGCCTCTTCAGTCCCTTCGAGACCATGGACGCAACGTCGCGTCCGAAACGTCGAGGTATTTAAATTCAAATTTAAAAATATGTTTTTTACGCGATTAAGTCATAATAATGAGTCTCCCTTTTTTGCATATTTTTGCAATTTAATCATTTTACTTTACGTACGAAGTAACTTTGCAAGAGAGTATCACATGGGGAGGTTTTTTCTACCAATCGTCATGTCATGACTGATTTCATTGTCGGCAGTAATGCACAACCATGTCGTAATCTGCATTTCTAGATCACTCCTTTACATACAATTGTATATTTTAAATGGTGATTACACAATACATAAGTATTTACTAGAAAGACAGACATTAGTAGCACTCATTAAATATTGTACCTAATGTAAATGTTTAAGTGTTTGTAATATTTTGCAAGATCCCGTTGCAATCTTGTAGTTTGTGAAATTACAATTAGGTGCTTACTCATTAAATTATACACACAGAGTAATTAAATAAATCTAGAACATTCTTAATCAAGCAGCTGGAGCTCTTTTAAAATTTTGTAATGTATGTACAAGGGAAAACCAAAATTGGCCCTTCTGTGTAACCGAAAGTTAAATGTCTTGAAAACATATCTTATCGACCTTATCCACAACTTGCTTTACTAAGTGTCATTTTTTTATATATTTGGATTGGAAGAAAAGTATGAAGGTAAGAGGGTACTTTGGTCCAACTTTTTGAACTCCAACATGAAGTCAACTGGCAGACCCATACATTACACATAGACAAACATAATTAGATGCGACCGACGAATTAACCCACTTTTTGGTAAAACTTTTTATCTTATTATTGTTAGCTATGGGTGCTATATAGAATTGTTATCAAGTCCATCCACCAGGCTCTTGCCGCTCGGCTAAGCTTCTTTCAGTGTGACCTTGGTCCAAGCTTCTCAAGAGTCTCATACATTTAGCAGGTTCACCGCTTCATTACAAAGGTCACACATACATGCTGAGAGACAAAAGTAACTTACCATTACGGCCTTCTCTTTTAACCTTCCATAGACAAATGAAGATCGCCCGATACCGAACACCACGTATGAAAGGATCGCTATAATAACCGAGATTAGATCACCTGGTGGCAGATTTTATTAATGGGCATTGGCTGAGAGTAAGGAATAACAGATGAATAAATTACCACGAGTGTTAGCGAGTGAATACCCTTTGCACATAATTTAATAGTGGTTGTAGGATTACCCGCGTATTCGTGAATTTAGTCTTATTTGGGCTAACATTGAGTTTCACCAGTATTTATGCTTACCTATTTCAGATGTTTTCGGATTATCTTCCGCGATGGATAGGTACTTACAATACATTACTTCAAAACTTTATAAGACATGTGATAAATAACAAAAAAGCTCTGATATGGCTCTGCCTCGTCAATTAGTTAAGAAGCCTGTATTTTTCTACGAGTTGTGCACTGCAATAGTAGTTTATGCAACTGCTACATAATGAGGGTCTTTAAAACACGAGTGTATTTTTATGAAACGAGGCGAAGCTGATTTTCATAATAGGATCACACGAGTGTTTTAAGGCCTAATTATGTGGAGTTGCATACATTACTTTATCTACACACATATTATAAGTACTCTAAGATGGGTTCAGAAGCCGAAGGCCGAATCATACCCATATCTGTCACGAATTTCACTGTTTTTTTTTAAATAATAGACAAACATACCGAGCTGACATTTCGTAAAGTGTTTTTTTTTATTGTAAAAAAAATACATCACATTATTATTTATACATGTCGGGCCGAACATGACTTATATACGTGAGTGATCCGTTTTATTTCACTATGATTGTAAATTACGTCGGTTTTCAAATTTGAAACATCGAATTCGATATCGAAAAGTCATTACGATATCGAATTCGATGTCGTAATGACTATTACTTTACTGCTGGTGGCGCTGGGGCTCGTGCTGTCGGCGAGAAGGCCACGTCCTGCTGCAATGCTGTTCATTTTCTACGGTTTCTGAACGCATTATAGAGGACTTATGATATGTGTGTAGATAAAAGGAAGTTGAATGATTTTTTATTACCTATCAAGACAGCGCAGTGTGTTAGATGCTGTTCATAAAAAAGTGATCAGAACAAAAATTCGACTCTATAATAGAACGTAATTATTTGAAATGACTAAATCTTTACTAAATTTCTCTATTTCGAATCTTTAACTATGATACCGTAATAGTTATCATTAAAGTTGTACCTTTATCGTTAGCTTACGTACCCCAAGCGTTTTATAAACATGCGAGCAACGAATCCTTAGTATTTAGTGTCAAAAAGAATGATTATCATTGCGTGACTTATTATTATTAAATTTAAATCTAGATTGCTCAAGTATATTTTAGCCTTGAGTAACGCTTTTTTTTTAAACCTGTGTGGTGCGGCAATTTTCGCAATGTCGCTGTCGGTCGCAAATCTAAGTTATTGATGAATCGAACATAATATCTTTGAACGTTTCTGTTGAGCTAGACAGGAGTTTTAATAGTGACTTTTTTTTTAAATACCCGCGCTTTTTCGATTATTCAACATTTTGGTGTATGGAAGAGATGCTACAATTAAAGAGATCTCTCTCCAAGTACATGTTGTACCTGCGGACCGAAGTCCCAAAGAGAGTTGAAAGTTGTGTTGTACCTATGCTTCGATAATGCCATGTACTACAGTGATTGACAGAAGATGTTATTGTTACCATCACTATTTGCCTAACATACTCGTCGTAGCAGTTCACACATTTGACGACTAGATGACGCTAGGCGCTCTGCCCTTAGTGTAATCAAAAAGCACAAAATACGTCTCGATCGCGTTTGCGTTAAAGTGTCAAATAGTATGAGAATTGTTAAACGCGAACGCGATCGAGACGTATTTCTTGGCTTGGTCGGCGATTACACTTTTCGCTCAGTTCTACAGTAATTAGTTACCTACCCTAAGGAGCGACGGGGTTAGCAGTCTCTATTTACATACACCGCAGTAAAGATACATAAGTACTTATCGATCTAGTTTATAGGTTTCCGAGAAAGGAACTTTCTCCAGGCCCTTGTAAATGTTGTAGAGCAACTGAACAATGATACAACCATAGATAATAATATGACAGGTAACTCAAATATCACGATTAATATACCAAAGAATTGAATGCCATAGAGCACGCAATATCTTGGGTCAACATTTTTAAGGGCGACCGTTGGACACACGCTAAGGGCAAAGTTTTCGTGTTTATTATCACAAACATATTTTCAGTAAGTTCCTAAACTAAAGTAAGTAGTAAATGATTAGCTATAATACGTAAAGTAAGTTTGCTTATAATTAATTTGTATCGGACAAAATTTAAGGTTGATTATATTGCACAAAGAGTTGGTTCAGTTAAGAGCTTATAGATCAGCCCCGAGCACGAGTTTCACCAGAATCGAGTAGTAATAGTAACGTTATCGTATCTTATCGTTACAAAGGAAGGATTTTATTAATTAAACCTAGGATCTAATGCATGTATTGTTGCTTAACTATTATAGCTCCATTCTTTTGTGTTTCTCACAAACTTTGTATGGACGAGTAGTCTCCATCAACCTAAACCGTTTGTCTTCTAGAACAATGGAGTTTAAAATTCTATTCAAAAAGACATTCATCAACTAAGTGTTTTAATTTTCAGTTTTTATCGCATTTCGTGTTAAGAGCATATATGTAATACAGCACATGCGCTGTTTCCTTTTAAATATTTTTCTATATGTGTACACCGTGCTTGTTATGTCTGACAACTTTTAACTAAAGGTGTACTTACCTACCTAAAAGAATTGGCTACCTAAGTATATTGTTATTATATGTATATATCTCACATAAGTTTTGAACGCACAGGTGCCTACAAACCTCATTGAGCTTTTACGATTCACCGGAAACAACGTACGCAACACACCTACAACTGTTCATTATAAGCAAAAGAAGGTCACAATTATTAAAGTATTTCATACAAATTTCAAGAACACCACGCACATTATATAAATATGCGACCATATTCAAAAATACGCACCAACTTGCAGAATCGGTCGCATTTAACCGAGCATCTAGTGCAAGCCGGTGCACTTTTCAAGGCAAACTTTGTATGTAATACTGAAATTGCAATATTACAAGTCATAAGAGACGGCGTTAGTACCTGGGTCAAATAATAATTGTCTGGCTTGCAAGACAAGCGAGTACGAGTAGGTACGGTAATTCTGAAGACGCCAAGTGAAAGCGTGGATGAACCACTGTGATTTCCAATGTTTATCCACCCCCAAGTGGAGACATTATGTAAAGCAAATACACCAAAGTCAAACACCGGAAAACGTTACACGTGCAGAGCTACCTAGTGTAATTGTAGACGAGCCTGATGAGCCTGCTAATTTAATGTAGGTAACACAATTTCATTTTGTGCACTGTTTTTTGCTGCTAAACAAGTCCAAACGCGACGAATTTACTGTAACAAACAAAACCTAACTCAAATTGAGCCCTCTACCTGATTTAAAAATGAAGCACCCATAAGTTTTTCTTTGCATTTATAAATATTACAAATTTAAAAACATCATTATTAAGTACTTATCTATGTTTAACATTTTTAA
Organism: Clepsis dumicolana; assembly: GCA_963691665.1. NCBI lineage: Eukaryota > Metazoa > Arthropoda > Insecta > Lepidoptera > Tortricidae > Clepsis > Clepsis dumicolana. The sequence continues at coordinate 4,905,002 of OY829517.1, forward strand.
GGAACACAACAAAGAAACATTACTTATGTGCCCTGCCAGAAGTTATTTTCATAATTATGAGTTGTTGTGTTGACGATGACTGACCACCTTTCAGGAAACTATTACCTGCTAAGATGTACCTAACCTAACCTAACACAAAAAAGGAAACTCCCTAATCTTCATACTTGTGGCATAGGTGCAGCGACAAGGTGTAGCGACTCTAGTGCGGTATTTCTACATATGATCGCGACAGACACGTGCTACTTTTCACTTATTTGCCGATTCAAGAGATTATAAAGTGTGGTAATTGATTATCAAACAGGTTGAGCCCCCTTTAACGGATATACAGACACTTAGTACGTACCTACGGTAATTTAAGAGCTGACTACTGATACAACTTCGAGAACATGGAGATATACGTACTTAGGTACTCGTAGACGTGTATGTAGATATAGACAATTAAGGAATACAGGCTTTTTAATATTAAGTGAGTACCTGCTCTCAAATGGATACTAACAAGGTGAAAGAAAAACACACACGAAATAACTAAATCTTGAAAAACGAAAAAGCATTACTGGTTGATTATGGGGTTATTTTCTTTTAAACTGTACGAAAGGCAAACGAGCAAGTGGGTCACCTGACGGTAAGTGATCACCACTGCCCATAGACACCAGCAACCTCGGGGGGTTTTTAGATGCGTTGCCAACCTGTAGGGCTTATATGCAATGCCTCTTGTGCCAGTGATTTCCTCAGCTGTCTTACTCTCTTTATTAACTCTTAATTATTAAGAAGTGGCTGCAATTTGCATAAGCATTCTTTGTTGCTGAAATTAATTCTTCTAAAATATGCTGTTGGAGGTATGGTCAATTTAAACTTAGTTAATATGTAGATATTAATGTATTAACTAGAACAGACAACCAGTTCCTCCTATACGTATCTAAATAAATTGTTGCTTATGTGAAGGTTAAAAATGACAGTTAAATCGTCTTTGCCCTTTGTGGTCAATCTGCTTCATCCATTTTATTAAATACCTCGTCGTGCAAGGGTTCATTAAAATTTACAACGAAGAAAAACCAGGATCAACGTGATGTGCATTTTCTCATTGAGAATCCGAAGTTTTTGTATTAAAACTTTAGCGCATATTTAAATAACATGATCACCTTTATGGACCATCAAAGCCATATACATCGTATTAATTGTGTTTTTTTAGTGTTTGTGGCTCTTATGGTGTGTACAATTATGAAAGATTCGTGGGCATATTATTTCTTTCCATAAAATGATGCAAATCTCTGTTCAACAACAATAGTGTGGTAGTTTATTTTAATGCTCGTATTTGTACAAAATGTTCATGTCTTCATAGGATTTTTAGTTTTAAATTCACTGTAAGTATGTATAAGTAAGCACTTTTTCTCTGTTTTTTTTTTCACATCTATAAATACAAAATTGGTTACACTGATAGAGGAGAGGGCGGAGGGCGGCACTTGACTCTAACAATAAAAAATATTCCGACGAATTGAGAACCTCTTCCTTTTTTTTAAGTCGTTAAGTCGGTTAAAAATGAGCACTTGAAAGCTAAATATTTCGCAAACGAATAACTCAATCGAAAAATAATATTCAGGCACCCCCAAAATTTTTAAAAGACCTGTAAAATGATATCCCACACTATGGGGTAAAAAAACTATACTTAAGTGTTCCGTTTTTTACCATTTTGGCAACGGAACCCTACTTAATAAGGCTAATCCGACCACCCGTCAGGCGGCAGATACATTTCGTGTTACAATACCGTGAAATTCAATCATACCAGTGAAATCTTTATTTGATTGAATTTCACGGTAGTTTAGTACCTAGTAGTAAAATTGCAAGACTTATTCAATTGTGTTACTATCCCACAAAACAATCTACCGGGTAGATATTAACTAGCTTACAAAACAATAATAGTGAAAAACAGTAAATTATGCATCATATTAAAATTCATAAGCAATTTTCTAATCATAATTACTTCCCATAGTCTTGGGACAGGCACTCACACTCACACAACTTCATTGCGAAAGTCCGCAGACTAAAGATGTAAGCAAATCTAATTAATGCAGTCACCTAGTACAGTCAGCAACAAATGCAGCTAGCACAAAAATGATCTAAGCACTAAGCATGTACTTAATGTCTATTGTAAAGGCATAAGAGCTAGTGCAAACATTGTGAACGCTTCAGTTGCTTGTGGCTACCTACATTACTTTCGCTGCTGACTGTATATCGGATCACAGTAGGTATATCTAATACTAATAGGTAGTAGGTATACCTACTCAAGAAAGATCCGATCGCCGTTGCTTCGTGACTGGTCGGTGGTATGGTAATGGGACAAAATTTACAGCGCTCTACATCATGGAAAAGGAATTACTGCGTTCAAATTCCGTAATCAGTTTTAACATTTTGAATCGCTGTGCTTCCCAGTTTCGAAATAGCTAGATGGATGGTGGATGGTAGATGGACTTTACTATTTACATTTATGTCATGTCTTAGAAAATTTGCAACTATGTAGTTTTGTAGGCCAAAAGAAAACCTATTTTGTTTATTGTTTATTGTTAATTTATTGCATACAATTTTTTTTTTTGATAATCCAAACACTTAAAAATAAAAAAAGATCTTAATATAAGGAATTTGTATCGTCGTTCTATGGACAAATTAGATTACTCGACTATTCGTATGTGGTTGCACACTTCATGTCAGTCAGTGTGTCGGTTATGTCACTCGGAAAGCCGGTTTGGACGTAACCAGATGAGTTTTTCTTATTATACCATCACAAGTAACAACATCAACATCCCATACAGGTATCTACCTAGTAATACCTCAGAGCATAAGCTGTACTTCTAATTGCGTAAATATTACTATCGAGTTTCTCCTAATAAAATCCCTGCACCTTCCAACCAAACAAACTGTATTTCTCACAACCTTCCAGAGACGAGACCATAATTATATAACTCGCACTGTCATAAAGATGTCAGATCTCATGTAGAGCCAAGCTTCTAACTCTATACGCCCTCTAACTTCACAAACTCTACACCTTAGTCGAAATAATATGTGACTTGGCCGTTTCGTGACTACAAGATCTATTGTATAACAGAATAATGAACAGAGAATTAAGTTTTCACCTGACGACCATGTGACGTCCGAACGGCCAAGCCACATTATTTTGACTAAGGTGTAGTGTTGGTGAAATTAGGGCTTGTAGAGTTAGGGCGTTGGGTGTGCCTGCCCCTTCGCTTTTTGTGGAGAATAACCACCACGTCGTCCCCACAGCGCGGAAATGCGTAATGAATTTCCCAAAGTAGAAAAAAAAGGACGTGTAGAGTTGTGTTGCGACAAACATGTTTTGCCTAGGGGATAACTGAACGGTTATACATAGAGGTTTATGACGTCACCGTGCAATTTCGTATATTTATATCTCCTGCAGTTTTTATTCATCATGCGTCTTGTATTAGCATAATATGTTTATTACGAGGAAGAGATTTCTATAAAATTCGTGTCACAGTGTCGCACAATGGTTGTGTAAAAGATCATGATTGGTCCATTCAGTGTTTACATAGAAAGATTTGCACATAAATATATGCGTAATTATAATATTCGCACTTTCTTATTACGATGGCATGATGATTGATGTACCTATCGATTTAATACTAAGGACACTTCAAATGAAGCCCAGTATTTTGTAGCAAATCGGTTTTGAAATGAGTCACGAACAATTTCATAGGCCTCAAATTTATTTGAACGGTATCGTAAATATTAGAGACTTTATAGTGGCGTCTAAGATTGGACTGTAACTTATAATTATAAGCCTGAGGTTGTTCCGGAGGTGACGGGCTTTAGGCACGTATTCCCTTGTCAAGGAGTGAACGCTAAATATTCATTCGTACACTAGCTGGCTACACTAGTGGCTTTGTGATACGTAGACTAACCTCGCGAGCTTATTTTTGTAAATTTTCCAAAAACTGAATTGACAAAATATCTAAGTACATGTACCTATAATTATAGAATCGGTTGAGAAATGCGACCTGTAGAGACGTTAATACTGTAGGAGACATACGAAAAATTTTTTACCCATGCTGAAACGGGGACCCTTCGCGGTCGCTCGGTCAATTGGTAGTCCTTCCATAAAACCCGACAAAACACGATCTGGAAGAATTCCAAACTTAGCACATACCGTACAATTAGGTACCTACTGGGATTTTGTCTTTCGGTGTCACGCAATGGTTTTCAAAGCATTTACCGATAAAACATGCCACACTATCCATATTTAGCCAAAAGGACACTTTAATATTTCACCGTGCATGAGCACGATGCGTCCATATTGGTTCAATTGACCGAGATCATTTCCGTTAATATGTTAGGTGCACCAACCTTGCATTTCCACGGCGACTTTTATAGGTAAATCTATGGCTTCTCCTTGGATGGCAAAATTACAAATCTTCTACTAATTAATATCGATACTTCTAATCGTGTAACAATGAAATATATCAAATTGATATGCCGTGTAGCCTTAGCCTAACAACGATACTTTCGATACGTACACAAGGAAGAGAGTGCATTGTGAATGCAGCTTGCGAAACGTCTAAACTGGAGCACTTATCTTGGCCCCTAACGGACAATTCCAATGGACGTTCCCACACTGCTGTCGCTGAAATATAACACAAATTGTACTAGCTCTATATAAAGAGATAAGATGGGATAATGGAGGAAATAGACAAAGGTGTGATAGCCTAGTGGTTAGACCGATGGCCTGTCAAGCAGAGGGTCGTGGGTTCGAGCCTCGCGGCTTGCATCCCTGATTTTTTTTCTGGGAAATTACTTATGCAATTTATCATGAGCTTTAAAGAAGAAAAAGTAATGAGGAGAAGATGCCTGTGCCCAGCAGTGAGAAGTTAATACCAATATTATTAATATTACTGAAATACAAACCGTGTCTAAACTAGACATTACGCGAAGAAGAAAAAAGCATTTGTAATAGTAAGAAGGTTATTTCTGAGTAATTTAAAATATGATATATGGCTAAGAGTTCTCCCTTGGGGCAACGCAAAAACAGTATATAAATGGTGAATACTTTTACAGAACCTAGGTACGTACATACGTAGATTCTGTAGTTTTTGTTTGTTCATATACCGACTTGACGCAAGCAGGGAAATTTTTAAGGACTAAACCGATAGACAATTGATTAATTAATTCCAGTTGCAATGCAAAACCAGTCTAGTTAGTATGTCCATAAACGCAGACTACAGTCCGAAAGTAGCTAGCTCGAGCTTGTTCCATGTGAGTGTGACAATGGGATCTTACGTAACAGATAAACAAGGCGATCCTTGAGTTACTTTAAGGTACAGTCACCATTAATTCATAAATGTTCTGAAACATTTGAACACGAAAAATTCATTTTAGCTATATTTTGTTTATTTTTGCATTAAAAAGACGGTAACAATCTTGACATGTCTTTTTATTGAAAAACGCCTTTTAAAAAAAAGGAACAGCCAGTAGCAATTAAATAACAATGAAATTTAATTATTTCTAACGTTATGGTTTTATACGTAACGGTTACTTATTAACTGAAATAATTAAAATAAAATGAAGTATAGGTAACACTTTAATTTCAAGTAATCCGGACCGGGAATAATAAGATGCTAACAACTCATTATTGCATTGCAATACTGACTTGATTAAAGAACTAAGATATCTAAAATTAAAATATTTAAATTAAAATTGAGCAGGAAAATATGATTTACACCACAGACGAACTTACACTCAGTAAAGAGCACTTAACGCAATGACGAAGCTCGCGGTTCGGCTCAAGATTACAGCTCATTTCAAATCTAGATATTTTATGATAAAAGACGCCATTCTAAAATGGTGTATTAGCCTGTGTACATTCTACGCTTGAATTTGTACGTGGGAAACGTTTCATTATAGGTACATACTTAGTTGTAACAGCCTATTCAAATGTCAATGCTTGAAGCCCATGCAAAGAAGTTGAGCTGCTTCAATGCAAGCAAAGTCATACAGCAAAACCAGTCCACACTATAAGGTTATATGTATATTAGCATATCTAAATACCTCTACGCTCCACTTTCCCGCCACAATGGAAGCCGAAAAGCAAATCAACATAAGTCGACATTGCATAAAGATGAGTTAACTCGTATCATAATGGCTCCATGAAATAGTTGCGTGTGATACGGAAAGTGGTCTAGAAACGTGTTTTATGATTTCGTGGCTGTTTTTAAAGTTGGTAAAACTATGTCTTCTTGGTAATACGAGATACCTCATAGAATAGAGACTTACTTAAGTGGCGAAATATATTTCGCCGTATAAGATATGGGTATGGGTTGAATTGGCGCTTGAAATAGAATGCGACTGGCGGAATTTTTACTTTTGTAGCTCGAATAGTTGACATACAATGTAAAGAGGTCGTTGCTATATCATATTTTATTTATACTAGCTGTTTAGACTCGGACTGTAAGACTGTAAAATTGTTTAGACTCGGTTCAGTAGTTCCAGAGAGTACTACCTACGTACAAACTAAGTTTAAGTATTTACATACGTGAAATATAACGGATCATTCACGTATAATAAGTCGAGTAGTCGCTCCAGCAGAGCCGCGGCGCGTAGTGTGCCGTGTGCGTCTCGATGCCGCTGGGTCGTGCGCTCTCAGAGGAAGGACTACGAAACATGTCAACTACTCGAGTTATATACATGAGTGATCCGTTTTATTTCACTATGTATTGGAATAGATTATGGTATACACGTGAGATATAGATTCGTTTTCAACTTGCGATGCTTGCCTACAAAGAGTATCCATCACATGGCGTGTAGGAAGCACTTCTCCTATTACGAGGCAGGACTTCAATAGCGAAATCTTTCTCCAGGCAGATTTTATGCCTGGGGACTGAAGTCCGAAGGAAGAGAGTTGGAAGTTGTATTTATATGCAACCAACTTGAGAAACGTTAGCGCGATGTGGAACAGTGATGACGTCACTCGTGTGTGGCGCTGGGGTAGCTACACGAAAAACAAATGAACATGAGGACGTGTGATAAATTTTACTGATTTAATTATGGTTTATTCTTTAGTTATCTACCTATGTAATTGTAACTGGACTTGTGCTGGAAAAGGTATGCATATTATTTATGATAGTACCTATAGTTAAAGTGAAAAAAGCTTTCCCCTGTCAAAATGTATGACATTGTCATAAGATTGTTTTTTTCCCTGGCACGTGGAAAAGGTTTTTCTACTATGTCTAAGTAGTAAAACCAATATATGTGCATATTTTTTATTTATTTATTAGTAAACAAATTTAAATTATTACATTTCTTTAACCTATAACAGCGGGCGTAAACCCAGCAGAGTTTATCTGCTCCTGACAGTTTTTTTTTCCAAACTTAATACCTTATCGTGATGGATTTATTACTAAGCTCTGCTCAATAATAGTAGTTAATGCAACTGCTATATAATGAGGGTCCTTAAAATACGAGTGTGTTTTTATGAAACGAGGCGAAGCTGAGTTTCGTAATAGGATCACACGAGTGTTTTAAGGCCTAATTATGTGGAGTTGCATACATTACTTTATTTACACACATATTATAAGTACTCTAAGATGGGTTCAGAAGCCGAAGGCATATATCATACCCATACCTGTCACGAATTTTACTGTTTTTTTTTATCATAGACAAACATACTGAACTGACGTTTCGTGAACTGTTATTTTTTTGTAAAAAAAATAAATATCACATTATTAATTATACATGTCGGACTGAACTCGACTTATATAAGTGAGTGATCCGTTTTATTTCACTATGATTGTAAATTACGTTGGTTGTCAAATTCGATACATCGAATTCGATATCGAAAAGTCTATTACTTTACTACTGGTGGTGGAGGAGGTGCTGGGGCTGGCGCTGTCGGCGAAGTCGTCGTCGTACTGCAATGCTGGTCATTTTCTACGGTTTCTGAACGCATTATAGAGGCCTTATGATATGTGTGTAGATAAAAGCTTAAAGCTTTTATACCTAAGCTTAGTAAAAGAGTTTCCGCAACTAAAGAACCTTGAATTGAATAGGATTATCGTTTGTGTCCGAGTTGCCAACTGCCGTTGTCACAGTACGATCTATTGATACGAGTCACTATGCCAAGGACGTAGTAGTAGGCAAATATTGTAGTAGTGCAATGTTTAACAAAGGTTCAGATATTGGTGTTAGTTGTTAACGCAATGGAAACGTAACCGCAGGTAGTCAATGACATGGACGTGACAGATGGTTTATTAAATTCGTCATACAAGGTTAGCTTCAAAAAAGGAGGAGATTCTCTATTCGACTTTATGTTCTTTTTTTAGCTATGTTACGCGATTACTTCGCCAATTGGGAATGGATTTTGATGATCCTTTTTTGTTTGAAAAGGTATACACCTGAGGTGGTTTCATTGTCACCAAGTCAGGATCTAATGATGGAGTCCCTGGGAAATCGAGGGCAACCCTCAAAACTGTTTTTATATTTGTTTCCTGTATTTTCTAAAGCTATTCATGTAGGTATTTGCATCTGGTAGTCATCATCTCATGTTGATGAGCTGCTGTGGAAGATATAACTCCTTAATGGATAGGAGTTAGAGGAAAATTCTTTAAATATTTAATAAAGTAAAAATTGTGAAATAAAAAATCTTTTAACAAAAGTAAAACCGTTTTAAAAATCGACTAAAGCCATCAGTTTTATTTTATAATCTAGCACAAAATAATCGGTAATATTTATGCTAGGTCATAAAGCTAAACTTTTAAGCGGTTTTATTAAAAGGTTTTGACATCAACCCAATAACCCGATTTAAAAAAATTCCCTCGAATTGAGAAATTCCTCCTTATTTTGAAGTCGGTTATCAATAGAAATTCATTTGAGTTTAAAACTTATGCCGTATTTGTCAGGTCGTATAGTTAGTTGTCTATACATATACATACCTATATTGGAATTATATCGATTCGAAATAACGCCAATATTTTACTGGGCGTGCGTTTTGGTGATAACAGAGAGTAACATTGAAATGATAAAGCATATTTATAGTTACAACAAATACATATAGCGCACGTACGCAGCGCGGTATGCTGACATATGGCGATACGGCGACCCGGCTGGCCCAGTGACAATGACGAGATGCATTGAACTTCTTCCGGGAAGATTGGCCGCTGAGTAGATGTACCGGGAGCTCTCATAGACATTCATAACAAGAACAAAACAGTAATCTTATATGATTCTCCATCTGGCGTAGTCTTCGACAACTCCATTCATCCTGTCCTTGGCTAGCTGGCTCGGCTTCAAGGCAAAGTTGTCGAAAGTTTCAAGCTTCGGAACGTCTTTGGGGTCCGCTACTAGAGTATTCATCATGGCTAGTCCTAAGAACAAACCAAGCGTCTTGGTCTGAAAATAAATAAATAAATATTTTTGTACTTAATCGTACTTCTGGAATTAAGGTCCAACATCATAAGAAAAGTGTGTACCAAGGTGACAGTGAAGTTAGTTTCAGAAGATAGATAAATTAATACTGCATACTCAGTTAGAGCAACAATACAAGGAAAAATAATAAACTCCGTACGTACACATACATAGGATTTTGCTGTTCGTTACGCGCCGTATACGTTAAGTACGTGGAGTTATTTTGAAGACGTTAAGATGTCATTGATAATATACATTTTTGACTGAAATTTTGTTTTTGCTTGCTGACATAATAATTATAACGTTAATTATGTACACCATTAATTATAACGGTTTGTATTCCACAGGAATAGTTGCTTTAGGTTCAGCTACAATACTTTAAGAACACTGTTAGTTGACTTGTTAAAATGAATCCTCTATACGTACGCTTGCTTACCTCTTCCAATTCTTGTTCAAAAACCTTTCTAGGGTAGACTTTATTTATATCAACGCGGAGGTTCTTCAGAGCACGAGCTAGCTGCGTGTAGTAGTGTTCAACCAGCTCTTTGTAATGAAGTTTGCGGAACTGAGCGTCAGACCTCATCCAGATGAAGTTCATCAGATCTGCCGCGACGTTGCCTTTGTGATACGACTGGTAGCCTAGCGGCACCACTTCGAGTTTCCCATTCTGTAATCAGTTGTATTATTTAAGTTATTATCAAAATCATAATTGCAACCCTTCAAATGATCGTCGCCCTATAACTGATTATGTAATTATTTGTTTTTAATTTACTTTTTTTATGACAAAAAATAATACATTACAAGAACAATCGATAAAATCGGATGCGATTTAATAAAAACCCGTTTTAACACTTACTTGTCTTCGATGCATTTGATTATTAGGCTTCAAGTCCCCGTGGATCAGGAAACCTGCATCAGATGGAGACCATAACTTTTCTAATCCATCCAGTAAGTTATTTGACTGAATGAATTTACGCATTTTATCTCAGTATTCTTCTTTAATCACCTCTGTAGCCATTTTAACAGCCTGTTCTAAAAGAGGTCTTTTCAAATTTTCATCTGAAAATATGTCTATATATACGCTTGCACATATTCTCTCAAATTCTTCTACATTTTCCTCTCTCAAGGCTAGTCCCAGTGCGTGGAACTTAGCCAGCTCCTCTACCGATTTGGACGCGTACTCCTAATCGAATGTTTTTAGTCTGTCAAAGTTTCCAAAGCCTTTCGCTGCTAGGTTTTCTAGCACCAGAATTTACTCCATTTCAGTATATTTGTATCCGTACAATTTTGTAACGTAAAGTCTTTCTTCTTTTTTATTATAAAGATTTTCAAAAGCAACTGCCAGTTCAGTGTAGAAAGATTTTTCTTTTTTGAATATCAAGTTGAATATGTCGGTAGTGGCTTTTAGAGTTTCACTTATATTAGACGCTTTTGCAAAAAGTTCGAGATCTTCCTTTTTCCGTGCAGATATAGTGGCGATGAAAAGGTTACTTGTATAGTTAGTACCGTCAGTTGAAATGGCTTTTAAATCGATATTTCCATTAAAGAAACCCTCTTTGCTTGCAATTTCTTCCAAAAAGTCTCGTAAATTTTCGTAATTTTTTGCCATTTTGCTGTTTAGGTTTGCCTCGACATGCGTCGACTCTAAACATGAATGGAAATATGAAACAGTAGGGAAACATTATTATCAAACACTATTAAATCATAATTAAATTGGTCACCCCATTCACATACAATATCAAAGATTATCACTGAAGAAAATAAACCCTCGAGGCAAAATCATAACACTCTTTTCATCGCCGCGGTTTCAGAAAGATTATTTGCTTACTCGTTTTTCTAATCCAGTTATTTTGTTGGCAAAATAGCATGCGCTCGCGCCTTTTGACACGTCTGTACTGACGTAAAACAGTCAAAGGTCAGCTCTGTAGCTAGCCACCGATTCTATATTTATTTAGGTACTTTAAACAATGGCGGCCCAGATGGGGAACTTGTTACGGGATCGTGTCCTATCACATCAGTAAAGATATCAATGTGGTGGAGGGGGGAGGGGGGCCTTTGCTCAGCAGTGGGATACTATCAAGCTAGGAAAAAAAAGTGTGTATGTATACTTATCTCTTTATTGCACATAAAACATGAAGTAACAGGTAACATGACAAAAGCAAATGTACAAAGGCGAACTTATCCCTTAAAGGGATCTCTACCAGTTACCCCTCGGGCGATTGACAGGACATCAGAAAAAAGAGTAGGTAGACATAATACACATAAAAGTTAAAAGAACAGGAATCTGAGGTTAACCTAAATAAATAATTAGAAAGTATGAAATTGATATACCTAACAATATTAATATACCATGTTTTATATTTATTTTACTAAAATCGCTATAAGTACCTGCAAGTAATGCGTGTCTATTTAACAACAGTCTCTATTTTAACACACGTATAAAACACAATACTAATATAATAATTACCTATGCCTATTTGTGAGTATGCAATGAAATCATTAATAATGATTCGCCACGCCTACTTAATATCTTATTTAAATATTAAATAGGTACCTACTTAATTAGCATTACGAATTGCGATGTCCTATTTTTAAGTTAGAGGCCAGCAAGAATGAAGTCTAGTCTTATTTATACGTATTATAGAAGGTATGTGGTACTAAAATGTTTTGAATTCCTGGAATCAGTCAAAGTAAGATTATTTTATTAAAACTAGCTTTCTATAACCCCTTCATCTGTATAGGAGCTACGATGCCACATACAGATACACAAATATTCTTGTCAAACTTATAACACCCCTCTTTTTGCGTCGGGGTGTTCCTTTAAATTAAAGAGACCTAGTTGCTGTACAGTCAGCAGCAATAGTTGCTAAGCAACCGAAGCGCTTACAATTATCTGCACAAGCTCTTATGTCGATAAAATTCAAAATTCAAAATTCAAAATTTTATTCAGCAAATAGGCAGTTGAATGCTCTTTTACACGTCATTTTTTTTTAGTCTACCAGCGCTTTCGGAAAGACCATGATTGCCAAGAAGAATGGGCCGCAAGAAACTTGGCACAAAGACATTTTTTCTAAAAACAAGTTACATCCGATCTTACAATACGTAACCACAGATAAATTACACAAAGAAAGCTCACTCTATCATTAAAAACAAAAAAAAGAGAAAAAAAAATATTAGAACAGCAAAACCAGAAAACTTGAATTTATTGGCACGTTTTAATTGAGCAGGAGATGTATAGGGTCTCCAGGTCAAATATCTTTAGAATTACAAGGGGATGTATAGGGTCCCAGAATTAATACTATAATATGATACTTAATCTAAATGGCTTAGAGATGTATAGTCTCTAGGGTCAATTTAAACTAAATTTAAAATCAGCAGAGGTGTAAAACGTCTCCACGGTCAAATAATAAGTATAATAATACATATACATAAACTGGAGATATATATGGTCTCCAAATGTCAATTAACAAAATTGATGAAATATACATTTCATATCATCATGTCAAATAAATAAAACATTATTTGTCAATTATATATAAATAGTACGCAGCGGACAACGGCAACAGAGCCAGACACCATACACGAATATCTTCGGGACGCAGCCAAGTCACATTGGTGTCCTAATTATCATCTGTTTTCGACCTTGGCCAAGTGGTATCATCACATAAGTATTCATCCACTTTGTAGTATGCTTTTTTCAGGAGAGCGGTCTTTATGTAGCTTTTAAATGAATTGTGAGGCAATTCCCATGCATCTACAGGCACTTTATTGTAGAACCTCACGCAATAACAATAGAGCCGTCCTTAGATTATTGTGAGCGCTTCTGTTGCTTAGCAACGATTGCTGCTGTATGCGGAAGTGACAGCGTTCGAAATTCGAATAGACGTTGCAGTTGTGTGTTATTAAACAGCGATTAGAATACAATTAAGCACATATACGTCGTTTCTGGATTAATGCATGAAATGACATTGTCAATGGTAGAGTGTGCAGATGAATGAAAATACTTATTTCTGTACGAAGAAGTTATAAAGCTTGGGAAAAACATAAATTATATTACCTAGATAAAAAATACAAATAAAATAATAATTAGCTATGTGTATTTAGGAACACCATCAAAAAATATTAATTCATAAAACCATCGTCTTCAGAGCTGTCCGTATCATCACCTGGTACAGAGAAAATAAAATAGATAATTAGTGTGCTAACTTTCACATTTAACAGCATAGAAATAGTTTACTGCAGTACCTACCTATGTTGACAATTACTTCATTGACTTATAATTAATTATATTTATTAATTATTGATTATATGTATAGATATTAATGTACTTTTGTGCTAACGGTACTTCCGAAGTGTATTTTAATCTCGGCTTGATAATATGTGTGTACCTATGTGTGTATGTGTTGCATTTTCCCATTGTCAATGTCTGTTTCAATGACGATTTTCTTAAAAAAAAGTCCATCTGTCCACTGTCCCAATAGTTCTCACCTTCAATCATATTACGCTGCAATAAAGGCGCAACGGGTGTTAATTATTGAAATTAACGTGTCGCGAATTAAAAAAGTTACTTACCTTGCAATCAATTTTATTTTCTTACATTTAATTATAATACATTTATTTACATAACAAAAGCAATTTACAATGACATTAAATCCAAGCTAAAACGAATTAAACTAAATTAAATCTTAATAAGGCGCCCGTGGCGTGGTTCCCAAAAGGCTGGCAGCGTTTCCTCACTGAATGGCAATGCTGATTCTTTGAGAGAGAAAACTTTAATTACCTACATATTAGTTTGTCATTTAGTATTTGAAGTCTTTGTTTTACTTTGATTATTTTAATGGAGTTCCAAAAACATCAGAACCTTTATCTTTTTAAGTAATAATCATGTTTATTTGTAGAGCAACCGCTTGCACTTACGGTTATATAAAAGTTGCATTTAAATACCTGTGTGACGACACACACAATTCAAGGACGCCAAGGACAGTGAGAGTAGTCCTGACAGGTTTCTTTTTAACCCAGATTTTGACTTACAAAAAATGCGTCTTATGAAATCAGTCAACCTTTTACAGCTTCTCTGACGGCGGTTTAAGTTTAATTACTTAAAAGAGGCGAATTAAGCAGTACATTTTTACAAATTAATGAATAATGAACTTTTATTACTTGCCTATATGAAAATTAAAGATTGGTGGTAAAAGATTAGATTAGATATAATTAAGTCTGAGTTACAAAAGCGCTTAGTTGATGCAACTTGTGACCAAAGGGCTGGCAGTTTTCTCTCTCAAAGAATCAACATCGCTATTCAGCGAGGCAACGCTGCCAGCCTTTTGGGCGCTATGCCACGGGGGCCTTATTTAGATTTAATTTAGTTTTAAGTTGTAGTTTACTTAGTTTAAGCTTAGATTTAATGTCATTGTAAATTAAGTGGATTTGAAGAAAAAAGAAACTCTACATCTATTTTGTTAAGTGGAAGTAGATGCGTACCTAAACTATAGCAATTTCTCACACCATAGTAATCGAGTAGTACCGAGGCCCGAGTACGGACATTCGAAACCTGCGTAACGTCATCGAGTAATAAACGTTATCGAGAAATTTGTATGACGTTTGGAACAGCGCTCGCCCGTGAGCGTATTTGGAACTAAAAATTTGTATGAGGTTTCTCGATTTCGGTACGATAACGTAACGTTACGCAGAGGGTCGAGCACGACTTTTCGAATCCTGCCTAACGTTACGGTTATCGTAACGAGATACCTCATACTAAATTTTAGTTCCAAATACGCTCACAGGCGGGCGCTGTTCCAAACGTCATACAAAGTCGATAACGTTTACTATTCGATTTTACGTGACGCAGGTTTCAAATATTCGTACTCGGGCCTCTGGATTCGTAAACTTCGTGCTCAGCCTACCGTTATCGAAAATCTTGTATGACGTTTGGAACAGCGCCCGCCCGTGAGCGTATTTGGGACTAATCTTTTATATAAATTTTCTCGTTTCCGGTACAATAACGGTACGTGGCTAAAGTTACGTTATGCGAGATACCTAACCAAGAGAAAAACAGTCAAGAATCTGATGCCACTAAGTAGTTAGTTAGTTTTTCTGCTAGCTTGTAATTGTATTCCACTGTTGGGCAAAAGCCTCATTTCGACTTCCGCACATATGTCACCAACTCTCTTATTATTTTGATAAAATTGTATGCATTATTATTATAGTTCTAGTGATGTTAATAACGATAGATAAATACAAGCATTGTAAAACGGAAATTTTAACAAAGGATTGCCTTTATAATAAAACTCTTTGGAAGGTTAAAAAACATGGGTCATCGTAATAAGATGAAAATTATAACGATTGCATCATAATAAATGCATAAATTATGCGTTTCACGCTTCCGCCTAACTCGGTTAAATTACAAACGAATTAGATTATGTTATTACTTGTATAAATTATTAGATAACAGAAGTCGCAGAGTTACATTACTGTGTGTGAAGGCATGCACCGTGAATAGCTTCTAAGATATATACTTATATCGAGGACATGGTATGTAATCTTAAGACTAAATACAGAAGTTACTAAATAAATGTTTAAGAGTTAAGTATGCTCTGGTATTTAGACTACTTTGTTGACGAAGGAAATTGTAGCCGACAAAAATGTACAGTCAATGAAATTAAGTACTGCTTACCATTGTGGAACCCTTTCGCTGCAAATGTCATTGTTTGCGTCAATTGCGTCTATAATTGGCCAGCATTAGGTTCAAGCAGCTGCCGCGTTCACTTGTCTCATATAACCCTATTATTGTAAACAAGCAAATTTGATTACTTGTGCATATGTGATTTGTATCCTTAATACGTCACCCAAATATTCAAGATTGAACGTCACGGCCCAACCGGCGTATGCTACAGTCATATTGACAAGTAGAGGTACCTACCATATAATTTGTCAAAGAAGTCATTGTGAAATTGATTGTGCAAAGTGTGATGTATGCAGTTGACACACAGTGGTCTCTCTCACTCGCTGACTCTCTCGCTCTCTCCTTCCAAGATGGCTTCTATATAGTTGTGTATATTTGTGCTCTGTGTTTTAATAAACCACATTAATTCATTGTGGAGTTTAATTTCCAAGATATTACACAAATGTTCCACAGAGGTAGTACGCGATTCACTTGCTTCAAATGTACATTGGAAAAAATGGCTAGGACGAAGCTTATGCTTAATTGGACTTTTGCAAGAATAAGTTTGATTCTGTCCACTGTCCTATCTACTCATGAAAGTTATTGTCGAGCATTTCATGGGGTATGTCACAGTAATTTGGGATTGCGATGTTATAAAGACGTTTATTGTGAAATGGCACACAAGGTTTACTGTTTACTGTTTATTTGGGTTGACTCTACATGACATCTATTGCCTACTGCGGCTCATTGATTCAATGGTGTCTCATTGTTTATCATAAATCTTTATTCTGTCAAACCCTGAACGTTTCCGTAGACGCCATTTCTTAGAACTTATGGAATTAATCTTGTCAATGTTGTTACAATTTCGAGCAGCCCTATCTTGCAACATATTTTATTAGGTACATTTAGGTCTCGAATCTACTATCTGTCTTGGTGCGCTCGCGCTTTGCAGAATCTTCCGGCAGCAAGATCACGATTTTGTTGAAAGACAAAGTTGTATTGTTTATGCCTGGTGGATTTAAAGTGGCCACATCAAATAGATATTTGCGGTCTCATTCTTTATTTTTAGGCTTTTATGTGTGCTGCCTGAGGCTTCATCTGCGTAAAAATTCCAAAATAAAAGTAGCACGTAGCTTCGAAGTCTAGTTTAGTTTAGACGACCGAATAGCCTAGTGGTTAGAGACCCTGACTATGAAGCTTGAGGTCCCGGGTTCAAATCCCGGTCGGGGCAGATGTTTGTATGATGAATATGAATGTTTGTTCTCGGGTCTTGGATGTTTAATATGTATATAAGTATGTATTTATCTATATAAGTATGTTTATTCGTTGTCTAGTACCCATAGTACAGGCTTTGCCTAGTTTGGGACTAGGTCATTTGGTGTCAAATTGTCCCGTGATATTTATTATATTATTTATTATTATTGTTTAGTAAGTACCTATATAGAAATATAACCCAACAAATACAATAAAGAAATGTAACCCAACAAATAGACAGATAGAGTTACCGCCGGATTTTTAATGCTAGTTTGGAAGTTTGAAAGGATAACACTTTTCATTTATGTCGACTTCTTTCGGAGCAGGTAGACGCATTAGGCACCCACCTTTTGCTTCTTCAGGCAAATACGAAACAAATTAACTAGGCACAAACCGAAGGACTATTCGATATATTTTATTATAATTACTGATGAATCATCTTACACATAACCTTTTAACTCTGTGCAAAACTTATGTGTGCACATGAGAACCCGGCAGTCTTATTTATAGGACTTTAGTATTTAAATAATTCAAAATAACTTACAATAATGCATGTTTAAAATAGCTTCTACATAAAGAGGTAAACATCACGCAGTAAGCATATACTGCATTTGTAGAGCTACAAACAAAAATTAATTAAACTCGCATCTAACTAACAGAACTGTTGTTATCATCAATTAAAAGCTGCTACCATTCGACATGGTAGAAAATGGAAGTAATAAAGCTGCCGAGATACACCATTGATTGTATTTCCAGGAGGGCTAACACGCGCGCTATTTTGTCGCTTGTCTCTCAGTGCGTCCTTCACTGATTCTATCACTATGAAAGGGACGCACTGTGCGACAAGCGACAAAATAGCGCGCCATGCTACATGTGCTGCTCTACTTTAACTCGACTTATAGAAGTCTAGACCTACCTTCTATATTAAATACATTCAGCAGTAATACTTGCTAAGCAACCGAAGTGCTCACAATGATCTGTACAAGCTCTTATGTCTATAACAATAGAGCCGTGCTTATACCTTTGTGAACGCTTCGGTTGCTTAGCAACTATTGCTACTGACTGTACCTAAGACTAAGGTCAACTTAAGTTAAAGTTAAATTAGTAACGCGAGGATGGTTTCAATCAATTATATTACTTATTTACTTACTGCGTTTATTGCGCTATAAATATAAACAGGTCCAACGAGTTTTAGTAATTATTGACCATAAGATCCTTTAGGCATTTACATTGTAGGTAATTGGTGTGGACAAGATAGAATCATCGTTTAAATTGTGAAATCGTTTAGCTTAGGGTAAAATATAAATTGACATGAAAATGTTTACATTATTTTAAATAAAACAAGAGCAAAGGCGGATCAAAAAGGAAATGGCGGTATGACTTGCACACGTTTTTATCGGACTGGCAGGAGCGTAATGGATGGTAGGTTTTGCACAGTCACTAAAAAAATAAGTTTTTTTTTGTTAAGCATAATAATTTTTAATATTATAGTATTTTTCGATGCATGGCGAATAAAATCACCGGGTACAGAAAGTATCAAAATGAATGATGATTTATTTTTAATAGGTACGTACAACATTTTTATGGTGTCTTTACTTGGATTGTCATATAATCCACATCAGTACAAAATTTGAAACCATCCAACCACTGAAAGTGGGTCAAATTTAACTTGCAAGATTTGATTAGGTACACACAAACTAAATAATAGCTAGTAAAAAAAAACCTCAGAAAAAAAACTTAAAATAATCCCCAAAAAGCCATGAGTTTTTAGGCCTAGCAAAAATATGAAGTCGCTGTGGTGCTAGCGGAATATTTTTGGAATGAAGCACCGACTTTTTTTTTTTTTTTTTGAGGTTTTTTTGAAGGCGGTTTTACTTTTTGTTAAAGGATTTGTTATTTCACAATTTTTAGTTACGTTAATATTTAAAATATTATCCTCCAACTCCTAACCGTTAAGGAGTTGTACCTTCCATCATCACCTCATCAACACGAGATGATGACTACCAGATGCTAGTACTTGAATAGCTTTCGAAAATATATGAAACACATGATACGTCCCTATAAAATTTGACGGTTGCCCTCGATTTCCCTGGGATCCCGTAATCAGATCCTTACTTGGTGACAATGGGACCAACTAGAAAGTATACCCTTTCGAAACAAAAAAGAATTTTTGAAATCGGCACAGCCGTCTTCGAGTAATCGGGGAACATACATAAAAAAAAACCGACGAATTGAGAACCTCCTCCTTTGTTGAAGTCGGTTAAAAATGAAACTTTGACGATACTGTAAAGCGAAGTAAATACAAATTGTCATGAACACACATACCCACGTATCTCTTAAATGTAAGAATTAGATAGCGGAATGTGGTTGGAGTTACGCGGGTGCACAATTTCCTAGAAAGATTGAAAATTTAAAGCTCCTTACGGAATACATTTCTAGAATAGGCCCTTACCTATTCTAGGTTTCCTAAAACATTTTACTTTACGCGTTTCCGAGAAAAACTACTTTTAATCAGGTAGTAATGTATTTCATCAGAAGCAAATGCTACAAAAATTTACATTGCCTTCAAGTTTTGAACGACATGAGAAATGTAAAAGTTTTACTTCATACATTTAGTTCAATTTTCAGGAATACAAGCGACAAGCCATATCAAATTAACATGATCGATAGACTAATGTTTAGAGACCCCGACTGAGAGAGCTTGAGGTCCCGGGTCCGATCCCCGAGATGTTTGTATGATGAATACAAATTTTTGGTCTCGGGTCTTGGATAAAATAAATAAATAAACATCATGGGACAAATTGACACCAGCAATTGACCTAGTCCCAAACTAGGCAAAGCCTGTACTATGGGTACTAGACAACGGATAAACATACTTATATAGATAAATACATATGTACTTATATACATATTAAACATCCAAGACCCGAGAACAAACATTCGTATTCATCATACAAACATCTGCCTCGACCGGGATTCGAACCCGGGACCTCAAGCTTCATAGTCAGCGTCTCTAACCACTAGGCTATTCGGCCGTCATAAGTATGTTTTTATTTATTTATTTGATTTAAAACAATTAATCATGAATTACCTTACAACAGTCATCCAGACGTACAAAAAAATAAGACGGTAAAGCATCTACTTACACAATGGAAATTATTAAAGCCGTGATAGCCTAGTGGTTCGACCTATCGCCTCTCAAGCAGAGGGTCGTCGGTTCAAACCCCGGCTCGCACCTCTGAGTTTTTCGGAATTTTTGTGCGAAATTACATTTGTAAATTATCGTGAGCTTTTCGGTAAAGGAAAACATCGTGAGGAAACCTGCACACTCCTGCGAAGTAATTAAATGGTGTGTTAAGTTCCCAATCCGCACTGGACCCGCGTGGGAACTATAGCCCAAGCCCTCTCATTCTGAGAGGAGGCCTGTGCCCAGCAGTGGGACGTGAATAGGCTGATGATGATGATGATGATGACACAATGCAAGAACTCTAGCTTTATCATTTATCAAACACCAAAATTGTATTAACGGGGGTTGTTTTCCGGGAGACGAGCTGTTGGTAGGCCTGCAACAAAATGGAGCGACGACCTAGTAAAGATTGCGGGACCGCGGTGGATGCGGAAAGCACAAGACCGGTCTGAGTGGAGAGCCTTGGGGGAGGCCGCCGGCCAGCAGTGGACGTCTTTCGGCTGACATGATGATGATAATGAAAATTGTATTACTTCTTGAATAAGTTTTTTATTAACTTTTTGCATTGCATTGCCTGCTTTTTTTTCACCTCCACTGTATGACTAAGCTACCTACATATGGAAGAGCGGTGTCTTAAAAAGAGGCAAAAGCCTTAAGGCAAAAACTTATGAAACTGAATAAATGTTTTTTTTCTTTTAATATTTATTAAAATGACCAACAAAACAGAACAAGAGTAGGTACAACAGAAAATTTAGATAGCAACAGGCGACCTTTTCCTAGGTACGGAGTGATTTCTACCATGCAACCATGCTGGAATATAGAAAACAAATATTTCGACGAATTGAGAACGACGAAAAAGAGGGACGTTACAAGTTTGACCTGTGTATCTGTGGCATCGTAGCTCGCAAGCGGATGAACCGATTTCGATGCGGTTTTTTTTATTCGAAGGCTAGTTTAATCGACAAGGTTCTTAGCTAAGTTTCACTAAAATCGGTTGACCCGTTTTTGAAATATTGAACTTTGAAATGACAATGTCGGGTGTATTTCAACTTTTCTAAGTTGGTTAGGTTAGTTTAGAAGTCGGTTAAAAATAGGAACAGCTAGATCAACGCCGGTGGTTCGATATCACTTGACTGAATATTTTATTCCAGAGTAGGTACCTACATAATATTCCCCCAATTTTCATTCCCTAATCATCTCATTCACAAGTTCTCACTCGGTTCTGCCACATGCGTCGAATTCTCATTGCTATCACTTTCACCGCTAATTTAAACCGGAATAGCTTCACGTATTACTTGAAGCGATCTGAAATTAATAGCGTTGTTCACAGTTGCGCCTGCGGTTCGGTTTGTGTTGCGGCTTGTATTAAACAAGATAATACTTTCTCTGTTAATGAGCTGATATTGCAAAATTTGTTAATGAATAGGGCATTGTGCTATTCTGGACCCTTTTGATGACGAAGGAGATTAAGTATGGGGTCTATCGCGAGCCAAAACTCTATGAGGTCTATCTGTCGATTTCCACCAATCATAGGCCAGTAGCTTGTCTCTCATTGGTGGAGAATGACGGATAGACCTCACTAGTCGCTAGCGATCCTAGCGGACTTTTGACTCGTTATAGCCTTCATCGAGGGTTTCAATTATTGTTTTAACCATAATGACCAATAGTAGTTTTTATAGTAGTAGAGACAAATATCACCTATTTAGATGCATTTTTTTTAATTGAGACTTCAGACTAGCAACCACGCAACTATCTGTGATATTATGTGTATATGTATTAGTTTATTGTATTTATCTACACACATAAGTCCTCTAAAATGCGTTCAGAAACCGTATCGTCGCCTCCCCCGCCAACCACCTCGCCCAGCAGGTCCTGCAGTAAAGTTACAGTCATTACGACATCGAATTCGATGTCGTAATGACTTTTCGATATCCAATTCAATTTTTCGAATTTGACGACCAACGTAATTTACAATCATAGTGAAATAAAACGGATCACTCACGTATATAAGTCGAGTTCAGTCCGACATGTGAATAATGTGATGGTTTTTATTTTTTACAAAAAAAAACAGTTTACGAAACGTCAGCTCGGTATGTATGTCTATGATTAAAAAAAAAGCTGTCAAATTCGTGACAGGTATGGGTATTATATTTTTTATAAACTCACTGAAACATGAATACACAGAAAAAAACCAGAAAAATGCCAACCCCGGGAATCGAACCCGGATCCTCGACACTCCGGGTCGTGTGCTTTTCCCCTACACCACGATTGGACATAGAGGAAAGGCCGAATTTTTTCCATGTATTCAAATCTTAGCTTGTTTTTATCACTTTTTGCAGTGACTAGCGCCATCTATGCGATTACTTCGTAAACCGAAAACAACGCACCCTTTCGAAACTTATCAGTTTACCCAGGCTCAACAACGAGATGGCGCACTAAAGCAATCAATTCATGATCTCAGTAGGAGTATCTTTTTGTATTTTTTCTCCCAAATTTTTATTTTTACGGTTTTCCCGTGAATATCAATTATATTTTTTATAAACTCACTGAAACATGAATACACAGAAAAAAACCAGAAAAATGCCAACCCCGGGAATCGAACCCGGATCCTCGACACTCCGGGTCGTGTGCTTTTCCCCTACACCACGATTGGACATAGAGGAAAGGCCGAATTTTTTCCATGTATTCAAATCTTAGCTTGTTTTTATCACTTTTTGCAGTGACTAGCGCCATCTATGCGATTACTTCGTAAACCGAAAACAACGCACCCTTTCGAAACTTATCAGTTTACCCAGGCTCAACAACGAGATGGCGCACTAAAGCAATCAATTCATGATCTCAGTAGGAGTATCTTTTTGTATTTTTTCTCCCAAATTTTTATTTTTACGGTTTTCCCGTGAATATCAATTATATTTTTTATAAACTCACTGAAACATGAATACACAGAAAAAAACCAGAAAAATGCCAACCCCGGCAAAAAAAATAAAAAAAATAAAAAAAAAATAAAAAAATAAAAATTTGGGAGAAAAAATACAAAAAGATACTCCTACTGAGATCAGGTATGGGTATGATATATGCCTTCGGCTTCTGATCCCATCTTAGAGTACTTATAATATGTGTGTAGATAAAGTAATGTATGCAACTCCACATAATTAGGCCTTAAAAACACTCATTATGTAGCAGTTGTATTAACTACTATTATGGTACGTACTAGTGTGTAGTTGTGTGTGTACTTTTAACGCGTTATTTAGATTCATTTTAGATTTCAGCTCTTTTTAAACTTTATTGTGCCTTCTCTTGTTTCTGATACCTACCTATCCTGTCAATAGCTCAAAGATCAGCTAGAAGAGATCCCTTTAAGGGTCAAGTTCGTCTTTGTACAATTGTGCTCTCCTGTCGTTTGTTAGTTTTCTGTTTTGTCTAACACGAGTCTCTACATACATAACTCGGTTAAAGATAGCAATTAACAAGTAGTATGTGGATTAAATATTCTTAAGATAAATCTCTTTCTTTTTTATTATTATTCTGTAGCAGTATATAGAAATGCTTTATCAGGCAATGTTAATGGGTAGAAAGTTACCTACCTTTAATTATAGGTTGATGGAATTATGCGTTAATGGAATGCATTATGAAGATTGATATCTCATCTTGGAGCTGTCATTACGTCACCGTCACCCATTTTTAGGGTTCCGTAGCCAAAATGGCAAAAACAGAACCTTTACAGTTTTGTCTTGTCTGTCTGTCTGTCTGTCCGCGGCTTAGCTCAAAGAGTATTGGTACTAGAAAGCTGTAATGTTTCATGGATATGCTTTATGTAAGTGATTCAAAAATCAGTTAGGATCGCTAGAGTGTCAAGTGACTGGCCTGTGATTGGTGGAAATTGACAGATAGACCTCACTCATCACTAGCGAACCTAGCGGATATTTGACTCGCGACGCGATAGCCCTCACGGTCGTGTGCCGATCAGTGGGCATTCATGACATCTGCCAAAGAAATCGTCGTGACCTCTATTTTAAAAAAATTCTATTGAGGTACAGCCGAGGAAATTAATTCCTGACCCACCATGGAACCTTTTCACAGTAAACGTCATAGAGACATCGCATTGTTTGACAAGGAAAACCGTTATGACGTTTACTATGAAAATGTTCTGGTGGGTCAGGAATTAAATTCCTCGACCGTACTTGACACTGATTCTTCGACCGTATCTGCTCAATCTGTCCTGATTAGTAGTACTAAGCGAGTTTATTATGTAAATGTAATACTTGCGCAAAAAATGCTTGAGTAGGTACTTTCTTTTTCATTGAACGGTTTGTGTATCTATGGCAGTTTATTCCCATGTCTAATAATTTTCTAAAAGAGATGCCTTAATGCCAACGAGACAGGTTTTAAACCAAAAACTATTCAAAACAAAAAGCCAAATGTATATTTCTTAAGTAACTTTGCTCTTTAATCGTATTAGCAAACGGTTGAAATTAATTCTGCAGTTTAGTTCAACACATTAAAATGTCTCAGTTACGTATATCACATACTCAAATGATTGACGTACGTTTGGTCTAAAATTATATTCATTACAAATTTATTACAGACGTGACATATTTATGACAAATTGGTAACTAAATGTGACAAATAGGAGTTACTTATTCGTTTTTCTCCATATAGGCTTTTACCTTTTCTTGATAATGCCTATGTTTTTCCTCAAGCGACCGCAATGCGGTAGATGGACGGACACCACCAAAGTTTAGAAGGAAACTAATTTGGACAGGTGGAACCTCAGGATTTTCTGGCCTTATCTCAGTGTGAATCCTGCTACTACGAGCACTAGACTTCACCCGTACCTTGACTTTTTCGTTATCCGTCCCTTTCTCATCCCCTTTCGGGTTTCTAGATCTCATGTCTCGATTGGCAGATCTGTTTCTTTCCACTGCAACCTCATTCCGTTTAGCTGACATCACTTTCGATAAATGCTCCTCCTTCCTAGCCTGTCTCTCTTTTGATTTATGCGCATTCGCAGATTTTGCCTTCGAGTCATAGATCTTATTAATAAGTTTAGTAGATTTTTCTTCCGAAGACTTGTTAACTAAATAAGACGGATTTTCGTCTTCACTTCGGTCGCGGGCTGATCGTCTGTGGGCAGATTCTCGTTTGGCCAAAGCCTCGCGTTCTTGTTGCTTCTTCTGATTATCATCTTGAATCGATTTTTTATAAATCCTTAATCGGTTCGCCATTCTTACTTTTTCGGAATATCTCTGTAGACTTCTAGCTCTCTCTAGTCTAGGTTTGATTAGTTCTAGATCGGGTCCTAGACCACCTAGCTTCACATTTTCTGCAGGCTGTACAGATGCTCTTCTAGAGCGCCGGTGAGGTGGAGATACTTCAGAAACACTTCTGAGATTGTTATAAGGAGATTTGTTCCCTTCTTTATCGTTAAAAAGTACGCCTTCCTCGGAAGAATCTTCCAATTCTTCCATATGTTGTTGAAGAAGCTTTTCGTAGTAAATTTCATTGTAGGACTCTGTATTGTAGAACTCTTCACCCGGATTGGTTTGATCTTCTCCGATACTTCCTCTTTCCGTGTCTCCAACCTCAGGCGATATGGAACGTATAGATTCGGTCTTGATTTTCTCAGTACGATTTTGGACGAATTGCTTTCGGAACATTTCTAAGTAAGTCGTCCGCTTGCATCTTTGCAAGTCCTTGTTGACCAGGTAACTACTAGCGACTTGGCTGTCTTTCTTTTGTTTCTCTGTAAGCTTTGTCTTATCCGGTTTTGTCTTCCTTATCTGGTCTTTCGGTACCTTGATGAGCACATCTTTTTCATAAAATGGCACGAGTATTGTTTCAACATTATCGTCAGATACTGTATCCTTCAGCGAACCTTTTTTATTGAAATCATCCTCCAAACTATCTATTGACATGTTGCTCTCGGAATTATGCTGTTTTTCCATTGCTCGTGATGAGAATATTTTGTTATTTCGTTTGCTCAAAAATAAGTACGTTGACGTCTTCATAATGTCACGTCATTGTCACTTAGCCTTTTTTACTTTTTATGTAAATAACTGCCAGCATCTACTAAGTGAGAAATCTGACAAAAAAAGCAGGTCCGGTTATAGTTTAAACATTTATTTCAATATAGACCAGCTTTGAACAGTAAGTAGGTACCTCATAGTTACAAATAAGTATAAATTACTGCACTTTTGAACTCTAACAAAGCCGAAACTTTCTTGTTAATTCGCACTTGCTGACAGGAACTAATTTCATTAAAATGTTTAGCTGAACCAAAAATTTAAAATCAATGCCGTAAATCGCCTGCCATGCTTGTCAGAAGTTAGGACACGTAGTGAACTGGCACAATGCCAGCAAGACTAGTAAGGGTAACCACGTTTTGTAGACTAGACTTACCTCTCCCCGTCTAACACGACAAGTGTGAAAAGGACGAATGCTAGAGTCGAAGGAAATGAATAATAGTAGTGGTACCCGTGGATGCGTGGCGAAAATCGCTTTACTTCGCTGTCAGGCGCCGAAACTGCAGTCTAGCTGTACAGGCACCAAAACACGTACCACTTTGCAGTACAATTTTCGAGATGCAACTCAATCTGGCTTTACCCAATACTACTCGGCAAGTTACTTGCATGGAGCGGTTAGGGTTTAATCCCCGTTAGTACCGAGCTACGGGATTGTAGACAAATGATATTACAATAAAGATGAATGTACCTACAATACAATACAATACCTCTTTATTGAACACCACATAACAGTCAAGACAAGAAATAAGGCACAAAGAAAATACAAGGTAGCAATGGGCGGCCTTATCGCTACAGAGCGATCTCTACCAGGCAACCATAATGGAATAAAGGTAAGAACATATTAAAGCAGGTGGTGATAATTAAAAAGGTTTTAGGTCACGAATTTATAGCAGGTTACTAAAAAAAAAAATACATAAAAAGCATAAAAAAAAACACAAAATTTCAATGAAACTCGATAACAGATACATAATAATACAAAAATACTAACTATAGAAAACTTTAAAAAGTTAGCCAGAAAACTCATGTACAGATTACAGATAGTGCTCCTTCAGCATAGTTTTAAAAATAGTCAAAGATTTAGCGCGCCTTAGGCTTGCCTACCTATGGTTTTAAATGCTAGTACTCGCGGGACGTACAAATTTACTCACGCGAATGAAGCAAATAGCCCGATTGACTTAAATAACTTTGCATTTGGCACCCCCTGTTTCTGCAATTTATATTTTATTGCTTTTATAGCTAACGACATTGAAAAATCTATCAGATTTTATTTTCAAGTTTCGTTTTTAAGGTTTCATATTCGTTTTACATATTGGCGTAGTAACGACTTTAGGGCAGGTATGCACGTTCACGCTCCCGTCTGAGAGACACCCTCGGGCTCAATGCAAAGAGGCTTTTAGAGTTCCGCCTGTGTGTAATGGGGGTTTCGAATAGCGTTGTTCTATGGTTGTTTCATTAAGCGCAACCCGCAGCATGTTTTGGCTTACACATTCAATGAAAATGTGTGTGGAACATGTTTTTGGGTGGGGATTTTTTATATACTTAGTTAGATAGAGCTGCCGCATACTGACGCTGAATAATAGCCGCCACAAGTTGCAAGCTAGATTATCAATGATTATCTCAATGTGTTGACGCTAACAACATAATGAACGTCGCGTCCGAGCTAGAAGCTGCAGGAATAATTACACCCGCCGCATGCTAGAGTTGCTGTAGACAAGTAAATTGTAAATTCTCTTAGTAGTTAAATAAAAGTAAAAAAAAATGCGCTGAAAAGTATGATTTCTACTGAGATAACCGATGTCAGAATTGACTTTCTTATCTTACGACAACTATGTCGCGAACTTGTCGTCGCCACCGATTTTCAAATGAGCGGCAGATTTTACTTGCTAAAAAACCTTACAATATAATTAGCTCCTATTTATTATTAGTCCAACATTGCCACTATGTCACGTCAATAGCGGGCGTCACTTGTTTTTCCATTCAGCAACCCGAGAGGCTGTATAATAGCTGTTTTGGCCTCTCGCGTTACAGGCTCGTATTACTGCGTCAGCAACAAGAGAATCATCTCGCTCCAGATATTCCCTAATTACGCTTAAGTGTAGGTGCGGGTAAGGAGGCGTTAGGCAGTGGACGTTGTGCGCGGAGCGGAGCCCTTGCTTTATTATGTAGCTGGTCCCTGGACCCATCTAGAATGTTCGATGAAACGCTAAGGACCACTCACTTGTTGATCGTCATTATCCTTGCCGATTTTGGCTACTGCGTCTGCTTCTGTTTTCTAATTGACTAATTTAACGACACCAAAGCAGTCACATGTCGCTATTTTGAGCATGTGTACATACTTATCATGAGTATCGTAACTCGCTCTTAACACTAAACTTAAAATGTTGAGGGCCACCTGATGGTAGTTGATCTTGACAAAAAGTGTACGAATATTTGGTACTTAATATTCCTATAATCGTCTTGAATAACATTTTACACCACTTTTGCTTTCACATTATTTAGTTTAGTATCTTCCCTACCACAATGTCCAATATTTTGAAGAGATGGTCAATGACCTCAGTGACCTGTGTATACAAACACTTTCTTATCCTGTTTCGACCGACGCTACTTAAATGTTAGGCTGGCTTTACCCCCGACGGAAGTACACAGAAGTACATAATACAATGAAAGTTATCACGAGTCAAAAATTTGCTAGGATCGCTATCGTCGAGTGAGATCTTATGTGTCAATTTCCACCAATCAATGGAAAGTAGCTTGTCTTTCATTGGAGGAGAACGACAGATGAGCAAAGTAATTGTTTTTAGTTCATTAATGACAGATAGACCTCACTCGATACTAGCGATCATAGCAGATTTTTGACTCGCGGTAACTCTCATTGGTTGGGGACTATTGAGTCGATGTTTTGAACGCTGTCTTCTTTACATATGCACTCCAGACCTGAATTGTCATTCTGTGTCCTCCCATGACCTGATTTTCTACTAGGCAGTGTAGGTTGTTGCCTAGCGGTCTGAGCCTCGACCTCTTGATAGGGGGAGTAGAAACAGTGAGGCACCGATAAAGCCCCTCTACCACCCCTCTACGGACGGCAAGCTAAATTCCACCACTGGCGTGAGGTCCCTTGCCTAGGGGCCCGACATGGTTGATCCGTATATTTACGTTCGGTTTCTGTATATTTACGTTTCAGTTTTAAATTTGAGAGATGGTTAATCCAGCCCTATGTCCGCCTCTGCCATCACTAAAGCCACAGCCCGACATTGCAGGCTGGACGCGCGCCAATGTCCGACCAAGATAACGGATTGGGAGCAACCACCCGCCGACTTCCGGCTATTGTTCCATATTATTTACATCCACACTTTTAAAAGCTTTTAGGGAACTCTTTTCAGGAATTACAGAAAAGTGGAGGATTCCATTTTAGAGCTCCATACCAAAAGGGTAAAAAACGGAACCCTATTGCTAAGACTCCGCTGTCCGTCCGTCTGTCTGTCTGTTCGTCTGTCACCAGGTTGTATCTCATGAACCGTTATAGTTAGACAATCAAAATTTTCACAGACGATGTATTTCTGTTGCCGCTATAACAAAAAATAAGTACTAAAAGCAGAATAAAATAAATATTTAACTGGTGCTGCCATACAACAAACATAATTTTTTTGCCATTTTTTATAGAATGGTATGGAACTCTTCGTGCGCGAGTCCGACTCGCACTTTTTTAAAAAAAGCACCGGTTTTTAAAAGAGTGGAGCTTAATCCAAAATATGGTCTCAACTCACCAATAAATGACAAGGGGAGAGAGCCTTAATTAAAACAATTACTGTTCAACTGTCGGCAAATTAAGGGACTAGGTATAAACGGATAGCTACTTAAACACGAATGCAGGATTTTTGTAAGGGCCACAAACCAAGAACACAAGCATTATAGTCAGTATCAAAGTATCTTGTCACTTCTGTACAGTCGAACCATTTGATTCTGACCCACCGTAGAACGTTGTCACAGTACTTAAGTGTCATAATGATTTTCCTGCCACCGTCCCATTTTCTACGAAAAGTTTTTACAGTGGGTCACGATTCAGCATGTCCTACGTTAATAGTATGGGGATCAGTTATTAATGGAGATGCATCGACATACATAGGTTTTTAATTTATAGTCTTATGGACTTAATGGCTAATGGCGACTTTACTAATGGCTTGTCTCGAATTTAAATGTGCACACTTAACTCTTTTAAAGAGATTTTTTGAGACTTTGTGTAACTTGTATCATTCTTAAAGAGTCAGTAATTAAAATTAACTTTAAGTGCCTAACAGTTTTAAGTGCCCAATTGTAATTAAATCTATGATGCACTCTATGATCATGTATTTTTATGGCTTACCTGTGTCATGTGTGTGTGAGACTTGGTATAGTGTATGTTGAAACAGCTACTCGTGGCTTCGTTAGATCTTAATACCTAATTAATTTCGTTCATTATACATTTTAAATTATCGTATTCATTTGACCAATTTTAACAAACGCCATCGTCAAGATTATATTATAAGAATGTCAAAGTAATAACCAGCTCTACTCAATTATTATTGTCAATCAGAATCAACTAAATAATATGATTCGACCGATAGTTAAAAAACTTATTTTCCCAATCACAAAACACTTCCAGTAAGTGGTTATTAAACTCTCATAACAGCCATAATTAATAAAGTTCAAATATATAAAGAAATCTATAAAACTAGTCGTTAGTCGAAAGGCTAATCGATAATCGATATATGACTACTACGAAACTTGCCGAAATATACTAAAATAAATGAACAACCTTAAGCAACCTATGAGTTTCAATCAATATATACTTACCTACTTTTATTTCAATTTACATTCTATTTACACGGACATGACAACGTAAGGAACAGCTAATAAAATAAATTGACATCATCACGGTATTCTGCAACAGTTTCTGCATCACGTTTTCGTATCCTTGGACAAGGTGACACAAATTAGGATGGTGTAGCGAACAAGAGGTTTTATGTGGGCCAAGGTCTAGTAAAATTAGTGCCAATCTAGTTGACAATGCGGTTTTGTTCCCCGCCATTTAAAAGTACAGTCAGTAAAAAGTCTTAATACCATTATCAAAGTGAGACCTATTCCTTCTACCATGCCGTTGACGAGTGGGTGGTCGGGTGTACACGCGTACAATCAAAAAAGTTGAATCACCTACCGCTATGGAACCTTCTTCAAATAAATGGGATAATGGCATGCCATTGCCTACCAAGAAAGTCATTGTCACATTTAATGTGAAAAGGTTCCACAGTGGGATATGAGTTAAATGGTTTCGTTACTACCATCAGATGGACTAGGAGCTTTATTTAATGCGACTAAGATTATAGATAAGATCGTCATTATGCGTTATTGTAATGTCATTGAAACTGATTTAAATGGGATTTTTAGTCTAATGATATTATTATACTTAAGACTGCGTATCTTTGAGTTATTTTATCAAGAAGCTTATAATGCTATCACGACCATTAACTTCGTTTTCGAGTCGTTTGTTCCTGTTCGCCGCAATAGTATGCGTCTTGCACGATTTTTCATGTATATGTAGCTTTACTGGTGAATTTTCCGGTAACATTCAATCAATAACGGACAACTAAAACAAAACTGTGAAAATAAGTATAAGTATTCGGCTTCTACAGGTTTTAAGCGTTTCCATCATGTAAATATCTGTCCAAAATTCATTAATAGTCAATTCAACGCTAAATGTGGCATGAAATACTTACATTTACATTCGAATAGTGCCTATTTGTATTTTTTCGTAACTTTTCAATTGATTTTTTGATTAATTGATTATTTGACAAATTGATTAACAGAACTAAAGATTAAATAGCCATTAATCCACCATGCAATGTCTGATTAAGCCTTCTATTATGGAATGAGCTCGTTTTCCATTCAAGCTCCTCTAAATGACGACAAATGACGAAATGACTCACTAATATGTCACTTTTCACCATTGACCAAGGTCACGGGTTCAATTGCCTGGTTTGAAAAATTAGAATCAAGTCTTTTCTCACCTAAATTTCCAGTTATGGTTCTTTCTGATGGTACCCTGACTTCTTACCAGACGCAAATTTGTGACCTTGCCAAACTAGATTCCGATCAAACTTTTTTTTATACAATAGCTTAACTTTGTTGTAGTACGCTTCCTATTCTTCTGCCTTATTTTATGACATAATTTAACAGTGTTATTTCAAGGTATTTTTTTCAACGCCCGATACTAATTCATAGGTCGCAACAAGGCATCACCATTTTAATTTACATCAGACATCTTACATTTTTAGAGATACCTAATTTGCCTTGTCCTGATCAAAAAGGCCAGTGCGTTTATATTAATCATTATCAAAGGTCCGCCTATGTTAAAGCCTTTAATTTACAAGAAGCGTTTTATTATCAACTAAATTCCTCTAATTATCTTCATAGGCCAGTGTGATTAATGTCCAAAGTCCAACGGGTCAAATACTTGACGCCACACGCGAAGACCTTGGCGCAATAGGCTCGGCTGGCTCAAACAGTCTTATGGTAAATAGCGCGATGCATCCACTTTGTTTTGTTTGTTAGTAAATAAAGGCCAATAGTGTCGCTAAACTCATTAATTGTTAAGTGGACCAAACTGAAGCCCGAATTTCCAATAGTAACTTAATAGCTCTACGACTTGAAACAAAGTTGAAAACCCCTATTTTTATTATTTTCAAAATCCAATGTCTCAAAAAGGGTAATACTTGACCCACTTTGATGAACTTAGCTTAGCCTAGCTTTTGATTTTAAAAACCTCGTTTTAATCGGCCTAATAAAATAAGCCGTGATAGCCCATTGGGTTCGAGCCCAGCTTTTTAGGAATGAATGTGAGAAATTACATTTTGTAATTTACCTTGAGTTTTTTGGTGAAGAAAAATATCGTGAGGAAACCTGCTCAATGTTGCGTTGCGAAGCAATTCAATGGTGTGTGTGAAGTTCCCAATCTGCACTGGGCCCGCGTGGCATCTATAGCCCAAGCACTCTCATTCTGAAAAGCCGGTTCTCAGGAGTGGGAGGTAAAAAAGCCCTTTTTTTGTATGACGAGGAAGGCAAACGAGCAAGTGGGTCACCTGATGGTAAATGATCACCACTGCCCATAGACACCCGCAACCCTGGAGGTTTGCAGATGCGTTGCCAACCTAGAGAGCTAAGATAAAATGCTCACTTTGCAAAGATGGTATCAATGACAAATAATCGAATTTAACGATTATTTTTATTTTTAGTCCAGCTGCTTAAATAATTTTTCTTTGTATTGTCATTGTACGGCCAAGTACAAAAACATGTTTCGAATTAATCCACCACAACAACAATACCACAACCTTAATTCGCCGACATAAGAACCACGGGACATATTTTTGAGTAAGTTGTATATGCACCCATATTTTTGCACTTAACTGTACATGATGGTATCGGTTGTAATAATCCACGGATTTCCACCCGTTTACACGCAGGAGATTATGATCTGTTAATCAATCTGCAGTGTAAGAGATACCAAATACTTGAATCGCTCATTCCGATATTTCCGATACGATCGCACAGTCAATAAATACGTCGATATACAAAAGGATAATCTCAGAGAAATCGGCGCTTAAAGAAATAAACATCTTTTGTGTATTTCCTTACGAAAAGAAAAAAGTACAAAGAAATTACAAACAATACAGAATATAGGTACTACCGTCAGCAGCAATAGTTGCTAAGCAACCGAAGCGCTCACAATGATCTCAACACGGCTTTATTGATAAAGACATAAGAGCTTGTGCAGATAATTGTGAGCGCTTCGGTTACTTAGCAACCATTGCTGCTGACTGTACATACACACTAAGACCGCCTATTGTTTTTGTAATATCTTTGTATAGGTATCTACTTATTGTATTCTATGACTTGTGTATGGGTATCTGTCTGTGGCATCGTAGCTACTAAACGGATGAAGGGATTTGGACGCAGCTTTTTTTTATCGAGAGCTAGGTTCAGCCGTTTTTGAGATAATGAACTTTGAAATGTAAATGTTTTGTATTGTATATTTAGAGTATCGAAGTTTTCAAAACAGATCACCTAAGGATAAGTCGAGAGTCGAGTCTAGACATATTTTGGACTAATTCGAAGTCAACAATGACACAAATAATAACTTTGCTTTTAAGATTTTGCTTGGAATACATTAACTGACAAAGGCTTTCATCCCCTTAAAATTTGTACTGACATGTTTAATTTCAAAAGCGAAAGTTCCCAGAATCAAATATACGACAGTAGGTAAGTATCATATTGAAATATCCGCCACAAGTGACCCCAGTTTGACTAAAAATCGTAACAGTTTATAAATGTTTATGCAACATTAGATCTACCCTCGTTTCGTCAGTTTGCCCGTGATCATGATGCATGCAACTGCGTCGAAGTATCAAGAGCTCATCAAACCTATAATAAACCCATAAGTTTAAATAAGGAAATAATATTCACGCAATAAAATTGATGAATTTGTTTTGCCACTTTGAACTTCTTGACAGGGTGACCACATTTAAATTGGTCAATCTACTTCTACAACTTTAAAAAACTACCAAAATCTACCCGAGCCTTGGTCAAAAACGACTTTCCAAACTTAGTGTTGTTTTTTTAACAATAAGTACATAAAACCGCCGTCAAAATCCATAAAATAACCCTCTAAAGCCGTCAGTTTTATGGCCTAGCACAAATATGAAGTCTGTACGGTACGCTTGGAATATTTTGCGGTTTTTCGACGGCGGTTTTACTTTTTGTTAAAAAAAAAATATTAGTTTAAAAAATATAAAACCGCAAATTTATTAGTGAATTGTTTCGTTACATCGCCAAAACGAAAGTAAATGTAGTGAAAAATGGAAAAAAAATTAAAATGTGTACATCTACCGAAATCTACCCAAAACAATTTTACTACCAAATCAAAGTCAAAAAAAGCCTTAAATCTACCAAAAAAGTAGAAAACTACCACATGTGGTCACCCTGCTTCTTGAATACTTCAATTGGACTTCTTAAAATTGACCTTAGCTATCAGACGGGCCATTCGTTATGTCATAAGGCATTCGACCAAAGACACGAACGTAATGAATTACTGGTAGCTCAAATACTTAATCGGTTGGTAGCATAGAATTAAAACCAGTATATGATCTACAAACATAGAGCATTCGCATTCGAAAAACGCACCCCTACGCTCATAACCGCTCCCACCCACTCTCACGGGTAAAATTAATACATAATTACGTTGTAAGTATGTTTAAATTTTGTGAAGTCATACGAGACCTACTCTGTCTCACTCAATGGCCGAAGTACCATTTTTTAAGTTCCCCCCCGGAATAAGAAGTTAAGAACTGGGTACCTACGGGTAGCGCGCGTCAGTGCAAATTCGATGGCGCGTTGTTTGACGATCAGTTACTGGTTTATACTGCGCTAAGAGTGTCGAAAAGTTTATTAAAGTAACGAAGTGGGTGCGACCCCACCGTTTACTATCGGAAGTCACGAACAAGTGGTATCAGTTAATGAACAGTCGTACTAAGCTATTTATGTAGATGATCTTGTAATTAAATCGTTTCCTATGCGAGTATTTCACGGTTAACATGTTAAACTATTTTAATTATCACAGGTCCTGTGTTTATAAATGATTGTTCGATATTCTTTTATGCACTCTTAATAAATTAAAACAGTTTTGTTTGATTACGTGATTAATAAATGAAATTTTGTCAGTAGGCAACAACAAAATATATTACGTAGACCTAGTACCTGTACCTACAACTTAACCTAATAAGAACAAGATGGATATGTTTTTAACATAAAACTACCTTGAGATTTTATCATAGTGAAAAATTTAAATAAACGGATCACTCTCATTTTTCGGACTAATTAGTAGTCCTTCCTCCGGGAGCGCACGACTCAGCGGCAGCGAGATGCACAGTGCTTGCCAATGCTCTGCTCGCAATATGTCCGGCTAAACTCAAGTTATGTACGTGAGTGATCCGTTTATTTCAGTATGATTATCAGTATTTATTAACCGTTTTAACTATGGACAAAGTCCGTTTAATTATTAACCAGAAGACTAATCTAATCTCACTTAACCTTGACTCTCTTAGATGACACACTTAGTCACGACCTCGTGCTAATGGTTTTTTTAATGTAGCTAATAAAAATCTATTTAAAAACCCGAAGAAAACAAGACGAACCTTTATTGGCGCGGTAGGTACACCTACAGAGTAAGTTAAGACAAAAACAGTAATCCTAATCCTATCCTATCCTATCCTTCCTTCCTATATCCTATCCTATCCTATCCTGTATCCTTCCTATTCCTATTCCTTTCCTATATATTATAAATGTGAAAGTAACTCTGTCTCTCTGTCTGTCTGTTTGTTACCTCTTCACGGGATAGCGATAACCGAAATCTACGCGGACGAAGTCGCGGGCAACAGAACAGCTAGTGATGTATAAATTTGCCTAAATACAAAGTTTACAAGTAATTTCCAATCCAACGAACGAACGGAACAACTTCGGAAACAAACAGGGGACATATAAAATAAACCTAATACCTTATATTAAGATTAATAATAAACTTGCATGACGTATTATTCGCTATTTGTATGCCTCAGGGCACAGCATAGTGGTACTATATTTTAAACAGGTAAGACCTGTGTATACCAAACTGTAATTACCTATGTTTTTTTGACAAACGTATTCGAAAAATTAAATTAAACCAAGTACTAGTTTTTGCCCTCAACTTTGCCCCCGTGAAATAAGAAATAGGGTAGTTCCCTACACCGTGGGAATTTAGAAAAAGTCAAATCCCTTCTTTGTTGGCCTCTATGATCATCAAGGTACACGTCTGTCAAATTTCAAGCCTCTAGCCCCAGTGGTTCGGGCTGTGGGTTGATCTCTGAGTCAGTCAGTCATCTTCCTCTTTTATATAACTTACATAACACAGATTAAGATTATAAGCCAAGACATAGTTTACAAAAAAGTTGAATTGCAAGTATACATTTAGACCAGACAATGTAGAGTCTATTGAATTATGATTCCTAAAGTCATCCGAACTGTGACCTGACCAAAGATAATATCTGACTTATCTAAGAAATGGTTACTGAGCTCGGAACCCACTTAATGACTTAAGTAGGTATATTAAAATAAAGAAAGGCTGGGCTTGTTAATGCTGGTGACCTGCCAGCGGGCGACTTAACCATACATATACATTACTGACACATAGCTTGGGAAATACTGGGCTGGGGTATGAAGTTTTAAAGTATTTCCTGCCATACGATGTCTCAATTACGAATAACAGGCGCATCTTCTCATAAAGTAAGTGTTTTATAATGTCATGCCTTATTCAAACTATAATAAATGGCTTTAAGTAGTTATGGGGCTTTTCAAGATTGCTGGCTTGTCACCATAATTTAATTTTTTAACCGAAAAAGAACTTCGAGGAAACATTGAATTAAAACGGTATGAATTAAGGCCTTTTACAACCTTTTTAGGGGAATGATGCTGTGTAAGTTTAAATTGCATGCACGGGATAATTAAAATCCATATTTTATTGGCTTGTTAACAAATAGAAAACTGTGTGAATTTTAATTATGTTTTATCGCTCTTTGAACTGCTATTACTGATTAATGCTGAAGTTGATTTTTTCGTAGAATTTTCTATTACAGGCAGGTAGGTGATGCTTACTAAATAATACAGTGAACATATTAATATTAAACATGAACATAAAATTCATGCGGAAAATTTAATATTTTTAGCAAAACGTTGATATCGGTACACAGACAAAAAGTGTCTCGCCAGAATTGTGAGCGTTGCAGTAAAAAGAAAGCTATTGTGACAACCGCTTCTCTTATCATTGTTTATTTTATTGCCTTATGCAACCTTTTCAATTTGTAAGCAGCACGTAAAGGAACTGATATAGTTTTTGTTACTACTTTGTTTTTCATGTTTGTTCATCCAAAATATTTTACTTACGAGCAAGCAAAAACTACTATTATGTTTTAGTCTACAAGGAATACGGAAAACCGCACCGTTGGATTTTAAATAATGCATTATCTAGTACATTTTAAAAATGTTGTTGAATTGAGTCGTTTAGGAAGGAAACAACGTTACCGCCTCTTTAAGATATGGAAAGATTTATAGTTCTAATATGTTATGTATAACATAAGCCTTGGACTTCAGAACGGAAGGCACACAATGCAAGTACGAATTTGTTCTCCGAATTAACATATCCTTCGCCCTTTGCGTAATTATTTTGTTGCCAAACTTCCTCACATTCACCATGTGGGTTATAACCAATTCAAAGATACTATTGTCTGCAATATGTACGATTCTGTTAACAATGGGTTTGGGATGTTCTAACTAGTGGGCTCCGCTACCATGTCATTATGTAGGTTATGTAGCTATAAATTGTTGGTAAACAAGGTACCTCTATCAATTAAGGTTAGAAGAAGTG
The DNA here is from genome assembly GCA_963691665.1 of Clepsis dumicolana. NCBI lineage: Eukaryota > Metazoa > Arthropoda > Insecta > Lepidoptera > Tortricidae > Clepsis > Clepsis dumicolana. The sequence continues at coordinate 4,944,028 of OY829517.1, forward strand.
TTCGCTGAAGTAGGTTAGGTTGTTTGCTATCCAATTACTTTCGTAATAAAACCACTCGGAAGTCTAAAAATCCATTCAATTAATGACTCTATGTATAACATTCGAACATTATAATTTAACATTCGATATTTTATAACCTTATTGCTCACGACGAGAAAACATACTACTTAACACACCTGAAGATCCTTACACACGACAGACTGAATGGAGAAAGGAGAAACGATAAAAATGACATCGGTTCCAAATTTTACTCTACCTCATGTTTCAATTGATCAGTAAAGTGACACCGTATTTCAATTAGAGCTTCACTTTTTCAACTTGTCATATTACTGATTGATAGAGCTATCTGAACTCACGCGATTCTTCCGCGCAGTCATTTTTATCTAATTCTCTCCTTTCTCCACAGATTTCGAAGAGTTGTCGCGCCAGAACAAGATCACGAAGCAGATCCTCGAAGCCTTCATACAGAAGAAGTTGGGATTGACAAGGAATAAAATCAGAGCACCTTCCATCCGGGATATCTTACCAATAAAGCAAGCAGAGGTTCGACCTATTCGGGAACTAGGACAAGAAAGTGACCAGCTCCAAGATGGCCAAGAGTTGGCAGAGGATGATAACCTGCAGAGCGTCGAGAGCGAACAGATTGATTCCATCTATCCAGACGGCATGTATCACAATAATTTCAATCGATCCATCTATTCCCGCATGACGTTTGCCCCCTCTTACTGAAAAAATAAATAAATATAGAATAATTTCAAATGAATGGCATTTTCACGCCACAGTGCCCGCGGTCCTATTCCTATACCAGTTTCATGCACAGCCTTTCAGAAATATAAATCTCGTAATTGAAACCTATCCTTGCATGACTGTTACTGTTATCAATTGGTAAAAGAATAAAAAAAGTCTGTAAGTATACAGTGTAGTAGTACAGTAGTATTATCGTAATTATTGACCACTTTTTCTCTAAAAAAGGTCAAGTACTTACCTACCATATTCTAACAAATACTTGCGCTGACCGTTTTCAACGGTGTTTCGTGGTTTAAGAAATTGCTTCACGTGACCCCATACTGGCTTAACAAAGAATTATTTTTCTCGTGCTGCGGTCAAATATTTGCGTTTGATGAAACGCCACGGCGTGTTGACAACGTTCTTTGATTACCACAAAGTATACCGCAGATACGTGATTTCGTGAGTGAGTAACACTCAGTGACACCCTTCTCCTTAAATTTATAATGATTACAAAGTAATAATTTAATTATGCCACAGTGTCCGACACTGCCCCAATAGTTAATAATGTATCGCGCGTGTTCGCGTAGTGCTTAAGTATCATTAAGTATAAAAATTATTATGAAAACGGTTTTTTGGCGATACGCGTCGCTAGAAGCGCTGCTATGTCAAAAACTTAAACTAGAGAGAGACTATGGCGCAGAACTACTAAGAGAAACTACGTACTATGGAATGAAAAAACGTAGAAATGACGTAAACACGCGTGCCTCTTGCGAAAATCAAACCGCCGTGCTAGCACCAAATGGTGGGATTGACTAACATTTGTCAATGTATCACGTTTGCACCTATGCGATATTTGCCGTTTAATTAACTGCGTTTGTTTTGAGCTTGGTAATGTTTGAGTGCGGTTTCATGAATGGAAGTGAATAAATATTATCTACTATGCGTTAAGTAGACGTGACGACTTGACGAGTATGGTTGTGTTGTTTTAGTGATATCTTTTGCCCTATTAGGACTGTTTTTTTAGTCAAATAAGCAGCTATGTCGTATACCTATAGGTCCCCGTACGTAGGAAAGATTTAGGGCATTCTAGTTCATACTGCAAGAACGAGGTGTTTAAGCGTCATTACACCGACTTATCTTGCTTTTCTAAGAAATCGGAAAGTAACTTTTATTTCATGTACAAAAATTAGTCCAATGTAATCATTAAATGGGGATAATTACTTGTTTAGTACGCGATTTGTAATAAGAATAAGACAGCTTATTTTTTCAACAAAAACTTTAACATAAACAAAATTTAAAAACTCGGATTCTGAATAAAAATCGTATCATTTTTAAAAATAGCGACCATGATGATCAAAAACAACACCATTATTTTTTCCCCGGCTAATGACACAGGCATGGTCTCCAATCTGCCAGTCTCACCTTGAACAGTTTATTAGCTCTAAGGGTTAAGGACCGGTGTAACGTCCCGCCGGTAAAATAATAAGAGAAAAACAATATCGATCGACGATCGGAACATTTCAACCGCGATTAATTTGATAGAACTAGTTATTCAATCCGTGACCTTATCGCCTGTATTAATGGCCAATAACCGCCATTAATTTGATGAGTCTCCTCATAAATGCTATGAAGACCATTCTAAGTAATAGACTCCTCGGAAATGCAGCTATTAGTTGAATCAATTGAGCAATTTTATTTTTTTGTTGTCGCATATGACCTGTCATGAAAACAATTAGTAGGTACCTATATAAAATGGTCATAACTGTCCATAATCTGAGTAAGTAAATACGTTCCAAAAGTTATGACAGACCTATGCGTGGCACTCCACTTATTTAGGTCAATCCAAAAATCGGACTTACGTTACAATAGATATCTCAAAAAATTACTTGGGATAAAAACTTGTTTTCCTACAGTTTAGCAGGATCATTAGTTAGGGCCGTTGCCCTATTTTCTGGAAAGCTCGCCTTTTTTAAGAAAGCAGTTCCTACTTAGGTACCTATGCCTGAAAGTGACTGAAAGTAACGAGTTTCGTGATTAGTGACTTCACGCTTAGATAAGCTAAGTTTTTACTTCAAAAATAAGACTTGGACTAGTGAGTAAATCTGCCTCAGGCCTAGAGGTATCAAGTTAAAATATTAGGAAAAAATAATAGCAGAATTCAGGTTTCTGTCACATGAGCTAAACGCGAGGGCGATATAAATGTCAAGTACCTACTCTGTGGTAAATGTGATCAGACACTTTGTGTTTTTAGGGTTCCGTACCTCAGAAGGAAAAACGGAACCCTTATCCGTCTGTCTGTCTGTATGTCTGTCTGTCAAGACCCTTTTACTCTGAAACGCCTAGAGGTAGCATGTTAAAATAATATCAAATACTCAAGCCTGCGGTCCCTTGAAGCTGTGAAAAAATCAACCTTCTAAGTCAACGCAATCAAAAGATACAGTCATTAAAAAATCTATTTCCGTACAAATTGCCGATTTCCAAAAACCTAAAGGGTACTTCCAGCTGTCCTAGAAACTTGAAATTTGGTATGAAAGTAGCTCTTATAGCACAACCACTCCGAAAAGTCTCAAAATCTTAAACTTTTATGTCCGTCTGTAGATTTCGCAGACCAATATAAGTTGACCCCACACTGCGTACATTTTGCTTAAGAGCAGGGCTCTGCTAACACTGGACTTCTTAAAACTCTGGGGAAAAGCGTTAAAATCTTTCTACGGAATCCTCGTGCGCGAGTCTGACTCGCACTTGGCCGGTTTTTTTTTAGATGGATGTCATGTGGTGGGAAAAATCCATTATTTATTGAATCAGGCATTACTTTGCGGAGGTCCATATTTATTAAGTAATTGTTTTTAGTTCATAAAATCCATTATGGACGAAATGGGACAAACGTAGACAGTGCCCGAGTGGCACGTCTCCCTGCAATACCGCTATTACCGCTATGATAGACTTTGTGTTAATACCACCCTTGTTGTATGTATAGCTAAACTCTATTATATGTTGTTTTCCCCTCATTTATCTTTAATGAACTTTTTTTTGTTGCAGGTAAAAAGTACCCCAGCCCTCCTTTCGAAGCGGAGTCGGATGCAAGTCGTAAGCGGGACCCGTTACTACTGCTTTTAAACTTTGCATTCTGCTCTCTAGAATAAAATGTGAAATCACAATGTTCTGTTAACCTCTTCTGGGTTGCAAGAAAAAGTTTTGATTCCACATTTAGTTAATCAAACCTTACCTAATCTGGTTTATCATCAAATTGCCGACACACGTTTCGTAGCTGTTTCATTTCATCGAAAGCTATTTTCTGACTTTCATACTTAAAAAAACCCTTTGATTTAATAGCTAACCTAACCTGACCTATATGTCAGGTTAGGTTAGCTATTGTTGTATTAGCTATTGTTGTTGTTGTTTATTGTATTAAGTTGTTGTATACAACAAACAATAAAACTATCCTGATATTAGCTTAAAATAACTTTCATCATCATCATCATCAGCCTGTTTACGTCTCACAGGCATCCTCTCAGAATGAGAGGGCTTGGGCTACAGTTCCCACGCGGGCCCAGTGCGGATTGGGAACTTCACACGCACCATTGATGATTGAATTGCTTCGTAAGAGTATTACAAATGTTATTTCGCTCATAAATTCCAAAAAACTCACGAGGTGCGAGCCGGGGTTTGAACCTACAACCCTCTCTGCTTGAGGCTATCACGGCTATGAAAAATAGCTTTCGATGAAATGAAAATGCAATGAAATGAAATAGTTATGAAACGTTCGTCGACGATTCAAGGGACTCCGACCTAATCTATTTGCTTGGACTCAGTTTGAGCCGAGCTTGCACTTCGATTTTGAACAACTCACTTTTTTGTACCTACTGAGCGTCTAGTGTAATTTTTGACATAAGAAAACGTCTCGATCGCGTTCGCGTTGACGTCTTAATTATAATTACAATCGGCAAATTGTCAGCACTTCCAGCGGCACGTACCGTACTCACAACAAACGACTCCCATAGCATTTTTTTTTATACCATGGGACAATATTTAACAGTATTTAACACGTTCAGGCGATTTGAACGCGATCAAACAACGCGGTCAAAAATTACACGTTTTTTAAATATTATTATGTTCCAAAATGTCACATGTGCCAACAGAACAAGCAAAAGAAGTAGTTTTGAAATGGTTTTTTTTTAACAGTAAACTTATTAAAATTGTACGTATAAATAATCTTAAAACTTTAAAACAATGACAAATAATTGATGAAGGAGCTCTCTACTTACCTTTATTTGCGTCAACCTGCGACTCGGTTGATTTTAAGCGTTTGAAAAAAACTTTGCATCTTATTAGACTGGGCAATGAACCGAAAAGATCAGATCTATTTTTGTGGGGACGGATTCAAAAATCATGTTTGTACTCACCTGACCGGGCACATTTGAATGTTGACCAAACATAAATAATCTAGTGCCCGAGACTACCCTAATCTTTTATGTAAGTACCTATGTATATATCTTTATTGCACACAAAGCATGAAGTACCTAACAGGTAACAGGACAACCTTTATCCCTTAATTAAAGTGATCTCTACCAGTTAACCTTCGGGCGATTGACAGGACATCAGAAAAAGAGTGCACATACAAATAACAGAAATGTACAGAAATGACCTATGAAAGAACCAGGTTTAATCTTAATTCATATCAATAAAGTTGACAAGCACGGTATCAATTATTAAAATTAAGGTTTTTTTATGTACAAAAAGGAAAACAAACGAGCGAATGCACCACGGATGTTAAGTGATCGCCATTGCCCATAGACATCCGCAAAACCAGAGGGATTGCAGATGCATTGCCAACCCAGAGGGCTAAGATGAAATGCCTCCTGTGCTTGTCTTGTTGTCATGTGCTTGTGCTGTTTGTGCTATAGGTGTCAAACATTAGGATTTTCTTTAAGGACACAGTAAGTATATTTTGTTGCACAGTACTCTGTTTTGAACAGATTTTTTATTTTGATTGTGTATTATGTAAAGGTTGAGGTGGTTTGTATAGCTTTGCGGTAGCAATATTGCAAATTTCACAACGCAATCATACTTACAGTACAGTAGTAAAACCTGACAGTTGATGTTTTGATGGCTAAGAATATAATTACTATAAGTGTATAAATACACTCAGCCCTTAAATATTACAACAATGATGTCAAACTTAAAGGCCAGCCATCAATGATAATGTTTTTAGTAATTTCTCATTTTAAATAAGTACGCAGCAGGATCACTGCTTATGTATGGAACTATTCAAACAAAATTATCATTTATTTTTGCTCGTTAGTATATGTTGTATATTAGGTGTTGCTATAAAGGCTATATATTTATGACTAGCTGGTATAGGCGTGTTGTGGGACGGTCATCGCAATGCGGGCTGACATTTGAAGTCGTCCAAGGTCGCTAAGCAGCTTCTGTCGCGAACATCGCTTGGCCTGAATCAGGAGAGAAACGTTCAACTAAACATAAGTAACCTTTTGACTTTTTAAGAGCTTTCTTCAACGAAGAATGTAGGAATAGGAGGCCTTAATGGAGGCTTTCAGCTGTACTTACAGCTTTGAAAAAATTATACTGACGGTTCTGTAATACCAAATTTCAATGAAGTATTTGCGTAAGGTAGGTGAACAACGCATTTTAATACTCGACGCAAACATATACATAAACATAGCAGATATCTGCAAGACGCAAGTGAACTTAAATAAATAATAATAAAACATGGTACGGTCGAGGAAATTAATTCTTGACCCACCATGGAACCTTTTCACAGTAAACGTCATAGTGACATCGCATAGCTTGACAAAGAAAATCGTTATGACGTTTAATATGAAAATGTTCTATGGTGGGTCAGGAATTAATTTCCTTGACTCTACCTAATGAATGATAAAATACCACCTGCAGAAAAGCAGCAAACTTGTCTTCTGACAAAAAATATTGATTGATGAGTGGTGCTATACTGATTGATAGTAAATATTTTATGTATTTTTTAGACTAGCGACCCGCCCAGGCTTGTTATGTGTAGGGAACTGTACCGGAATGTGAACGTGTGTATGTAAAGTGATACCCGTAAAGCGCGTACCTAGCTTTAAGTCGTGTGAAACGTAGATTAAGTAAAAGTTTAGATTTAATATTATTTTAAGGAGTAAACCCGAAGGATTGTATTAGTATGGCGAGCGACCTGTTATCATACACCTCACGCAGCCGGGCGGCGACGCCGAGTCAGCATTTCAGGAATAAGACCACAGGCGTGCATCGCCCGCGAAGACAATCCATCGCGGACTCGTATTCAATTAAGACCTATGTAATAATATTTTTAAAGAATTAAAAATCAGTTTAAAGTTAAAAGTTGTTTTTTCAAGACCGTTAACCCACCGTTAACATAAATGGCGCAGTCTTAGTAGTTCGTTGAGCCGGTTTTTCTAACTTCGAAAATCGGTAACTGTTTCTACGGTTTATCAACGAGAACCTTTTTCTCCAAATTGATTATCCAGTTTGTGGAAGCTGCGACGCCCTGAGGACGAACTTCTCTTCATTGGGACTAATATAGCAAGATGAAGAACATATTGGCAGTACTGTGAGTACGCTTTGATCATTTTTATAAAATCGAAAAATATTCGTAACCAGAATTCCTAGAAACTGTCCTCGAATATTGTGAACAAATTTAAGTTAATATTTCGAGACTTTGTTTACAAATAAGTGTAGATGTTAATACTAATCTAATAGTGTTTGTAATCAAACAAAATTTATGAATGGCAAACTTTAAAATTTTAACTTTCATAAATAATAAAACATTGTAATATAACGATCGCTAATATGGAGAAAACGCAAGTGTTTAACATTGCTCTTTCTGTCGTGCCGACATACGACGGAAACACAGATTCTTTGTATAGATTTATCACAGCTGCCGAAGGTTTTGCGACACAATTTTTGATAGTTGAGGATCCGGAAAATTTCCAAAATCAAATAGTCTTTAATGGCTTGTTTGGAAAGCTTCAAGGAAAAGCCTTAGAAGTAAGCAACATTTGCGCTGCTACTTGCTGGGCATCATTGAAAGAAACATTAGTGCAAAACTTTTCGGATCAGAGGGATGAAAATTCACTGAATCGCGATCTTGTTAACTTATGCCAAGGAAATGAATCCCCACAACATTTTTACGATCGATGTTTAAGTATTTTAAACACGATAACCAACTATATTAATTTACATAATGAAGATACGACCATCAGGTCGAGCAAAATAACATTTTATAACACGCAGACCTTAAAAACATTTCTAGCGGGCCTGAAAGAACCTCTTGGCTCTATGCCTCTGGGCTATGCGACCAGACACTTTGCCTAAAGCGCTTCAATATATTAAAGAAGAAATGAATATTGAATATATTCAACGTCGTAATAACGCGTCGTATAGTCAGGAACGCTTCGCAAACCAGCGACCTATATTTAGTCAGAATGTAAGGCGATCTTTTTATGCTCCGCGTAATTATAGCACCTTTGGCCCCAGACCTTTTCAAAATGGGCAACAAACTTTTGCTCCAAGCTGGCAACAAAGATTTAGTAATCCTAATAAACAAAATACTGAAAACCAGACCAATTTCTTTAATCAACCTCCGAAAAAAACCTATCCGAAGCCCACGCCCATGAGCGGAGTTTCTTACGCAAAAACGACTAATAATCGTAATAACAATCCTATTAATAATGCAAATAATTGCCCTAGATTTGTTCCTTTAGTGAACAGGCCAGCAACTGCTTTTAATCAAACAAACCCCTTTAGTAACGTCGGTTATTATCCAGACTATGCTTTCGAAGAATTAAATTTAAATGAAACTGACAACTATGAGCCGAATTGTGATGAATCTTACCCCCAGTATGCTCAGGAAAATGCATACGCTGATAACCAAGATAATAATCAGAATTTTCAAAAAGACGGCCGGTCAGAAGATTCAACATACTTCAGCTTAATATACATGCAAAACGTCATCTTCCTTATATACAAATAAAAAACCCGCCTATCAAATTATTATTTGACTCCGGGTCTAACCAGTCCTTTTTGTCACCGGAAACGGTCGAAAAATATTTTTCGCGGTATCAAATTGACAACGAACCGTTTTCCGTTACTAACGTGCATTGTACAACACACCATAGGCATACAATACAAATACCAACATTTGACGAATTTAATGAAGGCGATTTTTCGAAATTTAATATTTATAAATTTCATAATGTCTTTGATGGACTTATTGGGCTAAATATGCTCGAAAAATACGGTGCAAACGTTGATTTTTGTAACAAAAAATTAATAACTAGAAATGCCACTAACGAGATAAAAATGCTAGAAACAGGAATAAATAATTTATTCGAAGCGTTAATAAAAAGAAAATCAACTGTAGTCACAAAAGTACCAGTTTCGCTTCAAAATGGTGATATTTTCATACACGAAACAAAAATAAACCAATGTTTAATACCTGCAAGTGTTACCACAGCAGAGCATGGTTATGCTCTTGTAGAAATTCATAATTCCACCAGTAACGATATCACGGTAGCCTTAATGAGTCCTTTAACCGTCGTGAACTTGAACACCCACTTTGATTGTCTTAACTTCGATACTGTCTCAACAAAGTCAGATGACATAGAAAGTCTCATTCGAACTGAACACATGAACGCAGAGGAAAAAGCACTCATCCTTCGTTTATGTCAACAATATAGTGACATACTTTTTGAAGATGAAGAATCTCTTACATTTACAAATGAAGTAAAACACAATATAAGAACAACCGATAAAATTCCCATTCATACAAAATCTTACAGATACCCATATGTTCATAAAAACGAAGTACAATCCCAAATCAAAAAAATGTTAGAACAAAAAATTATTTAACCTTCAGACTCACCTTGGTCATCACCTATTTGGATAGTACCAAAAAAAATTGACGCATCTGGTAAACAAAAATGGAGACTTGTTGTCGATTACAGAAAACTTAACAGCAAAACTATCAGCGATAGATATCCCATCCCAAATATTGCCGATGTCCTGGACAAATTGGGACGTAGCCAATACTTCACAACGTTAGATTTAAAAAGCGGATTTCACCAAATTGAAGTTAACCCTGATGATGTGCCAAAAACTGCATTCACAGTTGAAAACGGACACTATGAGTATCTTAGGATGCCTTTTGGCCTATGCAATGCTCCCAGCACGTTTCAGAGAGTCATGGAAAATGTACTCCGAGGGATCCTGAATGTAATGTGCGTAGTATATCTAGACGACATTATCATTTATTCGACTTCCTTGCAAGAACACATTAACAATATTAAAACTGTATTTCAGAGACTAAGAGAAGCAAACTTTAAGATCCAATTAGATAAATCGGAGTTCCTTAAGCATGAAACTAACTTTCTTGGCCATATAGTCACACGAGAAGGTATAAAACCAAATCCAGATAAAGTCAAGGCAATAAAAGAGTTTCCGATTCCAAAAACGAGCAAAGAAATAAAATCATTCCTCGGTCTCATTGGTTATTACAGAAAATTTATACCCGATTTTTCAAAACTCACTAAACCCATGACCGCGTGCCTGAAAAAAGGTGCAAAAATAGTTCACAGTACACAATTTATCAACAGTTTTAAGTTGTGTCAGGAAATTTTAATGAATGATCCGATTTTGCAATATCCAGACTTCGAAAAAGAATTTATTTTAACCACTGATGCATCCAACTATGCTATTGGAGCGGTACTTTCACAGGGAACTATAGGTTTGGACAAACCAATCGCGTATGCATCCAGAACGCTTAACGATAGTGAAATAAACTATAGTACTATAGAAAAAGAACTCCTGGCCATCGTATGGGCTACCAAGTACTTTAGGCCTTATTTGTTTGGTAGAAAATTTAAAATAATAACAGATCACAAACCCTTGCAATGGCTCATGTCTCTTAAAGAACCCAATTCACGCCTTATTAGGTGGCGTCTCAAACTTGAAGAATTTGAATACGATATTATTTACAAAAAAGGTAAGTGTAATACAAATGCTGATGCATTATCTCGCGTCGAAATTCACGTTAACACTGCAAATTCCACCACGAGTCCAACATTTACAATCAAAGACGAGGATAATGACAATGCAACATCTATGATTGGCAATGTTTCTGTAATGTCTATATCAGAAGCACAGAACGATCAAAATTCACAAGACACTGTCCACACAGCTTTAGAAGATCCAATATTGAATATCCAAATTAAAGAAAGCTTTATAAATTCTTATAAAAACCAAATAATTTTAGACTTTGTATACTATTCCTCGCGAAAACCATCCAGTAAAGAAATTTTTTCACAAAAAAACCGTATCCACACATTGGCGTAAATCAACTTCAATCGGATATTATAAGATTGTTTAAAGATTACGTTCGAACAGATTTGCAATATGCCATCTGGTTATCTGATTTTAAATACTTGCCAGATGTTACTACTACTCTACAAAACACATTTAGGAACTCAGCATATAACATATTTATATGCAAGCAGAAATTAACTGATGTCACTTCTAAAGACGAACAGTTAAATTTTATTAAAGGTTACCACGAGGGGAAATCGAATCATCGTGGCATTAAAGAAACAGAAGAACAAATCAAAAGAAATTACTACTGGCCAAATATGTCAAAAATGATAAACGAGTACATCAATAACTGTTCGTCCTGCCAAACCAATAAATATGAACGAAGACCGAATAAACAATGCTTACAGATTGTACCTTTACCGTCTAAACCTTTCGAAATTTTACATATAGACACTTTTACAATAAAAGGGCAAAAGTTTCTTACAATCATAGACATTTTTTCCAAATATGCCCAAGCATATCCGTTAGAAAGTTCAACAGCTATCAGCGTTCTTAATGCCCTTATTGTTTATATGACACATCATGGCCTACCTTTAAGTATAACAGCCGACCAAGGGACAGAATTCAAAAACCTCCCCTTGAAAGAGTTTGCCAATCTTCATAAAATAAATTTACACTTCGTCAGCGTAATGAATCCTCAATCTAATGGCGCAATAGAAAGATTCCACTCTACAATAATAGAACATATTCGACTTCTGCAAATAAAGCATTCAGAATCACCTATAAAAGACCTTATGTCATATGCCATTTTGGCGTACAACAATTCTATACATAGTTCAACTAACAAAAAACCCATTGAAATAATAAACGGTCATCTAGATAACAGAGATCCTTTTGATCTAGAATTGGAAAGCACTTGCTTACAAAATTATATAAATAAACATAAAGAAATTACCACAGATCTATATGCTAAAATAAACGAAAGACTTACGGCCACTCAAATTTCCACAGTAAACAAAAGAAATGTACCCTTAGAACTGCCGCTAAAATATGAACCTGGTAAAGCTGCATATACTAAAAATCCGTTAGCTGCAAGACAAAAAACACAGCCACGTTATCTAACTCGTACTGTCTGCAAAGATTTAGGTATTAAAATATCAGATCAGAAAGACCTCGTTCACACTAAAAGAATTATCCGCAGACCCCTTAGAATGCAACATTCATTGTTTCAGAATAACGATGTGCAGCCTAGCACAAGCCGAAGATGCGAAGCTGACGCTCATGACAAACAACCCCGGGATTCTGCCCTTCAAATTAGGAATAGCCAAACTTAGGCAGACAGACCACATATTTTTACATTACATAGACATCGATGAAATACGAAATCATATCGAAACCATTAACGAACAAATTCAAACGATCAACGCCTTGTCAAAAGACTTTGAAGCGAACTCAAAGTTCAGATTTACTATACTATATGACTACGTTATGAATAGCTTAGATAGTATTATAAGTAGATATAATTCCTTAAGTAAGAGTAGATATAAACGTGGATTGATTGATGGACTCGGCACTATTATTCGTAGCATTACCGGAAACTTGGACCAAAACGATGCAATTAGATATAATCATGCCATAGCTATGCTACAGAAAAATTCACTCGAAATAACGCACCATGTTAACAAAGCTCTTAGTTTAAATAAACATTTTTTCGAAAGTTATAACAATACCATGACCTCTCTGATCCGTAACCAGAACCATATTAATAATAAAATTTCCGAAATTATCCGGCAAATCAACCAATCAAACCACGACTTTTTTAATTATGTTAAAATCGATACATCTTATAAGCTTGTCGAAATAAATTTACAAACTTTATCTGATACAGTATCAAAAATTGAAATCGCACTCACGTTTTCTACAAAGCACGTTGCATACTATAACTTTTTCTCCAACGACAACATAAAATACTTTATCGAAACTTTAAAACAATTTTATTCACCCGATCAACTGTTAGTCACTGATTTGTCCGAATCACGCTTATATTACAATGTTTTAGATGTAGCAACATATTTCAACAAAAACACACTTGTTTTCGTAGTAAAACTGCCAATAATGTGTAAAGATACCTACGTATATTACAATTTGTTCCCTTTACCTACCCTAAACAACACTATTCTAATTCCCTCTGAACCTTTTCTGGTTATGAATGAAAATGCGTACCGGTACATAGAAAAGCCATGCGTGGAAATAGGAAAGCTTCATTACTGCAAGGAAGAAATTATGCCGTTTACTGCCAGTCACAGTCCCGATTGCATCTATTCATTAATTAGCTCTCAGAAACTACTAGAATGCTGTCAGCACTATAGTATTTCACTCAGACAAGAATTTTTTGAAAGAATTGACGATAGATTTTACGTAATAAGCTGCCCAAAACCAACGAACATTCATCTCCACTGCAATCATGAAGAATATACTACCATTCAGGGTTCATATTTACTAGAGTTGCCTGGAAATTGTACGGCGGCTACAGGATTGAACTCTTTCACTAATCAGAGAAATACTTTTTATGGATTTCCTATCAAGTTACTGTCTTTTAACCTAAGTAATTTAAAGATAAAGAATCTAAATGAACCTTTGAAGTTGGAAAACATCAACTTGAGTGAATTACACAACACTGTTGGACTCATAGAACACGAACAACAACCTTTTGATATAGATCAAGAATATCCCGATCAACATAATTATGTTTGGACTATGCCTCTCTATATCATCCTTATTGTAGCAGCATTATACATACTTTACAATAAAGCAAGGCAATTCAGAAAAAAGAACGACGGGCCGTCACTGGCCTCCGCACCAGCACCAGCACGAACACCAGCAGAGCAGAGTTCATCCACGTCCACCCGGACTTCTCAACCTCGGCTTCTCTTTAGCGAGTAAAGAGGAAACCTCGGTCTGTGATGGGAGGTGTTATGTGTAGGGAACTGTACCGGAATGTGAACGTGTGTATGTAAAGTGATACCCGTAAAGCGCGTACCTAGCTTTAAGTCGTGTGAAACGTAGATTAAGTAAAAGTTTAGATTTAATATTATTTTAAGGAGTAAACCCGAAGGATTGTATTAGTATGGCGAGCGACCTGTTATCATACACCTCACGCAGCCGGGCGGCGACGCCGAGTCAGCATTTCAGGAATAAGACCACAGGCGTGCATCGCCCGCGAAGACAATCCATCGCGGACTCGTATTCAATTAAGACCTATGTAATAATATTTTTAAAGAATTAAAAATCAGTTTAAAGTTAAAAGTTGTTTTTTCAAGACCGTTAACCCACCGTTAACATAAATGGCTTCACATGGTTTTTTCCAAAACCTATAAATTAAATTATTAGTAACTCTCAGAAACGACTATCTAAAATATTATGGAGAAAACTGCATCAAAATCAGTTCCGTAGTTTTTGAGTTTATCGCATTCAGACGGACAAACGTGGCGGAGGACTTAGCTTCACAATATGTAGTGATTATACGGCCGATGCAGGTATTAGGTATAGTTGGTAAGATTCACCATAACGACGCTTAGTACGATAATATAATACTTTTGAAAGTTGGTCAGTGGCTTAATACTTTAATCCAATTGGCACTAAATTGTTATTTGTTTTTAGCCAATTTTGGCGATGTTACATGTTATTCGTTAGCACGTTACATGTTAGAATATATAAAACTATAAGCGGTAGTGAGAACAATAAAATAAAAATAAATGATTTCAACGCAACTGCATTCCAATTTAAGCAGCTGCATTCTATACAGAATCAGACGTTACTTTATATACACAGGTCTATCAAATGGCTCGATCTATGAAAACACACCACAGATCACAACACGCGGTATACCAAAGCACCACAATAAAAATAAATTTAATAACTCTAGAAGCGAATACAATAAAACAAAAATAAACGGCTTTAACGCAACTGCATTCCGATAAGTTCGCCTCTGTAGTACCTATTACAAAACTAATCCATAAGTAGAATAATAGAGATTTGTAATCACATGTGCTTCGGTCATAATTACCAGTTTGATAAAAGTCAAGGTTGCGACTGTACCATCAAAAATTACCCATGCTAGACGGCAAAAACGGTTGCAAAATGTCATTGAAAGAGCAAATTTTGTAAGGAAAAAGATGATGGATTGAAAATATTATTTATCCTCATGATGCCGTTTTAGCTTACTTAGTATCATACATATACCTATTTGATAATGATCACTTTCGTGTAGTGCTTATGGGTTTTGTTTAGAATGTATGTATGAACGCATATTTTCAACGTCAAATATTTTTTATAGTCTTAATTTTTTTCAGGCTTATGTATTTTTATTACTCCTACATTGTTCTAAGACTAAAACTTTACTAGGTATGTATTCATTTCTGTGATTTGAGTACCAGCCAATACCTACATCAGAAATATTCATTTTCTAAAGATAGGTAAGCAGATAAATTGCAAATTCATTCACTGTCGGTTTGTAACGAGCTTTTGTATATGTATATCAACTTGTCATTCCATTTTAGAAAGGTGTGTGCAATGCGATAATGTCGCTGATCGACACATTAATAAAAAAAAAAAACATTCAAATGACTATTATCCCTGATTTATTAAGAATTGCCAATTTATTTTTCAGTGTCCATATACACATTTTAATTCCTCCCTCGACATTTCCACAACAATACCACATTATAAATTTTATTCGTCATTAATATTAAGATGCTTCAATGTTTCATCCATTAGGCTAGCCATATGAGACTCAAATTTCCATTTTATATGGCCAGTTCTAAAAATATCGCAGTTGTTTTAAGATTCATGGCACATTGTTCGGTCATCCTTAGCCTGGAACCCGATAATGCGTCTTAAAGGTGAGAAAAAAGTGTAGGTCTATGGTCTACCTTGTCCTTTATAGGTCGTTTGCCGTAGATCGCAGCATCACTGACCGGATACAAAAACTAGTTCTCATTTCAAACTGCATCTTTATAATTGCAGATGCTTGGCTGTTTTAAATATTTAAACTGGATTCTTCATAAATTATTAAAATGCGCGGCTTTAGAGGATTCGGTTGCCTTTGAGCCTTACGACGGTCATGAACTTGTCCTATAATACTTTTTTTTCTTATGATTTCGCGAGTTTTCTTTACCTAAGTAAGTATATACTTTATTCATAGTAAGAGCTGTTGTAATGTAACTTGTTTTTAGAAAAAAAAAACTTTGTACTAAGTTTCTTGCTTCGGATTCTTCTTTGCAATCATGGTATTTCCGAAAGCGCTGGTAGGCTCAATAAATAACGTGTAAAAGGGCTTTTAACCGCCTACATACTGAATAACACTTAGAATTATATTTTTTGTGCTGTTTTTGTTTTTAACTTTTTTCATTCTTTGCTTCTCCAAGGTGGTCAAAAATGTTCTTGCAAATATCCGAATGTATATACTTGTATAGGCTATAGGATAGGGTATTTTGTCATCAAGATCATGTTGGACACGCCCAGTTTAAGGGTTCCGTAGCCATTACGAATAAGTTTCATATCCGAACCAAAATGGTAAAAAGGAACCCTTGTGGTCTGTCTGCCTGTTTATCACAGCTGGTTATCTCATTACCTGCTAATCGACTTGGAAGTTAGAACAGTTTTAGGTGACGCTTAAGCAAGTAAGTATTTTGTAAGTAGAAAATAATTTGTAGAGAGAAAAACAAAAAATAAATTACATTACGTATCATTGTAAGACGTTTATGTAAAGATTACACACAGGCACAGGCTATTAGGTACTACTAGTTAATTTATTACTGTTTGTCAAAGTCAATTAAACATTATCGCACAGCTTCTATCAAGAAGACGACAAGTTCTTCTTATCAGGGAAACGCTGTTCCCTATACACACACATATGGCATCCGGAAAAGACAAGTTTATTTCTAAGTAAGTAATACAAGTTCCGTAATGACCTCATGACACTTGTAGTATACAAAGTATACCTACTTGCAATTTAAAATTACGTAATAGTACTGCAAAGAGTTATAAAATAGCTGTAGTGTAACTTAGTTCGTGCTGTGAAATTTTAGTATTTTCTCGATGGCGATACGATACCTAACGTTGCTACTCGATTCTTGGTGAAATCTCATGCTCGATCCACTGCTTAATCGATCCGAGAACTCGTGGCTCAGGCGCGTTATCCTATTTATTGAAAATTATTTTCCTATAACTTTTAAGTCGTCGAAAACCTAATGCTCTTTGTGCTCTAAGTGCGTAAGAACCACTCGTCTATGACTATGACAATCACATTCGAAAATCCTTGCAAAGGTCGCTCGGAGTGGCGTGGAAGATGCGTACCTATGCAAGAACAAGCTTGACCGCAAGAATGCGGCTTTCATGCCGAAGGTTGCATAAAGCTTCTCATTTCAATCTCTGAACATTGTCGGACGCTTAGTAGCAACGCCACAACCGCCGCGCACGCGCGTTCCGTTCGCGCCATTTTTTTGCCAAAGATTTCTAACTTTTTAATTTGTTTTTTTCTCGTCGCGGTTCGAAGTGACTAATGAGGTTGACACAGTGTATTTGATAAAAAGGTGCATTTTGAGGATTGTTTTTTTTTATGTAACGTTACGACGTTAGAAGATCGATAGATTTGGACGCTCCCGCGGTCGGGTTGTCGGTAGACATCTGAACGGGTATTTAGTGTTTTGTTAAAATAATAATAATGTTGGTAATTTTATAATCATATCAAATTCCTTTCGTTTCTCGTAACCTTGGCATTATAGGGCTCGGTCGGGCCCTGTAGTTAGGTACAAGTTCAATAACTAAGCATAAAACTGTACCAAGCGGTTTTTTAATACATCACACTTTTTTTTAATATGTCACTTACATAACTAGTTCAAATATATTTATTTTAACCACTGTGAAATTATCTCAACCGGAAAGCCGTGAAAACTTTCACTTGATTTTGTTTCGCACACCTTTTGTTTTTTGGACTAATTATTGTTGAATGAGATATCCACGCAATCACGCAGAAGCCCGTTGATTATATCTAATGTGATGTCATAACTTTTAGAATCAGACACGTAATTAGCGAAGTTCTTAATAGATTATTAGTTAGTGTGAAATTGGTTTGAATTTAAATAGGCTAATAGTTTTGTGGGCGCCACCTGGCCCCTATTTCACTAACGTTACAACGTTTACAATGATAAATTTATCATAAATTAAATAAATAAATAAATAAAAATGATAAATTTATCATTGTAAAAGTTTCTGTTTTAGTGCGCTTCATGTTGACTGATAGGCCTGGAGCCAAATGCTTTGTTTGGCTGGTGCGTTTCAATCAATATTTTGTTCATTAATACAGATAGAAAGTTGAAACCTTTTGACAAAGGACATTATGACGCCAGGACTTTCTGACACGAGGACATAATTACGAGGGCTGTTTGATAAGTACCCGTTTATGGGAAAAAAACAACTTTTTTTGTACATATGCATTTATTTTTCTAGGTAGTCACCTTTTAACTCTATACATTTGTTCCACCTATACTCAAGCTTCAATAAACCATCCAAAAAGTATGATTTTGGAAAGTTATTAAAATAGACCTCTGTGGCGGCAATGACTTCGTCATTTGATCCAAATCGCTTGACACCAAGCCATTTCTTTAGGTTGGGAAACAAAAAGAAATCGCATGGGGCCAAATCTGGAGAATACGGGGGGTGAGACAATAGTTCGTAGCGTAACTGTGCTAATTTAGCCGTCACAACTCTGGACGAATGAGCCGGGGCGATGTCGTGATGAAACAGTACTTTTTTCTTTTTTAAATGGGGTCGTTTGTCCTTCAACACGGCGTGAAATTCATCCAATAAATTGGCATAGTACTGCCCTGTTATTGTTTTTCCAATAGTCAATATGTATAATACCCTGCGAATCCCAAAAAACGGTCGCCATGACCTTTCCAGCCGATGGGACGGTTTTTGCTTTCTTTGGAGCAGGTTCACCCGGTAAAATCCACTGCTTCGACTGCTCTTTCATTTCCGGGGTGTAGTGGTGGATCCACGTTTCGTCCACGGTCACTGCTCCGAAGTAGTCAGTCGGTTCCGTTTTTGCTCCTCCGTGAGTAAACGCGGCACCCACCTCGCCGATACTTTCTTCATAATTTATTGAATCAGGCGTTACTTTGCGGAGGTCCATATTTATGAAGTTTCTTCAATACAAGCAATTTACAAACAACTTTCTTCATACCCAATTTTTCTTCTAATATGTGTTGTACCCTCTCGATTGAAACGTTTACAGCATCAACGATTTCTCGAAGTTTAATTCGGCGGTCGGCTAAAACGATATTTTCAACTTTCTTAACCATATCGTCTGTAGTCACCTCAACTGGCCGGCCTGGGCGATCCTCATCAAAGACGGTTGTTCTCCCCAGCTTAAACTCGTTATACCAATATCTGACGGTTGTCATAGAAGGAGCACATTCATGGTAAACCGCTTGCATTCTTACTTTTATTTCATCACATGTTTATCCTTCCAAAAATAAGAATCTAATTACAGACCGATACTGTTCTTTCTCCATTTTAACAATTTTAAGTTCACGCCTTCACTGAATCGTTGTCAAATGAGAAAAAAACAAAAGAATGCCATTTTTTTTTAATTTTCCCGCCTCTGAAAAATGGCTTAAAAAGGTGGTATACTTATTTGCGGCCAGTGATATTAATATATTTAGAAAACGGGTACTTATCAAACAGAGCCCTCGTATATGCCCCGAGACAGCACATCGGCTGTAGACGTCGGTATAGTTCCTAATATCAATAATATTTTAGTATGATCAAATACTGTTTTGCGTAAAGCGAATCAAGTTTAGAATAAGTAACTGTCTTTCCGACCAAAGCGACTCGT
The DNA here is from genome assembly GCA_963691665.1 of Clepsis dumicolana. NCBI lineage: Eukaryota > Metazoa > Arthropoda > Insecta > Lepidoptera > Tortricidae > Clepsis > Clepsis dumicolana. Next base: position 4,963,997 of record OY829517.1, read on the forward strand.
TTAGTCACTCATGTATGTCCCTAAATCCGAATAAAATAAAGCAATACCCGTAGGGCTAGCACAACTCACAGTGCGACTTCAATCTCGCGCGAGAACAACTGTCCGTCCTTTTCTGTCACTCAGAATGCAACGGGACGGGTAACATAATCTCGCGCGACAAAGTCGCGGCCAGTCGTGATAGCCCTTCTAAGCTTATGAAAGGGATCATAACTGCGCGAGCCATCTAAAATACGCTTAATACGCTTCCCGACTATCCCAGAATTCCCAGGGTTCTGATTCTCGATGCCACCGAAATCTATCTCAATTGCTAGATTTCATAGATCTGCGTCTGTTATTCCGTACATGATAGGGATTCATTTTGAGGAGCGCCTGTGCATGCCCATTAATAGAAATGTATACTTATTAACAATAGTTTGCGATCCAGCGAGAAGTCATAGACAACCTTCAGCCAATAATCCGCTTTAGATAACTGAAAGCCAGACAGAATCGTGACCAAATAACCTTATTAACACTTAACCTAGGTCATTCGATAGGTGCATTGAAAATCGTGGACAGAGCGTCAAGATGACGTGTGAAACATCATCCAGCTTAATTATTTTTTATTCACTTCTTCTGTCATACCACATTATACATTATGTATACGGAGGTAATCTGTTAACAAAGGACCTTGTATACAGCATAGAGCAATAGTAAGAGGGACCTCAGGAAGGCGAGACCCGAGAAGACTTCCTCTTGGCAACATCTGTAGTGAATTTGTTACAACTAGCTTGATATGTCGAATTGACACACCACCACTAGTACTATTCGGTTTTTTAGTGAATGAACTCTTGCTCAACGCCATTTAAAATACTGGTTGTTGCTGTATTCATCACCGGCGCCTTCATTTTAATTTATATATTCCTCGCGTCTCTCTCGGTCCGGTCTAAAGACACATACATTATATCGATACAGCAAGCCTTTACCCACGCCATCTTGTCTAAAATGCAGTTGCAGCAGCCTCTTGGTATCGGAACTGCAATTTCCTGCAACGGAGCCGGACGGACCGCCGGCCGGCCTAATTGACTGTCGAAGTATTTATACTTCCTGTTACTCCACAGCCCTTGACTTGCTGCGTTAATTCTTTGACTAATGCAATATTTTAATTAATAGACAGATTTAAACTAGGCTGCCACTTTTTCGTAACTGTCACTTTTATAATAGATGGCAGCATTTCGTTTTCAAAGTTTTACTTCAACCATTTTTACTTCTTAATGTCGTCCCGTAGTTTCGAGTACATTAGGTAAGCGTCCCAATGTTTAACACCCTCATTTCAATAATTGACACTGCTCGCTTTTATTGTTATGAATTAAGGTTGAAGCTTCCTACTGTTGTAGAAATTCTATGGAATTCTATTTGATCAACTTATCAGCTGTCACTCCCATATAGATTTGGAACTTTATTACCGCTTTGGGGACCTAAATTTATGACCTAAACTTATAAAAAAGATAAGTAGGTCAAATCATTTCTTTTCGCAATATCGTAATGCATTCACCGTGACAACACTTTACGTTGGACTACATTTCATATTGATTCCAATTAAGCTGTGTCGTTGTTTGTGTTTTATACTTAGTTTTGTTTACAAGAAGTGTTATTTAATCCATCGCTTCACACGCAGATGGATAGATGTATATTTAACTACCTACCAAAATCGTCCGGTATCTATCAAAATTAATAACGCTGTTTAGTAGATCTCTTTTAGTCGAATACACCAATAAATCTGTATAGCCGCTATAAAACTGTACTAATTTATTAACATAATTCAACGGTTTAAGCAATTTTATTGAAAAGGTCACGTCGTTTAGTGTCAAACGTCTGTCATAATCATAATAGCGAAGGTGCTTAATACATCGCTAATTGACATATGTCCCATCTAAGTTTTTATAATCGGTTACTTCTTTTAATCAAATGACAAAATTAAAAGGATCGTTTACCTATATAGGTAAGTCGAGTTTAGCCCGACAATGTTTCAGACTAATTCGTAGTTCTTCCTCTGGGAGAGCACGTCTAGGCAGCAGCAAAATGGACATGACGTGCCATATAAATACCTTAGTTTCTTCCCCAGACCAATTTTAAACGCTATTTTGACCAGCTGTTAATTCGATTGACACACGCGTTACTGGATAGAGTTGTCCCACTCTTGCGTGAATAAACTCCGTCGCCTGAGGTATAAAACATAAGCGCTCACCTACACTACGCTTTATGGATGCTCTTAGTTGCTGATATTTATTTCCAAATCAGTCGACAACACGGTCAATACCTTGAGATAGGCTTAGTTGGAGAAAAGTCGGACTCGCGTACGAAGGGTTCCATACCATTATCTATAAAAACAGCAAAAAATCATGTCTGTTGTGTGGGAGTCCCCACTTGAATATTTATTTGATTCGGTTTTTAGTATTTGTTGTTATAGCGGCAACAGAAATACATCATCTGTGAAAATTTCAACTGTTTAACTTTCACGGTTCATGAGATACAGCCTGGTGACAGACGGACGGACGGACGGACGGACTAACAGACAGACAGACAGACAGCGGAGTCTTAGTAATAGCGTCCCTTTTTTACCCTTTGGGTACGGAACCCTAAAAATGGATTATGCAACTCGCACAATACTTCTCGCTTCGTGTAAACAAGACTATCGACGTCTAAACACTGCGTTTAATCTCCCTGTGCGATCATCTAAGTAATATTTTACAAACAACTTCGTTACAACATCTCCGTTTGTTTCGATCATTGTTCGATGACACTAATTACGCGTTGCGCGATCCGAGTGGGATGATATATTTGCAACAAAGTGCATATTAATGATAGTTCCATAGACAAATAAGGCCTATCCAACCGAGGCTTAATCATCTATAACAGTACAAATTATAATGTTGTAACTTTGTAACTTGAGAACTGTATTAAGTAGGTACTGTCATATAACCTCATCAAGGAAATGGAATAAAACAAAACCCGATCTCGATTTACATCGTAAAAAAGATTGTCTGCAACCCGGAAACCAATTAAAGTATTAACAATAAAATACACTTTAATATAAATTTAATTTAAGTGTCATTTACACGTAACCTCATTAGGACTTGTTAAGTTTAAATACGGAATCGATGCTTCTAAGTTGATCAGTTACCTGCTCATCACTGCACCTTAAGCACGTTACTTGACAAAGTGTCAAAAATAAATGAACTAAGAAAATGTTTGACAATAAGCAAGTTTTGTGCCTCGCCTTACTCTTCATGAGCTTGATCGCCGCCGCGACGACACTGAACTATCAGTCCCCGTTGAGCCTTGGAAACAACAAGCCAGGTAATTATGCAAAAATAATGGTTTTATTACACTATGTACTTACTAGTCAACCGTTTTTGAGATATCGGCTATACCCACTTTTCTGCCTACGCTAAAGTATCAGAGAATTCTACATATATCACCAATTTGGCAATTGTAACTTTAATATAAATTGTAACCTAAAAGCCAAATTTAAAATTAGGTATACAGACAGCTGCGAAAACGGCCAAATATAATCTCTATAACACTAGTGTATCTTCTTTGCTAGACTGAATCTGTACTTGTTTTTATCAAAAGACAAACTTGATATTTCTTTTGCATCAGTCTCTAATTGATCTGACTGTCAGTCGCCGCATTTACATTAAACTACACATTTGATCGCATCTAGCAAATGGCTTACCTACTGTATAATTTAAGGTAAATATATCAGAGAAGCCTAGGAATTAAAAAGTAGGTATGTGAATGCAACTTTGTTGTCAAAACTGTAATCCATTATTGAGATATTTTTGAACAACGATTATTCACCTTATCTAAATTTACTTACAATGTAACGCTTACTTTTTAGATTATAAAGTTTAATAAATTGTATTATATCAGCTCCATCTTTTTTTATGATGTAATCGGCAAACTATCTCGCTTTAATATAATCTGGATTGTCTATTGGAATTCAAAGCTTCCGCAAAATCTTAACGAAATCATCCAGTGAATAGAACGGACGTCACGATTTAAACCATAGAAATATCTTTTGTAATAAATTGGACTGATTGGACCATCAGAATGATAATGAACTACTTACCTACTTCTCAAGGTGACTCAAATAGACTATAGGTACATTACCTAGTATACTACAGCGAAAAAAATTACATAGGTAATATATTTAATGACGGGACTTTCTGTACCAAAATGAAAAACAAACAGTGCACAGTTGTTCTAAAACTTCTTTTTGGCCATTAAAAAGGCCATAGGCTTTATTTTCAGTTCAAGATTCAGATTTCAAGATTTATACTCGTATAGTACATTTAAAAAAAGAACTAACCACAAAAATTGTGAACATGTTCTATTGGATAAGCTAACATTTTAAATATTGTATAGATATAGGCGTACCTTTGCTGGGGTGCCATGTTACAAGTAATGGATGAATTAGTTAGCAGTCTGATATGATGTTGACTTACATATACTTATAATTATTTTAGTACTTTTAAACGGTTTAGCTTTATCTTGCTTTTTAACCCACAGCGTACCGTCAGAGTGAGGAAAAATCCCAAACCGAATCGACGTCCAAAGGTTTGTATATACAAGCGCATGCCAATAAACTCATTTTGAAAACTAACTCAAGTAACACTAAAGTCATGCAGGCTTAAATAAATAATAATAGACCAGTGGTTCCGAAAGGGTAATTACTCCCAAAAGGGCAAAACTGTGCTTCTTGAGGGGTAATGAATAAGAATAAGATATCATCAAACATGGGGACAGACAGTATGAATGAAGGAGTCACACTGTTCTTTTTTTAAAGGGCTTGTCGGTAAAATTCTTGTACTTTCCAGGGGTAAATGTGGAAAAACGGTTAGGAACCACTGATATAGACACAAGGTAAGTGTAGATGTCCTGGTATATCTAGGTATATGTGTATCAGCATTGTATGAAAGTGTAAGCGTGATGGATGCGACCACAGATATGTCAAGCTTAGTTTTTACTTTGGACTAATAAAGCGCCCGCTACCACTACTTGCATTCTACATTAAGCTCAATTTTCCTTGTACAGGATACATCGTAGTTTTACTCTGCATTTGGACCTATGAAATGATAAAGGGTTGTCAACTTTGCGTACCCAGGTAGAACTTAGATAACGTAACCATTTGATTGTAGGCAAACTGGAGATGTATTATATTAAGAATTAGGTAACGGTAGAGGACACATTATGTCATATTATCAACTGCTTTCGGATCCATCAAGACCCCCACACCCAATCAGCCATCTGTTCTATGAGGATTAAAGTGTCCACTATTAGGTACATTGCCAGATTATTACGAGAGCTATCCTCGGATCGGAGTTTCTCTACGTGATAGAATGTGAGAATTCGTTGCACAACCTTAAGTCATCGACGTATACCTTAAAGTCAGTATGTTGAAGTGTCGATGGCCTGGACAAATATTATTATAGACATTTCTATATCCTACTCGTACCTTCCGATTAGCCATAAGGTGACTTACCTAAGTAGGTATACGTGATTCCTTAACATCGCCTATTCCGTTTACTTAGATATAAAATACATGCGAGGCTAACCGAGTAAGTACCTACTTATGTAAAAAATTAGTGGCGGCTTTCAAGGGCAATTTATGTCTCTGGCACATAATCAAAATAAAACAATGTATGCTAATGACCGTCTAAATTAGATACGCGAGTTTTTTTGTTCTCTTTAGTATTAAAATACTTTTCATAACACTTGCTCGTAAAGCGTCGTATTGTACGCAGGCATACTGAAGGACAACGGCCTAAATTATTCCTACGGGAGTAATAGGTAATTTGTAATTTTCCCAAGGGAGTAATGAGTTTAGTTTTAAAAAATATGGCGTTCACTCGTAGGTAAGTAGGTATAATATGTCATTCCACACTAAGGAGGTTTTAAATCAAACATGGTTTTTTACGTTTTCTACAAATAAGTATTACTTAATTTAAACGTTATTATTGTGTTTTAAAACTATTTGAGTTTACTTTGCAATTATTTCAGTGAATTTTATTTTGAAAACGAAAAAAACTGGCTGTGTGGATGGGCTTTCGTCTTTCCAGTTTCTAAACGCGTTTTTTATCATTATCTGTGGAAGTACTGGAAGTCTGAAGTCTCCATTGAAAAAAGTTGACAATCTCAAAACTATTATTTGTTGCCGACTGCTGAGTTTATATTTATAATCGTATATACTTAATCTAATATTTACGGAGGTACTGCCTGTACTTAGTAAAATATGTCTTCTGTATGTGAAGACCAAACTTTTAATAAATAGATTTTTTGCCTTTTGTTGTATGTATTTATTTCCTCGCAAATGTGATGAAAAACATTGTGTGTATGACGGGCAGTAAGGGTATTACAAACTCAAGTCATTAAAAGCCCTCCGCCTTCGGCGTCGGCCTTCTAATAGACTTTCGTTAGTAATACCCTTCTTACCGCCCTTCATGCACAATGTACTATTATCCTAATAACCAGAACAGAACAGTTAGCAGTAACGCCGCTAAAAGCTAATATATGTATATTACTATGAACGTAAATAATGCTGAATGCAGTAGGATATGCAATTATGCTCTGATCGACAATCACGAAAAACCGTGCTAACTGCTAAAGCGGTCATAAATAGATCAATAAAGTTGTTTTTCCTCTGGCTTAAAATCAACAGGATTTATTAAATTGCTTCTTTTTTTAACTGAATTAAAAATTTTACCATTCGCCGTATATGCGGATGTGGATTTAACAAACTAATTATTGGCTATGGACTCTTGACTTTTACACGTTCGAGACGTAGTTTTTGACCATCGATTACACTATAGGATCAGAGTACAATGTCTTTGATGATGTCGTCAGTTTGGTCAAATCAAAGAAGTTTCACATCATTAGTTGTATGCTGTTTACGTATTTACAGCTTCACTCGTGTCACAAGACAGAAATATGTATACTTGGCGTCAATATAAATAAGAACTTCAAAAACCCAATCGACTTAAAACATCGCTTTAACGCCATAAATCAGTATTACACAACAATCGATTCCATTACACTCGTCGATTTAAGAATTCCCATGGCTTTCGCATTCGGTTCTCGTTGCCGAAATGCCATCACATAGCACGGCAAGGCATGCGCGGAATGAATTAACCTCGTCTTGAGAACCGATTGTGTGTTATTTATGGTGGGCATACGCATGGTTATTATTTATTTAAACTGTTTTGTTGCATAACCATAACCACTGTAAACAAAAGGCTGCTTTGGTGCGATTGTGGATATTTGGATATCGCAAGGGTTGAAAGGTTTTGGTCAAATTGAAAAATGCGTGATTGTTTTGTATATGATTATGAAAGCACATAGCAATATCGAGAAAACGGCTACCTGAAAGACGGATGAATTCATGGCTGCGGAATATTAGGTAGTTTTCAGAGCTAACGGATAACCTCCAGTAATGGGGTGGCACTCTTAAGAAGAAGAAGAATGAAAGCACACATAAGCCAGATACTAAAGCTACTTCTAAAATGCCTTCAGATTAAATTCTTGTACCAAATCGTCATAAAAATTATATGAGAGCGTATAATTGCGACAAAATAATAAGTTTAATTGGTGACTAAAAAAAGATGACTAGATTATAGGTATCAACATAAAGTTAAACTTACCAACTATGACTTAACTAAGACATAGAGTCATGAGTATCGTTCATACACTAGGATTGAAAATGTTTTCATTATTTCAAAATGATTACTAGCGGTTGTTGACTCTACACACAGCGTGGTCACAAACAAGGCGAGAATAAAGGCTAGGCTAATGCAGCGGTCACCAAAATTGTATTTTGTAACATTGAATGATGTGTTACATCGCTGTAACCTTTGCCTAGTAAAGTCTAGTTTCCAAATCATTTTACGTAAAGGTTCATTGAGCAAACGCTCACACGCATTTGACAGATAATTGTTATCGAGACAATTTGGTAGAGTTATTAAAAAGAGGTAGCATCATGGTACTATGTCATTAGAATCAAGTTAAAAGTTTTAATGAATTAATTGTCCAGTTAAGTTTTTTTAACACACTTTTAAGTTTATCCGTTGTATTAGTACCCATTGTACAAGCTTTGCCTAGTTTGGGAGTAGGTCAATTGGTGTCAATTATCCCATGATTACACCATGTTGCGAATGCTGTACAAAACAAATGTGGGTTATTGTTTGGCTACTTTCATATTATTATTTATTAGTTTTAATTGGTTAGGTTCATTCTTACACGGATAAAGTTTTCTCAAAAACGTACGTACTAAATTACGCCAAAGATGGCAAAGAAATAAGGAGCAGCAGTTACAGAAATTCTATTTTATACTTAATTGTTGCTTAGTTGCAAAACAAGTATTCCAATTAATAAATAATTAGTTTAAATGTTGAATTAAATAAATAAGAAAAGTAAAAAATTGCTGTTACCGGAATAACCGGCCAATATTAAAGAAGCATCCCATTAAATACACGTTAACTTTGCTGACAGTATGGCTGCCGTGATTTATAATTATACCTAAACTAATCGTGTCATAAGAAAATATTATTACTGGACTTGACTAACAACCTCACTTTGAAATTACTATTTTCAAAATACTTGGGTAAGCATTATTGAACACTATTCCAAATTTCAAGTCAGAAAGTATTAATTTAGTTTGTTCCGGAGATAAGCAGCTGAGACAAACAAACAGACTGACCAAGTCACATCATAAGGGTTCTTATTTACTATTTCGATTAGCAACCCTAAAAATTTCCAACTTCGATTGGCAACAAACAAAAACAAACGAAGATAGGTACCGAAACAATAGAAACACCGAAAGTATACTAACCTTACCTAACAAACATCTTGCCTCATAAAGCTAAAGTATCCTTCCGGCAATTACGCATAGCTCCCAGCTACTTAACAATCCTGGCCTGTTATCGCGGCTCGAGTTTGCAATTTATTCTCCACGCCCCAGCGAAAAGCCCTAAGGTGTTCATCCACCGAACCGGATGCCTTGTTCATCCTTATTTTACAGGGAGTAGGGCTTGAAGTGCAGAGCCAGTCGGGTAATGAATGTAATGCATTACTGACCTGGAAAAATAATGATGCAGCGGATAGGTACCTACGTGCGGCGTTGACATGGATAGAGGGGTTTTAGGACCAGCAAACAAATTCCTAGTTTATTTTATGGGCTAGTGATTGACCGCTTGATTTGAAGACTTATCTTCGTTATAAAATGAAAGGTACACGGTAAGAATATGTCTAGTGACCTCAGCAACTTTTTGAGTTATCGTGATTTTAATTATGTAAAATTATCCATATGCTTTTCGTATACTTACATCTTTTTTTAAAGTAATAAAAATTAAAAATATTCCGACGAATTGAGAACCTCCTCCTTTTTTTGGAGACCATTAAAAAAGACAAGTTACATAAATATTTGTATCTGTAACTGTGTGGTAACTTACAGTCTATTGAGTGCTCTACATTTTGAGATTAAAATCTCGATTTTTTTTAAAGTGACTAGTCTTGTTCTTTTCGTATACCCTTCGAATGGCAAACTTAAGACTGTGACTGTAATCGTTCAATATTTAAGTACCCAGAGTATTTTGCTTTGCATAGTTTGGGATTAGGTCAATAGGTGTATTAATATTAATTTGTCCCGTGACAATATTTATCTTCGACCTTGCTCAAAACGCGACAGTGAAACCTAAAGTGGCGAAATAAGAGTACCTAGCTACCTACTTGGAAGTACATAACACAGGATTGAAATGTCAGATTTAAGAAAGTGGATCTACGCTCGCAAAGGTCATGCAGTCGACAGTTTCAATTATGCCAGCGGTATTTTTAACCCCCCACGAAAAAGAGGGGTGTTATAAGTTTGACCTGTGTATCCGTGTATCTGTCTGTGGCATCGTAGCTTGCAAGCGGATGGACCGATTTCAATGCGAAGCTAGTTTAATCGACATGGTTCTTAGCTAAGTTTCATTCAAATCGGTTCACCCGTTTTTGAAATATTAAACTTTGAAATAACAATGTCAGGGGTTTTCCAACTTTTCTAAGTTGGTTAGATTATTGTGATTGTTTTTGATAACGTCTTTAACGGCCGTTCCCAATATTCGATCTAACTCTTGTTTTGATCTACTGACGAATTTAATAAATATACAATCCAACAATTTGCTATCTGTAGATGGTCCACCGTCCTCCCATCGACAGATAGCACGCAGATAATGTATTCATTACCTACCGATAGTAAGTTTATTGAGACGGCAAAATTGAAGATAGGTATATGTTTTTATCGTCAGTTAAAACAAGAGATAGATTGAATATTGGGAACGGCAGTAAGTCAGTGACCGAGAAGTGCAAAATGATTTTAACATAAAGCATTCAATGTTAATGCTGTGGCATGACTTATGTACCTATGTAGTTTGCAGTTTAGATTTACGCCTTTGATGCATTCCAAGTTAAGATGTTGACGTTGTAAAAATCTCAATCGGTGTAAAACGAATTTGTCACACAAGCACTGCTAAAGCATGGCAAAATTAAATATTGTTTAAGAAAGCTGAAAAAAACACAAGTAAGTAATAAATTTTAAATATACGTTGATGTATCATCTATAATCTATTTTGCTTGCAAACTTTCACCAAATAGAATGGAATCATCATTCATTATCATAAGATCGTTACTCAATCCAAAGCACCAAAAACAGTCTCCAACACAACAAAAACATTATTTTGACAATACAATTACACCTACTTACGAACAATCCACAACTTTCTAACATTCTGTACAGACCAAATATGGACTAGTTTACGTCGGAGTCATCTGCGTCAAATTGTACGCGTTGCGTAATACGCGTAATAACTGCCTACGCCGTGATTTGTGGCTGACAAAATAGTTACATTAGTTATATTCATCCACGGCCGGTTTTTTATAACTTCATCGATGCAGTATGAAATTCCGGTTGGAGCAGTCAAATGAATTGAAGTTATAACCTTTGCGCCACCATTTATCCCATAGGCGTATGTTAGTTATTAACAGAAGCACTGGGGCGAACCGAATGCAGATTTATATGTCATTTGTAGTACCTACTCCACTAGGGATATAACTGTAAACGGGTCGACATTGAAATTGGTTTAAAAATTGTAACAATTTTATGCCAAGCCGCATTTGGTGAAAACATCGGCAGCACGTTTTTAAACTTTGCACTTTTTACTAAAGTCAAATCCAATAAAAGAAATGCAATAAATGATGGAATATAAAATCGATATGACTCCTTCTTGAAAGCCAATGTATATTTAAATATGTTGTATACGTCACCAAGTACGAGAATTACCAATTGATAAAAATTATTACAAGCTGAGGGCTATATGAAATCTTGCAGTATCCATTTCAATGAGCTGGTTGAAATAAATGCATGCCAGATGTAAATATAAGTAGCCGTTACACCGTTCTTTATACGATACCTAAAGTGATATTATCGTTGGCGCAGACAAATATAAGTTTCTTTTAATACCTTTTCAGTTCTGATATCTTCAAGGTACACAAATACTCGCACCACAATTCCATGTCTGTCATTTTCACTGTACATTGCATTTAATATTTGGTCGCAACTTTTACTCCCCAGTTGACCATTTTCAATGTAACCGTCGCAATTTCGTATTTACAGGATTTCTCCGAGTGCCCAGGTCAAGTAGTAAAGAACCGAGAATCCGAATGGAGGCCTTTGAGACGTTGTTGAGAGATTTTTACGTTTTTCTGAATGTTTGCTTGCCGGTTATTGTGATACCATTTGGCTCCTCGTTAAATCCGACGTTTTCGTTTTATTGTGTCCTGGTTGAGGATGTTTAAAATTGCGATGGTAAAGCGAATAAAGGCGCGATTTTTAAACTCTGCAAAAGTGCAAAAGCCAGAAACCGTAATGATGCTTTTTCCTGGCTGTATAACAACTAGTACGACATTTAATTTTAAATTTAATTAATGGAAAAAACTTAACTTGTTTGCCAGCACTGATTCCATTTGGATCACAACCTTTATTAAATTATTCTATCACAACTAACTACGATTTTTGCTCTTTCCAGAGTGTACAAGTTGCTCCGACGACGAGCTCGGGGTAACTCGGTGGACAATGCCACTTCTGAAGACTGGAGAAAAGCGATATTACCTTGGCATCTTCTTTAAGGTAAGCTTATAGTAAGCGTATAGTTAGGTACTTTAACTCTAAACCACTCAATGTCTTATTGGTGTGACATGTAGCTGTCTGTAATTCACATCAGCAATAGGTTTACGATTGACTTAAAAAAAATAACCAGCGGTTTCATTTTATTGTAGCCGTGGCTAGCAAAAGGAATCAATTCCAATATCGTAATTCGTAAATTTTTGGTCGTACTAACATTGTCTCTAGCTTTCCTGTGTACCTTATAAGAAAAGATATCAAAACCGGAATGCAGATTTTTAGGCTCTTTGACCTCGCTGATTTACATAATGTACATTACTAAATTTCTGAGACTCTGCAGTTTTTTAAATGGTAGATTAGGTTTCTAAATACATGCATGATTTATAGTAACCTCCACCTTCAATGATTAATATTTTTGTTCGACGCAGTATCACGGTGTGGCCATTTTGAAATGCATTGTGCAAACAAAATATTCCGGAAGATAGTAACTATCATATTCACAACATCACCAGGCATAGGTAAATGTCCCCGTGCTCGACACTGACCCAATAGTTGGCACCTTCAACCTTAATACGTAGCAATAAAGGTGACAAGCAGGGTGTCAATTATTGGAATTAACGCATCATTCATTATTGTCATTGAGACGTTTACGTTGCGTAATTTCTAGGAATCTTCATTCTATCACAATAAAACCGCGATCAAAACTGCCGCGGCATTTGCGGTCAGCGGTCATAACTCCGTGATAGTGTTGAACAAACGATTTAGCAGGATTTGGCAATCGGCAGCCATCGTTCTATAACAATAGGTCAGGTGTCAAGTTACGAGTTGTCTTCTAAAATCTGCCAGTGCATGCCAAGATACTAATTTTCTTCTTGATGTCGTTTTGAGTTATTTTGATTGAATGCATCTTACGGTCGTTTCGTAAGGAGCTAAGTCGAAACATTTGGTCGATTGAGGTCAAATCAAACAATCGACATTTATAAACTCTTTTTTGCTAATGCAAGCTAAGTATAGTTAATGGTTGAGGACTTCGTTTGCGTAGAATTCGCTTATGGCTAACCCGCGGGAACTATGAAATTTACTGGGACAAAAATTAGGCTATGTGTTATTCTGAGGTATAAGCTACATTATCTACTGAGAAGTTTCGTCAAAATTCGTTCAGTAGTTTTTGCGTGAGAGAGTAACAAATATCCTTACATCCATCCTCACATTTGACTAAATAATACTTGGCAAAATGGAGCATGATCAAGTAATTATTTGTTGAACAATAATTTGTCAAAAAAAGATTTTTGTTAAAAATTGCGATAAGCTGTTTTGACTATTGATTATTTTGATAGATTTTTCTTTTGACTTGTGTTGCGAGACCTTGCCACACTATTCTAGATCAATAGAGACAGACAGACAGACTGACAACGAAGTGATCTTATAAGGTTAAAATTTTTAGGGCTCCGTAACAAAAATGGCAAAAACGGAACCCTTATAATTTCTTCATGTTTCATTTATATCTGCCTGACCGCGGGTGTCCACTTAAGCTCATTGCCGCACGTCATTACCAGTATACAATGTTACGTCAAATTGCGCGCACGCATCTCCAAATGTTGCAATTCTTGATCGATGATGGCTTTCTCTGGCGCACCCACTGCATTGTTCAATTATATTTAAATTATTATTATACTTTCTATCACTACAGGTGTCAATGGTAGCAGACAAATTGCAATGTCATTGTCTGCCTACGTCTTTAAATTGCCTACTTATCTTGTATGTACAATAATTGATTAGTTTCGATAATTATAGTGAAACTTAATATTGGAAGTTGATGTGTCTTATGATGTTCATTAATTTTAGCAGATGGTAGATTTATAAAATTATCAATAGTGAATCATCACAGAACAGCGTAACTCTCACCAATCCAATATCCTCTAATTAATCTCCAGACAGCTAATTTCAGTCTCCGATTATAAATAATTACGATTCCAATTGATTTTCTGCATCTACGATATTTTAATTTATTCTGTCGATGTCGCAAACTTGTTGACCTAATTATTTTCTTACCTTATTATTATGATTCATTTGCAATAAATTTCGAAGCATCCGGGACATCCGAAATTGCGTATTGAAGATACCACTTTAAAACTTGCATCATTTTTAACCGACTTCAAAAAAAGGAGGAGGTTCTACGTTCCACTGTATGTTTTTTTTTTTGTATGTTCATCGATTACTCCGTCAATTGTAGACCGATTTTCAATTTTTTTATTTTATTTGAAAGGGTATACTCCTGAGGTGGTCCCATTGTCACCAAGTCATGATCTGATGATGGTATCCCAGGGAAATCGAGGGCAACCCTCAAATTTTACAGGCACGTACTATGTGTTTCATATATTTTCTTAGGTTATTCAAGTATTTGCGTCTGGTAGTCATCATCTCATGATGATGAGCTCATAATGGAAGGTACAACTCCTTAGCGGTTAGGAGTTGGAGGATAATTCTGAAAATGTTAAATCATTATTCGAAAGGGTATACTCTTGAGGTGGTCCCACTGTCACCAAGTCATGATCTGATGATGGGATCTCAGGGAAATCGAGGGCAACCCTCAAATTTTATAGGTACGTATCATGTGTTTCATATATTTTCTAAGGCTATTCAAGTATTTGCGTCTGGTAGTCATCATCTTATGTTGATTAGCTAATGATGGAAGGTAAAACTCCTTAACGGTTAGGAGTTGGAGGATAATTCTGAAAATGTTAAATCAACGTAAAATTGAGAAATAAAAATCTTTTAACAAAAAAGTAAAACCGCCTTCAAAAAAAAAACTTAGAAAAAAAACGTAAAATAATCCTCTAAAATAATGATAAATAAATAAAATAAAATAAAATGCGTTTATTTCGGACAACAGAAACGAAAGCCTAAAGTTTTATGGCCTAGCACTAAGCAGCAGATATATGAAGTCGGTGCTTCATTCAAAGAATATTACTTTAAGAATAGACTTCATATTTCTGCTGCTTAGTGCTAGGCCATAAAACTTTTTTATTTTATTTATTTATCATTATTTTAGAGGATTATTATTTTACGTTTTTTTTTCTAAGTTTTTTTTTTGAAGGCGGTTTTACTTTTTTGTTTAATGTTGATGGTTGCTATCGGAGATTCTGATCACTAGGGTTAGGAATTTTGTGGCATTTTCGGACAGGTAATGCAGTGGAGCCGTCATTATGTGCTTTTTGTAATTGAATGAATGACTGAATGGAAAAAAACTTAGCTCAAGTTATGTAAAATTTTGCGTAAACTATTTCCATTAAATGATTTTACGACTCGAATTGTCAATTTTCCACTTTTAAAAGCCTTCAATCATCCGATCAGTTCATCAAATATTTTACCTTTGTTGTTAACTAAAAAGTCCATTTACATAACTTAAATCTCTATGACGTTTTTGTTCTGTCGGTTTAGACAACTCGTACATAAATCATATTTTCATTAATATTTCGGATTCCGCAATTCTGCGGTGTATAGAACGATATGAATAACTTGTATATAGCGAAGAAAACAATACTATACAATACAAGCATGTGCATTTGCGGCACTCGGCACAAATTCAAACCAGTCGCCAAATTATTCGGCTTCAGCGATGGAGCAGCCGTACCTCATCATTACCATCATTAATAGTCATAGCAAATAGTAATAGTCCGTTTTATATATCTTTTTTGAAGCATTGCTATATTTTATAAGTAATAAATTTGGCCATTCTAGATACTATTATAATTGTTCAGCTTGTGCAGTACGTACCTCTAACGCAGATAAAAAAAATATCGTAATGAAATACACAGTAACTACAAACACCAAATGAACTGTGGCAACCAAACTGGCTTTTTGTAAAATTTGTGCATTTTTTAAATCTAATTAATACAAATCATTCATTCATTCATTCAATCATAAAAGTATGCATAATAACGACTCCACTATACTCTGTTCTTAATTTGCCACCAAACATCCCAACTCTACTGATCACATACGAGGGCGTGTGTAGTGTATGTTTGATTTTAAAATTATAACTTTAAAATAACTGCAACTCAGATTCACTCACATACGAAAATGAAATGCATCCCCGTTTTAAGTATTTCGAGCACGAAAAATCGTCGCCGGTAGCATAAAAAAATGGAATACTGCATTTTCTTAGATTCTTACTTACAGAAATTGAACAAAATTCCAAACTTTTGTTTAACGCAGCATCAAAATTGAATTTTACCGTCGGCAAATTGTTCAAACAAATTAGTGAAGCACGGCTCGCTTGCGTGCTTTCGTTCAGTTTTACTTAGTATTGAAGAACGATTTTACATAGCACAGTAAAAAGCAAGATACTCTTTCAAGGTCGGTATTAGTTGAATAAGTTTTAAGAATGAATAAAAATATTGCACACCTGCTTTGCTTCCCAGCCAGCACTCCTAAATCGCAGTATTTTGAACTTAGGCATTTATTGCTAAAAAGTAATTGACTTCATAAACCGTAATCTTTGAGCTCGACTCACTAGTCGACATACAATGACAATGCAAAGAAAAATCCGTTAAGCAGCTGGACTTGAACCAGTAACCTCGGTAATCCGTACCACGCTCCACCAATTAAGCTATACTTAACGTTGGTGTACCTAACGAATTTTTCAATGCCTTGTGTCATATTTTTATTTGGAAGATCTCTCCTCAGCGCCATCTATGAGTAGCTTAATCAAGCGGCTCACCCACTACGGAACTTCTACAGTTACGCATTAGTGGCAAGACATGGAACTATTTTCTGATTTGGAAAAAAAATATGACACAAGGCATTGAAAAATTCGTTAGGTACACCAACGTTAAGTATAGCTTAATTGGTGGAGCGTGGTACGGATTACCGAGGTTGCTGGTTCAAGTCCAGCTGCTTAACGGATTTTTCTTTGCATTGTCATTGTATGTTGAATTTCATTCTATGAATGTTTCATAAATATAAAAACAAAAATAATCAATAAATCGATTATTTTCATTCACTAGTCGACACCGATCGAACACCAGTCGAACATCGATAGATTTAGTTATGTCGTTAATGTTTTTTATCTTGACCCGAACAATAACAATAATGATAATGATTAATGGTAATATTATTAGCTACCTTTAGGATAGCAAAATTTAGGAAAGCTTTGCGTATCCTATCACGACTTAAATACTTAGTTACAATGTGTTTTTCCTTACAAAAAAAGTTCTATAAGTTAATATTCTTCAAATTTCTGTCTGTTCAAAAAATGTTAATACCTAATTTCTATATGAATTTATGTTTGAAGTTAGTTAGCATCGCTTCTGTTTTATTCTTCTGTAAGTACTATGAAAACAATATATTTATTATTAAGGCGATATTCTACCCCTAATACTTCTTCTAAAAATCTGTTTTCGATTCAACGTCGATATTGTTACCATTACCACCCATCCCTAGCATCAATATTCCAGTTAGCGCCTCAACTCAACATACTAATTTCGCGGGAACAAAAAGCGTACCATTGAGCTGCGCGTGACTCGCGCTCCATTCATCTCATTACGTGACTCATTTCACTTTCACGCCCAAATGTTTTGATTACGTTTTATACGTTTTCCCAATACTTTTAAGGGTCTGGCCATATTTGCGGATGCTACTGAAACAATTGACTACTAGTGCCTGACTAGTGGTTACGATTACTTTGAAGACCGATGTACTGGTGTTTTGTACTTAAAAGTATAATGATTTATATAAATCACTCTTTTTCTTCTTTGCAAAATATTTTATTTTATTAGTTACGATTTTTATGATAAATATGATTGTAAGGTGGATCATTAGCACAAGAACCCAATTATTTACTTGTGAATTTCTATATAGATTATAGGTAAGTAAATAGTAGATAGGTATATAAAATGACTGGAATAAGATTTCTGTTAAAAATATTTTTAATACAAGCTTTTTGCCGGCTGTACTTCTTGTTGTCTGTACTTTACCTGTAGTGGCATCCAATTTACATATCTATACCAAAGGCCACTGAGAGCACATACGAATAGTATAGGTACTTACAAGTTAAATAAAAGCTAGTAGAATTTTCGATTTAATAGCAGCTAAATTGAATTCTGACCAAAATGTTATTGAGATAGAAAAAAAAAATCTAAATTCTACGGCTGGCTTTAAAATATTTTCGCATAAATTCAACCCACGGGATTTTAATCAGATTTGTCTCCGGGCTTTATTGGGTCATAGATACTCTGGCGTGAGCAAATTGATAGACGCGAGGTAAACAAAATAATTAAAACTTTACCAGGTACATTTTTAAATCTATAAATATAAATCCAATAAGACCAATTCTGTCACGTGAAAATCCATAAACTGTTAACGTCAAATCAAATTGGCTTTCAAACAATTTTATTTCATTCAAGGAGTTAAAAATTTTATGTCACAACGTCATAAACATAAATCATACCTACATACATATATGTAATAAGCTTTAAACCATTTTGTGCTCGTTCCAAATAAAGAAAAAACGTTTTACATAACTATGAGTACTTACCATAATTATTATTATGTGGTACTAAAGAGAATTTTACGGTCTGTCATTTTATAAATTACTAATTAACTAACCATCCAGGACACGATAGATGAAACAGTTAAAAAGCATCCAAAAATATAACCCGAGGTCGTCGAAAACCAAAGTGCAGGCTCATGATTTTCCGGACAACTTGTCAGTTTCCGGGGAATTGGTTCCGGCGTCAATGCCCTGGAACTAACATGGCCGGTGCAAAATGTACTGGAAACTCTAAAATTACCACGGCTGACCACTGGGTTGCCAGACCTAATATTTGGGCGTTTCACAAGTAAAGCCTAAAATGTCTCCGTTTGCAAGAATACAATATTTTACTACTGTTAAACCACCGATCTTGTAACGAGCCAAAGGGCTTAAAAATTATTTGACTATTTGAGTTAACGCAAAACATCTGGAAAATCAGGAGATTTCCAGTTAACCATTATTAATTTTACATAATTATGTCAATGTCCTCTCATAATTACGCTACTGTATCAACTGTCATTTTGTTTGCAAAAGTGCTTTAAGATGATTCCAAAAATTGGTCAGCATCTTATGAGGAATCTTTACTGTAAACTATTTCATTTGCTTTTAAACTTTAGTTTTAAAAAAGTAAAGCTCGCTCTTAGTACTTTTCCACGTCAACTTGGTCGTGTGACCTTATGCAGGATTATTACTGCATACATATGACACGATAATTCCGGACAATTCCAGATTTCCAGACATCTGGCAACCGCGGCTTAGGACGAGCACTCCAACGAGGTTCCTTAACCAATTTTGAACCCTAACTGATTCACGTAAAATCTAAAGTAGACTCGGTTGAGTCAGATTTACTACTAAAAATTTCCTTCTACTGAAGTCGGCTTTAATGCAATTTAACTTGATAGCGAAACTGGGACACATTTCTCTCGCCATGTTGGTTATTTTAAAATAAGCCTCAAGCCAATTTTGATGACAACGAAACTGAATTTTGGAAACATGCTCTATGTAATTGTTTTTGAGCATGAGCAGTTAAAAACTGAATATTTTCTGAGATTTAGAAGAAAATGCCGAAGCTCTATGAATTTCCCGCTCGCTACAATAAACAACAATAAACAGGTATTTTTATTCTCTAAGGTTTATTCCCAATGATATTACAATAAAAAAAAAACCGGCCATGGGCGTGTTGGACATGCCCAGGATTACGAAGAAGTCCTTAATTACACATTTTGGAGGTTCGAGTATATACCAATATCCGATTCCTGCGCAACGTGAACGAGTAGTAACGTTATCGAAAATTTGTATGACGTTTGGAACAACGCCCGCCCGTGAGCGTATATTCGTACTCGGGCCTCTGATATGCCAAATGTATCCAAATAACCAGGTGATTTTTTTACCGCAATTAGAAACAACATCATTTTTATATACAGACCAAATTACAGCTTAACAGGTGATTTTTTACCGCAATTAGAAACAACATTTTTATACTCAGACCAAATTACAGCTTTCTAATAGGAAGAGTCTCAGAGCTAAGCCGCGGTCAGACGGACGGACATGGCGAAACTATAAGGGTTCATTTTTTTGACTACGGAACCCTAAAACGCGAGGCTGCAATAGAGAATCAACACACAGACAAAGATCTTTGATGCTTTATAAGTGTTTCGATTTAAGTACGTTTTGCGCTAACTATTAGGTCCAAGGAAGTAAATTCAATTGTTAACGCTAAGTTTACTAGAGTCTGCCAAAACTTTAGTGTTGTCATAGTATTAAGTTCGTAAAACTTCTTCTATTGAAAAATAACTCTACTGCCGAACATCTGCCTCTAACTCAAGATATTGTTTGTAATATTTCGTTAGTTATAGCTTCAGGCGGTGGGACTATGGGACTGAGTATTTCATAATACTTACGAAAGTTACATAGATCATAAGGACGTGATTTATTCATACGGCCCCTTAGTGAGTCCGACAATAGACAGGTGCATGTATATTGCAACATTCCGCCATTCGTTTTATTACTATTTTCACCATTTAACTATGCAAACGCACGGAGAAAAACAAAAGAAGGCGCGGAAGCTTTTGCTTATTCCCATTACACCTTAATAGTAAAAAGGTAAAAAAAAAACTACATACGTTCTTGTCGCTCACCTTCCGTCGTTCAGCACCACTGCTCATCACATTTCATCACCGCTCCATCGTATCTCATCACCAACTCGCCGTCGTTCGTCATTTGTCCCAGCGCGCGCCGCAGTCAACTTTCTCGACCACTCCGTTATGCAACGAATTAAAACTGCACTTTACTAAGTTGCGGATACAATGTCAAGTTTGGATTTGTTGCTAATTAAATCAAGTAGTGGACTAAGTGATAGCTACAACGAGAAATGTTGGGGTACTTTTAAGTTTGTATTTTCATTTCTGCTTACCTAGTTGGATTATGTTTATGTACTTTATCTGATTAGGGCGGAATTTCTTAATTCATATGATTGCATTCTCGCTAGTAAAAAGAAAAATTGAATGAGTACTAATAAGTCCATAGTAATTATTGGCTCTTATTATGAGAGTAAGCATGTAAACACTTTATTGTGGAAAAAACAGGATAAAAATACAAGTATATTTTTTATAAATTCACTGAAACATGAATACACAGAAAAAAACCAGAAAAATGCCAACCCCGGGAATCGAACCCGGATCCTCGGCACTCCGGGTCGTGTGCTTTTCCCCTACACCACGATTGGACATAGAGGAAAGGCAGTGACTGCAAAAAGTGATAAAAACAAGCTAAGATTTTAATACATGGAAAAAATTCGGCCTTTCCTCTATGTCCAATCGTGGTGTAGGGGAAAAGCACACGACCCGGAGTGTCGAGGATCCGGGTTCAATTCCCGGGGTTGGCATTTTTCTGGTTTTTATCTGTGTATTCATGTTTCAGTGAGTTTATAAAAATTATAATTGATATTCACGGGATAACCGTAAAAATAAAAAAATGGGAGAAAAAATACAAAAAGATACTCCTACTGAGATCATAAAAATACAAGTTACAACAATCAAATACGACCTACCTACAATATGATTTTCCTAACCTACCTAAAGAACTTACAACACTATTAATTTTTATGAAGAGTAATCCATAGTGAAAACGGATCACTAACGTATATGTCAGTTGAGTATAGCTCGACATGTGTCGACCGGCGTGGCGTGTGCTCCCAAAGAAAGGACTAGCTATGAGTATAGCTCGACATGTTTCGGACTAGTCGAGTGACTGACATACGTGAGTGATCCGTTTATTTCACTATGATTGAATCTCACGGTAGTTTCATGTTAAAAGAGTAATCCATGCTATATTTATTAAGCTTATCTTTAAATTCGGCATAAAACAGAACATCATAGAGTTACCATTAAAAGCGTTATAATATTCCAATGCAGTGGCTTTTAATATCAACTAGGAATCATAATCCTCAACCCGTTGAGTCTGAGGTCTAATTCAGCGCTCGGCGAAGGCTGCGGGATTACGAATGTATCTAGCGGGACGTTGCTTCATCACCAGTAGTTTTTGACGAAAATGTGATGATATTTTAAACTTGTGCAGTCGAGCTTGGTTTGAGCATCAGTGGTAATAAATGATATTTGTGTGTTTTTGATACAATTAGCCATAGACTACCTAGAAACGAATCGAACACCCTCTCTAACTCTCTCCCTCTGTAGAGTCCTTGCCTATTTTATTTGGGCATTCACTGTGTAGTCATTTAAATCTCTAAATGATAGCTAAATAGCACTAGTGCCACAGAATACATAGTACTTAATAATTGTAGCCTAAATAAGACATCTTAAAATGCACTCTTTTAATAATAAATGTAATCTCATTTTCGCACTTGCCAATTCTTGAGCTTCCTTCACTGAACTATCTGTACATCCTAAAGGTCATTCTCCTCGAACAAAATTCAAATACTGTCTCAACCTCAACCAACAACCTTTGCTACATGATATTGAAAGGTACTCAGACTGTAGAGCTGCCGGATTATTTCTCAGCCTCCCGTAATTAAGGATCAAAGCGTTTTGCGGCGAATCTTGAGTTTAATTCGTTTACGTCCACTTGCAAGCGGTTTGATTTTCATTTTCGAACGGATGAGCAGCATCGTAAATTTGTTCTTGATGCCTGTTTTCCGCTGTTATGGTGTGCTGAACAGTTGAGGTACCTTTAGACTGCGCTCGTAAAATTTGCGATCACGTGTGGTTTTATTCTTTAGCAAGCAACTACTAGCTATTTCACCAACTCATTTAGAGACTTATGTTTAGGTCCCGATTACCTTATTTATTGTGACTACTGAGAAGTCTATAAAAGTGTTGCCACCTTTAGAATGAACACTGACCTGATCAACCAAAAAAATTTAGATAAAAAATGAACATTCCTAGTGTTGAGTGTTATTGCCATCTCATCGGCAAATAACCGTTTACATTTTAAAACGAGAGAAAAGACTTATAGAAATGAAGCGGAACACTTTCTAATCAGATATCTCTTTTACATATTCATAATAGTTGAAAACCCTTTTCATAACAATAACTGTGACATTAACATTGCACAACATAGTAATAATAATAATAATAACCTAGTAAGACTTCACGCTCAGATTGATTCGAGATGTTTATTATTACTTATTGTGTAACATCGAGATGATACGTTTCCTATCTCGACCGTGGTAATTGATATAATACACCTGATCTCGTTTCTATTTGGGAAAGTAGGGTACTGATGTCATTTGGAGAATTGCAGTTTTGTTAAAGTGCATGTAGTGCATACGATCAACTATTAATAATTTGAGTTTTGGTAATTACAAATAAACTGCCTGTATTTTGTACATGTCATTCTAACTAGTGTAGATCTATTATTAATAATAACATACTCTTTTTATTGTGCCGTGAAGCTTTTGCAGGCGCCAATCAACGAGAGAGGGGTTTACTATTAATCTTTGAAAAGCATGAGTAGCCAATTCGTTACCACCGTCGTTCTGTTTCGATGTTGATGTGTGCCTATTTCTAAAAATACAAGTTGAACATGAGGGATATTGTGCCAATGTTGTTTTTTTTTTTTTTGTTACAGGCGAACTGGTTCAAAGCTCAACAATATTGCCGATTCCACGGGATGCACCTGGCGTCCATCGCCTCACAACAGGAGAATGACCAGCTCGAAAAATATGTGAAGGACTCAGGTAAAATGACAATACACTGCCCGAATAAATTTTAATAATTACAAAGATATTGCACGGACCGCGCAAAAAAAAATCCTGCACACTCATCTTGACTATATATGGAAATGCTACTTCTATCTGGCATTATGCTGGAGGAAAGTAACTTTGGAGTTTATAATATAGAGTGTGTCTTTTATGTGACTAAAGTTTTCTTTCGTCGTGATTTTAGTAAGGCACATAACATCAGGAAAAACTGCTGTCTGTCACCTATTTCCAATATGATTGCTATAGCGCTTTCAGCGAATTAGTCATGCCCAGCAATTATTTAATCAGCCACCTTCCTACGTTTCAGGTTACGGCCGCGAGCACTTCTGGACGTCGGGCACTGATTTGGCCGAAGAAGGCAATTTCTTCTGGATGGCGAACGGACGGCCCCTCACCTTTGTCAACTGGAACGCTGGAGAACCCAACAACTTCCGCTACGAGAACGGAGAAGAAGAGAACTGCCTAGAACTGTGGAACAGAGACGACAAAGGTCTCAAATGGAACGACTCTCCTTGCTCTTTCGAAACATTCTTCATCTGCGAAGTACGGACAGATTAATGTGAAGACAAATTGACGCCAATCAGGGGGACGTATCGCTGTCTCTATTTTTAATTTGTAGATATAAGGGAGATGGAGGTACGATCCAATGATTAGCGTGAATTTAATCCAGTTATAGTCGTAGTCGTGATGAGTTAAGACGGAATGCGGTGTCCCAGTATTGATAGAATTTTGTCGTGTTGCAGTTTTGCAGAGTGCCGGGGGATGTGCAATCAAATTGTTGATCGAACTTCCCCCATAGCGCACTTGGATTTTCATTACATTTTACTGGATATTATGAAATAATGACTGTACTTAAAAAAACTACTAATGGTGCGGTTCAACTTCGCCTTATACAAAGCTCGATCTGCAAAGCTCAAGATTTAAGATAGGTGTTTCTTAGTAACTCAGAAGCGATATTAAATACTCAATGTTTACTTAATAGTAAAGAAAAGCAGTGAGTTTACTAAGTATTAAGGTTGCTATTTATTAATCTTCACAATATGTAAGTTTGTAAGTATGCGTAAAATATGTTTTTCAAGTTCGAAAATACAACTACTGAGCCTTGCAAATGTAGCTAATGTTGATGCAAGAAGTTACCAGTTTGGAATTAGTTAAGTACTGTGTTTTTGTTAAAGTTACCGTAGCATCAAAGTTAGTACAACGTCCTAGAAAATTATGTTAAACATTAACTTTTCATAAAAACAATACCTATTCGACGAAATGTTCATAAGTACAGCAACTAAGTTCATTTCGAAGAAACAGAAAGTTGGTCAAAAATTGCAAAAACGTTTCTGCTAGTTTTTTAAAATGTTAAAGTTACTAAAAATACAATAAACTAAAACTATATATAAACTAAATCTATAAATAAAAAAGCTGACCCAGATCACTGCCGGACGGTAAGGTGCCTAGAAGGCTGGCAGCATTGCCACGCTGGATAGCAATGCTTAATCTCTGAGCTAAGTAAAAGCCAGCCCTCTGGTCACCCGAAGCCTCTATCAGTTTGGCCGACAGTGACTTATATATATTAGTCGCACTCTGACCCCACGGACCCATGGTTTCTACCCCAAACGGCTCAAATATGTAGGCACTACTAATGCCTGCATATTTGCGTCGCTTGAGGTTTTCCGCAGAATCTGCAGCGGCACCGGCCCTGTTGGCTGTGGAAGGAAGGTGGGACGGGGCAAGTGTGTCGACGCAAGTGGCGTCCCAGACCAACGGTCGCCCCATTTTCCACGGCATGAGCGTCATGCCATCGGGCCTCTTGCCGTCGTCGCGGACCAAGCCCGAAGGCTCTAATACGGCTGGTGCTCCGGCGCTGACCAAGGCCCGACTTATTGACTTTAATCCAATGTCACAGAACTGAAAAAAGTATTGAATTCGAGCCTCTGCTGATTTGAAATAATTTTAAAAATTTGGACTGTTTAAAAAACTAAAGGATACTCCAAAAATATGTATAATAATATATACATTTCGAAATGAAGAGCTGTTATGGCGTCGGATACACACCGGTTTTCCAGCTCGGTTAATAAACCGGTTTGACCCCGGATGGCGTTCCCGGAGACGGCGAGACACCGGAATCATTATGTACCTATACGCTGTATAGCCAGGATAAAGTTAGCTTGGTCAGTATTTAGTAAAATACTATGATTACTATGAAGTATTCATGCCACTTCATGTTATTTATTAATTTTGTGTATGTACTTAATCGTCTATTGAGAGGTAAAACTTACCAAGTCTTTGCTTATTTCTTAGTGAGTCTTTCCTCTAAGCGGACGAAAAGTAAACGATCACTGCCACAATACATGATCCTTTCAACAACAGCCTATTCCGAACTCACTATACTTAACTAAACATAACAAACTTTAACGTTAAGAGTAGTATTTTAATAGAAATGTGTTTTGGAGTAGAGTTACAGGTTGAGTTCGGAATAGGCCCCGGATCAAGGACCTTGAGTCCATAGTCAAAATTAGGAATAGTGATAGTAAGTTACCATAGGGTTAAATGTATAAATAGTTGTAAGTGAAAATAAAACTTTTTTTAAGTAATATGTTGCCTTTTTTGCGTCAATTATTGCGCACGATAGAAAGCGCCCCCCTCCCCGTGAGCGTAATTGGTACTAAAATTTAATATGAAGTTTCTCGATGGCGATACGATAACGATTACGTTACGTAAGATTTGAATATTCGTGCTTGGAGCTCAGTTTAAACTGCGGAGAGTTTAATTTAAGTTAGCGTGTTCTTTTTACTAAATCTTGGCTTTCGAACGCTGATAGAGTCCTTTCAGTAAAAGAAGTCTCCCAGACGCAGCGCTGACGTCTATGTCCGCGCAGAAAGATTTGTATAGTAGTTCCACATTTCGCCTTGGGACTTTGCTTTGCTTTGGGACAAAACATAAAAAGGAAAGTCCTGACTGACTGATTGATTAATCAACGCCCAGCCCAAACCCTTAGACCCACAAAGCTGAAGTTTTACATAGAGGTTCACTTTATGATGCACTGACTTTTCTACCCCTAAGGGGTTGAAAAGGGGCGTAGAAGTTGGTATGGAAAAATATTATTTTTAAAGTTACAATGACGAAGCTTAATAAATTTCCTCTTCAAGAGGAACAAAAGACGTACATAACTGTATTCCAATTTCATTTTAATTCCACTGCCAAGGGGGAGAAGAAGAGGGTGGAAGTTTGCACGAGAAAACAGGATGTGTTTTAATGAACCGTCAAGAATTCACCCTGGGGTTGAGTAGGTAAGTTTAGGTGAAGCACCCCTGTACATTTAGACTTACTCAACCACGGGCTGAATTATCGGTTCATTGAAACGCACCCTGCTGTATAATCTTCAAGATAAATAAAGGGACCCAAGATATGCCAGTTTTAGAAATTCAAAAACGGGTAAAAAGGGTGGGATGGAAATAGAGGAAAAATCGATGCTTTTTGCGAAACACCCACGGGATAGCCAGCTCTGCCACATAGCATAGCTAGTGTATTTCTTGAAAAATTCTTTCTTTGACCCGACAAATGTTGAACTGAAAACATAAAATATTCGTCGCAGCGCGTGCCCCTGGCAGTTTTGGCTGCAAATTTACACCTGGCGGCGGGCACATGAAATTTCTATGAGGCGTTCCGGTGGGTCGGCGTGTCCGCATTGGAAGGGAATAAGAATGAATGTGGAAAAGTGGAAATGGAGAAAAAACTGAGAGCAATAAAGTTACCCAGCAAACAGCACATTACCGGAATCTTTCAACCAGTCTGCGCCGGCTCTCGGAAATGTTATTTGTCAACAAAACTTTTAAGAACTCAAGCTTTTCATTTTATTTATCGGAACTATTTTTATTCTTCCAGAATTTCAACGACAGGATTAGATTTCGTAACGTAATAAGAAAACCGTAAAATATGATTACGATTGTTAAGTCGTCAGTGGGTACATCGGAGCGAGTGTTACTATCGAACCAACTGAATCGTGACCCACTGTGGAACCTTTTCATAGAAAATGTCATGGTGACATCGCATTGACTGACAAGGAAAATCATTATTGCACTTACTGTGAGAACGTTCCAAGGTATCTTATGGAATCAAATGACGCGCTACCTACATAATACCAAGGAGGATAGTATACGGAGTGTCAAAGCCCATACTTCGAATCGTTCCCCGCAGTTATCTTCAAATTCAGGCAATTTCTAGATGGCGCCAAGGTCGTAGCCAGCGGGTCAAATAATAACAAAACAGCGGTTCTAATGTGTCACTCAGAACGATTTAAAGTATGGGCTTTGTCAATCCGTTTACTTTCCATGATCCTTGATAATACTAAACTTAAGTGCGCTCAAAGATGCACTCTTATATTAGGTTCAGTCGAACCATTGGATTTGATCATTTGACTCCTTGTCAAGCAATGCGATGTCACCGTGACATTTTCTACAAAAAGGTTTCATCTTTCCTTTCCTGACAAAGTTCCCAACTGGCCAGTTAACTCTTAAGGGTGCTGGCGCCAGGTCATGTAACAATAGGGGTGTAATTTGATATTTCAAATAAGTGTCTTGTCTATTCTTGCCAGTAATTATGAAATGGCGAATAAGTACGTTTCTACTTTGTTAATACGTTAGTAAAAACAATGAATTTTACATGAAAAGCAACGGCAGACAGCTAAAAGAGCTACCTTAAAGCTAAGCCTCACTATCCCCTAATACTGTGGTCCGAAACCACAGCGCTTTCAGACGCGCCCCGAAAATAAAAATAAACTAAACGATGGTCCCATAAGCCCGCGTTTCACCATAATACACGCTTTGAAGGAACCCTTTAGCAAACGCAATAAAGTACGAATGCGTCCATTTCCCAGACGCCGATCCGCCCTAAGGCCCAAGCCAGGACTAAATGCGACCTGCGATGCATAATACGAATTCTCTATTCATTGCACGGTCAAAACGCTCACCACACGCCGCATGGCGGTTAACTGCCAAAACACGCAATGAATTACAAAACTCTAAAAATGCCGGCCGCGCCGCGGGTCAGCCGTGGTCGTGGCCGGGCCTTAAGCCGGCCTAATACTAAATGTGTTCGAAGGTGTCCCGGAGTATGCCAATATGCCTTTTGATGGTGATTTTTAGATTTTAGGTTCTTTATTAGCGTTGCTTTCTTGCAATAGAGGTAAGATTTGCAATGTTCATGTTTTTGAAAGGTACGTGGTAAGTAGGCTTTCAGGTGATTTCAATTTTATTCAAAAGAAAAATGCGACATTGCAGGCGAAGGCCTAAGTCATTACAATTTTCTAAGATTTGATGATTTTATGTAGGCGCTAAAATTAGGTAGGTATATTTAAATTGTAAATAAATAAAGCTGCTGTTTTACTGATTATGTTTGAGGCAAAGCGTGACCTATGAGGACTATTAGTAAAAAGTAAAACTAAAAAGCAATAGTAGCAGCTGTTAGAGTATGTGATTTAGTACCTCTTTGATAGAAGTTAACTTGAAGTTTGTTTATGGTTTATGAAAAAGTATTGTTGACGTGTGGACTGTTTTGATTGGTGTCTTGTGCGGAAAACGGATTGTATTGTGTTTACATGGTAGCAGATCGTTGAGAATAAAAAGAGGAATGAAGACTGTATATGGTGAGATATAGATTTTAAAAAATATGGCTACCGTTAAAGAAGATTGTTTGCAAATATTTGACGGGAGTAATTACGAGAAATGGAGATTCAGACTGAAATTGTTATTAGAGATTAAGTAAAGGATGTCATGAGGCAATAGAAAATGAGAGTTGAGAGTAGACCAGAACGAATTAAAGAAAATGAGTGGATAAAATTAGATTTGAAGGCTAAGAATTATATCGTTTCAAGTGTAACGGATAGTCAGTTGGATATAATAATTTCGGAAGCGACAGCTTGGCGTATGGTAAGGAAATTAGATACAATTTATAAAGTACAGTCAACCGCAAATAAATTACTATGCAAAAGAAGATTGCTAAAATTGAAAATGGCGGAAGTTGATAACCCAGCGGAATTTTTAAATATTTTTGAGACGAATGTAAACGAGTTAAAGAGTGCCGGAGAAGAGATGACTAAAGATGATAAATTGAATCATTTATTATTGTGTTTGCCAAAAAGTTACTCACATATAGTGGATATTGTTGATGCATTGCCAGAGAAAGATAAGTCAGTTGAGTATGCAAAGTCAAAGCTATTATCGAACTACATGAAAAAAGAAGAGAACGAGCCTAAAAATATGGAAACTTATAGTAGTCAAAAGAAAATGACACAAATAAGAGTGGGAACGTGTTACGGGTGTAATCAGACAGGTCATTTCATAAGAGATTGCCCAAAGAAAGAAGAAGAAGATAGAAATATACCGAGATGGCGCGGAAATTATAATTTTAGAGGAAACAGTAACATGCGAGGAAATTACAACTGGAGAGGACAGCACTATAGAGGCACAAGAGGAAATATGACTATGATGACAAGAGGTAGAGGTAATTTTTCAGGTACAACACGAGGTATGAGGCGAGAATGCTATTATAATCCAGCCCAAGATGATACGAGTGGAGATAATTCTTTCAATGTCGAGGTGATGACTTCTTCGAGAGATCCGGTGAGTGAAGATTATTTGAATAAAGACAATTTGACTTGGTTATTAGATAGTGGGTGTTCTGACCATATTATAAATAGTGATGAATATTTTGTAGAGTATAAAAAGTTGGATAACCCGATTGATATTAAAGTAGGAGATGGTTTTTCTTTAAAAGCGAATAAGGTCGGAAATGTTTTAATGTATTTTTATGTGAGCGGTAGATGACGAAAAATAACGATTAGGAATGTAGATTATGTACCGAGTATGAAGCGGAATGTATTGAGTGTATCGTCTATTACGAGATTTAATAATTACGTGATTTTCGAAAAAGATGTAGCTAAGATTTTTGATGGGTCTAGTAACGATTTGTTAGCTATTGCTGAGAAGAAAAATAAATTGTACATGTTGACTAGAAAAGTAGGTAAAATTATTGTAAAATCATACACAACTAAAAATATGACTGAAAAAGAAAAGTGGCATAGAATTCTTGGACATACTAATTTTATGAATTTAGAGAAAATGTGCCGACGAAAGTTGTTACACGGTTTACCAGAACGGATTGAAAATGATTTTATAGAGTGTGAGATTTGTTTAACTAATAAAATGCACAACTTACCTTTTGAAAATAATCGACGACGTGCTAGTGATATTTTAGAGATAGTGCATACGGATGTGAATGGACCGTTGAATCCTGCAGGTATTGAAGGTGAACTTCGTATCTTTTATTGATGATTTTAGTAGAATAGCAAAAATGTATTGCATTAAATATAAAAGTGAAGTGTTTGAGTGTTTTAAATGTTTTATGAATTTAGTTGAAAATATGACAGGAAAAAGAATAAAGGAGCTACGATGTGACAATGGAAGAGAATATATTAATAGAGATTTTTTACAGACTGGCAAAAGATAAAGGGATATATATAAATCCATGTCCTCCATACACGCATGAGCTGAACGAAGTCGCAGAGAGATTTAACCGAAGTTTAATGGACAGAGCGAGGAGCTTATTATCAGAAGCAAAAGTAGATAAAAAATACTGGCCAAGTTTTGTGGAGACTGCAGTGTATATAAGAAACAGACTGTTAAAAAACACAGCGATGAAGAAGACGCCTTATGAAATATTTATGGGAAGACAGCCAGATGTAATGAACATGAGAATTATTGGAAGTAAAGTATTTGTGAGAATTCCTGAAGCGAAAAGAACGTCAAAATTAAATCCAAAGGGTTTGAAAGGCATGTTAGTTGGATATACAGATACAGGTTATAAAGTGTTAGTGGAATATAAAGTGACTGAAACAAGACATGTAACATAAGAGACTGCAAGAGTGATTGAAAACAACGAAGGAGAGAATATTGATGAGGATGATGAAGTATTTGAAGAGACTGTTGAAGATACAAGAGACCGGATTGAAACTGAAGAAAATAGAGAGGTTATTGAATATGAAAGACCACAGAGGACAAGAAAAGTGTCAAAAGATTTAAAGATTACGTTATTTACGTAAATACGTGTGATGTGAAAGTAACAAAAATATATGAAAAAGATACAAAAAGCTTGGAAGAGAAAGAAACTTGGGAAATAGATAAGAAAATTAATGAAGAACGATGGATAAGAAGAAAGAAAAAACATGATTGTGCATTAGCTGATTGTGTTGAGGAGGTGTTGCCAATAAGAGGAGTTTTAAGTAACTTAGATGTTGAAATAAAAGGCAGTGTAAATATATTTGAGGATAATATTGGTGAAGCTAAAGAACAGGAAGATTTTCAAGAATTCCAAGCACACTGATTTGAGTTGTTATTTTGTGTATGGTTATGAGATGTTAGGTCTTATTAAATTTGATGCGTTTGTAAGAGATACTAAATCAAGGAGGTGTGTTAGGGTATGTGATTTAGTACCTCTTCGATAGAAGTTAACTTGAAGTTTGTTTATGGTTTATGAAAAGGTATTGTTGATGTGTAGACTGTTTTGATTTGTGTCTTGTGCGGAAAATGGATTGTATTGTGTTTGGGAATGAAAGGTATCTTATGTTATCTCCGGCATATTTATTTACAGCAGCACAGTGTAAAGAGCTTATACCTACTAGTGGTCCGACGCCTTTGATGTTTGCGTAAATGCCGACACCTCAACCGCATGGCCAAAGCACCAAGTTCCTAACTGATCGGGCAGTGGCGGCGTATGCAAGGGGGCTCGCCCTACCCCCCCCCCCCCCCCCCCCCCACCCCCCCCGCACGATTGACCTGTCTAGAAGCCTTCGTCGGACGACTGTATAGACTGTGGTAGCAGCGTCGAGACAATTAAAAAGTTGTTATTGTCGTCTTTCTGATCGAACAAAAAAAAGCTGAAAGTATAAAACCAAATTGATTTACAGTAACTAGGCATTTTAACTGATTAAACATCATAGTGAAATAAAGGGATCATTCACGTATATAAGTCGAGTTTAGTACAGGTAGTCCTTCCGAGCGCACGACCCAGCGACAATGCGCGCCGCGGCTCTGCTCGCGCGATTACTATGATAGGATCTAGGATCAGCTGACAGCGGCGCACAACTACCCTCATTTTCATCGACCATCAGGAGCATTTCATGTTAAAAATGGATAAAAATATCTAAGACGTTCCTTTAAAGCACGATTAAAAGAAGCTGTAAACTTGTGTCTTATTTTTAGCGCATAATTTAACTCAGCCCGGCGACATTTAAATGTCAGATGTTACGCCAAAGTGCACTAAATCAGTTCTCGCCCTCCCAAGCCATTACGTAAAACCAATTCGTTTTCCGCTCGTTAAATATCCCATCAGAGATGCGTAAATTTTCAATTCGCAGAGTTGACCTCTCATTTTTATTCCCCCATTAAATATAGATGTTACAACACAACCTGTCTGTTTCCGATAATTGTTGATTTCCTACAGCGTGTGAATGAAAAAGGTCCTGTTACATTTTTCTAGTGTTTTTTACAAATAATGTACTTTACAATGTGTATTGCTGCGTGCGCAGACGTACTGTTTTAATTTTCAGTACTTAATCGTACAAACAAAATTCAATAGTTTTTGGTATAATATAAAAATAAAAATGTTGATTAGTGAATTATTTATTATCTCCCACTTCACTATCTTTAAAGTACCTTACTTTTGGTACTTTAGTACCAAAAAATATAAAAATGGCTTATTCCAATTTAGCTAACAGCGGGTCGGGAAACGGCACTTTGCAGCGCCCTGCGTAATACTTATGCAGGAAGTAGCCCTGATTCATTGCAAGTAGGTTAAGGATGAGTTCACACGCGTCAGGAGAGCAGGTTTAGTATCCGACGTATTATAATGCGCACGCATGACGCATCTTGTGACGACCTGAGGCCGTATTCAGCGGTGCCAGGCCAGCGGTACCAAGGGTCAGGGCCACAAAACTATATCGGGATGGAAGGAAAGAGTTCAAACTTCGATTTGTATGGAAATTTACATTTGTTACGTTGTACATAGGTATTTCAACGTCACTTCTGTAATTTAGTTGGGAAATACCTCGATTAACAGCTCCAACTTATTTGGTGATGTTTGAACAACAAGGTAAGTATTTTATTTTTAAAACCTGACATCGCACGCGGAAAGCGACCGTGAGCTGGAACGCGTAGGTAATGAGGTTCTTCGGCCCTTCTTTTTGTCACGCGACGTACGTATACACTCTTTTCTTCTACCCCAATATAGTTGTATGCTCAAGGAGCAGAAATAATTAGATAAGGACCAGGTTTTGGGTGATAAGGGTGCGTTATGTGTAGAAGTTCGCAAAGAGCACAAAAAGGTTAGTTTCGACACTTTTATTTAGAGATGAAAACGTAATACAACGCAGGTTATTATGATGTCTTGAAGGACGTGGGAAATGGTCTTAGTGACAAATTCGCGTCGAGCGAGTTTAGTGACTGCTGTTTAGAAACTGTTCCGCATTGCCATAGATAAAAGGACATTTGCAGAGCTGATCTATTTGAGAAAAATCCGTCCCTTAATTAAATCGTTATATAATTTAAAATGTGCAACTGATTAAGATTCAAGGAAAAACATTATTGGCACCTTTCTAGGCGGCGGTAACACGGAAAAGGTTGAGGAAGTCTAAGGCTGTAATCACCTGGTTCATTAGCGAATATTGTCTTGTTCCGTCGCCTGTCCTGTGTGAACTAGCCCCGTCGCTAATCGTATGCAGTCGCGGGGAGATTTACTCCCGCATTATTCCTCGACTGAATAAAACATGAACTCGACAAATAGCTTATAAACAGCCGCCCCTCGCAGACCATAATTTCCACTTGTTACTTTTATTCAGCCTTTTCAGGTTCCGGGAGTATTTTCATGGCATTTGAATGATAATTACGAATCTGGAGTGGAGTTGTAATAATGACGTGATTCAAGCCCGCGTGAGAACTGTGTGCATGAAGCTTTTCATGCTTTGAAGCAAGGTCTAACTAGGTACCTGTTTTATAAAAAACCGGCCAAGTGCGAGTCGGACTCGCGCACGAGGGTTCTGTAGAAAGATTTTAACGCTTTTCCCCAGTGTTTTAAGAAGTCCAGTGTTAGCAGAGCCCTGCTCCTAAGCAAAATGTACGCAGTGTGGGGTCAACTTATATTGGTCTTTTCAACTTATATTGGTCGAAATCTTTAGACAGACATAAAAAATAAAATTTTGAGACTTTTTGGAGTGGTCGTGCTATACGAGTAAGAGCTACCTTCATACCAAATTTCAAGTTTCCAGGACAACTGGAAGTAGGTTTTCTCAGTACGGCGATTTGTATGAAAACCACCTTTTTAATGACTGTATCTTTTGATTGCGTTGACTTGGAAGGTTGATTTTTTCACAGCTTCAAAGGACTGCAGGCTTGAGTATTTATTATTAATTTCAGCATGGTACCTCCACGCGTTCCAGAGAAAAAGGGTCTTGACAGACAGACGGACAACAAAGTGATCCTATAAGGGTTCCGTGTTTTCCTCTTGAGGTACGGAACCCTAAAAAACCGGCCAAGTGCTAGTCGGACTCGCGCACGAGGGTTCCGTAGAAAGATTTTAACGCTTTTCCCCAGTGTTTTAAGAAGTCCAGCGTTAGCAGAGCCCTGCTCCTAAGCAAAATGTAGGGGTCAACTTACATTGGTCTGTGAAATCTACAGACAGACATAAAATTTTAAGATTTTAAGACTTTTTGGAGTGGTTGTGCTATAAGAGCTACCTTCATATACCAAATTTCAAGTTTTTCGGACAGCTGGAAGTACCCTTTAGGTTTTGGAAATCGGCAATTTGTATGGAAATAGATTTTTTAATGACTGTATCTTTTGATTGCGTTGACTTAGAGGTTGATTTTTTCACGGCTTTAAGAGACCGCAGACTTGAGTATTCGAAATTAATTTCAGCATGCTACCTCCACGCGTTCCAGAGAAAAAGGGTATTGACAGACAGACAGACAGTCTGACAACAAAGTGATCCTATAAGGGTTCCGTTTTTTCCTTTTTAGGTACGGAACCCTAAAAATGACAAATTCATGAAGGCTATATTCCATTTGCATTTTAAAATAGGTCTTGCCCTATTATAAGTACAGTTTTTTTTTTTGAAAAATAATTCAAATCTTTATTCAATAAAAGCAATTTACAATTACATTAAAACCGAGCTAAAACTAATTAAAGTATAAATTGTGAATTAAACTTTCGAGTTACAGTGCATTTTTTTGGCTCACATATCTTCTTTAAAAGACTTCAAAAAAGGACGGGAGGAGGTTCTTGTTCCACTCTACGATTTTTTTTTTATATAACAAGAGACGTTTTCTCCTGACTGTTTGTTTTCTTTTCTGACCTGTTTTAATAGATAAACATCAATAGATTCCTGCCTAACCAGCAATCAGTCATAACTCATTCTTGAAAAGTTCATAAAGTTCGCGTCGTCATAATCGAACGAAATATCTCGTTCTTCATTGAGTTTCAAGTTAGTATCGCGACAAACGATCCATTTCACTGAACGATTATTTCACACGTGCAGGACGGTTGAGTGGAAAACATGGAACCATTTGTACCTAGGTACCTAGCCATAAGTAATGCCTAGAAGGTACCTACCCTCGACCTAAAAACGGGGAGCTGAACTCCATTCACGAAACGTTCAAGTGATATGACGTGAAGATTCTGTAGCATTAGGTAAAAGCTGCATTGGTTTTCTGTGGCAGACGGATTTCAATATGATTAAAACATGTCAAAACTTTAAACTGCAAAGCATTGCAAAAAAATGTTCTGACGAATTGAGAACCTCCTCCTTTTTTTAAGTCGGTTAAAAAGCGTAACACACTATCGTTAATCCCTAAAGAAAGTACCAAATCATCACCGAACACCAGGAGAAGAAAGCGGCATAAAAACTGAATTTATTCCAAGCATAATTTGCTTTTTATGATCATTTTTCCTGCTCTAGTCGTAAAGGGAACAATCCATCGTATCGCCGTCGATTGTTATAAATGACACGCTCCCTCGGTCCTAATGACACCCTTATGCCACGCCACGCCACAAGAAACACACTACATCACACCACAACATGCTATGACACGCCACGCGTTGCTGAATTAATGCCTTTGAACA
Source organism: Clepsis dumicolana (assembly GCA_963691665.1). NCBI lineage: Eukaryota > Metazoa > Arthropoda > Insecta > Lepidoptera > Tortricidae > Clepsis > Clepsis dumicolana. The sequence continues at coordinate 5,001,103 of OY829517.1, forward strand.
GAGCAAGAGAGTGCACATTTGTATTTGGCGGATAAAGCAGTGGCTGCTTCATTTGTCCTGTACAAATGGCGATTTTCTTCATCCATTTCATGCCTGAAGTAGCGCACCACAACTAGTTTAATTTTAAATAACCAAACTTTTTTAACACGTTGCACAAGAAAAAAAAGGACTGGCCACCAAAGTTACGGCATGCCATTAAACCAAATAAAAAAACTGTTTTATTTTTAATTATTTAAATGGCAATTTAAAGAAGTGTACAAAATTCAGCCAGTTGTATGCCTCGGAATTAAGAGCCAATAAAAAGAGTTCTTATTCCTATAGACCTACTTTTTCACTTCAGCCAAATGCAAACGCAAACGGTTAGATTTCGGAACAATTGAGTTTGTATTTGCGTGCGTTTGCAATTGAGTCCGTACTAAGCCCGTACCTAATGCAACATTCCCAGATCTACACTTCCGCAGATATTCGTCGTAACTAACAGCTTCTATGCCCATCTTTTTCATGCAGGCAAGATAAAAGCAATGGAATAATGGTGGAACTGGTTGAAAAATACCTGCAATCAACTTGTGCATTGAAAATCAAACGGAATAACTTCTGTAATATCTCACAGTTTCATAATTTTATTTAGGTTAGACGGCGCTTCTGCCGTGTTTCCGTCACACTACCGGAACGCGACCGTTCATAAACAGCATGAATGAATATTTAGCAGGAGCACGGGCCATGGCTGTGTTAGCTGCACTCGGAACAGGGGACGTAAATGAAACGAATGACAGCCAGTTAAGGTAAAGTTTAAATTTAAGTGGAAGGACCTTTTCCCGGCATGTCTTCAAAATGTAAGAGATTTTGTTGTTTTGTGAAATAAAAATACCCTGGAGCTGTCTCATTACTGAGGGGTAAAGCGTCGGCCACATGGTATGACCAACTCTACCAAGACGAGCTCTATCGGGGCGTTGGAACTACGATATGTGCCAAGTGTTTAAAGTTTAAATTAAACAATTGGCAAAAAGTAAAGTAGTTTTACTACGACAAAGTGTAATTTTTTGACCCAATACCTGAAAACTCCTCTAGTTAGTAGGTACTCGTAGGTACTTACCCACTTTTCTTAGTACCCGGACCACGGTATCGATTCTCTCGCTTAAAAATATTTCGATGCCTTCCAGAACTAATTTAAATTAAATTATGAAATTAATATATCTTTCTTTCCTCTGAAGGTCGAACTTTTAACCTAAATACAGCCTGGGATTAAGCTACATTATCATACAATGCGTCCGCTTAGGTTTTTTTTTCTGAAGCGGCCAGACTCGCACTACACCGAGTTTTATCAGAATACCGCTTAACTCCGTGCATATTATACCTAAGTTGTCTTTTTAAATCTGCTCGGCCATAAAGTAAGATAAGCTTCAGGAAGAGCTTTTGGTCGGCTCGTTCGTGACTCGGCGGAAAAATTCATTCTGCCTTTATACTGCTTGTAGCAGGCACCAGGCAGTATTGAGAAACACGACTTTAAAAAGCCTCAGGCTTTGGAAAAAATGCCGAACAACTCTAGGAAAACGTGCTTTTAAACTGGAGTAAAATCATTGTTTAAATTACATTGTATAATAGAAGAACGCATTTTAACTAAATAGACATATTATGTATAAATATTAGATAACACGTTTCTGCATTTTCGTAATAAAATCATATTTTGATTAGTTATTTAACTACCTATAACGCACGTCACTTGGCCGTATTTGAAAAATATTCTCCTTCTATTTTCACGCAGATGTAAATGAAGCCAAGTAAAGCACCAGCTTTGCCTAAGCATAAGTACCTATTTTATGTGACAAATTTCTAATAATATCACATAATTATAATATCAAAATATCTTTGTCCCCAAGTGCGTCACTGCCTTGCTGACAAAGTCGAGACACGTTATGTACTTAAATACTCGAACACGTAGGACATGGATTAAGTTATGACTACAGTTGCCAACTTTGCCATTAAATATAACCAGTTTTTAGCTTAATTTAGCCACGAACTTATAAATTCATTGCCTTTTTTTCTAGTATAATGTTGAGTTAATCATTAAATTAACACTCAACTCTAACATGCGTGTCCAATCTGGCAACATCCCTGTAAAGACTATTATGATATTCGTGCACATATTTTTGTCTCATTTGAATTCTTCTTTTCCCAAATAACATCTTGTTTCAATTTGTTGGATACCCTTATCAAAGCAAGTCGCGAGGAATAGATCGGCATGACGTCATCTTCAGGCTCCTGTGGGATGTGTGACGTCAATGCATCAATTTTATCTGCTGGAAGTGTATTTTGATAATGTGTATAACATACCCTGTTATAAACAACGTCAGACACAAATTGACAGGAGCATGCCAGAAGAATTATATATAAAGAAGTTCAACAATACGCAGTCCTGTACAAAAACTGCGTATGTAGATGATCATTTTGACATCAACTTTAGACTTCAGCAACATAATCTCTCTTAAATATACCTAAAACCTGGGCGACCGAGCTTTGCTCGTAAAAGACGAACCCTATAGAAACTCCAAAAAACCTGTTTTCCCAAACATGACACTAGATCAATTTTTCGTCCCCGAAAACCCCTAAATAGCAAATCCCATTAAAATTAAGTATTAAAGTAGTAGGATACTAGCATGCTCCAGTGAAGTTTGGTATGTTTATTGTCATACAGCACGAAGTATATCATAGTCATAGTGCATGTATAAATGATGTTCAGTGGGATATTTTGTACTTTTGCCGCAGCAATATGCTGAGTGGAGGCTCCCGCCCGCCATTGTCACCGTTTTGCTTTCTTACTTTGTACGGTAGAAACACTGAGTACCTACTGTAAAGCTTGGGGATTGTTGAAATATTAGTTGAGCGAAGAGAATTTAAGAATGTATATAATACTTACTTAACAATACTACCGTGGCTATAAAATTTTAAGGTTGCCCTCGATTTCCCTGCGATCCCATCATCGGATCCTGACTTGGTGACAATGGGACCAAGTTTACTACTTTGTCGAGAAGTTTATAACATTTGGAACAGCGTCCGCCCGTGAGCGTATTTGGAACTAAAATTTAGTATGAAGTGGTATGAAGTTTCTCGATTTCGATAAGATAACGTTCCGTTACGCAGATTCGAATATTCATACTCCGGTCTCTGGTCATTTCATGGTCACAAGCAATCCAACTTCCTTGGTCACATGCAATGTTATCCGTTTTGGTAGGAGTTTGTTTGTAGAACTGTAATTATTTTTAACATGACCCGTGAAGTGACAGAAAACATGTAGCGCACAAAGACAAGCTAAAGGCAACCCCCGTACGTAGTGTTCTTGCTCACAAGCCGCCGGCACTATTCTGGCGTCGAACTGCTATCGACCAATCGAAACTTGAACTATGACCTTTCACGAAATTGCGCTGTTGAAATTTTCGTTCTTAGCGTATTTAAAAATTCCGGGGATGAGTATTTCCTATGCATTAAAATTGCGCCGCAGAGGCAATAAAAGGCGATGTAGCATGAGACTTCACTTAAAAACAATGCTTGAAGTTATTTACCAGTTTAGGTTAATTTTCCGCCGACCACCACCAGATGAAGAGATAATGGAGAAAGGAGGGTTAATGGCAGCTTTTTTATGGGAAGAGACAAGAAACTTTTGCAGGCAAAAGCGTCTTGTCAACTCAGAGTCAGGACTCTGGCTTTTGAACTAACTCTGCAAAAAATACTGGCTACGCAAATTTTGTTACTCCGTTTGTACCCGGCCATGAAGGAAAGAAACAAACTGGAAACTGTAAGCGTGCAGTAGAAGTGTGCTGGGCTCATAACCTGATCGAAAATAAGTAACAAGCTAGCTAAACGGTTAAGATAAAAATATTCAATAGAAACACAAGCACATGTTATCTACAAGCAGAGGAAAAACACAAAATCGCGCGAAAATTAAAAAGAATAATTAAAATGATTTTGTTTTTATTGACATAAATCAGCGAGCGTGCAACTGCAACAGTCAATATAATGTCAAATAAGTAGCTTCGTAGCTTCAACCTGCTTCAACTGTGAAGGCTTCGCAGCGAAACACACTTTCGTGAATAAAGACTTCATAACAGTCGAAGCATATAATTAGGCTGAAATCGGAAAAGTGCGCATGTTTTGTCTTTGATTTAGTATGAGGTGATGGGTCCTTGCGTATAGAATGTCATTGTTTTACATGCATAACTGTAGGTACCTAGTCCGAGTAATAAAAACACAACGATACCCATGTATGTATAATATAAAAAGTACGATAGGACACCCTAAATCGCAGAGCAAATTAATTTTGCCTCTTGTTTGCAGGTTCAACCCCAGCGACTGAGGAGCATCACGCTATCTACATAACACATACCTACGTATAGAGGGTCGTGGTGATATTGGCAGGAAATTGGTTTACGATATTTACCGTCTATCTATAGTCACTAGTTATAGGCCTCTAGTCATAATAGCTACAGGTATACCAGTAAGTACTATATTATTGGCTCCTTTTATAAAGAAAATAAGCCTTCTTTCTGGCGGTAGTCGGGTATATAAATAAAGTGTAGTGTTGTTACATAAAACAGTTGACACTGTGTCCAAGAGTTTTTAAGCTTAAAATTCCGAAGTATGAAAAAACCTGTATGAAAATACAATAAATGAAATAATGAGAACCGACTCGATTGCCGCAATTTTTGTTTTATGTAAATGTTGTCACACCCTTTCGTCCCACGACTGGGGTCGCCTCGTGGGACCCGGATCGTCCCACCTAATGACATCTCACTCCACTCCATCTCAAAGTTATTCCGAGAATAAGTAATCAGACACCTTCGAACGCACCTATATACGTGTGCTATACTACATAATGCCCTCATTCACTTAAACTAATTATTCAAATGACGGACAAAATGGGAAAACCTGTATTTTTATTCACAGAGCATATACCTACTCGTAACTGTACAACATATTCGATTCAAACATTCGATTCAAACTAAACTGTGTGGGCGTGAAAGTGTTAGGCCTAAAAATATCCCGACACGTGGATACACGCTGAAAATATCCGCAATCGCACCGGTGGCTCGGGCAAATCCGGCCCGTTGACACCGGCTTTTGCGGAGCCGTAAAACATCAAAGCTCACTCCAATAAAGGTCTTCCCAAATAGCACCGTCATTATAGGTATTCATAAAATGGCGTCATCGTAGCCGATCGACAGGTAAAGGTTAGGTACATAGCGGGGGGCGCCCTTTAAGCCGGGTCCCTCGGGAGCGTGCGGCGCATCAGTTCGCCGGAGCCGTGTGGCGGCTGGCGGCCGGCGGCCGGCGCAGGTGTCCGGCGGCGGCGGCGGCGCGCACTGCAGCCGGCCCGGCGCGGCGGCGCGGTCTCCACGCCGCGCGCATGCGTGCAGCCCACTATTAAAAATGAATTCCTGGCTCCCGCACTGTGTGCCGTTCGGTCGTCGCAGCCGGCTCGCGCTTGTTATTTTCGCGTGAGGCCGGGCCGCGCCCGTCGTGAGTGAGCTCGAGTGCGTGCGGTGCGTGCAGTGTGGGTGCCGCAGCGGTGGCCGGGCAGGATGTCGCGCGCGGGCCGCTAGCGGCCGCGGCATGGCGCGCCGCGCCGCCCGCGCCCGCGCCCTCTCCTCTCTCCCACCATGAGCGACCTGCAGGCCACATTTGAGTTCTCCGTGGAACTCTACAAGTTCTACAATGTCGACCTTTTCCAAAGAGGGTGAGACGCGGTCCCGGCCGATTCATGCTAAGAACATTCTAGAGACGGATTGTTTAAGTGCGGTTAGCGAGCAAATCCAAGCGATCCATTACTCCTTGGGACACGTAGTTCAGATTCAATTAATTAAGGACCTACATTTAATCAAGTGGGGTCGCGATGAAAAGCTTTTCATTCGACTAAACGAAAGCGCTCTGCACTCCAAAATCTCAATTCCTTTCGTACCACCTACGGCTTAATAAGCCGCTAATGAACGCAGAAGCAACAGCTTACCGTGTTTAATATTCATCGGATACCTTGACAGTGTTGACTAATTAAACATTAGCCAAATCGATACCGCTCGCATTCAAAAACATTGTTAAGCCTCGCGAATAGAGGCGCCGCGTGTGCTGCGTAGACTGCGACCACATTATCTGGTAACCTAGTTTGCCGTTACATAAGCAGCACTAATAAACAATAGGGGTGTCGGATTGCCTCGCTGCAGCCGAGGTGTGTTATTGTGGCATCGAACTGTCCCAACTAGTTAGCAAGTTGTGTAGAACTCGGGAGCAGGGGGGAAATTGTGTTTACGAGTTGGGATACTTTACGTCTGTCTCCTGGCTCGTCTTCCTAACTCCAAATAGGATTTGCAAAGTACGCCTTAGCTTGGGAATTATTTCGACGCTTGTTGGGAAAAATACAAGAATCAAGTCCCTTTTTGAGTTTACGGGTAAAGTTGAGTAAAGGAACTTGATGAAATAGAATAAGATTCGAGACAATATTGTATAACACGATTTCGCAATGGTAAGCCCTGCTAGGGACACTGGTAATATGTACCACGTTTGTTTAATTGTATTTTAAGTTTAATAATTTTATTTGGTACTTGAAAGCCGTGATTATAGCCTAGTGGTTTGACCTATGGCATCTCAAGCGAAGGTTGTGGGTTCGAGCCCAGGCTTGCACCTTTGAGTTTTTCGGAATTTATGCGCGACATTTGTAATTTATCATGAGCTTTTCGGTGAAGGAAAACATCATTAAGGAAACCTGAACACTCCTAGGAAGCAATAAAATGGTGTTTGTGAAGTTCCCAATCCGCACTGGGCCTGCGTGGGAACTAAAGCCCAAGCCCTCTCATTCTGAGAGAAGGCCCGTGCCCAGCATAGTGGGTCGTAAATAAGGCTGGAGATGATGATGATGATTATAAATGTCAGAATTATAAAAGCATTTACTTCTTACAGACTCAATAATCCCAATAGCGACTTTTTAACAATCGACATCGATGTCTACGGCGTAGGTTTCTACGCGAGTTGTAGCTACGCCTAATTATACTTGCTGCTACGAGAAGCCTAAGTTCATATAAAATTCAAATTGAGTTTTTAATGTCTGAAGTCGGCGAGTTAAATGCGATCGTTTGTATGTAACATGCATCGCATGCAAGAAACCTTGCGACGTGGTTTAGTTAAGGTCTTTCAACGGTACTTAAAAATGCAAAGCTGACGACGTTTCCAATTAACAATTGTTTATAAGTATAACAGAACGAGACTTTATGGCGCTTATTATTTTTCTATCAGTTATACATTTATCTTCTTCTATCTGTATCTATAAAACAGTGCCGGGCCGTGGCTGACTGACAGACTACGCACAGCGTAGCCCATGCCTGTACCACCGAAGATGATTTGAAATTTGGCAGACGTAAAAATACATCATATTATAAGGATAATGTAAGGATTGTTGCACATAAAATTGTTTATTTTCTACTGATATTTTTTTTACAAAATCACTAAAGTTTTAGTTTTGAAATAGTTCTACTATCAAATTAAAATGTAATTATTATCATACGTACCTATTTTCACATTTTCTCGCTTCACTGTAATCTATACCTATAAAACAGTACCGTGACTGACTGACTGACACACAGCCCAAACCACTGGACCTAAAAACTCGAAATTTGGCAGACATACCTTTAGTATCCTAGAGGTGCACTAAGGGATTTTTCGAAATTCCCACGGAATAGGGAACTAGCCTATTTTCTAATACATACCTATTTCACGGGGGCATAGCCGCGAGGCATAAGCTAGTACTTACTTTCGTATTATTTTGAATTTAGGGTAGGCAAAAGACAAACGCCGTGATTTGCATCTACACTTATTATTTTAACTCCGTGAAAAAGTCAAAATATTTTCAACTTTAGAAATTTTCGAACCTAAAATCATTACGAGTGAGCTTTAGGGCCTCATGGTCATGGTTAAATATGGTAAACTACACTCGTTGCAATGCTTCATGTAAATCAAGGCAAATAAAAAGTCGAACCAATATGACACGCGACACACCGTAGAACGTATTCACAACAAATTGTCGTAATGATTTTAACTGCCAGGCAACGTAATTCAATTACATTTTCTGCGATAAGGTTCCCCAGTGGGTCAGGAATGAAATTGCTTGTCTGTCCAACACATGTTGACAGAAAAGGGATTGAAAAGCCGTTTAAAAACCTCACCTCTCAGAATCTCAAATTAAAACCGTCGAGGAAGGGTCGATCACGGCGGGTAGGTCGCGTCTCCAGTAGAGCTGTGCGAAGCAGCTAAGGCCTTGGGTTAGACGCTAACCCCGGGTTAACTTGACGTGCTTGTATCACTTGGGCTGTGTTTTATAAAGCTCCAAGTTAGGTACAATTTACGAGCAGAAGTTTCTTTCTAACAAAAGGTGATAGAATAAGACTTCCGCTTGTAAATTGTAACTTGCAGGTTTATAAAACACGGCCCTGACGTTTCGTACGTTACGTGTAAGTTAACACCCGGGTTAGTACTTATTTAACTGAGGTCTTGTGCAAGTCGGCCTATATGTATAAGCGGTCGGTGTAGGAAAAACCGGCCAAGTGCCAGTTGGACTCGAGCACCGAGGGCTTCGTACCTAATGAATTTCGGATTTATTACTTTGCTTATGTCTTGTGTTGTGGTACTTTTTTTTTATGGCTTTCACCCTTGCTGTTGTGGTACTTATTGCTTCGTGTCAAATTTCATGATCATGATTGTAGGTCAACGGAAAGTACTTTATAGATTTTGATTTACTTGGAATTGACAGAGAGACGGATAAACAGACTATAGTTATCCTAAAAGGGTGCAGACTTTGTTATTTTGAACTCAAAAGGATAAAAACCGAACCCCACAAATCCACTAAGGCCTACTTGCAGTTGCACGAGCCTGAGTCACTAACTTGACGTATACATGTGTATGTGTAATGTTCGCCTTTACTTGATTTTCTATCCTCAGTCAGCGCCACTTTCCACTAGTGGTTTCTTCCTCGCTCGCATACCCTGATGGATGCGCAGCCTGCGCATGGTTAAAACAAAAGGCAGATGACGTTAACATGGATTAAGTACTCAGCTATCAAGCCAAATGTGCGCTGAAAAATATAACCCCATAAAGCATTATCGTAAAAACATGGCTCGCGTCGTAAATCCCACGTTCGTATGGAGGAGAGCGTATCAATATTATAGGCCACCCAAGAGTGCTTCAAAAGTGGGTGAGTATTTCTCTCTGTGTGTGTGCGTGTGTGTGTGTTGCATGTGTATACATAGATTGTCCACGTAGGTACCAACTCGAAAAAATATCGTGATCGCGAATTTTTTGTTGCGCAGAAATCTAACATTCATAATCGTAAATACCTGTGCATTTTTCTCCGAGCTACTTCTATAGGAATTTACTTATAGTTATTAAGTTTGTGGATGTAGTTTACTCATAAATACATTATATAATATTCTTATAGTGTTTAATATTTTAGGACTTATAGGGGATTTTTGGATAAGTAGGTGGTCCGTATATTGAAAATTACATAAAAATACAATTTGTTTAAAAAGTAAGTAGGCGAATGCATTATTTAAGTATCACTAGCAAAAGACTCACATTTAACTATATGATACGTATGGACAGTCAAACCCGATGCGTATGTACACAGTCACCCACCTTAGAACGTTGTCACCGTAAGTGTCATACATTATAATAATTTTCCCTGTCAGGCAATGCGATGGCACCATGACATTTTCTACGAAAAAGTTCCACAGTCGGTTAAGAGGCAGTTGGTTCGATAGTACATAAGTACGTAAGTACATTGTAAACACGTTTAAAAAACTTGTTTTTATTTTCATTAGGTACAAAGTCTTTTCGTTTTGAGCGAGTTTATTGAACTAATTCCGTTTCGGGCTCTCGCCGGTGCGTGAGCAATGTGTCACTGCGCGCTATTTTTACAATGTTTACTGTATTTCAACATATAATAAAATAAAATCTCTTCACGTTAAATACAAATGTAACAAACCCACGCATTTAGTGAGGTTTGTGACCCAATTTTAAATAGAAATTCATTGTAATCAATTAGCCGCTTCGATTTTATCGCGAGTTAAATGTGTCATTACTCTGTCAGAATGTAGTTGAATAGTGTAATACCTGTTTCATTGCGTAACGGTATTCATTGCGTTGATATTTATTTATTATTTATTACCAATACAATTTTACAGCATTAAGTACAGCAATAAGCCGATGCGCTATAATATTTTAATACAAACAACCACGGACCAACCAAGGAGGTTTATATTGCAAGTACATCTTGTTTTATATTGGTGCCTAAGTAGCATTTTTTTTACCGTTACCTACGCAAAAATCCTGATGTCATTTCTGACACAAGAAAACGTCTCGATCGGCCGCACCTCTAACACCACGTACTTATTGGCAATGTACTTACTATTCTTCACAGTACCTACCTATTTATATAATAACGCGAAAGCGATCGAAACGTTTGTTGCAGCATTAAATTTACACTAAGGGCTCAGAAAACTTTTACAGAAAATGTTTAGTTTTATTTTTGTTAAGATATATTTAAGTTAATTTTAGTTATTTAAATTTTGAACACTTGTGAATAAATGATAATTATTCCTCTTGCTTATTATAATCTTATGATACTTAATCCTTCATCTAAGTTTAACTTAATCCAGATAACCGAAAATAGCAGCACATAATGATTTTCCGAAATAACAAAACTGTTCAACTAGTTTATCTCTTATTCAATTTGTACCAAACAAGGAAAACTGTGCCATATTCATATCATTTGAATCAATGAATTATACATTACATTGTGTATACATGACAGCCAATACTCGTAGATGTTCACATCCAATATTTACACGTGGAGAAATTCTGCCCTGCAATTATTTAAATGCACTTATTTACTTACTTATTAAATAAGCCACATAATTAGTGGTACCCTAGATTAGTGGTACCCTAGATTAGTGGTACCCTAGATTAGTGGTACCCTAGATTCTAGAATAATACACTTAGAACTTGAACTTATTTCTTCTAATTTGTAATTTCTCCTCACAGAACGTAGAGGCCTACGAAACCAGGGCGCTATCCCTCTTAACGTTGCACGTTGTCTACGAATTTAATATTTACAACGACCAACATAATAAGTAGGCGAAAAGCTATAGATAAAAATATTCCGACAAATTGAAAACCTCCTCTTTTTTCGAAGTCGGTAAAAAATATAAAACAATCTACTTATTGAAAACAATTTTCCATGTATGTATAAGTAAATAATTAAATCACTTATACGGAACTATTACAGAGTGCGAGAGTAAACTTGGCAATCTATACACTTTTACCCTAAAGTCCACAGATATAGTGAAATAATCGGAACACTCACGTATGTCAGTCGAGTGTAGCCCGACATGTTTCGGACTAATCCTCCTCCTCTGGGAGCCACGCCACGAGAGAGGAAGGACTACGGATTAGTCCGAAACATGTCTAGCTATACTCGACTGACATACGTGAGTGATCCGTTTATTTCACTATGATTGAATCTCACGGTAGTTTCATGTTAAAAGTCCACAGATAAGTTAATTTAAGAGCTCCACATAATTAAACAAGATAATATCTTTATACAATACATTATCAGGTACAATAATATACGCGTCGATAAATGCCTGTCACGGGCTTCCCATACGCGACATCTTAGGGACGTTCGGTACAGATATCGATACATGGGACATACCTATCGATTTTATGGCCATATTAAAATATTATTTTTATTGTTCGTAATTAGCATAGTTAGCAAGCAAGCGTAGTTAGCATTAAATATAGCCGTGGTCTTAAACAAAACGTACTACTTTATCTATTGCAATTTTTTTTATGTGGCTTGCAAATCTAACAAGGCAGGGAATGACAATTCTAGTGTATTACATACCGATTACTCAACTCATGTATTGTATATCGAGAGAGAATGACAACTGAGTAATTAAATATGAACTTAAGCTACTTATGTGCACAGAGTGGGATTGGTCCGTGAGCTGCCTTAGGTCAACAATATTCCTTGTTTCTAGGGTGAGATATGTTTAGAAGCTCTTTATAGTATTCAGTCCATCTATTTTTAATGTCGTTCTCTCTAGTTAATAGATTGTTTGTTTGTTGTTTACGTATTTCACTGTTGTTATATCTTTTGTATTGTTATTTCGCATCCTTGCTATCCTGTGTATATCCATCTCTGTTTGTGTTGATTCTAAATTCTTATAAAATTTACTGTTCGATGCTGCCATTGATATTGCCACCTGTCTTTTAGCTTGTTTCCTCTTTTCCTTATACAAATCAAAGTCTTCGTCTTACCTTGTAGTCTGCCACAGTTTGAAAGCGTCTTTTTTGGCTGATATTGCGTCTTTAACATCCGCATTTCACCATTGAATTTCCTTATTAGGGCCCTTCTTGGCTGACTGCGTAAGATACCTACCTATTGTGTAGGACTGTAGGTCGATACGATACTTTTTGCACCTCAATTGTGAAGTTTACAATGCACTAGAGGCACAGAAGGCATTCCCTCATTTCAATACCTTATCGATGTTAACTTGGGCATCACTAGTCTGAATTGATTCAGGTCGAGGGGGCGGCAGGTGTAACTCAATACCTACCTACATTGTAATAGATTATTTTCAGGGGATGTATGCTGATAGTAAGAGTTTTATGACCTTTACGACGTCAGATAGGCGTCAATGATCGGTGGTAACATCGTGACACCGCGGTGGGGATCCGATTTGATACAGTTTTATAGAAAAGTTTGCGGGTGATAGGATCTTGTGCGAGGTCCGTCCGGATCGCTACCACCGTCTTACTCGCTAATCCTGCCGCTAAGCAGCAGTATGGAGAGTAAGACAGCCGGTGTACTTAATTACGGGCACAAGAGGCATTTCATCTTATCTGTCTAGGTTGGCAACGCATCTTATGCATGTCTATGGGCAGTGGTGATCACTTACCTTCAGGTGACCCACTTGGTCGGCCTTTCTCGTCGTATAAAAAAAAAACAAGTATATGGGACTGTAAGCGTCAGACGGTTTCAAACATGTGAAATGTTACCAGAGAAAGAACGTCGTAGAACCAGTCCGAAAGAAACACCTATTCTAAATGTCACCGACATTCAAGGTAAATATATATAAGCAGTAAATATGATAGTGAGCAGACTCAGCTATTTCAGAGCTCATTTACTGATACACCCACACACGCCCACGTATGTCCTTTAACAGACCTTAATTATAATAATTATTGTGAATATTGTAGATGTGACGAGAAGCGATAGGATTTCGAATATCAATGGATATTTAATATTACGAGTACCTACGTTTTCTTTGAACTAAACTAGAATGAGTTTAATGTCTAGAGATATCGTTATCTCTCTACTTACGTAAAATATTTGTAAGACAGGAATAAATAGCAAACCTCCATAGTAATTACAACTGGATACATCTACATGTATCAGCAACAGATATAGTACGGATACTGAGACTCTATCTTTACTCTACGGACTCTACCTGATCCCCCTGTTCCACCTATCCCTACCAGGTCACCCCAATATCCCTACCACAGTAGCGAAGAAAGTGATCTTAAAGAAATGCATCCATAAATTGTCACCAATTTCGGTTTAAAGAATTTATTGTTCACAAGAGAAATTACATTTCGCTTAATGAGAAAGTAAGTGGGTAGGTATAATTTTAACATAGATGGCGCTGAGCGCCGGCATGCAGACATTAATATCGTACATAATATAAATAATCAAAATTAAACATTGTTGAATTCAAATAGTAAAATTAAATAATGTGTTGCAAGTAATAACTCAATCATTTATTAATACATTATAAAACTACATCATTAATATTACGTACAATGTCAAGTAATGGGCATTTACATTGAAATACATCAGCAACAGGCCTCGTCAACTAGCTTAACCTAAATTACAAAACATCATCAGCAACATGCTTCGTCAAAAAATCCTAACCTAAACCCGCCCCGCATCGTACCCGGCTCAAAGGTCCCCATAATACCAGCAGCATTACCCCGCTGAATGGCAATGGGAACCTGTTGCACCAAATACGACCCAGAGCGAGGGTCACAGCTCCTGTCTCGCAATCGACGGCCTAGCTCCTTGAACAACTCGCGAGCCTCAGTGCCCCAGGACCCAGCCGTCTCGACCGCGACCGGCACAAGATCATACGCCGATTCCAGAGCGGAGTATTGTGTTCTTCAGCTTCGCGGCATTCTCCGCCGCGGAACCCCCACGCCTCACGGTCTGACCCAAGTGCGACGCAGCAAACGTGCTGACACAAGTCCCATCCCACAAGAGACAACGGCCCCTCCGCCATGGAATCAGCGTAAGACCGTCCGGCCTTTTACCGTCTGTACGGCTCAAACCCGGGGGCTCCAAAACGCACGGCACCTGAACCGATACCATTGCTCGACGAACAATCTCATTGATAGAATGATGTCTCGGAAACCGCCCAGCATATCTCTGGCAACTGAATCCGTGGTGCCCATTTTCCTCCACCATAACTCCACACACACAACTCAATTGAATAAAGCAGATTATTTCAATTAATCATCAAACGGGTAGGACTAGAAAAGAGTTTATTATCTATCACTATCTCGAAGTACCCACAACGACTTGCAACTGCCAGGGCCGTAATTAGGTGATCGGAATTTTGTTTAGATTAATTTAGTGTATCCGCTGCAATGAGATAATTGAAAACTATTATTTCGATTTCACGTGTCATTGACACAAGAAAAAGTCTAGATCACGGTCACGTTTTAATGTCTCACTTAGGTAAAGTATGGTCAAATTGGCAGAGCCTCTAGCGGCACGTTTCGACATGAAACTATTCTCATAATATTGACGCGACGTATTTTATGGTCGACGATCGCTTAGCGCCTAGTACACTCAAGAGCAAAAAAAAACGGGTCACTTTGTATGGAATTGTTCATACAAAGTGACCCGTTTTTATTGCTCTTGAGTATATTATAGACGGCCAAAAAAAAACGTCCCGAACTTGTTGCGTTAAAGTGTTAGTTAAATACATTATTATGCGTAAATTATAATTTAAACATATGTTTGTTTAAATTATAATTTAAACATATGTTTTTACGCGATAAGTCCCGAGTATCATAATAATGTGTGAAAATCGTGTTAGTTAAATAGTATGAGAATTGTTTGTTGTTGATAAGTACGTGCCACTAGTGGCGCTAGCCAATTTGCCCATAGTAATTCAGACGTACCTACGCGAATGCGATCGTGACGTATATTTGGTCGTTGATTACACTAGGCGCTCTGATACAGCTGCACTTTGTTTAATTTTCGATATAAATGCGAACTATAATAGTGATCGCCCATTGGTCAAAATTTGACCATAATTCATGGCAAATTTAATTTCACACTCCTTCGTGCAAGCAGTATTCTTAAAAGGGATCCAAAGTTTTCGCTTTACGTAAGTTATAGGATAGATAGATACAAAGATATTAAAGTTGGGATCTCATTTTGAGGCTTACGAGTGCTTACGTTATTTCCTTTTGACGTACGAAACCCTAAGCCATGCATATTAGACAGATCGGTATACTTAGCGAGTCACAACTCGTGTAGGTAGCATATGGATTAAAGTTGACAATTGAGAGATGCGTCGCGTGCCTGGCTGTCATGCCACTGCTTCCACAAATACACTCAGATCGATTTCCGTAGCCTTTTATTCAAACACTGAAGAATTTTAGGTAAGGAAGGAAAATATCGAGTGACACTTTTTCGCATGTGTATAAAATTCGTGTGTGTAAAACTCTTTATATGGGTACATGAACGCAGAAACGTAACCAGTACCAAATAGGACAAAACAAATGAATACCTAAAGGCGAAGTTATCTCTTTAAGTTGTCTTTTGCACTTGTTTTGTTTATTTATAATTAAACTGTTTAAAGCTATTTTTGTAAATGCTAAGTACGATTAATTAATTATTTTGTTTTTTTTTTTAACCTATTACTTCTGTCCCACTGCTGGCCATAGGCGGTTAAATTATTAATATATTACCTATTAAAATTGTAAAATACTTATATACATCCCTAAAATATCTCAACGGCTCTTACTCCGTTAAAAAACCTTCACGTCGTTTTGAAATAAACCTGAAGAGTTTGTGTTTTTAGAACGATTTAGATTTATTTATTTACTCAACATTAAAATTACATTATATAAATACTACATGTCAAAAATATAAGAACGTCAACGAATGTGAGCAAAAACTTTAGAGTAAGTGGTTTTATTTTAGGGTCATTTAGCGAGCGTCACTGAAAGTTTTCGTCCGAGTTGAACATAGAAAATGTCAGTGGTATTTTTGATTCCGCATTCTTGTTATCTTAGACCAAAAATAGATTTACTTGGAATAGGTGTTTGTGGATTCTATTTTGACTTAGTGGAGCACAGCTAAATATGTATGCGTAAACCTAATTTTTCTTGGATATTTATTTATCATTTACAAATCCTTTCAATTCAATTTTTCCTTCGTAATGGTAAGCTGGTTTTCGACAATCGAAACTTACAGTCAGCCAAGTCATACATTACCCACTGTATACATTACAGTCGAACCAGTATAGTTGTAAACCTCTTTAAAAACTTTTCAAAATACCTAAGTCTAATAATAATAAGTTTTTCCCCTCACTACCTCGGAAAGCAGTATTTTGTCCTTTAATACAAGCGGGTAAAATCGCATTTTATCCACTAGTGGGGAAAGTAATTTGACCTTGGAGTGGAGCGTGTTAAGGTAGCTTTGGACATATAACAAAACGTAAAACGCTCATAATAATGGTTCGTACGATATTAATTATCATTAAATAAATGATAAATGGTTTGAGAATTTCATAAAAAATACCAAATTTAGCTTTATTTCATGGTCCTTAAAATTCTATGAAACATTTGTTTTTTTTTTATAATGATGTTGAATATAATTCTGAACGCACAAGTTGAGTCGATGCAATTTCAAAACGCATCGTCGTAAATGTCAACATTGTCAATAAAAAAAAAATCTCACCGACTCCGAGTAGGGATTCTGCTCGTTGCTGCGTTGGTAAACACACGTGCCCGGGTGAATTGTTCCAAAAAAACAAGTGTTCGGTTGTGTAAAAGTTAGAAATAGTAATCGTAGTTTTATGTTTGGTGGAGGTTACTAATTTTAACTCGTAGGTGGATTCTCACTACAAGTAAGTGGTGTATTTAAAAAAAAATGTCCGACAACGAGCCTCCCGATCCAGGGAGGCCATTGTTGGATAATATAGCTATGGATGTGGGTAGTTCAGAGGCCGTATCCGATACCATTAACGCTACTCTTTTTACATCGTCACAAGACGATATTGAAACATTAAATAGAAAGCGAACGGCGGAAGACTTGAACTTAGCCTCAAAAAAAAAAAACCTGGAAACTCCTATCAAAATATATATGTGAGCCCGGGGTATAATGTTGACGACCCTCAGCTAAACTATTCCGACTCTGACAAAGGCCCGTTTTCGGTACATATTAGTAGGGTAGAACAAGACTTGACTTCAGGCCTGTCCTTGCAGGTGTTAAAAGTAGCTCAATTGCTACATAAGAATAATGTTCAGGATATAGTGGAAGGGTCTATAAAATCAATAGGCCGCAACAAGATCTCTGTAGGGTTCAAAAGTGCTCAGGCTGCTAATAATTTTTACAAAATGGAATTTTTAACCCAAAATAAATTGTACATACCTAGTAGTATTGTAAATACCTAGATATCAAGTATCCCGTATGGGGGTAGTTAAAAATATTCCCACAGAATGGACAATGGAAGAGTTGGTTGAAGGACTGCAATTCCCGTCAGGATTAGAAGCCCAATGGCAATGTTATTAAAGTCCGGCGCTTGTCCCGTAAAATACGCAGACCAGGACAGACTCCAGAGTGAATTCCCTCTACCACAGTTGTTTTAACATTCCACTCCCAACTGTTACCCGAAAAAAAATATGTGTATAACACCTCCATCCCTGTTAGCACATATGACTTGCCGTGTATTCAGTGCAGAAAGTGCTGTAAGTTTGGTCACATTGCTGCCAAGTGTAGGTCTAAACCAATTTGTTACAATTGTGCTCAACCTCATGCCGGGGAATCATGCACTATTCCTGAAGAAAGAGTTAGCTGCATTCTATGTCTAGGTCGCCATAAGGCTACTGACAAAATATATCCAGAACACGGCCGTCAAAAGGCAATAAAAATGGTAATGTCCCAGGAAAATATAGGATATATAGAAGATCCCAACGTGTCCGCCCAGCTCGTATGAGCTACTTAGATGCCTCTCAGAAAACGCCATCTACACCTCCTACCCCCCAGCAGAGATCAACCACATCTACCCCAATCCCTAATTACACCACTGAACCCATTAACCCAAGGTCTTACAAGAGGACCACTTATACTCCAAAACAAAAACCTCGACATACTTCTACAAATAAAATGTATGATGTACATGCTCACAGGCAAATTGTTAGTGACCCACCTTCATCCCTCCCAAACGGATGTGCACTAAGGAATTATCACTCTGATACACCTAACGAAAACTTTCTTGATCACCTTACTGGTTTATTAGTTAATCTAATCCATAAATTCAGCGACTCCTTACCGAACAACGTCATTACCCAACTGCAAAGTATAGTTAACAATGGATCAGAAGATCCTACAATGGAATCTACAGAGTATATCGAATAAAAAATCAGGACTTATTTACTTACTGAATAAATATAAGCCTGTTGTTTCTGCCCTTTCGGAGACATGGTTAAGACCTGGACGCCACGTTAGGGTTCCAGGTTATTCCTGTTTCCGGGATGACAGGGATGATGGATATGCTGGTTGTGCTCTTCTCATCAGCAGATCCTTTATTTATTCCATACTCCCTCTACCTAATCACAGCCCAGGTATCAATATAGTTGCAGCCAAAGTAATAGACATATCATTTATATCAATATATATTCCTCATCCTAACATTAATCTCCTATCTGAATTAAAATGTTTACTTATGAATATTGCTAGCCCATATGTTATTTTGGGTGACTTTAACTGTAAAAATACCATTTGGGGCTCCGCTTCATGTGATTAAAACTCCTTTACTCTTCTAGACATCTTGGACGACTTAAATTTATGTGTATTAAATGATGGATCTGCTACTAGAAGAGTGTCTCCTATTCAAAACGCCAGTGCAGTGGATCTTACCTTAGTATCTGCGAGCCTGGCCTCTTCTTTTTCCTGGAAAATTTTGAATCAAACATTTGGTAGTGATCACTTCCCCATTATCTCTTCTATTCTAAAATCTCTCCCCTCGCGTTCCGTATCCTCTCCATTGCTAAAATATAAAGTACAACAAGCAGACTGGGGTGAGTACTCTTCTAGTTTAGATCAGGAAATTAAAACTTTGCCAGAAATCAATAATGATAACTTTTTTGAAATATATTCTAAATTTGTTGAATGCCTTATTTCAGCTGCTAATACAGCAATTCCTTTGAAAAACACTGCTGGCAACAAAATTCCTTCCCCCCCCCCCCCCTGGTGGGATTCAGAATGCACTAGTATTATCCGAGAGCGCAATCTGGCTGAAAAAAGATATTCTGACAATATCACTATGGATAATTATATATTTTATAAGAGAACTTTAGCAAAATCTAGGAGATTTTTATCTAAAAAGAAAAAAGAGGGTTGGTTATATTTCTGTAAATCATTGTCTCCCCGAGGCCCTCCGGCATTAGTCTGGAAAAAGATTAAATCGTTTTGCCAAAGTTTTAGTCGCTCCAATGCCATGTCTAATGATCCAGACCCGTGGTTGACAGACTTTCTGGATAGGCTTTCCCCTCCTTTTGTACCATCAGAGGATCTTTTCCCTCCCCCGCCTTCTGCACAGGTTTCTATGGACAGAATGAATGACATATTTTCTTACTCAGAGCTGTTATGTGCTCTGGATCATTTGAAGGACTCCTCTCCCGGTATTGATGGGATCCCGTATTCTTTCATTATCAATTCTTCCAAGAATACTAAAATTTACTTCTTAAAGATGATTAATCATATTTTTGTTACTGGAATGGTACCTGATTCTTGGAAAACCCAGATTGTTATTCCAATTCTGAAGCCGGGAAAGGACCCCTAACGATCCCTCATCTTATCGGCCAATAGCCCTGTCCTCTGTCTTAGCAAAAATAATGGAACACCTGGTTAAAAACAGACTCGAGTGGATCCTGGAAAATAGGAACATTTTAGCTAAATCACAATTTGGATTCCGGAAAGGAATGGGTACCTCAGATAGCCTTAGTATTTTAACTTCTGATATTCGTATCGCATTTAGCAACAATGAGAGCGTCATTGGAGTATTTCTGGATATATCTGCTGCTTATGATAGTGTCAACCTCTCTATACTCAGGCAGAAAATGCAACAGCTGAATATACCGACGAGATTGATTAATGTAATGTCGTCTGCAGCCTATATATGTCCTGCTCTATTCGCGTGCGAATAAATGGAGTATTATTATCACCTAGGCCTGTTTGGAGTGGTCTACCGCAAGGTTCAGTTCTAAGGCCAATATTGTACAGTCTGTATACTGCTGACCTGGAGTCTACAGTGTCCTGCTTTTGCAGCATCTTACAATATGCTGATGATATTGTATTGTATCGTAATGGAACCTCACTCACAGACTGCTCCAATAGGTTAAATTTGGCTCTATTTTATTTAAAAGATTATCTTGACCTCCATGGTCTTACACTTTCAATCCCTAAATGCAACGCAGTCGTTTTTTCTAGGAAAAGAAGTATCCCCATTGTAAACTTAACAGTAGATGATCAGCAGATTTCTGTTCTAGATAAAGTTAAATTCCTGGGTGTCTACCTCGATTCAAAGTTATCAGTGGCTGACCATTTAAGCTACATAGTTAACAAATGCGAGAAGAGTATTAATGTCATGCGCTAATTGTCTGGTGTGCGGTGGGGAGCCCATCCGTTCTCCCAAAAAAAATTGTATAACGCAATAGTACGCAGTCATTTTGACTATGCCTGTTTTGTAATGGAGCCTTGCAATAAGACGGCGTTAACAAAGCTGGATAGGATACAGGCTAGATGCCTGCGGATAATAACTGGTGCGATGAAGTCATCTCCTACAAACGCGCTGCAGGTGGAATGTGTAGAGCCCCCCCTGGCCCTACGCCGACAATACTTAGCAGACAGATTCTTCCTAAACGTGTCTCAATATTCTTCTCATCTCTTAATGGCTAAATGCAAAACCCTGTCAGAACTCTCTTCTTCTTCCAGATATTGGGTGTACAAGAGTCTCCCCCCTCTTGTTAAATCTTGTAGAAAATTTGCTTCCATTCATATATCTCAGTTCAATAAGAATCCTATATATTGTTTTGATTATAATACTTTAATCTTCCAACCCTCAGTAATTTTTGATTTGGGTATACACAAGAAAACTATTAACGCTAACTCAGAATTCAATAAAATTATTAACAACAAGTTTAAGGATTGGTTAAAGATCTACACTGATGCGTCAAAAGTAACTGATAATGAATTTGTAGGTTCAGCTGTTTGGATTCCCAAATATAAATTTATTTTAAACTTTAAATGCCCTTCTAATTACTCTATTTTTACCGGAGAAGCAGTGGCCCTATATGAAGCCGTATCCTATATTAGATCTCATAGCTTACATAGAACGATAATTTTAACTGACTCGTTGAGTTGTTTGCAGGATTTGATTGGGTTTCAATTCCATTCCAGTGACAATTGCTATTTAACTTTAAAAATCAAAGACACTCTTCGAGATTGTCACCTTTCAAATATTGAGGTAGTAATTGCCTGGATTCCGAGCCACTGTGGCATTGTGGGCAATGAAACTGCAGATCTGTATGCTAAGCAAGCCATTCATCAAGAATCCACAAGTTACAATGAAAGCTTTAGTTGCGAACTGAGGGCACTTGTTAGACCACAACTTGTGAAGGAATGGAATTAATTATGGCGAAGATCTCGAAAAATTAAGGGAATACACTATGGAAACCTTCAACCAACTATTCCAACGAAACCATGTTTTTTTAAAAATAGGGAATTCTCCAAATTGAATACCTCCACAATAATTAGACTAAGGTTGGGTCATTTTTGCTCTCCTGTGTTCCTGGCGAAGCTCAGAATAAGGGACACCTCCATCTGTGAGTGTGGTTTGGCTGAGGGTACTCTGGAGCATATATTTTTTGACTGTCCAAAATTAGCTACTCCCCTGTATGATCTTCTTCCCCATAGCGTTAGCCGTCCAATTAATATAAATTTCCTACTAATCTTAGTGTTTTCCTCATTCTCTAAAATATTAGATAGATTCCTGACTAAAAATAACATAAAACTGTAAAATTTGAAATCAATGTAATAAATCCCTCCTCCTGTCTTACCTATTCCATCCCTGTAGTTTTTTAGATAATTAAAATAGATAGCCATAGATCGTATAATAGTTTTACTCTGTTTAAACCTAGTTGATTGTGGTGGAGGTATTTTGGTTGTGTTTGTTGTAGTTGGACTCTGGCTGTTACCCTACCGAAAACTGGCAGTAACACCGTACAACGAGACAAGAGTCTACTGGCCGTGTCTTATCCAACCTCGACATTGGCAGAATCATCAAAAGCTTGATGGGGCCACATTACCCTAAAAATTGAATTGAATTGACTCCGAGTCACGTAAAATTATACAAAACTTCCTGAGTTTTCTGTTAAAATATCGTAAAAAAAATAGTTATTCCAGTGATGAATATTTATTTTTATGAGCTGTTTTTTTGCATGTTGCGCTTTCCTCGCTACAGTGAGGTGAAAAGTTTTGTGTTACACACGGGTGCAAATGTATTTTACTTCTCGTGTGTTGAAACACTCGCTACGCTCAGGATTCTATTTTAGAACCACTCACTTCGCTCGTGGTTCAACTATAGAATCCTTTCGCTTGCTTGTGTTTCAATTCCACACTCGCTGGTAAAATACAACTTTGCACCCTTGTATAACAAATAACTATTATGAGCACAACGTTCTACAGTGGGTCGCGTGCGATTCGGCTGTACCATATGTGTAACATTGTCATAAACTTGCTTCTGTTCCAGAACACGAAACTGTCGTCAAGTAACTTGACTGGAGTTAGTTGGCCAAGTTGCTTGTAGTTAGTAACAGTAGCACAAAGTGGCATTCAAGATTCCTTGAGTGAAGTGAATAAGTAGACAAGGTAGACAATGACCAAAACTTGAATCACGACCCTTTTTCCGTTTCCGTGTCATTAAAAGTTTTCTTCCCTGAACTACCTACTCATCTTAAGAGTTCTCGACTGTCAAAGGTTATAATTTATGTTTGCGTAAAAGATTATTAACCTAAGTATATTTTTTTCTAGCATTTAGAAAAAAACCGGCCATGTGCGAGTCGGACTCGCGCACGAGGGTTCCGTAGAAAGGTTTTAACGCTTTTCCCCAGTGTTTTAAGATGTCCAGTGTTAGCAGAGCCCTCCTCCTAAGCAAAATGTACGCAGTGTGGGGTCAACTTATATTGGTCCTCAAAATCTACAGACAGACAAAAATTTAAGATTTTGAGAATTTTCTAAGTGGTTGTGCTATAACAGCTACCTTCATACCAAATTTCAAGTTTCTAGGACACCTGGTATGGAAATAGCCTTTTTAATGACTGTATCTTTTGATTGCGTTGACTTAGAATAGAAGGTTGATTATTTCACAGCTTTAAGGGACTGCAGGCTTGAGTATTTGTTATTAATTTCAGCATCCTGCCTCCACGCCACGCGTTCCAGAGAAAAAGGGTCTTGACAGACAGACAGACAGACGGACAACAAAGTGATCCTATAAGGGTTCCGTTTTTTCCTTTTGAGGTACGGAACCCTAAAAAATACTGAATAGTTTTTGCCCATGATTTTGTAAACTGCTTCAATCAAAAACACCAGCCACTCCCATTATTTTATATCTGGTCGAAATTTAACGAAGCGCAGAAACTTCAATTCGAATATCCATCATAGTGAAGTGCCGGCACACCTATCTGCAATAATAAATTATGCAAGGCGCATTTCATCGCAGTCCGCACTGCAACTGCGCCTGATTTCCCGAGAGAGTTATCAATTAGTGTTATCTGTCTTGTTTTGGGAATGAATTTAGACCGACTGGGGAGATTTTAGGGTTTAAATTAAATTGGATTTGCTTTGATAGGAGGTTTCACTTGGAGGCTCGCAAAAGTAATTTAACCAGTTCACTGCCGATTTGCGCTCAATTTTTGTCTAAATATTGCAGGCAATAGAACGTACGTACCTACATTTCTGAAAGCGGCATCAATACGTAAGACAAGACGAACAAACGCCTAAAAAAAATAGGCCTATTAGCGGTTTGATTGACCTACTATGGCCTCTCAAGCAGAGGGTCGTAGATTCGGGCCCCGCCCGCACCTCTGAGTTTTTCGAAATTTATGTGCGAAATTACAGTAAGTATTTGTAATTTATCATGAGATTTTCGGTGAAGGAGAACATCGCGATTAAACCGGCACACTCCTGCGAAGCAATACAATGGTGTGTGTGACGTTCCCAATCCGAACTGGACCCTCGTGGGAACTTCCCAAGCCCTCTCATTCTGAGATGAGGCCTATGCCCAATAGTGGGACGTAAAAAAAGCTGGTGATGCAGACGAAGTTGTAACAAAAGTATAAAGGTACCTGTATTAAAAACATTTTTCGTACAGGTGCGTGTATACATTGACGAAGCGTGGGAAGGTCGCGATAAGACACACTGGATGGCACATGCAAACGATTGTTGTACAGCATTGGGGCCAGGCACGATTATGTATACAATATAGAATGATTTGGAGTAGTCACTCGTCGTAGGCATCTATATTGAGACAGAATGCAGTACTGATAGAAAAATAAGGCTACAAGAGAATCAAGAACTACTGCACTAAGTAACGTGTGCAAAATTCTGTCCCACTCTCGTGTTCTACGTGTCTTGGGGCAGCTTCATTAACAATTAGGTACTTGATTAAATTGATTCATCAAACCGTATGAACCTATCGGAGGGTCCATATCTACGAACTACGCCGTCGCCGTTATGTTATGTTTACCTACTTCTATTCTGACGAACAAATATAATGTTTAAACAAAGTGTACTTACCCGTCATTCTTAATGGTCATTGTATTCACTTCGATGGAACAGAAAGCCCAGTCTGAGGCATGATGTTTAACTTTAGTCAGTCATCTCTCAGCCAGTAATGATCCCGCTGTACTGGCGCGCGGCGCGGTCTTAGAGTGGAGATTAAAATTGTGTCTGTCATCACAAGCCTTTTCTTACGTCCCACTGCTGGGCACAGGCCTCCTTTTAGAATGAGATTGCTTGGTCTATAGATCCCACAAACGTAGGCTCAGTGCTGAAAGGAACTTCACACACACCATTAAATTGCTAAGCAGGAGTATGCCGGTTTCTTTAACCGAAAAGCTCATAAATTACAAATGTGCTTACTTAATTTCGCACATGAATTCTGAAAAACTCAGAGGTGCTAGCTGGAGCTCAAACCCGCGACCCTTCGCTTAAGAGGCCATAGGTCAACTTGGCTACCACGATGTACATCTACATCTATTGATAATGAAAATATGGTTTCCAGACTGTACCAAGTTCGCGTGGGACTGCGCGTGTCGCCCAAGGTCCCGGTCCACATCGAAGCGTCGGTGTCGAGCGGGAACGGGGCGGCGCGCACCGGCCGGCCCGCGGCGAACGCGTCGCTGGTCGGCGGGCTGGCCGCCAGTCGCGCCTTCCAGATCATGTACCGGAACGAAGAGGTCACTTTGCGGGACATTGTGCATTTTAGAGCTCATCTGCTTGGTGAGTACCTACTTGCTTTTACTGCCTTTTACTGCAACTCTTGGGGCTAACTCCTTGAAACCAACGCACGGGATCCTCATGTATCACTTACAACGCATTTCGGTGCACGAGTTGGGCTAAAATTTTAGTGTAATAAAAATGCAATGTGAAAATTTACAATCTCTGGGCCATCATACTGATCTTATCAGAACCTTACCCTTTACTCGAGTTACATTCTTGCACAAAGTGGGCCTTCTACAACAATCAATGCTATTTTCACTACCTACAACAAACCCTTACTTAATTGCAGTTGACAGTCGCAACCTAAAAGAGTCCCTGGAGCGGGCTGAGTGGAGTCTTGGCGTGGAGCTATGGTGCAGCGAGGGGGCCCAATCCAGCACCTTGGCACCCGTCTCCTGCCGGGTGCTGAAGCTACACTTCCAGCCTGCCCAGGGCCTGCATTACCACCTCCCCGTGTTATTTGACTATTTCCATCTCTCCGCAGTATCTATCACTATACACACTAGCTTGGTCGCTTTGCATCAGCCCTATATCAAGTGAGTTTGATTGTTTATGTTAGTAAGTAATTTATTGAATCGTGTTTTACTTTGCTGAAATCTATATATGGTACACATAATTATGTGTATCTGTATGCTTATGGAATACATGTATGTACCTTGGAACTAACACCAAATAGTTTAAGTTTACGTAAATTATAATTAGTATCTTCGAAGGCTTGTAATGATGATTCTCTGATTAATATTGCTTGTTTTTCAAGTCCTTTAACTAATTATCATCTGCTTGTTTTCATGTCTGCTTACTAAGGAAAAGCATCATGCATTATGTACAAAGCTGGTAAGGAATTTAAAAGCAATTTCATTGAAGCCTGACCATTTATTTGTGAGGGGCCATGATGAAAGACTTCTATAGAACTAATTTAAGAGATATCACTTGCGCGGCTGACATGTCAAATTACATGGCACGATTTGTTTGAAGTTTCAAACATTAATTTAATTAATAAAAGGGATCAATAATTAATCATGTATTTAAACCGCCCTAATCAAGAATGAAACATTATTGATAACGTCTAGAGGTGTTTAACGGAAAGAAAAGCTGCAAAATCCATACCTACTTAAGTATTTTGCTAAATGATGACGAAATTAAACTGAAAACTCAACAATCGAAATCAATATTTAATATGAGATTACAAATAAATCGAACATAATTCTAAATTGGAATATCAAAATCAAAATAGATTACGATAACAACCACCAAAATCGGACCTACGTACATCAAAGTTCATGTCAATTCAGGGTTACTATAAAAATAGCGCCCCATAACAGACCTCACAAAAGACTGGTCCGGCTTTACCTACAAGTAACCAATTATAGTACACCATTCATATTATTGATAACTGAATTCCTTATTGTAGCACTCCTCGCTCGAGTAAACAATGGGGTAAGCTGATGAAGAGTGCGGGCAACTTCAGTTCGTCGGGGAGCTTGGAGAACGTTCTATTTGGCTCCTCCGCTAAGTGCGCAGGCGGCAACTCCAGCAAGATTGCTCATGCCAGGTGAATAGTTTTGTGGGCCCTGTCTGAGATACCATGTGAAATGGGCGTCTTATCAGTATTATATAAAACTTTCGCAATTTTTACTCATACTAATAAATTTTTGGGGCATAATCACGACATGAAATGTTTTTAAAATTACCCCGATCTTTCGACGGCACTGCTGCCCAATAATCCTGTGCAGGTGTAGGTATAACCATTAATGACATAGCCAAGAAGGACATTTCTGGATGTTTACTGTACTGTTTTTTTGGACTCATTTTATCTCATACAGTAAGTACGTTAATTAAAATAAGATTGTAAAATTACGAACATTTACCTCGGACTCTGTTTCTCTTCCAGACAAGTTCACGCAGAGGTCTGCGGGATTCTCTTGGGATCTCTGGAAGGGCTGCAGAATGCGCTGGCTATCTGCGGCTCCACGGGCGCCCTCCTTACCCCCGAGGAGTCTTCGTCCAACTCCATTGTTGGTGAAGTGGCACAGCGGATCAAAGACCTCAGCGATATTGGCAAAGTAAAAAATACTTGTATACTGCAAAATCTCTGAACACTGAGAGGTGTGGTGTGGGCCTCGTTTGCGAATTTTTAACACGTTTTCCTTTATGCAACCAAGTTGCCGGTAAGGCAAGAAAATGGCAGCTTGTCTGAATTGATGTTTTACAAAACATTATGTTTTATGTAAAAACAAATTAATATAAAATAAAAAAGTGCTTTTAAACGTATAAGACAAAATTGCGTCGACCTAGGTTAGACATATACTCGGGTTTATCTTGACGTATCTAGTTGTATGGTCTGACCTAATGTTAAAACAGTATTAATAGTGTCTAAGTCAGGTCAGCGCATGTTAGCCTAACTCACTTACTACCAAATAAATCTAAATCCAATAAATGCTGTAGCTCCATCCATTGACAATTATCAAAACCTTAACTTCAAAAGTTCACTTCGCTCTATTTAAAGTTTTCGTAGGAGCCAGAGGCTTAATTTGAAGTGTTTTTTTTTTCAAATGCTATGACAGGCGAGAATAGTGGGCGATTGTGACAATATCTTCTCACCCACTTTTGAATCGTGGCGCTGTTTTTCCAGAAATCAGAGGCGGGCGAAGAGGAGGAGTGGGCGATGGGCGCGGCGCACGACATCGCGCGGCTCTGCGCGGAGGTGACGCTGCGCTGGCGCGCGTTCCTGCACCACACCTCGGATCGCCCGCATGTACACCACGCGCTCGCTGCACGGCATCACGCGCTACGGTAAGATAACACAATTTTCAGTGACAGGCAATTCAATCTGTAACTCAACTGCACCTCTTTTATTTAACTGCTAAATGCTTCATTGTCTCCGCGAGTAGTTTAATCGTGGGAACCGAAAATAGAACACATAGACCCCCTGGTATACCTCAACGGATGATAGTGGTCACTGACGCCTATAGGTGCTCGCAACACTAAAGGTCAATTATTTCGTAATTCTCCTTCAGTTATTATTGCGTATTAATCCTCTTGCCGTGCGTTCAACCAGTATAGTCTGCCGTGCTATTACCAACCCACCCATGTTCTTCAGCATCAAACGCTTCGCGGAATGTTTCTTCGTGCTGGACAACCCGCGCCACTCGCTGGCGGGTTGCTACGACAGCAACTACCAGTCATACCAAAGTGTGGGCGAGGCAGCGCGACGCTCGAGGTATCTGGCGCTGCTGCCGCCGCTGCCCGTCCACTGCATCGCGCTTGACGGCGACCCTCACATCATGCCCATCATATTCGAAGATCGGTAAGTTGGAAAACTTGTGTAGATTGTGACGTTCATCGATGATTATGTACCTAGTGTAATAAGATTCATAGCAAAGTAATGCCATAGTGAAGTAAACAGATCACTCACGTATGTCAGTCCAGTATAGCCCGACATACGTGACTGATCCTTTCATTTCACTATGATTGAATCTCACGGTAGTTTCATGTTCAAAGCAATGCCATCCAATTGTGCTTAAAATAATGCATTTTGCCGTTTGAGTTTATAATGTAACACGCAAAACATACCTTCTATTTCAGATATCAAGATACAGCTGAGTTTGCAAGACGGCGTTCGTTTCTGAATTCGAATGCGAGTAAATCTGGAAGTGGTAAGTCTCAACCACTCGAAATATAATTTTTTTCTCCCACACAATAAATACCTACTATGATTTGTTTTAGATCCATTCTTATGTGCGGAAACCCTCAGCGAAGACTGCGGGTGCAGCGTAAGCTCACTTATGGATTCACGGAGACCTTCATCAGAAGCTTCCAGAGTTACTTTGACGTTACCCAAAACGATCATCGACGTTCTAGAACCACAGTTCAAATCACCCAAGTCGACAGCCGGCGTCGTACAAGCCACCTTAACCCTCGCTCCACAAAAACCAGCCGGTGGATCCCCTAAAAGAACAATTGTTAAACAAAACGTAGCCGAACTTAAACAACTAGAGGTAACCGGAAGAAATAGATACGTCGTACAAAATAATCAAATCAGTGAGATCCAACTGCCACCGAACAATGCATTCGCCTCGTGTTCCATTCAACAAGGACAGCAACTGTCCCGATACTCCGCTTCCACACTTCTTGATATCAACGCGACAAAGAACAATCACATGGTGAGACAGGGAAAGGATTTATCTGACACAAACGAAGTATTCCATCAAAAACATGAAATCAGTGGCGTCAGCACCCTGCCTGCCAGACACAGCAAGTCACTCGATCAATTGAGAATGGCACAAATGACACCTCTAAATAACTCGAAGCAAATGCTATCGAAAAACGTGCGAAATAGCTCTAATACGTCAGTGAATTATCCTCCAAAACCTTTTATACCGCCGCAACAAATCAAACCGACCACTCTACCCCGCAGTGTCACAACAACTGCTTATCCTACCAGCACAACCACTAGATGCGCTTCAAAAGGAGATGACTATAGAAGAAACATAAGTGAGTTCAGAGAAAAGTACAAAAACCCATTTAATCCTAACGTAAACCTAAACAATGAAGTATTTAATACCACAGGATATAAAGTGTATGGCTATACTTACGGTAATCAGGGTAATCCACAAGTGAATAATGTAATTCGTAATCCTTTAGAATTCCAAAGAGGCTATAGTGTAAATATGCCCCGTCCTATGTTGCCTCCTCGCAATTCTTACCCACCGGTTAGTGGGAAAAATCAAGTGACTGATCAAGCTAGAGTAGTTCTTCATCATCACGTTCACAGATCTAATTCTACGCACGTGTTCCATCAAAACATAGAAAATCCACAAATTGATATTGAAGCAGCTCGGAACCAACTTAGGCACGAACTGAACTATTATCTTCAAAAAGGTGATTGGAGTTACGATTTCAACACTGGTAGTTTAATTCAGAACTATCAAAAGAAATCGAGTAAAAGTAGTGACGATAGCGGATTTGTAATGACACTAGACAGAAGCAGTGATGGGACATCCAAATCGACATATTCAAAAACCCCACCGTCGACGCCTCATTCAACAATGCCTTCTGTCAGACACAAGAAAAGTCGATCTAAAGAATCGAAATTAAATCACGCTACAAAAGAAAACTCTAAAATAAACTCAAGTAGAGATTCCTTAAATAGTCATCATTCCATAAAATCCAGGGACAGTAAGTCAGATCGTTGTACACCTAAATCAGATCGCAGTACACCGAAATCTGATCGCGGAATATCTCGATCCGGCAAAGCCACTCCGAAATCAGGCGCTATTACACCAAGATCAGGCTTAACTACCCCAAAATCAGGCCGAGTAACACCTAAATCTGGTTTAGCTACACCAAAGAGTGGCAGATCTAGTTGTAAACCAGAGAAACGCTCCAAACATAAGCCTTCTGAGAAAATGTCACAACTTATGTCCGAAGCAGCATCATCTTCCAGCAGTGACAGCATACCATTTGAACTTAGAAGGCTGGAATCATCGGCAAGTGTACCTTATAGTTTAGACCAAGGTCCCGAACTATTACGACATTGTAGGAGCGCTACTTCCGTATTAGACGAACCAAATATTAACAATACATTTGGCTCTGAATCGTTACCCAATCTAGCTCCACCTCCAGCATTTGAATCTCCACCACTTGATATAGCTGACAAAGACTTCAAAATATTGCCACCTGAAAACTTTTCTAACAAAGAAGAAAAAAGAAGTAGAAGTAACTCAACTTCAAGCTTGAGTGAACAGAGTGGTTGGGTATCTAGTGGGCGTAGTTCTGGTCCGTCAACTCCAGATAATGCCAGTTGTCAATTAAATCAAAATTTCCCACCTCCTGTGAGTTCCACCGGCTCTAAAGTTTCCAACGATGAAGCTGAAGGTAAAAAAATTGAAGGCGACAAGATTAATGATTTCAAAAGAACAGTTCTTAATGGTGATCAACTTAGAGAGCGCTTATTAAAATTAGCTGTTAAAGTTGCTCAAACTAATCCAAACGAGAAAATCGAATGCTGTGATAAAGAAGTGTGTGAAGAATGCACAATATGTAGCGACTCTATATGTACTGATAGTCAATGTGAATATAACAAACTTATGCATAACAACGGAATAGACGCTGGTTGCAATTCAGACACGTGTACGGCTAGCTGTTTCCAACAATTCTCTAGTAATGTTCCTAAAATGAATCAAAGGCATAATTCCTTCAGCGCAATTCAAGGGAAATCTTATAACTCGACACCAAAGACAACCAACGAGGGAACAGTTAAAAAATCACAAACAGTGAGTGATAACTTACATCCATTATTACGTAAAGAGATTTCCCCCAAACTACCACAAGACGCAAAAGCAAAGCCCGTGGTCAAAAAAGTATTAAAAGACAGAATAGATTACACGGAAAAATTAATAGCAGCAGAGATAAGAAGTTTAACAGTGGATCGTCACTGTAAAAGTCATAAACCTTCTGGGCCGGCAGCTGCTGTGCAAAAGTATCACAATAAAGCCAGGTCTGAAATCGATTTAGCTCATTTCGCTGCTGAAAATGAGTATGAGCATCTACCTCCGCCGCAACAGTTTAGAGATGCTCCACCACCTCCTGATGAATTTAAGGTAAGCGAAAAGGAAAACACATTGACGCCTAGTTATAATGAAATGTATATTTTCGCTTGAATTATACTAACATATTGCCATTTCATGAATAACAGAAGTCTTGTGAACCTTTTTAAGTTAAAATCCTTATTCAGGACCCACCATCTAAATCACCGAAGGTGAGCAGACAAAGCAGCAAAGCCTCAACACCTTCTAAAACGCCTCGTAAGCAATCGGCACAACCGTCAACACTAGAACTGGACAATCCTTTATACCATGTTTGCGAAGGTACACGATAACTATATTTTTGTAAATATGTGTGCTTATTGCGCTTCTGCTAATTTCTAACCTTTTCGGCTTCGCATCAGGTATTAGGGAGAGGCGAAAACTGAGGCCCCACCAGTCGGTCAACTCTAACTCTGGACTTTCGAGTGGCACACTAAACAAGAGCCAGAGCACCGGAGAGTTAGCTACTAGAAATGAAAATGGTAATGCGAATGATTTTCCACTCTAATGTGCACTAACAACACAATTTTAACAAACCTTCTTAGCTAAAAGCAACCCTCCTTGCATTTTCTAAATAATACCCCTTACCAAACACACTGTCTATCTTTTACCCAACTGTTATTTGAAAATAGACAAATGTTTTATAGCACAAGTGCACCAAGTTAATGATGTAGACTGTATAATATTATGATGTGATTGACATAATTTTTATATTAATGATCATTTCATAGAATATGTTATCCTCAACCTCGGCCATAATTTCTGCTTTTTGTAAATTTGACTGCATTTTTTTATTTTCACAGAACAACGCGAGAGTAATCTTGTCAGTATTTTCGGACTAGCAGAGTCGGAGCGATTGTTCGTCAAATGTAGAGAGGAGTTCCGACAGAGCGTGAAGTATCCAGGTGCTATTTACTCGGACTTCCCTCCGGTGGAGAACTCCTTACCATATTTCCATATCAGCGACGAATACAGAATGTTTAACCCTGAAGGTAAGTAAACGTACACGATAATAAATAATAAGATCCATAAATAATCTATACAACACATCAACAGCAATTCTTGGGAAATTTCCAGGACTTCATCTTATTATCTGCGTGCACGGGTTAGACGGGAACGCAGCAGATCTCCGCTTGGTGAAAACATATCTAGAACTAGGATTGCCTGGAGCTAGATTGGATTTCCTCATGTCGGAACGAAATCAAGGGGATACCTTCTCCGACTTCGATACTATGACTGACAGGTAAACACAGCTATTTCTTGAAATCTTCAAATTAGTTCCAATGTAAGTATAACAATTCCACTATAAAATTTCGTATTTCCAGGCTTGTCCAAGAAATTTTGGCCCATATTCAGAATTCAAACGATCCAGCGCGAATAAGCTTTGTGGGCCACTCCCTTGGAACTATCATCATCAGATCGGCGTTAGCAAGACCACAAATGAAACCTTTCCTTGGGAAACTCCATACGTTCTTGTCACTGAGTGGACCTCATCTCGGGACGCTTTATAACTCAAGTGGGCTTGTCAATGCTGGTGAGTAGGTTCAGGTGCTCATTTATTTATTCAATTATTATTATTATAAGGTGAATTAATAGTATTACCTGTAGCGGTAATTCCTGTAATAGCACCTATATCCTACTAAGCACATGAGTCATCATATGACAGAATGGGCATTGTTAATTTTTTTTTAAAAGCTTTATTTCGAAAACCATTTCGAGATATATGTTTAATAGACATTTTCCACATTTTACTTTTATAAAATAGTCAACGATTACGGATATTTTAACAAAAATACGTATGACCTTTGTTTGACCTTAGTCCCAGTCTGTATACGTTGAAAGCTTTTGCATCTTTTCATTTAAAAAATACCAATCGAATCTATTCTGTGGTATTTAGGTAGTTTTGTCACTGTCAAATGTCACTTTCAGCATAAAATAAACAATGCTCGTTTTTTAACTTTCCTTTGATATTTAAAAGCTTTGGTGAAATCGGTCATATTTAATAACTCTAACTGTAATAACTTCTGCTTTCTGATTATTGAAATAATTCAACAACTATGTTCAACAACCGGAAAAATGTGCACCAGGGGGTCTATTTTTGAATCTTACTAGGTGACTAAATTCTCACTCAGCCATGACATTGATATCACTATTTGCCAAAAGCCTTGTTTTTTAATGTTGTACCCGTCTACTAACATGCAGCTAATTTGCGTTTATGTCATAGACAAGCATGTTAACATAGTAGATTGAGGTTAGCTGTCACTGCCCGTGGTCAAGAAGTCATTCAGGTGATCTCGTTTACGACTGGGTGGGAGCATTCATATTTGATATCATAGGCATGAGAATTTTAGTCACCGGTGAGATTAAAAAATACGAACTTTTTTGAAATTACTGAATTTTGTCACCGGGTGAGATTCAATAATCGACCACCTATATTGTGACTGACAGCGGTGACAGGGGTTGACAGTAACAGTGACAACCATTTACTTTTTTATCAAGTATAAAGCTTGGCTCTTTCCTTGGATGCAGCCAGCATATGTAATTTACGAAAAGTCGTATCTGATATTTTTAATAAATCATTAAAATTTAACTACACTATTATATACCAAGATATTCAAATAGGTTTCTTAAAATGTTCTATCTTTTAAGAAAAAAATATAAAAAGAAGTGTTTAAAAAAACTGAACAATGCCCATTCAAGTAGTTTATCGGAATTCAACTAAGTATGCCTGTGAGAAATGAGATGCTTGGATTGATCGCTCTATTTTCGCTCTAGATTCGCAGACTTAACATACCTTCATAAACCACTAGGCAATAACCGTTGTAATTTTTACTATGGGCCTTACAATATTTGCTTTTAAATTCCAGGAATGTGGTTCATGCAAAAGTGGAAGAAATCCGGCTCACTTTTGCAGCTCTCACTTCGGGACGCGTCAGACCCTCGACGTTCGTTCTTGTACCGGCTGAGCGAACGCAGCCAGCTCCACCAGTTTAAGCACATCCTGTTGTGTGGGTCTGGCCAGGACCGATACGTGCCGCTCCACTCGGCTCGGCTTGAACTGTGCAAAGCTGCGGCGAAGGACACATCGCTACATGGACAGGCTTATCGAGAAATGGTACAGAATTCACATTAACACTCACTACTATACAGTGTTGCGCTGGACTGTATTTCTTTTTGTTGCACCTCTTGAGATAATCCCATGTCAAAGGAACAGACTGTTAAAGTTGAAACGTTCGTGGTAAATTAAGGCCAGTCTGATTGCTCTGGCTCTGCATACTGTTGGGAACCAAATAGAGACTGCCATCCATAACATCCAATCTCGCGTTGCGTACATATGTTAGGAAATTTAGGACTGTTAAAAAGCATCGGATACCCATCTAGCTAGACCTGTTTCAAAATAAATCATTTCGCAACAGTCATGTGTTAATAACTCTCTTTTGTGTTTCCAGGTGCACAACATGGTATCTCCTCTAGCAGCGCGTGCGTCGTCCGTATCCGTCGTGCGCTACGACGTCCAGCATGCGCTTCCGCATACCGCGAGCGCGCTTGTTGGCCGCGCTGCACACATCGCCGCGCTAGACTCCGACCTCTTTATCGAGAAGTTCTTGCTTGTGTCCGCTATGAAGTACTTCCGATAAACTTCATCGACCATAGCATAGCCACAGGCACAAACATGGTAAGACAGACTGTGTTTGAAATCTGTGAATGACCGTCATGCTGTGTACTGTGTCTGCTATGAAGTACTTTGGGCTGGAAAGGCTAGAAGTATTTTTCTTGCTTGATTAAACATTTCCTATTGTGCTTTCACGATCCGGTGTAATTAAATAAACTTAAGTGCAATCATTAAGTTTGACTCTTAAATCATAATTTCCTGCTTTGTTAGAGGCTTTTACTTAACTGCAAGTAGGTATACAGAATATGTTTTTCTAATTTTTAATTAGTGCCGTGAAGATTCTGCGTCTAATTCGTGTTTGTATTGTAAGTATTACTAGCCTACACGCATTCGCATTATTTATTGGTTTACACGGGTTTTGTTGTTGTATGCACCAATTAAACTAGCGATGCAAGCAGCACAAATCAGATACCTAAGTCGCATTTTGTTATACATAATAATATTCCGCTACGCAGTATGTGCGTTTAATTTTAGGTACAGGTTTTTAATTTCAATAATAATCGATTATATTCTAATCGTGATCTTGATTTAAACTAGAGAGTATGAGCTTGAATGTGTGGTGAGAATTGTAATATTGTAGATAGGTTTACATCACGAAACACCAAGGATTTGTATATTGTTAGAATAATTAGTAAGGCAAGCACAGAAAGCGGTGTGATTCGGATTTTTCACTTTTTTGTAATAGACTGAAGGGCAGGGGTTCTTGAACGTTGCGAGAGGCGTTGCGATGCAAAGTTTGGCAGCCTCTGCTAAAGGGATTGTTAATTTAATGATAAAACCATTATAGTAGGTGAATTTCCTGAATTCTTTGGCGACCTATTCCAAATATAAATCGAGTTATATACAGCGTAAACTTTTTCTCTACCTATACCGTTGACTTTCCCATATTAAACAACAATGCTTATGTGGATGGGCAACGCCTACAACAATCGAATCAACAATGGTGACGAGCAAATGTGCTCCGATTTTGTATCAACATTTTGACGCCTTAGAACGTCCTATAATACTAAAAATTAGGCCAAGAAAGGACTTGTAAAATGTGTTTGATTGGCAGGGAGTTACCGACATCTCAAATAAACTGTTTTACTTTTTTAAGTAACCAAAAAAGTAATAAGTTATGCATCCTATAGTACAACATCTCTGCAGTAGTAGGTACAGCTCGCTTTAAAGAGCTAAAGCAACGTGAAGTCCAATAATACGTAAATGATCCTATATGGATTCAGTTTTTCTTTTGAGGTACGGAACCCTAAAAAAAGAAAACGTAGAAAATACAAGTTAGTAGTGTCACAAAAAAGACAATACTTAGTATGTACAAGTGATGCTCATTTGCAGACTTAGTTCAGTTTGACCGAACATCGACGCATTCAGTGTGCCCGTGCACATTGCAATAGGTACTCACATTCGGTGTGAAACAACCAAGAAACGAATTAATTAGCTCCTTCGGTGTTTTGTTAGGAATTGATCTACTATAGGAAAGTATACCGTTCCCTGCCAAATTAACAGGTCGTTAATTTCAATTCTAACTTCTCGCGAGTGTGATAAATTGATAAATCTATTAGAGTCCTACTGATGGCGTGTGATTTTTGAATTAACAATGAAGCAACAATTTTTACTAGTGCTAAGACGGATCTTTACACCAAATAAGTTAAGACTATAATTTAGATATCTGTAGATATTATAGATGTTATTTGTATTCTATATATTGTTGTGTATACATATGAGCGGCATAGGTTACTATAGTTATAATTATCACGTTTACAAGCCTAATTAACTAATGATACTTTGACTCTTGCGTGAAAGTTAAATTAATTACTACCAAGTATCGTAGAGGAATAAAATAATGTTTTTCTTTACATTTTTGAACTTCAAATTTTCTAAATTGGCAAACTCATGAACATTTAATAGATACATTATTAGCATTCACGCAAGAGAGATTAAGGTTCGTTGACATTGACTCGTTTAGGTATATCGACTTATATGTGACTTCATATTGGATTTTATATTTTGTATTTTATTTCTATGGCTTTGCTTACTTTTGCTAAACTTATATAAAAGCACTAGGGATTAAAAAATCGTAACAAATATCAATTCTCTCCTAACATTGCAGCATAAATCGTTAAACATTTCCAAAATCTGTGGCATTTACAACCGAATTATTAAAAAAAAACCGGCTAAATGCGAATCGGACTTCCACACGAAGTCCCTTACCCGGTACCGTAAATTATATTCTTAAAAAAGTTCCTTGTGTGGGGCTCCCCTTTCATTACTATTTATTATTCATTATAGTGTCCATAGTAATGCACATTCCGTGACATTTTCAAGTGTCTATTACGGTTCTGAAGATATAGCCCTCACGGACAGATGAACAGACGGACAGAGACAGACAGACTGCGAAGTGTTAGTAAATAGGATCTCGTTGGTACTCTTTGGGTAACAACAACCTTACATCAAAATTCTTAACTTAATGAAATCTGAAGGGGTCACCAGCAAAAACTTGGCCCTGTCTAATAAATTACGTAATGTTTTAACCACTTTTTTGTCGTTAACGGTGTCTTTAAACTTTAATTTATCTTTTCTACACGCTCTTAATTTATCTTATATTTAATATTATCTTCTTCGGTATTTTATAAGTATAAATGTTACATTACTGATTTAACCCAATACCAGCGATATTTTCTGATGAAAATCCCAGAAAAAGGCGCCCTGTCGCAAAAACAAAGGACGCTTTGGCTTGCGCAGATATCACAGCACCTTTGCATAAAGCCATTTATTAGTGAATCGACGTTAAAGTTGCTATGACGATTCGGCTAATTATTGGCTTAGGGTAATTACGGTGTAGAAATTATAGCCGATTCATTAACAGACCTATACGTATACTTCATAGGAAATACTTCACAAATCATAATGGTCTATGCAGAAATAAAATTAACGAGGCCTCGAAAACAGGCCATAGCCTTAATAAATATATAACACGTTAGAAATTAAAGTTGTAAATTTTTATCGAATGTTAGACTGATCTTTAAAAATATACGGTCAATAAGATATTGGTAAGTTTCATAGATTATCTTTTTTTATGAGTAGAAATTTATTTTACCAAACCTTGTTAGTTGATATCAAGTATATCATCTTGCTCTGTCCACTTTTCTCTTAATTGATGTTTTACGGGGATTGGAATATTATGCGGTTCAGAGTCGCATAAAACGATTATCGCGGAGGTAGGTATAGGTAGTATCAGTATCCATCCCTTTGACGGCCGGATAGATATGCAGAATATCTAATCTGTATGATGAATACGAATGTTTATTGTCGGGTCTTGGATGTTTAATATGTACCTAGCTACCTATACAAGTATGTATTTTGTCTATACATTTAAGTATTTTTATCCATTGCCTAGCGCCCATAGTACAGGCTTTGCCTAGTTTGGGACTAGTAGATCATAGGTCAACTGGTGTCAATTGGCCCATGATATATTTATCATTTTACGCAAGCATACTGGTTAGAAAGGTATAAATATGTATACTATGTCAATACGTATTATTGAACGGCTGTGGATACATTTTCGAGTAAGTTTGAAAACCCCTAGATCATACATGCAGTATACAACCACGCTAAATGGACGGATCTTTAGGCGAAAACAGCTCCCAATGACCTTGTGCGTACTGGCGGAGTTTAATTTGGTAGGTACCTCTCCCAGCACGCACCATATTCGCCTCTTTCCTAGTTTATTTGTTAAGAAAATGTCATTGGAATAAAATGTGAATAACTAGTCTATCTTGAAAATCAAGCTTATTACCTACACATGACCTACACAGATAATTAAAAAAAACTCGAATTGATTGAACCAAGTAAGAGATTAATTAGTGGGCAATTAAAGAAAGAAAACGGCATCATTTTATACTATAAGTAGTGAAGTAGTTAGTATAATACAAATAATTAATTTATAACTTAAACAATCATCTGAAATCCTGCCAAATTTTATATTGTTTTCGCCTTAAACGTTTACGATTTGCCAAAAACACAACGCGCCTATTATTCTCAACCTTCTTCATTTGCAATATAACTAGGTAGGTAGGTACCTACCTATTCTGAAGCGCATACTATTCCAATGAATATTAGATTAATGTGACATAGGTACATTACACGAGGATTAGCACTAAGTAATATACCTCAATTTTGCTCACGGAAGTCATAAGTATTTGCTTGAACACTGGAATCTGTGTACTTACCTAGCTAAGTATACCTATGTGTAAAATGGTGAGTTTTGTAAATATTAAGTACCTACTTACCTACCTATGTAGAAAAGAAAATCTTATTTGTAAATTAAATTCGTATCTTTAATGGCAATGTGTCGATGTAATACACTTATGATGGTAAATAAAGATGGTAATGCCTAGAAATGTTGTTTTACCGAAAATCCTGAATACTTAAGTACAATAATTATCATGATACTCAGGATTTAATCGCGTACAAAATATGTATTTAAATTTGAATATTTTTTTTGTCAAACTAAGGTTTCATATTTCTAAGTACAATTACATGTCATTCTAAAATAAATAAATAATGTCACACAACAGCAAGGAAGTCAAAATTAGTCAAATAACCTGCCCCGCGTCATTCCCAGGGCTGCCAGATTGTATAATTGGATACAAAAACTGTATAATTTGGTGACTGATTGTATCCTGGACCCTCGTGTATAATTGGATACGGAAAATTCTGATCACTGTTCAGCTGATTTTGTGTGTAAATTTTCATTATTTTGTATGTTTAGGATTTTTTAAATATTATTTTTGTATACTGACATCCAATTTCGTATAATTTCTGACACATGGTCGAATAATTGAAAAATATCTACTGGCAGCCCTGGTCATTCCAGGCGCAAAGGTGCCCTGCCCCCCGACCACGAAGTGCAAAATTCGAACTTCGTATCGTGCCATCCCGCTCACTCTGGTATTAAATAATATATATATGTAATATTAGCTTGAGCGGGACGACACGATACGAACTTCGATTTTCGAATTTCGTAGTTTAGGGGCAGCACGCTAGCCGCGTTACCCCTTTGAACCGCGATGGACAGCCTTTACGCAAGGAACGACCCGGAGCGAGGGTCAATTTGAATTTAACTAAGTACCTCGACGTTTCGGACACGACGTTGCGTCCATGGTCTCGAAGGGAGGTATTTAAATTCAAATTTAAATATGTATGCAGTTTTTACGCGATTAAGTCCCGAGTATCATGATAATGTGTGAAAATCGCGAAAGTTTAAATCAATACATTAAGTACAAGAAGTCCATAATTATCAAATGTCCTTTAATTTAATTTTCTTACTTACCTACCTAAGTTGTTTAAAATAGTGACTCACCTTAAGATTTTTATTAGGTACTTATTAACTTTTAATAACATTATTATACCAAAATAATACTTACTCATCTTATAACTGTAATATACATTTATGTACAAAATAATCAGTTTAATTTAATTTTAAAATTTTCATGACGTGATTAACTAGGTCACAGATTAGAGATTAGAGCATAGCATTGTGTTGTGATTGTGACAGTACGAGGACAGGCCCTAAACCGCAAAAAGGCAAAGTGCAAAATTCGAACTTCGTGTCGTGCTGTCCCGCTCACGCTAATATGATTTAATACGAGAGCGAGCGGGACGATACGATACGAACTTCGATTTTCGAATTTCGTAGTCGTCCCCCAGCCCCTAAACTACGAAATTCGAAAATCGAAGTTCGTATCGTGTCGTCCCGCTCAAGCTTATATTATTTAATACGAGAGTGAGCGGGACGGCACAATACGAAGTTCGATATTTTGCACTTCGTGGTTGGGGGGCAGTACCATACCAGGGCCGTGTTTTATAAAGCTACAAGTTACAATTTACGAGTGGAAGTATCTTTCTAACAAAGAGTGATAGAATGAGACTTCCGCTTGTAAATTGTAACTTGTAGCTTTATAAAACACTGCCCTGTCAGTCAGGTGCCGTTGCCGCCAAGCCAAGGAAACTTACAAACTTTCATGTGACAACACTAAACAAGGGTCGATTGCAAGAACATGGCGGCAATTATAATGGCAATGCGCCATTATAATTGCCGCCATGTTCTTTTAGTTACGTTAATTGTGTTAGTTAATTGTTTTTAAAAATATCGCATCCCATTCGTAGACACGTAACATAACTTATGAGTGATCATGTTAAAAAAAAACGGCCTGCGCCGTGTTTTATAAAGTTACAATTTACAAGCGGAAGTCTCTTTCTAATAAAAGGTGATAGAATGAGACTTCCGCTTTTAAATTGTAGCTGTATAAAACACGGCCCGGAGATAAATTGAGCTTACGCAAAAATAAGCTCTTTGGGTTTTGTTTCTAAAAACGTCTCTGATGTTTTATTGATGCGGCAACATTGATTGATTGATTGTTATGTTGGTGGTATTGGAGCTAGTGTTGTCCAACAGTGACCACTTTTATCGATGCTAGCTTTGACCTTAAACACAGAATACATAATAATTGCCTTAAATTATATTTCCGAAAATAAAAGTTAAGTCATTCATAACAAACGGATGTTAAATTTAATTTCGCTTAATGGAATTAATTATAGTCATTACAATTGTCAAAAAATGTTATTCTTTAATTTCTAATTTCCTTACTTATATCGACACAAATGGCAACAGATTACGTGCAGCACTTTTTCTTTTGAAATGTCTGCTTGACAGTTGACTGACACTTCGTCGTACTTTGCGGGCGGTTGTCGCTTGTCGCAGTGAGCTGGGCTGGGTCACAGTGGACGGTCATTGCTTTGTATTTGGGCGTATTTAGGTTTTTTTACACATAAGAATCGAAAAATATCAAATTTTATATAAAAACGTTACAGTCAAACACAGCGAACAAGTGTTTCATTTGCAACAGAAGTGCTCTTCTAGAACTGTAAAAGAACTTGTAGGCAATGATATCGCGGATGAGTAATATTTAATAGTAAAGTGAATTTATACACACGAAAATGGGGAAGTTATTGAGTCTTTTGGCCCGGGACGATTCCAATTGTTGTTCGTCGCCGCGATACGACATCTTTCTGGATTTCGAGAACGCGGCGCCGACGGATACGGAGAAAGAAGTGTATGAAGAAGTGCAGCGGGTGTTATTGGAGTCGGAGGTGATACTCGAGGAGATACAGTGTTACAAGGGGGCCGGGAAGGAGATCCGGGAGGCCATAGCGGACCCGTCGCGGATATCCCAGGAGCGGGCCTGGCGCGCCGTCAAACCGCTCGTCGACAAACTTCTGCGCTGCTACAACCATTCGCTGGAGCTCCAACGGGTGAGTCATCTAAATAATCTAAATGAACATCAAAGAGACTGCTAAAGCTGGTAAAAAAGACTGCAGTTCACTGGTTACAAGGTAGGCAAAAAAAGTTTAAATACTATTGCATTCAGTGACTAATAAAATTCTTAAAGCATGTTCATTGGGCTTCTGGCTTCTCCATAAATCTATCTGTGTCACTGATATAGTTTTTTTATCACATTGTAAATGATGTCATACACTGGACAAAGGCTGCCTATATAAGTTCACTAGTTATTGTCCATTCTGCATATGATTTATTCATTATTATCCTGTGGTATAAAATTTTAGGGGATATATAACATTCATCATCATATCATCATTATAGTTAAAATAA
This sequence comes from Clepsis dumicolana, assembly GCA_963691665.1. Lineage (NCBI taxonomy): Eukaryota > Metazoa > Arthropoda > Insecta > Lepidoptera > Tortricidae > Clepsis > Clepsis dumicolana. The sequence goes on from OY829517.1 coordinate 5,044,923, forward strand.
TAAATATGCCGGTAAACATGTGGTTGAAAGACAGCTTTGTCTGCATAGAGTTAAGTTTTTGCTATACCGTTGAAACTGGAATTAAAGAGCTTGAATCTAATTCATCATCAATATGAAAACTAACTACAGGATTAATAAACTTGAAAAGCTAAACCTTAATGCCGACTTGTTTTACTTGACAAACAAATCCATAAATTTATTCATTTAAACCATAATATCAACCTTTTTTCATAGATTTTCAAACCATGTCACACAGTAGAGACTACTTGTTCATTTTTCAAAGTAGAATAGTTCTGATTTTCTTATCTATACCTATAAAACAGTACTGTGACTGACTGACCGACTGACAGACAACGCACAGCCTAAACCACTGGACCTAGAGGCTTGAAATTTGGCAAACATCTACTTACCTTGAGTATCCTAGAAGTGCACTAAGAAGGGATATATCGAAATTCCCACATTATAGGGAACTAGCCCATTTTAAAATATTTCACGAGTGCAAAGCCATGGGGCATAAGCTAGTAAATAAATAAACATAGTTAATTTCAATATCCAACTTAGAAAAGTTGAAAAACCCCCGACATCATCATTTCAAAATTCAATATTTCAAAAACGGGTGAACCGATTTTAATGAATCTTAGCTAAGAACCATCTCTCGATTAAACTAGCTTACGATTAAAAAAAAACCGCATCAAAATCGGTCCATCCGTTTGGGAGCTACATTGCCACAGACAGATACACAGGTCAAACTTATAACACCCCTCTTTTTTGTCGGGGTATAAAAAAAACCGTTTTCATACTTCTCCCTTTTTATGTCTGTTTAAAAACAGCCCTCAGCAATGACATTTTAGTTATTTATTTCAATCAACAAGTATTGTGATAAGGCTAAGTAAAATAAATAAATATCATACTTTCAAAGCTGCTGCTTCCTTTTGATGTAGCATTGCTTATCGGAATGCTTATCAGTTGTGATTACATGTCAGGTGATAAGGTCTGCAAGAGATAGTGCAAACTAAACAAAAGAGTCCTAGTGCATGCATTATACACTTTTTATATTGAGTATAAGAAGGCAAAATGTGTAAACAGGATGTGTTTACACAATCATTATAAATTACCTACTAACTTGGTACAGATAACTCTGCTGTTGAAATAACTAACTGGAATTATTTTTGCTTTCTGATTTATTAAAAGCAATTTGATACTCTATTATCAGTTCTGTTCAATTGCATCTTTTTAAACATGGTGTACAAAATTTCCCTGGGACTCTATTTCTGAACCTGAAATTGTCCTCTAGCCAAAACCCATTTAACATACAATGACAATGCAAAGACCTGCTCCAGCTGCTTAACGAATTTTTCTTTGCATTGTCATTGTATGTTGAATTTCATTCTATGAATGTTTCATAAAAATAAAAACAAAAATAATCAATAAATCGATTATTTTCATTTTAAAACCCATTTATTCTATTTAAATACTAAACTTTATTCTTGCTCTCTACTTAGCTACATTTTATTGTAACTCATTCTTTTATTCTTATTTTTCTTGTTGTAATTATCAATCATGGATGGCACAGACATCTGTTTCAGCACAATAACAGTATTGATTGATAACAGACAACAGAACATACATTAAATCAATCATAAAATTGTGTTTGCAATTCTGATCCCAAAATACCATATCATTATGATATTAATGATAAGAACAAAATAAATAATGTCTCAATTAATGTTTCATCAAATACCTAAGAGCCTGCTAGGTAATTGTTTCCTCATCCATCATTCATTATCATTTGTTAAAGTCGTAAAGAAATTTAACTAGTCCGATCTGTCCAATTGGCGCTTAAGGCACTGGGTCTGTAGTCTGCTTCATTAAGTGGTAATAATTATTTTCAATAGTGAAAACTTTATTTTTGCTATCTCACTATTCTCACTCTGGCTTCTAGCTAGTAGAAATTCGCGTTTCGTTGTCTCACGTTTCGATCATTGCATCTCTGATGTTAACGGGACACGCAAATACTAAATGTTGTTTTTATGGTTATGTAAAAACACGAATCACATCCCATCAAACAAATTAATACCTAGGTAGGTATTTAAGACGTTTCCCTTATAGAAAAGCTCTGGCTAGATAGGCATCTAGGTGTGGTATTTAATGAATTTAATTAATTATTAATAGCAGAAAGCTAAGTCTTGCGTAGGTGTGTATCTCACCGTGAAGAGGCTCGCTCGCCGGTCGCAGAGGCCTTGGACCAAGTTTAAAATAGGTCCTATTGACATAATATCGATCACATGGGGATAAGCTGACCTTTGAAGGTCTCAGTTAATGGCAATACTTTATTTATTTTCATGCGTTAATAAGTTCTGACTGAGAGAAGTACTGTGAAATCGGCGTTATTTTGATTGTCGAATGAGAATTCATACCTATTTGTTCCGGGAGCATTTTAGGTACAGTCAAGGAATTTAATTTCCAACCCACCTAAGGTTCAATGTCGTACAGCAAACTTTCACCATAAGAGCTAGTTAGAACACGACTTAATACAATTTTCGACCTTAATGTATTCCGAATTTCAAACAACATTTCAACGAAATGGGTAGTAAATTAAATTCCTTGACTGTACTATAAATAAACACAACATAATCAAAATTATCTACAGATCGAGTGCGTTTAATTCGTAGGTAAGTAGATTTTAAAGGTTTTGAAGTCGAGTTTTGCCCATTATGGATGGGGTCAATGAAGAATCCTGAAAAAAGAAACCACGTAATATTCTACCGTCTGTTTCTTATTGGCATCTTCAATGTAAAATCATGCCAAATTACAGCTTCCTATATCCGAGATTCTCTGAGCTAAGCCGCGGACTGACGCAAGGACATAGCGAAACTACATATAAAGGTAAGCGTCCACATGTCGGTATCGTAGGTACGCAACGGACGCATCGCACGCAACGGATCGTTGTATTCTTTGTATAGAAACTCATATAAGTGCGTCCACCTGTCCGCATCCCTACTCATCGCACATTGCATATATTTTCATTGCGTAGGTACGATACCGACATGTGAACGCTTACCTTAAAGGTTCCTTGTTGACTCATCATCATCATCATGTAAGCCGTAAGACGTCCACTGCTGGACATACGCCTCCGTCAAGGCTCTCCACTTAGACCGGTCTTGTGCTTTCCGGATCCACCCCATGCTTGCATGCTTGTGCTTATTCATTCCTTGTTGACTACGGAACCCTAAACACTAGGCGTCAAATTTAATAACGGTTTTAAATAATTCGCGGTTTATTGCATATTGCCCGTAATCGAGTCGAAAGATCGGGAGCTCATCAAACAAGGTATTTCCGGTCAATATCCCGTTTTCATTATGTCTAATGCTATCTCAACATAGGTATTTGAGGTATTACGTAAGTGCACTGTTCTATTCTGAAACCCTTCCTAAGCCAACCTTCCAGTCCGGCAAAGCTGTTAAAACCATCTGCTTCTAACAGCGTAGGTCCGTTAGAAAAAACATTCTACAAAACGCGTCACGTGTTTAGCAATAGCATGTCAAAAATGAATAATAAAAGGAACTTTAAAACGAAGTTGGAAAAAGACAGCTCTTTTCTTCCAGTTCGTGATTGCTAAGCTGCCTATATACACTATGTTGCAAATAAAACGAGCACCAAAGATTTTATTGATTATCATAATATTTTATAGTGCATAATGTGTCAATGATTATTGTTTATAAGATTTTACCTTTTTACTATCTCATTATTATATTTTTTAGCCCCACAAGTAAAAATCCGCGAAATTTTTGATAAAAAAATTAAAACCAGCAATTTTAATGAATATAAAGTACTTGAAATAATTTTGTTCATACACTTTTTGTTCAACATAATGAAAATCAATAACGAGTGTGTCCACTTCTAGCAGCTATGACAGCTTTTATTCGTTTTTTCGTGCTCCCGATTAAGTTTGCTATGGGGTCTTGAGGTATCAGTTCCCATTCCGCCTGAATTACATTTCTTAAGTCGATGAGATTTTGTGGGGCTGGAGTCACAGCTCGAACCCGGCGTTTTAAGATGTCCCACAGATGCTCTATAGGATTCAGGTCGGTGCTCCTCCTAGCTGGCCAATCAAATCGACGGATCCCGACCTCTTACATGTGGACGGTCACATCAGCGGCACGGTGAGGGCAAGCGTTATCATCCATAAAAATGGATCTGTTTCCCATTCCAACCAATTCAAGTTGCACATGTGGAACTAGAATTTCTGAGATATAGCGATGTGCATTCAGTATCCTATTTTGCAAGAAAACTAACTCCGTACGAGCTGTAGAAGTTATTCCCGGTCAGAACATTATGGATCCTCCACCATACGGTGTCACCTCTTCAAAACACACATCGGCATACCGTTCGCCTTGTCTTCTCAGAACTCTCCGACGTCTGTCTTCACCATGTAGACATATACGGGCCTCATCGGAAAACAGAACCCTACCTCATTCCTGCATTGTCCATTGTAACAATTTTTGGCCAAACCTTAGTCTTGCTACACGATGCCCATGGAGTAATTTAGGACCTCTAGCTGATCTTTGAGAACGTATACCTGCCTCCATAAGCCTCCTCCTTACAGTTCAATTTGCTAACTCTTATTGATCTCACGTCTTGTAGGTGGTTTTTAGGGTCGTTGTAACATTTTCGTCGATTTCTGAGAGCTTGATTGACAAGGAATCGATCATCTCTATACTGAGTACACCTTTTCCTACCTGAACCACGGCTTTTACTGAGAGAACCAGTCTCTTGAAACCTCTTCCATATCCTTTGAACTTTAGAACTCGTTATCCCAAGCCGCCATGCAACATAACATTGATCTAAGCCTTCACCGAGAAATGCGACTATTTTAACGGCTATTGTTGCGTTATCTATATCGTAATGCAACTTTTTTGAGTCAACACCAACTTGTGCGCTACTTTATTAATTAATACAATTATGAAACTGAAGAATATTTTGTTCAAAACACAATATTTCTTAACACAGTTTAATGGACGATAATTTTCTGAACAAATTCCCGCGTTTGGTAGTTGTTCGATTTACAAAATTAACGAATATTTGTCATAAAATTTGAATTTGGAATGTTTATTCTTACTGGCTAGCACGCGTATTTAAACATGGAACAACATTTGCGAATAAACAAAGCATGATTAGTTAGTTACTTCATTAGTTCCGAAAGAAAGGCAGCAAATTGCAAGGTCGTTATCCAATTTACTTACCTAATCGCCAGGACTCGCGTGCACTGCGTTCTTCATAATCATATTACTATATACTTTCTACTACTATTAGTTGCGCCCTCATGTCAGAGAATCGTGGTCACCAATGTCCAGTTTGCATTTTATGTCTTCATCGGTGTCTGTCCTGCGCGTCCCTTAGAACCGATTATAGAATTTGGAGGATGACGAAACGTTCACTTGATCAACCTAGTCTTTGGCAGCCATATTTCCCGGTGTGTAGCTGGAAAATTCAGATTTTCTTTCTTTGCATTTTATTAGCTTTTAATAAATTCATATTTGCGGATTCTTCGCAGTACCTTCTACGATGTTAGTTGGCTTATCTCGCTTACAAATCTTTCACATGCGGGCGGCTGTAAATTCATATCTCTAAAACTTTTTGCATAAACATACCTAACATGTCTAATGTTATATTAATAGACAATTCAGTATCTGTCTCAAAATAATAACCCGACTGAATACCCCTTAATAGAGCTTCCATCCGTTCAGCCAACCAACAGTATTTACGCTTTGTCTAAAAATTTACAACATTTTCATATTTATAATTCGATTAGTATTCTGTTTGGAAACAGGAACAGGAGGCTTTAAATTCTCACTAGAAGTCGTAATTAATTTATTAAAAAGGACTTATTCTAAAAGGACGTTAACACCAGTTCTGCGTTAGAGTAAGTCCATTGCCTTACCTTTGTCTCGCCTCGATAAAAACAAAGTGAAGACGTTTATGATGATAATTTGACGTTGTGAAAGTTTCACAACAATTTTGAGTTTCACGGTGAAACTCAAAATTGTAAGAGCATTTTTTTTTTCGCAAAAAAGGTACTATTTAATTGGTAATAGGTAATGTTTTTTTAATTTCATATTTATTTTATTGACTTGTATTTCATATAATATAATAAGTACTTAGTTAATATTACTTTTATACTGTAAATATATTGGTGTGTTCAGGAGGTAAAACTCTTTCGATGCCTATTTTAATTGCCAGGACTCAAAAAAAATATTGTTTTCAATTCAATCACGGGAAACTCGGTCTCAACGCATTTCCGACGAGTATAGGTGTAGTGAAAAAAGTTTTCCACAGATCAGGCAAAATCTATCTTATGTCAAGGTCATAAAACTTTGCCATGTAAAAACATTTCTCAAGTCAAATATCAGTTTGCGAGAAACCGTAGTAACGTTTAAACTGCACTCTCATAAATTAGCTACTACATGGCTACTACCCTCGCTTATATTTTATACGGTACATGTGACAATCATCCAATAAAATGATCACAAGTCACATAGAACTCGCGTGAGAACTATTTATACGTATACCGCATCCTTTGGGGGCAACGGAACCATCAATTTGTTTATTGAATGATATGAGAATTATTGAAACAATTATTTTGCTATCGGGTCCGCACAATCAACTCTTCCGTTTATATGTGTGTCTCTTATGTACTTCCTCACTCATAAATAGCTAAGTACCTAGGCGTAATTTAAGCGTAAACCTAATCCTGATTATTCCCAACACTGAAATGTTATTTAACAAATAACCAACTTAGAAAAGTTGAAAAACCCCCGACATTGTCATTTCAAGGTTATTTCAAAAACGGGTGAACCGATTTTAATGAAACTTAGTTAAGAACTATCTCGATTAAACTAACTTTCGATTAAAAAAACGCATCGAAATCGGTCCATCCGTTTGGGAGCTATAATGTCACAGACAAATATACAGATAAACAAGTCAAACTTATAACACTCCTCTTTTTTGTCGGGGGTTAAAAAGAACTAAGTAGTTCAAATTCGGTCCAAATAAACTTTTAAATTTTTTAACCGTTTTTAATTTTATCTGATAGAATGCACCTGCACCCTCTCTTTTAGCATTCAGGAAAATCGAACGCGCAATATATTAGCGCATTCGCTACCAAAACTTTTAATTAATTATTGTCCTCGTATGTATTTGTATTTCCTTCCTGGCCCTCGCAGTGGCAGGATGTTTCAATTTCAACACAATAGCCACAAGTTCGGTTTGCCTTGCTTTACTGTTGTTCGTGTTCGTGGCACGAAAACATTTATCATAAACTGTTGCCTCCGACTTCTTCCACGAACTGAACCTAAGAAAACTTGCTGTCGTCCGTCCTTTACCAAGTTTCCTCAAGGCCGGTGTTGCCATTCCAGAATCAATGTCTGTAGCTACGTAAACAAATACATGACTATTCTTACTTTACGTGTCTTACAAGTAAATATATTCGTAGGTAGGTAGTAAACAGTCGTCGTTTTTCAGAAAACACTTCATAGATACGATAGCGATACGATACATAAGCCACTTACAGTTATTAAATCACTTTTCATAGAGCTATGTGCTAAAAAAGTGCTTACAAGTAAGTACAAAGAAACGCGAAAATGACCTGGCGTAAAGCTATTATGTAAATCCGAACCCATTGACATGAAACGCGATGACAGCCTTTCAATTTCTTATTGGCGCTGATTAGCCCATTAAACACACGCATGGTTGAATTTATTACCGAAAATTAATTATATCACCTTTTTACGTCATTAAAGCAACTATGTGAACGCGCATAATTACAGCTGTTATAAAACACTAGTCACTGCATTAACATAAAAAGTTGCTACCGGAAGTGACTGAAAATAATCTAATTGCATCATTTAAAGAAATGTCTGCATCGCCGTAGATGGTACAACGTATCAACTAGTCATATAAAAATATAAACTTTCTCCAGCCGTATATGCCGTGTATATAACTTTTGTATAAGTACCTATGTTTAACAAATAAATTACTATTACTATTTTTCTCATGCATAAACTTCCCACGGAATTGCAATAAAGATCATCAATAATAGGAAAAGGCCCGTTTAACAATTCAGCGTAGAGTAGGATCCTCTGCGACATAATCGGACGCATTGCGCCTGGTTTCGCAACGTGATCGTCCCACCAGACCATATTACGTGGCGCGGTTCTATGGCAGCTGTAACATAAACTTACAACTAGCCGATGTATAAGTCTGTAAAGCCGCTAGATTTTTGCCTGCAATCCCGATTACACGCCGTCGCTTTTCGTGCCAGACTCATGTGGGACCGTGTGCCAAATTAAAGGGAAAAAGAGACAAGAATAATGTACTTTGAGAGAGATTCTGTAGAATTAAAACATTCAAAGTAGGCAGGTATATGTAATCGAAATCACAAATCCTTTGCCGTCTAAAGTTACGTTTAAGTTTACACGAATGCCATCTGAAAGTAATGAACTTAAATATTTAGAGACTGATTTAGAGTTAAATAACGAATGGGAGTTGTCAGCTATCGAAACATATCGACAACTCAGTTAAGAAGTTCACGTCGGGAAGCTATCATTAACACCAGCTGTCTTTTCAACTTCTTTGTACTTTAAATGCCAGATATAAATAGAGTACGTTTTAAATGCACATTATTTTAAAATATGTCTGGGACTGGTTGTTTGGCTTACAGCTGCTTTACCGCATTGCTGCATGAAACAGCAGCTTGGCAGGTGCAGCATGCCTCATCGAATTGTTGCTCATATGTGAAAGGCTTGTGAGGTGGCTTGCAATATAAAGTTCTTACATAAAAAGTTCACCGGGCAGGATCAGATCATAAAGTTGCCCCCGTCATTCATTGTGAAAATGTCGTCAGTATCTTTGGTACAAATCGCACCTGTCATGTTAATCGGCTTTATCTTCACAAAGCCCTTTTATCTTAAAGCTCATGAAGAGATCTAAAATGCTCGCATTATGAGACCGTAATTTAATTATACAACGCTGTCACAGGCAGGCAAGCTTCTCGACAAGCTTTTGTCGTTTTAATACAAAACCCGTAAATAATTAGTGTCTTATTAAAACACGAATTCTCTTACAACAATCTGACGTGCCCGAGTTCATGATTGCGCATAAATTTATCATAAGCCGCAATAAAAAAATCTCGGCTTAGGATGGAGAGGGCCTGATTAAAATGAATGTTTTCATCTGACATAATGATGTTGCTGCTTCTATGCTGTGTTTGAGTATCTCACCCTCTTTAGTTACACATTGAGTAATCTCAGTTTGTTTGGTTTCTTTAATTTTTTCAAACGTTTAGTATGGAAGCTTTCTTGGCTTGTATTTGAGTTGTTCCGACGACTGCTAAAGTACACATTCATGATATAATTTCAACTTGTATTTTAGGAGACAGTTTCAGCGAATTTAAATAAATATTGACACTATCGACAGCGTTTTCTGACAAAGACATTTCCATAACGGAGCACGCTTCCAAAGTATCGCAGTAGCAGACAACATTTCCGTCTTGCCAACTTGTGTACCTGACACAGACGGCGAAGTAACCGCTACCAACAAGTTACCCATTCAGTCGCGAATTGGCACTTGGCACCCAAACTAAACTGCTGAGGAATATTAATGCGGCATTGTCAGAATTAAATGGCGTATCGTTGATGTAAAGATGTAATGTGTATTATATTTTTGCCACAGAGATACAAAGGGTTTAATTGTTTTCTATTGCCTAAACGTATGAGTCAGCTTATACAGAAGAAGATCTTGTTTTGCAACTTGACCCAGGTCACTAGTTTGCTTTGACGATAAGTGCAGATATTACTTTAATTAATACTGCAGTGTAACCCACATTTATTTTATGGTCGTGGAGTATATGTCAAAATAAGCTTTTTATTCCTCATCATCTCATACAACAATGCATTTAAATGTTGCCGTGAAAAAATCTACGCAATTATCTGTTTACGAGCACCGCCGGCAGATGGTCGCAACGTGGAAGAGTAAATGGTGCATGCAGGACGTTGCACCCAGCTCCGAGTGCATGCTTTCTGCTCACTGTAACCCTATTATCTACATCACCTACTGTTCCGGACTTTTCATACCTGACGCGAAATCTAAGACTTATTTAGGGGAAGTGTTGAAGTAAAGGATGAGGTTTAATGGTGTCTGTAAGCTCCCCAATTTAATGTAATTCTGCGTCGCCTTTTGGAAACAAATTGACGCATCAAAGGTTTAAGTAAACTTGCTTCCGCATGGAATCCGTTACGTTCTTAAAGTTTTAATGCCGTCGCTTAACTCATTTGGTGTTGCATAAATATTTCATTATCGCTTGTGAACGCCCAACTAAATATCTAATGTGTTGGGGAGGATCTTACCCTTCCACATCTACGTAGGTACGTAACAAGACTGTTTCTTACATTTCGCCGATAAATTGGTGTCTACGTGCCAGAAGGTACCTTGCGCTTCCATCGGCGCTTTGCAACTTTGTTTTACGATCGTACTTTGCAAAGTTCTATCAACATTTTTACAGTACCTACTACCCCGGGTACTCTATAAATAGGTGATACCCCCGCGGCCGCACGTGCTCGGTCCCGGGTCCGTCTTAATCTAATCATGACTGGATCATGCGGACAACTTTACTCGGATCGCTCGCCATGAATCATACTCCATGTTATTTTATTACGTGGACAAACTTTATCATCCGAGTATCGATTAGTCGTCAAACAATGTTGCCTTGATAATATGAAGAATTATTTGTTTACCTACTTCAGTGCTTCTCAGTTCATCGAATATGATAATCAATTGTCAAGTTTTTAATATGATGATTATAGGAACAAGGACAATTGTCATGGCATTCGTAAAACTTTCCCAAAGTGAAGTCGATGATATATGTAGAAGACGATCAAATGGCCTTACCCTTACATAATATCGGCTTATTAATATTAAGCTCCATGTAATCAGAACAATATTTAAAGCCCCCTTTTTGCCAACCACCACCTTTGTAACTACGTCTGATGAGAACGAAATACATCACTTTGTCAAATCAGATTGTCATTTTATATACGTAATAAAAGCCGGACCCAGCCATCTTATTTATGGGACCTTGGCCCTCCAAGCTTTCTATTCGATGAGGGAAACGAACAAAGTAAATGAAGTCCGCGTAGTGTACCACTCAAATCCCAACAACCAAATTAGCCTTAACTAGTGTTAATTCAATAGAGCCTAATGAACGGCCATCGCCGCCGATCATGCGTGTGCTCGTACAACTGTAATCTTAATTACACTTTACAATGCTATGTGCTTTTTATTGCGATGTTAATACAGTTAATTTATACATCAGTCGGGTTAATTGCAATGTTATGCTTTGCCCATAAACGTTAGCAGGCGTTAAGTGCCTGTGTCAACCATAAAATCACCTCGATATGTTATTGTTCCAAGCTACCTCCGCTTTTCACACGTACGTTTGTAAAACTACCCATGACGTGTGAGGTGGTGAAAGTTTAATAACACTGGCACATCTGGGAAGTGTTTTCGGGTGTTTATAAGGTGTTAAACGTGGGTTAGGAGGGTGCTTCCGAAGCCAAGGTTCTGAATTACCCTGCCCTTGGCCCAGTTCGCGGCGGAACGATCTCAGCCGAAGAGTGGCGCTCCCGTTCAGAGAAGGAAGCCGCATTTTCCGCCGTTACTGTTGAATTCCAAGCGCGTAACTAGCGTTTAATTAGTTATCGTGACTCACTGTTACAGATTGTAAGAGTATGATTAAATTTATCTTCAGCTGCGTCAGAAGTAAACCAACATACCAACAAATACCTGAGAAGCAAGCTTGTTGTCACGAGGCTAAAGAGGCTTCAGCTCTCCAAAGTGTTGTGTAAACTTAGCTTGTTTGAGGACTCTCCAAAGGTATGGGGCAACATAGTATCTCTAATGAAAGTTTTATATGGTTTTAAGGCATGACCTCATCTTAGAGTTATCCTCTGCTTCCGCAGGCTTGTCGGCGCTTTGAAAAAAAGGCAACTCAACACGTGATTCATGTCCCAATTGATGCATCACATAATTAAGGAAATAACACAACTTTGCTCTCAATATAATTCCTATTTACGGTATTACACCGTTCCATTATGCTGTGTGTGGCACACGCATTTAGTTAAATGTAAAACATTGATAAAATTGCGGGCACTTGAAACATTTTTTAATTTGTTTTAGCAAAGGTTTTATTAATTACCTAGTGATCAAGTAAAACAGGAAACGCGATGTAAATTAACTGTTAGGTTATGTATAAAACATGTATCACGCGCGTAATATAATCGTCTTCTACCTTGAATAGCATCAACTTGAAATTTAGTATGGTATGGATATGTAAGTTGGATGACAAATACCTACAAGTACGGTCGGCAAAATCAGTTTGTACTAAAAATGTTTTTTAACTGAAATATTTTTCCCAGTCAGCCGCTTCATTTCCTGATTCGATGCTTAAGTACATTCGACCAAATAAAACGTTATTCATACATTATCCCCGAAAACACAACATACAATCATTCATCTTGGACCAATTCCCCCGCTTTGCCAAAAACAATATTCATTATGAATTCTTCCAGAGATCGCCTCGCTTCCCTGGGGTAAGTCGGGTCAGCAAGCTCTCGGTGAATCATCAGCACGGAAACATTACTTATTTTATATTATTTTATATCGGCCTTCGAAGAAATGGGTCTCGAGGCCAACGTCAGGGCGACAACGATACCTTTACTTCATTATATTACGCCGGTTAGCGTGACTCACGGTTCGCTTAGTTCGAACTGAATTCATTTTCATAAGTTTCGTAACACTGTCAGAGTACCGGAAACCAGCTGTTAATTATGTAGCCTATTCCGTATACAGCCGCGTGCTTCATCAGTGTTGGACCTCCATTTGTCGTGGTCCTAACCTAATTAATGTTAAAGCAAAACCATGTCAAGGGTGACTGTTATGTCCAACTTCAACCACAAATTAGCGGAACTCCTAAGAAGGTACGCTGGGGTGCCATCTTGTAAGCGATTCTGTTGACGGGAGAAGCAACAACAACAGCTTGTATCTACAACAACTTTGGTCATGTAATAGAGGGTTCCTGAACATGAAAATACTCTGAACAAGCAATAACAGTAATGTCAATACCGGGCGGATATAAATTCCCGATAAAGGATTTCGCCGCTTGACCCACTGCGAAACAGGAACTGAGGGAATAGGCATAATTGCTTACATTCGATTGGGTGTACCAGTCCCGCGATTGTGAATTCAGAACCTTTAGAGAACAATGCAGTAGAATTGAATCGCCCATTTCCTACTCTCATATGGTTTTCTTTCAGTCATTGATGAGAGTGAATAGGCACGGTTGAAGGGTTGTCGACTAGCGTTGTCGAGTAGCCCAGAATCAGAGTATATGCAAACTGACCGACTAAATTATAGGTACAATTGCTTCCTGACATTGTTTATAAACGTCCGACAATGGAGCCCGATTTCACTGGACTGCTCTATAATGAAAACCTAATTGTTTAATGTTGAGATTAGCCTTTAATAATATTATTAGATTAATGGGTCAATTAATTACAAACATTTCAATAGCGTAATTAGAATTAACGACAAATGAACTGAATTATTACGTACTTACTATTCGAAAGTTTTATGTAAACGCGCAGAAATTTGGGGAACTTTCCAGTCAACTAATCTTTGCAAAGAGGCATCAATAGTCGAGGCAATAGTTCTTTATTAGCGTCTCGGGGCAAACTTCGGGGGTGGATCTCATTATATCCCGCTTAATATCCTTCTAACTTCACTGACTGTAACTTATCTGTATCTAACTGCTTTGTGTAGCCAAGAATTCTCGTGGGTTTGATTGTGGAATAAATATGTAATACTTATTGTGAAATGCAGCTCTTTGTGTTTTCTGCGCCTAGGTTTGAGGATTCTTGTTCTCTAATTGTCTTATCTCATATTATTCAGTTTAATGAGTCTTATTCATTCGTAGACAATGAGTTCCAGAGGTAATTAAATTTATTTTTAAACATTTACCTAAGCTTGCCATAGAGAAGCCGCGGTCCTACTGTAATATTTGTATGGATATAGTCGATAGCAAGCTCATTTTTATTATTTAAAGATATACCAAAGTATAAACCCTCGCCTACTTAAAGCACGTGATTTAGAAAAGTTTAAATTGAAATTGACTTAGATTTTCAAACGAGAAAACCAAGCATACCACGAATAAGCAGAGCTGTATAAAGTAATACTATAAAGCCCATAAGTACCTACTTTAACCGAGTAATTGGTTACAATCACACCTGAACATAGGTGGTGATTTTGCCTAAATCGAGCACGCTATCCTAGCAATTCATACAACCTTTGAATTAAACAGTACCAAATTATATAATACGAGATCAATAACAAACTCCAGCAAGGAGTTAAATTCCACGCCTTAGCGGTTTGCATAAAGAAATCTGGCGGACCTAGAAGTTAAACTCAAAATTGGCTAAGGTCCGTTGCGTGATACAACACATCTTAAACGCAACCACCTGAATCACCCTTCTTATCTGTTGTCCCAGTTGACCTTCGGCACATAATTTTCACACACTTGGCACCTACTCATCCGCGGTGAATTAAGGTCAACGCTGCTTAAAGATCCTGGGTCAGACAATACTTTACTCCGCCCACGCGCGCTCTGAAACTTGGTTGTGTTTAATATGTGCAAAATCAGTGTCCACCTACATGTAACTTGATTAAGAAACTTTAGAACGATGTTAATCTCAGACTTGCGGACTACAAGCTTTCGTTTGCGTTATTGGACTGGTATGGTGTCTATGTCTACCACATCTACTACATCTACACAGGCCAATTTCTATACACCCCTCTCCTTATAGCTCTGTTGCTTTCAGTTGGCCTATCACTCTAGCTTTTGTCGCGGATATTTAAGCACATTCTAACCAATTTGTTTGTGCGTAAGGAACTTTAAATCCGCGATGAAAGCTAGTGTGGTTACATTACAATTTCTGCTAAGTACAAACTCTGGAGAACTTCTGTTTTACATGTATGGTGTTGTCCACAGGTGGTGCCCCGACTATTGGGCTCCTTGGTCGGAGGAGCGATGAGCCCCACGCAGCACCTTGAACAGCAGCAGGCCCTCGTCAAACAATTCGCGGAGATACTGGAGTTCGTGCTCAAGTTTGATGAATACAAGGTAAGCCCGTAAGAGTAGTAATGCCTCTGCTCTAGACTAGTGGTTCTGGTTCCCAAAGTTATCCGGATCGGGAGTCGGGACTCACCTAAAAAGTTACCAAGTTCGAGGCCCAGTCGGGACGGGACCTGCCGTCATTACTTTGGTGGCTAATATGAGAATGCCTAACTAGGAAGATTTTTATCCAGGCCCAGGACCCTCCAGTGGGTTGCGACTCATACGAGGGCGGGATGATAAATAACTAGCCTAATCCATAAATACTTAGGTTGGCGTCATAAAATTGATTTTATTTTTCAACATACTCTTCATGTACCTCTAAGCACTTGTTCCATCTTCGTTCTAAAGCTGTAATGCCCTCCATAAAATGACTTCTTTCAAGTCCGGCAAAATACTCTTCTACGGCGGCAATAACTTCATCATTTGTGGCAAACTTCTGTCCACCCAAAAAAAATTTTAGCTTGGGGAAAAGGTGGAAGTCTGATGGTGCTAGATCAGGCGAATAAGGTGGGTGGGACAGCAAATCATAGTTCAATTCGTTGATTTTTGCCATAGCCTTAACACAAGTGTGAACCCTTGCGTTGTCTTGATGGAAGATGATGTTTTTTTTCGCTAAACCTGGTCGTTTTTGCTGAATACATTGATAAAACTTATCTAAAAGATCAGCGTAGTATTCTCCATTAATAGTTTGACCTTTCTCAGTAATCTATAAACAAAATTCCATTTGCATCCCAGAAGACAGAAGCCATCACTTTTCCAGCCGACTTTACAGCCATAGCTTTTTTAGGAGCCGAACACCCAGATTCAGTCCTCTGATTTGATTGAATTTTTGATTCTGGCGTGTAATGGTGAAACCATGTTTCATCTATTGTTATAAATCGACGTATAAAATCTGCTTTATTTCTCTGAAAACGATCCAAGCATGCCTTCGAGTTTTGCACCCGAATTCTTTTTTGATCGTGCGTAAGCAAACGCGGCACCCAACGGGCGGATAACTTTTTCATATTTAATTCGTCACTTAAGATATGATGTCCCGTTCTTTCGAAATACCTGTAGTGTCAGCTATTTCAGATAGCTTCAATCGTCGATCTGCTAAAACTATATCATGTACTTTGGACACCATTTCCGGAGTCGTGACGATTTTTGGACGTCCGGGGCGGGCTTCATCTTGGACATTTGTACGGCCGCGTTTTAACTCAGCCACCCAGTTTTTTACTGTGGCGTAAGAAAGAGCACATTCACCCAAAACATTCTTTAACTTTTAACATGAAACTACATTCTTTAACTCTTCATAAATATCAAGCAAGCCCCTTCATATCCTTCATATAAAGAAACTTAATCACCGCTCTTTGTTCAATTTTATCCAAATTGAAAAACAACAGGCACAATGTATTTTCAAATGCCAAAAAATCAATAAAATATTCAAACCACCAAATTCAAATTTAGAACAGAGATAGCCAGAGACATATTTTTAAAAACGAGAAAGTTCTTTTTTTAATTAAAACTTTTTAAATACCTAAGGCTAGTTACTTATCATCCCGCCCTCGTAGCTTGGGAAATTCTGCTCTATTAGGTCAAGACGATCACAAGTGTAAACGGTACGGGAACGAAAATCTACCTATTTCACAACCATGTAGGGCATATGCCTACTTAAGTGTAACCTGTGTGTAACCTCGAACTCTCACTAGTAAGACTTTTTTTGTGAGTTGCATCGATCGACTACTTTTAAGAGTTTTAACTCGTTCGCTTAAAATTTGTCTTTAGGCACAGATTGTAAATCTCGCTGTCTTGGTGAATTCAATAAACACTACAGGTTTGAGAGTCTGACATAATTGTAAACATTTTCGTTATGAAAGGTGACGATTACGATAAGTTTAACAATAGCATCTCTGTCATCCTCTTATGTAATGGAGAATTGAATGCGACAGAACAGGAGACAATAGTGAAACCTGAAGGGCTACCACGGGCATCATTTTATAGCTTGCAACTCTGCGTCCTTCACTGATTCAATCACTAAGAAAAGGACGCACTTAGCGACAAGCGAGATAACGGCGCGCGTGCTAGACGTACTGAGGTTGATAAAATCGTACCTACGTAGTTGTATAGAATATTGTGGGGTATCCGAATCTGCCTCCCTGTAGTATAGTTAGGGCAATCTGGGGTAAACACTGACTTTGTGACTTTGACGATACAAACACTTTAAGAGTTAGTGTGCCCAGGTTGGGACAAGTCGGCCTTAGTATTGGAAGGTATTCATATCTATACCTTAATGTAATTCCACAACAGATATAACAAATACAGCAGCTGCAGTTAATACATCTCCTGTAAAAATATGGGGTTATTCAATGTAGCGTTTTCCCAGTAATTTTGTTCTCACCATTCACCCTGTTGCATGCAAGTTGACAGCTTTTGCTCCATCGCTAAGTGTTTTCCAGCGCTACGTCAACTTCATTTTTCTTGCCCCGACTTGACTAAACTGAAGGTTACTGTCATCCAGTGTCTTTCGAGGAAGGGTGGAACTAAGCTTACGCTTTAATAAAGATTTTTGAATGTAAAATATAAGTACCTAATGAATAAGCTAGTGGCTCTGTGAGATGCAGACCTCGCGAGCTCATTTATGAACATTTTTAGGTTTTTTTCGTTTAAAATTTCCAAAAACTGAATCGACAAAAAAAACATAAATATCGAAGTTTACAAGTTAATAAACGTTTACGAAAATCGGTCGAGGAATGAACAGCGGACGTACAAAAGCATTTTTGACCAAGCTGAAACTGAGAGTACCGAGACGCTTCGCGCTCGCTCGGTCAATTAAATGCAATTTTGTTGCCATACAAACTAGACTATTTTTCAGGGACCGGACCACCCTTTCCGCGACAAAAGCCTTTCAGTGGGCGTCCCTTAAACAAAGCTAACCCATTAAAAGACTTTCCCGTTTGAAATGCTAGCCCATTCATTTGACTACCCCTTACCGAAAAACTTACCTAAAAATAAAGCTAGCCCTTTGCAATGGCTTACTGCTATCCTATACGCCTTGCAATCCCTTAATAAGGGTTACCCTTATCATTTAGCGCTTTTTTATAAAGCTATCCCTTTAGTAGTGTAGTGTCGTACTTGAGCCTTGCGTAAAAGAGGCATCGTAGGTATGGTTCGTTTCGTATGTAGCAGCAACGGCGTAAACAACAATAATAACAAATAAGGTCACTTCAGTCCTCACTTACGCAGTAGATTTGTAAAACAAACAAGTACAAACACTGTAAATTACGAATAAATAATAAATATTATTATCTGCAACCGGGAGTTGATCATTGATGAGGTTTATACTTTTAAGTGATTGTCTTTGGTTTTGTAACCTTGGTTGCGATGTTTTTTTTTGGTCTTGTCTTGTCAGTTGAGCGGTTTTGTTTAAAATAATATATGTGGTATACGGACAAGAAAAGTGGTTTTACTATAACAATTAGGAATATAGAAGCTTCCGATAGTGAACAGGTTTAAATAGATTGTAACAGGTTATGGGCCACCCCATATTCCTGATTTTTGAGTGATTCGAATAAAAAAAATACAAAATTTACGATCGTAATATACTTTTGACATTTTCTTAATTCATGTAAATTTTTATTAAATTACAATAAATAGAGTTTGCTACTGTAGTAAAAGACCTACAAGAACAAAATATGGCTCAATCGAAAATACAAAACGTGATTTGTCGGTTGGAAGATGGAAACAATTTCCACAACTGGAAATTTAGATTGGAGCTGTTAATGGAGGAGAAAGGCCTTGGTGATATAGTGGCCTGTGCTGACGTAAATGAGAAAAATAAAAAGAAGGACGCAGAAGCAAGATCGCTAATAGTACAGTGCATAGGAGAAAATTTTCTGGAAATTGTGAAAAGGTGCAAAACTGCAAAAGATATGATGAATTCTTTAGAAAATATTTTTACACGAAGAAGCATTATGAATAAATATAATTTGAAGAAGAGGTTAATCGAGTTGAAATGTGACAACAATGAAAAATTGCAAGATTTTTTCTTGAAATTTGACAAACTGGTAAGTGACATTGAAGTGATGTCAGAAATGGACGAGTCTGATAAAGTGGTACATTTGCTACTCGCGTTGCCCAGTAAATACAAGAATGTTACGACAGCCTTAGAAGCAATGAATGAAGAACTGACTTTAGAAAAGACAAAGAGGACTCTGCTTGATGCAGAAATTAGGCTGGATGACATGATTGCACCAAACCAAGATAGTGCGTTTAATATAGAGTGCTGGAACTGCAAAGGAAAAGGACACACAGCAAGATATTGTCACAAAAATGTCCAAAACAGACATTATTACGCTTTCCAACGTGGAGCTCCTGTCAGAGGTGGTGAGTTGTATAGAAGGGATCGTGGCAGAATGCAGGGACGCAGTCCGGGTGTGAATAGAGCATGTACATCGAGGGATGATGCCATAATAGTCCATGAAGAAACCACAGAGGTAGTGGGCTGCATGGTTGATGGAGAATTTAATTTAACTTGTAAGGCATTCTTTAATAAATAAATTTCCTTTGTAGTAGATTCTGGTGCATCACAAAATTTTATATCTGATCTTTATACACAATTTATGACAAACATGAAAAACTTAGAACATCCCATAAAAATTAACACCGCTAATGGTGAAAAATTGTTTGCATATCAAAGCGGCAGTTTACCAATAATATGTGGTAACGTTAAGTTTACTGTCGAGGGACTTATAGTGGCAAATTTAGCCTATAATCTTCTATCTGTACGGAAATTACTGGAAAAACCAAACGAAATCATTTTAGTAAATGAATATGCAAAAATTACCTTTTATAATGGGTCTGTTATTTGGGCATACAATAATGGCAAACTTTATACTTTACAGGGTGAAATTATAATAGAGGATGGAGTCGCGGCTATGTATTCGGCAGATGGCATGTTATGGCATAGACGTTTAGGACATACCGGCTCTAAAACTTTACAAAGGTTACAGCTACCACTCAACGACAATGTATGTAATGCGTGCATGAAAGGTAAGGCAACACGGTTACCATTCAAAACGTTAGAGCGACCTAGGTCACGTCAGGTCTTAGAACTGTTACATAGTGATATAGCGGGCCCATCTAGCATTCCGACTATATAGGATGAAATCTATTTTCAAACGATAATAGATGATTTTTCCCACTTTTGTGTAGTCTTCTTGTTAAAAAGAAAATCAGAAGCAGTTGAAAACATTATTAACTACATCCGTAGATATGAAAACGAATTTGAAAAACGGTAAAAAGGATTAGATGCGATAATGGAGGTGAATACACCTGCAATGAATTACGGCAATTTTGTAACCTGAAAGGTATAGCTTTAGAATATAGTTTACCATATTCTCCTGCTAGCAATGGCGTGGCAGAACGCATGAATCGAAGTTTATATAACAAAGCAAGAACTATGCTTGTTGAAACTCAGCTACCGAAAAACTTGTGGGGTGAAGCTGTAAAATGTGCAGCTTATCAGTTATACCGTTGCACCTCTATGGCTATTAGCTACAAAACTCCTTGTGAAATCTTATATGGGACTAGAGGCTTAAACAAACTACGTGCATTTGGTGCAAAGGCGTGGACCTACATTTTACCTAAACCTGATAAACTTTCAGAGAGAGCCCGTAAGTGTAGAATGGAAGGATATAGCAGGACAGGGTATAATCTATGGGATCCTAACAACAACAAAATAATAGTGTCACGAGATGTGAGATTCGATGAAGACAATATTATATACAACGAAAGTAATCAAACTAATAACGAACAAGAGTGGCAAAGAATAAGTATGTCAGAAATTAATTCGGAAAATAATTATAGGATTACTGACCCTGAACAAGATAATGAATATAGAGAAGAGGTTATCGTTGATAATACAAATGTCGATGAAGGAATTATGGATCCAGAAGAAATATTTGAAGATTGTACTGAAGAAAATTTAAACGAGAAAAACGACGCTCCAAATGAGCATGTGATAAAAACAAGAAGAGGCAGAAGTGTTAAGCCTCCGAAAAGATTAGAAGATTATGAAACACATGTGGCTTACTGTTTGTGTACGGGTGATCCAAGTTCTTACAAGGATGCAGTTGAAAGAGGCCAAGAGTGGCAAGACGCTATAGAGAAAGAATTAAGTTCCCTTAAATGTTTGGGAACATGGGAAGAATCGACATTGCCTAAAGATAAAAAGGCTATAGATACCAAATGGGTATTCACTACTAAAAAGGATGGTACAAAAAAGGCCAGATTAGTGGCAAAAGGTTTTCAAGAAGAAACACTATTTGATGTTTATGCACCAGTAGCTCGTATGCCCACAATTCGTATGATGCTGTGCCAAGCAGTACAAAATGATATGTATATGAAACAATTAGATGTCCCAACGGCCTTTTAAAATGGTTTCTTAAAAGAAGATGTCTATATAAAACCGCCTTTGGGAGTAAAGGTTGAAAAGGGTGTTGTTTTGAAACTAAAAAGATCGCTATATGGGTTGAAACAAGCACTTACATGCTGGAACGAAAGACTTCATTCCTTTTTAACCCAGAAAGGTTTTATACAATCAAAACATGATTTTTGTTTATATGTTTTGGAAGAAGTATTTTTGCTAGTTTATGTTGATGATATAATTCTAATGTCAAAAAGTAAAATGAACCTAAATAAGTCACATGATTTCTTAAAAACTGAATTCAATGTCAAAGATCTTGGAGAGGTGAGTGCTTACTTGGGATTGGATATAGTGAGATCGTCAGAATCAATTTCAATTTCTCAAGAATCAGCAATAAATAGGTTGCTTGATAAATTCAACATGACTGATTGCAAAGGAGCGGAGACGCCAATGGAAGTAAATTTCACAACAGATGACAATGAACCCATTACCTACGATATACCATATCGTGTGCTTATAGGTAGTCTTCTATACCTAGCTACTTCAAGTAGACCTGATATTTGTTTCGCAGTATCTTTCTTAAGTAGATTTTTGGATGAGCCTACTTTATCACTGTGGAAAGCAGCTAAGCGAGTTTTGCGGTATCTAAAAGAAACGAAGTCAAAATCTCTCTTATATAAACGGGATAGCACTTGCAGCGTAGTTGCCTATACCGATGCTGACTGGGCTGGCGACAAAAAAGACAGGAAAAGCGTGAGTGCTTCTGTTGTTTTCTTTGGAAACAATTTAGTGGCCTGGTTCTGTAAGAAACAAAACGTTGTCGCCTTATCAACAGCCGAAGCTGAATATGTAGCTGCGGCTCTAGCGTGTACAGAATTAATTTACAAGTTTTAATTTTTAATTTACAAAGGGTTTGTTACAAGATTTTAACAGTCTCTCAAGTTCTATGTTACTTGTAGATAATCAAAGTGCGATTAAGTTAATGGAGTCAAATGAAAATAGTAAGAGGTCAAAGCATATTGATATAAAATACGATTTCATCAAGGATTTAATTAGTAAACGAGATATAATTGTGAAATATGTGAGCACGAATGAAAACGTAGCAGATATTTTGACAAAGGCTTTAGGAAAACTGAAGCACAATTATTTTGTACACAAACTAGGCTTTAATTGAATGATTTCTTTATATGACTGTTTAGACAATGTTGCGATAATGAGATATAATGATTATTGTCATTCTCAATTTCAACAACTTGTGATTGTGTGATACTTAGTAAACTAAAATGACTAAAGTTTTTGAAATTGAGGGGGGGGGGGGTAGAGATTGTTAAATGAAAACTTAATATATTGATAATTTGTTTATGATATTTTGTTTACTTATTGTGTTCTCTATTGTTTGAAATTAGAATAGAGGGGGGATGATGAAGTTTATACTTTTATGTGATTGTCTTTGGTTTTGTAACCTTGGTTGCGATGTTTTTTTTGGTCTTGTCTTGTCAGTTGAGCGGTTTTGTTTAAAATAATATATGTGGTATACGGACAAGAAAAGTGGTTTTACATTATCAATTAGGAATATAGAAGCTTTCGCTAGTGAACAGGTTTAAATAGATTGTAACAATCATAACATTGGCACGTGTCTAAGACTAAAGAAAAAACGATGCACCCGACCCGCGCAAAGCGGCAACAGCCAACCACAATCACAGCTCTTTGCCATTGAAAATTGGACCGTATTTCAAGTTGAAATTTTCACCTGAAGAAAGCGACTTCGCGCGGTGCGCGCGCGAATATCAAAGAACGCCGCCGCCTGCCGGTGCCGCCACCGACAATCGCTTACTATTGGATTCGGAGTAATATTGTGCTTTATGAACAAGGTAGACGGTTTAATTTAGCACGCTTTATGCTAAAAGGGAAGCCTTTTATGAGGCTAACCCTTATAAGCGATATGCAAGGTGTTGGTGAGCGGATGATAAGGGTTTCGTAAGGGTATTGGGATACCGATTGCTCAAATAGGTTAGCGTTTATATAAGGGCTTTAAAAGCAAAATGAAAGGGTTTCGTCGGGCAAAGGGTATGGTGAGTTAAGTCTTATGCAAAACCCATACAAAACCCCTAATAAGGGATAGCGGGCCGGTCCCTGCTATTTTTGATCTGGAATCCCCACGGAATCCCTGCCGTTTTATTAACCCCCGACGAAAAAGAGGGGTGTTATAAGTTTGACCTGTGTATCTGTGTATCAGTCTATGGCATCATAGCTCCCAAATGGATTTATCGATTTCGATGGGGTTTTTTTAGATCATTAGCTAGTTTAATCGAGATGGTTTCTTAGCTAAGTTTCATTAAAATCGGTTGACCGGTTTTTGAAATATTGAACTTTGAAATGACAATGTCGGGGGTTTTTCAACTTTTCCAAGTTGGTTAGGTTATTTGAAAAGTCATCCCACATTGCCTTTCAAGCAAAGTTATGGACACCTTTACCGGCAGTGGCGGCAGTAGACATCCTCATACTGACCCAATTCGATCGCTCATTTCATATTGAAGCGATCAATGCATCCAACATGCACACTTGAACGCCTCTGTCAGTCCACTACCTACACCCTCACTAAACTGTTCGCGTAATCAACATTCTGTCGGCTCCGTAGGTATATGATTATAGTTACCAAATTATGATATGAATAGTAACATTAAGGGTTCAATTCTACTATGAGCTAGGAGCCAATTTAGAAATCTTGAAACTCGTTTCTCGTTACAACTTTACTAGAAACATGACAAAAACGAACTGAGGCAACTATTACTATTATGTTAAATAGGTACTTAGCTAGTTGAGTACCTAGCCTGAACGTTTTTATCGATCATACAAACCGGGTCGCAATAATTAAGACTATTCCAGCAAATTCACAGTATTTACTAACACCAAGGTGTTGGTAAATCAATGCTGGTTCTTGGTACTGATAAGCATTTCACTCAACTTAGGTACATCCTGAATTCGGCTGAAGTACTCTGAGCCGAAGCCCTCTCATTCTGAGAGGATGCCTGTGCTCAGCAGTGGGACGTAAAAAAGACTGGTGATGATGATGACTCTGAACTCATGACAACTCATCGGCCAAGGACAGCGGTTTTTTTTATTTTATTTTACCTTCGCTTAAGATTTTCGTGTCACTGCTATCTCAATTGAGGCCAGCCTCACAAAGATCCGAGTATTAGCCGGAGACGGGATGGACTGACCTGGATTCCCATTGTCTTTGCACATCGCTAGCTGTGGATGTTGGCACTACTTGAATACCTTCGTTTTAATTTGTGTAGAGAAGAGATGAACATTTTTAATGCTGAGAGTTAATTAAGATTGTGATATGTAGTTTATGCTGGATGTTAAATAATCAAAGAACTATGTGTTCTAATACTTACTAAGAAATATCACCTTGATTCAGAGAAACTTCGTACTTATGTTCATTTAGCTGTTTACGCCTTTTTGCGCTCAATAATAGTTGATGGCATTCTTAACGCTTTGCTCTTTGTCAAAGAGAGTAAAGATTTTGGCAAAAGTAACTAAAGTCACTTAAAACCGAGTACTGAGCGTCTAGTGTATATAATCAACGGCCAAAAAGACGTCTCGATCGCGTTCGCGTTTACGTCTTACTATGGGCATATTAACCCATTACATTGCAAATCAGCAGCGCCACGAGTGGCGGGCGCGTATCGACAACAAACAATTCTCATACTATAAATTTGGCACCCGTAAAGCAAACGCGATCGAGACGTATTTTTGGCTGTTGATTACACTAGACGCTCAGATTACGAGCAGAGTAATTTGCCAATTGCGTAACTATTTTGACACTCGTCATCTGATTCAAATGACAGTTTTTGTATGACCATGACAGCTAGCTGTTTCCGATACCAATTGTCAGCCTATCAAAACTGTCAAAATGAACACGATGTACCTAATTGCGAGCGAGTTGGACAATTAAGCCTGCTGGACTGCTGGACACAATTTCACCAACGTTAAATGTCAGTTCACAATGACAATTCCATGTAAATTGCTATCAAGTCAATATAGTGATTTATTAAGGAAATGTGATTGGATTTCAAATGTGAACATCTCGTTTGATAATTATTAATACACTGAAAAGACAAAAAACTCCAATTGAATAAAACATTAATAAGGCAGTGATACTAAGTTCTAATTAGTAATGAAATGTAGATGGAATTGTCACTGTAAAGTGTAAACTAACATTTGTAACGTTAATGAAATAGGGACTTTGACAGTCAGTCAGTTTTTCATATGATACGCAATAATGAGAGAGTTAAATTATGATCAAACCACATGCCTATTTAACATAAACATTATCTCACCACAAAATAAATACATGTATATAATATAACATAAATATATTTCGCTAAGTGTGACTGATAACAGACATTGTCCGTAAATAGATCAGCGTATGCAATGATTGATGATCCATGTTATGTAGATATGACAAAGGACTGGCAATACAATGATCATTAGAACATCAGCCAGTTGATAGTTATATTTAATATTAGTAATTTAATCAGTTGTGTGGTGCTCTGTTGACCCCAACCTGCAAGAGCGGAAAAGGTTGATGCTCTCTGAATCATACTTTGATATTAGGGAAACATGGTTTTGTAGCAACTGGATATTGTTAAAATTTTCGTCCATTCCGCTAAACGAATTAGGAGTTAAAAGTGGTAATCTTAATTATTAGTAATGGCGATGGCGTAAATACACGATATCCTTTTATCGTTACCATCCGTCGTTTCAGACTGATCGAAATGACTAATCGATTCGATAGTGTATGTCAATATTGTTAATATCGTAAATACATTACTCTTTCGATTCGTCTTCTCTCTGGTTCCTGACCTGATCTTCCGAGACGACGTATCTTAACGAAAAATCGTACCGTAAATGGGGCTTATTAATGACGAACGGCTTTGTTTTATAAACTTTAAACCTAATACAGTGAAACTGTACATAAAATAATTCTAAATTAAGTAACAATTGGATTAGAAAAAGAGTAGGATTTCCATTAAGAAACATGTGCTTTCTCTTTGTTCACTGGTAGCATGAGGACTTAATTGAAATCGATAAGGCGCTCACGTTTCGCAAATTAAAATCCAGCACTGAAAAGCACTAAGTACCTACTTGTTAGTATTTTCTTTCCACTCAAAGGCAGTATCTATTAAACACTTTCCACTTAGGTACCTACGTAGGTATAACCTACTGGTTCATAAATTTCTAAGTATGCAATACAATTAAATCCCGGTGCATATAGGAACAAAGAACGTCGATGTCACTTTATTATAGAGATGATTTCGAAATGGAAAAAGTTAAAACAAACAATAGTTGACTCATAGGCTATTGTTATAAAAGAAAATGGAATAAATGTCTATTTGTTTTGTAATCCTTATTGGAGTGGGATGCGATTGTGTGAATAAGAGACAGTTCTAACAGGGTTTTTTAAGTTACAATACATGGATAACTATTGTCTATTTTGTATCCTGATTGAAAGGCTTTAGTTATTACTTAAGTATGTATAGGTACGTCTAACTGTAAAAAAAATATAATATACTTACCTACTGTACGTTGAGCTTACGGGTTACCTAGATATTAGTCCTCAAACCTTTAAGACAGTACAAACCATCATCAGGCAATTCACAATAGAAAGTCGACCTTCAGATGACCTTGCATGACTAAGTCACGCTTTTCATCCATTATCCCTTGGATTTACGATATTCGTTAAGGTTATTTTTTGGTGATTTTTCTTCTAACGGAAACACGACGTGTTTACGTTCACTTTATCTCGCCGAAAAACTTTACCAAGGTCTGAAGGAGTGTTAAGTTCAAGTTTTCATCATTGTTTTTTTAAGAAAGAATACAAGTTAGTTGTAAGCAAAAACAGTACTACATGTTACACTACTGGGGGTCCCTTTTTTTAGTCGATTTTTTTTGCCATAATGTAATGTTTGTCATAATCATAATCCATCACTAGTCATAACTCTTTTTTTCTCTGAAACCGAAAAAAAAACAGGAATTTTGTAATGGTAATTCTGTAGAACTATCTCGATTAAACTAGCTTTTGATTAAAAAAAACCGCATCGAAATCGGTCCATCCGTTTGAGAGCTATGATGCCATAGACAGATACACAGATACACAGACACACAGATACACAGGGACTATCTAACTATGACTACATGACTAGTGATAAATTATGACAAAGCGTTACATTATGACTTAACTGTATGGGAGAAACTATAGACCCTACACTACTGTTTATGCTACTATACAATAAACAATGAGTACTCGCATTCAACTTAATGTTTGATATTGCCATTTTTTGTGAGTACATGTTACCGTAATATTTCCTCTTTCTGGCCTACTACACAATACACATTCACTTCGAACAATTCCCTAATTTGCATGAATAAAAGTCCTTACAAAAGGCTCAATATACGATTATATCGATCAATCAAACCACCCACGTTTAACGTCCACCCACTTCGCAGTAATGTAAAGGTCTTATGAAGCCACTTTACATGCCCAGTCGGCAGAAGCTAATATCGGTCCCTTTCTTCCTAGATTGTTTGAAAAGGAACAGATGCTCTTAACACCCCGTAAACATAGGTATCATAGGTAGCTCTTTACCATGTGAGTGAGGACGATCAAAAGAAAAAAATCGTTGCTGCTTTAGGCACTACGCATCCCTTCTAAGTGGAGAGATTTCATACACTGTGAAGATGCTTTAACTTCTACAATTTGTCTTGCAAGAACGCTATCTTACACTAAGTAAAGTTAGGACTAGGACTTGCTACTAAATCGATTCCGGCTTTTAAATTCAACCA
Source organism: Clepsis dumicolana (assembly GCA_963691665.1). Lineage (NCBI taxonomy): Eukaryota > Metazoa > Arthropoda > Insecta > Lepidoptera > Tortricidae > Clepsis > Clepsis dumicolana. Next base: position 5,073,401 of record OY829517.1, read on the forward strand.
GAGAAACAAAGTTCCAAATAAAAATATCTAAAGAATAAATTGGTCTGCAGAATCATAGCATGACCACCAAGTGTCGCATATCCCAATTTTATTGCTAAACTGAATCTTTTATTCCAAGTACTTACCAACAATTCTATTCCAGATGAAAACGCCGGCGATCCAAAACGACTTCAGCTACTACCGACGCAGCGTCTCCCGCGGGGGCCTCATCAACCCCGACCTCCCCGCAGACGAGGCCCACATCGGGGCCGAGGTGGCCAACAGAATGTCCCTGTTCTACGCCCAAGCGACCCCCATGCTCAAGGTGTTATCGGAAGCCACCAGCCAGTTCGTCAACGATAATCAACAGGATTTAGAGAACACCACGGAAACACTTAGCACGATGGCCAAGGTGTGCTTGAGGATGTTGGAGAATCCGTAAGTGTCTTGTTGAGGGTGTGGGCGGAGTGGTTTCGTTACATTGAGATGTTTGAAAGCCATTATTGTGTCTTAATAGCCAGGGACCGTTACTTGATTTGATTAAGCACATCAGGCATCTGCCATCCAGTTAACTTAAAATTGTTTTGGGTCTCGGTCAGGTCAGGACGCGTATCTTGAGGTCACTGGCCACTCACACATTTACATCCAATTGACGCCCACTGGGGCTATTGATACTATTCCGTACCATGTTGAATTACCGGCCTCCAATCTCTGCGCAAACCAGCTCCTCAAACAATGGCACATAAATCTCAGGTTTCTCCGCCAAACCAGATTTTCTAACTGCATACAAAGCCATCTAAGCCTGTACAAGCAAGCTCGACTGTAAGCACTTATTGCGAACGACAAGGGCGTATTTATTACATCGGGAGATCGTATTTCGCACCACTCGCTCGCGATATCGATACGCTGCCCAGCGAACCGCTATCTTTAACACAAATGTATTATGATAATTCAACTGTCACTTTGCTAGTCGTCTATGTAGATCGGTTCTGCCGAAAGCAGTGCAGCGATTCCACTTTAGACATGAAGCCGATGACAGTCCTTATGTTAACTCGCGTCTAAACGCCATTGGTATCTATGAGTATACTCGCTCGGAAGTAATCCATTTTATTATTTACGACGCTGGCTACTCCTCTTTAGTAAAATACTTGTTATACAGCTGTCGTGCTAAACCTCAATCCTGTAGACAATGCCATAAATTGTGTAGGCAATAACTCCGAAACTGAAGGCTACCTAAATATGTTTTGTAGGTATTCAGTTCAGATATCTTATCAGCTCGCAAAACTATTACCAAAGCCAGTGACGTAGTATCAGTATCTGCGATCGGGGATCGCCTAAATCTGTGCAAATTTATCGGGTTTAATCTGCTTGCTACATTTTATATTCGAAGGTGACTCATTACTCCTATGGATTGTACCGTAGATAGTGAAAACGTCTTCAGATTTCCTTCGAAAACTATAAATACTTGTGTCCCTGCAAAAATCCCCGCGTGTAATGTAAATTTAAGCTACCGAAAAGTGAGTCAGACTTTAAAAGTAATCATGATTAAATCCATGATTTTATTTTTACATGCGCAGTGACATCAGTTCCAGGAAAGTACGTTTTCAATACCCGGCCATCCTGTTTTTTGCCCATACATGAGTAGTCATTTATCTTCTATTTATTCATTCATGGTGTGTTCTATATATAAACCTATGTGCCTCTGCCAAAATTCAGATTTTCCCGGTCAGATACGTTGTAAACTTTTGACATAACCCTCGGAACTAGACTCAATCTGAGTCTTGTCTGACTAAGTACTATGCGTTCTAGATTACATTAGGATTGGAATACTTACTTGTCAACTTTAGAACTGCCAGATACTGAAAAAAAAAGCTACTTGGTTATTCTGTTTATTTTTTTCAAAATCGAGAAAATATTACCTAATGTAACAATAAAACCCACCTTAAACCTACCTACCTACCTACTTAATGTAAACAATATTTGTATTTGTAATAATTATTAAAATATTTGTGATAATATCAACAAAATACACGTACCAGACATAAACCGACTTTGTTTCGAAATAATCGTCTATTTATTTACGAAGTTTTAAAACTTTTCTTAAGAAACTGAAAATTAGTCCCTGAAGTTTATCATTCTTTTGTAAAAATATTACTTAAACTGACAACATTCGGGCTGAAGTTGGCTCCCAAACTCCCAAGGCGACAAATGGCGTCTTATCTTGACAGTCCCATCAATTGATGTTATTTCGAACGCATAGTAGTACGTACCTATGTTGTCAACTTTTCGGTAAGACATACCTCGCACTCGAAACATCCCGTTTTGGCTTCTGGAGGCCTGGTCCTTAACCAGCTCCCCGTCAGCTTATCATTATCAAATATCAAATTAACGGCTGTATTTTCGCAGTTTTTGTCACGTCCCTCGCACGATGCGTGATTGCCCGCTTCCTTGCAGGGCGGCGTATCAACATGAACGGCTATTGAAAGTGACAATACGATCGTACGCCGTGAATAACAATGCCTCTTCGGACGTAGGTTTCGGTGGCTTGTGCTAGATTGTCTAATATTTTTTATCACGGCGCAATTTAAAATGTATTTTTGTTTAAATTTAATTTTTTGGCTGGCTGTAATTCGTGTAGACTGTATTACGTGTCCATCCATTCTGAATTTCAAGTCAATCTAACCACTTTAAATCGATCAAATTTAACTTAAATTGCGAGTTAATAAAAAACTTGCACTTCAAATCAAAAGACACGAATTGACCCAGTTATTAATAAAATCTTATTTGTGTCACGGCCTTACGACCTTTTATTAAACTGTGCGCGTTACTAATTCAATTTAGGGACCGGCCAATAAGCGATACCTATTATAGTGTCCATTGTAACATCTATTCAGCACGATTCATGCATACTGTCGGTCTGGTTACCAATTTCCTCTAGGTAAAAAGTAACAGTAACCTACCTACTCTACCTACTAGCCAGTCTAGCGCCACGTTTGCCTTTGGTGTTTAAATGGTAATTATGCGTTACAAATTTTATGTAGCTTATCTATTTAGTGTTCCGCTTGCTATACGTACGGGATACGATGACCCGAATCCAGGAAAGTACATAGTTTTATTGTGCTGTAAACTTCGCTCGGCGTAAACAGTAAACACAACCTGACCTGAAAACAATTTATTACTAGCGTTGATGCAATTTTGGGGCGAGATGCAACAGTTAGCCCGTTTTAAGTGATCGGGAACCAGGCCACAGCAATTGGGACCACTGGCACAGCAAGTTATGGCCCATAGGAATAAAGACTGTCAAAGCTAAAATCCGCATTTGTTACGTACTGCTGTCATTATGGAACCCGGTTCCTTTGTAACAGTGCGTGGCAGACGTTACGTTAGAATGTTAACAGTACGGATTAATAACATATTAATTAGCACTTATGATGGCTGTTGATGCATGTGTGAGACTGCTGTCTGAATGTGTTACTGAGTCCAAGGCTTTGTTTTTATTATAACTTCCCGCTGCAATGAGACATGACAGGTGAATTAAATTACAAACAATATATAACAGTAACAAAACCGAAAACAAACACTTGTTGTTACATCTGTCCATCTTTCCGTCCACAGACGTACTCGTAATTACAAATATGGCAATGAGCAGCTTTTCACACAACCATTCCCACAATTACAGGAAGCTGGTGGCGCAGTTCAGCCGCGAAGAAACCTCGCTGCTCGTCCTACGCGTGATGGTAGGTCTGATCATTCTGTACGACTGGGTCCATCCGGCGGGCGCTTTCTGCCGCTCTTCGTCAGTCGACGTAAAGGGATGCGTCAAGTTCCTACAGCAGCAGACACCGGCGAAAGCAGAGCCTTTGCTAAACGCACTCCGGTACACAACTAAGCATCTTAACAACCCGACGACTCCGAAAAACATCAGGACTCTGCTAGCGGCGTGAGGTCAGCATTCGAGCCTTGCATGTTGCTGTGGGGAATGAATCGACAATAAAACTAGGGGATTTCTCAACGGCGCGCATTTGGGTTGCAGTAGTCTAGTTGATTTAGGGCCGACAGTTGACGAGCCGACCAAAAACATTTATTAACTTTGAAACGCCTCTAATTTTGGACGTATGCTAAAATGATTGACGTTACAGTCGTTCTGTTTTGGTCTGTTTTTCCATGCACTAGTAAAGCATACAATTGACGTTTCATGTAGTAAGATTACCTATGCTTTAAAACAACTGACCATTATTAGCCAACTAACGTTAGATTAGGCAGGTAGAAGTTGTGTATTACATATAACACCAATTTTTTAACAAACAAACCGATTTTAAGGTGATTCATTTTGTTAGACAAGTCGTTTCAATCGCTATACAACACCAAATCAAACAACACTTAAAATTTACAAATCGAACCTCGAATCAAGCAACTCTGTTTGAAAGTTAAAATAAATTCTCAGAATATTCCGCGGTATACTACAAAATAGGTAAACATATAAATAGTAGCTACGTCGTCGAAAACTCTGGAGGATATTTTTGAAACGTGTACATAAACTTGATAATATTAGACAGTCAGTTTCATAGGTTAGCACAATGCTTTGAAAGCAAATACGCCTATGGAATGAATTATCGAGAAATCATACCCCTTTTTCCCCACCACATGCAAGGTTACACATGTTGTACCGTCACAAATAAATTAAAGCAGTCAGAGGCAAACTTGTAACTCAGCTTTTAACAACCTTAACTTAGGAACTAATTGAATATGTAGATAATTAAGAATGAAGTATTATTTATATTTACGTTGTCCTCTACTTATCTTAAACTAACCGCGTACGATGCCTTGGTATTACTTCTGTAAGAATTTGTTACCACATTTAATTGTGCAATAATTAATACTATTATAAGCCGTAAATGAGTCATCATTTGTTGTTGATGCAAAGTAAACTTAATTATGGACTTCTGTTATTGTATCATGAAATAATTTAAAATCAATACTTAACTTATGTTATACAATACAATCGCTATTAAACAGACCACCATTAAAACTATTTGACTTTTCGGTTTGCTTTTAAGACTGAAGTGTTTTCTCAAAAGTTGACAATTCCCGTCGCATGATGAATCAATGGCATTTTATAGATTTACTGACGAAATGTATTTTTAAGTAATACCATTAATATTTATACTTATACTTCTAAATGAACGTGAAACTAATCTTATGGCATCATTATGAATATCTTGCTAACCGTGAGTCCCCGTGTTCAGAAGCCCGGTATTCGAACAAATTAAATTAATTATTGTATTGTCAGGAAATGCCTTTCTTAAATTAATATAGATGTTAAGTACATCGTGTTAACAATGTTAAATTTATGCATATACCACTGCCTTGACGTTATCTATCATAGTAAATTTAAATGGAATTTTTATAATGTGTTTCACCATTGATAATTATGTAAAAAAAACTTAGATAAGTAACCTATGTCCTAGTTGTTTACAACTCATTATAATTATTAGGAATATTTACTGAATGTTTTCCTTTCATACTATTGTCGTAAGTTAAACATTTATACATATTTTAAAATATAGTAGCCGCTGTTATATGCTCAAAACCACATTTCGTGAGTTGTGAATTTCTGTCCTGAAAAAACATATTCTTTACCTTTCTTCGTAAGATCTCATTGAACATTTATTAAAACATAATTTAAAATTTACTGTAAAATTAACGAATTTAAGTGTAGTGGTGACACTCGGCACAACTTCTTTTGTATATTTTATTTAATGCGGGTAGAGTCCTTGGTCGCGGCCCGGCGGCCGCGCGATATCAATACCAGCAGCCGGTGCGTCGGCGCCGCTCGAAGGATTCTTTCCTGTCGTATTTATATTGAACGTAGATTAATAGTTATTGATTACCTTCTTCGCACAGTGAGCACAATCTTTATTACTCATTAATTACTGTAACATATTTAACATTGTTGGTAAATCAATATTAATACTTTGTGACTGTTGCTTGCAAAGTCGGATGTAAGTGATACTTTAATTGCATTTACTGATAGGAATTGAACGAGATGAAAATATAGCGTGTTGTGGAAAGGTAGATTTTATTGTAATTCTGCTAATGCACGAGGCTCGCGTCGCTCAGGCAAGCGGCTTGGCGTCGGTAAGTTAGTCCCTTCCTTAAAGCGACTCGTATCTAAATAAATAAAATAGAGCTAATAAAATTTACTTTTGCGCGCGGTAATGTGGAATGCTGGAATGTGGAACCGATAGATATAAAAATAAGGTACGAATTCCAAAATTTACACTGCATAGAGTAATAATTTTATATCTATTTTTATAATCGAATAAGTTTTCGAAAATAATATTCCATTTTAAGTAATTCCAGTAACGAATACTCCACGTTGAGTCTAAAATTTACTCTAGTTGAAGTGAAAACTTTGATTGAAATAAGATAGAGCGTAGAGATTTGATTGAAAGTTAGTATTGTCCAGAGAGATTTGTATAATTTTAATGTAAATTCAATGTATTCTGTTCGTCCGAAGAGTAAAGCCGCGGCTATACACGCCTTTCCGCATGTATCCGTAATATTGAATGTTAAAACTAGACAATTTTTTAGCAAATTTTTCGTAGAAAAAGGTAATGCAGTTTGTAGTTATCTTGATTGTTGTTCATTGTTTGAATTCGAGTCACGTTTGTTTATTGCGATTTGTATAATACGTAGTACTCATTATTTGTAGTATAATAAACACACCAAAGTTATGATAAATAAACATACATAGACTCTCACAGAACTTTGTTTTATTTAGTTGTCAGTAAAATATTTTTGTTACCTTCTCGAATAAGTTCATTATCTTTAATAAGTTGATATGAATTAATCTATACCTATAAAACAGTATAGTGATTGACTGACTGACAAACAACGCACAGCCTAAACTAGAGACCTGAAAATGGACCTAGAGACTTGAAATTTGGCAAACATACCTATACCTTTAGTATCCTAGAGGTGCGCTAAGAAGGGATTCTTTGAAATTCAAACGGGATAGGGAACTAGCCCATTTTTAAATATTTCACGGGGGCAAAACCGCGGGGCATAGGCTAGATAATGTATAAACATTGAGTGACACTTCTAAGAGTGGCATTTTGTGTTTCAAGCAGAGTAATTTTAATAAAGCAGCAGTAGTCTGCTACTCGTGTGCAATAAGCTCATTAAAGAATTTTAAAAAAATTACTGTTGCGAATCCGTTCCATACCTAACGTTTTTCGGATTTATTCCTTGTCTTAACTTGTGTTATGAAACCATGCTTTGTGCTAAATTTCACCATTTTAGGTCGACGGGAAGCACCCTATAGGTTTTGATTTACTTGGAATTGGCAGACAGACGAACAGCAAAATGATCCGATTAGGGTTCCGATTTTTTTTCCTTTGAGGCCTGGTAAAAAATAGAAATTGACACATTTTTGACGTAAATTGCATACGGCAACAAATTTATATGAGAAATTTTAGTTCCTCTTTTGTCCGTTTTAATTTTTTTTTGCCAATGTTTCTTCAGACTAGGTGTATATAGTTGGTGGCGGGCACGGCTTGAGAACAACTATCAGCGCGCTTCGTAAACGGTCCAGTGTCGCGGTAGCGCTTTTAAGCTGCAGTGTGGTGGATTCTTTACTTTAGGGGTTCGTGACACAAAGCGTAAAGACACGATATCCCATAAAAGCATGTCAATAAAACTACAAAAATTCTACAAACAAGGTGTATTCTTAATTAATATGTACACTAGTTGGTGGCAGGACGCGGCTTGAGGATAAGCTTGCCGGTCTCGTCGCACGACATGTTGAAGTCGTTGAGCACCGCACGCGTGCGCGCCGTCATTATGCTCGGCGCTATGACCCGCCGGTGCACACCCGTCATGAACAGGAGCACTGCCGACCGAAAATACAAGCATAGGAGGCGGTAGGAACACGACAAAGTTTGGTGTGCTGTGCGCGGTAAACCCCAAACAGTTCACTGAATTTCAAAATGATCACTGGATCCAGTGAAAATTAGGGAAACAGGTATTTTTAGCCAACTTCAAAACAATACACTCTTTATTTGGGCAGTCGTGTAAAAAGGAAAAGGTTCTCGATTTGTTGGAATATTTTTTTAGAAGTGTATCAAGTATACAATACCATATACACTCACTTAACCCCATTTTAGTAAAATTATTTGTCTTTGTACTCACACTGGGTAGTCGGGCTTAGGAGAACTTTTCTGAGTATGAGCATTAAATATGCTACTGGAACCAAAACTAGTGCCACAATAAATCATATTATGCTTTAACATTTTGTAGGCAATGTTTGCTATGCATTATCCTTGTAGTGAGTCTCCATATTTTGCACACAAATACACATAAATGTATATATACAGAAATACTGAATAATAGATCAGCTAAATGTCTGTGTTTGTGTATGCATAATTATAGAAATTCACTGAGTTTGACTTTCTGTCATTTTCATGTTTTATCATGAGCAATTCTGTAATAAATTAGAAATTAATTAACTACCTAAAAATGTTGAAGTAAAAGCAAAGAATGGGTGATTCCAGAGAGACTGTGTGAGGGAAACCACAGGCGTGAGCGGGTCAGTCAGCCAGTGCCAGGCTGCGATCGCTGTGCACACTGACACCACTGCCAGAAGAACTGGAAAAAAAGAACTTGCATTTAAGTGTATAGGTGTATATAAAAATTACTGTCAGTTAAAATTTATTCATATTCATTATATCATAGGTATGGCATTCAAGTAAGGTTAAGAGTCATTCACAGTATTAAATCTACAAAGCTAGATTAGATCCTTAAACTTTTTTTACACTTACTCACTTTTTTGCCAGCTATACAAGTCTGTTGGAAGTGTTGGATTCTCATCATACTTAGTGAGCAAATACCCTTACAGTTATCCCACATACTGGTAAATGCTACTTATTATTTTTAAATAGTCTGTGCTGATGGATCTGACCAACGACAGGCTCACTAAATTTCTCAATAATGGAATTGTAAAGTATATTTACAATAAACTTACTTCTCCATCTAGTAGTCGCTGGCTGTAGACATGCTATCACCTCAGTCAGCCGCCGCTCAAAAGCTTTTAAGTCTGCAAATGTAATGTAAATGTTTTTGAATCACGCTGATAAGACTTTGATGAATCCGTAGTCAGGTAAGATTACTCGGATGATACTGTTTAGTTATTAAAAAACCTGAAAGCATTAAGTCATACTGGGAATTGAGTTTTGTAGAAAATAAGTATTGAGATATAAAGAAGTGTTAAAACCGGGATTCAAAATATAATTTGAATGGAAGTTTACTTGAACGTTTACTTGCAAGAAATACTTTCCGACTTACCATCGCAGGCTGTTTGTTCAAGAGACATCTTAGAGTGTTTATTAATTAACTTAACTTTAAAGTCTACGACATATTCGGAAGGGAAATAAGAAACTTTGCCGATTTTCGCATGAGCGATGGAGCGTGAGCGAGATGATTTTAATCTGTAGTCTAACTCTAACGTCAAATTTGACAAATATGACAGGTGACAGGTTGTCAATTTGCATTGCGCTTATGTTGCGTTTACGGGGATAGCAGCAATTCTACGCTACTAAGGGGAGTTACAGACAGAGTACCTATCGAGTACCAAACTTCAACATTCCGCTAAGCATTTAATTTTTCGTATTTTTTTATATTAAATAGTATGCTTTATTGTGTAAAACTTAAATGACTAATAAAGAATAATAAAAACAAATACCTAAACTAAATTAAATTAAAACTCGGTAGAACGGTTTTGTTTACTTGGCATCTTTTAGCTTGTGTTTATGAATATAACATTTCTAATGCTTTTTGCACGCTTGGATCATTAACATTTTAAAGAAAATCTTCCATGTCATCTTGTGGCAGTTTTCTTGTAACTTTCTTATCAGTCCTTGCCTTATTCTCAGTATACGGGTGATAGAACCATGTGCGAGGTCCATCCGGATCGCTACAACAATCTTACTCGTTAATCCTGCTCATATGCAGCAGTGCTTACACTCACTTGTGTTCCAGTCTGGAGAGTAAGACAACTAAGGCATTTCATCTTAGCTCTCTAGGTTGGCAACGCATCTGCAAACCTCACTTATCATCAGGTGGCAAACGAGCAAGTGTCGTTTGCCTTCCTTGTCGTATAAAAAAACATGTTTTAAAATAAACAATAACTGCGAAAAAAACAGGATGAGGGCTATCGTGTTTCTACTCACCACCAGTTGGCACCACTGTCAAATGAAGTAAGTATGGCTGTTAAAGTTTGATAATACGGGCGTGGCATGAAAACAAAGTTAAATCTTACTTAATACCGTAGAACCGTACCTTAAAAATATCGAGCATGCCACAACAATGCTACAGCGTTGCGCCGTCACGTTTTGTTCGGAAAAAAAGGACAGAACAAGTTTTCAAAAGATAAAACTGTCTCAATTGAGTAGTTAGTATCGATTCGTAACTCATGTTTGCGATTCGAAACTCATTTGCCATAACTAATCTTTGCTATTGCAAATTATTTGCAACAATCAGGTAGTAAAAAGCACTAAGAAATCCCGCCAAGTACAACTTTTAGTAACTACAAGTAACTAGGTGTTTGACGTTTGTACACTAGCGCCTTTAGTGTAGGCCAGGCATGGAATGCGCTAACAAATGTATAGGAAACAACACAATTTTGGACTTCGTAACTTTGTTTGGACTAGTTAGGAGGTGAACGTGGGTTAACATATCAAAAGTCCCCGCTCGTAGCCCTTGAGCCGGGGTAAGGGGGGGGGGGGGCTTCGAAGGTCCAAGTTTTCGGTTTTTTGCTTAATTCTCGGAAACTATGCGTCCTAGCGACATGACCACTATATACAAAAGAAAGCTGATTAAATTTGCTACAAGTTTGACTCGGTCAAGTTTTTCGATATCTATACCTATAAATCAATACCTTGATTGACTCACTTGCTGAATGACTGACTGACAGACAACGCACACCCTAAACCATTGGACCTAGAGACCTGAAATTTACCTTATATATCATAGAGGTGCATTAAGAAGGGATTTTTCGAAATTCCCACGGGATAGGGAATAAGTGGGATTTATGTTTTCGAATCAAAGTGGCTCCTGCCTCCATAACTACAGCAGCTTTTACATAATTATTATGAAAATAATACGTTTGTTCTTTATCTCGTTGGAATTAAGAAAAATCCTGGAAACGGTTTTTAGCTGTTCCGTTGTTGGGACAGGGAGGTAAGTTTGTTTTAGTTGCGGATTGCGGGTAAGTACATAAAATAAATTATATATTTAGCAGAGCAAGACATGTATCACACGTATAATCAAGGTATAAAGTTCATTTATTACTTATATCAATATCTTACATCAAAATAATTTTATTTTAAAGTATACATATAATTTTATACAGTATTTTATAGGTATGGATAAGCAATTAACATGCATTCATTTTCTGTATTACTTAAAACAGAATCCTTTTTAATGCTTCATTGTTGTGGTATAATTTTTGGCATTCATTTTTGTTTTTTCTTCAAGCTGTTAATGTACATTTCCAAATTTTTTTGCAGTTCAGGATCATTAACCGTTTGAAGAAAATCGGCTATGTCGTTTTTGCGATTTTCTTGCAATTTCCTCAACGGCTCTTGTCGTATTCTTAGTTTTGATACAGTGCGTGCTAGAGGTGGAATTTTATCAAACCTTTGAATGAATAATTTGCATTTTTCAATAGCATCGGCCTTATCAGTAGCAATTTCGTCAATCAGACCAACCTGAAAAATAGGATGTTGAATATTAACCTTTGCACAGTGTCAATTTTCCAAATCATTGGATCAAAAAAAAAAGATAAACAACGTAAACGTTATACCTACTGCAAGTGATAAGGTCTTATCTATTAACTATTTACTGACTTGAAGACCTAACATGACGATAAAATGAAATTATGATTAAATAACCTTCAATGCTTCATCTGTTGTAAATAGTTTAGCAGTTGTCAGAGCTGTCTCAGCATCTCTTTTCGTAATAGTGTGGCACATGGTATCCATGAACCAAGGTGGTGCGATCATTCCCAGTGCAGTTTCGTTCAAACCGATTTTGTACTTGCCACCCACCATGGCTCTCCACTCGCAAGACATAGCGAGGAGGCAACCTCCGGCGGGAGAGTGGCCCTGGTAATTTGAAAAAAAAAACAATACAAAATTAATTTAAATTACTGTGCTGTCAAGTACGAGTTAAGGCCCCAGCTAGGTATTTAATATAATGGGTTAGACATAGAAGAAAAAACAAACAATTTTATTTACTTATTTTGTACCTAAGTTTGCAGACATTTGTTACGATAAATACTCGTACCTAGTCTTTTTTTTAATTGGGAGTTGTTCAACTACTTTCTAGAAATAAATACTTGCTGCATTTAGTACGCCTGGTTACAAACCAATACACACATTAATAGCAGCAGCCGTAGCGAACTTGAAGCCAAATAACTTGAGCCAGGTGTCTTGAAGTGTGCTCCAAAACAGCTCTGCTCTGTTCTTCTCGGGTTTAAACATCTCCATGATGTCTAGCCCAGCTGAGAATACTGTTGGAGATGCCTGGAATGTAGTGAAGATTTGATTATTGAATAACAATAGTCGTAGCCAAGAGGAACTTAAAAGCGTATACTTATTAATTAGGTACACATTTCAGTTTAAGATGACCGAGTTGATGACCGCCGACCAATAGCGGCATGAGGGAGAGGCGGGGAGGCGGGGAGGCGGGGAGGCGGGGAGGCGGGGAGGCGGGGAGGCGGGGAGGCGGGGAGGCGGGGGGGGGGGGCGGATTCGCCCGGATGCCAAGCACCAAGGGGTGACAACGATAACTCACTAGTACCTACCTACAGCCAAAGAATGCTCACAAAATCCGCTTCCGCGTTTTATTTTAAGTAAGTAAGTTAAGGTGCTCAATACAAAACGAGCCGGGTGCCAATCTATCTATCCTACGACGCCATTGCCAAGAGCTTTAGGGTTTTAGAACTGGAATCAGTTAAATACTCACTGAAGTCAGTATCATGCCTCGAGGGTTGTTATTTTCCACTTCGTCGAGCGACTTGCTGAGTGCTTGCAGTAGCTCGAGGTTGAGGCTGTTGACGGGCGGCCGCTGTAGCGTCACGATTGCGATGCCATCATGGTCCGTGACGTTCACCAGAGGTGCTGGTGCCGATGACAGCAGCCGACACGACGGCAAAACCCGGCTTGCATGCCTTGCTACTTGCCTCAGTGGAAACATTCTATAAACAAATAAATATGTAAAATGTGTGTTTTATATACCGAATAGCACGTATGCTACGAAATTTTAAAACTTCATTAGGTAACTTTCTACAAGTACTCTAAGTATACTGAACCTTTTGGCTATTATAGGTAGCACATCAATCTAATAACTCAGTATTTAGATTTAGTCAAACATAAACACTGTATCCTACCTTTCTTAAAGGAAATAATATTTTGTTGTTAAGTACCTACCTACACACAATCAACCGTTGAACCGCAATAAACAACTGCTCTGCGCTCTGCCCGAGACAACAAAAAAGAGCAAAAGTTAAAGATTGTCCTTTATCTTATCACTCTTATCTTTTAAGTTATAATGAGGTCTTTTACAGAAACAAATTATTATGAAAATATGTTGACATTGTTACATATGGTCATGCTTATATTTCAACAGCTCAAGATTTATCCATGCGAGAAATTAAATAGCCTTCGCGTCGCGTTACAGGAACGGACAAAATACTAGTCCGGTAGTCCGATAATGTAGATAATGGCTAACAATTTTTTTTTGTATCAATAGCAGATAACTTCATAAACTACAAATAAAACTGTGGTAACACTTCAAAAAAAAAAGTCGAAGCTGTCAAAATAAAAATGATACAGGAATTTGGCGGGAAAGCGATGAGAGTGGATCGTGTCGTTAATTGAATTTTAGTTTCTGTGCTTAATGTTGTTTGGTGGATAATAAAGATAGTGTATTATACAAAAAATTAACGTGACAGTGTCCAGAAAATGAAGAATTCAAGTGAAAACGCGTATTCCCTCTGTTTGTGACCCCCAAGTATCCGCCGGCTGCTGCTCGCCGTAAAGTACACTATCGCTTTACGGAAGGCATGAGCAGCTGGCAGGACGTGACTAGGACAGACTGACAACTCTGACGGTGACAGGACTTTAATATACAGAAATTTACAAAACACATCAGACGTGGCTGTATGGACTCAGTTCCTTTGCCTATCCCTTATGGGTGAATTAAAAAAAAATCTACAGCAATGCCATCTTTTATCTGTGATAGCCGACAGAACAGATTTCATAACACACGCGCGCGCAAGCTCGGACACGCGCGCACACACACGAATTATGTGTACACACTTATTAGATTAGACATTATGAAAAATTCAAACTCAGAATTCAAAATCGTTTATTTCGTAAATTATACATTTAAAGCGTCCAAAATCGCAACAACTAACAATAGCACAAATCACAAGCATCTGATATCGCAATAAATAACTGAAACAACGCAGAAAGATTGTAACTAAAGCGTCCGAATTTTCTCCGCAACGTCCAATACACACGAACTGACACTGATAAAACGGAGGAGCTGAAAATCGACTACGTATTTACAAGTGGACAATTAACGAAATAACAGATACACTGCGCATTTTCTAAAAAACAAAGCCGCTGGGCGCTGCATGCTGTATGACGTTTACTTGAGTCCGAAATTTTGAAGTAATGTAGTAGATGTACCAAAAACCGTTTTTTTCTTCTTTGCATGATGATAAATTTTGCAATCTTTTTAACAGAAGTACAAGCAATAATTTGTGACTGAAAATTACAAGCCTTCGGTTCGATATTTTTTAATAAAATTTTGCAATATAAAATGAAAAAAAAAAATAAACCGTATTTTTTTTAAACCGACAGCAATTATTAACGCACTAACTACTAAAAATTAGCCTTACACAGGTAAGAGATGGCGCAGCTAAAAACTTCAACTGTCAAATACAGGTAACTTTCGCTATTCGATGAAACTAACTCGATGAAAGAGGATTTGAGAGGAAAGTGCCAAGGCCAAGCCAACCAAACAAAGCCAAGCCAAAGTCTCTCTAATCTGTGGTGGGAACCAACCAACGCTTAGCTCACAAGTAGTATTATTGCCGATTGATACTATTTTGGATTGAAGCTTATGTCTTAAAACGAAGTGTAGTGTAGTAGTGGTTGGTAGTGTCTTGCTCAGCTTATCTATCACATATTATTATAATACCAGCAGCAATGTATTGAAGACAATATGTATACCTACTTGCCCATCATATTCGTAGGGTAGCAAAAAAACTGTAAATATTGTGTCTGTTACTGTGCTCTACCTACTGGCTAATATTCCGGATACTGTAATAAAGGATGTCGCTGGAAGGCGTGCGCATAAAAGAAGAGGTAGAATGGGAAGCGGATGCTTACGCGGAGGCAGCGCGGTCGGAGCTGTACGAGGATCACGATGTGAAACCTGATCTCGTTTTGGGGCCTGAAGTTCTGCAACCTCATGTGTCCGATGTAGACACCTTGATTCGAGGTCAATATTTTTATTAACAGTCAAATAGTTCTAGTCTGAAATATGACCATTATTTTTGCATCTATCTGTGGTCCATAATCAACAAGGCCCGTCCCCCCTAGTCGCTAAAATATAGAGAAATATATGTCTATGGATGGATAAAGTATTTGATCACAACATATTTTTACTTGGCAGATAGATACATTTATCGGATTGCTCAACTAGATAGTCATCCTTATACCAAAACTTGAATTACTTCAGGAACATATCCTAAAAACACCCTAACGTTTTAATTAGTTTCAATAGGCTAAATAGCATTGACGCTCCTATAGTCAAGTTTTCTAAACTACCTATTTATGTAGTTCCCTTTCAGGCTCTTACTTTCCAACCGAAAATAGTAAAAATAGGTATTCAGAGAAGTGCATCGGCAGCCAACGATAAGTTCCTGGCAGCGGTCAGGGACAAGTGGCAGAATTGGGACTTGTTCTTTACGGATGCTTCGAAACTTAATAAGGATGATCCGGTTGGATGTGCCTTTATTTATGATGGTTCACAAACTACTCATCAATTTCAAATGCCTTCTGTGACAAGTATTTTTTCTGGAGAATGTTCAGCGATCTTAAAGGCGGTTAAATTTATAAGGGAACATAAATTGGCCAATTCTATTATTTTCTCAGATAGTCTCAGCGCCATACAAGCTATTTCATCCAACTCTATGAAGAATTGTGCTAAGACAGCAATAGTTTGTCTTCTAAAGGAAGCCCTTCTTTCTTGTCACTTGATGAATCTAGAGGTGTTGCTATCCTGAATCCCTAGTCATAAAGGTATAAGCGGGAACGAAGTGGCCGACAAGGCAGCTAGAGACGCTGTATCAGGTGGTAGTCGCTCTATTTATCATTGCTTTAATAATGACCTGGCCGCTATTTCGTCATTAGCGTTGTTTGATACTTGGTCCGACAAGTGGAACACGAACAACAGTTTATTCTATTATAAAATCCAGAAAAATATTCCTCGTCGTCCTTGGTTCTTCAAATTCAAATTCAAGAAAAAGGTGACAAGTTGCTTAATCCGCCTCAGACTGGGCCATGTATGTTCCCCAGAATTTCTCCATAGGATTAAAATAAGAGATGAATGCCGGAATGGCATTGGATCCATTGACCATATATTTTTTGACTGCCCCCTGAACAAACTTAGCATATATGAGGAACTGGTAAAAGCAAAGATTGAGGTCCCATCCAACGTCAGAACCCTTTTAGCAAATTTTGAAAAACCAGTTATCTGTCTTTTGGCTAAATGTATTGAAAAAAAACCTCATTAAGCTGTAACCAGCTGTCATCAATCTATAGCAATTATTTATTACTAACACACTAACTCCCTTAGCTTCCCATCCCATCCCTCGAGGAATTTAGTGCTCTGGAATAAATAATGAATATTTGTCTTGACTGGACATTGGCAAAGTGCCTCGCGGCAAGGCCATAATGCACAGAAAAAAAAAACTGAAGAGAAACTGTCGAAACAGTAGTAATTATGATTATCTCCTTATGCATTAGCATGCTAGAGCAATAGATAATTATAGTGAAATAAAATGGATCACAGTCATTGAAGCCTGACATGTTTAATATCTTGTAATATCCTACCTACCAATCACATGTCTCTCTTAACAGCTAAAAATATTGCATAAATTGTAATTAAACTTCCTGAAAAATCTGTCTCTTGTGTTTGTTACCATTTGTGTATGTACCTTTTATTTTTTTTTACTTTCAGATTTATTTAAGCCTGGTCCAGTTAAGCAGGAGGATATACAGACCTATGATGCGGTAGCGCCTGTGCCTGGGAGCTACACCGGAGAATGCCAAACTGAGCGTCCCCCTGCAAGAAAACCCTCACCCCTCGGAAAGCAGAATCCTAAAACCAAAACCCACACAAGTAAACTCAAACTTATCTATGTTGCTCGAATTCCAAACTCTTGTAAGACTTGCAACAAATCATTTAAAATTAAATCAAATTTTTTGAAACATTCATGCATTGATACTAGAGATCAAACTAATTCAAAGAAAGATATGAATGATAAGACACTTGAGGCTTATAAAAAAACCTACTCATTCTCATGCAAAACATGCAGTAAAGAATATGCACATAAATATAACTTAATGAAACATTCAAAAATGCACACAGAGGAGTTTCCTAAGTTACATACTTGTAAAATCTGTAAAAGACAGTTCAAAACAAGTCTGTATCTAAATAACCATATGCAAATCCACACAGGAAAAGAAGCATTGTCTTGTAATCAATGTAAAAAACAGTTCACAAGAAAGGATTATCTAAACCGTCATGTTGCAAATAAACATGCAGAAATTATAACATTTTCTTGCAAGCAATGTGAAGAACGGTTCACAGCAGCAAAAGATTTAAAGAAACATATTGCACATGTCCACTCAAGAAAGGAACCAAACTCGTGCCACATCTGTAAAAAACAATTTAAAAGCAAACCTGGTCTAGTCTACCATTTACTAATCCATGCAGGGAAGAAATCCTTCATGTGTGATGTATGTAAGAAAGAATTTCGGAATAAATCATCTTTAGAGCAACACAAACGCTCCCACATAGAAGGTAACACACACTCTTGTCACATTTGTAAAAAACAGTTTAAGGTAAAAGCTGGCCTAGATTACCATTTGCTAATACATGCAGGGGAGAAATCCTTCACATGCAATGTATGTAATAAACAATTCCGGGACAAGTCAATCTTAGGGGTGCACAAACGTCTTCATACTAAAGGAAATCAATACTCATGCAAAATTTGTAAGAAACAGTTGACGCATAAGGCTCATTTAGTTTATCACATGCTAACGCACACAGGAGAAAAACCACACTCGTGCCCCATCTGTGAAAAACAGTTTACTCTGAAGTCATCTTTAAATAACCATTTGCGAACCCATACAGGGGAAAGACCATATGAATGTAAAACTTGCGATAAAAGGTTTTTGGATTCATCGTCTTTAGCCAAACATAAACGAAGCCATTTAAAGCCACCACAGAAGTATCCGTTTTCATGTGACATTTGTAATAGAGAATTTAAGCTAGAACGTACCTTTACTAAACACAAGTGTGGTCTGAGTCTGGTCTAAGACAAGCACGGGAAAACTTGAACACATGAGAAGCAGGGGAAGTCTGATATTTGATATATGTGAGGTCTCGACAACGGTAACGACCTCCCAAGTGAGCTACTCTGGGTTTACCTGACAAAGAGCATGTCTCTTTATGCCAAATATGTCGGTCTGCCTGCTCAAAGTGGTTGCGTTAACTGTATATGTCGCTTGAAAAATGAGTTATCATGACCAAAAACAAAAACGATAAGGTTTATTTTCGAATTGATTCAGTTAGGTAATTTTTCTTGTACATCGTTGTCCCTAGGGACAACAAAGAAATCAAAGAGTGGTCCCTGGCCAAGAAAAGGTTGGGAATAACTGCGCTAGTGTGATAACTAGTGATAAGGCTGTAAAAGGCCGAGTTCTTGTGAGTTCAAGTCTATTTTCATTCACTTCTTGTTCATGATATATAGTGATTATACCTAGTTAGTGAAAGACTGTCAGCTAAAATATATGTTTTGAAATTTTAGCATGCCAGATGATATAAAGGCAGACTTCATTATTTCTTCAAGCTTTGAACGTACTTTTCCAATTTCTTCTGCACTTCTGGCTTATTAACTGAGTCGAAAAAGTCTTCCATGTCCTGTTTGCGGTTCTGCTGCGCACGCGTCAGTATGTCTTGTCGCATTTTTAATTTTGATATCGTGCGGGCCATAGGAGGAATATTATCAAACTTATAGATGAATTTTTTGCATTTTTCTACGGCATCGTCTTTGTCGGTGGCAATTTCGTCGATCAAACCCACCTGTAAAATAAGTTGTTCATTTGATATGAGCGCCGGCAGGTACCCACGTAGCCACGTACCAGACGTACCTACCTAACGTGTATCATTTACATACATCTGCACATTATGTTAGGTACTAATATTTAGTAGGTATTAGTTTTTAGTCTTGTTCTCTGTATTTTTTATGCAAGGTTGGTGCAAGTGAGTGCACCTCCCTTCCACCGCTTATGTTCAATGTTCATTTAATATTTTAAATAAGCACAATAAAAATTAATTCTTTTAACTTGCTTTTTCTGTTTCCAAAATTGATAAAAATAACAGCATTATACATTGTACCCCACGAACGATAACATATCAGTATTGTAGGTTTTAATGTTGCTAATCTGCTGATTACCTATCAGTTACGTCCAAGACATTTTTTAGAATGGACTTACAGCACAGAATACATAATAGTACAAGTACAGAAGTCCGACTCCGCAAAATCATTTAGATAAATAGCGACTCTTGCTACGACACAATAAAGCGCAATTCAGGTCGCACAGCGCTAATTGCGTACAGTCATATTCATCTATAAGTTGCTTCTCTTTCTATAGTGTATCTCTTATCTCTTCCGACTACGTTAGGGTTGCCTTCTTTTAAAAATAATTGATCTTGATATTCAATTATAAGTTATGTCACAGAATACATTATAGTACAAGGTTACGACTTGATACGACGCGACGCAAACAAGAAATTTAACTCGCAAGATTTGACCCGAACATACATACCTACATATGTACTTAAACATTGCAAATTAAAATAAAAGCTTGTGATAATTAATAATTGTAAGTAAGTGTGTAAGTAAACACTTTATTGTACAAAAACAGGACAAAACCCAAGCTAATACACCCATATTTCGTGGAAAATATGCATATTTACGGAATAAATGTTTATAATCTTTATGCAATTAAATCGAACTGATGCTCAGTTGAACCATAAACATTTCCTGGATTTAGGATAAAGGAGGATAAAGGGGAAAAATTAAAAACCTTCAACGCTTCCTCCGCAGTGAATGTTTTAGCGCTAGTCAGCGCCAGTTCAGCTTCGCTCGATTTGATGGTGTAGCACATGGTGTCCATGGTCCAAGGAGTGGCGGTGATGCCTAGAACGGTCTCGTTGAGTCCGATGGTAGCCTTGCCTCCGACCATGGCGCGCCATTCGCAGGACATGGCAAGGAGGCAGCCTCCTCCTGGAGCGTGGCCCTGGAAATAAAGTGGTGGTTATAAGTACGTTATGATTCTGTGTTATGGAGTTCTCGATTGTTCAGGCAAGATTGGTAGCCAGTCGGGCTAGTTTAACCGACTACAAACGAACTTTTATTAACCGACTTCAAAAAAAGGAGGAGGTTCTACGTTCCACTGTAAGGTAAAACCCCCAATTATCGACACTTTAACGTACACATTTAAGCATTTTTTAAATATCTGGTTTCTTCATGATATTACATGATATTTTTATGAACTGGGTAAAGTTTTAGGGTTCATTCTATATTGTTTTAAAGTAAAAACGAGTCTAATACTAATAAGTAAAGAAATAAATAAAAATAGATTTAGGCTCTTTTTAGGCTAGTAATCGACTGCAAAATCCCATATATCGACACCCAGTAATCGACGTGTTCCAATAATCGTGGTCTAATAATCAACATGTTCTATTTATCGTCATCCAAATATCGACTTAAACCCAACACCATTCCCAAAAAATTCTTATTTAGTCTTTTAGTATTAATCAGTTTTTTAGTTTTTATTCTTATTTAAATAATTAAAAGACTAAATAAGACTTTGAGATTTAAGTCGATATGGCTGACACATGCTACACTATCGAGTAGCTCATTTCTAATACCGGGAATGTGCTTTTCAGCCATTTCAAGTACCCTTAGTAAAATAGCCTCCCCTTCGTCTGTAGATATTTCAGGGTCACTACATCACTCTCAAGTGTGTCCCAAATAAAGTGGTAGAGGACAATTTCAAAATGAGGGAGGGGTCAATGTGTTTCATCCTCTGATGTTGTACCGGGTTAAGCGCTATAGCCATAGCAGCTTGGCTATCTGTATGAATCGTAATCCTCTCCACCTTACCTAGCAATTGATTCAGAAAGCAACTAAGGAAGATAGCTTCTTTAGAAACTTCTAATAAGCTCACATACTCAGCCTCTGCTGTCGATATGGCTATCGTTTTGTGCTTGGACCTTCGCCACGACACTGCAGCTTTAGCCAGTATAAAAATATTTCCAGAATACGATTTTCTGTCTACAAGTTTGCCTCATGATCAGCATCAGCAAATCCTTGTATGGCTCTACAGGTGTCCTTCTCAAAGACTAACCCTATATTTTTCGTACCCTTTAGGTATCGCAGGATTCTCTTTACGGCCGACCAATGTACTTCTTCATAGTTATTGCTAAATTGACTCATGAAACTTACAGAGTGTGCAATGTCTGGCCTCGTACAGACAGCTATATGCATTAATTAACCAATTAGTTCTCTGTACGGAACTGATTCGTGTGGCTTGTGAGAGTCCTCGGGCTTGGTAAAACGTTGACCAGGAACTACCAACTGTTTTACAGTTCGTCATTCCAAAGCGATGTAGAAGTTTGTCTACGTACTCTCCTTGGTCGATTTTGATCAGAACATCCGTTTGTTTGATACTTATCCCCAAAAATAACTCCGCTTTTCCAAGATCTTTCATTTCGAATTTTGACTCTGCAATCCTGTCCTTTCCTGCTGTCCGAGTATAAACACAATGTTCGTTCTTGCACCTATTATACTTCAGATTCACCAGTTCAGTTTCAGTGTGAAGTTTTATGTTCCAGGAGCGTGGTTCAGTCCATATAATGACTTCTTTAACAGGCACACATGCTGTTCTTTTCCCTTTTCTTCAAAGTAAGGTGGATGTCTCATATAGACCACTTCATCTAGATATTCCCATTGAGGAAAGTCTTCATATCCATGTGGTCTACCACTCATCTGCAGGTTCGCAGCTAGAGCAAACAATAGTCTGAGGGAACATTTTCGCCAGTGGTGAGGCCACTGGTGAAAATGTTTCATCGCAGTCGAAGCCTCTTCTTTGAGTAAAACCTCTTGCAACCAAGTGCGCCTTGTATCTAGTTCTAAATAAAGTAAGTTTTTTAGGTGCCATCCCTGCAAAAACTGTCGGTTACTGGCACACATGAGAAACATATGGAATTTCCAATTATCGACACATCCGTTGTCGATGATCGGAACATATGGAATATCCAATCATCGACACGGCTGTCGATCATTGGAAGCAGTTTTTTTTTTTTTTTTTTTCAATTTAAATGAAACAGCTATATTTATAGTGCTGAAAAAACTTAGCTAAAACAAATAACAAAATAATGTGCACAATATAATAAAAAAAATGTTTCGACATTTGTCGAAAATTGGAAAAGCAAAGAAAAAATCTCCAATTACCGACAAGCGTTTTTTGACCTTTTAAAATAACCTCACCCTTGTAAAAAAAATATTGAAAAGTAAGAAATTTGTGTCCCAATTATATAAATAACTAACATTCTCGATAAAGCAAAACAATTAAAAGTTATGGGCAATAAATCTTACTCACTTCCTTAGTGATTTCACTAAGAAAACTGGGTTTTCGTTGCAGATCTCTCGCGGTCGAAACATATGACTACGTCATTTTGTTCAAAATAGCTGAATATTTGAAACGTCATCTGCAATGACAGCTAGATAATCCTCGTCTATTGTTTATGCTTCAAATGCGTTCAGAAATTAGAAACTACTCTTATTTTTTTTTTTTGTTAACTTTTTTAATGTCGAAGAATGGGGCTCTGTCGGAGATTGGGTGTTTTACCTTATGCATTTTTTTTTTAACGTATTTTCATCGATTACTCCGTCAATTGTAGACCGATTTAAAAAAAAAATATTTGAAAGTGTATACTCCTGAGGTGGTCCCATTGTCACCAAGTCATGATCTGATGATGGGATCCCAGGGAAATCGAGGGCAACCCTCAAATTTTATAGGCACGTATTATGTGTTTCATATATTTTCCAAGGCTATTCAAGTATTTGAGTCTGGTGGTCATTATCTCATGTTGATGAGCTGATGATGGAAGGTACAACTCCTTAACGGTTAGGAGTTGGAGGATAATTCTGAAAATGTTAAATCAACGTTAAATTGTGAAATAAAAATTGTTACATAAGATGGCTGAAGGTCTTTGAGTCGTGTAGGATTTATTAAATAAAACCAGCGGAGCGGTGTGCCTTCAGTCTCGTCCGTTTATTGCCCTGTCATACCATAGACTAGATACAGAGCAGGGTGTGTTCGCTTACTTACATAACAAAAATCTTTTAACAAAATAGTAAATCCGCCTTCAAAAAAAAACCTTAGAAAAAAAAACGTAAAATAATCCTCTAAAATAATGATAAATAAATAAAATGAAATAAAATGCGTTTATTGCGGACAACAGAAACTAAAGTCTTAAGTTTTATAGCCTAGCACTATACCTACCTACAGTACTATCCTGTAACTGTACACAAGCCAGCTGAAACCAAAAAACCGCCTTCAAAACAAAACCTTAGAAAAAAAACGTAAAATAATCTCCTAAAACAATGATAAATAAATAAAATGAAATAAAATGCGTTTATTTGGACAACAGAAACTAAATCCTAAAGTTTTATGGCCTAGCACTAAGCAGCAGAAATATGAAGTCGGTGCGGTGCGAGCGGAATATTCTTTGAATGAAGCACCGACCGAGCGAGCTAAAAGCGGTCAGCGAAGAGTCCGAACCAAGTCCAAGTAAGTAATATGTGTTTAAATTAAGCTAGACGATTTTGTCTTACGTTAATGGCAGCCGCTGTAGCAAACTTGAACCCAAATAACTTCATCCAAGTTTCCTGAATTTCGTTCCAAAATAGTGCAAACTTTTTCTTATCAGGTTGGTAGAGCTCCGCGATGTCTATTCCGCCTGTGAACACTGATTTGGACGCCTGAAATAATAATTCAACTATAACAAACAATACAATTAATGCATATGAAGCTGATGATGTTATTTCCCGTGATTGATCCGTCCTTTCGACCGCGCAGGAGTTCGTCGTAGGTAGGTATGTCAAAGTTAGAAAAAAATGCTTCTTGACAAGTAAGTTTGGCTCTAACGATTTGCGCGGTCGAACGGTCGTCGACCCGACCACAAAGAAGATGAAGCTTTATAAATGGTATCTTAACAATTATCGCTTCTTTTACTTTATTAGTTGCCTAAGTCTTTAATTAGCAACTAGATAGTGCAATAAACGGACCAATTACGTATGTCAGTCGAGTATAGCTTGACTGGTAACGGGGTTTACGTTTCGCAACCGGCGAAGTGTGTGCTCCCAGAGGAAGGACTACGGATTAGTCCGAAACATGTCGTGCTATACTCGACTGACATACCTACGTGAGTGATCCGTTTATTTCACTATGATTGAGTCTCACTGTAGTTTCATGTTAAAGGCAATTAAATAGTACTTTATTACACTCACCGAAGTCAATATCATGCCTTTGGGCTTGTTGTTAGAGATTTCATCGAGCGATTTGTTCATGACTTGCAACAGCTCAAGATTGAGGCTGTTCACAGGCGGTCGCTGCAGCGTCACGACTGCGACGCCGTCGTGGTCCGCGACTCCCACCAGCGGCGTGGACGACATGGGCCGACAAGCCGGCAGCACCCTGTTCGCAAGCCTCGCTATTTGCCTCAACGGAAACATGCTAAAAGAAGTTCAAACTTAACTCAATTTGGAACTTCGTCCAGTTAAATACTGCTACAAGTATATACCCATCTATCCGTTTAAATAAATAAATACCTAAATAAAATCGGTTTATTGCAGACGGAGTTCATTTTTTATGCGTTAATTGTTATGGTTAAAGGGTAGTAATTAATATATTTCACGCACAGTTGCCGACAGCTGAAAGTGTCTGAGTTTGTTGTAAAAGTAAACAAGCAGGGACTACTGAATGTACGCATAACTCCGTCATCCGTGTACCTACGTACCTATACCTACTCAAAATAACTATTTAAAATTAAAAATATATTTTCCCTTACATTAAATTTAGCACCAATTAGTACCTACCTAATAAGTACGCTTCTAAGCCCCAAACTGAAGCAGCTGCGACGTCTTATCTGTGAGTAATGACTTATGTAATAAAAGATATTTTTTATATGAAACTCTGAGATTAGTACTTAACCTATCTTTTAAGCGCGAAAGTTTATCAGGATTGATGTTTTTAAGGTTCCGTACCTCAAAAGGAAAAAAAAACGGAACAATTATAGGATCACTTTGTTGTCTGTCTGTCTATCAAGACCTTTTTTCTCTGGAACGCGTGGAGGTAGCATGCTGAAATTAATATAAAATAAGTACTCGAGCCTGCGGTCCCTTGAAGCTGTGAAAAAATCAACCTTCCAAGTGAACGCAATCAAAAGATACGGTCATTAAAAAGGTGGTTTCCATACAAATTGCCGTACTGAGAAAACCTAAAGGGTACTTCCAGTTGTCCTAGAAACTTGAAATTTGGTATGAAGGCAGCTCTTATAGCACAACCACTCCAAAAAGTCTCAAAATCTTAAATTTTTATGTCTGTCTGTAAATTTCGAAGACCAATATAAGTTGACCCCACACTGCGTACATTTTGTTTATTAACACTGGACTTCTTAAAACATTGGGGAAAAGCGTTAAAATCTTTCTACGGAACCCTCGTGCGCGAGTCCGACTCACACTTGCCGGTTTTTTATTCTTTCACGACAAAACTTCTGATCGAATTTTGATGA
This sequence comes from Clepsis dumicolana, assembly GCA_963691665.1. Lineage (NCBI taxonomy): Eukaryota > Metazoa > Arthropoda > Insecta > Lepidoptera > Tortricidae > Clepsis > Clepsis dumicolana. The sequence goes on from OY829517.1 coordinate 5,099,609, forward strand.
AACTTCACAGTAATATTCTTTTAACCTCAGAGTAACAAACAGGCTACGTTCTATCCCGGAAAATTGTATAATTCCCGCGCATCGATTTATAAAACATCAATGCTACCCCGAGATTCTCCGCAAACGAAGTCGCGGGTAGCAGCTACCTAGTTTTAGATTAAGTCCATTTTAAATTCTGCACAGATATTCGAGAAACTATTTTTATACATAAATGTGTACTTCCAAATTGGACAGTAGCAGTTGGTAAGTAAATAAAGTTTTAAAATTAATGGTCGTAAAATGCGCTCGCGCAATATTTGAGTGGCGTTTACGAGTTTAGCTTCAAATCCGCTTAAGATTTGACACATTTGACATTTGACAGAATTGACAGATCTAAACCTTTCTGAAACCGTCGAAAACTAAAACACTTGTGCAATACGAAAAAAAAAGTCCAAGGTCCAAACTAGTTTAAATTTTAGCCTTATTTAAATTAGAGGTAAGTGTACAATCGATTTCTGCATGTTTACATTGCTAATCATTAAATGGAACAAGTTTTCAACTTTTAAACGCGCCAGTGATCATTCAAAGTAAACTTTTTAATTTTATAGAATGTTTCCGTTGAGGCAACTGGCGAGGAATGCGAGCAGGGTGCTGGTGGCTTGTCGGCCGATGTCGTCGGCGCCGCTAGTGGACGTCGCGGACAGCGACGGCGTCGCAGTCGTGACGCTGCAGCGGCCGCCCGTCAACAGCCTCAACCTCGAGCTGTTGCAAGCTATCAGCAAGTCACTGGATGATGTCGCGAAGAATAAGCCTGAGGGCATGATATTGACTTCAGTAAGTTAGTTTTTCTTTTTATGATTCTTCAACATTATCTGAGTTGTCTAAATGTAGGTACTTATGCAAGCCTCAGAAATAAACTCTGCACCCAAGAAATAAAACATCCCTAGACCATTATGATATGAGTGTGCTAAGTTGGTAATTATACTTGAGGCGGGTTTTAGGCCTGATCAAAGAGAAGGCTTTAATATAGCCAAGGAGTGTAATGAAATGACCAAAGCCCACATGTTTCATACAAAGTTTTTCAACATACTTGCAAGTAAAAACTAGTAAGTGTTCAACTGACCTATGTTGCCTGATATTGGATATTCGGAGCTTGTTTTCAAAAAATTTCATTGCGTTTTGGTGATGGCACCTTGAATTTCTTACTGTTATAAACATTGGAGTATTTCTTTAAGATCACAGTTGAATTGGCTTTGCAACATCAAATATATACATAAGTATTATTCACCATGAGGCGCTTATTCATACTTGTATGTTAAATAAGCTGGTTATATAAATATATTTTCTGAAAACATTTAATTAGGCATTTTTACTATTCTTCCATTGTAAAAATATATTGTTGGCTTAACATGTATTTCTCGATTAATTTAGATGGCAATAATTCACTTTAAAAGCATCAATTGCATTTTGTTCTTCACTTAGTATTTTTAGAACATTTACTTCCTAATCAGTCATTAAACTTTTTTGCCATGAAGTATAAGTACTAAATTGTTTTTTTTTTTATAATTTCTAGGCGTCTCCAACTGTCTTCTCAGCGGGTCTGGATATTATGGAGATGTATAAGCCTGACTTTAAGCGAGCAGAACTGTTTTGGACCACATTGCAAGAAACTTGGATCAAGCTATTTGGCTTCAAGTTTGCTACAGCTGCTGCTATTAATGTAAGTCTTCATTATGAACTAAAAACAATTACTTTGCTCACCCATGACTACAAGTGAAAAATAGTTATATCTGTGCGGCAAATGTATGTTTCCATGCAACACCTCTGCCTCCACTGCTACATGAACCAACACATGCCACACAGACCCAACTATCACCACCACCACTAAACTAAACGCTCACGCGTTTCGGTACTCTCCACGAGACCATTAACGAAGCACAACAACAACCACTTAAGATGCAAACACTTCCACTACATAATAATTCATTAGAAATTGTTTTTAGTTCATAAATATGGACCTCCGCAAAGTAACGCCTGATTCAATAAATTATTTAAGTCTTGATTTTTTATCAGACATGAAATATTAATACCTTTTCACCATTTGACTATCATGTTGTTTTTTAAATATAGCCAGTTGCAATTTTCCGAAAGAAATAAAAAAACTTTACCATAGGGTTTAGTACACAGAACTATATTGAGATAGATGGAACGTCTTTATTCAAACATTTCTATTTGCCACTTTACCCTTATCACTACAGCTTCATTAAAACATGCAAATAAACAGTTTTCGATGATTCACGGTTAATTGCATTAGACATAATGAAAACGGGATATCCCCATGATATCCCCCATGCCCGTGCCGTGGTTTGCCCGTGATCATGATGCATGTAACTGCATCGAAATATCGGGAGCTCATTAAATCTATAAGGTAATCGCGGTCAATATCCGGTTTTCGTTGTCTCATGCAAATAAACTTGAATCCCCAGGGCCACGCACCAGCAGGAGGTTGCCTCCTCGCCATGTCCTGCGAGTACCGAGCCATGGTGGGAGGGAAGTACACCATTGGGCTAAACGAGACAGCGCTGGGCATTGTTGCTCCGCTGTGGTTCATGGACACAATGTGCCACACCATTCACGTTAGGGACGCAGAGCTGGCTCTTACCACGGCCAAACTTTTCACTGTTGAAGAAGCACTGAAGGTATTTTTTGTTTATAACATAAGGGCGCACGCGCGCCGCGTTTTCACCTATCTGTCGCTTGAGGCTTTTTACGACTAGGCCAGCAAAAACGCATTGAGAAGCAAAGCGACAAAAGGCGCGCGTGCTATCGTGAAAAAAATGTTTCATTCAAATATACTTTAGCTGATAATAAAAAAATTCTAGTGCTAATAATAAGTAAAACACGCCACATTTGCGCAAAATATGCACATTACAATCTTGTTCAATACATACCTTCAACTTATGCGTACCCCTACCCATCAATTATATTTTCCTTCCTACGATCATGACACATTTTCTGTACCAACGTCAAATTCTTCCATAAAAAAAACTTTCTTCACAGGCTGGCATGATTGACGAGACAGCAACAGACAAAGCAGATGCCATAGAAAAATGCAAGAAATTCATAAGCAAGTTCGATAGGATCCCGCCTCTAGCCCGCACTATGACGAAACTGAAAATTAGAGAGGGTCCTTTAACGAAAATGCAAAAAATTAGGCAGCAGGATACGGCAGAGTTTCTGCAGTTCTTGAAGAACCCACAAGTGCAGCAAGCATTAGAAATGTATATTCAAATGTTGAAGCAGAAGGCTGCCAAGTAAGCTGGTCATAAATTATTAAAAAAAAAACCGTACCCATAATGTCAATTAAAAGAGTCTCAAGGCAATAAACAGAATAGTTGTCGTTATCAGACTTTTCTAAGTAAAATTCAACAAAGCAACTATTATGTGTGACAAATATCATAATAGGTTGCAATTTTATTAATCTTGTGTTTATAGGTTTTAAGTTTTAAAGTTTGTAATGCCCTTTTGTGCTGTTATCTATTTTAAGAATGATATTTCTGTTTACGATGTAAAATATATACTGTCCTTTAATTGATGTATTTATTTGAATAAGCAATTTAAAGTTAAGTTCAAAAGTCGTCGCCTAGCAACGCGGCGGTCTCGGGGTCAACGGCTTCCGTGAGATGCATTTGCATATCCGTCCACTCCTCCCTTTGGTTGTCTATGAAAAAGTTGATTTCCAGCACCCTGTCTCTGTTGCGTTTCACTTCATTACTGGAAAAAAAAAAATTATTGCATTATACCTAATTATAATTAGCCTAAGTATTTCTAAATTTACATCGGCTATGGAACTTACGTATTTTTTTGGCAGCGCGAGCAACATTTTATTGACTTGTGTTACGCTACAACTATGTAGAATCACTACAATAGACAGGCACTCGTGTGTGACTTCCACAAACTGCGTTCAAACGGCTTGATCGAACCACAAGCTACGGGTGTGGGTGGACAGACCTGTGGCATTTAAGATTGCCGTCTCGTCGTCACCAGAGGGATATAAGCGGCAGCTATTAGAGCGGCCATACACAGGTTTTACTCCCACAGGGTGACAGCGGGGATTATTATGTAGTGAACGCATAAGGACGTACATTACTTCCAGGTGATTAAAGTAACTCACTCGTTGGTCCCTTGCACAAGATCATCCCGCCAGTTGTTGGCTCGCGTCACCAGCAAGTCTTCGCGCGCGTCGATAAACCGGCTGTGGTTGTCCGCAGACTGCGCCACGAGATTCATCATCGCATCGCGGTCCATCATTATCTGATGATTTTTATTATCAAGGGTACGTTATCAGTTTCGAAAGACCACTAGTTATGGCTGTAGTTTATAAAATAGTACTACATAACGGTAGGTTTTATGGTCCTCTGAATCGGATGCCCGCCCGAGTCGAACTTAAATGTTTGTCTCATGAAACTTAACATATTATTCGTTTTATCTAAGTTCTACCTAGTTGTTTGTAATATCCTAATATCGCATAAATGTATGTAGATTTCCTTCTTGTAAATGTCCTTGATTCAAGCAAGAAATTCTATATCAGACTATGCAGAGTGACGAATGGACAATTTTGTTTTTCACTGACCTCAAACAGCTCAGGCGGCGCATCCCCCAGCATGACCTTGTTCCCGAGCAGTTTGGACAGCGTCTCAAACTGCCGCATAGACCAGACGCCTTCGATCTCGCGCCACGCTCCAAAAGCGTTACGAGACACCTCCATCAGTTTAGTGATCATCTCTGTCATGTTCACTGAGAACTGGACTCGTGATTCCTGTAAGAAACGCTGTGAGGTGAAGTTCAGAAACTTTTATGATACTTTCTGGCCAGAATATGACCAATCGATTACAACTGTCCGCTCGTTGAATTGAAATTTTGTCAGAGATTTAAAAATTCGATGACATATCAGATATCTTACTGAAGCTTCTAACTTTAACATGATTTGCTACAAATGCTCGGGGGCGGATTAACCATGTCGGAACCCTAGGCAAGGCACGTCTCGCGGGCCCGTTAGGGGGCTATATACAGACCAAATACAAGGGTCTCTGGTCTGTTGCTTACTTTACCTAGTGGATAACCAATGATGAACGACTGCTGACCTCGCATTGTTCGTATAGCTGCATCTCGGTATTCATGAGGCCCTTCCACAGCTCGTACAATACATCGTTGAAATTCTCGGTCAGGTCGACTATGGTGGGTTCCAGTTGTTCCACAGTGGCTTGCTTCGATTTAAACTTCTGTATGACCTCTTGCATCTGAGCGACAAGGGGCTTTTTCTTAACTTCGAATTCCGCTATGATGCTGGAAAATTAAGACCTGCTGAATAGCAATAAAATTGAGGCGTCAAAATTGAATAGGTTAAAATTTTGTGGCCATGCCAGGATCCAGGAAATTAATTCTAGTGATGCTTTGGCGCACACCCCAGTGGCGTAGTATGGACTTTTGCCGATCAGGGCGAAGACGAAATCCCCCCCACCTCCCCGCCATTCTTATCTATTGGAAAGAAAACTGCAAAATGGACGCTCGTCTATCCTCCTATACGCCCTCGTTGAAATGTGCCGGCACATCCTCCCTATCGATCCTTAAATTCTGAGGTGGGTTAGGATTTAGCTTCATTGGTCATCTTTTCAGAGACTAGGCATCCCCTGAAATAAATCCAATGAAGGGATGGGAATAATGTGTGCAAATGAAAAGCTTATATAGTGACAACTTACCCCTTGCTTTTCTGTACGCTGTCAGCGAGCGCGTTATCGACTAGATCCTTGAACAGTTTGATCTCATTCTGTCGCACGTTGTATGCCCCTTGCGCGAATTCGACCAGTCCCGCCATCGTCTCCACGTACTGCTCTTTGTACCTGTCCAAAGTTAAGTTATCCTAAAACGTTGCGTTGCGATCTATAAATGATACTTTCCAGCTACCATCCAGAAATATGCTTCCTATGAATGCTATAGTACCCTACTGTATCATAAATTCATAATTGTCCTACGGTTGTGGATAATAGTCCTCTCCTCTGCTTGACAAAAGGCTCTACCAAGACGCACCGTTGAGCCGCATCTTCGGCTATTTTTATCCAGGTGCATTAATCAGCCACCACGCGTACATCGTCACTATGAACACCCTATCTACACTACGTTCACCAAGTCGTGGTTCGCACTCAAGAACACACTTTATTATTTAGTTCAGCATTTTACTTACTCCTCATAGAACCCAATCAGTTCACCCCCGACTTGGAGCAACAGCGACCCATCAGCGTCCTTCTCAAACATGGACTCCAGCAGTTCAGGTCCAGTCAAGTACTCCACGAACGACATGGCGTAGAATTTTACTTGCGCGTTGTATTGTTCTCTGGCTATTCGCTCCTTTTCCGATTTCTCGTCTGCATCGTCCAGTTTGCGGAGTAACCCTCTAGAAAGACACGTTGCTAACATGGTATAACTTTTTGATTTATGGAAATGACCCAGCGCTTCCTTTGACCTTTCTGTTTTAACGTCAATGCCACAACAAAAGCAATATTTTTTGTCTCCTAAAAGTTACACTAGCACGTTGTAATTTATATCCGTATCGCCTTATCGCCCTTAGCCAACTGGTTAATAGACTTGCCTACATATAGAGGCTAATTCCGCTGCTAAACTTAGTTACGATACATAGTAAAATAAAAACGGATCACTCACGTATATAAGTCACGTGTATAGTTTTTATTTCACTATGATTGAGTCTCACGGTAGTTTCATGTTAAAAGTTAGTTACGATAGTTACGAATAGAATAAAAGTTCGATGATGCCTGAAAACTACGATACATTACCTGAAAAACGCCGCTCCCTTCTCTCTTTCCTCCTCAGTGACAGTCTTATAGTCCAGGTAAGTGACCTTCACGAGAGCCGACTTCAGAAACTCGTACGTCATGGGGTCGTCGCAGCACGGGTTACCCTTGAAGCTGACTGAGCGCAAAAAACGGAATCTTCGGAGGTATGCCATCTGGTAAATGTGTGAATAAAACTTTGTATAATTAACTAAGTAAGTATACTCTAATTGCAGCAGAAGTATACTACGACCTATCGGGTCCACGGGCGTATCTTATAATGTCTCACTAAGATCTTTTACCACTTCGCTGCTGAGATACACTTCTGCTGCTGACTGTACCGTCTGTACCTACAAGTACATAAACGGAAGAACAGGTTGTAGGTCACTCACAGAGTAATGATTTTATTATCCATCTATTACCTCTTTATAATCCTCAATAAGATTATCACCAATACTGAACACGAGCAAATTTTCTAACATCTCCATATTTTCCAACTTTCTTATTCTATTATGAAATAGTGTAAGCACTTCTATGTTGACTAGCTCTTCCAAGTTTTCTATTTTCTCTATATAGTTAAACGACAAGTCTAATTCTATCAGACCAGTCAGTCGCTCCAAATTTTCTATTTTCTCTATGCAATTATGAGCTAAAGTTAACTTTCTTAAAGATGTGAGCATCCAAAGATGATCTATTCGTAGGATGTTTTGGAACTCCAGGCGAACTATCGGAGCTTCGTCTAAATGGACGCCTTCTTCTGCGAAGAGTCTGCCGGCTTCATCTTTAGGGCCTGTAAATGCAGAAAATATTTTCTATAGGTAGGTACTTAGGTAAGTACATAATACAGACTAAGACGAGTAGGTATAGAACAGAAGTTTCGTTTTCTTTTTCTATACATGCATGATGATGATGATTATGCATATAATACGAATACCTTGCCTAAGTATATATGTATAGTGCCACTGTATCCAAGGAAGTTGGCCGGACTAAGTATCGTTTCATAATGACACTGATTAAAAATACTGGAAATTCTATATTCAATGACACAAGTGCAAATTAATGATACAAAAGAATTTATTGTTACCGTATTCCAAAATACATCGAGTTATCATAGCATTGTCAATCACGCCGGGCTCGATGGCCGGGTGAATAATAAGACTGTTCAGCGACTTTTTCTCTGTTTTCTTTTCACCCATTCTTGATTACAATAATGGAGACCTTGATTGAACTATATTTTACTTTTTATCAATAAAAAATTGCTAAGTTTATATAGTTTCTACAACTTCATCAAAGTTGTTTATTTACATGCCAAAGGTTGCCAAGATACCAACAAGTAACGGAAATAAACGATATTTTTTTAATGAAGGCCAGAAGACATTTAAGTATAGTATTATATTTAAAAGACATTTTAGAATACCTGTAACAAATGAACCCTGATAACACAAATGTAATGAGAATTTAAAATTTAAATAAAAAACTACGACTTCGTTTGTAATTCTGCCACCAATTTTATTATATTCTTTTCATCCCATAAGAGATAGGCAAAGGAATCCAAGTCCATACAGCCATATCTGTTGTTTTTTATCTCGTCACAGAGTTCTCAGTCTATCCTAGTCACGTCCTATCAGCTGCTTATGCATTCCGTAAAGCGATGAAAAAGATGATGATCATAGTGTACGAGGGCTGTTTGATAAGTACCCGTTTATGAAAAAAAAAAACTTTTTTTTTGTATATATGCATTTATTTTTCTACGTAGTCACCTTTTAACTCTATACATTTGTTCCACCTATACTCAAGCTTCAATAAACCATCCAAAAAGTATGATTTTGGAAAGTCATTAAAATAGGCCTCTGTGGCGGCAATGACTTCGTCATTTGATCCAAATCGCTTGCCACCGAGCCATTTTTTTAGGTTGGGAAACAAAAATAAATCGCATGGGGCCAAATCTGGAGAATACGGGGGGTGAGACAATAGTTTGCAGCGTAACTGTGCTAATTTAGCCGTCACAACTCTGGACGAATGAGCCGGGGCGTTGTCGTGATGAAACAGTACTTTTTTCTTTTTTAAATGGGGTCGTTTGTCCTTCAACACGGCGTCAAATTCATCCAATAAATTGGCATAGTACTGCCCTGTTATTGTTTTTCCCTTTTCTAAATAGTCAATATGTATAATACCCTGCGAATCCCAAAAAACGGTCGCCATGACCTTTCCAGCCGATGGGACGGTTTTTGCTTTCTTTGGAGCAGGTTCACCCGGTAAAATCCACTCCTTCGACTGCTCTTTCATTTCCGGGGTGTAGTGGTGGACCCACGTTTCGTCCACGGTCACGAAACGACGCAGAAACTCCTTCGGGTTACGTTTGAACACGGCCAAACACTGCTCCGAAGTAGTCAGTCGGTTCCGTTTTTGCTCCTCCGTGAGCAAACGCGGCACCCACCTCGCCGATACTTTCTTCATACCCAAGTTTTCTTCTAATACGTGTTGTACCCTCTCGATTGAAACGTTTACAGCATCAATGATTTCTCTAAGTTTAATTCGGCGGTCGGCTAAAACGATATTTTCAATTTTCTTAACCATATCGTCTGTAGTCACCTCAACTAGCCGGCCTGGGCGATTCTCATCAAAGACGGTTGTTCTCCCCCGCTTAAACTCGTTATATCAATATCTGACGGTTGTCATAGAAGGAGCACATTCATGGTAAACCGCTTGCATTCTTACTTTTATTGCATCACATGTTTTTCCTTCCAAAAGTAAGAATCTAATTGGGGATGGATGAAAATTTCAGAATTGCTTGATTTTTTTTTTGATGATAGGAATAACCTTCCTCAGTACCTGATAAAAGTTTGAGATTTTTCTTTTGCGTCGTTTATTTTTGAAAAATAAAAACATTTTCCCCCGTCCCGTTCTGGGCCTAGGACGGCTGATTATGTGTTTTCCTTGGTCCATTGCATATTACAGAAACACATCTGTGGTAAATAATGACATTGACATCTGACAGCTGTCTTCACAGACATAACTTTGTTTGTTTTCGCTGCCTACGCGTTCACTGCTTTTTCCAATTTAATTATTTTACGAACTGTTTTTGCCCCCGGACATTGCCAATAGCTTGCCTGAAAGATCGATGACTTGCGCTTTTCGACTCTGGATTTGATTTTGATAGAAGCGACGCCGACCACTGCAACTCAATCAAACTGGACCCATTGATTCGTTTTGCCGGCGTATTGATTTTAAACCAAATCATTCACCATGAATGACGACGAACATCAACGATACAGAGATCCTAAGACATTTTTTATACCAATGTGCTCCATAAGTGATAAAAAAAAAACCCTGCTTGAGATTCTTTGCTGTAAGAGAAGAGCTGAAAGAAAATTGGTGCCTAATGGCTGGCAGGAACTGTCCAAAACGCCGAATTTATTGCTGTGAAGACCATCTAAACGTAATAAAAGACTATTGATTAACTTAAGGTGTTTTATTTTAAATAAATCTTAATCATACATCACAATCCAATCACGATAAAGCTTTTGCACTTCGTATTTCAGCGACATTATGCTTATCACTGTTCTTCATAAATGCTATTAGCATGTAAGTAAGTATTAGCATGTAAGTAAAGTAAGTATATACTTCGTAAGTTCGAAGAGTCTGTTTTTACTTAAACAGCAGCACCTATTCATGTCGGCAGATTTCAAATTCCAGTTTCTAGTTAAGGCTGTCGTAGCAGCTATAAAATCAAATCCAGGGTCGAAAAGCGTTTGTTCAGGCAAGCCATTGGCAATGTCCGGGGGCAAAAACAGTTCGTAAATAATTAAATTGGAAAAAGCAGTGATCGCGTAGGCAGCGAAAATTTACAAAGTTACCTAGGTTATGTATATGAAGACAGCTGTCAAATGTCAAAGTCATTTTTTTTTTATTTAATTCATCCCATAAGGGATAGGCAAAGGAACTGAGTCCATACAGCCACGTCTGATGTGTTTTGTAAATTTCTGTATATTAAAGTCCTGTCATCGTCAGAGTTGTGTCAGTCTGTCCTAGTCACGTCCTGTCAACTGCTCTTGCCTTCCGTAAAGCGATAGTGTACTTTACGGCGAGCTACGGCGAGCAGCAGCCGACGGATATTTGGGGGTCACAAACAGAGGGAATACGCGTTTTCACTTGAATTCTTCATTTGCTGGGCACTTTCACGTCAATTTGTTGTATAATACACTATCTTTATTATCCACCAAACAGCAATAAGCACAGAAACTAAACTTCAATTAACGACACGATCCACTCTCATCGGTTTCCCGCCAAAATTCGTCAAAGTCATTATTTACCACAGATGTTTTTCTGAAATATGCGATGGACCAAGGAAAACGCAAAATCAGCCGTCCTAGGCCCAGAACGTGACGGGGGAAGATGTTTTTATTTTTCAAAAAATAACGACGCAAAAGAAATTCTCAAACTTTTATCAGGTACTAAGGAAGGTTATTCCTATCACCAGAAAAAAAATCAAGCAATTCTGAGATTTTCATCCATCCCCAATTACAGACCGATACTGTTCTTTCTCCATTTTAACAATTTTAAGTTCACGCCTTCACTGCATCGTTGTCAAATCAGAAAAAAAAAACAAAATAATGCCATTTTTTTTTTAATTTTCCCGCCTCTGAAAAGTGGCTTAAAAGGGTGGTATACTTATTTGCGGTCAGTGATATTAATATATTTAGAAAACGGGTACTTATCAAACAGCCCTCGTACTTTACGGCGAGCAGCGGCCGGCAGGTACTTGGGGGCAACAAACAGAGGAATACGCGTTTTCATTTGAATTATTTATTTGCTGGGCACCATTACGTTAATTTGATGTTTAATGCACTACCTTTACTATCCATTAAGAAACATTAAACACAGAAACTAAAATTCAGCTGACACGATAAACTCTTGGCGGTTTCCCGCCGAGAGAAATGTTCTTAAATTTTGTTTAGTTTACGCGGTTTACGCAAAATCATTTAATTAGCATTTTGGCATTTTGTAAAAATAACACGCGGTTGTAGTACTGACTGATACGAGAATAAGATGCAATAGATAATCAAAGAAATATTTTCACGTCTAATATTTAATTCATACGCAATGTTTAATGTTAGAAATATTGCACATATATAAATATATAAATAATAATATCAATCTAATGCAAATTCTAATCTAACAAACGACACACACAAAAAGCTGGTGCGGCGGCAGAAACGGCCGAAAATAGAAAAAAATCTAAGTATCAATCTCTCGGTCCGAATTATAATTTTGTTCCTGTCGGGTTTGAAACTTTGGGTCCATGGGGTCCCAGCGCTTACAAGCAAAGGGCTGGCAGTTTTCTCTCTCAAAGAATCAGCATCGCTATTCAGCGAGGCAACGCTGCCAGCCTTTTGGGCACTAAGCCACGGGGGCCTTATTTAGATTTAATTTAGTTTTAAGTAGTAGTTTATTTAGTTTAAGTTTAGATTTAATGTCATTGTAAATTGTTTTTATTATCTAAATAAATACAGTAGATTTAATTGTTAAAAAAACAAACGACATTGCCATCCGAAAAAATACCAGTATTTTGACATTTCTGCGTTTTGCAGTGACAAGTCAAATCGGAGAAATCTTTTTTGATAAATATTCAGTAATTCCTCCAAAATGTCCTTCTTCGGGGTAGGAAATCCGTTTTCTACGCCGGTCGGTCAAAAAATAGGTTTGTAGCTTATAATTTACTAGTAACTAACATGGAAAACTTTCGGAAAATTACTTGTGATCGGTGATCCTTTCTTTTTTGTTGCGCACTATTTATCATATTTACGAGTTTCTCTTTGTGATGATGTAAACAGTGTCTTTAGCATATAAGCAATAAACAGTTTTAAAATGGTGTAACTTTGTTATTGATGTAAACATGTTGCCGTGTCGCGAAAGTGTTAATAAGTTTGACCCTCGCTAATTGCTTGATTATAAATGTTAAATGCGAACTGTATCTGTATCAATTGCGGCCTAATCATTGAATCCGGGATCGTAACGTGTTATGCTAAAACTGTAACCAAAATGTATTCGTAAAATAAACATGACTAAGCCAATTTACAGTACTATCTTACTTATTAATATTACCTACCTACTTTTATTTTTCCAATAGACACCCAATTTTTTTGATGTCATTGTGATCTGTGATGCTAAAAGCTTGTAAACTAACTGTAATAACTCAAATCTTAAACAAGATGCTTCAAGTAATTACCTAGTGTTTATGATATTTCAGAACAAGCTACAGATGGCGCGCTCCCGTCAGAAAACTGGGCCCTTAACATGGAAATATGTGATATTATTAACAGCACAGCTGATGGCCCCAAGGATGCTATTAAAGCCATCAGGAAGCGGTTGACGCAGAGCGCAGGCAAGAACTACACAGTGGTGATGTACACACTGACAGTGCTGGAGACTTGTGTCAAGAACTGTAGCAAGAGTTTCCATGTGCTGGTGTGCAACAAGGAATTCATTTCGGAACTGGTGAGTACCTAATTACTTTTTAAATTATATTTAAAAAAAACCTGTTACTCCTTTTAAAATACCTCCTGCCATACCTTAAAACTGCTTAGTACTGACTTGGGTTTGACATTAACTCAATGTTAACATTATACCTATTAGACACCACAGAAACATCAAGTTAACCCCATAATGTCTAACTCAGGTCAACTAGTTGGCCTAACTGATTGCCCCAGGGGGTGAAACACTAAAAATCTAATAATGGGACTGAATCACTGTTACTCATACAGTCTCATTGTATGTATAGTCGAGTTCTCCAATATCTATACAATCAACAGTTCAAAAATATCTATACACTGACCTTATTGCCAGTTACATAAGGTCCGTGTTTAGATATTTATGAACCGTTGGGTGTACAAATATTGGAGAACTCGACTATAGGTAGGTGAAATAATATGGTTAGATTAAATATTATAGTCGGGGTCGCCGTCGTCGAAAACGATGAGGGGGTCTATATATATGTAGGTAGGTACTTATCAGGCATTTTCTCGATATACTTTTAACAAAGTACCACTTCAAATGCTTGAATAAGCAGGTAGACTAATGGCTCTGTGATCTGTAGACCTTGCAAACTCATTTTTGAACTTTTTTATTTTATTTAAAATTATTCAGAGGCAAAATTAATCATCCTCCATTTTTTCCTTGATTAATGTAAAAAATTTTGTTTAATGTTTAATAAAGAATGCTTTTACAATAAATAGCAAAAATAGGGTGGGCGATTAATTTTCCTTCTAAGTTTAGTTAGGTACCTACCTACTGTATTGTTCATAAAATTATGTGATTAATTAATAAATAACTTGTATATGATTTGGCTGTAAAAGAGGCCAGTGTTTGTTTGACCCTGACTATTGTTTTAATGTAGTGCAATATTTTTAATTAACCCAATTAGTATGTACAATTGAGTTCCCATTATCTCCATTCGAAAATATAATTTCTATAATATAATAAATGTAATTTCGCACATAAATTCCAAAAAACTCAAAATTTACGAGCCGGGGTTTGAACCCACAACCCTCTGCTTGAGTGGCCATAGGTCAAACCACTAGGCTATCATGACTTTCAATAATAGACTTGACAATAAAGAAAAGGCAATAGATGTTTTATAGTCTAGTCATAGATAAATTATCTATTTCAACTTTAACTATTTAATATTCTATTCATATCCTGTATTCTAAAGTAGGGAGGTTTAAGGATAGTACCTACTTAATCTTGTTAGGTAATTACAATTGTAGTGTCACTGAACTGGTTGATTCACTGCTGCTGTATCTGATAAGGTGACATTGTCTACATTACTTGTAACTGATATGACTGTTATGATTTACAGTATGGCTATTTTGCTATTATCAGCTTGCAAAGCCATGAAAAACGTTGCATTACCTCTTGAAACTGCTTATACAGTTTGCAATAGACTATAAGGTCTGTGATGATGATGATGATTTTGCCAATAGACAAAAGTGTTTGTGTTTTGTGTGATATTGTGTTATAAGGATAACATCCATGGATGTCAAAGAAAGGCTAGTAAAGTATAATATGTATCTCCAAATGCAACTACAAGGTCATCATCATCATCATCAGCTTATTTACGTTCCACTACTAGGCCTCCTTTCACAATGAGAGGGTTTAGGCTATAGTTGCGATTTGATCTTCACAGACCATTGAATTGCTTCACAGGTGTGTGCAGCTTTCCTCACGATGTTTTCCTTCACTGAAAATCCCATTATATAATGCTAATGTAATTTTGCTAATAACACTCATAGATGCGCCTGGGCACGAACTCGCTACCCTCTGGTTGAGAGGCACTAGGTCTCTTAGAATTTGAACAGATAATTTAAACATTAGATTATAAGATGATCTATTTCAAAGTTTGTTCAATTCACCTTGAAAAGCTACACAATCAGTCGCGCAGTCTCAGTTGCGCGTATACATATATATTGTCGTCATATATAATTCTCTCAATATCATCTTCGTTTGCGTGTGACATATCAATGACTCGCTGTACTTTATCTGATACACGTAAGTATATGACATACATTTTAGGTTTCTTTATGTTACTTTTAAATACTCGAGACTTAGAAAAACAGAGATCGTTTTGTGTTAGGCTATATTAAGATATAAGAGGGCCATTAAACACAAAGATATAAGTACTTTAATTTAAGTTTTAGTTGCATTAGGTATGTGTTGAGAAAAATTATGTAACAGTAACTGCCTAAGTCTGTAACTGACTTGTTTTGATAATGAAACTGGTTTTTGGGCGCTTAATCTGCATTCTTTGTAGGTTGTTTGGTATATTAATTAAAATATGCCCATGTTACAAAAATATGCCACAAACTATCAAGTTGATTTTACTATTACATTATTGTAGGTATACTACAATCATACAGCAATCATATAGGTGATATTAATTAGTAGAATATGACTAAGACTACGTTATGTTTATCGCCACTGCGTAGTAGCAACCAAATATTGTAGATCAAATTATTCACCTACCGTGAAAGATGTTATTTCCTAAACCCACCCATGGAATCTTTTCATAATAAACGTCATAGTAACATCACATAACCACTTCTGGTGTTACAAGCGTTACTTGACGGCGGTAATCGCTTAACATCAGGCGATCCGCGTCCTTGTTTGCCACCAACATGGTATGTCAAAAGCATTGGTTGACAAAAATAATTGCCATGACATTTACTATGATAATGTTCTATGGTGGGTCTAGATTGTATATCTACATCTACGAATGTAATGTTGTCTAAAAAACAAAAAAAAAAAGACTGGAACAAATTGGCTATAGATTTGAAAATAGAATACATTGTTACAGGTGAAGCTTATTGGGCCTAAGAACGACCCGCCCACAGTGGTGCAGGAGAAAGTCCTCAGCCTCATCCAGTGCTGGGCCGACGCCTTCTCTAGCCAGCCCGAACTGCAGGTAACAATTGTCTAGACTGCGTTTATTTTAACATTAGAATTATGGGTCAGACTATCACACATTTTTGGAGGGAAAAAATACATCTAATAACATTTATTATCGTTAGCTATTATGTTTTCCTCATACAATTTTACACAATTTTAAATAGGTACTTAGTGTACCTACTGTAGCGAGCTGTCGGTAGGCTTCCAACAAGATGGAGCGACAACCTAGTAAAGATTGCGGGACCGCGGTGGATGCGGAAAGCACAAGACCGGTCTGAGTGGAGAGCCTTGGGGGAGGCCGCCGTCCAGCAGTGGACATCTTTCGGCTGACATGATGATGATGATGACTTAATGTAAATTTGACGGTTGAATTTCGAATGTTAAAATAAACCGAACACATTTGTAGATTAAACAATAAACACTGCCTCTTATTAAACACTTACAGCATTTAAAGAATTTAAAGGTTACTTACACAATAAATCTGCCTCTTTACCGCTCTAAGGTTGACTGGTGGATCTCTACCCCCTATAGGGATAAGTCCGTTTTTGTACTTGTATCTGTTTGTAACTTGTCTTTATTTCTGTATTTTAAAGCGTTTACGTACTTCTGTAAGTAGCATTATTACATCGAGGCGCTCGATCGTCTGTTGCTAAGTCGTTAGCTACATGGCCTAGCAACGTAATGCAACTACCACGATTTTTCTTACTGTTGCAAATTCGTTGTGTTGTGAGGTATTTTCCATGCGTCAGTAAACCATATCAATTATTATTTATTATTAGTATTTGTTGTCATCCATAAACGAAATAAAATAGTAGGCAAAATAAGTTTCTTGATCCATTTCTTTATTTATTCTGCTATTCGGAGCGGAAACAAATCAAAGATCATAAAAATCGGTCCAGCCGTTATTGACTTACAGTTAAATAGTTTAACTAACGCGACTTAAAAATGTTTGCGCAATACGGTGACGCCATTGACAAGCCTACAGTTTACTGCTTTTACTACTACTGTTTCTTATTTTTAGGGTGTTGGTCAAGTTTACAATGAGCTAAGGACGAAGGGAGTAGAGTTCCCGATGACCGATTTGGACGCCATGGCGCCAATCTTCACGCCGCAACGGGTAAGCATTACTAATGTACTTATCAGACACATGATAACTTTGTCATACCCTGACCAAAGCTGTGTATTGAGCCTCTGCTCTGGAGAGGCGACGCTGCTGCTTTTTTGTATGAAAGCTTCTGGTAAATCAACATTCCTTAAGGTATTTAAATTATTTAAGAAACATACAGGTCGGATCGCGCCTCGATCGCGGATCGTGTCTGTGTGTTGGTCATGAAACAATAGGTCAAGAGACCCACGTCTGACCCACTGATGTCCTGTTTTTTGGGCTGCATATATTTCTTGCAATATTTATGGCAGCGTATCCTATGTTTTTGTCCCTAGATTCAAGTACAAACCTGGCTATTGTTATAGACAGACATCTAAATAAATAAATAAATATCATGGGACAATTGACACCAATTATGGTGTCAAGGTTTCAATGAAATATTATCACAGACTGTATAGTGCTAGAATTAAGTCTGTAAGAATTTGACCTCGAGGCAAACAAATAATGAATTGAGGAAGTTAAACAACGATTGAACCACACAATGCACTTGGAATTGTTGACCAAGTAATGGATTACCGCGTCTCTATTGTCAGATTTGTTGTGTGCTAGTGGTTAGAGACCCTGACTATGAAGCTTGAGGTCCCGGGTTCGATCCCCGGTCGGGGCAGATGTTTGTATGATGAATACGAATGTTCGTTCTCGGGTCTTGGATGTTTAATATGTATATAAGTATGTATTTATCTATATAAGTATGTTTATCCGTTGTCTAGTACCCATAGTACAGGCTTTGCCTAGTCTAGGACTAGGTCAATTGGTGTCAGTTGTCCCATGATATTTATTTATTAATTTATTTAATTACAAATACATATGAGCAGTAGACTGCCGTGTCTCAAGCGTCCAGTTAACGTTTGCAAGACGTTCCAGAGCGTGCCGGACGGCGGCGACGCCCCCGCCGGCTCGCCGCAGCGCGCGCCGCCGCCCGACGTCGCGCGCCCGCCGCCCGATGTCGCCGCCGACCCCGTACGTACCCCTACCCCGCGATCATCAACATTCCTCATTGAGTATTTATAAGTCATCATCATCACCAGCCTTTTTACGTCCCACTGCTAGTTACAGGCCTCTTCTCAGAGTCTTATCGCACTAGCGATTTGCGAACGAGTGCTTCATACTAATTTCGCTCGCGGCGAACACGTTGCGTGATCGCCTCAATACAAAACTCGCTAGCAAATCGCCAGTGTGATAAGGCCGTCTAAAATCTAAATGATCATTAAAGTTGAAAACTTTTTATACTCCAGTCATGAATAGGTATACCTCAATCTTATAAAGCTAGCAAATCAAAACTGAAAGTTGCCCTTGTTTGTTACGCACGTTTTATTATGTCGCTCTGTTGTGCATACACAAATAATGTACCGTTGTTTCTCAAGCTAATACGATAGAAACTGTTGCGTTGTTTTCGATAACTACGAGTACAAGACATTTAACGTCTTCATTGACCGAGCGAACGTTTCAGCTTGGACAAAAATGCTTTCGTATGTCCGTTTGTCCGTTTCTCTACAGGTCGCATTTCTCAACCGATTCTCATGAAATTATATAGATTTTTGTCGATTCGTTTTTGGATAAAAAAATGAATAATGTACAAAAAATTTGCCGATCCTCGTGAATTTTTTTTTTTGATCAGTGATTAGGTTCGATAATTAAGTAGGTATACAAGGTTCGTTTTAATGAACCGTCAAGACTTCAACCAGGGGTCAAAATGAAAACAAAACATTATCCTATACATTCGTTGCCTCTGAGGGTCGAGCACGACTTTACGAAAGCTGCGTAACGTAAAATCGAATAGTAAACGTTGTCGAGTTTGTATGACGTTTGGAACAGCGCCCGTCCGTGAGCGTATTTGGAACTAAAATTTAGTATGAGGTTTCTCGATCTCGATACGATAACCGTAACGTTACGCAGCTTTCGTAAAGTCGTGCTCGACTCTCTGCTGGAGAATGATTTTTTAATTTCTGTTTTCGTAAAAAAAACATACTTCACAGGGGTGCTCACTTAGGCTATCAACCCCTGCCTGAACTCATGGCGGTTCATTAAAATGAACCCTGTATAGATTTTTTTGTCGATTCGTTCCAAGGAAATAGAAAAAAATAAAAATGGTCAAAAATGAGCTTGCGAGGTCTACAGCTCACTAACAATGTAGCCACTAAAGTATTGTGAGTATACTTGCACAGGTGGCTCTATCGGAGAGCCAGACGGCGAAGCTCCGCGGCGACTTGTCTGTGGTGGAGGGCAACATGGCGGTGATGGGCGACATGCTGAACGAGCTGACCGCGCAGCCGCCCGCCGCCACGCACCAGAGCGACATCGATCTGCTCAACGTGAGTACCCTGCTCCCTGTAACCGAAGCAGTGGCTTCTGGCGCGCCCAGTCGTGAAACGATACGCTGACCCTTTTTTTTAATGTAATTCATCCCATAAGGGATAGGCAAAGGAAACTAGGTCCACATGCATGTTGTTTTTTGTTTATTTTATGTAAATAACAGTCCCAAGTCTGTCCGTCTGTCCTTGTCGCGTCCTGTCAGCTGCTCATGCCTTCCGTAAGCGATAGTAATGGATATCTCTTTATTGTTCAAAAACATAAAGTAACATGATGATAATGATATGATAGTGATTGTGTACTTTACGGCGAGCAAAGTCCGGAGGTACTTGGGGGTAACAAACAGAACGAATATGCGTTTTCACTTGAATTATTTATTTGCTACAGCATCAAGCACAGAAGCAACAATTCAATCGGCTAACACGATCCACTGTCACCGGTTTCCCGCCAAGCACCCGTACTCCCTTGCGCTTGCAGCCCATATGGCAGGCGTAGTGATGTCACGACTTTCTAATTCGATTCTTTTTATGTTTTTTATTCGTATGCGATGTATGATCCAGTGTGCCAGGAGCAATTAATTGGACAGGGTATTGTTATAATGCTTAGAACTTTCAGTGGTGGCATTAGGCGTAGGCGACATCGACGGCTATTAACTGCCTCCTTGGATCTAGATCCTTTTTGGATGGAGACAAAACTATGCCCTTGCTAACATAGAATTTGAATTAATTGTAGCCTTTTTGGTATTGTGCAGGAGTTGGCAGACACTTTACGAGCCATGCAAACCCGCGTGGCAGAGCTAGTGGCGCGGCTGGGGGAGTCCCCGCTGACCGGCGCCCTGCTGCACGCCAACGACCAGCTCAACAACCTGCTGCTGCGGCACTCCCGGCTGCTGAACAACAGGTACAGCGGGCGGCGTAGGAGCCCCGCGCGGCGGAGCTAGTGTTCAAGTGCTGCGACTGTGGAAGTCCCATCTGATTCAATTGCCACTAACTACTACTAGAGCACCGGAGCACTGTCCGTAAGCGTCTTGTGCGTGGACAGCAACTAGCATTAAGTAATTTTAGTTCTGATTCGCGTAGTGGTAATGTAATGTAAGAATGATTTACCATGACGGTGACATCCGACTGCCGTTAACGTGGCCAATCGAGTACTGCTGGCTGCTTCCATACGGTGAGAGGGTGACCTGTTTCAAACACTAAAAACCACAGAATTTCATTTGTCTGAAATTTTCGTTTGCCCGAATGCGTTTTTTTTTAACTGTAAATATTACAGGATTTATTTCAGGACCATCGTGCGTTAACTTAGGTTAGGTTTGTTTTATAAAAATCCTGAAATATTTAGTTTAAAAAAAATGCATTAGGGCAAACGAAAATTTCGGGCAAATTAATTTCGGTCAATGGTTTTTAGTTTTTCAGTTCAGATAGGTAACTGGTGAGAGACTGGTTCAGAGCCGAGTGTCGCTTCTCACAAACAAACGCTCTTGAGTGTGAATGTTTCCCTAGAGACGCCTTCCCGCTGCGTCAGAAATAAGTGTTGCGATCGATGGCCCAGTGGGAGACCAGTATCGTACATCATTAGGTACATTGAATACACATAAAACATGATTAGATGGGATTAGGAATATAATGTCTTGTTTTTGATAACTCAGCTGCGGGTCAACTTTTGATGTTTGCCAAAAATGAGTTAGTTTGACCAACATGATTCAATTTGTGTATAATCATAAAACACAGACACAATGAGGTGGTATCGCGAAAGCCCCTTTGCCAAAAATTTTACCGTACATTTTGGTCGGTAGAATCGATTGTGTGCGTGTTTTCGGCATTTATGTTCAAGAATTGGTATGAGTTTATAGGAACGTTACAAATTTTTACGTGAGCGTAGACGTGTGATGTACGTGTGTACCTCGTTCCCCTCGAGAAATGACAGAAAAAATGTAGCACGATGATAACTCTGTCTTCTCTAAGATTCTAATTATCCGTTTTTTACACGACTGCTCAAAGAAAAAGAGTATTGTTTCGTAATATAATCATTAAAAAATGGATTTTTTATTGTTTTCTCTTATTTACCAGAAATGCAGCAACTGGCGGTGCCACTCCGTCCGCCATTTTAGGAGCCGCCATGGGTGTGCCTGGTTCAGTTGATTCGCGTAAGTAAAAAAAAACCGTTTTTCTTTCATTTGACTGAAGCATACTTTATTTTATAAATATTGTTTTGTCTTTTTTAGCAAAGAAAAACGACGACGATGCCCTGATTGATCTCAGTGACGATGTACCTGATGTTGCCAAACTAAGTAAGTACTTATGTAACGTTAAGCTTACTTTTTCTTTAATCCCGCATACTAAATGACAGCAAAATTTACAAAAATAGAGATTCATATAAACATGATTTATTGGATTCCATAAATTCGAAAATTAGATTAAATTCGAGTCGACGTGTCACACGTCAAATCAATGAAAATAATCGTTTTATTGATTATTTTTGTTTTAATTTTATGAAACATTCATAGAATGAAATTCAATATACAATGACAATGCAAAGAAAAATCCGTTAAGCAGCTGGACTTGAACCAGCAACCTCGGTAATCCGTACCACGCTCCACCAATTAAGCTATACTTAACGTTGGTGTACCTAACGAATTTTTCAATGCCTTGTGTCATATTTTTATTTGGAAGATCTCTCCTCAGCGCCATCTATGAGTAGCTTAATCAAGCGGCTCACCCACTACGGAACTTCTACAGTTACGCATTAGTGGCAAGAGATGGAACTATTTTCTGAATCAATGAAAATAATCGTTTTATTGATTATTTTTGTTTTAATTTTATGAAACATTCATAGAATGAAATTCAATATACAATGACAATGCAAAGAAGAATCCGTTAAGCAGCTGGACTTGAACCAGCAACCTCGGTTAGGTACACCAACGTTAAGTATAGCTTAATTGGTGGAGCGTGGTACGGATTACCGAGGTTGCTGGTTCAAGTCCAGCTGCTTAACGGATTTTTCTTTGCATTGTCATTGTATATTGAATTTCATTCTATGAATGTTTCATAAAATAAAAACAAAAATAATCAATAAAACGATTATTTTCATTGATTCAGAAAATAGTTCCATCTCTTGCCACTAATGCGTAACTGTAGAAGTTCCGTAGTGGGTGAGCCGCTTGATTAAGCTACTCATAGATGGCGCTGAGGAGAGATCTTCCAAATAAAAATATGACACAAGGCATTGAAAAATTCGTTAGGTACACCAACGTTAAGTATAGCTTAATTGGTGGAGCGTGGTACGGATTACCGAGGTTGCTGGTTCAAGTCCAGCTGCTTAACGGATTTTTCTTTGCATTGTCATTGTACACGTCAAATCGCCAAAATTCACAAACCCCTGACGTATGACGTAGTTTATGGATGGCCCCTTGGTGATTGTTGGTTGTAAATTTTAATTGAAATACCATTAGAAACCAGCAGTCGACAACCGCGGCCCGCGGCCCTATCCCTTGCGGCCCGTGACGGTTTTAGCCACTCAAATACTGCCAGCAAATGTTTTAATTTTTTTTATATCACAAATACCTATTATCAAAATTATGAACAAGTGCGGCCCGCCTTTTATTTCAATTTGCAGTTGCATAGTAATGTGGCCTTTGCATGCCAAAAGGTTGCCAACCGCTGCATTAGACCATTAGAAAATTCTGTAAGTAATAAGTAATGTTTTGTAGCTGTTAAAGATACGCAACCGGACAAGTCCCCAGGCAGCTCCAAGGACGAGTTCGACATGTTCGCGCAGTCGCGGAATGTCAGCTACGACAACAACAAAACCGGGTGAGTTATTAATCAGAGGCATTGTTGTCTCATTCTCGCACCATCTTATACATTTTGACGAAAGAGATAGCAAATGCGACAGCGTGCGCCGCGCACGTTACAAAATAAGCCTATGTCCCTATTCTCGGTTACATCAACACTGGATTGCAACAACTTTTGTAAGCACATTTAGAGGAACGTGGAGGCTAGTCCTAAACTGTGAGTAACAAGTTTGATAAATCTCTATCTTGGGTTGTACGGATAAATAATGAACGCATTTCTATGGGTTCTTGCAATCAACGAGATATACTTCAACAGGATCTAAAATCAGGATCCTGCGAGAAATTAACACGAAAGTGAGGTACCTATTGGTGAGAGGCAAGGAGGATAGTATACGGAGTGTCAAAGCCCATACTTCCAATCGTTCCCCGCAGTCATGTTGAAATTAGGCAATTTCTAGATGGCGCCAAGGTCGTAGCCAGCGGGTCAAATAATAACAAAACAGCTGTACGAATGTGTCACTCAAGCAAGGTAGATGGCGCTGAATGTAAATAAGAACGATTCAAAGTATGGGCTTTGTCAATCCGTTTACTTTCCATGATCCTTGGTGAGAGGCAATCTGTTTTAGCAAGATTTTAGACCCACCTGTGTACAACCTAATACAATAATGGTCGGTTAAAACACAGTGGACTTTGTAAATGTTTTTTCAATTGGTAATCAGTAGACATGCGAATCTGTAGGATACTATAGACATGTGAATCTCTAGAATTCGTGCTATCGTGATTCGTGAGTAAAAGATACGCTAGGATCACTAGTGTCGAATGAGGTCTATCGGTCAATTTCCACCAATCATAGGCCAGTAGCTTGTCTCTCATTGGTGGAGAATGACAAATAGGCCTCACTTAACAGTAGTACTCATTGGAAATCTGTAGACATGAGAATCTCTAGAATAATGAATCTGTATGAGCAACTCTTCAAAGATCGTATCTCGAAAAGTACGAAGATTTTTGTTTTAGGTAGTAATTGAGTATTTCGTTGTACAGAAGCAGTTACGCCGCTAATTTGGAAGAACAGTCGGCGACGGGGTTGGCGTCCGCGGCCAGCCAGCGCGCCACGCAGGGTCAGCCGCTGGTCAGTGACCTGTTTGGTTGCCCATGTTATGATGTGTACTATCAAGCTTAACGACTAGTGGTTACAGAACCTCACTATGAAGGCTGAGGTCCCGGGTTTGATCCGGCCGATATTTGTGTGATGAATACGAATGTTTGCTCTCGGGTCTTGGATGTTTAATATGTATAAGCATGTTGTCCGTTGTCTCACATCCATAGTACAGGTTCTGCCTAGTTTGGGACGAGGGCAATGGGGTCAATTGTCCCATTACATTTATTTATTTATACAAGTATATATTTCGAATCTCCTCAAATAAAGGATTGTCACCAGTGTAGTAATTTGGGAAAATTTACTCAAGTCTGTGAAGTTGCTGATTATTTTTTAAATATGTAATGCATTTGTTTTTAGGGTTCCGTACCTCAAAAGGAAAAAAACGGAACCCTTATACAAAGTGTCACTTTGTTGTCCGTCTGTCTGTCTGTCAAGGCCATTATTCTCTGGAACGCGTAGAGGTAGTAGACTGAAATTTATATCAAATATTTAAGCCTGCAGTCCCTTGAAACTGTAAAAAAATCAGACTTCTAAGTCAACGCAATCAAAACATAGTCATGCATTAAAAAGGTTGTTTCCATACAAATTGCCGTACCCTGAAAACCTAAAGAGTACTTCCAGTTGTTCTAGAAACTTGAAATTTGGTATGATCACAGACCAATATAAAATGACCCCACACGGCGTACACTTTGCTTAGGAACAGGTCTCTGCTAATACTGGACAACTTAAAACACTGGGGAAAAGCAGGGAAATCTTTGTACGGAACTCTCGTGCGTGGGTCCGACTCGCACTTGTCCGGTTTTTTTTTTTATTCGATACAATCCCGCTGTATCTTAAGCCTCATTCCATTGTCCGTCTCTGTGTGCGTATGTATGTGTAGGTGATCTTTTCAAAGAGAAATAAACAGCAAAAATGGGTTATTTCTTATCGTAGGCATTAAATACGTAGTTATGATAACAGTAATGGTTTCTTAATGATATTTTAATTTATCCTCTTTTTTTTCAAGTACCTACCTGTATCTTCTTCGCATTTGTTTCTTTTCTTGATTCATTATTTTATTAAATTTATTATTGACAGCCGACCGAAATGGACCAAAGAGAGATAGACGAAATTGCCGCTTGGCTGGCTCAAGAGAAGGTGTGTTTTATTTATTTTGTTTTGTATTTTTCTTTTATTTTACTAAACCACGAATAGAAATATCACTAATAACGGCTTATAAGCACTACACCAACTTGATACGAAAATGTACTATTCGCAAAGCTTACAACTATACTGAAAAAACTTAAACAAAACGTTATTAGTATGCTATTCACTTTAAAATGATCTGAGCAGATCACATTATGCACGCACATGTCATGATCATCATCACCAGATTTGTTTCTCGTCTCACTGCTGGGCACAGACCTTTCAGAATTAGAGGGCTTCGGTTATGCGGATTGGGAACTTCACACACACACCATTGAATTGCTTCACAGGAGTTTCGTCCCCATGTTTTCCTTCAGCGAAAAACTTGTGATAAATTACAAAGGCAACCGTTATTTTTTTAAATGTTATGTAATTTTCGAAATTATGCAATTGTCTTATGTTATATTTGAGACAAGGCCAAAACCTAATAATTTATACGTGTAGTCAGCAACTAGAGGACAGGAAGAAAGTTCCTAAAACAAGCTACGTGTTCAACACTGTTTACACTGTGCACCATATCTACACCGATACTCTAACAAGAGCTCAAATCACTTATTCATTGTACACTAAAGCCGGATTCACATTTGGTATGGTAAGATTCGTATTTCATCATCATCATCATCAGCCCACAGCAGTCCACTGCTGGAAATAGGCCTCTTCCATGGCGCGCCACAACACTCTGTCGTCGGCCCCTCGCATCCATCCGCCGCCAGCAACCCTCTTGAGGTCGTCCGTCCATCGTGCTTCAGGACGCCCCACACTACGTTTCCCCGTTCCTGGTCTCCATCCGAGGACTCGTTTGCTCCACCGTATTCGTATTTGTGTGTCGTAATTTATATTGCGACCAGGGTCATGTTTTATAAAGTTACAAGTTACAATTTACAAGCGGAAGTCTCGTTCTATCTTGTTAGAAGAGACTTCCGCTTGTAAATTGTAACTTGTAGCTTTATAAAACATGGCCCAGGAAGCGAAATCTTGGTGATGCCATTATGACGCAAATTTACTTAAAGAATGACGATTCGTGTTAAACCTTTCCCACCATACAAAATGTTTAAAACCGATAAGCATCCTTACCTCCATATTCATCCCAGGCCGCTTCGGAAGCCAACGGCGCGCAGGACAGCGTGACCAGCAGCGACTTCGACAAGTTCCTGGCGTCGCGCGCCGCCGCCGCCGCCAGCCTGCCCGACGCCGGCGCGCCCGCGCCGCGCCACCGGCAGATCAACAAGGAGGACCAGGACGCCATGTTCGCGCTCTGATTTATCACCGTCACCGAAAACAACCACGTATTTCAAGAGAAACCCGAGTATTAATTGAATAGCTGGTAGTACATGTTGTTTTTTGGCATCGAATTATGTATTTGTATATTTATAACACGTGGTTTTCGCATTGTTTTTGATAGGTATGAAATGTGGTAAGATAAAGATAACTCACTCGTATTCGTAGTCAATGCCGTTTGGTGCCTGGCTTTTGAAATAGTTTTAATTGTACACAAGCCGACTTGATTAATAGACTACGGACATGAAGGTGTTTGGAATTATTGTTTTTATCCACGCACTTCGTTGGGTATGACGGGTGATTCAACTTATTTCTTGTTTTGACTTTTTCCCTTTACTTTACTTAACTTTTTTATGCAATTGTTTATCCTTTTTTCCTTGGGAGTATTTCAGCCAGATTTTAATGGACAAATCATTTCATTAATCTAGGCAACTCTACAAAAGAGATTTTGATGATAAAATTAACTGGCAATTTCTTTCACCGATATCGATAGTCCGATAGACCACAAATAGACAAGAAAGTGTTATGAAAAAGACATCACATTTAATCGTTTTCTACACAAATGTATATAATTTTTCCATTTTCTTTCGAAAGTTGATTCACCTAAACGCAAGAGTTATGAAATATTTTGATACACTTTAGCTTTAACTTCGAAATATAACTTTATGTTAGTGACCATGTTACTTATGTATTAAATTAGGGTAAGTTTACACTAGAGAGATTCGTTAATATATTATTTGGATCACGGGAGCTTTGACTTGAGACCACAAAATCGCCGAGTAATTTTAAATTACAGGCTTTACATGCGCTATGTGATATTTATAACAGCATAGTAGGTATTCATTTAACACAATTAATTTAGTGACTATTTTAAAAATCATGAAAACGTATATTTTATTTTGTTGTACATTTCTAACAGACTGCATTTGAAGGTTTTTTGTTGTTGATTAAAGATTTAAGTTATTAACTGTTTTGATGATATTTTTAAGTCTTGAAAATTAACTTTAAATAAATAACTTGCCTAATGATTGTTTTCATTGAGGCAGTGTCGGTACAAGTATTCAATGCAATGTAGTGGCGCAGCGTGGGGTGGGGAATGGCGGTAGGCGAATAACGGCGGCAACCCTCCCCCCCCCCCCCCTTAAGTTATTACAATGAGAGGTAGCGAAATCCCACCCTACGCCACTGATGCATCGGGCCATATTAACTAATTGTAATGGACTGAAGTTACCTGTCGATGTTCTACCAAAGTAACTGCTGCTAATAATTTGTAACACAATCATTCCATGTTTGTCTGAATTAATTTTTCGGTATTATTGTGATATATTAGAAATGAACAAAAAAGCATAATGAATCGCCATATAACAAGTCCTTTGTACGTACAGACGTGAAAAATAAGTTTGCACACTTCCAAGCACAAATGTTGATGAATTTTTCTAACCAAAAGAATAGATCCTTGTTTGTTCTCATTCTCAATAATTAATTTAAATACAAACCAATAAGATGAGGACTTGTTACATGAGTGTTTCGATTAATAATTTACATGTTTTACAGTTATTTTACGTTATAATCATTGTATTTAAGCTATGGAATAAATAAGTATGATACCGACCTTATTTAGTTTTTTTAGGCGTATTTAACTAAAGGTGCCAAATTCACGTTTATAAAAGCAAAAGCTTTCATAAACTTCTTAAGCGCCCCCGAAACGGTCTATTACAATTGCAATTAATTTGATTCTACGCATGTTTCAATTGAAATATAATCGATAATACTTCAATTGGACTTGTCAGTAACGGTAACGGTAACAAACATTGTCAATTTTGCAATTGATCGTCTCTAGAGCACTTTAGGGAGTAGATATCTTCCATCATCATCATAATCGTGTCAGCCGAAAGACGTCCACTGCTGGACTTAGGCCTCCCCCCAAGCCTCTCCACTCGGACCGGTCTTGTGCTTTCCGCATCCACCGCGATCCTCACCAGGTCGTCGCTCCATCTTGTTGGAGGCCTACTTACATCTCATCTCGTCTCGTCTAGAGATCTTACCGAATATTTTCCGATTATGTGCATTCAAGGACACCGATATCCTGTATATATCATAGCGTATATCTATACGCTATACCTACCTATAAAACAGTACCGTGACGGACTGACTGACAGACAACGCACGCGCACAGCCTAAACCACGACCTAGAGACTTGAAAGTTGGCAAACATATACCTTGAATATCCCAGAGGTGCACTAAGAAGGGATTTTTCGAAATTCCCACGGGATAGGGAACTAGCCCATTTTGAAATATTTCACGGGGCATAAGCTAGTTACATATATACGACATATATCTGTAATCCTTTAGGCGGGTCAGGTTAGATTCTAATTGAGCCAGTTGAGCTTTAGGTCTAAACCTGGATAAATACGATTCTGGTTAGGTCAGATTTGTCATAAGTCTGCTTCTGAATTAGACAGTTTCGGATAACAACTTATGATATGGAAGTTATTTTCTTTTAAAGTCAATTTCTGAGTAGGTCAGATTCTTAGTAGGTCACGGTCATAACAGTATTAAGCCAAATTAGTATTAAGTTAGATTCGAAAAATTGCATTTTCTTGTTATGTTAGATTCGTATTGAGTAGTTTTCTAATTAAGTCTGAATGTTATATCAACTAATTCTGTAAAGTTTATTTTCTTAGTAGGTCAGTTTTTATACAAGTTAAATTCTGAAAAGGACAGGGTATAATTCGCAAGAATATTAATTTTCTTGATGAAGTACTTGCTATGACTCAATAGGTATTAAAGATATTGGCCACTTAAACAAAAAAACCGGCCAAGTGCGAGTCGGACTTGCGTACGAGGTTTCCGTAGAAAGATTTTAACGCTTTTCTCCAGTGTTTTAACAAGTCCAGTGTTAGCAGAACCCTGCCTCTAAACAAAATGTACGCAGTGTGAGGTCAACTTATATTGGTCTGCGAACACTACAGACAGACATAAAAATTTAAAATTTTGAGAATTTTCTGAGTGGTTGTGCTATAAGAGCTACCTTCATACCAAATTTCAAGTTTCTAGAACAACTGGAAGTACCCTTTGGGTTTTCAGGAAACAGCAATTTGTATGGAAACAACCTTTTCATTAATTGTACCTTTTGATCGCGTTGACTTTGAAGTTTGATTTTTTCACAGCTTCAGGGGCTTGAATATTTTATACTAATTTCAGCCTGCTACCTCCACGCGTTCCAGAAAAAAAGGGTATTGACAGACAGACAGGCGGAGAACAAAGTGATCCTATAAGGTTTCCGATTTTTCCTTTTGAGGTACGGAACCCTAAAAATAGGATAGAATTGAGATGAAATATTAAGTTGTATTTTATTTCCAAAATAAGTGAATTTTATGTTAAGTTTTATTTTATTTCAAAAACAGGTGTACTTTTGTTGTTTTATTTATTTTTATTATAAGCACTTAAAAGACAAACGTATTTCATTTAACAACACAAACTGTACATTCGTTTGATCTACTAAGATATTGACATAAAAATAATCTGGCCTACTCAGAATATAGCCTAATAAGATACTAATCAACCTATAATCTGTCCTACTCAGAAAAAGGCGTACTGGGAATATGGAAATATATGTAAAAGACCTCATAATCCGACATTATAAGAATCTGACGTGTTTATAAAATGACCTAAAAATAATCGAACTTCTTTGGAATCTGACTATCTAAAAAAGAAACCAACATAGAATCATTCCTACTTAGAACACGACTGGAAAAGAAACTGGCGATCATAGAATCAAACTTACTCAGCTTTTGACCTAAACCTGAAATGACTTAAACCGAACCTGTCTCGCTCCGCCTAAAGGCTGTAATCGCCCCAATCAGCAATATTTCATACAGAATCGTTTGGATCATCTATAGAATTTGCGGCAAATGGATTGAAAGGAAATGTATTTAGATAGTTGACAAGATACTTTGCCACATTAATTAAATTCATTCACCGCAACTCCCTTGAAACAACGTATAACTTCTGTTTGAAATCACGACTTGACTCATGCGTTGTAATGATGGAAGCCCAACGACAACATAATCAAATGACAGTCAAATAAAACAACGAATATATTTTGTATTTTGTTTATTTATCAATTTCTGTATCGACAATAAGTATCTCACAAAACATACACGTATCCAGGCCACTGCAGGAGATTTCACATGGATAATATTTACAGTTTTACAACAGAAACACCAAAATTTATGATTAATAAATACCGAACAACTATTAATGAAAAATAGCGGGGGTTAAACATTTTTAAATTGATAGTAAAGCACCTCCGTGAATTTAAAACAAACACAACAAGTATAAAAACACATTAAAACTGTTACAAAAATAAGACTGCCCTACTGCACGCCGTAAAAATCTATTACTTGTGATGAATTGGTATATTAAATTAGAGAATATCGAAAATGAGTCTCTAACTAAATTATTGTTCGATACATCAACCTCTAGTACCAGACTAAGGAATGTGTTAATAACATATCATTATGATACAGAAATTATAAATATGTTAGAGTTGTACATGCACTTACATGGTGCGCGCATCAAATAAATTATGCTTACATAGATACAATTAAACAGTAGACACTGGCCACTTGAATGTACTGTGCCGTCTTACAACGGCGCTATGGAGAAATAAAATTGTATCTACTTTTTAATTTATCTTTACCACCGGAAGAGACGGTTTGGAGAAGAGATCCCGCCGAACAGAAATGTTTTTCGGAGTATTAAGCTCAAATATCAAAATGTGTAAATAGTACAACCACAACATAATTTAGAGTTCTTCGTAAAGTAACAGTCTAGCAAACGAAATGCAGAGTTAGATTAAGTATAAAAGTAAATATAAATCTATACAGACTATGCTACGGAAGTCTCACGATGCAGAGCGCTTATAACTCGTCTCTGGCTGGCAGCTCGTCTTCTTCGTCGTACTCGCTCTGCAACGAAAAATAAAAATATATTCAGAAATTTTGTAATTAAAATTGGTACGGAGGTATGCGGCATGTTAAAAAAATCAAAAATCTGTCGCGGCTGAACAAACTAATTTTAGTTTATAACACGGACCAACCACCCTCTGGACACCAAATGTCAGGGCGAACGTTTCCGAAACGCATATGCTCATTTGCACCTATATTTATAGAGATTTCTCTCTAGCCACCAATCGCGGCTCACTTTCGATCAGATGACAAGCGCGATGACAAGCTATGAACCAATCACGACGCATTCCCCCGGCCCGCTCACCCCGGCTTTTTTCGTAATGACTTTTCAAGTAAATTATAGAAGATGCGGTCCAGAGGGTGGTTGGTCCGTGGTTTATAAATATAGTGAAGTTGATGATGAGATGCTGCTATTCTTTTTTCGTTCGTTTGGGTGTCCTATCACTTTGTCGCCACTCATTTAGCAAATTTTCGTTTCGCAACCAACGATTTATAAATGCATCATTCCTAAAATTATCCTTACACAACTACTAATTTTGTAAATAATTTATTTTATCGAATAATAACTTAAAAAAATAATAATTTTGTAGTGTACAATTTGTCAATAGTATATGAAACGTTGGTTGTGAAGTGAACTTTTGTTAAACAAGTTTCGGTAAAACATTAGTGAACCGTTAATTTGTTGTTTGAAAAACGTGTGAAGTTATGTATTTTTGCTGTCTGATAAAGTTTGGCATCCTGCTAGCAAACAATCTTATCCAGCAAAGTTGTTATCTGCTTGGTTGGCACATCAGAATCTCGTCAATTTGATAATTAAGTATTTTTATTGTTTGGATTACTAGGAACTCGTCATTTAAAATTAACACACACATGTTACAACTATGTTAATGCATTATTAGCACTTAAAGTAGCCAAGGAAATGACTGACACAAGAGGCATTCGCATCTTAGCCGACTTGTTTGACAACGTTATAGAACCGGACCCTTTCCTGAGATAGGGGCCAATCGCAGTCAGTGTTATTGTAAAAAAAAAACCTGTTATTCCGGATGCCTATGGGGCACTATACTCAATTAACATCAAATGACCAATTTGCTTGCCTTCCTTGTTCATAAAAAAAAAACTTTTTTCCTAGCCTTTATAAAGTGTCCTACTGCTGAACAAAGACCTCCCCCTCCCCCCGCAAGTTCCTTCCAAATAAAAAAAAAACTAAAATAAAAGAACTCACCACGCTTGGCACAGGCTCGGAGCCCTCTCCGTCAGTCTCCACGAACTTGGTGAGCCCGTCGAGCGTGCGCTCCCCGTTGTAGTCCTTGACCTGGTTGTCCTTGGTATACAGTTTGATGGTGGGGAAGGAGGTGATCTTGGTGTGCTCGAGCTCGTTGGCGGTGGCGTCGATCTTGGCGATCACGACGTCCGCGTCGGCCTCGAAGTGCTCGCCGAGCTTGTCGTAGATCGGGACTAGCTGCTTGCAGTGGCCGCACCTGGTGACAATGGAAACATTTGTAAACCTTTGGACGCCAAGAACGCCTAAAGGCGTCGCGAGCTGACGTGCCTACGACGCCACCTAAGCTTATAGGCGTCCGGCTGCACAGTGCAAATGCGATCTACGGACGTATGCTTAAGGTTTAAGTCCGCATTAACATTATGCCAACTTGGCGTGTGGATGACAACTTTCAAAGGGTTAAGACAAACGTTTTTAACATGGTGAAATAAACGGATCACTCACGCATATAAGTCGAGTTTAGCCAGACATGTTTCGGCCTAATTTGTAGTCCTTCCTTTGCTCATGTCGACCAGTTTAACTCGACTCGACTTATATACGTGAGTGATCCGATTATTTTAGGATGGCTGTAGTTATTGCAGACCTGTACTTGTATCAATTGGACCACTGGAAGTGGACCAAATTTGACTTGCAAAATTTGATTACAAGCTTGTAAAAAATCAAGTAACTTTTATTCCACCTTTGACAATAGATCAGTCAAGACTATTATGTTTATTTAGGTTTTCTTTACATATTTAATATTTGTATTTATTTAAATAAACGAAAAAAGCCCATCCTGCAGTTTTATTTTTTTGTGGCATTCGGAAGGTTAATACTAAACCACTTGACTTTGTTAGAGAGTCTTGTTGAAATTGGTTCAGTAGCGCATTAGCACTGTGAAATCCATCTAACTCAAACTATAACAGAACGAATTTAAACACATTGTTGTACATAAAATACATTGACCGAATGAAATAGATTTAAATTCGAAACAACTTTTTCTTAAACTTATATCTGTAGGTACAGAATAACAATTTTCATTAGCAACAGAAGAAGTTTAGATAAAAAAAAATATTTTCTCTCTCTCTCTAATCTTCAATTTCTATAGAAGTGTTTTGTACTCTTATTTCACTCTAAATGTTTAGTAGATTAAAATCAAAAGAGACTAGAATTCGGTTTTCTTTTATCAGTTCTACCAATTTAGGAGCTAGCGTGGAGTTAGCTGACGAAATTGTGGGAGTTTAGTAATAATTTACCCACTCGAATCAAACTATTTCTGTGTATTCTTGTTTATAATAATAGTTTCTTTTTGGGCGGCGGTGATTGCTTTACATCAGGTACCCGCCTGCTCGTTTTCCCCCTCTTATAAAGAAAAACATTGACATTATGAGGGTTAACTAAACTAGGAGGTGTCGTTGTCCCTTATCTCGCCCACCGTTACTCACAAACAGCCAGCGTCTCAGGCCACGTAGGCTCTGTCAACACGATTACTCATCCAGCGACGTAGCAATGACAGTTAACATAATGCTCCACATTATCCGAACCACTGAACAAAGCGGACGACTTTTGACATCAATATTTGTATTAACTGCGACCCAGTGAATCGTAATGAACGCTTTCACGGGACACTTGTGCAAATTACATGAGACAAACAGTTGCGTCATGGCATTGTTGCCGGGTCCACACCAGCCGAGTGGAACAGCAAGTGTGCGCGTAGTTTACGCGATTCCATTTCACACGGCCCGTCGGAAATGGGTATGTGAGAAGCCAGCAAGCGGCTAAGTAAGCCCTAGCTATACATAATATGACAGAAACAAGACATCTAACATAGGTGACGTATTCTGTACGCGGTAGCTAGCTGAATTTTATGTACAATAATCTCATAAAGACCATTCAGCAGTTTTATTAAAGGATAGAAAGATTATTCAACAATTATTGCATCACTTTCGCACTACAACTGTATTTTATAATTTCTCGTTAAATCAAATTCGCCTTTCCATTATCTTGACTTTCGTTTTATGGAGTATTGTCGCTAGATACTGCGGTTGGTGTGGACCAGACTCATGATGAGTTGTGAAATTACAGAGCATACCCATGAAAACGTATGGCATTATGCAATTTATGGAAAAAGTAACGTAAGACTGACGAGCGTATAAGGATAAGTAGGTATTGCTCGTGACATTGAAACAATACTGTGTCAATATCTATCTACTGTTGTAACAAATGATACACATTACATGAATTTTATTCAATGACATTATTTTATCTGTAGCATCAAATACACGTGCTCTATATTTTTATATGTAACAATGTTAAAAATCGTTCCTGTTCGTAAACGAAAAAAATAAAAATATAAACAAATCCAAAAGAGCTTGAAATGCATTAGATCGACTAATAATTACACATTGAAACAAACTCGCAATGTACTAATATACCACGGGGTGCTAGCTCTCGTGCCATTTTGTCGCTTGTCGCTCAGTGCGTCCTTCACTGATTCCGTCACTATGAAAGGGACGCACTGCGCGACAAGCGACAAAATGGCGCGCCGTGCTACATGTGCACATCAATGCATATCTGTTACGCTGTATCTGGGATATCGGCGATCTATGTATGAGCGGTTAGCGGTTACGTGTCGCGTCCCAAGTCTACTTGCCTAACAAGTTTAAAAGTCAATGACTCCGCCGCCGGCTATCGCTCCGTACAAAATTATCGACTATGCTGGCTGAATATTTGATGAAGCCACGTTGTATGTGAACAATATTGAATATGAG
Organism: Clepsis dumicolana; assembly: GCA_963691665.1. Lineage (NCBI taxonomy): Eukaryota > Metazoa > Arthropoda > Insecta > Lepidoptera > Tortricidae > Clepsis > Clepsis dumicolana. Next base: position 5,135,772 of record OY829517.1, read on the forward strand.
ACCTAACTGAACTATTTTTTATCATCATTATTTACACTCTTTATCCGATCATAAACTCCACTTCAACAATAAATATTTAGGTAAATGTGCGTGAATGTAGAGCAAAAAAAATCTTCTGAAACTCAGAAGAGCCGTTCTCTTAGCTCGAATATATCGACTATACTTCACGAAATAGTGACCAATACACGCACGTAACGAGAGAAAAATGTTAAAAATTCTATGTACCTACCGCTTCTACGATCAACCACACCGAGGGTACCTTTTCTCTGCAGCTGACTGTACAAGTAGGTGTTCAAAGTTTTTTTTAACATAAAACGCAAGTTTATGTGTCATGATACTATCTGATAAGTACTCAGAAATGATAAGAAAATTCTTCTTAGGCGGTTTTTACTTTCAGTTGAAGTTTATGGGCATATTTGACTGCCAAACATATGCTGCAGCTTATTTACAGACCATAAAAGTTATATTAATCTTTATTGAGCTTCGAAAATGAACAGTTTAGCATGTCGTAAAACATTCACCGTGACGCGCGTAAAAATAATTGTATTCCACTAGTCAAGTGCCTGCCATTACAGTTAGCAATCAATCAACGTTTTAAACAACAGTTAAGCGATACTGAATCCATAAATTAGAAATTAACGCCATACTAAAGTTAATTATGGGAAAATGATATGTTACTTATAAATAGTTTAGTATGAACGTAACAAATTTTGACATGAGTGTAGACGTGAGCTATACGTGTGTGTGTGTGTCTCGTCCCCTCGAAAAGTTACAGAAAAATTGTAGTACACAGACAAGCCAAAGGCGCCTCCCGTCTGCTTAGGAGCTACAACGCCACGAAGAGACTCGTCCAACTTATAACACGAGGGGTGTCTCTAAACAACAGACTCACCACGGCGCGTAGAACTCGACCAGCACTTTCTTGTTGGTGTCGAACACGACCTCGTCGAAGTTGGTGGCGACGAGCGTCTTAACGGGCTGCGCGGCCCAGTCGGCCGGCAGCTCCTCGCTCAATAGGTGCTGCTTCAGTGTGCCCGCGAAGAACGACTGCACGAATTCCTGTTCACAAACGGAAAATATACGTGAAGGATGTCCTTATGTGCAGCAGCGGTGCCCTTCGTGAAGTATTAATGTCGTATATTAATGTAAAATTGGCAAACATGGGTCAGATAATATACAAGGCATTGTCTTCTCATAACCGTGACGAAATATTAAGTAAGTAATCATGAGTTTCTAAACAAGTTTTCTTATAAACCTAAAACACTGAAGAAAATCAATCATACCGTCAGAGAACATGACTATTTTCCTTTTTTTGTAGTTATTATTTATAAAAATGTATATTGCAAGCGCATATGACGTATTTTGACACGGTTGTGAAGGCCAATGATCTGGTTTACAATTACAAAAGTATTACGCAATAATGTCCGTGACCGCATCATAATACGTTCATTGTCATTGACAATTATCTGGTGAGGATGGAGTGCATAACTTTTTTTAAATGGCACACAATTTAAAGCAGCAGTGGTGTTGCCATTGACTCTTTATTATGGATATTTTTTAACCTTGCGAACTTCAAAGTGATCAATGGTTTGTTGTGTTAATTCAACTTGTTGTATTCAATGATATTGTATGACAATTTACATAAAACACATAGTTTCACAAATATGTAAATGTAAGTAAACTGAAACACAAAATGTAAATTAACAATTGATGTTGCCCTTCATAAAACTAATATCAATGTTTGTGGATCGTTTAATAAGATCGCATCATATCAATTTAAAGGCCCATAAATTTAATTTAATAAATAATTACTACAATACATACAATAACTATAATTATAATAATACAATAATTTACTACCTTTACTAATCTACTAATAGAGCTATAATGTTTTTTCAAAATAACCATTCCATCTGCAGTTTTAAAGTTACAAACTACATAGCTATTAATCAGTAAGTTGTAAAATGATAAATATGTTCTGCAGTGTAAAATAATAGTTAGTTATTTTGCAGTATAAACTAGGTGTACTGATGATTTGATAACCACAAATCAGAAAATAAGTAAATGTTTGAGTAAATTTTAAGCTTCTCAAACCGAACCATAATATTTCCATAAAAACAAAAGAACGAAAGATTGAAAGTGTTCAGTGTCCTGACCTATCCTTCTACCCATTCATTAACAAACATGTTGTAGTGTTTTGATGGGTTGTGCTTACCTCGATAACGTTAGCGGAGAGCTCGGTGGTGGGGGGCTTGTACTTGGCCATGTCCTGTTCGAGCGCGATGAGGCGCGCGGCGGGGATCTCCTCCTTCTTCATGCCGAAGAACTCCAGAATTCTGGCGAGAACAGGTTATGGTTTATATGACACTAGCTGTTGCCCACGACTTCGTCTGCGCAGAATTCAGTTATCGCTATCCCGCGGGAACTATGCCATTTTTCCCGAAAAAACAGTAGCCATGAACGATTAGCAAACATCCAAAAATCCATCTTTATGAACATTTACGTTTAAATAGTCTTAGGATTCTGAACGTCTAACACGCGCGCCATTTTCTCGCTTGTCTCTTCCGTCCCTTTTTTTAGTGATTGAATTAGTGAAGGGCCCTTTGAGCGACAAAATGACGCCCGTGCTAGCCCCCTGACAGCCACAGCACAATACCGCAGTGTGTGGAAATCCCTACTAAGAGCCTTGGGACCTTGATAAGGGATGGCAGGATGTCAACATCTTATTTCATATTGTTTCTACCAAGGGTTTCTACAAACTAACACTCGTAACTAACCTGAACCTTTTTAATACAAGACAGATGCAGGATAAGTTCTGGCGACTGTAATTACCCCAAAGGGGGTAAATCTATTTCTTGGGAGCTTAGCTTATCACGTGGTCGCGTACATAGAGAAAAATATCCTATTGTAATCAGTAGGCGTGTGCGAAGGGGATGAATGTTTTTTTACGTAAAAAAAAAAGCTAGCGAACCACTGGTATTTAGGCTACGAAATCTAGGAATGTTTTAACGACAGAGTCATATGAGTGTATCACCTCTGGTGGTCATCTTCGTCGGTGTCGATGGCAACAGACATGATCTTCTCGCGGTAGTTCTTGGCCACGGGCTTGATTTCCTCGACGTACTTATCAAAGTCGCCATTTTTCTGCAACAAACAATAGCGTTGAGTATGCTGCAGATAACAAGGTAGATTGCAAGTAGTGGCAACGTTGAATTACTACACTAGTAACTTAGAGGTGATTTCAAATGTTGGGCTGAAACATACATGTTGTACATTCGTGTTGCTCTTTAATTAATCTGTAAAAGTATCAACATTAATTTATCCGCACGTATTTAATAAACCTAACTCGCACGCTCTTATTCATATAAGCACATTCACTTTTTATGATTTCTCTTAAAAGCAAATGATTGATTACCGTTACACTGAATAACGCATTTTGAATAAAACATTTGGGAATATAAATAAGTCCTACGATGCACTTTCTAAGATAGATATAATCCGTAACACTAGTTAGTAATATGACTCATTATTTTAAAGTGTCTGTGGCCTTTTTAAAATTTCTCTTTATAGAATTTATGACAAGGTAACTGCTCACTCAGAGACGCTTTTAATAAGTACCTAACTAAAACAAAATAAAAAATAATGAGTTTAAGATTGATTACAGTTAACTCAATGTGCGACGACGGTACGGTAGGTAAGACTGTATCTCTAAATGCCGCGCCGACGGTCAAGTTAACATAAAAATACCAGCTTATATTTCCATTATCTAATGGAAGCACTGAAACCGGTTTCGCACACAAACTGATGATTCCACAAATGCAAATAGTTCAGCCGCGCCGGCGTCGGACATTTTGAGTGGTTTAGCTTTAAAAGAAAGTCGAATTTTAATTCTGAATTTTCATTTGCGGTAGCTCTCATTAATTGACAACTTGACAGTATTATCTCGAAAAGTAGTTAACGGGACCACTGGCCCACTTATCAACTAGATACGGCATGTCGGTACATTTTTTGTACGGAACCAACTGGTATTTTTTTGCTGTAAGTACTTTCACAGGCAACGTGGTTGCTCGTGACGTGACGCGACCTACAGATGACCTGCGTTGAACTTTCACCATTCAGTAGTTCAGTGCCATTCGCACGAGATACAATCTTTTGATTCTACTATTAATTTCACTTAGTTTTACTGTTAAGTAAATTGTATAAATTTGGAGTATATTTAGTATGTTGGTAAGAACCACATGTCAGATAAAAGTAGCGATAGTTAATGTAAACATGTTCGACCGCCACGTGTTCTCTCGTTGCGGTAATAATTAACATCCTATTAATGCAGATGAGACGTTTAGTGGAGTTATCTGTATTACAACACTAGAAATATCTTATGTCTGCTGGCTATATTGCCTATCAGAAGCCTTAGCATACTCACTTTAATTACGGAAATAAAGCACATTTACGCTTTTTTTTTATAAAGTTAAACATAAACTCTGCTTTCACTAATTTCTTCTCATTGAAAAAATTGGTACATCTGTTTAGGTTTTTTTAATGTCGAGTAGAGTTCTCAAGTGCATTAAATTGTTAATAAGACAAAACAAGTACATTAGTTAATTGTACCGATACTGTATTCATTAATCATTTATTAGAAATTACAGTGACCAAACTATTGCTCGAAGGAAATAGAGCGCGTCACAATCTAGCGTGAAATACAACTGATAAGGGGGAAGCATACTATATGAAATTGTTCGTCTTTTCTATTTGTAACATATTTTGTATTCTAAGATGAACTTGTTAATAATTTTGTTATTATCCAATTGGAATAAGAACAGGTTTAGTCTATCAGAGTATTTCTGTCCAAAACTTGTTTTTTATCTTAACTCTATCTGCACCTGCTAATATTTAGAATATATGGTCCAATACACCAACATAAAGCAGTTTAATGTGTACAAACCCTAAAAATTTCGAAGGAACAATTGTCTAGGCACATAACTATTATCAGACTATTGTAGGAATGAAAGTTTGTTGCAGATTTAATATTAATCCTACCTTGGATAGGAACAACAGGAGGTGGTATTTGATCTGTCCACCAAAGATCTTGGAGGCGGTCTCATGGGAGAACTCAACGATGAGAGGCATGCTCTGGACAAACACCCACTTCTTGAACAGGTCTTCGTCAAACTCTGCCTCTTCATACTTGACACGCTGATCTTCGAACTGTTGACAATAATAATATCAATTGATTATGCAGTCAAAATTTAATTGTCAGTATTATACCTGAGGAAATAATAACAGGAAAATAATTATAAAATAATAAACCCACTTGATCTCTTGATCTTAATCATACCTGTTTTTCTGTAATCTCCTTGTACTGTTTTGTGGTTTTCAATAAAGAATATTTGTATTGTATTGTATTGTAGGTATCTATCTGGTCTACTAAATTCGCAAACCTCTTATCTCCACTCAACTGTGGGCACGGGCACTTGGTGAATGCATCTAATAGCAAAACGCTTCGAAAAAACTGCTTCAATTTAAAAAGCAAACTAGGAAATCTCACATCTCCTGACTGCCCCATTTGTTGCAATTCTATTAATTAAAGGTCACTGCATTTCCTAGTGATACAAATTATTGCCTGTCATAAATAATTTAACTGTTATCATATTTTGTTACTGTGTTGAGGCAGTAAGTAAGATGCAGCCACGTAACTGCATACATAATCTGACCTGCAGGAGGGTTAATGCTATTTTTATCAGAGAAAAAAAATCTTATCTATTATAAACTTTAGATTCAATATCTTATAATGATTTCCATTTTACTCTTATTGGAATTCCATCACTAGAACACAAAATAAAAGATATAGAATAACAGTCATGATATTAGTCATTACTTACATTCTTGTAAAGAACAACATCTTCAACTTCTCCGTTCAGTTCCTTAATGACCTTCTCGTCATTTACAATGGCGAAGACTTGGTCATCGATAAGGCCAGCAGTGTTCAGGAAAGCCTTAGCCTTGACAGTCTCCTGGTCAGGGAAGAAACCGAACACAATAACATTGTTAGCGGCAATGAGCTCTTTGGCTTGCTCGGCAGAGGTAACCTCAAGAGCTGGAGGACCAGTCTTCTTCTTCAACCAGGCAATGATGTCATCAGCCTGGCGACCACCTGTTACAAGTACACCAGTTACTTATCAAAACTAAAGTTCTTAATAAAGCATGTAATCAAATTTATCACAGAATTAGACACACTTTGAATGTGTTATGGCACCGGAATTAATCATATCAGTAAGTTTTAATTGGATTATTATTCAATAAAAATGAGTTTAATTAATAATGTTCTGTTGGCTCCTACTTAATAGATTTAAGTAGTGCAGTTAATTGTAGTCTGAATGTTAAAACCAATTTTAGGCATTCAAATATGAGCTTTTGTTAAAAGCCTGTAATATATTTTATTTAATGGCTAAATAACAAATTAAAAATGTACCTGTGTAGTCAATGGAGCCTCCATTTTTGAAGAACTTGAGCGTCGGGTAGCCGCGGACGCCGTAGTTTTCGGCAAGTTCTTGCTCTTGCGTGGCGTCAACCTTCGCCAACTTGATGGGCGATTCCTCCTCCAGGAGCTTAGTGGCCGCTTTCGCGTATTCTGGCGCGAGCGACTTGCAGTGACCGCACCACGGCGCATCTAAGGCGATCAAGAAACACGTTTACACTACCCACACAATGCACGCGACTAAGTAACTGTACTGTACCGGCTTTTTATTGACGTGTCAACACCAAATACGCACAGTATGAACGATAAAAAAACGTCATACTATTTTCTCAAACGGTAGTCAACTTTAAGATAATCAAGATAAAAACTTACAGAATTCGACCAGGATGTAGTTTGTGGACTGAATGGTGGTGTCAAAATTGGACTTGCTCAACACTAGTACGTTCTCCTCTGTAGGTACATCGTCTCCGAGTGCGGCGCCCAGTAGGGCTATCGCTACCGTGAACAATAAAACACGCATTTTGTCTTATAAGCTTAGCCGGTCACTTAAAACCTACTCGGAAGACGAAGAACTACGAAATGCCGACAAAGCTGAAATTTTATGCCACTTCATTCACTAGTCCGACTTGACGTTTGACGTGGCAGCGTCGATCGTTGTGTATGGCTGTGATTGGTTGATGTTTTGTTTTTAACTTGCTTGAAACAACAAACAAGACTTTGGCAACTATCCATTCAGCCGCTTTGATCATTGTAAAATTAATATAAAAAATAAAATTATTAAATATTTTCTTTATTATTTCATATTAAGAGCCAAATTTGCTTAGTACCTATTGTAATTAATAAAAGTTATTATCACTGTTGTTGTTTGTCGGTAAAGTACATTTATTTCGAGGTTAATATGGGCTCCACGTTCCACGGGTTAGACAAGCAAGTTTTTTGTTTTGACTTTGACGTTTATTCAACCGTGCAAATTGAGTGCAAATGCTACTGGAATCAACTGAATGTGCCAAGGTACTAACTGCTGATTGCTGAAGTTCATCTCACGTTTATATTTCATGCTTGTTTAATGTTTTGTCAACTAAGTACAAATATTCTAGGAAAAAAGTTGTCGACTAAAAAGGGGATCTACTCCATAAAAAGAGGTCGCGCACAATACTGCCATGGGTTGAGCGACAAAGTCAACAAACAGTTTTTTACTAACAGTAACAATAGTAAAAAGTTGGAACCAAGTTATGAAAATAGGTATGTACATGCGGTTTTTGGAGGTACGTACGTACCTACGTAATGATTACTAAGTATGTACCTAAGTACCAAATAATACCATTTCTTGTTCTGTTTCTGACCCCATCTAGACATTGCATAAAATATATGTGTTAGACTGTACTTCCCCTTTTCGCGTGCGAATTAACAGTAACTCACTACAAATGCCAAATGAACACCAACTGGCACTCATACACCCATCACTTATACAAATTTATTTTAAAAGTTAAAAAATTGGATGGCATCCAATTTTTATGCCCCTGTCCTTCCTCATTGAGATCGGTTAGAAACAAGTTCACAGATTAGCAGTGATAGTGCAAAGGTGTGTGGCAAAATTTAATAAGTTTTCGGAATTGTTATAAATGATTGTGTTTTATTTGGCAACATCATTGCATCTAACAATAAAGTTACCTTGAGATTATTTAGAGCTATTCCACAGAACATTATTTATCATGAGATGTGAATGGCAGTGTGGCAGTGAGCAGTAATCAGAGTTGGAATTAATAAAAAAAATTGTTTTAGATGCCGGAACTTACAGTGACTTCGGAAATATATGAGGAATATAATTATAATACTAAACTAGCACCAAGTATTGAAGGCAGTGAGTTTTTAATTTTTTTATTAGTAGGTAAAAATGTGCAATCTGTTTGAAATTGTGATAAAAAATATTTATTTTGTTTCAGATGTTATCTCCGAATTTCCATTTCTTTTACCAAATAGTGAAAATAAAATTCAATTTGATGATGATGATGACTTGAATATTGAAAGGCCACAAAAAAAAGTTATAAAAATAGGTACCTACTTAAGTTGTAATGTGATTATAATTCTATTGTGGTAGTGACACTCAAAAATTTAAAAGTTTATTTATTTTTATTTTATTTTATTACCCTTTATAATTTCAGAACACAGTTCCAAGACGAAAATAGCGCTGGTTGGCCTCCAAGTATGGAGGGGCGCCTTCCTTGTAGGGGATCTGCTTATCCATTTAGGTGTTAAAGGGCAATTGAAAGACAAAACCGTACTAGAACTCGGAGCCGGCACTGGATTGACTAGCTTCATTGCTGGCATTTACGCCAAAAAGGTTATATGCACGGGTAAGTAAAAAAAAATTTTTTTTGGTCCTTCGAACCGGATTTTTAGCGTAATAGTTTTAACAATTGTCGTCAGTAATCGTTGGATGTCATCGTGTTTCTAGTCGCAGTTGGCCACACTAAGTACTTTAAGCCATTGAGGGGGAGTTAGTAACAATTTTTTTTTTGGCGTGAAATTCATCGGCATCGGTCGACGTCCAAAAAGCACGATAACACCCAAGACGCGAAGATTTCCGACGAATTGCTTAAATATAACCTGGTTAGGTTATATTTAAGAAAATAAAAATTGAAAAACCCCCGACATTGTCATTTCAAAGTTCAATATTTCAAAAACGGATCAAACAATATTAATGAAACTTAGCTAAGAACTATCTCGATCAAACGGGCTTTCGAATAAAAAAAAACGCATCGAAATCGGTCCAGCCGTTTGAGAGCTATGATGCCACAGACAGATACACATACACAGGTCAAACTTATAACACCCCTCTTTTTCGTCTGGGGTTAAAAACAGTATTACATATAAGTATTTCTCGGGGACCCTGTAAAAGTTTCTTTAAACTGCACAATGAGGGTTATCGCGAGTCAAAAATCCGCTAGGATCGCTGCTGTCGAGTGAGGTCTATTTGTCAATTGCCACCAGGCATAGGCCAGTAGCTTTTCTCATTGGTGGAGAATGACAGATAGATCTCACTCGACACTAGCGATCCTGGCGGATTTTTGACTCGCGATAACCCTTATTCATGTAACTTTGCTTTGGCTCAGAAGTTTCGAGTGAGGACTCCCTTTAGTTACCCAAATGTAGTAATTAGGTATTGTACACAGAAAGACGTCATTTAAATTTTCAGATATAGATCTAGGCGGCATATTGGAACTAATAAAACTGAACGCGAGGTATAATGAGAAGCTGATCAGATCGCAATTCAAAGTGAACGCGTTGGATTTCACGGACACTGCTTGGAGTAAACAGTTGACTGACGACGTGAAAGATGTGGACGTTATCATTGCTGCTGATGGTAAGTGAAACTTTTGTTAAGTACCTAATTAGAAGAAATATAGCAACGTGATCGCAACACAGATGGTAACATCACAGCCTAATAAACTATAATTAAAAAAATGTCCGAGTGACATGAAAAAAGTATTACCAACCACAGCGTGATTTTTCTGGGTTGCCAATTAATATCTTATGCAGAGTTATAGTGGGACGATTATAATACAGTCATCCGACTAAGCCGTCTAGACAGGATAATCGTGCGGGGTGCGGGGCGAGGGGCGGGTAAGGCGAACCCCAGTTGCATACGCCGCCACTGCCCGTTTTTGTTAGTAACACTGCTGCTGCTGTGGCCTTGTGGTTCCTATTTCACCAACTTTACAATTGTCAGTTTTATATGACAATTCGATCTACATTTATTTGACAACATGAAGCGTGCTAAAACAAAAGCTCTTCATGTCAGCAATTGACACTGAATTGACGATTTTTAATTAATATATTGGGGTGTCTTCATCTTTTTCCCTTGTGTGTTTTATTGATTTGTTTTACGTGTCTCCAGCTGTATAATAATGCCTATTAATAATGATAATCCAGTTGTATACGACGACGACGTGACCGCAGCCTTCGTGACTACCATACAGAAGATGCTCAACACGAAACCGCCGAAAACGCTCTACATGGCCCTAGAAAAACGTTTCGTCTTCACGATAGAGCATATGGATTCTGTCGCTCCCTGCTACGAGACATTCCTCACTCTCCTGGACAAAGTGAAGGAAGGGAGCAATTGGAGCGTCGAACAAATGCCGCTCGACTTCCCTGAATACTTCACTTATGATCGCGTCAAAGAATTGGTGTTATGGAAAATATCATCCAAACCTTAATAAGGCTGTGATAAATGTTAATAAATGCCTATTTTGTTATTGAAAGACTAGTTTCTTTTGTAAATCTCTATTTCAATTTGCTTTACTGAATCTACAAAGTACAGATACTTAGCTAACCGAGCGGATTTTCAATAGACAAACTAACATTAGTACCATATACAAAAGTTGTATAAATCATTACAAAACATTTAGAATAACTTATTAAATAATCGGCCTCGTATTCTAAGACGGTTAGTAAGTAAATTCCAATACAAAGTAGCAGGAAAGCGATGCTAGCTACTGAGAAAGTGTATTTTTTTTTACAAAAAAGCCATCAACATATCAAAAATTAAGTCACAATTTTGAATATAATTTTCAACTCCAAAATGGGCCGCAGTAGCATTACCATTGGCTAGTTACTGATACTGATAAGAGCAGTCAATGGTACTGTTACAGAAAACCAATGATATTACAATAAAAAAGCCTAGCTTGGTATACCTGCGGTTCAAAAGTGGCAGTGTAAAGCTAAGCTAACTGGCGCACCCTGCTGAATCAAAATTATAACCCAGATAAATGAGGCTCGCAGTGACAGGACAATAATATATGTGCGCGAAATATACATATAAGAGTTAAGTTAACCGGGCTGCTTCATCTTGTGGGCCAATTAGCATGTGGGCAATCCCGCTTAGTACTAGCATAACCAATCTACCTTTTTTGTTGTAATATTATTGCTTAAAACCCAACACTCGCAGTCCGGCGCACCGCGTTTTCTTCTCCACGCCGGATCGCAAGTATCGGGCCCATGGCTAAAACGGCGCAGCAGCTCAACTTCATCACTAAGGACAAAAGAACTTGTGCAATTATACCTAAGCTTACAATTATTTCTGCGTGGGCCAGTGTTCGTTGTACTTGGTGAGGAAGGTTTTCCTCAGTTCCGAGTTGCGAGCCTGCTGGTCCTTCTCTTTGCTGAGGGTCTCCACGCTCTGTCCGACGCAGAGGTCTCCGGTGAAGTGTATGATGACGACTTGCGTGTTGAATGTCACGTTCTTGTCAGGGTTTTGCTTGGCGTAGTTGCTGTAGGTCGTCGGCGGCCCGAAGTCGAGTGAAAACGGCAGTGTGAGGTCTTCTGCTATTATGGAAAAGATATTGTTTTAAGATTCATTGACGAATTCGCTACTTCGTGCCAATGCATCGATAGAATTTGGGTGGTCATCAATCCTAAAACAGATATAATAGAGTAACTAGGTATATCTAAACTACCTATATAAAAACCTGTTCTAATCTTAGAGGTTTGTGAGTTAATAGAATTAGTAACTTTATGCATGAAACAAAATTATTTCAGATTTAATGGTCAATATTATTTGCAGAGTGATGGTTTAGCAATGGGGTCACCTCTTAGTCCTTTAATGGCTGACGTTTTTATGGATAACTTTGAAAAACAATATATAGTGGGGAACAGCAATTTAGTATATTATTATAGGTATGTTGATGATTTAATTTTATGTTGGAAGGGGAGTATGAGGCAGCTAGATTTGTTTATTAGTGCTCTCAATAACAAACATCCAAAAATAAAGTTCAAACGAGAATTAGAGGAAAATCGTTCATTAAATTTTCTGGATTTAACTATTACAAGAGTAAATAATAGGCACCAGTTTCAAATTTACCGTAAGCCTACGTACACAGATACTGTCATACCTGCAAATTCTACTCACCCATGGCAGCATAAACTGGCTGCTTTCCATTGTTATGTACATAGACTACTAACTGTACCTCTTTCGAAAGAGCATTATGATTCTGAGTTACATACTATATATCAGATAGCAACAACAAATGGTTATAGTACAGCAATGGTTAATAGTCTGGTTCAAAAGAAGCAGGGACGGATAGTGAATAGCATGCTTTACTCTGCGTTGCCATCTCAGCCTACTAACAAATTTAGATCTAGTATTACTTATGTTGGCCGGTTGTCTGACAAGATTTATAATATTTTAAAATCAAATAACATCAATGTTGCCTTTAAGACTACTAATTCTTTACGTTCTAGACTTTGTAATAACAAAGAAAAGGTGGATAAAGGGAACAGGTCGGGCGTATATAAACTCACTTGTGGCGACTGTAGTCAAGTATACATTGGACAAACCGGTCGAAGCTTTGATACTAGATTTAAAGAGCATGTCTCGTCATATAGGCATGATCATCCAGAGAAATCAAACTTTGCCAAGCATTTATTAGAAACGAATCATTCGTTGTTAGACTCAGATACGTACGAAATTTTACATTATTGTGATAAGGGTTTGCGGCTATCGGTTTTAGAACAATTGGAAATTATTAGGTACAACAACATGGGGTCTATTATTAATGAACAAGTTAATTTGGTTTCTTCGCCTTTGTTACGACTTGGTTCTAATTTTAATAATGTGTCATAGTAATAATGAGAACATGACTTCTCTTTTTACCGTACTCGGTTAAAAATAACGGGGTACCTGGCGTAGATTAAAAATAAAAATAAAAAGCGTAGTTTGGAATTCATTTCTTAAAAAAGGGTAGTTTAGGACTTACATAAAAGGGTAGTTTGGAATTTATAAAATATTAGTGGGTACGTTGGTTTTGTCATTAACTAAGTTGAGTACATGGTTTACATATGTCAGTAGTGGAAGTGGTGGCATGTTGAGCGGTTGTTGTTGTGCTTCGTAAATGGCCTCGTGGAGAGTGCCGAAACGCGTCAGCGTTTAGTATAGTGGTGGTGGTGATAGTTGGGTCTGTGTGGCATGTGTTGATTCGTGTAGCAGTGGAGGTGGAGGTGTTGCATGGAAACATACATTTGCCGCACAGATATAACTATTTGTCATTAGTGGTCGCGGGTGAGCAAAGTAATTGTTTTTTAGTTCATAAATATGGACCTCCGCAAAGTAACGCCTGATTCAATAAATTATTTCTAATCTTAGACGCAGACAAGCAACCTGCATGTGATTTCATCGTACGTTTAGTCGGACCGAGCAACTTAGGGATTCGCTAGTGGGCGTCATCAGTAATTAAGAGCTGCCGGTCATTAGACCACTGATGGTGTCGACCAGCGACCTGCTATGCGGCAGCCGAATGCACGCAGAAGATCTTTGATGATGACGCGCATGGTCGTCACAGCTTGTTGACAGGCTATACTAGAAGCAGCCTATAGGTAGGGGCGTGACGCACGCGTGCTGTACTCGTCCGGGCCCTGCACGGAGTCGCCGGTGCACTCGGGGCCGCAGCGCCCGTCCTTGAGGATGCCGCGCATGGTCGTCAGCTTGCTGATCGCCTTCTCGCTCTTGCTCTGCTCGCTCTTGTGCTTGTCGATGTTGCGAAGGAACTTTTTCATCTGCCAATGAAACATGCAATACAAGACTACGAGGTCGTCTTCAAATTTTAAATGGAGTACGAAACGCATCACCTCTTATGCGGCAAGCTAACTCAAAACACGGTTCTAATTGGTAGAGAAACGAGCTGATTGATCTTAACATCGTTAGCTACTTTAGGTCAGACAGTATAGGAACTAACTTTAGCTTCTTTGAAACCAAGACTAAATTAATTCTGTTTAAACCTACAGCGGTCCTTAATTAATACCTACCTATATGTACACTAGATAGATTAATAGTCCTAGTCTAAAGTCTATTGAGATTTGCTGGGTTGGGGAACTCAGGTCAACAATTTCCTAAAGATTCTAAATTAAGAGAACTGGGTTTCATCAGTGTCCTCTAATTGACAAAATAGGATTGTCATTGTGACTTACACATTAATAAGAAATGAATAAATTTCTACTTACAGTCTTTGATATTTTCTTAGGCGGATCCTGATAGGACATCTTCGGCTCTCCGGGATTGCTGCCGATCACGTACATCGTGTTCTTGGGGATATCGAAGTCCGAATACACCGACGGCTGACTGTCGACCGGCTCCTTAACGCGCCCGGAGCCCGTCGACGACTTGCTATTACTCGGCGCGTACGCAGATTTTTCTATAGATTTAGGGATGGGTGTTTTTTTCTTGCGTCTCTCTTTTTTCTGAACCGTTTCATCTTCGTTGGACAGGCTTTCTTCTGAAGTGGAAGGGAAGACTTCATTGAGGCTGAGAACTTCGACATTGCACTCGTCGAGGTTGGCTGGGTTTTCAACGTCAGCCACTTGACATAGTTGGTCGGTGGAGTGGATGCTTATGAATGATTTCTGCCCTGAGCACAAAGCGGTCTCGTCTTCGGCTAAAGCGTTTGGTTTCTTAGATACGGTCACTGAAAAACCGCGCTGTTTTAGTCTCGGCGAAGATTACCACAAATTTCCATTTGAAATTGTAACAATATTACCAGTAAAATCTATTAGATATTATTATAAGTATCTACTGTTAGGGGCTAGAGTTATAAAATGTTAACTAAAACCCTGGAAAAGGAATAGAAGAGTGTAACACACAGCACTTTTGCTCGATTTTTTTTTGCCAAATTCAAATGTTTAGTGGCTTCCAGCTTCGAATAAATTTTATGTAAGCATTGAATCAGTCCATCCCTGTCACTGCATCACTATACTATATTTGATCTCCTTACCAGCGTAAGTGCAGCTCTCAGAGGCGTTGCAAGCAATAACTTCTACAAAGACAATCAAGTGTTATACTACAAATACAAGGGATTGTTATTTTACTGCACTTGAAGAGCTACAAGCTTATACAGATTACCTCCTTCCTCGCGTTTGTCAGTGTTTGTATTTACTTTGTTTATTTCAGGTATTTTGCGGGCATTCTTCGAGTATGACATATTTAAACAACAAATTTCAGTTTGTGAACTTTGTCAAATGGCTTCCCATTTTTCTCTTCATTGGTTACAGTTTTGACATTCCAATTTTGATATTTTCAACGACAAGAGGTACGACCTGTTTCGTGAAATAAAACCAAAAAGTATTGAAAATAATTATTATTTCATTTCATAAGTACAGTTTTCGACATAGGATAGATAGAATAACAAATTATTCACTCCAAATAAAAAAACGAAAAATGCAAAATACTACAAAAACCGAATGAAACCGTAGTTAACTAAATGTCAATATCGAACAGTATTTGTAGCTACTCGGTGTAACAGTCTATTTGTTCACAATTACAGTTTTACAATTATCAATTTAATCATTATTTATCATATCAAATTGAGTGACTTTAAGGCCACTGGACACCCTGCAGTTGTTACATGATTTTACGTTTAGCAAAACTGTTTATTTACAAATTTGTGAGGAACCCTTCAAATTGTTAACTGCGGCAAGTTTGATCGAAAATTATACAAAAACAGTCGAAAATTCCATTCACAAAGCTATACAGTATTTAATAGCGAAAATAAAAACCCAGCGCAGTTGTAACACATAGACCAAAACGGAAACACGCTTGCTTCAGCTGCCTTTCCCTAGATTTGTCGCGAAAAATTAAATTAAAGCCCTTTATCTTGCGAAGCCAACCAATGTGTTTACAAAGAATAATTTTAGTCTCTGGGGTGAAAATATCTATTATAGTGCCCCGCCGCTATGAAATCGATGCTGACACAGTGCACAGCTATGAAGTTTCTGATTATTGACAGTGTTAACCCTAGGAGAAAAATGCTAGACTTGCTTGTTTGCCGCACGCCACAAGCAAGTCTAGCATTTTCTCCTATGGTTAACATTGTCAATAATCAGAAACTTCATAGCTGTGCACTGTGTCAGCATTGACTTCACAGCGGCAGGGCACTACCTATAGTACCTACAAAGCATAAAATAAGCGTATATGCATGTTTTAAATTGTCATCAATTGACAATATGGTTATCAAAAAGGAGTTGTTATTGTTATTCACTTTGTCATTATCAGACCATACCAATTACCGTTTTTTTTTTTATTGAACCTACTTGAACCTACAACACTTATCGAACACAACATTTAGCAGACAATATGGAAGTCATTCGGGCTAAGTCAAAACCGTAAGTATATTTTAGTCTTATGACGAATTAGGTGCTTTTAGAAACATCACATTAGAGAAAGAACAAAAGAAACACTAAAGGAAACTTATTTTATTATGCTGTGACCTATCATTTAAGAGTACCTACAAGGACGTGGTTTTTTGTCAATTTACGCCCCAAAGGTTCACGACCCCGAGTATTGGAGATATTGTAAAAAAAAAGATAAACTGTACAAATTCATGTATATATTTACACGCACACTTCCTCCACACTTTGGCGTATGTGGGGGTTACATAACGAATAGTACAAGCGCGGTGTGGTTCCGCCATTAGTTAGTGATATACAATTCAACAGTTCGACAAGAAATAGTCGGTAATCCGTAAAGGTCTTTTTTATACAAAACTGTCACCGCAAAAACTCTAAAAACAATATCTATGATCAAATATTAGAGATTCTATTGATTTAATAAATCCTCATGCAATAATCACATTATTGGCTATTTTATTTTTATTAGCCTTTGGATACCATTAAAAAATATAAAAAATGTGATGAAAAGTATTTAAATATTAGAGTGACTATCGGTAGTCGATTAGTTACATCCTTTTCCTACAAAATTATCAGGAATTGACGTCTTTAGAGACCAAGCGAGTCGCTCTACTATGCTAGTTGTATGAGGATTAAACGTGTTTAAACGCGACATGTTTATGTGCCTAAGAGACCGAACAAGAATCGAAAAATGTAGCTGTTTCCATCTTCAAAAGAATTCAGAGTACCAGGTATATTGGTATCTAAGATCTATATCCGATTGGACTGTATGTTACGAGTGGAAACTAAACAAAACAGTTTCTCATGTAACACTAACAGTTCCAGAAATCAGTCTTTCATTTCGTAAGCTAACTGGATTTGAGTTTACTTTAGTTACGGTTTTGACAATATTGTATCACTCGTCCAGCGAAATGTTTTTTTACACGACACATCGAAGATACAGTGAGCCTGAATTGAATTGAGTTTCAACGCCAAATAAGCAATAACTTATGCGTTTCATTTAGGTCTACGGGTAGACTCAGATAATAGTACATGAATATTGTAAGCAATATTATTTTTTGTATGATACACGTAAAGAGCGACAAGTATTGTAAGTATATATGTATTATACTTAAATATCACAAAATGATAAACACAGGCAAACGCAACAAAGTAATTTCCGAGCTGATTATATAAAGTATACAAATCCCGGATTTGATATTGTTTAAATGAAATAAACATTTATTTTTGAGAATTATTAATACAGCATACATTCTTTATCGCAAATAAAACAGCGACGTGCATAATTAACCAACTTAACTACAATGTCATCCATTTCATGGACACTGACTAACACTCAACCTCTGAACGACAGCAACGAAACTTTACACCTAATCAGAATACTAGCACATCATTTAGTCAAAATTGATTCCTTGATTGATATGGCGCCAATTTGAAAATTATGCAAGGAACACGTAAGATCAATTTATTTCTACACTCCCGCCATCAATAAAAAATGGCGCTCGAAATAGTATTACAGATCAGCCCACTCACGAATTAGCGCCTCTCTCTCTACTCCACATTTTATGAAAGTGTATAAACTCATTTATATAACCTGTCTGTGTGTGCGTAACACAAACGTGCCCTTAGTGTCGGTACATCAGTCTATGCACGCATACAAAGAAACATTTTATTATAAGCAAGAGCTTCACTCGTATATTCGAATTGTATTGTAGTCGCTATGGATGGGCGTGATTTCGTGAGTGAATAGATTTGTAAGTGCCATTAAAAAGTGTAAACCCGACCTTAAATTGGACAGTCGCTATCATTCCCAGTCTTCAAAATTTTATCTACGTACAATAGAGCATCAACTACGAACAAACTTCACTTTCCAACGAACCTTCTAGAACCATTCACATTGTACTTAAAGCCTCGACTGCAGAGGTCATCGTTCCAACAACGAACGCGTATTAAGTATTTGCTATACGGACCGTTTCCTCTCTGATATGGAGGACCGCTTGCGGCTCTGGATGCTTCCGGACGACATTTTCCTTTTGGTGTCACCGTTAGTGGCAGTTGGTGGCGCGTTTTTGTTATAACTGGTGCCCGGGTTGGCCATTCTATTGTTGAGGTTGGAAGTCTTTCTCCGGACCGATGGGGAGGCTTCAACGTTGTTGAGCTTGGCTGTGGTGGCCTGTGGCTTCTGCTCGATGATGGCCGGTTGCTGGTACTTCCCCACGGCATTCCAGTGCTCGCGCTGCGCTCTGAGCGACTCGCGCATCTTTTCTTTGGCTTCGGCGTTGTCCGCTAGCATTTGGTTGAGCATTTGCACCGTCTGGTACAGCGCGACCGGACTGAGCAGCCCGAAGTCGTGCAATGAACACATGTGGAGTATAAAGTTCCTGTATAAATTCTTTTCTAGCAGTTCCTTACCTTTCATCTGTAGGAACATTTGGCAAGCGAGCGGGATCTGGCAGTCACCCACGTAGTTGTATTTCATCACGTGGAGGTTCCACATTTTCATGAGTTCCTTTTCACCCTCGTTGACGTCTGTAAATTCGTCGATCATCATCATGGTTTTCTGTTGGAGCCAGAGAGGGTCGGTCTCGTCTTCCGAGTCTATGTCCAGCTCGTTGGGATACACTGGCAGGCAAGTGATGGTGTGATGATACAGCCTGAAAATAAGACGCATGGAATTAAGTTACTGTTTGAATTTAAGTGTAAGGGGACTTTAATTATAGTCTGATTGGAAGACTGCAAGGTAGAAGTAAGTTTAGGAACAACTAGGTACCTGTTACCCGCGACTTAGTCTGCGTAGAATTCGTTTATCATTATCCCACGGGGACTATGCATTATCCGGGATAAAAAGTTATGTTATTGCAGTTATAATCTAAGTTTAATCAATATCTGTAGTACTCTAATATCCTTACAAACTTTCGCCTTTATAATATTAGTATTATACCAGTTGTAGCCAGCCGGACGCTTCTTTGTTTCAGTAGTTGCGATTGGAGATTATTAATTCTTTCGGGATAATAAGTTTAGACTCACGGATTATGCCCCGTGCGATACGACCGCTATGTTTTGACTAATTCGCCATCATTAAGCTCCTAAAACTCTGAAAGGCAATGTCTCTAGGGGTGCCCACGTCCAATCGTTCGCCAAATAATCACATGAGTAACCGAGGTAAGATATACTAAGTTTACTTACCAATTGCGTTCAGTCAGATACGGCCGTTGCTCCTCCACAGGCTCAATATCGTGTAGCTCCAAAAACTTCGCCGGCTCCTATTTCACTAACTTTACAATTGTCAGTTTACAATGACAATTCGAAGCGTGCTAAAACAAAAGCTCTTCAAGTCAGCAATTGACACCGAATTGTCATTGTAAACTGACATTTGTAAAGTTGGTGAAATCGGGGTCAGGCTCTCTGGGAGCGCCAGACTAGCACGCAAGTATTAGAGCTCAATGCACGATAGTAAAATAAGCTTACTCACCGATTGTGGCCAGTTAGGTAGGGCCGCTGCGCCTCAACCAGCTCGCTATCATCTAGCTCCAGGAACTCCGCGAGGCTGTGTCGCTGGGGGCGCCGGCGGCCCCGGGGGCGCCAGATGAGCACGCGCGTGAGCGAGGTGCGGCGCGTGGGCCCGGCGCGCGGCCCCGCGGCGGCCGAGCGGCCCTGCGCCGCGATCAGGTCGTGCGGGGACCCCGTGTACGACCCGTCGTACAGCTCGTTTATGGACACGTCGATGCGCGCTCCGCCGGGGATCGGCTGGAGACATAATAAAATAAATAACACAAAGTTATATTTGTTCATTGCCATCGTCTTAATTGTAGTTAGTGTTAGTGCTGGTAAATGGTCAGTACAAAATGAGACCTCGAGTCATTTTATTGTTCCTTTTTTTCATCAAATCCTGAGTGATACCAATTCAATTTTGGAACAATCACCTTTTACACTAACATAGCAGCATTATTGGCACAACATAAGAATAGGACGTTTTACATCACATAACATGAGAAAAATACTCAACAAAACCGAATTCATGCAACTATCACAACATTCACAACAGCATGTTTGTTTCTCAGTTACGAAACAGCAGTTTCGACGAAATGGCCACTTACAAAAGGACCATAGGTAATCTTGTAGATAATAACCAAGTATACAATACTCACAAAATACGTGAAGTTGAATCTGGAATGGCAGAGTTTGAGGTGTTTGAGCAGCGAGTAGAGCGTCCCGCAGTCGAGCGAGCACCACGGGCAGTGCAGGTCGTCGCAGGCCTCGGTCTGCTGCCGCGAGTTGTTGTTGTACAGGAACTGGTAGATGATCTGCTGGTGTTTGCTCTCGTCGGCAGTGTCGGATTTTGATTTATCTCCTGTTGGAAAATGCGGTTTTTTTTAATCTTACATTTTATTGAGGCTCTGGTACACCTGGTAAGACCATGTCATGCCCATGCTTCATGGGGTGACTCCAGGCATAATAATTTACGAAGCACTGCCTCCAGTGCTAGATTCCCTGGCAATGATGGGCAGGTCACACTCCATTAAAACTCCATCAAGAATAACTGAATAAAGGAAGAACAACAGTTTTAAGATAAATATTTGATAAAAATAACTTTGATAATCATGGGCATGACTGTAACTATAAATGCTGTATAATGGAGTTGTGACCAAAAACCTTTTTATTTGTAATGGCAAAATGTCCTTCATTTGACTATCTACATTGGCTTAAATTAAATTAAACAAGAGGCTTTCCGAATGCTACGAAATTATAGCAGTTTGTAGACACTCGAAAAAGCAAAACTCGCGCGTTGCTTATTCTACATTGCACTGTGCAGGTAGCAGAAGAGACAAGTTCATTTGTCCACATGACAATCAACCACTACACTATCTTAACAAAATAGAATATAAAATTTTACTAAAAGCAACTAAAACTCACTATGCTTTCCATCGTGTATATTCTTCTGCTGACTGCCGGAAGGTCTCTCCTTGCTTGTGACACTATCCCTCTTAGCACCATTTGTCTCAGTTTGCTGATAGAGCTTGGGTCGATTCACCAAACCGTTGGTAGGTTCGTGGCTCCAGCTAAGCTTTAATTTGAGGAGAGGGCGCACTTTGAAGATGTCGAACGGGTTTATATCTGTTTGGATGTCGTTTTCCTGTAAGATTAAAGGAAGAGGTCTGAGATTTGTAAAAATAGCTAAATAAAAAAAAAAATAGGCTTGCTATATTATAAAAGTACATAAAAAGAAAAGTCCTGACTGACTGACTGATTGATGCCCAGCCCGAAACCCTTTTTAAGTTACGATCATGAAACTTGGTGAATATAATTTTCAAGACAAATAAATGAACACGTGTTTCACCGTTTTTGAAAATTTTAATCCTAACGGAGTGAAAACGGGGGTGGAAATTTGATACAAAGAAAAACGTTATTTTTAAAGTTACGATCATAAAACATCGTTATTTTTAAAATTACGACATGACATGAGATAGGGAGGAATATACCTACCCACGGGATAGAGTTCTGCCGCGGGAACGTAGCCGCGGGTGAAAGCTAGTATATAAACCTAAACACAGGTGCATATTTATCTTATAAAAGAAAAAGTCAAGTGTGAAATATTCAGATGTCTGGGCCATACCTACCTACATAGCCAGAGAGCTACCGACAGTTTTCAAATTTATAATCTAAATTTAAAAAAATGCATAAAAATAAACAAATTCAAACATACATTAGGAATAGTCTCCCATTGAGCCATAAGAGCCTTATGGGGAGACCGGGCTATGGTGGCACTCCTGCCCCCTGGAGTGGCATCATGCAGCACTAAGTCATACTCCCCGTTGGTGAGCAGGCAGCGGTTATGCTTGTCATACACTATTAGCTCACTGCCATACAGTTTACTCCATTTGCTGTCTGCTGTTGCATTGAGATGATCCGAAGATTTCAAGCGTTTTGTGGCTGGCTCTGTGTAAGCATCAATAAAAATTGCTGTTAAAATAGCTAATAAATTAGTTGATGTTTTTAACTAAATCAAATCTAAATGAAATCTGAAGTTGCAATGTCAATTAGATAAATACCAAAATAAGTGCTTTAACCCCTAGTATGCTTAAGGCACGGATCCATGCCAAATTTAAGGCTAACTTTTTCCATTTATTTTGCAATCTCCAAAATCAGTAGGTACTAAAATAAAAGAGACTTGAATGCAGTTTTTTTTTTTATGTACATCCCACATATGATGGGTTAAAGGGTTGATTTGACTCTCTAAAGCTCTAAACACTTAAATTTGATGATTGATAGATAATAAAATGAAAGTTATGGAATTTCTTGCCTTCATTTTCCCCATTCATAATTTCTGTCGATGTGCCTGAAGTATTAGCATTGTTTCCTGATGTCCTAGTGACAGTGACTCTGAGCATGAGCATGTAAGACTTGACGTTGGGTCCCTGCGAGGGGCTGAAGGTTTCACTTGAAATGCTGACAGCTGATGCCATCGCTGGGGGCTCAGATGTGGACGGATTGAGGGGCAGGGAACAGCTGCCAACCTATACATTAAAATCTTTTTTACAGTTTATTGTAAAATAATCATTATTAAAAATAAATTTTATTGTATCTTGACCATATAAACTACAATAAGTAATTTTTTGTGGTTTTCCTGTCTGTTTCTTTTCACCACATAAATTGGCCTCCTCATATTCATCATTCTATATTATTGTTGTCTGGCAGAGAGCACTTTTAAGTGATAAAACTGATAAAACCGCCTACTGTCTACCCTGACTGTTTTTTGTAACCTCATTAATTAATGAATATATTGAGATTGATTAATAAATATATTGAGTTCATTGATTAATATAGGTCTTAAGATGTAAAGCTTTCTTTATTTAATTAATGAATATGTATGCAGTATGCAGTGAGAGGCAGGCAAGCAAGACAAGGGGTGTTTCAAAGCTACCTCAAATTTTTTTTAAACTCAAATTCACACATTGAAAATGTTTACCTAATTATATTACAATTACTTTTTAATAAAAAAGTAATATAGGTATAATTAATTTAACCTTGGCTGAAAGATGTGAATTAATTGCATCTAAGAAAAATAAGTTAACTACAAAATAATGTAAATAATAAAGTACAGGATTAAATTAAATATTGTCATTGTGATAATGTTACTTAGTGCATTATTGCTGTGCAGTTGCCAACCTTATTTCAACTGTATTATGGAGCATGAATTGTCAGATAAGAGTATTGGCGGTGTTACTATTGGCAAAAGCAGGTAAGTCACATGGCATTTTAGTACTAAATGCCAGGTCTAAGTTATATTATAAAGTCCTAAAACAGTGATACTTACAGAAACCTCCACAATGGCAGATGAGCTCTCTTTCCTCTTTTTGTGACATATCTTCAGCAGTAATGTTTCTACTTTCACTTGGTAATCCCTTGGGTCCACCAGGCTCTTATCATAGAACCCCAGAAACGTAAGGGTCATAAAACCCCCCAGGCTATTAGGCTGCAGCTCAGTACTCTTCTTCAGGGTGATTTTCTCCAATAAAGAGTCCACCTTGAATCCAACACGGCTTTTGTTACTTCTGGACATCCGTCTTTTCATATACGACAACGTTCTGTTCAGGAAAATCGGCTGCAAATAAAAGAAAGTCGTGAAATCACCACATAGCATTAAGTGTTCCTGGCTATTTAAGTTGAAAGTAATTTAACACTTACCGATAACATGTTTCGAGTTCGCAGAAATCTGTATATTTGTGTTGGCTCTGTAAAACACAAAAAGCATTATCTAGCACAAATTATTATTCATCACAGAAAGCTTACTATCTAACTAACACTGCAACTTACTTTCAAACGCTTGCAAAAACAATTCATGGTCTGCTTGAAGGTGATCAATTTTAGAGTTTTTACTTGTTTCATTGTCTTTATCACGCTTTTTGGGGGGCATTTCTGCTTATTTTAATTAATAATCAACGAAACCGCCAAGTTCATCGGTTATCGGTTCGTTGACTTGACTAACATGACATTTGACAGGTGGTCGACATCGCGGGCGGCAGCGTCAGTCGGAGCGTAGACAAAGTAGGGTTGGGCAATAATTGCCATTTTACTTTCAAACTAATAGGCCACTTCCGGAAGAGTTAAAGTCATAGACTCAAAAGTGTACCATAAATGTACCATTGCAAATAATGGCCGAATTATTAAATGATAAACCATCTAAAATAATTTAAATGCATCGAACAGGTATTAATATTTTTTGTTGTTAGAAATGAACAGATTTGCATTTATAAGTGGAAGTTCCCGCCCATCCAATCATTACCCCAATCAGTACACTGTACAAATGTTTGCGCACATGTAAATGACGGTCAAAAATTAATTTTCCAACCCCACTGGGTTTAATTATACCATATATTCATTATAATATATATTATTTGCACACACTGTGCAAATGGGTTCATATACTCATATGTAGACCTATTTGCGCTTTCCACTCACACTTGTTTACGAATGTGTTCAGTCTTACTTGCAATTTTGTCAAAAACCGAGTTTAGACCTGCAGGAAAAATTGTGACAGTTGAAGTACATTGCAGCGTTCGATCGCCCATTCCAAACTCGTTCGCATTTCGGCCTCGCATTGTATTGCAACTTGCATGATTTTTATTGCGGTCTAAACTCGGCTAAACATAGACAGTGAGGATGATAGTAATAAATCAATACTCTTTAATGATTATTAAATTCAAAATTTTACACAGTAAACTTGAGCATGCGGGCGCAACGATACTATCAAATGGTTAAACTTCAAAAGTCTGTATTCAAAAGTATGTGTGGGAGGCTACACGAATGTTTGAGGTTCGTGCCCTTTGATGTGCGTCAAAAAACCGACACAGCTTGGAAAAGCACAAATGAGCGAAAAACTTTGCTTGCGTATACATTCACAAATGTCCTTCCACAGATGTGGGTTCGCGTCTTCGCGTTATATGTACATGTAAGTAGCCTGCATTAGAAGTAGAAAGGAACTAAAGTGTAAAATTACCTTTTGAGAAATAGTTCGAGCCCCTATTTTACGCGCTGAAGTAAAGTTTGACCAAAAAAGACCTTCGATTTGAGTGCTTATTTGGAAGGAGGTGTCAATGTCACAATAACAAATCTAACTAGCAATTGCTAGCAACATGAACTATTTTTGTATTTAAAACTTTTATTTTACAGTATGTGAGAAATTTCAAGGTTTTATAATAATGCCAAAAGTGCCCCCGAGAGCTAAAGCTATAAGAAAAGCCTTAAAGAATATTCAAAGAAGTGCCATAGAAGGTGGACTAAATGGAATATTACTGAGACAGTATAATTACATTTCCAATTACAATCATGAAGCGGTGAACAAGGCAAACAACAGAAAGTTGGTGGTGGCGATAGTTGTAGTATTTCTATCAGTAGTTATAAGCGTGATCGTAGGGAATAGCGTTTTAAGTGTGAGATGTTTGTTACCTAATAATTACCTAGTGTGGGAAGCGACGCGGCCACTCGCGGATTGCGGCTATTGCGCTAACGTTACGAAACCTATTATACTTCGGAACGTCTCCCGGCGAAACTTTGCTGTAAGAAAACTATTCATATCTCTAGCACTTGCCTGTGCAAATGTTAATCTACCTAATAAGATTTTGATTTTATTTTCAGAATCATGCCTATTCATCTAAACCTTTAATTATCAAAAATGCCATAAGTCACTGGAGAGCTACAAATAAGCTTAATTTTTATACTTTTAAAAGGCTATATGAGAATACAGTGGGTAGCTATGAAAGTGTTGACGAAGGATGCCAGTTCCTCAACTTTAAGACAGATCTGTTTACATTAAAAGAAGTGTTTAATATGCCTGATGCCAGGGCTAAAAATGAACCAGGGCAGAAACCCTGGTATGTTGGATGGTAAGTTCCAATTAAAAAATATCTCCTTATAAAAAGTTGGATGTAATTTATTGTGTTAAATGCTTCTATTCTTCAGGGGAAATTGTCATCCAGATATTTTAGCTAAAGTGAGGCAATACTATGACATACCAGATTTTCTTCCTGAAGATGCAGAACTTCCAGCGACTGAAAACATTTTCTTTGGATATGAAATAGGAGCCGTTATGCATGTAAGTTAATTTAAACCAATTTGTTATTATACCAATTGATTTCTTAGCAGCTGTTTGAGATAATATTTGAAAACATGTTTTTTTTTTCATAAAATTGCTAAACCATAACTTTTTCATTTTACAGTTGGACTACATTTCAAGACTGATGTGGCAGGGGCAAGTCAAGGGACTTAAAAAGTGGTCCATTGCCCCTGTGCCTGAATGTGGTGATGTTTGCCATAAGCTTGAGTATTATGTTGAACCAGGAGATATAGGTAACATTTTATTGAACTGTGTGGAAATAAAATGTCAAAAAGTGGACATGTCTTAGTGCATTCTCTAACAGCCATACTAGTTTTGTCATTGGTGGTATTTATCACCAGTAAATTCACTAGGACCCAGAAAAATATTTTCACCACTCAAGTCAGAACTGGCCAAATAGTATCACACTTATTTACTAAGCATGCCCTTTATTTTCACCACTCAAGTCAGAACTGGCCAAATGGTATCACTTATTTACTAAGCATGCCCTTTATTTTCACCACTCAAGTCAGAACTGGCCAAATAGTATCACACTTATTCACTAAGCATGCCCTTTATTTTCACCACTCAAGTCAGAACTGGCCAAATAGTATCACACTTATTTACTAAGCATGCCCTTTATTTTCACCACTCAAGTCAGAACTGGCCAAATAGTATCACACTTATTTACTAAGCATGCCCTTTACTTTCAGTGTTTTTGGACACCAGACTGTGGTATCATGCTACTAGTATCCCCAAAGGCCAATTCTCCATGACTGTGCAGTCTGAATATGGATAAAATAAGGACCAATTTAAGACAATCTTAAGTACAAAATAAGCATTCTTTTTTACATATCCATGTGCCAAAATTTTACAATGTTTTTATTTATACAACCTATTTATTACTTTCTCTGTAAGTTTTATTGTTAGGTGCCATTTATGTAGTGCAACTACCTGCCAAAATTAGCTCTTTAAGTATTTGCAATATTTGTTTTTGTGCAAATATACTTTGTTTCTTGTACTTTTGTATTCTGAATAAACTTTTGTCAAAATGGTTTTTTTACTTAGGTTTTAGCAATACTCAATCAATATAATATAATACAAAATACCCAATCAGCACTCTCATTCTGAAAGGAGGCCTGTGCCTAGGCTACTAGCAGTGGGATATAATAAAGGATGATGATGAATAAAACAAAATATTAATTTAAAACATTGTATTTTCTAATTCTAGGTTCAAAAATTTTCAGTGAAGGATTGGCTGAAAGCAAACTAGCGCAATTTATGAACTGCTGAAAATTACAGATACACAAAACATCAATTAGAAAAAAATAAGACATTCAATTGGTTGCAGTTTTTCTGTCCAATCCTTCACTCAAGAGACTGATTATTGTAAAGTTCACATAAAGAGATCAGGTCTGAAACTCCAGGTATGATAAGCTCATGTGTGCATTGACAATGGCAACACCTTGTAAGAATTAATCTAAGCACTCCCGAACTGATTACTCAACCCAAATGCACAAAATGCAAACTTACAATAGCAATAAATAATATTTCATTTGACCAGATAGATGCCAGAACTTGAATGGACAATTTTAATTGACATGGCATTGTAATATCACAAATGAAATGGTACTGCACTGTACCAGTGTTTTGGACATAATTAATATAGTATTTTTGAATATTGCAACTGCCCGAGTGGCTCATGGGAAGATAGGCAGCGACCGGACAGAGGTTTTGACTGACATTGAAAACAATTAGAAGAACTGCCAGACGCCTAGCACGGCGTCTTTTATCGCCTCGACGTATTGCGCCGGCACCCAGTACACCCAATATCTGGAAGCTTCAGTAGGTCCTAGTTGGAGACCCTGGAAGGAACATAATAACATTTAAATATGAAACGGATTTATGTTTTTCTATGGCTTGCTATCACTTAAATTCTTTAACCTACCTTACCTTGATGGTATTCATGATTCATGAGATTTCTAGTCAATTGATTTAGTCTCACAATTTCAGTAAAATAGTAGTACAAAACTTACCATAATGTGATACTGTTCATGATCTTTAATGGGTTCAGATGTGATGCCTGTAACAAAACAACAAATTAATTAATCTCTCAAACAAAATTTTCTAGAAAAGCTAACAAAGTAGTTTAGTATCAAGACAATTCATAACTTAATATTTTACAACTAAACAATAGTATAATTATATCTATGTATAACTTACTCTTAATGGAAGTCATGGCTAGTTTTTCAGTGCGCTCCTTCGTGCCAAGCCATAGTTGGTCCTGCTCAGGTTTGAATGTCAGCCGCACCTTGCCTCCGTGTTTATTTAGCATTCCACTCAAAGGCACAGGTGGCAGGGGCTCCTACAATTATTATTTCTTTGTAAAAAAACATAACATTCAAAGTTAGACTACTGTGAATATTAACAGTTTCAACTGGATGATTTCACTGAAATCCATAGTCAGTTGGATTCATCTTTGATTACTTTGTTTAGGGAGGAGTAACCATTTACAATCTCGCTTATAAAACAATGTACTTATATATAAAATAGGATAGTAGGATGGGGTAGTAGTGCTCCCACACAGTAGTTTCATGTCAAAAGGGATAGTAGGAATTCAGTTTCTGAAACATTTCATTTAATACTTTTTAATATATTTTTAAAAATAAGTACCTTTACTCCTTTAAGTCCTGGCATAGCATCAGGTGGGATGCCTTTATCCAGAACTTTCCTGTGTATTTTCTGTTCACAAAGAGGCTCCTTACTTGACTGGCCACTGCAAGCTTTTTCTTCTAGTATTTCCTAAAAATAGAAATGGTTGAGAGTCAACCAGATCAAAACATTATCCCAATTATGCCATAAATAGTGATAAAACCAATGATAGGCTTCTCGCAAGGAAAAACTAAATTTTATGTTGATAAATTGCAGTAAAATTATTTACAGCAATAGGTGAAACTAAATGTCATGACATAAGTTGATGGATAAGAAAGGAGAGTTCACCTACCTTTGGCACACTCTTAACAGCTAAGATATCATCCATCTTGGACCCCACAAGCATGACCTTGCCCCCCTTGACAACGCCAGCTTTCCTTAAAGTCATATCGTCGCGCGCCATCCCCTTTATTAATATTTTTTGTGCGGACAGTGGCACTCCACATATTCTTTCCAAATGGGCTTTTAACTCTAACACAGACGCATCATATGCGAAGGTAATGTCATGTTTTACTTTGTTAAAGACTACAGTAAATTCGATCTGTTCGGGGATCTCGCAGAACTCGGCCTCTTCCACGGACTCTGAGGAGCATGCGGTGCTCTCCGCGGGAGCTTCCGTGAGCGGTTTCTCTGCATTTGGTTTACTCTCTAGGGCAGTCTTCGTGCCGTTCGATAGCAAAGAGTTAGGATCACAGTTTTCTGTAGAATCTCCTTTTTCGGAAGCTGGTAAATAATAAATAACGTGAGTTTGCAAAATTTGGAGAACAAAAGCTCGATGAATTTTAGTAACAAAGAAAGCAAATGTGCTTTTCAGAAAATAACATATTTGATGACTTACCAATATAATCCATAATTTAAATTATCTATACAAATGAATAAGAACTACCAAAATATCAAAGTTGTTTTGAAAAATAATTAAAATAGAACCGACCAAATGACATGAAGCAACAAATTTATAGTCACCATTGTGATGCGTTCAGAAATAAATTGTTTTGTTTGTAAGCAGACAATATAAATTCGGAAATTTATGATCTTGCAATAATATTGTTTTACAATAATCATTACAAATAATAATAATTACTCCTATTTGTTCGGAAAGTTAACAAATTAACGTTATTCTTATTAGAAAAATCACAAAATGAAACTGCAATTTGGTGCTTTTTATTATAGTGGACAACACGCCTTAGCAGCTGTCTCTGTGCTTACTCTGTGGTCTGTTATCGTTTCTATGGCGGCTAATTTGTAAACAAACCAGCGTGGATTTCTGTATCGTAAAGTTAAGCGCAACGCTAAGGCGATTTATATTTTTTGAAATGAGCTTTAACATAGACGATCCCTTAGCGGGGATCCTTAGTGACGGTAGCGATGATAGTTTTTTTGACGATGATATTCTGGGAAAGAAAAAGTCCACGAAGAAGAAAACTATTCCATTAGCCGATAAGAAAAATGCGTTATTCGACTTGGGTGATAGCGATAAACCAGAACTTCAACTCAAAGACGATCAGAAAGATTTTCCTGGCGCAGACTTCGAGAAACCAAAATCTCCATCTCCTGCTACATTTACTCGTATGGTTTCTAAAGAATCCGTGAATGTGCAGAAGTCAGCTTCAAAAAGTAAGTCAGACTTTGAAAAAGCAGGGCTTGGGAAATCACCAGCAAAGGCCAGAACCACGACTAGTGCAGAGTCGTTAGACATATTAGGCGATTTAATTCCCGAAACCAAAAAAGAGCCTACTAAACCTTTAGAGAGAGGGAAGAGCTCCCAGTCTCTCTTAGACGATATCCTCGGAGGGTCGTCAACGAAAACCGGTGGTTCGAGCCAAGCTGCCAGACCAGTGACAGCCGCAAAAAGTCAAGAGTTTGATTTCGACTCGATTCTAGGAAAAAATGAGTCTAAGGAAACGACAACCTCAAGTACCACTAAAACGACAATGCAAAAACCGGCTGTAAAAGAAACCAAGAAGGAGGCTCAGATAAAAACGAAAACTTCCGAGGACTGGCTGGGTATTTTCCAAAAGGAAGAAGATGATGACGAGGAAGAAGACGCAGGTATGCCTGCCTGGCTGGGCGGCGGGGGTGCTAAAAAGAAGAAAACAGTTAAAAATGAAGACAAATCAGCACCTAAACCAAAACCAAAAGTTGAAGAGAAACAAGTCGATGGCGAGGCAGTGGAGAACGAAAAAGAAATAAAACAAATGTATCCGCAATTCGATTCTAAATTGGAGCAGTTGGCTAAGACAGCGGCGAGTAATACCGTGATGCAGAGCAGCAATGAGGATATCACGGCTGAAGGGGCGGCATTGTATCTACAACAACAGGAAGCGCAGCTAATGGTGGCTTTGCAACTAAAAGCACAAGATGAAAAGCTGGCCGCGATGCAGAGTAAGACTTTTACGCAGTTGATTGAACAGTCAATGAAAGAAAACCTACTTTCTAAATTAAGTGTTTAATTCGATGGAGGCAATTAAGTAAAGCTAGCTATCAAGTAGCTGTTCGCTAGTAACATCTGATCTTTTAATAATAGAGCTTAATAACATAACTGACAGTCCCTAACGCTACTTGCAAATAAATCCCATCCCACCTCTGACAGTGCGCCAGAAGGACACTCAGCGCTTGCAGCGCGAGTCTACGCTGGCGCACCACGCGCAGCTCGACGCTTTGCTGGCTCGACAGTCGGAGCACCGCCGCCAGATGCAGGCCGTCATCGCCGCACACCAGGACCGGATCACTCACCGAATTCAGGTAAAGGCCGTACAGTAATTGTGCCGAAACTAATTAAATCCCGCTTCTGATAGTGTGCACGTCAGAAGAATACTCGGACTACTGAAAAGCTTCTTTCGTTTTAGTAGAATTGACATGATAAACTTGATACTGGCTTTTCAAAGGCTTTACTAGGTACATCTGACATGAACACAGAAGGTAATCCCAATGAAGGAGATACAGAAAATTCTCCAGCAGAGCGACAAGAGAGCCCTCACACGAAAGAGAAGAAGCAGCTTTTGCAACTAGTTCAGTCCTTGCAAGAGAACCACGACAAGGAAATTGATCTCATGGAAACGTCTTATAGGTAAGTATAATTTTTAAATTCTGACAGTGATTTTTCGGAATGGAATGAATTATAATGCAAGCACCTAATAGAGGTGTATGTCCAGACTTTAAATCTTTTTTGGGGCACTTTATGATTCACGATTACTCAGTGCCCTTTGCTATCAATAGCATTGTTACTAGAGGTAGTGTGATTAATTATTAAAACTCATCTCATAATTACTTTCACGTGTTTATAGACGACAGTTAGCGTTCCTAGAACTTTCCGTCACCCAGTCCGAGGAACGAATGAAAGATGAAAGCGACAAACTAATTAGATTCTATTCAGAGAAGATTATTTGGTTGGAAGGCCATCATTCGCTTTATAAGAAACTTGCAGAGGAAAATTTGAGTTCTTTGACCGAGCGTCATAAAGCAGAAACAGAAATGCTGAGACAACAACATACGGATAATATTAGGGTGTTGCAAGAACATCACGCGTCGTTGATGGAAAATATGAAGTAAGTAAGTCAAAAATAGTCAATTAATTAAAGGAAGGTTTAAATGTAGGCAGCTGGTTACGCAGGTAATAATTGTTAACAGAAACGCCGTAAAACAAGAGCATTCTCTTATCCAAGATTCTGCTGGATTTTCGTCAGACTTACAGCAGTTGGTAACAGATGTCAAAGACAGCAAAACTCAGTTCACCGAGCTAGTCGAAAGAGTTCAAGCCATGGCAGAAAACTCGAAACATGATAATGAAAAGAGCTTACAGATAAGAGAAACTCAAATTAATGGTAAATATTTTAATTACTCTTGCAATCGTCATTAAAAGTACTAGTACCTATTTGCGAAATATTTTGCCATTTCGCAGAAATGATCCAGCAGCTGAAGAAAGAACGAGATAATTTTGATGCTGAAAAGTCAGACAGTAGAGACATGGTAAAGATGTTAGAATCACGGCTAAAGCAAATGACAACGGTATGATACTCAGAAACCCATGAATATAGTATTTTTCCTCTGTAAAAAGAGGCAATTAACATATTTTTGGATAATTCTGAATATTTATCTAATGCAGATGATAGAAGATGAAACAGCTGCGTTAAAACAGAAAAGGATGGAGTTTGAATTCGAAAAGGCTACATTCAATAAGCAAACTGAATTCGCTAAGAATGTTCTGAAACGGCAAGATGAAGAAGTAAAGGTAAGGTGAACGAATATCATAATTAAGCACTACCTACTTATTATTCTATCTTCCGCTACCTTCTAATATTAATACATTTCAGATGTTAAAGGAGGATATCCAAAAGGAATACAAGGAGAAGATTTCGCAAATCGAAGATGAAAAACAAAAAGCCATTAAGGACAGTACTTTGGTTGCTAAAGAAAAGGCTTCGACACATAGTTTGAAACAAGAAATAGAGGTAAATAATAAATAAACAGTAAATAAAAACGCCAAAAGTACATAAAAATTACTACATTTGTGAGTAGGTAAGTTGAGTACCTGTACAGATTATGTCAGTTGATTTTTGTGAGTAGGTAAGTTGAGTACCTGTACAGATTATGTCAGTTGATTTTTGTGAGTAGGTAAGTTGAGTACCTGTACAGATTATGTCAGTTGATTTTTGTGAGTAGGTAAGTTGAGTACCTGTACAGATTATGTCAGTTGATTTTTGTGCTTTGCAGAAATTAAAGACTGATCTTCAAGCTCAATTAGAAGAAGTAACCGAAGAAAGATCTAGGTTAAACGTAGAGAAGCAACAAATGCACATGGAAGAACAGAGGATATTGGCAAAGTACGGAAATGGCACAGCTGCAATAATAATTAGGTACTTATTGGATAATTTTGGAAACATTTCAATTTTGGTTGGTGATTTCAGGAGTCGGGATTTAGATCTCCTAGCAAAAACAGCAATAGAGAAACAATCGCAGGCTGATAAAAAGTATTCCGAAGCAGAATTCATCCAAAGAAAGTATGAAGAGAGAATACGCCGTATCCAAGAACACGTGGTTTCATTGAATAACAGAGAAAAACAGATTGCGAAGGAGAAAGTGGCTCTTTCAAGGGAAAGACTGAATCTGCACAATGAAAGGAAACAAATGGAGGGAAAACAACAGTGTTCTTTATGTAAATCAGTCCAAAATGCACCTCAGTACAATTTTGATCGTTCGTATTTACCTGAAACATTTCTGGAGCTGCCAGTATCAAGAGAATTTTCTGGTACTAATGCTAATTCTGCCATGAGCGCCATTGAACAAGAAATGTCGCATCTAATGGGGCAGAGTTTCAATCTCAGGCATACTCCTGGTTTGGGTAACCTTAATCGAGATGAGAAGATACCAAGCAACACTAATGCGGGTGGGAACGAAAATGATATCGTTCAGCCGATGCAAGTCAACTCTGGAAATTTTAAGGTAAGTAATTGATAAGCAGTAAAAGAACATCACTGAAAACTTTCAGTCTAATCTAAGTTATCTATGGGTACCTAACCTACCTAATTGATTTTGAGTGTGTCTTTAAAATATTGAATGTTTTAATCATCTAGGACTACATGGATCCTAAATTTATGATGCTGCGTTTAGATGTTCAACAAGTGATCAGTAATTTAGACCAGAACAAGACTGACAATACCGAAGCAGCCGAAAATGATCAAAAAGAAGAATAACTTACATTACTTAAGCAACGATTTTCTTATGAAGTGCAAAATAAAAGACTGAATGATTACATTTCATTTAATTTACTTACTTTGACTGTTACTGAACATCCGTTAGATTTACATTATTAACAATGTTATCAAAATGTACACAAATGCTTAATTTAAAACTACCCTAACTTAACTACAATTTTAATATATCATTGTAAAAATAGAGGTACACATTTTTAAGTAGGTAGGTTGTATTTCCATATTTTTTCGGAGAACGCGATCAAGTATACTTACTTAGGTTCGATTTTAAACATGCAGTTCACAAAAATGGCGTTCATTTGTTTTATAATAATCTAAGATACCTTTTTACAAACGAAATGAAATAAACAATCTAGTCGCACCATTATCATACACTCCAGTCTTTCATAAATTGCTTTAAATTGTAACTACTTAGTTTAAAATATTCATGGACGGCCTGGCCTTGCTCGAATTATAATATTCTAATAATTATTTAACACAGATCTGTATGTTAATTACACATGATTATCTAAATGAGACATGGCTTATACATCTATATATTGTAAGTAGGTATAAGCCTTATCGTAAGTTATATTTCTATACAATATTTACACGTTACACGCTATCAAATTTATACTTGCGTTCATGGCATGACCAAATAAGTTGGAAGAGCTCATTTAGGATTAAAATTCAAGTCATTAACAACAATAAAATAAAGTACGGGCGATGTCCTTATCATCAAATTTAATTTCATTGAATCTTCATCTGTTGATAAAATAAATTTTCGTTTATCACAGTAGGTGTCTCATAATCATAATTATAATATCAAACAAGTTTTCTTGCTAATTGAAAATGTCTATTTTTTAAATCAATAAACGCACTATGTTGAAACAATACTGGAGACGTATGTTATGATTTCATGTCAATTGGTTTGGCGCATTTAACTTCTAATAATTGCGGGTAGTTTTCAACAATCGAGAGCAGTATTCCGTCGATATAATTCCTCAGTTGGCAGTTGACATCTTGCTGCTCCTTCAAAGCCTTCTGCAGCTGTAATTATAATGCAATCATTAATAATATATCCATTTATGTAGATGACTTCTTCTTGAAGCAAGTAAATCTAAACGATACTACAGCGGGCATTATTATTATTTATTTACGTAGGTACAATATTATCATGGAAAACCTGAAACCCACACATAACTTAGGTAGTTGCTGCTTAAACTTTGGGCCACAGTTGAACAGCAAAAAGAATCCAATTGTACATCAGAATCGCTGTGCTGTGAGAATGTTGATGAGTTGTTAGTTAGGTAAGTAAGATGGAACATAGTTTGAAAAAGGTACCAATTCCAGTCCAGAAGCAGAGTTACTTAGATGAAGGTTAATGTTTCGAGCATGCATGAAGCCTAGAAGTCAAACACAGTTAGCAAAAATGCGTACCTTTTCCAACTCTATGCTGTGATCAGTTTGTGTATCATCGAGCTGCAAAAATGTATATAAATAAAAATAAGTGGAGTCGCAAAATAAGGCTGTCAAAAGCGGAGTAGACGCAACACAAACAGCAGAACAGTACTGGGTCTCGGCAAATCTCTTCATCGCAAAGCCTGTGTTATTCCCTCTGAAGTGATATCAACTTAGTCGTCGTAAGTGTGATGATGACGACGATTGCAAGTTGTAAAATTTCAGAGATGGCTTTCTGGGGCCTATTTTTTAAAAGGTGACTCAGTAATGCTAGTGTACTGCGATATGTTGAAAAAAATCCGTCAAGAGACCTTAGACATATTATTATAGTCAAAGGACTCTCAATAATCTCAATAGCAAAACATTTATGAGGGTTACAGGGGTGAGGCGATCGAAAAATGTGTCTAAACTGTACTGCATCACGGGGCTGTTAAATAAAGCAAATAGTTGGAACAAAAAAGATTATTAAAAAAGTAAGCCACACTGATCTAATTAATGCACATGAAAACAAAGTTAATGTTCCATAATAAAAGTGATCATTAAAACACTACGTAGAGCTGCATAGTCCGTAGTGGGTGTTTAGAGTAGGATTCGGGTTCCGATGAATAAGAACTCTTCTTTGAAATAAGAAGCGCCATTGACAGCCGAAGTATTTCTAAAATCCGAATCCTATTCTAAATGCCCACAAACTAAATTTAATTGTAATCATTGATTCTAATAAACTATCTGTTTTAAGCATTATCAGTTGTAGTTATGCTGCAGATAGGAATATGCAATGGGTCGTATATAGCCACAAAATTTTCGATAAGAATGATTGAACCAGTGAACATTGCAATGGTACATGATACATGATTAAAATTATCGGTGCTTATGCTTATTGGAGTATTCTAACGTAGCGTAGGTATTGTTTTAGCAATGGAACAAAAAGAAGCTTAATATTGTACTGATGGGAAACAAATAAAGAGCGTAATCCTAAAGAGAACGTGCACAGGACACGCATGATCATTAAGTCCTCAACTTAGTAAATCCAATAGGCTCTAGACATCAAATCTATTCAGAAGGATCGCCACGTTTCGACTTGTCCGAAGCATGTTGTCTACAAGGTATAATATTGGTTCCAAGCTTATTACGGCTGTAGTATCCAGTAATGTGTTAAGTACCTGATCGTCGCTCATTTGCGAGAGCTCAGCGGCGAGCGAGTTGGCGACGAGCGGGCCGCTGACGCCGTCCAGCAGACTGCGGCCTTCCTCTACGCCGCGCGTCAGGATCTGAGCCTGCAGCTCCTCTTGCGCTTCTGATAACGCTACAATAATAGAGTGGTTATTGCTGGAATAATGCGGCTGGACTTGGTGTGAGGGTACATTAGCTACACCTTTACCTTACCACAAAATGTCAGATTGGTTTGTATGAAGCTCGCAATAATTTCTTAGGTATCCCTAAAAAAGTCATCTACAAAAGCAAAGAAATTACGCTTCGGCAGTAGCGGGCATATTCTTTTCCTCGATACTAGTCCAATCTCTCTGGTAGTCGCTTATAGCCATCACTGAAATTATTTCTTGTAACCTTAGTGGTAACCGGGTAGCGTAGTGGTGGAGGGTGGTAAGTGTAGCGAACGAGTTAGAACTTTTAAGAGATTGATTATTATTATTAGACTCTGGCAACACGAAGTAGACAGAGCTATAGAGACAGAGAACCAGTGCAATATGTGGTGTAATCTGAACTAATTAAGAAGAAGCTATCAATAAAACTACAATTACAACCATAAGCGTCTACTTATTTACATGGCGCAGCCGGTAGGATGGGGGTTCTTGCCAGGTTCTTACAGATTATTACAGGGATTATTACAGAACTTACACAATTTTTCTTACTAGTGTCACAGCGGTCTTATAGTCACTATTGGTGAGCCGTAAGTACTTACATTTATTCTGCGTCCGCAGCAGTATCAGCTCCTGCCTGAGCTCGTCGAGCCGCGGGTCGGGCGGCGGCGGCGGCGTGTCGCGCATGTCCCGCAGCTCAGTCTTGGCGGCCGCCAGCAGCGCCGCCGCGGCCGCCGCGGCCTCGCGCTCCTTGCGCTCGGCCTCCCGCGCCGCGCTGAGCTGCGCCACCAGCTCGCCGACCTGCTCTTGAGCCTCGCGGTGCGCTCGCTGCGCGACATCGGTGTTTGCTCGAAGGGTCTCTGCTACGCCGCGGAGTCTGCCCACCTGCGAAGTTTATGATGACAAAATTATGTGACGAGTCGTTCGTATTGCTGGCTTTTGTAGCTAGCTCGAATATTGGATTTTGTAACCGGGTTTCATTTTATAGTAGGTACTTAACTAAAGTGTCCGCTCGAGTGTCCGTCATTATTTACTTACTCTAACAAGCGATATGTTTTTGATTTTTGCTGTTTATTTAGAAAAGAATAGTAGATATACACGCCCATACTTAGGTAGTTTGATTTCAATATTACTTTTGTTTAAACAAGCATTTAAATTCTACACGAAAACAGGCATTATTCATTTGTTTACTGATATAAAATGCTATACTTAATAGGTACACAGAGTTAATTATCCTCAAAACAAAATGTTTGTGGTTTACGTTATTATTTAAACGCACGTTTGACCAATCCACGTCACAGTAAAGTTGTGTGACAATAAATTTAGGGTTTTCCTACAGCAAACAACTCATGCAGTAAGTAGTAGGTAGTTTTATAATATAAGAGTACTTATAAATGGGGAAATTCTCAGACCTACTTTACCTACCAACCTCTGACCAGCCTACTTGTACACTTATATTTTAAATTCCTATATCTCAAAAACGGTTTAGCCGATTTCGATGAAACTTAGACCATCTCGATTAAACTCGCTTTCGATTAATAAAAACCGCGCCTAAATAGATTCACCCGTTTAGAAGCTATACGTCTAACGTAACACCCCTTTTTTGCGTCGGGAGTTAAAAACCGGCCAAGTGCGAGTAGGACTTGTCCAGTATTAGCAGAGCCCTGCTCCTAAGCAAAATGTATACAGTGTGGCGTGGGGTCACTTCATATTTGGTCATTGACATATACAGACAGACATAAAAAAAAGATTTTCAGACTTATTTCATTGGTTGTGCTAAAAGAGTTACCTTCATGCCAAATTTCAAGTTACTAAGATAACAGAAAGTACCCTATAGGTTTTGATACCACGGCAATTTGTATGGAAACATCCTTTCTAATGACTATATCTTTTGATTGCGTCGACTTAGAAGTTTGATATTTTCACAGCTTCAAGGGACTGCGGGCTTGAGTATTTCATATTAATTTCAGCATGCTACCTCCACGAGTTCAGAGAAAAAAGTCTTGACAGCAACAAAGGGATCCTGTAAGGGTTCCGTTTTTTCCTTTTGAGGTACGGAACCCTAAAAGGAGACACTCACTTCTTGCTTGAGATCGGAGGCTTCAGCCTCAGCCGCAGCCAGGCGGTCGCTGAAGGCCGAGAGCTGCGCGTCGCGGTCCCTCTCCACGCGCGCTATCGCCTCGCGACACCGTTTCTGCTCCTCTGCTATCCGCTCTTCGCAACGGCATTCAATCTAAGAACAGAATTAAAGAATCTTTGAGTAAACAGCTATGGACGTAAACTGTGTAAGGTAAAATTAGAGTAAACTAGCTGTTACCCGCGACTTCGTCTGCGTATTCGTTCATCATTATTTCGCGGGAAAGATGCAATATAAAGGGATAAAAAGTAGCCTATGCCTATGTTTTTCTGATGTAAAAGTTGACTGTCAAGTTTCATCCGTTCAGAAATTTTTGCGTGAAGAGTAGGTACCAAACATCCATACATTCATCCTCACAAACTCGCGTTTATAATATAAGTAGGATGTGTAACTAGTATCCATTAGGCTTGGTCTCAGAGGTAGACAAATGATATCGCAAGGTATTAGCCAGAAATTTAATTAACTTAAGTAGTGAACTGAATTGGATCAAGTCTTAGTAGATATTTCTACTTGTGGTTGTAGCGCAAAAATCAGAATAATTTTTATGAGAATCTTATTTGATGGGATAGGTGTTCATTGCATTGATGTTGCCGCCAATTTCAACTTAGTGCAAAAAAGGAAAATAACTCAAATATATGAAATACTTTCGTATGCCTTAACAACCACTACATAAGAATGTTCTTAACTAAGTTGACAGCTTCGGGTGAACATGCAGTGACAACGTAAGGACAAGTATTTAAATGTACCGAGTCGCGATTCCAGTCATTGAGCAACGAACCAATCGCTATGCGTTAAACTAACCAGTCCAAATTATTCCAATTGCTGCCAGTTGTACTGACAATTAACACAATTCATTCTAAATTGCTTGATCACCGTCGTTCAATTAAAGTAAGTATTCCCTGAATAGAGTTGTTTACTTGCGTTTTGAAAATTACGGAGGTTTAATGTTAAAGATGATAGAAATAATTGATGTTACAAGGCAGGTTGCACGTCATGTTGCTCGCAACGTGACTCACCTCCCGAATCTGTTCGTCGAGCATATGCACCCGAGCCTGTAGCACCGCGTTGTCAGCCTTCGCCCGCGAATACCGGTCGTCAGCTGTGCTCTGTGTGTCCGCCAGTGACGTCACCTGTTGCTGCAACAGTTGCACCTGTAAGCAAAGGGACATTCCTTTTGAAAGTTTGAATTTTTTTTCGCTTGGAAATGCGACATTTACTTATATTTTATGATATTGTGCGCTCGTCAACTGGTCATAGTAGTTCTCCAATTTCTAAACTGGAACCTTTTATTTATAATGTAATGTACCTAATATGTAACTGTCAATAAGGTGTAAAGTGTGTAAGTATATAGACATTTCTGAACGGTTGGCTATACTTATTAGATGAGTGAAGAACTTGA
Source organism: Clepsis dumicolana (assembly GCA_963691665.1). Classification (NCBI taxonomy): domain Eukaryota; kingdom Metazoa; phylum Arthropoda; class Insecta; order Lepidoptera; family Tortricidae; genus Clepsis; species Clepsis dumicolana. The sequence continues at coordinate 5,177,228 of OY829517.1, forward strand.
CCGTAGGTCGAAACATGAATTATCTTAAACCTTGCATTGTTATCGCAAAAAAAACTATTTGTAGGTCACCGCGAGTCAATTAAAACTGTCAGTGGGTCACCTATTTAAATAACGTACCACACTATCTACCACGAGAGATTACAATACGCCCACCTAATTGGTACCTATAGGCCACTCGCTTCGCTGTTGATACTAAATATGAAGAGAGCAGGTTACAATCGAAAAATTCACTTTTACTTTCTCTGCCATAACTATCGAGCCGTTTCATTATACATTTATCGTAATCGACCAATTAATCATTTACGTGATTGTTACTAGTCAACAATTTTATTTTGATTTAGATCATGATTATGTGTGTTTCATTTTTATTTCGGGCGTGTCCTTGTGAACGGCGAACGCTGCGCTAATTTTGGATGTTCCGTAACTTCACTGGTCGTCTTTAATTAAATTATTTACGAGCTCATCAGCTCTCCTCGAATTAAAACCTGCAGAAATCTTTTGTTTTATCTGTGCGATAATTGCAGGAACATTTACAAAAAACGTCCGAATGATCCCGTATGAGTTTGTGTTACCTCACTGGACCGGTAATTTTTTTTCGTGAGTAACGTAACAAATTAATTAGATGTCTGGTTATTTATATGATGAACTAACTTTTATAACTCCGTGGACCCCTTAAGCACGCTAACGTTTATCCACAACTGAAAGCATTCATCCCTCTCGCACTTACATATTTGTTAGAAAGTGACGAATGCTTTATTTATGTCCTGGATAAAATTTACCGTGCTAGAGAGCCTGATTTGATCACATTTTTTGTTTACACAAGTGCTGCCGCTACTTAATTGCTTGTCCAATTAATGCTAAGTAGGTATCGTATACAAATATTTGCGTTCTTAATTCTGAACATCCGTAAAATGTTTCCCTATTTTCGAAACCTCATTCAAGTAAATATGCACCATCGTTGCATTACTTTATGCACCAGTGGGGTCCTTGCATCGGATTCCTTTTAAATTAAATTCTAAGTAAGTAGTAAATATAGCTAATTAAATTTAGTTCGCACTATGATAACATCTTTGTCGGAATTAGTGAGGCCAACTACTTATTTATAGATCTTTTTAAAAAACTCTCGTCGCGTGAAGAACGGAGATTGTTTATGATAACGAAATAGCCGACCTATTACATTAAGTTTACACCGTAAAATATATATTACTTACTAAGTATTAAAGTCAATGATTTTCAGGCTAGTCCTTTCGAGGCAGAGGCAGACTCAAGTCAATAATATTTGGAAGAAAACCTTTCGTCACTGTCTTGTGTGCATTTAAATAATTTCTCATTTATTATAAGCATATTAGCCCCACTAATTACTTACCGAGCTGTAATACCAGCTACTGACCTGAATTTAACCTACCTGTGCTAGAACGACTTAGTCTCAACTCAAGTATTGTTGTGAACATTTCCACAGGTTTACATGCCAAGCTAGCTTCTACCTACATACGGCCATCTGCCACGCATACGAAAGTGACTAACACACTAGAACATCGTCACCACAGGAAGGAGTTAACTGACAAACAGGAAAGGCTAATTGAAAATGTTCTAAGACTAATAAAACTGTGCATGATGACATGACGTAGGAACAAGCGTTGGCAATGTGCTGGGCGATCTTTGAAGTTGTTTCCTTTGGCAGTTTCATGAAACCAATACACTGGAGATTATTTGGAAATACATAAACATGAGCCAACCGTTTATTTATTAAAATCTGTTAGAGGTTTAGTTCATGCTTTGAGAAACAATAGAGTCTTAGTTTTATTAAAGCTCTATTAACCAATTATTCTGCTGACCCAAAAAATAGGTAGTCTACCAAAGCTTTTTTTTTGTAAGTGGTGTTATTTTTGGTAGTTACTACATAACATTATTCAAAATTAGTTGCTGATGCAAATTCTGCTGATGATGTAATATTAAAACAGAGACCCATTCATAAAGAGTGCTCTTTCATACGATTTAATATCCCTACTAAACCTTAATGAGTAACAGCAGCTGAAAACATAAAAGAAAAAAATAATACGGAGTATCAAAATTGAATGTACGCCAGGAAATGATTCACTACCGGAGAACAGTGTCGACGATGACACGTTTGTGTTGGTAAAACGCATTCATTTCATTTGAAAAATATCGTGCAGTTGTTCCTATTTCGTAACAATGAAACAACTGATCTAAAACAACTCTTGGATATTGTGGCTATAATACTAAGCTGGAGTATAACGTAATTTCTTCAATGGCAAAGGAAGCCCTCACATCACATAACAATCCTACATACAGGCAGGCATAGCGTTTCTGGATTAGTAGATAATGTATGTATGTATGTATATCTCTTTATTGCACATAAAACAAAAAAATATATATGATAATAGATAATATGTGCGTAACTATTGATTCTCTTGGTTCTTGGTTCATAAACCTACGTATAAATTGTCAATGTATCACACGATACCTCTACTATTAAGTCTCGTCTCTCTGTAAACTTACAATGACAATATCTTTAAGTTTGGTAACTTCTCAAAATAGTAACTTTAGGAAAAATTACTAAAAAATATATAGGTTACTTCGTACTCTTCGTAGGTCTCGCCAATAGCCACTGGCAGAGAACTCAAAAACCTGCCTGCCCAGAGACGGGAATCTTGTAGTTAATAAACTTTTTTGTCTCTAACTATTTCAGCTAGTGAGTGGCCAATGAACTTGCCTGTGTAACATCTAATAGCTCTTGTACAAAAGTCAGATACTGTAACCTACTTGTCAGATAATCGCTGTAGAGTAGATCGATAAAAACTTAATTCCGATGTTTGTATTCACTTTCTCATTGAATTACTTACACGTATCAATTCTGTACAAGTGGATGATTGCTATTCTATTAGCAACGGTCGAGATAATGTGTAAGCTATTACTTAGCTAACATTACAGTTAGATTACTTAATTTGTTTATCATAGAAGAACTTTGTAGTTTGGTTCCATTTGTAGACTTAACTAATTCGTACCTATATAGGATTACAAGTTGCATACCTATAGGAGTTAAACGTTAATCGAAGAAGAACTTCAGAGGTTTAAATTTTTTCGGTCTAGCGATTTATTATTAACTACCTATTTTATTTTTAATACTTAGTTTGTAGAAGCATTAGCAAATGATTTTTTTTGTTCAAAAGTTTTGGATAGTTGTATACCAAATGAAGACGATTCAATTAACATACTTAATGCATTTTTTCATATCAATGACATGGCGTCGGACCAGCCAGCGATATGTTAATCTGGAGTAATTTAATTTAATAAAGTTAGAATTTAATATTATGAATTAGACACAAATATTACTAAATTTAATATATTTTGTAGACCTACTTACTGAATTTGTTAAATCATCCGTAAAATGCATCCGCAGTCTTCAAACTAAAGTTGTTAACGTTAATCAACGTTAACAACTTTAGTTTAGTTCAATCTGCCAATCTTTAAAGTTTGTTCAGCAGAAATTTAAAGGAATGTGCAGAATTTGAGCCACACAGTCTTTCTTTAAAGCCCTAAGACCAATGTCTGTGTTCAATGTCTTGCTTTCGGAATCGAAACCTGTGGTCGGATGCCAAAATTACGTAGTCGTAGGCCGCTGCGCTGCGTGTTTACATATAACGACTTGGGAACAATTAAAATTATCATACTATTAATTCAAACACATGTGCGTGGACACCATTTCCCAACAGCAATTAGCGTGAATTTGCATGACTTCGAGCAAAAACACTACGTGTCGAATGTTGAACGCAGTGTTTGTTACTACTTTAACTTATATACTTAAGGCATCTTTTTTACACAAGAATTGGAAAAAAGGGATAAATTATGTCAATGGTGTTAGAAAGCTTGGTTAACCGAAGGCGGAATCTCTGCGTTTGGAATGTTTTCGCCATAAAATATGACCTGTCCAAGTTGTCAGTTAAAACATTAGGAATTTAACAGCTCTTAACTCTTACTATAGGTGTGGTTGAACAACCATTGCGGCGCTTGCCAACCTGTCGGAATACCGTTTTCCTAATAAGGATTTCCATCTTGTTTCTTTCAGTTTCCTGCCTGTTAACTTTGAATATCAGTTTCACTGGTTTGTTTTACTCATATAATAGCAACCTAGCCTTATTTCTAACCGTTGACGAAAAAAGAGGACTGTTAAGTAGTCAAGTTTAACCTATGTATCTGTGTATGAAAGTATCTCTGTAGTATCCATAGCTCTCAAGTTTTTGTTTGAAAGCTAAGATCGAGACTATTCTTAGCTATAGGTAATTTACGAAAATCTGTGCAGGTATTTAAAGATCTTCAGCTCATTTCCTCCTAGTTGACGAAGGGAACTCACTAACTTCTACAGGTCTGATCTGATTGATTTGACATTTGGTTTACTATTACTTGGTTGGTATTTTCATGACATGGTGACCTTAACCTGATGCTGCTGCACCAAGAAGTCTACAGGATACAACTCTTCAGCAGCTTACAGTAGATATAGCGTATTGGGCTCATTAGTAGTTGTTAGACAGGTAACGATCGGGGCTAATAATAAAATAAAAATAAATACAAATAAATATCATGAGACAATTGACACCAATTGACCTATTCCCAAACTAGGCAAAGCCTCTATGGGTACTAGACAACGGATAAACATACTAATATACATATTAAACATCCAAGACCCCAGAACAAACATTTGTATTCATCATACAAACGTCTGCCCCGACCGGGATTCGAACCCGGGACCTCAAGCTTCATAGTCAGGGTCTCTAACCACTTGGCTATTCGGTCGTCCCCTTACATAAATAAATCCCTTTTACAAAGTTCGAAATTATTATTTTTTATCCCCGATACAAAAATAAAACCATCAAAAAGTTAAAAATAAAATGTGTTGGTTGGTTTAACTTTATTAATAAATACACCTAGTAAAATTTTGATTCAGGCCACCAACTACAACACATTTCATTTGTCTCTTTTTGAATGTTTTCTTTGTGCAGATGCAGGGGGTTGTTTTCTTATAGGTACTTACTTAGCATTATTAAAGTGTATGGTCTTGAATTATATAAGCTTTGCCGAGTAAGTCTAAAAAGTTAGTAAGGTTTCAGCTTATGTATCTATTACTGCAACATGCTGTAGATAAAGCCACTTATACCTAGTAAATCCACTTAAAACCGGAGACCGCGTTTTTAACTAAATTGACCTTTAAATGGTTTTCAGTGTCAATTTAAGTCGAATTGATCTTATGAATAAAGCCTACAACGAAAAGGTTTATGGGAACCGAAATTAGCCATTATTTTATACACAGCACTAAAACATTTATGATTTTATAACGAGAAGTATTTGTCGCGAATAAGTCACGGTTTGCAGCACGTAGCGATATCACAATGTTTATCGATTTCTTGAAATAATATGTAAGATATCCAAGTACATAATTACGTACTTGCCATGAATAATAGAACCTAATTTGCTGTTTATGTACGTAGACCAAAAAAATAATTGAATTAAGTACTTACTAAGTATGAGAAATTCTTTAAAACAAAATACCGCTAATTATGGTAAATAGTCACAAGACAGTCGAGTCGAGATATTTAAGTTTTAAATGGCGACGATGCTACGAGTAGGTATAAGGACAGGGGCAGGTGTAACCTAATTTTAACGAGTATTTCTTTAAGATGTCAATGTTTGAATACCGACGTAAGGTACTGTAACTATGTTGCAGAATCTAGCGCCAAATCAAAGCAACTCCAGCCTTCGAAAACAGTCCACGTTATGTAAGCAAAGCGCACGCGTTACGCGCTTTAGCCTAGCTTAATATCTAAACAAATTGGCCAGGTTGTATCACAAAAAAATGGATTACATTTCGTAATTGAATGGAAGCTCTTAAACCTGTGGCGTTGATAAATTGTATTAGAGGCCGGTTTCAACCATACAAAAAGCTGACTCTGCCCAGACGTGTGTAGCGCAAAACATGGGTGAAAGTGAAATTGAATTTAACTGGCTGCATCTGTCTTAATGGCCCGAGACATTATGCGATACTGGTTTGAGGTATATTGATAGCCATAAAAATGCGAGCGTGAAATTTTGAAACTGATACTTACAGTATTTTGAGTAATCATTAAGGTGGCGATATACCTACGTAAGGTTTTTAAATTTTCGCGTGTTTAATACTTTAAATCCGAATACCTATTGGTAAGGATGAAAATATTTCGGAATGTGGTTTGACCATGAACTCGATGACACGGTCATGGTGCGGGATTATGGTTATAGCATTAACACTAATCTACATAAATGTGGGCGCCTCTAATTTCTGGAGTAAAGAATTTACTAAACGAAATCATATATGCATTATAATTAGTTTAATTGTAATTAATACTTACAGTAAACTAACTAACGCTTATCCAGCCAGAGAGGCCAAATGCGATAACCTCATTAATTAATAATCAGGATTACACTGTGTAGGTACTTACTTACATTGAACACTGAGATCACTCATGCGCATGCGGCACTTTAGTCAGTATATTTTTAAAGGCAGATGATCATTCTCGCTTGACAAGTTTACTGAATGTGTACTTAGCTAGGTACCTACTGACGATCATCGCGTACCTACAATTCAAAGGGCGTGAAAATGACGTATGTAGAACTATCGAGAGTAAACCCATAAAGCTACATTACAAGTAAACAGTAGACAACGAAAATTCCACGGCAGTTAACTAAAAGATTGTTATCGTTAGGAGCAATCAATGGCCACTTGGGTTGAATAGCGGAGTGAAGGCTCGTGACTTCCTAGAGAAACATTTTCTTGGCTCGCAGACTCGTCTTGCAACTTTCCAGCTTTTGTAAACAACGCTACGTGGACCTATCTTTATGCCTATACTGATGGCTTATGAACTGTTTTCTACGGCTAATTATGAACCAATTTAAATTAAAAGAGGAGAATTTTAAATAGTTACTTACGTACTGGCCAGTAATAACTCTCATACGAAACTTATCGTTTAAAAAAAGACAGCAAAAAGGTTTGGGGACAGAGGTGTCACTGGCCGAAAACAATACAACAATAGGTACAGTGAAAAGATGATGAAGAGACGGTTATACTTGCTAGTTCATTTTGTTTTGAAACATCCTCTTAATTACTGATCAAATTACTTCCTTAAACTTTTGAACTAATTGCAGTTAAATATTGATTTTGTGTAAATGCTTCCTTCCTAACACTTCCTATTTATTCAGATGCAACATTTGATTCAACAACGGTGGTATTATTAGATTTTTTTTCAGTTTTATTCGTATAAAGCGTGATGTTTGTTTTCACAAATGCGTTGGCCTATTTATAGGTCAATGCGTTCTGTGAATTCCCATAAGTCTCACATGAATAGCCATGCCATGAGCTATTAGGTCGCCTTGCGGGACAGCGATTGCCGATAACTTTGAACTCTATTCAAATCACATTAAAGTTTAAACCACGATTATGTTACGTATGTATCTGTATGATACATTTGTTTGTCCCACCGTTTCCACTTGTGTACTTATTAAGTGCTAAGTTACTAACGGACATTGCAGGCCGGTAATTTTCGTAATTAAATAATTGTCAGTTTAACTGCAAATGTAGTGCATAGTGCATATTATTATTGCCCGTGCCGTGCGTGCCTAACCAAGCATGGAAAATCGATATTAACCGTACTACTGTAGAAATTAACAAGCTTTAAGGGTTTAAATATTACAATACATCAGGTGATAGTTGGCTTTTAATTTTTGATCTTTCATCCCTTGTCTATTTCTACTTGACCTATCTACTTTGTATCTCTTTCAGGAATAAGGAGTCAAGAGTTAAGGTGGTAAAAAATTTTTTGAGACAATGTTCAAAAACTAAATCCTGTTTATAATTCGAGTTCATTGGTGAGTTCATAAGGGAAGTGAGAAGCAATAACTTAACCAACTTAGAAAAGTTTAAAAACTCCCGACATTGTCATTTCAAAGTTCAATATTTCAAAAACGGGTGAACCGATTTTGATGAAACTTGGCTAAGAACCATCTCGATTACACTAGCTTTCGATTGAAAAAACCGCATCGAAATCGGTCCATCCGTTTGGAAGCTATGATGCCACAGACAGGTACACAGATACACAGGTCAAACTTATAACACAGCTCTTTTTGTCGGGCGTTAAAAATAGCAGAATGCAGTTGAACGTCAAGTTAACCCGATTATCGGATGGAGTGACGTGCTACGCGGCCGTGGCACGGTTTGCAAATACTAGCACTAAATTAAGCCGTCATTGAAGTTACTGAAATTTGCATTTAAAGGATAATTTAATTTAAATTAGTAAGTAGGTGCTTTCTGTGAGTGCCATTACTTAGCCATACCGAAGAATATCAATTGACATGAATTCCACAGGAATATACGAGGCAAACGCAAAGTCCAACGTAAGCAAGTAGGTAGGTAGGTACTTAATACAAATACGACTCAAGCAATCAATTCAATTAATGTAAGTTAACTACTTGATCCTTGATCGGGATGAAGAAGTTTTCTACAAAGTATCAAATTATATTATTCTCTATCAAAATCAATTGTAATCAATCGAAATATTTTGCAACGCCTATGACAATCGAAGCGTAAAGAATAACCATAAAATTGGTTTTGCTTTACTTAGGTAGGTACTTCGATTACTTGTCAGTGCCATATGGCGTTACTGGAATACTGGACGAGTAAAATAAATAAATAAATATCATTTGACAATTTACACCAATTGACCTAGTCCCGAACTAGGCAAAGCCTGAACTATGGGTATTAGACAACGGAAAAACATACTTATATATACATAAGTGTAAATAGAGAGAGAACCAAAGGCCTGACGACCACAATAAGTATGGACACTAACACGTTGTCGCTTGAGAATGTAATTAAATAGGGGAATTCAGCTTACACACTGTAAATTGTAACGAGGCGAGGGATCGTCGTGCCTCAAGGGGATCGTTAGGAAAATCCAAAAACGCAGATTAGAAAATACTAGAGACTTGTTGAATACTTTTAAGCTTTCACTGGAAGTGCACACGTAAGAGTGTTACCGCGAGTAGTATCTTTCTCAACAATTGTTCGCAGGAATAAATTAAATTATACCATTGTTTCGTTACCATGCTAATCTTAAATTAGAAATACAAACGACCGTAATGTGAGAAACAACGTGTTCGGCGAGATAATACTCGTTATCTGATGTGAAACGTAACAGAGAATTATTTGACACTCGCTAATAAAGCGTTCTTAATTCGAGTTCAAGTACATTACACAACTGGACCTAAATAACATCGCTATCTGTACACAGTCAATTTTGAAATTTGGACATGAAAGCAATAAAGACTGACGATACCGATAAAGATCGACAATCACGAAGAGTGATAGCAGATACAGATAGTCAAACTGGAAAGGACGGGGCCTTTGTAATAAAATGATGAGGTTGAAGGAAGTTTTGTGGAAGGCATACCGATAAAAGCAGCTTTGGTACGTGGTACGTCTAGCATCGCGTGACATTCGCGCACAAATCGGCGGCGACGGCACGGGCAGGGCCGAATAGCCGCGCTCCAATAAAAAAAAACACTTGACTTCGATCGAGTTCCGTTGCCGGAGTCGGTTACGCACCGGCTACTATTATCGTAGCTACTGTAATGTAGATCATTGTGGACGAATTCCTATCACAATCATCCGATCCGTCAATGGCCATTCTGAGAATCCGCGCTGTCTGGAAACGCCCGAGCGTTGCTAGAGCTAGACAAAATCACCAACTTATTTTTTCTACGAGACTAAATTATTCTTTGACTTGCTACCTATTAGATATTATGACACTTCGAAAACAGTGGTAATATTTGAGGCAGGTGCTAGCTAATATTGATAGAGTAAACAGTTGAAGGATGGAGGATGACTGAATACAAAATTAAAATGCTATTAAATTCGCGTTCAAGGAAATACCAGCGAATGACAAACAAACCGCTAGGTTTCTAGAGGACGTGCATTCTAATGTGATGTTTTTGAATTTTTGAACAAGTTTTAAGACAATTTCTCGTGTGAAAAAGTTACTAAGAACTAAGTGAACAAGACAAAATTGAATCTCACTTGATCAGAAAGATTGTCGCACCACTGATGTGCCGCAGTTTTCTTTCCTCCGTTCAGTCCATTCGTCAAATGCGGGGTAAGTGGGGTCCCCGTGAACAGGTCCTCTGTGACACTGTTATCAGAGGTGATACGGCCTCGGGGCTCTGGAGGCGGCCCCTGCGGCCCCACGAAGTCGAACTGTCCATCCCACATGTCATATTCGAGCTCCAGACTATCCTCCACTTCCACTGGCTCCATGACGGCCGCCGAGCGGTTGAACAAGCCCGATTTAAACATTCAGTCGCTCAACTACCCCCAAGCGTGTGCGCAAAATTTTTCCAATAATCCTGTATTGCACGATAACTTAACTTAAATTAGTAGGTACGTTTAAAACTAGAGCTAATTTTTTAATGGCACACAAGAAATAAGTTCTCGGTATTGACTTCCGCCAATAACCGCGTAATAATGAGACTATTATTAAATTTGCACCGCATACACGTACACTGAGGGTCACTTTGTCACATCTCACGCTTAAGCGGATTCACTAAATCCACTGGAGTCAATACACGCGGGGCCGTTCACTTTAAACAATGGGACAACTTCGAAGTCCCTAATTGTTATCATACAAGAGAATTAAGATGATGTCGAGCAAGACAAAACTTCGCCGGAGTAGATTTAAATTTTTCAACGGTTGCTTTGACATCGTATTGTCTATGATCGTCGGTCTACGGGAAACTTTTTTGATGTTTTATTGGCAATAGGAATGTTGGATTCAGTTGCGAAATCGTGGTAGTTGTAGAAGCCGTTTAGCGTAACGCGTGAGGCCGGTACAGAAGCGCGGGCGACACTAACCGGCGGCGGCGCGCCCCTCCCTGCGCTATCAGCCGCCTCTATTCCATGGTACAAACTACAAATAAACTTTATTCGCTCCCTGCACCGCACATATGCAGCGTCTGATAGCCAGTTCCGAGGCAATAACCCCCTTCAGAGCTCCCCCAGTCCACTGCATGGGCGCATCTCGTAATTTTACGGACGAGGGCCCACCATTATGCGTTGCTCGCCAGATGGGGAGCGACACATTCGGTTCTCTCCAAGATTGTTCCATTTTGCATTGAAATCTATGTCAATGTAATCTATTTTGTATAATGAAGGGTACACGGAAAGAACTTGTCTATAGTCACTCTGTTTTAAAAACGCGAGATTTTAATCTCAAAATGTAGAGCAGTCAATAGACTATATATCACACAGTTACAGATACAAGTATTTATGTAACTTGTCTTTTTTATCACTTTAAAAAAAGATATACCTATACAAAAATTATATGGATAATTACATATCTAACTCAAAAAGTTGCTAAGGTGACTATAGACTTTGTTCTTTTCGTGTACCCTTCATGTTGTAGATTGTAGTCTTGACAAGAAGTATAACGTCCTGGGGCTTTGACTTAACCACGAATTTCTCTGTTGTGTTGTGTTAATCATAACTTCAGTCGATGTGAAAATACTTTTTACTTAGGCACCTAATTCGATGGCAAAATTAAACTTTAGACCATCCATTAAGTAGTACCTATACCTACTACTTTTTTAACAAACATCTAAGGGTCAGTCAAAAAGCAACGAGTTTCTCTGTATTACAATGAGACATGACTTTATCTTTAGCTTAATTACGTAAAGAGAACTCCAATATGGCGCGTGTGTAGCGCACTTGTAAACATCATGCCATTCACCTTATCTTCAATGGGCACCAAAATAGACTTAAGATAATCATTGTCCAGAACAGAATACTTTTGGGCCCCTTTGGTATTGAAATGAGTCTTTTAACGTGAACTATCACAGCCAAGAAAGATTAGTAAGACTTCATTAAGATGATTGCGTCCGATACGGAACGATATTGAAACCAAATTACAATAATTTACGTAAGAATAGATTAACGGTCACTCGCGAAGAAAATGTTACGAAGTGTTAAAAGCTTCTAATGCAACCGAATCATAGAATAGGTACCTACTTTTGATGCAGATGTAAAGATTTTCATAACTTATTTAAACTAATCCCTAATGAGTAATGAAGGAGCTTCGAAAACAGTTTTGTCACTACAATAGTTTAGAAATAGGTAAAACAGTGATACAACGAGCTATCCAAACAATTGCCAACTGAGGAACAATGCGATCTCATACATTTTAATACTGTTTTTGTGCGGCCAGTCGGCGTGGTAAAATGCTAAATCGCTCGCACACAAGTGCCACTCAATATTAAAGGAATTCGAACAAGAAGCTTAATTACTATGTATCTGTAAAAGACACACCTAATTATAAAATGTGTCTAAACGTGGCATTGTTAGTTTAATTTCTGCAGACAGTTTGTGTCTGACAGATGTTACCCGGAGCCTGAAACTTTTGTGCGCTTCAGCCGTAACAGTTACAGAAAGCTGAACAAATCCTGTTCCTAGTCTGACAAATTTATTATTACGAGTTACGTAAAGTTTCTGTAAACATGTTGAAATGTTTGCAGCTGCATTAACCTGGTGTTTTTTATAATATGTGATTCCGCATTAAAAGTTCTGCCAATTACGTACATACGCATTGATAACCTCTTTTTTTGAAGTCGGTTAAAAAAAAGTTGTCCTGGTTTTAGTAAAAGTGAATACTAGGCAGCCAATTGATAGCAGAGCTGTAAACGCATTGAAACCCAGCACTATAATGTAGCACTGCGTGATACACACCGACATCCTGGATTCGAGAAGTTTCTTAATTTTTTTAGAGCCGATTTATTCTTGCTGACGCTCTTTTGTTAAGTGATTAGTGATTAAGTAAACTTATTTTTGAACAAAGAGTACGTTGGTAGCAAAGCTTGACCCTTCAAACCTAAAGATATTTCAAGATAGCACATATGGGCGCTATCAGCGATACGGGCGCGATCAGCGACAGGCACGCAATACTCGGCTTCCACCCGGTATTCCCCTGCAGTAGCCGCGTATATACTCGTATATTCTGAAATCAGTCATGCTAATCGGATGGGTAATATTATTAATGGAACAGGGAGTGACCGTGTGTGTATAAGCCATTTAAGTATGTACTATAATGCTTCGGGTAACCAGTATTTAAATACTTACATTAATTGACTCTTTAAAAGTTCCAGTCGTATTACCGCTTTTCTACGGGAAAACGTCACTATAAGAAACGAATATGGGTGCGTGTGCGTGCAAAATATTCTGAATGGGTATGTATTTAAGTGTAAACCGCAAATATGAAGACATTTGCATGCCGACGTAGATGCAAATAAAAGTATTGTCTTGTCAAAATCAAGACAGACATTACTTCTGAAAATTGTCTCCAATCTCCAACTTCACGTTACGTATCGCTTATGTTTCTCAATTGATCATGTCAAAGCATAATCAAATGGCTTAAGGAACATGATGTGGCACAGTACGGTTGCAAATCGTCTGGGGTCACGCGCACTGAGCATGGTGATGACAAAATGATGATGACCGACCCACATGAGGGTGTTCCGCATTGAAGCAGAAGGATATAAAGATAACATCCAGGGTCAAGGTCATTACGTACTTTATACCCAGGTAGCCAAGCGCGTTAATCGACGTCAGTAGATTTCAGACCTGTAGGTACTTTTTTACTACAAAAAAAATTTACCAGTGATTACTGATTAATTCCTGTTCCACAGGATCCTAATGAAAATTGCAAATGAGGCCACTGCTTCAGTAACAGCCTATTCAATCTAGCCTTGAAGAGACCCAGATTGTAATATCTGTCTGGAAACACAGATGATCAGTACTACCCCTCCTGCTTTCTACATACTATCTACTAGCTAATTTTCTTGATTAAAATCTCAAGTACCTACTCGTAAGTGTGGTGTGGACAAAGGCCTGAAGGTACCTAAAGCTAAAGTTTTGCAGCTATATTAAGATATACTTAACACTAGACGGGCATTTAACTGAACTAGTTTTTATTTTCTTAATACGCAGTATAATTTATCTGCTTTTATCTTAATACATCAATACATTTTGTGTGCGCTAATCAGTTATGAGGATAAGAGTATAAACAAGTTTCACTGAAAACCTTACCTTTTTTACGTGGCTCATTTTAAATCTTTTAAGCTTCTAAAAGAACGTGATAGATAGTAGGTACTTAGGTAAAACTTATCTACTTATTTCTTGTAATAGCTCATGGCATGGCACATCAGGTTACGCGCTGAACCATAAAAAACCTTTATCCAGGCCATCTCAGTCTTTTTACGGTTTCAGTTTCCCGCGGTGTCATCTCACGTTATAATTACAGGGTGTCATAATTAAAAATATCTGGTCTAGATCTCGATAAAGCGTTGCCACCGCGATGATCTTCGCGCCATAAAAAACATATGATTTTTCTTTAACTGGCAAAGTATACTTTGTCCCCGATGGATGCCGTTGGCCTATGCTCCGTGTTTTTATTATTTCAATGTGCCAAATATGATTGGAAGTAGGTATACAGAGAATTTAGGTGGGCAGAAAAGTAGAAAATATATCGTATGGAAAAAAGCATACATGTGATGTTGTGATTACTCATGTTGACAAAGAACTGACAAAGTATTGAATAATTAGTGTTTGACCTATGCTGAATAGCAAATCATCTCTGGAACTTAACAAGCAGACGAGATTAGCGATGCAAAATTTTGTTTACGCAGAAATCTACGATCAGCATAATTAAACGGCAATTTTATCTTCTCCTCCAGAAAGGTGGGTACAATCGTGATGGCAATAACAACATACATGATATTTTCTCCGAGGAATTAAAATAATTTCACACAGTAATAACCTAACCAAATTAAAATTACAAACAAAAAACCCGACTGCAATTCTGAGAAATAATATACCCTATGTCACTTCCACAACTGATAATCCAATAACACCTCATACGTACGTTCAAATAGGTACGTCAAACGATTTAGGCTATAGAGAGTGCCAAAGAATAGACATACATACATACGCTCGAAAAACATAACCCTCCTTGGCCAGTCGGGTAAAAATAGCGCCATTAACTCTTTAGCTGTGAAAAACACCCGAATAACGCAAACGCGGAAATTCGGTACAAACGCACCTACATCTCGAGACGCCTGAGTATCTTGGCCTCATCTGCACACAATATGTTTGCTCTTCGCACGCGCTCGCGCACTTTCTGTTTCATTACGTTTTTGTATAACATGTTAGCTAACTACGTTGACGTTTGTTGACGCTCTTAATTGACGATAAAGATAACCCTTGATTAGAACAGTAACATCGCGGGACTTGCTTCGGTTAATATGGACAAAAAAAAAATATTCGGGCAATCAATCATTGTCAGATTGGTAAGAGTACGTGAATCGTTATCATTTGATCAATTTAAATATATTCCTCGTTTTAAAAACCGCCTAAGACAACAAAGCATTTTCAGAGATCGATTGATTGTTTATCACTGCAACCTTGGAATTGATCCAGTTAAATAAGGCAGATGGGTAAACAGTGTGACTAACCTATAAGTAAGTATCTATGTTGTTTAAATCACAATGTTTGAGTAAATCTAAAAAAGATTACGTACTTAGATAATTAAATGATTGAACAATTTAGCTGACAGAAGCGTAGTTTATGGACCTACTCAGTCAAGATTTCAAAGAGATTCAGTTGTAGCATCGTTGAACAAGGGACAAGGGGAATGAAGATGTATTATAAGCAGGATCGTGAAATGCGAGAAAAAATCGATTAAAATAGACGCATGACAACGACTTCTCCCTAGCACTTCAATGAATTTTGCTCGCATTTTACGATCCCTGATTCGAATAATAGGTTTACGGAGGCCTCATTCTTGAGATTCATTTGTGAGATTCCATTCCAGAGACCTCAATTATGCCACCAAGACTTAGCCCACAGGGCGTGTAGAGACAAAGTAGGTAGTAATGAATGTAAGTGCTCAATACTAATTGCTAACAAATAGGAACATACTTAGTATATAATATAGTGCTGTGGCTCCCGGTATCCTTGGCATAGTTTGCCCACGCTATGCACCACCCACTGCACGCAAGTTTGCTATTGTTCGCTTCGGTACTCATTGACACGTTTTTTGGGCTACAATTTGATAGTGCAAGTAGGTTGTACAAACATGTGTGATGTAATGAAAGTCAAATTAGGCATTTGACGAGGGTGGGTTGAATTATTTTCAGGGTCCATAATAAGATCCTGTGAGTTGACTTTTGTGTGTGAAAAGCTTGATTTTTGGTGCACCTATTGCAGTCAGGTGCTGCAGTCAGTATTATAGCAATACCCGTGACTCAGCATTAGCCCGTGTCATTCAAACATGGTAAGTGTATATTATTGTGTATCTATGAGCAGTGGCGATCATGAATATGATCACTGACCATTTACGAGTATGTTGACCCCAATTGCCCGACTGCCTTAGCTCTTTAAGAAATAAGGCACCACGAGATTTCAAAAAATAGAAAAGTACGAGTGACTATAGGATATCTTTCTAAACACTTACTGAAACAAGAAAACATAATAAAACCAGAACAGATAGCATAACCCCGGGAATCGAACCCGCGGTACCTTGATATTCCGTGTCACGTGCGTAGCCACACCGCCATTCAGAGTTTTCTGATGCTGATTGTACCAGGAAGACTGCTCATACGCTTAGCGAGAGCATAGTCGCGATGCTTACATAACAAGTACTAACTTAACCGTTGTTTCTAATTAACTTTCACTATTGTCCCTAGAATTACCAATTCTGTATAGAAGTCTAGATTACTAGACTCCCTTCCTACTGTCAATTGCGCTCGATTGGCATGCAGTTTCTCCAGACACCTATTGTGCATTATCTACATTCTACATAGTTGTGAAGTACAAATTTATGAACGCACTTGTGACAATGGGTTTGTTTGCGTCACGAACTGGATCAGTCCGGTGACGGGTGTACGCGTAAGTTTGTGTAAAAATACAATTGGAACGGAGGTCCACCCACGCGAGAGTGCGTACTCGTAATTCTGATGTCCAATGATAGCAAGAGTCTGTCACTTGGCCTCTTTTTAACCGACTTCAAAAAAAGGAGGAGGTTCCCAATTCGTCGGAATATTTTTTAATGGGATTCGTTCCTCTGTCAACCTACTTTTCACATACATTTACTGCCCCTAGGGCACAAGCTTCAATCGTGACCCTTAAATCTTAAGTCACGTATCAATAGTTTAATTACCTAAATTAATTCAGACGCTATCACGCCGCACAGGACGCACGCGCATGGGCGTTTCCGGTCGTAGGACAATTGATGATGCGGGACGTCCTATTGTATGCCTTGCTCCCTCTGGACAGGGTCATTGGACAGGACTTGTTAGCCGACAAAGTATAAGGTAAGTAATGAGTTTAAGTATCGATTAGATTCAACGTGTTACTTTACGACCCTGGGTTCAAAGCAACAGAGTTGGTAAGTGCATACTAGTTGTCTCAGGCAAGGTTTAGATTATTAGATGTTACGTCCGGCCGAACTGTATCACTGACTTATTCTCACTTGCCTTTACCTACTGGCTAACCCACTTGCTGACTACAGTTGCGATGTTATTATTACGACGGTATTTTAGATCTAGATACCTATTATAAATTAGAACTTTATAGGAGCTTTTAACTAAAAATTTTTCATGGAGATCCGCTTAGTTAACATCTATAATTCAGCAATGAGCACTAGACTATATGTATTCTGTGGCACTAGTGAATATAAAAGGGTGTGATCATTAGAAGCTGATTATACCTAAGAGCTGATGAAGATGATGGCTGATAGTTATGTTAGAATCAAATTTTAATTTAATCAAACGCATTATGCTTGTTCTTTTGGAAAAATCAGTTTGCTTGCATCTTACGCCTCTTTGTTTTATTAATAGGAGTTTTTATGTGCAGTTGGTTGAATGCCAACATGACCTTGGTCTAATGATAAGAAACACTTGAGCGTCACGTTATTATTCTTCTATCTCGATTTTTAACACGTAACGTAGGTTACCTAGGCATAGAGTAAATTTTCTACCTCATACATAATGTGTCGTGGCCGGTGGACGTACCTACTTATAAGTATACCTACTGCCATGATGATGAGAATAAGGAAGGAAATAAAAAACTTATACGTAGGTAGATAAGCACACACGAATGTCTTATTTATACGATTGATTTGATATTTAGTTCGTCTAGTCTAGTCCGTTCATAATTTAACTACCAATCTTATTAAAACATTTTTTTCTGGCAATAACACTATTAGAAATTATTTCAACCGCGTGCTCTGTAGGTTCAGAATTATTTCAGAGGGCATGAGCAATGCTTGCGGGAAGCTTGCGGGCTATTTCGCGATACCAATCATCGGCTTGTATGAATAAGATAAAAGCAAAATTGGCGTAATGCCGAATGAAGTCATCCTGGGGGTATTTAGAGGAAAAAACTCATCTTCTTTAGGAAACGAAGGGACAAATTGAAAAAGGAAATATCTGAAACCCTTGGTCTGTCTGATTCACTACTTGTAAAAACAGGACATTTTTTTAATAAAAAAATCTAACTGTAAAATTTAAGGAACGAAACACTAGAAAATTTGTGTGGGTTTGAAAGATTTTATCTAATCTTGTTCAGTAGGTAATCTGCTCAAGCACAGGTTAAGTGGATAAGATAGGTACCTATGTACCTAACAGTGTAATCGACGGCTAAAAAATACGTCTCGAACGAGTTTGCGTTAAAGTGTCAAGTAGTATGAGAATTGTTTGTTGTCGATACGTGCCACAGGAGGCGCTGCCAATTTGCCCATGGACAGTAATTCAGACGTAAACGCGAACGCGATCGGATCGAGACGTTTTTTTTGGTGGTTCATTACACTGGATCTTATTTTCATTGCACGCAACATGCATTGCACGTTATTGTAATTTGAAGCTTCTTATGGATTATACCTAGTTATTAGATCAAAATAATTAATATTTGTTCGTGTGGCCCGTTATTTAGGTTAATTATTTATCGAAGATGATTGTTATACTTCCTAGTAGTAGTAGGTGTGATTACCTACTTAACACAGGAAGGAAGTCACTGACGTTTATCAGAACAGCAAACAATGTGTGATCAGTTTACTATGAGATTCAATACGCTAACGTTGTTTTCTTGTAAATCAGCAAAATTTTATCGGAAAATTCGCTCGTCACTATGTTAGTCACTTAGTACATAACCGAAGTCACAAACAATGAATCAAGAATCAGGATAAGAATGAATGAATGTGACCGAATACGACCGTGATTCTACCGACTAAGGGTCGAGCACGACTTTTCGAATCCTGCGTAACGTTACGGTTATCGTATCGAGATCGAGAAACCTGACACTAAATTTTAGATTCAAATACGCTCACGGGCGGGCGCTGTTCCAAACGTCATACAAACTCGATGTTTACTATTCGATTTTACGTGACGCAGGATTCGAAAAGTCGTGCTCGACCCTCTGACTGTTAATTGAACGTGAAGGTCAACTTTGTCCGAAATCAGCAATACATTTGAATACCTAACCTTTTTTTTTTATTTGAACTTAGGACTTAGGACCCAAAGTACGTATTTTAGGGACCGATACTTAACTCAGAAAAGTGTTAGTATTTTATTTATTTATTTATTTAATTTCCACACTTACAACTATTTTTACAGGATCCAAGCCTAAAACAATAGTGTACCTAACTGAATAATGAAATAATTATTGTATTCTATTCTATGGTGGTGCGCTCACATACGATCACCGCTACTGCCAAATCGCGTGTACTTATATCTACTTACATAGAAAATGTCCTAGACCTAGACAATATACCTAGGTATAGTAAAATAAAGTTTTTCCACAGACAAAATCAATCATGTCAGACATGTAAAACTATAAAATTGAGTACTGACCTTATAATTGAGACCTTGTACATCTTCTTCCAGTGACACATCGGAGTACATGTCATCGGCGGGCTCCCCTCCCGAGCCGCAGCCCGACGAGTTAAATGACGATGAACGGTACAATTGACTTAAACAAAAACATTTTATTAAAAATTTAATCTAGATAAGCTTTGAAGAACTTGCTATGCTTTGTCAACTGTTAAAAAACACAGTGAAACATCTTTTGAGATGAGGTTTTGAACGCCATCTATTGGTTAGTAGTGAAACTACTAAGCGAAACATGGGGAGCAGTGTTGCTTGCTCGCCTTAGTTTCAGACGATGTCGCCGCTGCGCAACAGATGGCGCTCTGCTCACAAGGGTTTGTGGCGGTAAGACGAAACAGCAGATTTTATTTTCATGTAGCATTAATAGAATAGGAAAGAAATAAGTAAGTACAACTTACCTAGCTAAGACATTTGATCCGAGTTGTCGCTTCCCAGAGCTGAAACAAACAATAAAAAAATATTTGCAAATGATTTATTCCTTAGTATGAAATAGTTATCAAACTAAAATCATCAAGCATTTTGATCACGCGCATGTAATCGCAGTAAAAGCAGGTTTGACTGTCTATTTAAGGACATGGTATTGTCAGTCAGTGGAATAATAAATATCAATGCTTAGAAGTGACATCAAAAAATTCTTTATTAGTGTACCTACCTACTACAGTCAAGGAATTCAATTCCCTACCCATTTCGTTGAAATGTTGTTAGACATTCGCTGTGTATTAAGGTCGAAAATGTCAATGCAAACGCGACATGTCAAAGCAACGTCGTGTTCTATCTAGCTCTTATGGTGACAGTTTACTATACGATCTTGTGACTCCTGCAATGACAGCTCTTATAAGTTAAGTCGATAATTAAATTTTTTGATGTGTCACTTTTTTGAATTGCGACTTTATTGACATCGTCATAAGAGCTGTCATTCATAGTGTCGCAGGGTAGGGAACATACTAGAGCGATTTATTGAATCAGGCGTTACATTGCGGAGGTCCATATTTATGAACTAAAAAACAATTACTTTGCTCACCCGCGACCACTAATGACAAATAGTTATATCTGTGCGGCAAATGTATGTTTCCATGCAACACCTCCGCCTCCACTGCTACACGAATCAACACATGCCACACAGACCCAACTATCACCACCACCACTATACTAAACGCTGACGCGTTTCGGCACTCTCCACGAGGCCATTTACGAAGCACAACAACAACCGCTCAACATGCCACCACTTCCACTACAGTACAGTACTACAGTACCTCAATACAGTACAGTAATGGCCTCGTGGAGAGTGCCGAAACGCGTCAGCGTTTAGTATAGTGGTGGTGGTGATAGTTGGGTCTGTGTGGCATGTGTTGATTCGTGTAGCAGTTTTGTCATTAGTGGTCGCGGGTGAGCAAAGTAATTGTTTTTTAGTTTATACTAGAGCGACGCTGGGAAAGGGTTTGGTAGGTAAGTATCTTGCAGCAGTTAGGTATACCTTCACCGAAAAACTCACGACAATTTTGCAGACAGTTACCTACTTAGATAA
Organism: Clepsis dumicolana; assembly: GCA_963691665.1. Classification (NCBI taxonomy): domain Eukaryota; kingdom Metazoa; phylum Arthropoda; class Insecta; order Lepidoptera; family Tortricidae; genus Clepsis; species Clepsis dumicolana. Next base: position 5,198,778 of record OY829517.1, read on the forward strand.
TTTCTGTAAAAGATGATGGCTTGCAGTTTTGAAACCTAGTTTCAAACACAAGACAATCGATGTAATGAAAGGGATGTGCAGTATAATTCTTCTACCGTTATTAAAGTACGTATTTAAATAGAGCACTCGAATACTCGTATAACTCGGTAATTATCTTCATTACTAACGCGTGTCCGCCCAGTAACGGCGCTCTGATCCAAAAAGACGGAAGTATAGTCGGATTGGTTTGCACATACGCCTCTTTGTAACTAAGCGATTAGGCTGTAGCACCGAATTGAAAAGTACTAAACAGCACATGATGACGTTTTAATGGCGTTGTAATAAAGTATTTTTTTGCCTAATTCGTGGATTTACTTACCTGGTTCATTTATTTAACTATCTATGCTATTCGGTAGAGGCACATTCTCTTGTAGAAATAAGGAAATATGACTATGTAGGTACGCAAAATTAGTTATACGTAACGGATGTATAAATCGTTTTATTTCTTTAGCGATCAAGTTTTAGTTAAATTATGTGAGTGGACTCTTGTTAATTAAATTCGCTGTTATCATGATTTTGCATATACGCAGTGTTACGTCATTCTTTACGCAATATTATTCATTTATCTAGCATTGTAAATATTAGAATGCTTTTCCTTTGACCATTCAAATTAAATATTATCTTTTATTAGCCTATTAAAGTGTCCCAATGCTGGGCAAAAGCTTCCCTTCTTGTCACCACTCTTCCCCGTCCAGGGCATGCTTCTGCCGTTCCACTTCAAATAACATTGTTTTTATTATCGTAATTCAGCTGCAAGGACCCAGAAAGTTGTTGGCCAGTCGCATACTTACTGATGGCTGGCTTGTAACTTTCAGCGTGTTGCGATATAGCCTGGGAAATCTAACTCTAGGTCACCAACGGCTTCGTTAGCTGAACAACTATGCTTCGTGGCCAACACGCCAGAGTGGCTTTCGAAGTCAGGAGGTAGAGAGAAAAGACAGAGTCAGCCCGAATGCTAGGACATCGTGAAGCCAACCCGAGGAAAACAGATATTAGCTACCCCAGGCCATATCCGAAAAGAAGTTGTATAACTTGTAATAGGTAATCCGCTACTAGAAAAAACCGGACAAGTGCGAGTTGGGACTCGCGCACGAGGGTATCACGTATAAAGATTCCCCTGCTTTTCCCCAGTGTTTTAAATTGTCCAGTATTTTAGCAGAGCCCTGTTTCTAAGTAAAATGTAAGCAGAGTGGGGTCATTTTATACTGGTCCTTGACATATAGAGACAGACATAAAAATTTAAGATTTTGCGATTTTTCTGAGCGATTGTGCTATAAGAGCTACCTTTATACAAAATTTCAAGTTTTTAGAACAACCCTTTAGGTTTTCCCAGTACGGCAATTTGTATGGAAACAACCTTTTTAATGACTGTATCTTTTGATTGCGTTGACTTAGAAGTTTGATTTTTTCACAGCTTCAAGCGACTGCAGGCTTGAATATCCGATGTTAATTTCAGCCTGCTGCCTTCACGCGTTTCAGAGAAAATGGGTCTTGACAGACAGAACAGACGGACGGACAAAAAAGTGATCTTATAAGGGTTCCGTTTTTCCTTTTGAGGTACGGAACCCCTAAACAATGTAGGTACTTAGTCAAGTTCCTTTGCTAATACCTAGATTTCGATTGGTAACCAGTTATTGGAATGGTCATAAGCGTAACTCGACAATGGTATGCAATTTGCAGGACGTCCGAGGGGAGTGATAGAGAAAACTGCATGCGAAGCGTGACATCCAAGAAAGTGACCGATGCAGTTAATTTTTATTTTCGAACAACTAGGTATTTGAGTATGCTGTAGCCTGTGGAATATACCTATGTAACTTGGCACCAAAACACTAAAATTACTTTGAGTTTAATAAACCATATGGGGTAAACCAGAGTTAAACCATCTTGCTCATTGAAGATACAAAGTACAGCGGATAAGTAAGTACCTAAACACTTTATTGTACAAAAAAAAAACAGGATAAAAACACAAAAAATCAAATTAGAGTACAAAGGCGAACTTATCCTTTTTAAGGGATCTCTACCAGTCAACCTTTGAGTGGTGGAGAGGAATTCACTGGGGATCGACAAAAAGTGAGTTGACAATTATAAATAACTTAGCACAATATTGAATGGAGTATCTTCAGGGTCAGAATATTTCATAGTAAGTACCTAACCTACAGTGTGGCTTTTCCGCCGTCCCAGGAGGCAATTGAGTGTATTTTGAGGACGACATTTATACTGTCGAAGAAATTGATTCCCGTACCACCGTGGAACCCTTTCGTTGCAAATATCACATTGATATACTACACGTGTGCCAAAGAAACCGTTATTTAATTGACTGTAAAAAACGTTCCACAGAGGTACATGATTAAATGTTTTCGGTTTTCGACTGTATATCTACCTACTCGGTACTCACCTACGTTCATGAACTTCTAGGGGTGACACCGCGAATATAGTATTGGAGTGTCTGATGTCCACATTGTCCATCCATTGCTAATAGGCTAGGCGTATTGTGAGATTTAGTTACGGATTTATCCGTGTACCCTCGATTAGAGAAAGCGTAGAAATTTGCGGTTTCGGTTGCGGATTGCGTATCACAAATAAAACAATGTCTATGCTATGTCTAATCAGGGGCCATACTTGCGTCCCACGCCAAAAGATGCCACAGCAAGTGTTTTCGTACGTACGTAATGACATTCTTGTATTGTTTATAAACACGCCATAATGGAAACAAAACTTAAATATAATGGGAGCCGTAATCATAGGTCGGTATGTCTACGCCTGTAATTATAAAATATTTCGGCAAAATATAAGGTTGGCTTTTTGGTTGCCTTCATAAATGTCTATCCGAACCCGAATATAATACGCTCTTCCAAGTTACTTACTAATTAGAGGCTTAGAGGTAACGCACTCCATTTTTCAAAATCAAACAAAGAAACCATCGCAAAGATAAATCTGACTGCAGATCTTATGCTGTCTGCAATTAATATAATCGCGTGTGTGTTGATAATCTATTATTAACTAGTACCTACCTGCCTACTTAACTATAATGAGTTCTAGTCTTAAGTGTAAGTGCAGTTCTTTGGTAGGCAGTTGTGAGGTTTCTGACCTTGAAATTAAGTAAGTACTTAGTAAAACTCATACTCATACATATCACAAAACTAAATAAAAACAACGATGAAGGTCAAAAGTAGTCAAAACACGAATAAAGCTGATGATTAACTGTCACAACACAAATATTACAATTCAATTTTGAGTTGGATGACGATTTAAAAATTGAAATGTTAAATTTTTTTTGAATTACCTCAGAAAACTACTTGCGAGCCATCAGTAGGCAGGTAATGCGAAAGAGTTGTTAGTGAATTGCACAACTTCCGACGTCAACTTAACGTCTCTTATTTACCGTGAATAAAATAACGTAAGAACATCTAGGTTAATGTTTGTTATGGATAATTATGCCGATTAATATTTCATGATGAATTTTGCTATGAGCTGCGATTCGCTTCGGCAGATTTTGACACTATGTGAACTGCGACTGCGGCCCTTATTAAGGTTAAACAAACGCGTAATTTTTTTACACCCATATTAACACAATGTAAAGGTACACAAACCATTAAGCAACGTTCCTAATTCCTAATCCGATTAACACCTAATATTTAACACTTTTAGCAACATTATGCTCTTATCTTTAAGAACACTTCACAGCCACTATATAGCATGATATTTATACCTCAAGAATTGTGCTAAATGTGTTACTAAAGAATTCTATTCGCGGTTAATATAATGATAACGATCATCACACTACGTGATAATGTTATTGTAGTATTGTCAATGATCTATTTTTCTTAACCAACGGAACAAAAAAAAAACCGCGGACCATAGATTAAAAATACAATAGACAGACGCTGGACAATAAATAAAATACCTGCATACCTACTGGCATCATACTGGCCAGCTACATTGCGAGTGTCATTTGTTACTCGGTAGTGCTGTGACAATAAAATAACACCGGTATCTAAAGAATCGGACATAATTACGCTTATTTAGCTCTTAGGTAATGCTTGCATGTTACTAAAATAGCTGGTACCCACCTAACTACTTCACGATTTGTGTAAAATGTTGTGTGTATTATAAGTTTCTATTAAAACATGATAATAAGTATATTTTGTAAGGTCAATTTGCAAGGATGCTTTAAATAGTTTATATCTAGGTTTTTTAATGTGAGGTTGCCTTTCGTTTGATTTACCTACACAATGTCATGTGATTAAATGCAATATTGTCAAGGAGAATGGTTCTTTGTTGTAATTTATTTAAGTAGGTAGGTAGGTATTACGGTAAATTTTATAACAACTATTGCTCCAATTTGTTGTAGGCAAGTATCATCATCATTAGGTATGGTTCTTTAGGTGGATTTTCTGTTTACTTTCTCTAGAAAAATTACAATCTAATTGAGTCATTCGAGATCACCACAAAGTCGACCAATTAAAACAACAATCGGGTTGATTACTGTGGTAACAACGGAATGTTTTCGATACATAACATTTAATTAGGAACCTTTTCACACATTCTATTCTTGCAAAACACTTTTCTAACCTGTAAGGCCGCTTTCTGTAATGCATGTAAACACCGTTTCGCTCCAGCTTTACTAATGAATATCACACTGAATGAATTTTTCACTGCTGTGGCTCGTCACAGGTCACACGGAACACAATCGGTATTGCATCATCGCCGATGAATCGATATAAACAGAAACAAATCACATCACTATTTTGATTTTTGTTTACGTACGAAATTCGAATTTGTTTTTTTTTAATTTATTTATTTAGCGCGTAGGTGCGTGCGGCAATACGCGAGTAATGGTGGCGTAGGACTGACGCATCAGCGGTGATGGCGGCCAACCAGTGGGCAGCGGCCGCGAAGCATCAATTGTCCACAATGGGTGGTAACTGAGTACCAACTGCGAAGTGCGAAATTACCTTTATTAAATTACGTAAGCCGAAATGTGGTGGGTTTTGTCAAATTAGCGCACCTGCGCCATCCCCATGACAATGGAGGCACTTTGCATGGGGTCTTGCGAAATAGCACTCTGTGGTTCTCAATTAACATAGGCATTCCATTAGTGAACAATAACGCAAGAACTTGATAATGCTCTTGTTCATTTTGGCCCAAAAAACGTAGTCAGTTTACTGCAGGGACCGTAATACTGGTAAAAAAATATAACTTTGCCAAATAAATACTGGTAAACATCTGTTGCTGCACGCTCATTTCTTATTTTTTTCTATATTTAATGTTCTAATGTAAGTGAATTTATTTGAGATTCTTTATGAGAAATAAATTTCCGAAACCTAAATATAACGCAACCATAATATACCTACTGGTAAAATTTTGGAGTCACGGTATTTTGTGAAAAGAGGTGGGCTAGGTAACGAAAAGTTTTGCCGGTAGGTACTCATAAAGTTACTTCTTGTCTGTCTCTTACATTCAGTGTTCAGGGGAGAGGATTAGAGCTAATAGAGCGAGCTGACAACGTCACTTTGTGTTGATGTATCGATATTTATTTCGGTATTTGTGGTATCGTTACCAAAATAACGTTAATTTGTACCGGTAAAAATACTACAAAAACCAGTACTTTCCCGGTATAACGTTATCGGTCCCTGGTTTACTGGTTAGTTAGTCTGGTAGATAGTTTTATCGAGGTGTTCATATCCGGAGACAGTTCCGTTATCCTGAACATCCTGTATGTGGTGCTATCGCTTATGGCATCTATGCATCTGGGTCAAACAATCGTGCAAATAAAAACAAGTCATGACAAGGCCAATCACGATTATAATAGATCTTTTTTTTAAATCACATTGCCTGTGATAGGTTAAATGAGTAGGTATGTAAACATAATTTAAACTAGCTTCCATCAACCTGGAAAATAATTTAGAAAAATTATAATTAGTTTATGTATTCTGCGATACTATTTATTAGTCACATTCACATTAAGACCACCTACAACTGCAAAAATTCAATGTAAATTATTGAATACGTAATGCAGGAAACTTATTGATTTGAAAAGATAATAAATTTTATTACAAAAGACTGAATGCATTTAACTTGGCAAAGATAGGCAACAATGGTGAAACTATGTGTGGTCACTTAAGAAACAAAGAAAGAATAAAAGAATAGACACTGAATGGTTCTATGGCAATATGAGAACATAATTAGTGCAGACCACAGATCAAATACTGAAGGCGATTGATTTTAAATGCCAGTTTAAAATGATGGGTGCAGAGCGCGCACTGTTTCTTAACAAAATTGCTAGTGATTGGATTTAATTAGAAACTTGTTAAATCTTTCAAAAGAACAATGAACTGGCGATGTTTATGGCGATTTGTAATTTCAAATCTAGCTCCCAGCACGAGATAAAACAATAAACAGTGGCTTAGCAAAAGTCAATGACAAGATAATTAGGCACCCACACGACAGCGGCAATTCGTGACGAATGACAAACGCGCGTGTGATTCGAGCGTTGCGTCACCATTTTATTGTTAAGCTCCAAATTTTAAACCAGGTCTACCAGACCCTAACAAGGCGCTGACCAGCCTTTTAAAATCGATTCAGCTAAAGCAAATTACAACCTAAGAGGGTTCTTCTGGAGTGGTTTTTGTGATTTTAGATTCGGTCCCACGATTCAGTTTTACTCCGATTCAAGGTGTCGAGACAAAAAGTTAAGTAGTTTGATGCGTGTTCGCAGTTTTGATGACTCCGTGTATTTTTTGCCTGACAATAAAATTGTATTAAGTGCAAAATAAAGTAAGAATCACAGTCTCGATTTTAGTAATTTACTAATTACTTACGTTTAGTGCTTTTCGTAGGTGACAAACGACAAGACTCTTTAATTATAGATTGTATTATCTTTAAGTTCGACTTTTTAGCGGTGACCATCAACATGCCGTAGAATGGCATCTATTCTTCCTCGGTCCTTGCGTTTGGTAATACATCGAACTTCTTTCTAGGCAACGACGGCAGTTTTACCTCTATATCATCTTATATCTTTCGTTTTCTTAATGGTTAGCTAATCTCCTAGCGTTAGTTTAATGAGAGGCTAGCATACGCGTGCAAGTGTTGGGCAACTGAACGCACGCACCCAGGTGGAACATGAGTTCACTTTCTTGGGGAGAATCCGCGATAAAATGAGCCTGTAAAATGCTCTATATCCATATTAATCGCACTTGAAATTTAGACGCCAATTAACATTCTTAATTGCGAGGCGTTACTTTCTTTAGCCGATGGTGCGATGTTAATTAATTGGTATTGCAACGTTGTTTTAGTTTGCGCTTTAGTAAAGGATTAGCATGTTTATTTAAGACCACTGTATCGTAAATCACGAGTTAACTGTTTCTGGCACTTCTATGAACCGTTGTGCTAGAAACAGTTTAGGTACTCGTTATTTTAACTTGAACTTTTTTCATATCACGTTTTCGATCGGCAATTAGACATTCTTGCGACCAAAATAAACCCAAGACTTATGATTCCAGATTCTTTCGAAACGCATTTCGTACAGAATCTTAGTTTTAAGACATTGCGTGCATGAAAACACTCTTTTGTTTTTAACAAAAAAGTTTAAGTCCTTCGCAACATTTGCAACGTTGATTACAATTATTGCACTATTTAGCGTCGAATTTCCAGCTAGCCACAATCCACAATTACATGAGTACCTACCTAGTTGAAGGTTGGAAGTGGCGTAACCGAAACCGAATTGGCGCTTAAATTTAAAGCGCAAACTTGGGAATAAAATAAGCAAACCAAGTTTTGTATTTTTTTTTCTGTCATCCCTTTCGAAATTACTTCACAAATTTCAAACTGAAACGTACCTACCTGTACAGAGTAAAAAAATAATCACTTTTTGCGTTGAAACGTGAGTTTTCAATTCAGTTTGGAAAGAACCCCACACGTCCGGCAACCCTTTTTTTTCATCCTTTGCAGTAATGTACCATTACTCTCACGTTCTCGTAAGGAACTTATTAATTTATTTATTCATTTAATCATGTTCATTACCTATATGGATGGATTTAAGATTCAGGACATCGATGTGTTATCGAAATCAGCTCTCAACTTATCATAATCACTATCAGTTCTAGTCCAGGGGTCACCAATTAGGTTCTCTGGGGGTCCATTCCATATATGAAAATAATAGGGTGTCGAGGTTCATCTGCTTTGATTTATTTACCTGTAGTTTTTTTAGAAGTTTTAGAATCTAGTCTTTTTGCCATAACTACATGGTGTTATGACTATTTTAGTAAACTCCTTTTAGTAATTTAGGTTGCAGGTTCCTCAATATTAATTTGTGTCACTCCTAGAATGTACCTAAACCTACATTTTCCTTCCGTTCACGAAACGCAAACGGCATTATTCAAAGGAAGAAAGCGAATTAATCTACTTGTCATGCAAATGCATGCCAAATGGAAGCAAACGTCATGCTTATTGCTTGCATAATAATTGCATATCGTCATTCGTACAATTGCAAAAAATCATAAAATGTTGATTTATTCGTAAATTTGTCTTTTTGCGTTGATTGACGATTCAATTTAGGTATATTATACAGTACTACCTAAAGTAACCAAACTGTATACAAGGTAGCTCTGTACAAGGTATAAAATATTATCATGATGGCACTTCTGCATTACCCCGTGAATTACTTTCATAACAATTATTACGTGATCTCATCTCGCTGGCTAGCATGGTTAGTTGTTTATGTTAATTTCACAAACAGTACTTTACTTTCTAAAATACACTGTTAAATGTGATATTAATCTGTTAATTCTGTTATGCATTAATATTTCCTTTTAATACGAAACTATTCAGTACGATTATCTTGAATTTTGTCGTTAAAGGTGAGACAGACACATGGGTGTAACAAGGGGTCCCTGCGGAAAACGAAAATACTTAGTAGGAAGAAATTAAAACAGCACGTGATGTACGGTCAGCTGGGAATAAAAGGAAGACAGAGCTCTAGCGTTTCGTTGTAACTTCGTTTTTCCAAGATCTTTAAATACTAATACTTAATTAGTTAAGAACTATTATGCTGATCGTTTCGAATAACTATCGCAATAAATTTAAATACGTTGGTACTTGTAAAGCTATCGCCCCATGAAACGATATTCCTATGATTTATTTAGCTCTCGTTTGCACTGTCTAATTTTGAGGCGATGCGGATGACTCATTGACAAACTGAAAATAGTTGCATTGTTCCAGCTGACAATAGTTCACAACTACCAACTACAAGTACAACTTACAAACTCCGAGCGAGCAGTTAGTACAACGTATTAAAGTCTGAAATGCTTTAGCAGTGAGTGAGAGGAAGGTAAACGTAATGTGGTGGAAGTCATACCGACAACAAGGTACTGGATGTGTTGCCAACACAAAGTGTCAAGAAGTGGCCGAATTAACATAAACAAATATTACGATATGCCCTTTGGAACATTAAAAAAAAAAACCTTAGAAAAAAAAACGTAAAATAATCCTCTAAAATAATGATAAATAAATAAAATAAAATACGTTTATTTCGGACAACAGAAACTAAAGCCTAAAGTTTTATCGCCTAACACTAAGCAGCAGAAATATGAAGTCGGTGCGGTGCGAGCGGAATATTCTTTGAATGAAGCACCGAGTTCATATTTCTGCTGCTTAGTGCTAGGCGATAAAACTTTAGGCTTTAGTTTCTGTTGTCCGAAATACACGTATTTTATTTTATTTATTTATCATTATTTTAGAAGATTATTGTACTTTTTTTTTCTAAGGTTTTTTTTTGAAGGCGGTTTTACTTTTTTGTTAAAAGATTTTTATTACACAATTTTACGTTGATTTAACATTTTCTGAATTATCCTCCAACTCCTAACCGTTAAGGAGTTGTACCTTCCATCATCAGCTCATCAACATAAGATGATGACTACCGGACGCAAATACTTGAATAGCCTTAGAAAATATATGAAACACATGAAATACTGTCGTAGCATATACCTACTTGTCAATTGACACGGACTTCGCCTTTTTCTATTTATGGCCAATCTTTGTATAGTTTTATAGCTTGCTACAAAACTATATGCGGCGCGAAAGTTTATTTTCAATGTATAAAAAGTTTTACTTTTACTTTACGAGTCTCATTGTTTTATGGTGTAGTACAGTCGCCAGCACAATGACCATTTGTGAACCTTATCGCAAAGTAACAAGGTGTACTAATGTTCAGTTTAGTTCAGTGTTGGTGATTGTACCACGTCGTAACACTAGAATCCGAACGGCTGAACGATTAAACCCACGTTAAAATAGCTTTTCGGTGATGGTAAAGCATTGCGAGAAATTCTTAGTATCAAAATCTCCCTGCCCGTGAGGTCATAAATCATGACTAGGATATGCGCGCCTGCGACACACTTATGCTAACGCTTTGTTTAAGGCGTCCTAGTCCCACATCGCATGGCCTTCTGAGCATCGCATTTTTATACTACTATATACTACGTACAGTAGAGTCTTACTATCCGTATAGTAGAAGTACCTACACAACACAATGTAGGAGAGTTCGGCACCCCCCCCCCCCCCCCAGGCCTTCTAGCACCATCCGTACTAGGTTTGAACCCGGTATACCCCTTCTCCCCTCTGTTCAAAACTGTCATCCGTATTTTCTTTACCACTCCCTAAACCCGTTCGCTCAGGCTCTCTCTCACTTCTTTAATGCATCCCCCGGGCTTTTAATAGTGCGGGATTGATCCTATTCTAATGTATGGAATTAAGCAAAAGAAAGAAAAAGCTTACTGTCTCATGGAGCCCCATCGCCGGTGCGGCAGGTTCTCCTGGTGGCTACGGACAAAACATACTGTAAGCGACGAAGCGTGCACATAAATACGGAAGCTCATAGAAATACACCATTTTTTATAGCGATAAGTTTCGAACAAGTAAAAAATTACGGTCTCGAAAAGCCGGGATCAACCAGGATTAAAGATTTTCTGCTTTAAGCTCAAGACCTCATAGATATGAGGTGGTTTCTTTTCGAAGATAGTGTATTTCTTGAATTCCGATCGAAAAAAAAATCAAAAACAAATGCAACATAAAATAGGTATTAGCAGAGATATTGTAAGCGACATGGATAGCGCGAATGTTACTGCTTCCTACATAAATCTGATATGGGGTAAGCACGGGGAAACTTACCATTGCCAATTTATTTACCATATTTTTTAAAGAGATAATAATAATATTATCTAAGTCACATATCTCATTAAAACTGTCGATGCAATTACATATAAAGATTTTTTTTATTCGTTTTTAACAGTAGGTGGTTTACATTGGACTAACAGCACGATTCTTTAAGATCCCCACATAACCTCATCGCCTCCCGGTCATTGGGGTATCTGGTAACATACTCGTATATCCCCAGGGAAAAAAAGGGTTGGCCGTCAACGCGAACAAGATTTTCGGTTCTATCTGACAGGATGCCTAAGAAGAAACCTTTTGAAGTGCATAATACGGGAGTGGCAAGGCTGTACTGACCTCGGCTGCGTTCTTCGGAGGCTGGTCCGCGTCCAGGAATGCCGGTTCAGGTTGCCAGGACTCCTGGAGCCGTTTTCAAGTCTGTAAAAAAAGGTAAAATTGTAGAAACTAGCAAAATGCTAGCTAAAATGTTTAGAGTTCAGTAGTTAACAAGGAACCCTTATAGTTTCGCCTGTCCTTCAATTTTATGGTGTGGGGTGTCGTTGTATAGGTCTTTGAAAAATGTTGAAGGTGTGCGAAGACCATTTTTCGATTTAGGGATCCATTTACAAAATACTTAGCTTTAAAGTGTTCATTTTTGTAGGAGTCATGGTGTGTCCCCCCACCCATCCTCCACCTCAACCAGAGAAACTTGTATTTTTAGAAATATGAAGACAAAAATGATCATAGTTTGAAATTGCGGTTGGTTTTGCGGGTGGTAGGACCTTGTGCAAGGTTCGTCCGGATCGCTACCACCATCTTTCTCGCTAATCCTGCCGCTAAACAGCAGTGCTTGCACTGTTGTGTTCCGGTGTTGAGAGTAAGACAGCCGGTGTAATTACGGGCACAAAAGACATTTCATCTTAGCTCTCTAGTTTGGCAACCCATTTGCAAACCCTCTGGGGTTGCAGGTGCCTATGGGCAGTGGTGATCACTTAACATCAGGTGACCCACTTGCTCGTTTGCCTTCCTCATCGTATAAAAAAAAATTGCTTTGAAATTAAAGATATACTTTATTTAACGAACGATATATACTTTACTAATAAAACGGGGCTAAGCGATAAATCTGATTTCATATTAACTGATCCATCGACCTGTTTTTATAGTTTTGTAATGTTTCATTCACTCCGTAGTAAAGTTCATCGCTTCAGTTTATTACCACAATTGTAAAACTACCGTTTGATGTGTACGTTAACGGGGAAATGTATATTAAACGAGATCATAATTACGTAAACTCATACTGACGCACCTACTTTGATCTAGCTAAGTAATTTAAATTCAAGTAATTTTAGTTGGACGTGGCAGTATGTATCATCAGTTCATTAGTTATAGTAGGTACTTACCTAATTCTATTTTTAGGCCCCGACGCCAAAAGAGGGGTGTTACATGTTTGACGTGTTTATATGTGTACCTATCTGGTACATCTGTGCGTCACAGGTTCTAAACGGATATACCGATTTGAATGCGGCTTATTTAATAGAAAAGTAGTTTTAGCTAAGTTTTTGAACCGTATTTGAATTTGAAGTAAATTTCTGAGTTACAAAAGCGCTTAGTTGATGCAACTTGTGACCAAAGGGCTGGCAGTTTTCTCTCTCAAATAATCAGCATCGCTATTCAGCGAGGCAACGCTGCCAGCCTTTTGGGCACTATGCCACGGGGGCCTTATTTAGATTTAATTTAGTTTTAAGTTGTAGTTTATTTAGTTTAATCTTAGATTTAATGTCATTGTAAATTGCTTTTATTATGTAAATAAAGTAGTACCTATTATCTGTAACAAAAAAAAAATTTGAAGTATTGGCCTTTGAAACAAAAATGTCGGGGTTTTTCAAATCCTGAAAATTGTAGCCATATTTAAACAGTTCTTCGCGTTTTGAATCTAGCTACTAGCCATGCAGCAATCTCGTCATGTATTTGGGACAGCCCAGACTTAAATACGCCATCCACATCCACATCTAAGAGTTATTAATTATTCAAATGGAAAGTGTCGGTCACTTTTTCCGTACCTCAAAAGGAAAAAAACGGAACCCTCTGATATGGCGTGTAAATAGCCAATTCCGGGATGAAGGGATATCTTGGCCGGGCACTCGCTTAAGTCCTAAAGGGAATTTGTCACAATGCAGAGACACTCACCTTTGGACTGCAGCTCCGGCTTGAGGCGTCATGCGGATGGTAGCGGAGAAGAGCGGCGCGGCGATTGGATATTTAACTTAATCCTTATAATGCAAGCGGTATGATATATGTATATAGACACGAGGGTGACACACAAGTTGAAGTGAGTATTTTTTCCTTCGCGGTGACGGCCATAGAGCATCCCTGCATTGCGTGAGCCAAAACAAGGTTTTAGTGCGCGAGCATGCTCCCGGCCTTGAAATTGGGACAATTTCAATGAAGATAAGGTGCGGTAAATGAGGTGCGGTGCGGTGTGGTGAAAGAAGAGAAGAAGAAATATCAAAAAGATATTATTACCCTATCACAAAACAAAGAAACTCCTAAACATTATGGACTAGTCTACTGTGAAGGCAGAGGATACAATTTTACAACTGGACGTTTAAATGATCCACTTACAGTTTTAATCATGGCTACACGAACCACATTATCAGACCCTGGATAAACGTTTGTTACAACACCTAAGGGCCAGTGGAGAGGCGGTACATTATCATCACCCATTAAAACGACCGTCCCTACTTTGATGGGATGATCTTGAGTACACCATTTATTTCTGACTTGCAACGTGTGCAGGTACTCAATACGCCATTTTTTCCAGTATGATTGGACGATACTGTCTAGCAACTTCTTTCTATTGTGAAGATTTCTGCACTCATTTGTCAAATCAGAAGCGGGTAAAAACTGAAGCGGTGTAGACATTAAGAAATGTGCGGGCGTTAATATTTCGGGGTGCGGGTCCGAAGATATGGCACTAAGCGGACGCGAATTGAGCATACACTCGATCTGTGTAAGTACAGTGAGTAGCTCCTCGTACGTCAGAAGCTGTGACCCAACGACACGGTACAAATGCGTTTTAAAACTTTTAATATTTGATTCCCACATACCACCGAAGTGAGGAGAGCGCGGTGGGATCATTTTCCATGTAATGCGATGGTTAATACATTCAGTACCAAATTTGGTTTTGAACTCTGGACTTAAGACCATATTAAATGTTTCGTCCAATTGAGCTTTGGCACCAACAAAATTAGTCCCATGGTCCGAGTAAAGACAAGAAACAGGGCCACGTCTAGAAATGAAACGCTTAAAGGCCGCTAAAAAGGCATCGGAAGTTAAATCTGAAACCAGCTCGATATGAACCGCCTTTGTAACGAGGCAGACAAACAAGCATATGTATGCCTTTTGCGCGTGTTGACCACGGCGGCGACAAAGAGTTATGCGGATAGGACCAGCGTAGTCCACACCAGTATGCGTGAAAGCTTTCGCTTCTTGTAAGCGATAAGAAGGCAAATCAGCCATCTTCGGCGTTGGATGAGCGGGTTTAACGCGGAAGCATTGATTACAATTATGCACTCTAGCTCTGATAACAGTCCTGCCATCTAGTATCCAGAACCGCTGGCGAATGATGGACATCAGAAGACCTGCACTTACATGACAATTCATAGTATGGTAATGGTCTATAATCAAGTTAACCATATGATCATGTTTTGGGAGAAGTGCGGGATATTTAGCTTCGAAAGGCAAATCTGCATTTTAAAGGCGACCTCCAACTCGTAAAACGTTGTTCTCATCACAGAAAACAGACAATTTTAAAAGTTTGCGCGACGGTAAAAGATTATTTTTTATGCGAGTGATATCTTCACTAAAGTAAACACTCTGTATAGCGACTATTAAAGCGGTTTCAGCAATACCAAGATTCTTAAGTACTTCATTTGGATTTAGCTTTTTTGCAACACGTAATACGCAAACAACTGTGCGGAGTAGTTTATTCCATACTGAAATACGTTGAGCTAACTTATACAGTATAGGCTGTTCGGCTTGAACAACTGCGGTTAAAGTATTACTTTTGCTCTCAGGTAACTTGTCAACTTCCGTGGGACTGAAGGATTGGATAGGCCATTTAGTAGGCGGGCTCCGTAGCCAAGAAGGTCCGTTCCACCACAAATCATGCGATATCAATTGTGACGGTAGCATACCACGAGATAAACAATCACTAGGGTTGTCAACTCCGGTAACGTGGTAGAAGTTTTGTGGTGCCACGTTCTCTTGACATTGGGCAACACGGTTGCTGACGAAAATTGACCATCTATGAGGAGATGATTTAATCCATGAAAGAGCAATTGTCGAATCTGAAAAAGCATATATTCCCTCAATTGGAATACGAGCAAGATATGTGTCCTTAACAGTTTTTATCAATTTTGACATTAAAAGAGCGGCACATAGCTCTAAACGAGCAAGAGTAGCTATTTTAGCGGGAGACACCTTTGACTTTGAGCACAGTAGCCTCACAGTGACATTACCGGCTGGGTCGGTGACATGTAAATAAATGACACATCCATAGCCATTAAGACTGGCATCCGAAAATCCAACTATGTTTACGGTACAGTCAGAAAAAACGCCGATGTGGCGCGGGATTTTTAGTGTCGACAGCAACGGAAATTCCTGAACCAGCATGGAATAGCATTTAATTATATGCTCGGGGGGTGTGTCATCCCAGTCGATTTTACAGAGCCAAAGTTCCTTAATTAATAACTTGGCGTATAACACAACGGGAGCTACTAAGCCAAGGACATCAAACAAGCGAGCTATTGTAGATAGTATTATTCGCTTGGTACACTTCCCACCAGCAGGAGGAGAAGTGGTTATGAAGAATTTGTCATTTGTGGATTCCCATGACAATCCTAACACTTTCGCAACACTTTGCTTGTCATTGAAGTTGACAGAAGAACGATGTGAGTCCGGAAGACAATCTAATAGTGCAGGCGAGTTACTTGACCATTTAACTAAGTCAAACGCACCAGACTTAAATAATGCGATTAATTCTTGCGATAAACGCATGGCGATTTCATCATCGAGACATGAGTGGACCAAGTCATCCATGTATAGCTGGGAGCTGGCCACACTTGCAGCATCAGGAAAGCGATGACTCTCATTTGAGCATAACTGTTTGACAGTACGCATAGCCATATAAGGGCTCGACTTGAGTCCGAAAGGAACTCGAGTAAACTGAAAGGTGCGGATCGGCTCGCTCTCAGAAAAGCGAAATAATATTTTGACATATTTATAGTCATGCGGAGGCAAACTAATTTGCATATACATTTGCTTAATGTCAGATGTCATAGCTACTGGGAACAAGCGAAAGTTCAGCAAAAGAAGAAACAAATCCGCCTGAAGATTAGGACCAGTATGCAATATGTCATTAAGTGACATCCCTGAATGAGTCTTAGCGCTGGCATCGAGAACAACTCTGACAGGAGACGTTACTTTCTCCGGACGGATGACAGGGTGATGAGGGATGTAGTAACCATCATCAGTAACGTCAGACTCAGGTACTTCAGAGAGATAACCATTTTTCATATATTCAGTGATGACTTTATTATAAGCATCGCGAAGAGTGGGTGCTTGCTTAAACCTTTTCTCTAGGTACATAAGACGACGGTGAGCAACAGAACGAGAGTTCCCTAGTTCCGATGGATCTTTACAGAAAGGTAAGGCCACAGTGTATCTACCTTCTTCATTGCGAGACACAGAAGTTGTGTATACATTTTCGCATTTAGTCTCTTCAGGACTTAAATGACGTTTGAATGGGATTTCTTCCAATTCCCAAAATTTATTTAGGCTCGACTCGAGGTCATTGAGCACAAAACCGGTGAACGAAGAATCGTTATTAGGGTCAGACTTACAAGGATAGTCACCCATTAGCACATAACCGAAAGCGGTCAGTAAAGCGGGAGGGGCACAAGAGCCAGACTCTACCCTATTCCCCAAATAAATATACGGGAACAGCTGGACACCGAGCACTACATCAATGCAGCCTGGAATGTTCCACGTGAGATCTGCGAGCGGTATATTATTAAGGTAAGCCATGTCACTTTCATTATATTCGATAAAATGTGAAGGCAATTGATCCGTTATACAATCTACTACTAAAGCGTGTATGTAGTACTTACTATTCGGGTATATGCGGGATTCGATATTTAAGTAAACATAACCGTGTATTGGTCGAGAAGTTAAGCCAGCACCCTTTATATATGAGTTAGTCAGCGGTACAATGGGCAAATTTAAAGATTTGCAGCAATCCAGCGTTATTAAATTATTCTGAGAACCGTTGTCAATAAGGCATCTGATAACCATCTTATTATCGGTATTGTTTTGTTTAGCATAGACTTGAGCGGTTGACAGCAGTATTGTCGAGTAAGGTTTTGACTCTACTTTTAAAGAAACCGAAGCGTTTGTGAGGTTCGCATTACCTACCGGCAAAGGAGTCGATACGTTATGAGACTGCGGCGTATTTTGATTATTGTCACGCGGCGGATGAGAACAGGAGCACGCGGCAACGGGCGGCATCGGAGCGCGCGCAACGTTCGCAGCAGCAGCTGCTGGCTCACACGGATAGGGCGCAGCAGGCTTCGCGCGCGGGCGCGATGCGGCTGAAGAGCTGTTTGGCGCATGCGCGGCAGACGCAGTTGAACTGGCGTTCGTAAATAATTGCGTAGATTTTACGTGCGCTTTCACGGCAAAACGCTTTGGCGGTTGCGAGTTATTATTGTCAAAGTGCAACAACGTATGATGACGTTTTTGACATAAGTTGCACGTGCGGCGTGAGTTACAATTGATCAAAGTATGTGACAAACTTAAGCAGTTGACACAGCCGCGGTTATTTTTAATATAGTTGAAACGTGCTTGCGGAGAAGTCATATTTTTGAATTTTGTACAATTATACAGTTGAACGTGATCACTGCTTTTGCACAATGCACAGGGTTCATTATTTGCGGAACTAGAAGACGAAGAGTCGTTACTAGCTACAAACGTTTTGTACGTAGTTCGCGCGGGTTGAGCCAATGTATTGGCAGCGGGTTTGTAAGCGGTACGCGGAGTATTCATAGAAGAATTATTATTGCCTGACCGTTCCAAAATTTTTACTTGGCTTTGCATGAATGTGACAAATTGGTCGTACGAGGGAATACTTACGTCTCGTACAGACATTTCAAAACTTTGCAAAGTCTGTTGGTCAGTTTTTCTTAACGCGCATTGCAGAAAGAAAAAATCTGTTAGATCGGGTATGTCTAACTGTGTTAAAGCGGCTACAGTGGCGGAATATTTCTCGATAAAATTATTGAGACTGCCTGGAGACTCTGAGCAAGGTTTAATATCGAGAATACTATTAAGGTAATATGTACCTAAGGCGCGCTTATCTTGGTACTTTTTTACTAGGCTATTCCAAATGATGGAATAAGTCTCGCCTGTGGGTACTAAGCCCGCGGTTATATTCAGAGCACCATGAGTAAGTTTGCCCATGAGGTACTGTACGCGTTGCGAGTCAGAGAGCTGGTCGTTGTTGTGAATATTGGCTTTAAAGGACTCATAAAATATGGGCCAGTTCTCTGTCTTTCCATCGAAGGAAGGAAGGTCGATGGGCGGAAGTTTGATAGATGGACCCTTAACTTGCGGAGCGGGTGCCGAGGACGAACTCGTTTGCGGTGCTGGTTTAGAAATGTTAGAACGAGTGCGTTTTATTCTGGCATACAAATCCTCAAACGTATCCAGAGCCTCATAATTGGGCTCGTGTTCAGGGTTGACAGACATCGAGATTTCGTTAATCTGGTCTACAATTTTCTCGAAGTCGGTTTTAAAATCATCGATCGTCTCAGATTCTGCCATAAAATTCTCGTTACTGCGAGAATCGTAAGGGGAAATATTTTTTGTCAAATCGTACAAATGTGAGAAACGCCGTAAAATACGTTCCTCTTTAGATTTTAGAATGGATAATTTCGTTTCTAAATTGGGTTTCGACAAAACTCGAAAATATGATGCGGCAAATTTATAAATTTAGTTTCGAAAATTATGCGATGTCAGATAAAAATGACAGAAATGGCGGATGAAAATTTATGCCTATTGTGAGAGCCAAAAATTACGCTATGTCACAGGCGAAATAATTATTATGAGCGGGGAATTATGAATTTTGCACCAGGAAAATCCGAGTTCGAATAGGACCAAAAATTATGATATGGCGTGTAAATAGCCAATTCCGGGATGAAGGGATATCTTGGCCGGGCACTCGCTTAAGTCCTAAAGGGAATTTGTCACAATGCAGAGACACTCACCTTTGGACTGCAGCTCCGGCTTGAGGCGTCATGCGGATGGTAGCGGAGAAGAGCGGCGCGGCGATTGGATATTTAACTTAATCCTTATAATGCAAGCGGTATGATATATGTATATAGACACGAGAGTGACACACAAGTTGAAGTGAGTATTTTTTCCTTCGCGGTGACGGCCATAGAGCATCCCTGCATTGCGTGAGCCAAAACAAGGTTTTAGTGCGCGAGCACCCTCATAGCATCACTTTCTAGTGCGACTGTCTGACAAGAGCCTTTTTCTCTGGAACACGTGGTGGTAGCATGCTGAAATTAATATCAAGTACTCCAGCCTGCAGTAACTTGGCTGTAAAAAAAATCAAACTTCTAAATCAACGCAATCAAAAGATACAGTCACTAAAAAGGTTGTTTGCATACAAATTGCCGTACCCTGAAAACCTAAAGGGTATTCCAGTTGTCCTAGAAACTTGAAATTTGGTATGAAGGTGGTTCTAATAGCACAGCCACTCAGAAAACTCTCAAAATCTTAAATTTTTATGTCTGTCTGTACATGTCACAGACCGAAATGACCCCACACTGCGAAGGTACATTTTGCTTAGGAACAGGGCTCTGCTAATACTGGACAACTTAAAAGACTGAGGAAAAGTAGCGAAATCTTTGTACTAAACCCTCAGTGCGCGTGTCCGACTCGCACTTGTCCGGTTTTTTATTCATTATAAAATTTCACATTTTACTTTTGCATAGAGTCAAAACATTTAATTCCTGACCCGCCACTGAAACATTTTTGTAGTAAACGTCATTGACCATAACGTTTCTTTGTCAAGCAATGTGCTCTGAGCGCCTAGACTAGTGTAATCGCCGACCAGAACAAGAAATACTCGATCGCGTTCGCGTTTAACAATTCTCATACAATTTGACACTTTAACGCAAACGCGATCGTGACATATTTTGTGCCTTTTGATTACACTAAGGGCACTGTATCTAATACGTTTACTGTGTAAAGGTACCGTGGTGTGGTGGATCAGGAATTAAAGTTCATGTGTGCATAATTTACATTCTTAATACTTCTTCACAAAACCTTCTCTTCGAAAAAATGCTACGGGCACCTACTTACTTAAAGATGGGTAAGTAGGTCTTTTTTCATAAGCCATAGCCTGCCCTTGCCTATAAATTAATATATGCCAGTAATCGACTGCATAAATTGAATTTGCGATAGCTTTACCCCATAATAGGGTAAATTGTCTTTATGGGATTATGTTCCTCGTAAGCTTGACATTGTTTGATACATATTAGATAAGACGCGATGAGACATAGTGGTTATAGTGTATCGATCGAAGCGACGGGGCTAAAAATAAGCCGCCGCGAGCGTATACTTAATGTATGTGGAATACGACACAGGGATAAACCGAAGATACCTATACAAAGTATTATAAGTACTAAGTATTCATTGCCGTGCCGTGACTACCTAAGATGGCTCTTTATAATATTTTGTTATTATTTTTTGCAGTTTTTTGCTTCTATTTTAATTAACAACTCACTTTGAAATTGATGTGAAAATCTCTCGCTCAAAGCTCTAGCGCCACCTAGTATCGAATAGGAAGACTATTATGTTACGTTTCATATTCTTCATCGCGCTTACGAAGTTTTTCAACACGGACTTCAAAAAACCGCCTTCAAAAAAAAAACCTCAGAAAAAAAACGTAAAATAATCCTCGAAAATAATGATAAATAAAAAGCGTTTATTTCGGACAACAGAAGCTAAAGCCTAAAGTTTTATGGCCTAGCACTAAGGAGCAGAAATATGAAGTCGGTGCGGCGCGAGCGGAATATTCTTTGAATGAAGCACCAACTTCATATTTCTGCTGCTTAGTGCTAGGCCATAAAACTTTAGGCTTTAGTTTCTGTTGTCCGAAATAAACGCATTTTATTTTACTTTATTTATTTATCATTATTTCAGAGGATCATTTTACTTTTTTTTTTGAAGGCTGTTTGACTTTTTTGTTAAAAGATTTTTATTTCACAATTTTACGTTGATTTAACATTTTCAGAATTATCCTCCAACTCCTAACCGCTAAGGAGTTGTACCTTCCATCATCAGCTCATCATCATGAGACAATGACTACCAGACGCAAATACTTGAATAACCTTAGAAAATATATGAAACACATAGTACGTGCCTGCAAAATTTGAGGGTTGCCCTCGATTTCCCTGGGATCCCATAATCAGATCATGACTTGGTGACAATGGGACCACCTCAGGAGTACACCCTTTCGAATAAAAAAAGAATTTTGAAAATCGGTCTACAATTGACGGAGTAATCGATGTATATACATAAATACATACAGTGGAACGTAGAACCTCCTCCTTTTTTGAAGTCGGTTAAAAATACTCATTGGCCTAATAACAATAACAGCCTCTAGTGTAAAGTCTCAAGAAAACGTCTCGATCGTTAACTTCTACTATGAGCAAATCGGCCCTCTCGCGGCACGTATTGGCAACGTATTATTCTCATAGGACCTACCTATTTGACACGTTAATGCGACTGCAGTCGAAACTTAAAATCTTCACTAAGGGCTCAGAACCTCTATCTCTATACTAGAGTCTGGTGGTAATCGTCGACCGCGTTTTGCGTTTACGTCTGAATTACTATGGGGTGCTATGGGCACATTAGCAGCGCCACTAGTGGCACGTATCGACAACAAACAAGTCTCATACTATTTGACACTAACGCAAACTCGTTGGAGACGTATTTTTTGGCTGCCGATTACACTAGGTAGGCGCTCTAAATACTTAGGTCACGACTTAGGTATACTGAATTTACTTTAACTTTATTTTTACTCTTTATTTATATTAAAAGAAAGGAAACATATAGGACGAAATGTTTATTTAAGTAGTATACCCTGTAAGTATAGGTTAGGGTTAGGTAGATAGCACCCCGCCCTTGAATATTTGATATTCAGGTCCCAATGTTGTGCTTATTATAGACCGGGTCAACAACAGCTTGTCACGGAATACTAGCTTTTCTGACTATTATCGTGACGCAAATTCTATAATATTCTGTATTCTAGTACACAATACACAAACACGCGCGACTTTAGGAACGCTATGTTGATATTTTAAACTATTATCTTTAGCATTAAATAACATGCTGTTGAAGGACGAATAAATAATGATACAGTAGGATATAAACTACTATAAATAGGTACCTATAGTTAAAGTGACAAAAGGTTTTCGATGGCAAAATGCTTATGACATTTGTCATAAGATTGATTTTTGCCTGGTGCGTGGGTTAGGTTTTTCTGCTATGTCTAGTTGTCTAACGTGTGGGGTGACGTGGGGGTGACGTTACGTACCTATGCTTCTGGGAGGTAACTAAGTGTACATCTAGATTACTCCAACAGACTAGATTATGTTAACTATTGGGCCAACTGAAACGAAAGCCATGGATCTCTCATTTACCGTAACACAGTCCGCATCACCCGCGTTTTGTATTTCATTCGAAAGCTTAACTTGATATTTGAACTTTCATTTCATAAGACAAGTGATCCTAATCATGGACAGATATGATTGACTGGAGAATGTTATAATGCCAGGAACAAAAGGAATAATATTTAGTGATAAAGAGAGTCGAACCTGTTAAGTCCAGCATTGTGTAAATTTTCATTAAAGGCATCATGAGGCCTCACAAAGAATACCATGTTATTGTTATTTGCTGAAAGAACGAGCTACATATGGTGGGATTACGATTACATAATTACGTATGCCATTCCGACCTCTACGTATATAATTGACGAGTATACTTAGCCGAGTATCGTATAGTTAGTAGGCATAATACGTGATAGGGTCAGATACAGACGTGTTAGATGATACATCGGCGTCAGCCTCCCCGTAGCACTCGAAGTTCTCCACATCAGAGATGGAGTTCCCCGGGCTGGAGTCCGCTGTCGCTTCCGCTGGTGCTTCCGACCCGTTCTGAAACATGGAAAGACAGGGTTTAGATATGTGCAAACAAAAAGACACCACAATCCGGTGCCCACAAGTACAATGAGTACAGCCAGTAATAGATATACATCGTCTAATGTGGAACTGTACGCCGTCTACTTACCGTGTTTTTCATTTTACACTCACATGCAAATGTGTATTTTGAATATTTTTTTTTTGAGTGGAAAACGTGTGGAAAACAAATTTTCTATTATACCTTCTAGCTACCCACCATTTACACAGAATACCGACATTATTCTGATAAATACACGAGCAAGGTTGCATGCAGTCGTAAGATTCAGGATTAGATGCGACAAAGATAAACTAAAGTAGTTTGCCATGTGCAGTGTGAGTGTCAAGGACAAGCAGTTGTGTTGCTTCAAAAATGTAAAAGTAATTATAGAAAATAAGTCTATTGGGGAGATGTTTCTTCCCCATAAGTTCCATCCCAAAGCATTTCATAACAGAAACTACCCGATATCATTTGTAAAATTTTGTACTAAGTTAACCCCCATCACTGCCAATGATAGCATTCGTTGTAAAGTATGTATGATTATGTCAGTTAAATTAATCCAATCGGGTTTAACAATATACAGTCACAAAGATAATGTCTGTCAATCAAAAGGTATAAAAGATACGATCAGTTGCACTCAGAGATAAATTTGCAGGATTCTTGGCTTGTCACTTCCGTACTCTGTTATCAACCCCTCTGATTATCATTCTTGCCGATTTCAGCTACGGCGTCTGCTTCTGCTTCCTAACTGGTGAACCCTCAACGACATGCTCTAGGGTGACTAATATAGCCAAGATTGGCTATGAAAGTACGGGCACATTTAGAGTTAGAGTGCCGTTAGCATAATTTTAGCAAGCACCTATTTCACCAACTTTACAATTGTCAGTTTTCAATAACAATTCATAGTCAAAATAAATGCTGACTTGAAGAGCTTTTGTTTTAGTGTGCTTCATATCGACAAAGAAATGTAGTAGTTCGAATTGTCGTGGTAAACTGACAATTGTAAATTTGGTAGAATAGGGGCCTGATGTCTATTTTGACACTCGTCATCGAATTAAAATGTCGGTTTTAGTACGTCTGTGACAGCTAGCTGTTTCCGATAGCAATTGTCAGCAAATACAAAATGAAAACGATGGTGATTGCGAGCGAGTTAGACCATAAGCATGCTGGTCTTGATTAGGTCACTCATCGCATATAGTTCTTCCCTTCTAATATAACACCATCGAGCGTTGATACTACTTGATACATGCGCATCTCTAATCCACACCAATCAAGTTCATCCTGACATTTTTGGGGTCAAGTGATCCATTTTAATCCGAATGACAATAAGGGCTCTGCCGTTTTCGTAGCTCTTGACAGTAGGTGGTATGATAATAACCTGTAGTTTCCTGGGTCTGGTCCCAGGTGAGGAGCGTGGCGACTTGGTGCGCTGCAGCACGCTGGGCGCCATCATTTCCGGGGGCACCTTCAGCTCTTAAATGAAATAAGAAGACGTTACAGCAATGGACAGACACCATTATCACATTACATATACCTAGATAAAGTGAAACAATTGATTCCACACCCACCATAGAACTATTTCACAATAAACTTCATGACTTTCCTTGTCAAGCAATGTGATGTCACTGGTTCCACGGTGGGTTAAGAATCAATTTGTTTGATAGGATACTTAATGCCCTGTTGTCATGGTCGCAGTGCGAGCCAGAGTCTGAATAATGTCCCTCGAAATGCACTCAATCGTAGGGGCGACGATAGCTGATACGCTGGTATCGGATAGATAGTAGGTACAGTGTAGTGGGTATCTTGTGGTGTTATTCTCTGAGGTAACTGCGTTGCGTTCACAGCTAACTTAGCGTCGAGGTGTAAAATTTTCGGAACTATACAGGGTTCGATTTTTAATGAACCGTCAAGATTACAGCCAGGGGTTGAGTAAGTCTAAGTGAGAACCCCTGTGAAGTATTTTTTTTTATTAGAAATTAAAAATAAACATTCTCCCATAATAGATATTGTTCGACGATGAAACAGCCGTGAGTAACCTAGATAATAGCACCCCTGTATATAAATGTACATATGGGTGTGTGTGGTGTGTTGGATATTCTGTGGTCGTATAATTTGGTCGTAAATTGCGTATGAGTTCCTGCTAAGCTTGTATAAATACAATATATCTGAACTCGATCTCGCTTCTGGACAAGCATTCTAATGATAAACTGGACAAGCAATACCTAAAACCAAAACCTTTGCTACGAGAAGGCATATTTGCAAATACATGTTGTGAAAACTCATAGATGCGTTTAAAACATAAAACCGCTTCATTTCTATAAATCATAATCCTTTACTCATTAGTTTTATTGAGTATCTAGTAAAGAACACTATAAATTCTGCCTGCTGTGACTGAGTCCACACTGAGTCAGATGTAATTCGTGAGCCAAGAACGTGACTGCAATTCGCATCTGACGGGCATCGCATTACACGCTGCATTATGGAAGGCTGGAATGTTGATAGTCTTGAATACTGTTGTGGAGTACTACCAAGGCATATAAAGTTTGGGAAAGTCTCTTCAGGCGTTTGAAAATCATCAGCTCATTTCCTAGTTGACGAAGGGATCACACTAACTTTAACAAGTCCGATTGATTTGAAATTTGATGTACTGTTACTTTGGTGGTATTTTCATGACGTAACCTTGACTTGATGCTGCAACATCAAGTATTCTGCGGAATACTCCGCTCCTCAGCAGCTTACAGCAGATATAGCGTGTTTGGGCTCATTAAAATTGAATGGTTTCAATATTTTTTTACTTTTGGGGGTTTTTGTGTCGGGGGTTATTAATAGTCAAGACTATTTTGTATAAATCTTATTAATAGTCTTCCCTAAATACCAGCTGAACTTACCTTATTGCATCTGTTAGATTTCAAATTAGTTAATCATAGGTACAATCTTTTTGTTCTAAAATTCTTATCAGAGCCCATTATGTGGCAAGCAATGTTTTAATGTTTGTGTTATATCATAATGGCTTAACAAATTACAATTAATCATACCTACCTTCCTACCTATTTATACCTATAATTAAGTAGAGTGATTCGAGATATCATGTCGCCGATCACTGTGATACAATTACACAATGCCAATGCCGTCACAATGCCAGTATTGTGATTTATTTTCTACGGGAGTCATGAATCAACGGTACAGTACAGAGTAGTTATTTAGAAATAAAAGGTCTGTAAGATACAGGCAGATATACGAACAAACTGAGGGACATGAAGAAACTATAAAGGATAGAATTTAAAAAAATTACTGGTATTATTATTCTCAATTCAATTGTGTATGTTTCTCCCTCTTTCAATAATTTATAAAAATAGACGAGAGCAGCCGCGCAGTGGCTTTGGCTAGCTAGGTTTAGACTGGAAAATAATAACTCCCGCAAGTAATATCATGTGTCAGAAATATACCCTAAAATTCTATTGTTTCAAGCGCCACAAAAGAGCTCGGATTTCCATTAAACCTAGCTCATCCGACGCAGAAAAATGTTCTGATTCCGAATATATATATAACTCAATATAGCCAAAAGTGTCGCTTAAAACAAATAGCCTTTCACCCCTCGATATAAAGTAGCGCACCTAGGTAGCTACCTAACTCAGCTGAGTCGTTAAGTAATACTTTTAAACTGTTAAAGTAATAAAGCTGGCTTTATAGTCCACAATAAAATAATCCACGAATTCCTTGAATGGTATATTGGTAATGTAAAGCAATTATTTGAAATACCACGAAGTAAGTCAAACGAATTTACGATCGGATAAGCCTGCTACGAGTATTTTAATTGTTCGTTCGTTCACTTTCCAATTGATTTCCACATATGGGCGTTTGCAAAACTATGTACCTACGGTATAACGAAGTCGGGTAGCGTTGAGTGTAGGTGACAGCGTTCGAATAACTGTGACATGTGTTGGAGTTTTCCAGTGTAAGGCAGCGCATCCACCCGATCTCTGCGAAGTAGCTAAACTGTGAGCAGGAAAAATTATCAATGGATAGCTGCACTGAACGAGGCTAGGAGAATTAAGTAACTTAATCCTATAAGTGGTTTTTCACAATGCTTTAGCTATCATCCAGCGGGGCGCAGCGAAGTGGAGACGAGCAGATCCGACCAACCACATTATTGAAATTGCAAGATTTCAAACTGTGATTGGTAGAACCCCGCTCCTCTCCGCTGCAAAGGAAGCCTCTCTATGTCTGCCAGAAGAATGTCAGCCTCATATTGAAATCAAGGCCTACCCCACAAGGCTTGCTGCAGTAGCCGGCAGTAACAGATGACCAGCTTCGCCAGCACCAGAATCCCTTGCCACCAGTCCTCCAACACTCGAATCACTTCTAATGCATCGCTCCGCAGCACTACCACTACTCCTGACAACCTCAGCGTTTCAAAGTCTGGCATTTAGACAGGCACCTCTTAAATTCCACTTTTTTACAGCTCTTTATGGTGTGCCCCTGCTGTGCTGTCTAAGCCGTCACTACTTGTAATTATGTTGAGGTTATAAAGATTTATTTTAAGATCTAGATGTTCTATGCTTGGTATTTTACCATTCTGATTGATTAAGCAGTCATTATATTGATTTGCTGTTAGTTGTAACGTACTCGTATCCTATGTAATTATTTTTTGTTTTGAAGACTCTTTCATAATGTTTTCACATTGTCATTTTGGTTTTATTTTAAGAATCACTTTCATTATTGTGCTGTTTTATTTGATTTTGATGCATACAGGTGCAATCAAGGCACGATTGTTTTGCATTTATGAAAACGTGATAAGAAATTGTGTTTATAGCTCAAACGGTACTACCAGGTAAGCAAACGTTACTATATCACGCGTGGATCGTTTACCAGACAAATAGAAAAAGTATGCCTCAAAAATTATTAGTTGAAAAAAAATCGGACCCGCCGAAACCTCACATACTCCGCCATACACTATTCGACTGGAAAACCTGAAAAACTTTAATTTGTCGCTGACCGGAAGGACTATAAGTACTTAAATACAATATTATGCAAATTATCTATTCAACTCTCAACGCTTTCCGATTGGATATCTTTGAGGATATATTTTTGCCAAGAGATATACAGGGATCTTTTAAGTGGTTAAAGTCTCTCTTTACTATAAACAAGTTTCTATTGCACGTGTCTGTCCTGCGGTCAGATTTGCTTCCTCCGTGTCAGATTAAACGATTAGAAGCGTATATGGAATGAGCATAAATATGTTATTTTTAACGATAAATGATGCTTATTTATGAAGATATTTTCAATTTCAGATTCATTGAAGCGTGTTACATTGACACTTGTATCACTTTTCATAGATAGACACAGGCTTCAATTACTTCTATACGTAGCGAAATTATGTACGCAAACTCTGAAATCAGCTTCACGCTATCTGCACAGGTATGTTAAATATTCAATCACACATGGTTGCATACGAGAGTAGTTGAGAGCAGATCCATTGATACGTAAACGCCGAGGGACCATGTCGCATTCACAACGTTGGTCCGGCTAAGATAGCAATCTGATGCATTGCAAGCACGTCTATCCTGCAGATTCCACACACGCAAGTGAAAATGCCGACAAACGTTTCCAGTCCAATTATTCATTCAAATCAATTGGAACCTTCGATAACTTCGATTAATTATATCTTGTAAAATTTTAAATAACTATAGAAACGTTAAAAATATCAGAATTATAATTTTTATCTTAACGATAAACTGAGTTGGTCACGCA
Organism: Clepsis dumicolana; assembly: GCA_963691665.1. NCBI lineage: Eukaryota > Metazoa > Arthropoda > Insecta > Lepidoptera > Tortricidae > Clepsis > Clepsis dumicolana. The sequence continues at coordinate 5,228,022 of OY829517.1, forward strand.
TTAAGATTTAAACACGCCACTTGTTGTTAAAACATTCAACCACACCACCGTATCGGAATGTCAAGTTCCGAACCAATTGTGTAAACTTTCTTTTACGCATCCCCAAGATAAATAATAATTATACAGTCTACATGCCGCTGCCATTATGTCACTTTACACAACACATGAAGTCACCGGTATTTTTATTGAAACATGCACCTGAAATTCTTCTAAGGATATTTGATATTTTTCGTACTTTTATTTAACTAACGACGTACGATTAAAAGTAAGGGACCGGCAAGGCTCGCCTGCCTGAGTCAACTGACCCTGCATCGCTTCGATGCTTGTTTTATGCAACTTATACCTATTACACTGCTATTATAGCTAACTATCGCATAAAATGAAGCTGCAAAAAAGTGATATTGTAAGCTATTGCAAGCGACCTCAAAGCTCTGTGAAAGTTACGGTAACAAATGGTAAACATCGTCACGACGCTGTCATATTTACGGCAGAAAATGAACGGAATACTACTCGAAGTGACATTATTTCCGAGCACAACAAATCGAGTATGTGGCTAGATACCGATCTGATGTGACAAGGAGCTGATGGTTACCTAACGGTTCTATTTTTCTATACAGTCTTTCCTACTTGTTTGTCATCTACGGAATCGAAGTCGTGACTTGCAAAACGATCTTAATAATTAACACCTTTGATACGGGCCTTCAGTAATAATTCCTGGAAAGTGTAAATTTGCTTCACATGATTATGGCATGGTTAACTTCATTCTAATAAAACAAGACAAGACTTTTCTCACCAGATTTTCCGATGACTTTATTCGTCCATTAGTATATTATTATACTGAATAATCTTTGATTAGTCTAGAAATACGCAGTGGTGGTATGCTGCAGTGGGTGAACACAATTATCATAATGCCTGTCTTGCTAGCGGCTTAACACCTGCATATTCTGGATGGATTTTTTCATTGCCAGATTTCACCTTTCATCCGCAGGTACTTTGTCTGTTACTTTATCCGGCGATCGTTACTCGGATACCTTAGGTTTTAATTGAAGATTTAATAGATGAGAGTTTCATTTTAAAGCCTTTTTAAATTAGGTATGTATTCTCCAAACGAATTCCAATCATTTGGCCATGTGATCAATGATCCACCAGCGACAAGAAAGCGCATTAACCTATTTACCCGCGCAGTAGGGTAAAATAAAAACAGTTTCTCTTGCAAGACAGTGCGTTGAGCCAATAGCGCCGCGTATTGGGAAACGCAACGTTGACCAAATAGAGCGTAGACCGAGAACACAAACACACGCTATTATTCTGGCTTGCTAACTCAAAAGAGCGTATCTCCATAGGAAACTCAAGGCAGTTACGTCTTTTTATGTTAGCAGGACGTATTGCTAACAAGGCGAGAGCGCTGTCATTGAGAGCGTTGTCTAGTTATTATTGAATATTATAAATAAAATGTAATCAATACCTAAATCAGAATACTTACTATCTAAGTAAATCAAATAGGGCAGCCGTTTGTCTTTTAGAACTGTGAAGTGACAAACACATGACATGACAATTTAGAAATCATTTTATAATTATTATGACCCAGAGCGCGATCATATATACATATTTTTTATATTCCGTGGATAGGATAAGAGTACCTATTGAATCCAGATAGCAATTTTTTTATAACTGCGCCATTGCGTATGTTTCAACGAATAAATAGTATGGGATCTAACCACCTCAAGTAAGTACCTACTCAAGTATGTTTGCTGTGTTTTCAAATCAGTCTTTACAATTCCGTAGCATTGACACAGATTGAAAGTGGTTTTAAATAGTTCTATGAGGTTGTAAAACAGTGCGCTGCTGTGGTCGCGGTGCCATCAACCTGAGCCGGTTGCGCAAAATCCGAAATTCGAAGTTCGCACGTTGGCGTGAGCGGGGATACGAACTTCGAATTTCAGACTTCAGAGTAGGTACATCTACTTGAATTTATAAATAAATAAATATCACGGGACAATTTGACAACAATTGACCTAGTCCCAAACTAGGCAAAGCCTGTACTATGGGTACTAGACAACAGATAAACATACTTATATAGATAAATACATACTTATATACAAATTAAACATCCAAGACCCGAGAACAAACATTCATATTCTTCATACAAACATCTGCCCCGACCGGGATTTGAACCCGGGACCTCAAGCTTCATAGTCAGGGTCTCTAACCACTAGGCTATTCGGTCGGCTATTTATCAGTTTTATTGACAGACACAAGTACAATACAATACAAGAACTCTGTTAATGTAAACGCAATATAATAAGTTTATTTTTTAGATATTTTTGCCGACTGTACATGTAATATCGTAATGCCATCCAACTCACTAGTTACCATACCAAATTTCAAGTCAATTTATGATCACTAGACGTGGGCCAAATTTAACTTGCAAGATCTGATTTCATAACACACAGACAGACAGGCAGAGCCCGGGACATGTGAAATTAAATAAAAGTTTCAAAAGGTTTCAAATCACTATTGTATGTAAGTAAGTCTATGTACAGTTTGGTACAGCTTACGTGATGCCATTCGCCACAGTTCGTATTTTAACAACGATTAGGTTAACCGCTAAACTAACCAGTTGAGTAATCTATTGTGATCTTTGTAATGCCAATTCGGTGTTTTTTAAACGTACAAATGGTTATTTAATCTGAATTTTAGCATGCTGGAAATAGTTCCTCCTCGTGTGTCCCAAAATCTTTAATTATTTATCTGTAATGCAGTTTAACTCTAACCAAACTTAATGATAGAGATGAATTCCATATCTTAAGATATATACTTTTATACGGAATGAAGTACCTAATAAGCGTAAAATTAAATTTATAGGATACCTACTTTAATCATTTAGTTAATTCAAAAAACATTAGAGATTTTCTTTTGACCCTGAACGATTTCGGCAGGTCTAAAACAGTGAAACTCAGTATTTCTTAACGCAATAGTCGCTACATAACAATTATTAACTTGAACGAAACGCATGCTTGTGGGATTAAAGCCTTATTTATTTCGAAATATTGCTATGTGAGCCAAATAAAATAACTTTCGGATCGGATTTGCATTTTGGTGCTAATTTCCTAGTGGTATTTTCCACCTTAGATTTTTATCGTGTTAAAATCTTTAGATAGGTAAGTATTATGGAAACAGTACAGTCTGGTCGCACCGGACGGATGTGTGGACGTGGTATGCATTCCGAGGTAGCTTCCGCTACGGTAATGACGTAATGATACCGACAAGAAATGCCGTAAAAACATGCTTACCGAAAGTTTGAGTTCTCCTTCCTTGTTAGCGTATCTCGGTATCTGCAATGAAGAAAATTATGCTGTTATTGCCAGAAAGAGGTATGAAAGAATAAGAGTACTTAAATGTACCACAAAAAAAAGAGCACGTCATATTCAAGACGAGTTATGGTCGTTCTTGGCCCTTGTGTATCCAATTTTTAACGAAATTAATAACAATTTAACTTGTACGAGCATTTAGTAATTTGATGTTGTTACCCAACACCAGATTACCGGTTAGATCAAAGACGGTATACTGATGTTATTTAGCATTTGCGAATCCATTGCTAGGATTCGGAAAGCTATAATTCTGAGTCGTGAAGTTGCGTGCCAGTTGAAAGGTCAGGGAAGCGAACTGCCATTTCTGACGTTGAAAACCATTCTGAGATTAGACACACCCTGTAACGTTGGATAAAAGCCGCCATTAGATTCAGAAGTTATGATAATGTGAATGTTTGTCAATCTTTGTTTGTGGATCGTGTTGCAAGCAAATTGATATAATAACAGCGCAAGGCCGGGGCTTTACAATCGGTAGGTATCCGAAAACGGAAAGAATTAGATAGCACAATGCGATTACAATGCTAATAATGCTCCTAACTCGGATTTGGGATGCTTATGTTTTTTACAAGTTTTTTGTCGTTTCATCTGCCCCGGTGTCTGTTTGATTGTTTGTGTGTAGTCAACAATTGTACTTACCTAAGTTAAATTTGACCCAGTTCGAGTAGTGGTCGGATTGACTTAAAATTTGGTATGGATGAAAACGTATGTAGTGTCAACAAAAAGTACAGCCATTTTGAATTGTTTTACGGCCCCTGTGTTATGTCTATTTAAGCAACTGTCTTTCTCATTTACCCAGAACCTACATTTGAAGCAACTAGAGGTCAATATTTAAGCCGTCTTGACTTTGACAGGACTCCACGTGCCTAAACTCCACTAAGCTCCAGTCACGTTCATAACACATACGAGTATCGTGTTAATTAATAATACCCAGTAATTGTCATACGCGTGCGAAGAAACGGGTGTGCATAAAACATAATGCGATTGATACAAACAGAATTAGGCTGTGTGCTTCTTATTAATGCGATTTCTATTCATGCTACTACTTTTTTCCTCTTCGGTACATTTGTTTTTCCTAATTGTAGCACGCACAAATTACTCGTGCTCATTGGCCATACGTCTTTGGTCATCGTAGCGCATTCGCGAACATTCTTCACTGTCCATTAGTGCACCGTGTTACCTATTGATAAGGTTCACGAATGGCTAGTAAGGAGTGTTGGTGATATTTCCTAGCATGTAAGTAGTAGAATGTGTTTGCATGCTGCTCAGTCGCCGTAGCGAAATAAACCTGTCTTAAGTCAGAGGAAGGAACTAGAAGCAGTTTTATAATTAAGCCCCGTTATTACGGTTGTTAAAAGTATATCATAGTGTTTACTCTCACTAGCAAAACTTTGTTTTGAAAGGCATTCTTTCCTTTATGTTTTCGATAAACTAAGCCCGCTTTTAGGTGCTAGTAACAAACAACAAAGCATGCTAAATATAATTCCCTTTTGCGTATAGAATTTTGTTGAAAAATCACGTGAGGCAGTCGCAGGTTCCTGGCTTATGGCTTACCGCTTATACAAGTGCAACCCATTATAATTTTGGATTAAGCCACCATTCATAAATTTAGGCGTGAAGCATATCGCTCACAAACGTGACTTTTTGGAAAAAGCGAATTAAAAAGAACAAAAAAAAATGTGTTCGGTCCATGTTCGATCCGATGTGTAGGTACCGTAGGGTTGCTCTATAAAACAGCAGCCTAGATTGTCTGCGGCCCACGTAAGGTGTATCATTATTTACGCCGCAAGTAACGGTGCATTACTGGTACTAGGAAGAGCACGCGTAGTTACCGATTAATTCTATGGCTAACTGTTAATTAAGGCATGTTACGAGAAATGTTAAGTACGCACAGATACCATGTAACATTAAATCGATTGTCGGTTAGATGCTTTAGAATGTACGACCGTGATGGTGACTTTATTGTCGCAAGTTCTGATTTTTGGAACTGTTGATCGTTGCGTTACATATATATCTAACAAATAAATTACAATGTTACCTGTAGGTACCTGACAATAGGTAAAAACGAATATCGAAGAAAAAATGTGTGCTAGGTACTTATTAATCTTATTAAGTAGGTAGGACGTTTCAAGCCAAATTTTCAAATGTAACTACAAGCACAGGTTTAAGATCACGCTCAATTCAAGTAAAGTTATTAACAAACTAACGAGTCCTTAAAACAGTATCGCAGTTTCAGACAAATGACTGATAAAAAATTTGATATGCTATCAAAAATTATTTTACGTGCCATTTGGCAAAGAAAAGACGACCTGATAATTAGAAAGTTGATAACGGGTTGCTAGAACATTATTCAGCCGTCATTATCAATTGCAGTCCAAGATATTTTGACAACTCAATTTAAACAAAGTGTAATCTGATGCGAAGTCTAGACGGTCATTAAACACTGAACCAGCATGGTACCAGCTGACGGAATATACAAGCAAGGCTAAATAAAATTTAAATGACCACCTGTGCCATTACAATGCTATTTATCGCTAAATTCTTTAGGCAATTATAAAACCATTAAAAGTTTCGTTACAAGTACCTATCATCATCATCATCATCATCATCATCATCATCAGCCTATTTACGTCCCACTGCTGGGCACAGGCCTCCTCTCGGAATGAGAGGGCTTGGGCTATAGTTCCCACGCGGGCCCAGTGCGGATTGGGAACTTCACACACACCATTGAATTGCTTCGCAGGAGTGTGCAGGTTTCCTCACGATGTTTTTCCTTCACCGAAAAGCTCATGATAAATTACAAATGCGATTTCGCACATAAATTCCGAAAAACTCAGAGGTGCGAGCTGGGGTTTGAACCCTCGACCCTCTGCTTCAGAGGCGATAGGTCAAACCACTAGGCTATCATGGCTACTATAACTTATAGTACCTAAACCTACACTAAATTATATGTATTGATTTAAACTTTCGCGATTTTCACACATTATCATTACACTCTGGACTTAATCACGTAAAAATAACATATTATTTAAATACCTTGACGTTTCGGATGCGACGTTGCATGGGACTCCCTTCTGGGTGAGTCCCTTTGAGACCAGTGGACGCAACGTCGCGTCCGAAACGTTCTAACAGAGCAGCCATATACCCAACCTTTTTTAGGGTTTCGAACCAAGTGTTCTGTTAAAAATTTCATTTTAATACAAGTTTTTTGTGAAGTGATCCTGGAGGAATAAAATCACAGATCACCAGTTACCTACCTGGTCCGGGTTACCTACACGGAACAAGGGCATTTTATAATAACCCATACCATTGCTGCAATATTGAAGTATTTCGTTTGGAGGGAAAGCTGAAATGATTGACCTCTAAAAGTAACTGTCCATAGCCCGTGACAAGCGGAGCAGTGCGTTCAATTGTGGAGTGGACAGGCGTTGTTAAAATCAATATCTCACAGCTGAGTAGTGCCGCGCCGTTGGATTACTGTGTAGAATTGTAGATATATCATACCTACATTAAATAAAGTAGGTTTTCTTAGCTGTCTAGGATAGCGGCATTCTGCGCTATGAAGAGGAACTCTTTGTCTAATATTTATTTATCATTATCTCAAGAATAAGGTTTTATTTTCACTGAATCCCAAGCAACGGGATTCCAAGAAATGAGAACTCCAGTTGGAGTCCCAAACTATGATCGTCATCATCAAACTTAAGATTTACACCCTTGTCGGTGGAATTTCTTCCAATCATCTCTCCTGTAAGCCAGCTTCTTCACCTCCTGATACGACACGACACCGGCCTTCTCCTTTATCTGGTCCATGTAGCTTCGCCTAGGTCGACCTCTTCCTCTATTTCCTTCAACTAACTATAATAAGTATTGAATTTTTTTACCTGCTTATTCATGTAATAAGTATATCTCTTTCACGGCAACCAAAGCCTGTAAATTTTGTAGCACGCCGCGCCATTTTGTCGCTTGTCGCGCAGTGCGTCCCTTTCATAGTGACGGAATCAGTGAAGGACGCACTGAGCGACAAGCGACAAGATGGCACGACTGCTAGCCCCCCCCCCCCTGTTGTTTTGGCATTAAACCAAACCAAACAAACGGTCTGCTACGAACCGGTAATGTTCATACTCCCTCTTCGTGAGACACTGAAGTTTTTTGATAGTGCAACAATCCGCTTATCCTCTCCTAGTATTATTTAAAACAAAGTGACGAACCAACCTTTCAAAGGCACATTCTAGTTTGGCTTGTGGCAAGTCCGAGAAACAATTCATACGAATATTTTCGCCAATAAATGGGCGGTTTACCCTACTAAACTTCCGACGAAACTTGTTATTCGATTAGTCATTTGCGAAGCCTTCACAAAGGCAACCGCGGCGCGGCGCCTACGACGCGCATCGGGCCTTATTCGGCTCAAGCGCAGCTCGACGGGGTGACTGTAATTCTAATTAGCGAATTGAATTTTACAGCCCACACGTTTTTAGAAGGCGACATTATTTTATAAGTTTGAGAAATTTTGGGCAGAAATTGACGCGCTGAACTTATTTGTGTATTTTGTATTGACGTAGCATATTATATGTATGCTGTATCAGACTTTGCACAAAAAAAAGATGGAACATCAATAAGACAGGCCGTTTCAGTAAAAAAAACAAGGTCACTTTTCATCCCGTCTATTTTTCAATAAAATTTTTCGGAAAGCACGTAAAATACAGGTGTCGTTTAGCTACCGAAGCATGTGCTGCCAGAGGAAGGACTAGACTCACATACGTGAGTGATCCCTTTATTTCACTACATGCTTATAGACGTCTTAAGTTACAAATAAAATTGAACAGGCAACTGTCGAAATCACTATCAACAGAAGCGATTCGAGTTCCCAACTAAATGCTTTCATGGCAGATAGCTTGAATTTCTTCTTAACTGGAATTAAACAACTTGGCGAAGGAAATACGACCTCGTAACGGCTTTGATGTGACACAACTTTGATCGTTTTAATCTGTAAAACTATCAAGCCGAAAAAATGTGGCTACAGCTACTGCTACTGAGAAAGCAAAGCCCTTTGAAGAAGATTGGCTGTTAAATGGCTACAAAATCGATTTCGTAGTAACGTAACGTGAGCTTGAACATAAATCTTGTTGGATTCAGATTGTATTAACATTAACACAGATGTATGTGTGAGTAACTGGTACATTTGAAGTGTTAAAGAAAAGTTAAGTATACGCGTAACTTTCACATCACAATAATGCCAGAAAATGTGACTGAGTTAATTGAGTTTTATTTCTAAAATCAGAAAAATATTCTCCGAAACTGAAACGTTATCGAGATTTTTCTGATTCAACTGAAAAAACATCAATTCCGTTTAATTAAAGGTTATGATTACACACAGAAAGCTCGAAATACCTATTCGGGAACTGATTTCCTTTGTGATTGCAATGCAAACGTTACTTTGTTTTATGAAATGCGAACTTAGCTATAAAGCACTATTTCAGTGGTATGTCCTAGGCAATACATTAGTGTATCTCTTCCAATCCCATTTTATTTCCGTGGAAGGAGTTGGCCGCAGTCCAGAGCGCCCAAGACACTTTCGCTCGTATTTCACTCAAAGCCAAATAGTTGTGTGGATATAAAGCGTACTATTAATGTTTGCTATAATTGGAGCGCGGCGTCCCGTAGTCTGTAGTTGCAGCTAATTTTACTGGGCTCTGTATAGAACACTTCAAGGAACAGTACTTATTACATGCGTACATTGTTAGCTGACATACGAAAATATTAATTACCTACATAGCATCGGGTAATAAGGTTCCATACTTGTTTGCATGAGGAGTTTTTTAGTCGAGTTTCTATTTGAGATTTGACGACGTACGCTTAAAACATGCTGATGAAAAGCTGTGATTAAAAGTGTGTAGAGGTAGAGATGAAAAGCGTATGAGGATAAATATACTTGATGTGTCCAACACTAAACTTGTCCAATTTTGATTCATATGTGACCAGCCATCGATTGATCGATGTTCATCGATTTTGGTGATGCATTTGTTCCGGTATACCTGGTTACATAATTGCACTAAATAATACACTAACATAATAATTCACTCTGGCGTTTCGATACGGCATTGACTGCAGTGTATTTTTTCGAGAATCCACCAGCATCAACTGCTGTTGATTTTTATCTTCCTTTAATCAATGTTTATAAGAGGGAAATCCCAATAACAACGTTAAAAAACAGTAACATAAAAGTCGGGATTTTCCTTATAGTTTCAGTCGACTCTACTAAATTTTAAAAATAAAAGGCTCTTTGCTTGGCAAACGGATGTCGAATGGATGTCGATGTAGGTTGTAGCAATAGCCGGCATAAAAGTAGGCTGCCACGCCCGTAACATGCGTGAATTGACGCCATATGACTCAATTTCTATAATGCAGAATCAACGGCGTAAATAATCAGAGAAATTATAACATACACAGTAATTTACGAATGGCTTGAGTGAGAATTTTTTAGTCTGACATTGCGTCAGCGTAGCGTCAGTCTTTTTTAACCGACTTCAAAAAAAGGAGGAGGTTCTCAATTGGTTGGATTTTTTTTTTATGTATGTTCCCCGATTACTCGAAGACGGCGGGACCGATTTCAAAAATTCTTTTTTTGTTTGAAAGGGTATACTTTCTAGTTGGTCCCATTGTCACCAAGTCAAGATCTGATGATGGGATCCCAGGGAAATCGAGGGCAACCTTCGAATTTTATAGGGACGGATCATATGTTTCATATATTTTTTAAAGCTATTTAAGTATTTGCGTCTGGTAGTTATCATCCCATGTTGATGAGCTGATGATGGAAGGTACAACTCCTTAACGGTTAGGAGTTCGAGGATAATTCCGAAAATGTTAAATCATTATTCGAAAGGGTATACTCCTGAGGTGGTCCCATTGTCACTAAGTCAGGATCTGATGATGGGATCCCAGGGAAATCGAGGGCAACCTTCAAATTTTATAGGGACGTATCATGTGTTTCATATATTTTCGAAAGTTATTCAAGTACTTGCGTCTGGTAGTCATCATTTCGTGATGATGAGGTGATGATGGAAGGTACAACTCCTTAACGGTTAGGAGTTGGAGGATAATATTTTAAAAATTAACGTAACTAAAAATTGTGAAATAAAAATCTTTTAACAAAAAGTAAAACCGCCTTCAAAAAAACCTCAGAAAAAAAACATTAAATAATCCCCAAAAAGCCATGAGTTTTATTTATGGCCTAGCAGAAATATAAAGTCGGTGCTTCATTCCAAGAATATTCAGCTAGCACCGCACCGACTTCATACTTCTGCTAGGCCATAAAACTCATGGCTTTTTGGGGATTATTTTATGTTTTTTTTCTGAGTTTTTTTTTTATTTCAGGGTTCATGTAAGTATGTAATTATGTGAGTTTTTTGATTTATTACACGACTGTTCAAAGAAAAAGAGTGTATTGTTTATTTTGTTTTATTTTTGTTCTGTCTGATTCATTTGTTTTAAAGCTTCTTTGTCATTTATAATTTTGGACATGAGTGTGAGGACTTAGGTAAATATCTAGAAAGTTTTAACAAGAGGAAACGCAACACTTTATGTTACACCGAAGACTGAAGGGAAGACCGTGCAGAGCCGAGGACCTGAAGTTGCATTGTACTCTGCTCATCTATAGTATGATGCCTTAAAAATACAGTGTAAGTCAACAACCCATGGCATAATGGCATTGCCGAACTGCTCGTAACTTTGTTATAACAGTCTGATCTAGCATCACCTTTACCGTAGCGAGCCATGTATATACCATTTTACTCACTCAGTGGATTACCAGTAATAAGTAGGTACCGAATATACAATAATTTGCACATGCCTCTAAGAATTTTAAGGCCATTAACCTGAGTTCTATCGATTAGCGTATCCATTTTCTAGGGCAAACGGAAACGAATCGCGGCTGTTCTACGCCATTCTAGGGCACGCAAAGGCTGTTCTCGATCCATAAGCTGGCTTTAGGTCAAATTCTTGTCCAACTAACTTGGAACTTGGAATTCTCTAATAGTCAGGCATCTACTCTTTTATTATTGACTCTTTGTCTAGACAAAGACTTGTGAAAGTAAAGGAGTTGAAAAGTTTGCTGAACAATGCATATAAGGTTGGTGTTTGGAAGCAGTAACATTAATTTAAATACCAACTAATTACAACTTAGAAAAGTTGGAAACCCCAGACAACTGAACCGATTTTGATGAAACTTACCTACGAATCTTTGCGATAAATTAAAGTATAGCTTTCTGTTGAAAAAAAAAACCACTATAAGTACGAAGTTTCTGACAGACAGATTCGAGTATAGGTACATACACGTTAAGCTCGCAATACCCTTCAGTTTGCTTCGGAGGTTAAAAGTTATGGTTTATCGAGCGACAAAAATGTTTTATCTAGGCATCTCAACATCTCGTTCGTATTGGTATTGCAACGGCCGTGGTTGCAGCCTGTAACATTTAACAACTTTTGTTATGGCTATAAATGCTTAAAAACTGGGCAAGTGCGAGTCGGACTCACGCACGAGGGTTCCGTGCAAAGATTCCCCTGCCTTTCCCCAGTGTTTTAAGCTGTCCAGTATTAGCAGAGCCCTGTTCCTAACGTGTGGGGTCATTTTATATTGGTCTATGACATATACATATACAGACAGACATAAAAATTTTAGATTTTGAAAATTTTCTGAGTGGTTGCGCATGAGATATCTTCATACCAAATTTCAAGTTTCTAGGAGAACTGAAAGTATTATCCTTTAGGTTTTCAGTGTACAGCAATTTGTATGGAAACAACCTTTTCAAGGACTGTATCTTTTGATTGCGTTTATTTAGAAGTTTGACTTTTTCACAGCTTCAAGGGACTGCAGGCTTGAGTATTTGATATTAATTTCACCATGCTACCTCTACGCGTTCTAGATAAAGGGTCTTGACAGATAGACACACAGACAAACAGATAGACGGATAACAAAGTGATCCTATAAGGATTCCGTTTTTCCTTTTGAGGTTCGGAACCCTAAAAAGTAATAAAAATGTGGTCGTGGGGCTGCAGATACAGCCTGCATCATGAGGTCACCGCCAACTTTAACAAATTACTAAGAAAGGATGGCTTACGTCATTCAGAAATCGAGTTTCTAAACTCAATGATTTTGGATGCAGGCTTAGACGAGTCAGCTTAGTTGACCATATTTATTTAGGCTGTGATTTTTAAATACTTGCACAAAAGAGGTAGAACATTTATATTATCGTTAGAAGATATCATAACAACCTTGTATAACTTTATATGTCCTAAGCTCTGTACACAAGCAAAACAAAAGAAAACATCGCTATTAGATTGAAACTGAGTCAGAACATTAAAAAAGACAATTGACGATATTTCGTGTTATTTAAATAAACGTCGGATATGAAACTGGCAGGAAATAGGCAACACCGCCAGCGCCGGTGTTTCCAGACAGACAATATGATGGCCCTACGTCACGATAGGATGTCTTTTGTTTAGAATGTAATAATAGAAGTGTGAATGTGCATTACGTTGTTCGTAGATTTGGCACGTTCGACATTACGTGCGAATACGTCATCTCGCCACGTCTTTAAGATCAAGGTCTGTGTGGGTCAAAGTTGCCAGTTAATATGCATTACACGGAAAGGCATCTGTTTATAAGCACATAAATCAATTTGTCCAAAGATACATCACAAAGAGATACTTCTTCTTTCGCGTTTGCAACAGACACAATTAAGTGTGACTAAAACATACTTGTAATATCCGTTGCACATTGAATTTCAAAAGAGCGAGCATTTTAGCGGCGATGTGGAAGGTCGACTGATACAGACTCGTGTGATGTTGTCATTTGTAACATTCAGTTCGCGGGAACATGCTAACAGCTAACAAACAATGATGCAGCTAATGATGTTAAATCAGACACATTTATTTATAAATATTGATACACATCGGATTAAATAAGTGGAAAACCACTGGAAGTTTCGTCTGTTGATGAAGAAAACAAATGTCAATAGAACATTTATCTAAATATTGTCATTTTCCTCCAACCAAGTCCTCGAGACTCATGTAAATATTTGCTTTATTTAGTCGCTGAAGCCGTTCGCATTTTTATCGTTAAAGCTATTAACACAACAGAATCAGTGGCACTCAACTTTGAGATAAAACGAAATTATTCCTATTAGAGTGAAATATTGGGTGATTTGAATAACACAAAAGAGGTAGGAAGAGCATAAATCACGAATGTTTGGGATGACTCGCGTCAACCGCCGGTTTTCAGCTGCATTAACTTTGTAGCAAGAGTTAATCAGTTTTACAGAAATAACTTCGATGATAGACGTGGATGAGATAGTTTTAGGGGATTTTATTTAGTAGCAGCTGATTTCCATTTCGATCATGTAGAGCTGATTTGAAGAAGCTGATTTCAAAGAGGCTGTAACTGGTGTTGATTTTGTTTATTTTCCCACTGAACATGCCACATTTCCAATTTCTAACTTACTACTCAAGTTAGAAATTGGACGCATCAGTAAACTGAGTTAGCAATGGCTTATAAAAACATCTGTCTTCGTCTAACTATTGCGAAAACAATAACATTCTAATCGACTTCGTTTTACGACTGGCAATGTAGCATAAATTTGGGTCTGAAATAAATTCACAATAAATTTGTTGCTGTTGTTTGTCGAATCGCATTTTATTGACAGACAGAACACCTGTGAAAACAATCGATTGGTTTATTTAGGTGTTTCAGTTTCATAATACGTGACTTTGAGTGTTGGACGTTCACAAGTCAGGTTGAAGATAAGGACTGGTGGTTATTTGTAACGATATTGTTAAGTGACGTGGGTCTAACACTCTGTACCTAAAAGCAAGCAGGTCTTCAAAATACTTTGACAAATATCTTTTGCATTGCACCGTTTGACTATTTTTACTTTTGCACCCGCTAATAATATAAACGCAAATGCTTGTAAGGATGTTTTTTACTCTTTCAAACAAAAACTAAGGGACGGAATTCGAGGAACCTACACAGTACTTAATAATAAGCTTCATGTCTCAGAATAAACACAGAACTACTTTTACAGAACGGCTTACAGAACTGCTACACAGACTACTTTTATCCCGGAAAAGTTCCCCGGGACAGCGATAAACGAATCCTACGGATACGAACTCACGGGTAACAGCTAAGTATTTAGTACAGTCAGCTGCAGAGAACGCTTCACCGTGTGGTTACCGCCGCAACCGAGGGGTACATTTTCTCAGCAGCTGACTACTGTTGCCTACTGATATTTTGGAACGCAGAAGCTTAAACACAACTAGCGGATCTAAATAACGGAAAACAAAAAGATTTCAACGAAAAACTAAGACCTGTCGAAAAGCGAAGTGAAGTAAAAGGAAGCTAGCTAATGATAATGAAATTCCAAAATTGCTCCAACCATGTAGCAATAGGTGAACGACCATTTCCAACAGTCTTGCGTAAAGAGACGAGATCACACCGTGTCAATCATTATAGTGTTTATTACCCAGTGTCCCGGCAGTGTTTACGGATGTGGGCGGGGTGGCGGCACGGTGCTCGTTGATGCGAGTGAACAGTGCTAGTTGAAAAACGCTCCCTTTTTGTCATGTTACGGGCGTTCAATTGTTTCCTTGCGTACTGCTTGCGTACTTTAACTGTGACGATTACTTGGACTGACGGAAAGGAGCAGAGAATGGTAACCCATTGATTTGTGAATTTGAAAGAATTATTTTTACCGTTATGTTCCCCACTGCTGTCAACGGCTTTTATAAAAGTCAAAAAATCATGATACTTTCATATTTACAAATCAAAGGATTAAGTCGCTTAATAATATAATGGGTTCGAGGATAGTACAAGAGGGACATTATGGGACTTTAACTCAGAAATTTAGATCAGGTAGGTACCTACCACATTATTTTCTATTTTTGTGACATGAATTAATGTATTTATTCTTCACTATTGAGTCCCAAAACAATATACGAGTACCTACAAGTGAACAAAATGATTAATAGTAATCGATAAATAACGATAATTGGATTATCGTTGAAATTCAATCATGACAAAAGTCAGACACATAACGCCCCCTCTACCTACGATCAAATTACAACAAAACATGTTTCTTAAATAACATTTTTTAACCGTTTTTTGCCTGCTTAAAGCCAATTAATTACTTGTTAATGTTTATTTAGGAGCAAGGTAATGTAACCAGGTCAAGTTGAGCTCGCTCTTAGGTCTCAAGACTTCTAGCTCGTTTCGCATCAAACTGAGAGTCAATATAGTTTCGCTCATTAAATTAATAACAATTCTAGCAAAGTGATAATTTGACTTTCAAATAGGTATAAATGCCCCTAGTGCCCGATACTGACCCAACAGGGTGTCAATTATTGGAATTAACGTGTCAATCATTGGGTCCTTTACCGATTATAGAGTGGAAATTGGGGCACAAGACGTAATTGACAACATTTCATATTTTTCACACCTGGAAATTAATATAGGTATCGAAAGGGCTTTGCCTCCTGAACACACCACTATGTTTATAAAAATTTAATATTACTTATTTTTTTAAATACAAGAGAATAAAATAAAATTAAAAATTCTACCAAAACTACGCAAGAATGGGTGTAATATTTTTGCCTTTTTCACGAAAAAAAAAAATAAGCAACAATCACACGTAGGTTTGACAATGTCAGATAAATTTAACATATTGGTTTTGTTCTTTGATCGTGACAAGACAAAGACAATTGATCCATCCTAGCGTAGTTTCGGAGTTACGTTCTTTTGGAATAAGTACAATTTAATAAATTAATTACAAATCCTAATGAAAATTTAAAATCGTAGGTATGCTCCTCTTTCAAAGTATTCACAAACAATTAATCAAATTATAGTCTCAAAAATATGAAATGTTGTCAATTCTAAATAGAATTTGATAGGATCTTCCGTGGATTCACTTGCATTACGTTTGGTTGTTTATTATGCCAATATTATAAGGGTAAGTAAAATGCACTTCTTAACTAGGTACCTATTCAGTATATTGCTCATATATCTCAAATCAGAAATCACACCCTCTTCCACAATAGTAGTTTATGCAACTGCTACATACGAGGGCTGTTTGATAAGTAACCGTTTATGGAAAAAAAAAACATTTTTTTCTGTATATATACAGAAAAAAATGTTGCATTTATTTTTCTACGTAGTCACCTTTTAACTCTATACATTTGTTCCACCTATACTCAAGCTTCAATAAACCATCCAAAAAGTATGATTTTGGAAAGTCATTAAAATAGACCTCTGTGGCGGCAATGACTTCGTCATGTGATCCAAATCGCTTGCCACCGAGCCATTTTTTTAGGTTGGGAAACAAAAAGAAATCGCATGGGGCCAAATCTGGAGAATACGGGGGATGAGACAATAGTTCGTAGCGTAACTGTGCTAATTTAGCCGTCACAACTCTGGACGAATGAGCCGGGGCGTTGTCGTGATGAAACAGTACTTTTTTCTTTTTTAAATGGGGTCGTTTGTCCTTCAACACGGCGTCAAATTCATCCAATAAATTGGCATAGTACTGCCCTGTTATTGTTTTTCCCTTTTCTAAATAGTCAATATGTATAATACCCTGCGAATCCCCAAAAACGGTCGCCATGACCTTTCCAGCCGATGGGACGGTTTTTGCTTTCTTTGGAGCAGGTTCACCCGGTAAAATACACTGCTTCGACTGCTCTTTCATTTCCGGGGTGTATTGGTGCACCCACGTTTCGTCCACGGTCACGAAACGACGCAGAAACTCCTTCGGGTTACGTTTGAACACGGCCAAACACTGCTCCGAAGTAGTCAGTCGGTTCCGTTTTTGCTCCTCCGTGAGTAAACGCGGCACCCACCTCGCCGATACTTTCTTCATACCCAATTTTTCTTCTAATATGTGTTGTACCCTCTCGATTGAAACGTTTACAGCATCAACGATTTCTCGAAGTTTAATTCGGCGGTCGGCTAAAACGATATTTTCAATTTTCTCAACCATATCGTCTGTAGTCACCTCAACTGGCCGGCCTGGGCGATCCTCATCAAAGACGGTTGTTCTCCCCCGCTTAAACTCGTTATACCAATATCTGACGGTTGTCATAGAAGGAACACATTCATGGTAAACCGCTTGCATTTTAACTTTTATTTCATCACATGTTTTTCCTTCCAAAAATAAGAATCTAATTACAGACCGATACTGTTCTTTCTCCATTTTAACAATTTTAAGTTCACGCCTTCACTGAATCGTTGTCAAATGAGAAAAAAACAAAAGAATGCCTTTTTTTTTTAATTTTCCCGCCTCTGAAAAATGGCTTAAAAAGGTGGTATACTTATTTGCGGCCAGTGATATTAATATATTTAGAAAACGGGTACTTATCAAACAGCCCTCGTAATGAGGGTCCTTAAAGCACGAGTGTGTTTTTATGAAACTAGGCGAAGGTGAGTTTCATAATAGGATCACACGAGTGTTTTAAGACCTAATTATGTGGAGCATACATTACTTTATCTACACACATATTATAAGTACTCTGAAGATGGGTTCAGAAGCCGAAGGCATATATCATACCCATACCTGTCACGAATTTGACTGTTTTTTTTTTAATCATAGACAAACATACCGAGCGGACGTTACGTAAACTGTTTTTTTTATTTATTGTAAAAAAAAAACACAATATTTGTAAAACGTAGCTAGGTAGACTAAGTTTTAATTGTTGTTACGCGACTTTCTCTTTCTTTCTCATTTGATAACTCTATGTATTGTCTCTTTTTTTTACATAAAAATTTGGGTTTGTTTTGTTTTATTTACCAATCGTAGTAAGTACATTATTAAATAATGGCTGTTTGCAGAATAATATGTACCTAGTTTTTAAGCATTTCATATGTTTTTATTTTACATATGTAAATAAATGATGACTTGCTATCCCTCTCACTCCTAACCCTCCTACCATTGGTCTAAATCAAATCCCATAAAAACACTATGTGGGTAGAAGTTTTTCCTCAGAAATTTTCTACCTTCATCTTCCCGCTCGCGCTGCTGCGATAACGCTATAAAAATAGCACGCGCGGCTTCCAAGCCATTCTACTCTACAGCACCGCAGCGACAACACCTCTCCCCTCCTCTTCGTGTAGCAAGCAGTAAAATCAAGAAGTGTATTTTTTATTTCCGCGCCATAATAGAAATCAGTCAGTAGTAAATTCAAGCAACAATACAGTCCACTACGTTCAACAATGGTCATTCGGAGCCCGGATCCCTGGAGCAGCTCAAGATATTAGCAGCTCAAGATATTAGCAGCTCAAGATATTAGCAGCTCAAGATACTAGCAGCTCAAGATATACCTCAAGAAATTTACGCATCAAGAACTGGCAGCGGAAGTATATTTGCAAGAAAGAATAACGAACGCGCGAGCGGTAGCTCTGGGTTGCTTTACCACTGCTACTTGCTTGGAAGCAAACCACGCGGCCACCTAACGGTGTCAAAGGCCACATGCGTGACTGAAAGCTAGTTGGACGAAGGGCGACTCCAACGCGTCTTTTTTAAGACGTTCACAGCCTGACCTGCGTCGGTACGGAGCCTCAGCAACGGGACCACAAGTTGGTAACGCCGAGGGGCCGGTCGTTCCTACCGGTCCTGAGCGGCCCTGAGCTGTTGTTCCCTCTGCCGGGGGGTTTCCCACCTACCCTTTGCCCTACGTTCCTATTCCTGAACGGCATCACCGCGGTAGGCGTCCGTTCAGGCAGTTAGTGGTTAGGACGTAACTTAGGGAGTGAAGTGTTAAATTAAGTAGCGTAGGGACCCTCGTCGCGATGGAAGGCAAGGACGACCGTGTCCGTGTGTTACGATCTGCGAAGAAGACTGCATCCGTCGAGACACCCACGTCGAGTCGAACTACGTCGACGGAAACAAATACGTGGAGTAAGGGCACCGGCACCAGAGAGACGGACGGTGGTAGTAGCGCGCAACTTCGTGTTAGAGTAGAATCAATCGCTGAAGAAGCCGAAGATTTGGAATTTGATAGGCCGTTGTATAGGGATATTTGTGCACCGGGCACATCCGATGCAGGGAATGTAGGTGCGCCGGGCACATCCGCTGTCGGGAATATTTGTGCACCGGGCACGTCCGCTGCTAGGAATGTAGGTGCGCCGGGCACATCGGCTGTCGGGAATATTTGTGCACCGGGCACGTCCGCTGCTAGGAATGTAGGTGCGCCGGGCACGTCCGCCGCTAGGGATTTAAGTGCACCGGGCACATCCGTTGCAATACCTATGAGGCAGGCGAGTAGTCAGTTAGAGTCGTTACAAGCCGAACTTGAAGCGCAGGACGCTGAGCTAGCTAGGGCTCAGGCGGCAGCCGCAACTGCTATTAAAAGTCGTTTGGAGATCGTTCGCATAATGCAGGCAGCGAGCTTCAGCGGCGCGGTGCCGTCGTTTGAGGAGTCTCGTTTTGAGAGCTGGTTAGCGGAACAACGTTTTCATAATAGGCAGGCTACCGCAGATAGGTTACGGATACCCGAAAGTAGTAGTAGAAACGTGCACGTATCCAACGAGCAGACCGAACCGCCCCCCGCCGCCGCCGCCGCGAGCGCAAACACGAACGCGAACGACATGACGTATTTAGCGAACGCAATCGTGCAGGCGGTCAATTCAAATCAGTCGGCGCCGAGGTTCATTCACGAGCTCCTACATTTTGACGGAGCGATAGCGGAGTGGATGGCCTTCAAAGCCGTGTATGATGACACTAAGCATTTATTTTCGAATATACAAAACGTTGCACGATTGCGCAAGGCACTGCGTGGCACGGCTAAGGAGACCGTTAGGGCACTTTTGTATACTGTAACCGATCCATATGAGGTTATCGACTCCCTGGAGAGGCGATACGGACGGCCAGAGGTGTTAATATTAACGGAGCTCGAAAACGTAAAGCGCATGCCTCGCCTAACAGACGACGGTAGAAACATCGCGTCGTTCGCAAGTAAGGTTGCTAATACGGTAGCAGCAATTAAGTCGCTTAATCAACCGCAGTACCTATATTCACCGGAGCTAGTGAATAGGATTGTTGAAAAGTTGAATCTCATTTTAAAGTACAAATGGTACGAGTTTAGGTCAACTCACGCGGGAGCCCCGGAGCTAGTTTTGCTGTCGCGATTCTTAAACGGCGTAGGCGATCAATGCGGAGGTATGTTCGCGTACGAAACAGAGCGGGACGAACGCCGACCTAAAAACAATAGGGTAAATTTTGCAACGCGGGAGAGAGACTGCCCTCCGCGGACCCGCGCGTATAGCAATAGCTCGAATTATACCGAATCCGAAGACGAATGCGAGTCGCGCACGCGAGCCATAGCAGCAAATTTAAAGTCAACTCGTATCGATAAGAAGCCCGCAAAGAAAACCCAACTTAAGCCCCCCACAGCCTCGATTAGATCCACGCTATTAGAAACGAAAAGTAGTAAGTGCGTAGTCTGCAGTGGTAATCATGCCATCACAGAGTGCGCAGATTTCGCCTCGCTAGATATCGTGGATAGGTGGGCGGCCGCAAAGAATTACAAGTTGTGTTTTCGTTGTTTGGGTGATAACCATAGGCGTCCGGTCCGATGCAGGTACATACCCTGCGGTTTAAAAGGATGTGAAGCGTCGCATCATAAGCTTTTGCACGGAGTCGGCAACAATTTAAGGGCGCCCGAGCGCGAGCAGTCGAGTCACGGTAAAGTCGGTTCGGTAAGCCACGTGAATCAATCAAATACCTACCTCAAAATAATTCCTGTAGAAATTCGCGGTCCACTCGGTACGGTCACGACCCACGCATTGTTAGACCAAGGATCAACAATGACGTTGCTGGAAAGGGGCGTGGCCGATGAAGTAGTGCCGAGGGGGCGTAGCGAACCTCTTTCTATCGAAGGGGTTGGGGGTAATGTTTTGAATGATTCAGAGTCCTGTCGAATTAAGCTATCGATACGCGGTTTATGTAGTCGGAACTACGAGTCTATAGACGTGCATACGATCGGTCAACTTAATCTCGCGCCGCAGCAAGTAGACCGGGAGCTAGTAATGAGATGCCGTCACCTCATAGACATCGAAGACGAGTTGTGTTACGATGCCGCGAAGCCTACGATATTGATAGGGCAAGATAACTGGCACTTGATAACGTCGCGACAGCTAAGAGTAGGCAATAAAGACGAACCTGTAGCAAGTCTTACAAATCTCGGTTGGGTTTTGCACGGTAAAGACTCGCTATCGCATAAGACTGTAGCTATCGTAAACAATGTAAGAGCGTCGAGACGCGATGACCCGGCTCTGGCTCTAATACGGGAGCATTTTAGCATCGAATGTTTAGGAGTGGAGCCCCGTAGACCCAAAGCAGACCCGGATCAGCGCGCTCTACAGATATTAGACGCTACGTGCAAGCAAATAGACGGCAGCAATAGGTACGAAGCGGGCCTGCTGTGGCGTACGGACAACGAAGTGATGCCGAAAAATAAAGGGCAGGCGCTTCATCGTTTGTACAACCTGGAGGCAAAGCTAGATAGGAATGCGGATATGAAAGTAGAATATACCAAGCAGATCGAAAATCTCGTTAAAAAAGGTTACGCGGAGAAAGTAGAGATCGCGCCTACTTCGCCGAGAGCTTGGTATTTGCCGCATTTTCCGGTAGTGCACCCGCAGAAGGGCAAGATGCGAGCAGTATTCGACGCTGCCGCTAGGTCGGGAGGCAAATGCCTAAATGATGCGCTTTTATCAGGTCCGGACCTGTTGCAATCGTTATTTGGCGTATTAATTAGATTTCGCGAAGGCAGAATAGGTGTAGTAGCAGACATCAAAGAGATGTTTTTACAAGTTAAAGTCATAGAGCAGGACCGCGATAGTTTGCGATTTTTATGGCGGGGTGAAGATCGTACAATGGCACCACAGGAGTATAGGATGACGTCGCTAATATTCGGAGCAGCGTCATCGCCGTGCGTCGCGATACACGTCAAAAATATTAACGCAGAACGTCACGGCAAACAGTATCCGTTAGTCGCGCGGGCCACGGTACGCAATTTCTACATGGATGACTACCTCGGTGCATTCGATGACGAAACGTTGGCCAAGCAAGTCGTAGAAGGCATGCACAAGGTGCATTTAAACGCATCATTTCAATTACGCGGATGGGCGTCGAACGCACCCGGCGTCATAGATAGCGTAGCGGACACACGTAGTAGCGATTCGATTGCGATAGGTAAATGCGAAACGGAGCGCACGCTGGGTCTCATATGGAACCGCGGACGCGACACGTTAGGCTTTAACGTTAACCTCCGAAACACTCCGCCAGAAATCTTACGCGGTGAGGCTCCACCTACCAAACGGCAAGTTACAAGTGCAGTAATGTCGGTTTTTGACCCACTTGGTATCGTTTCACCATTAACGGTGGTAGGTAGAGCTTTGATACAGGAGTTGTGGCGCAGTGGTATCGGATGGGACGATACCGTGTCCCCAGAGCATAATAGGGCTTGGTGTTCGTTCATAAGCAGCCTGCAATGTCTCAGAGACTTAGAGGTAGATAGGTACGTACCCGCTGTCAGCTCAAACGAAGGCGTGCTACATACGTTTGTAGATGCAAGCGAAAAAATTTACGCGGCCGCGGTTTATTTTGTGAGTACTGACGCGACTAACAATAAAATTGCGCGATTAATAGCGGGCAAAGCCAGAGTGGCCCCGCTTAAGCCGATATCAATACCGAGACTCGAACTGCAAGCCGCAGTATTAGGAAGTAGGTTAGCAGACTCAGTCAAGCGCGAATCCGACTATAAAATTTTTAATAGTCATTTTTGGTCAGACTCAAAAACAGTGCTGGCTTGGATAAAGTCGGACCCGCGCTCGTACAAGTCGTTCGTAGCTCATCGTTTAGCCGAAATCGAGAGTTTTACCGCGCCTAAAGACTGGCGATGGTTACCCTCTGCCGAGAACGTTGCGGACGACGCGACAAAGGGTATTCCGGTCAATTTTAACTCTAGCCATAGATGGTTTCGCGGGCCAAATTTCATAACGGACGACCCTGAGACGTGGCCAAAGGAAAGGCAGGTCTCGGCGCCCCCACCCCCTTCAGGGGAAGAAAGATCTACTAAGCTAGTATTCGTCATATGTAGGCACGAACACTACCTGCCGGAGGTAGAACGTTTTTCGAACTATAATAGGTTGTTGCGCGCTACGGCCACCGTCCTTCTCGCCGCTGAGGTTTTTAAAGCCAATCTACTCAAAAAGAAAGCAGACAAAGAGCTAAGAAATGACCACGTCAAGCTCGCTGAGTTGTTGCTCATACGACGTAGTCAACGCATGTCTTTTCAAGAGGAGATACAACGAGCAGAGGCTGGGCGACCCATGCAGAAGAGCTCTACAATAAACAAACTCGCCGTTGAATTGAAGAACAGCATTTTGTACCTTGACAGCCGTATAACCGAAGATAGAAAGCAACGACTGCCTATTCTACACGCTAAAGAAGCATATACTAAGCTGTTAGTGCATCACACGCACGCAGTACTGAACCACGGCAATCACTACACAGTAATGAACGAGCTACAACAGAAGTATCACATCGTAGGATTGCGCGGCGCTCTACGCTATATATGCAACAAATGCCAGTGGTGCCGGACCTTTAAAGGGCTACCACACAAGATCCCTGAAGGCGACTTACCTATAGAAAGGCTAACATATAATCAACCGCCCTTCACAGCTGCCGCGGTCGATTACTTTGGACCTATGTTCGTGACTATTGGCCGACGCCATGAGAAAAGGTGGGGCGCACTCTATACGTGCCTCACCACACGCGCAGTTCATATGGAGTTGGCTCCCTCTCTAACGGCCTCCTCTCTCATTCTCACTCTGAGGCGCATGATGGCACGTCGTGGTACGCCAACAGTTATATATAGCGACAACGGAACGAACATGATAGGTGCAGAGCGCGAAATCGCAGACGCCATAAGAGACAGCGACGCCCAGATGAACGCATTCGTGACGAGCAAAAGTATCATATGGAAAAAGGTACCAGCTGGAGCTCCGAACATGGCGGGCGCGTGGGAAATTCTCGTACGTCTGATAAAAGCCGCATTGAAAGTAACGCTGAAGGAGAAATTTCCTCCTGAAGAAATTCTGCATACATTACTACTGGAGGCAGAGCACGTAGTGAATTCTAGACCACTGACACCGGTGAACCCCAACCTCGAGGAAGAGGCACTGACCCCCAACCACTTTCTTATTGGGAGGTCGAATGGGATAGCACCGTTTGGGACGTTTGTAGATCATAAGATTACTCCCAAGTCGTGGAAAGCAGCTCAGGCGATGGCAGACGTATTTTGGTCTCGATGGCTCATCGAATACAAACCAACACTGAAGACACGTCAAGCACACTACTCGCAGCAAGACAGCATCAAGGTCGGCGACGTCGTCCTGATTGTAGACCAGACTATGCCTAGAGGAACTTGGCCCCGAGGCATAGTGACTTCCGTTTTACCAGGCCCGGACGGCCGGATTAGAGTAACGGAAATCAGAACAACAAAGGGTCTAATGCGTCGCCCAGCTTCTCGCCTCATCGTCATAACAACAACATAGTTATATAAGTGCTATCGCACGAGGGGGAGAATGTAAAACGTAGCTAGGTAGACTAAGTTTTAATTGTTGTTACGCGACTTTCTCTTTCTTTCTCATTTGATAACTCTATGTATTGTCTCTTTTTTTTACATAAAAATTTGGGTTTGTTTTGTTTTATTTACCAATCGTAGTAAGTACATAATTAAATAATGGCTGTTTGCAGAATAATATGTACCTAGTTTTTAAGCATTTCATATGTTTTTATTTTACATATGTAAATAAATGATGACTTGCTATCCCTCTCACTCCTAACCCTCCTACCATTGGTCTAAATCAAATCCCATAAAAACACTATGTGGGTAGAAGTTTTTCCTCAGAAATTTTCTACCTTCATCTTCCCGCTCGCGCTGCTGCGATAACGCTATAAAAATAGCACGCGCGGCTTCCAAGCCATTCTACTCTACAGCACCGCAGCGACAACACCTCTCCCCTCCTCTTCGTGTAGCAAGCAGTAAAATCAAGAAGTGTATTTTTTATTTCCGCGCCATAATAGAAATCAGTCAGTAGTAAATTCAAGCAACAATACAGTCCACTACGTTCAACAATATTATTTATACATGTCGGTCGGACTGAACTAGACTTATATTCGTGAGTGATCCGTTTTATTTCACTATGATTGTAAATTACGTTGGTTTTCAAATTTGAAACATCGAATTCGATATCGAATGACTATTACTTTACTACTGGGGTGGTGGATGAGGGCGCTGTCGGCGAAGTCGTCGTCGTGCTGCAATGCTGGTAATTTTTTACGGTTTCTGAACGCACTATAGAGGACTTATGATATGTGTGTAGATAAAGTCTATTGCAGCGCTATCATCTAATGTGATACCTACCATATCGTGTCTATCTATATTTTTTCTCTATCTGTTATCATTTATTGCGCTTACAATTAACCAATAATTACATGTGTAGCTATTAAGAATTATGTAGATATATATACAAGCTTGCGCCCGCGGCTTTGCTCCCTTTGGCAGTACGTTACGTGGAATATTTGCAAAATATTGCCTAATAGGTATGACATAAAGGGACACTATGAAAAAATTTCAGCTTTCTAGTTCCAATAGTTTGGGCTGGGCGTCGATAAGTCCGTCAGTCAGAGTTTTTCTTTTTATACTTAATAATACACATTATTTAGGTAGGTATACGTTTGGTTGTTTATTATGCCAATATTATAAGGGTAAGTAAAACCCCGTAAGTATTATAAGTAAGTAAACGCGATTTCGACTGTGAGAAATGAAGAATACCGTACGAGTTGCTTTACACTGTCTACGGGGCTATAAATTTGTATGGTATCGACCATGTAAGTCATTGGACTTACGGCAATTTCATGTACGTTGTTACTCGTAATTCTCACCGCATAAATGAGTATTTACTGTGAGATTTACAAAGGGTGAGACAATAGTGATATTTGATAAGAAGCCGACTCTAGAAAGCCGCTCTTATACGTCACGCTTCTTGGATCTCTATCGGAACAATTCTTTTATGTCACAAGAAAGCCTCTATTGAATTGAAGGCATACAAATGCCACTTCTCAAGTTCAAGTATAAGCAGTATAGAAAGTACGGTAATATGCGGATTGGTCTCACATATCGTGCCCTCGTTTCAATCATACGATCAACATAATATAATATGCTGAGAAGGATGGGAGCAATTTTACATGAGACTTTTTTTATGCATTCCTAAACAAATGACAAAAGGTTCGAGTTAAGACTAATTGACGAATTAGTATTTGTTTTTGTTTTTATAACTTTCATCGTAAAATTATTCAGTCATTTACAAACGCCTTTTTAGTTGCAGAGGAACAATACAAGATTATGCAAAAGAAAACAACAAATTTCTAACGTTGCTTTGTAGATACCTTAGCGTACTGTATATCGTAAATAGAGAAAATGTAGGCACGTTAGTTACATTTATTTTCTTAATGAAGCGCTTTCTCTTAAAAGTGACCGCTTACCTTAATCTCTTACTTAGTGATACGTTTAAGCATAATGAGTCTTGAAAAGCTCGAGAAAGTTAAACGTTTCGATGATGGTCACGGGCAGCGTTCGAAACAATTCTATTTCAAACAAATAAAACAAGTTACGTTGTTTAAGTTAAGTCCGTGCATTATTCGTATTGCGTAACTGACTTTTGTATGTTATCTGCCATCATGACTTTGTTATGAAAGACAAGTGATGGTAATATTTAACTATGTGAAAAAGAAACTTTCTACCGCCATCTGTTTTCGTTAATTTCAGCTTGACTCCACCATATCCACAGTACCTACCTATATGAAATACAACTTAATAATTATTAAGGTTTTTAGTGGATTCGCTTCGAATGAAGATTGAATGATGGAATGACTAAGTTAAATATCTACCCACCTACGATGAGTAGCGAATTATTTGTAAAATTATGATTTGGTCGATGATTAGATAATGAAAACGAGTACTTCGACCTCTAGTATTTACATTTATCACTGTTGTTTCCCGTGAAACTTTCTCTAGTTAGATCCTCAAGATCACTAATAGATTGAACGATTGTATAATATCCGTAATATATTTAGTACTTATGTTTTAAAAACTACTTATATTTATGATTTTCAGAAGTTTAAGCATCTGCCACATTGTCATCCCTTAAAGACCGTGTAAGTTAGAGTTAGACCAGACATTACTCATTCTAAGTTTCTAAATTTCTTTACATGTCTAACATTTATTAAGGTTTGCACGACAATGCGACAGACGCTTAACTCGTTATTAATGATGATTTATAGAAGAAATGATTTATGATGAGTGATTGATCTTACTAAATAGTTATTATTTGTGAATGATTGGTTCATTAGGTCTATTATGCCCATGCATAGTAGTGGTAGAGTTAATCAGTTTCCTTGTTTATAGGACACTCAAAATTAGATACAGTACTTCGTTACATCACTTACATGTCTTCAGTGTTTAGATGAAATAAAATACAGATAGTTGGACACCACTTAATCGGTTCCTTCACACTTGACTGACTTCCAAGATACGACTTCCTGTACGAAAGTAGCGATTCTGTTATTTCTGACTGTAATCATAATCATTATCCATAATATTTAGTTAGGTACTTAGTTATAAGAAAACACTATAGAGCTACCCAAAAACTAGGGCGATGTGAGACTGTGGGTTAACACTTTACCGAATGGCAGGCAAAAGGAAATGGTGACTCTATCTAGGGTTGTGTATTCTCTAAACACTTTTAACATGGAACGACATAACCATTTTTAACATGAAACTAACGCGAGACTCAATCATGTTGAGTGATCCGTTTATTTCACTATGACATGACCTTTCCATGATATGGGGCGAGTGGAAAGAAACATGGGAATGGGAAGGCTCCAGTAGTCAAATATCAATTAGAATATAAATAGGCAAAGGCAAATAGTCTTACTGTAGAATAAATTCCACACTGAACTTCAAAAGCGTTGGAATTCTATTTGACATTAAACAAGTATTACATGCACCCTCGCGAGCTTCGTTCGTATCCACCGTAGCGCAACGTTCTGTCGTGAGAATTTACAGGAGTTAAATTTATTAAGGAAACTTAAGTTTTTGTACTACGGCTTCCATGACATCGTGGGAACGCGTGGGGTTCCCTGCCCCTCACCTATTATGACTCTGGGACCGGCGGTGAGGCAAGCCAATTCCCTGTTCATGGCCCGTTCGAGATGCGCTCCGCGTACCCGTTAATTGGCGACACACGCAGTGTATTCGTGCAGGGATGAAATGGCTGCTTAATGTCTAGTGTAACGAGGTGAAGTTAATGATAGCACAAGTTCGACGAAGTTTTAAATTGGATCAAGGAATCCCATTAACTTTCTTAGTAGAGAACGTTTTAACGCGACACTTTAACACTTTAAAAAGGGGGAGTGAACTTTTAGAGTTTCAGTTAAATACCAAGTTCTTTATTCGACTTCGAAGATTAAGGCTTTCTATAAAACTGAGGCAACGTGCTTTTCGACGAACAATATAACAGTAACAAGCGGTCGGCATTTGTTATTGACTCGGTCTTTCAAAAATTTGTTGTGCAGTCGTGTTTATATCAGTTCTAATAGTTTAAATACTTTTTCTAAGCGCGAATAACATACACATACATAATATTGCAGACATAACTTCATCACGTGTCCATGTTTTGCCAATTTCGCAACTAAAGTAGGCGACTAGAGCTGGACGGTAGCGCATCGTTGTGCAATCTTCCTTGTGATAATCAAGATGAAACTTAATGTCTTTGCTCCCCTGAACTACATTATCATTAGTCATGTTATGAAGGAGTTAGTTAATGCAATACAGACATCAAAAAACGAAAGATATTTAGAAACCATCTCCACCTAAAGCTAGCTGTACTTAATAAAAAGTTCACAAAACCCAGGAATGTAATGTATTTACGAAAAAATAATAACACATTAGAAAAATTACTTGCAAGATTTGATTACACACACACAGCAGGTAAGAAACAGACCGCGGGAAGCCATTGGCTGCATTTAGTACAAGGCCAATCGTCGTGGAGATCCTTGACGGTGCCCTATGTCCAGCAGACTTCTGGCTGATAATTATGATGACGATGATGATGAGACAAACAAACATTATTGAGTTCGGGACAGATGAAACTAAATAAAAGCTTGTAATAACCTAACCTAACCAACCTACAAAAGTTGAAAAACCCCCGACATTGTCATTTCAAAGATCAGTATTTCAAAAACGGGTGACGCGATTTTAATGAAACTTGGCTAAGAACCATCTCGATTACACTAACTTTCGATTAAAAAAGCCCGCATCAAAATAGTTCAATCCGCTTGGGAGCTATAATGACACAGACAGATACATAGATACACAGATACACAGGTCAAACTTATAACACCCCTCTTTTTCGTCGGGGGTTAAAAATGGCATCGTGCCTGCTTTTTCTTTGGTTAGGGCATTGCACATCACAGATACAGTCCATAATTTTTCGTTATCGTATTTGTCCATATTCATTATTTAGAGGTAAAATGATGCTCATGGTTCACTAAGAAGCTTAGTTTTTATGGTGAGATATTTCCCATAGCCGTGCCGATAACAATGTCACATTGTAGTTAATTGATTAGATATAAAGCATCCGGGATGCAAGACAATACAGACTTAGAGGATGTAAAAAGTGGTAACACGCATTAACCGTTTACACTTGAGATTAACCATTTTACCTGATATTTCATACTTTAGAACGGGTTTTAGTATTATTTATTAGTTTCTTAGTTTTTTACTTGAGGGTACTAATCTTATGTCGGTATAACACACTGGTTCCTTATTCCTTGGCAGATAGATTAGCCCTTAGCTTGGGACGCCACTTATGTGGATTCCCAAGTACCGCGCGACGCTTATCTTTCTAGGACTCGAAATGGCTCTACCGTGGACTCAGCAGTAGACCTCAAACTCCGCTTGTTAGTTTTAGTTTCATTTATATTTTAGCTTTTTATGTATTTATTATAAATCTTAATAAATTTCTTTCAAATAATATGTTACAGGACAACAGCTAGTACATGTACCCACCTAGCCCATCCTCTACTTATGCTGTGAGAGCAAAGAGTATAATAAGTAGCTTCTTTCTACGATCCTAGCAAAACCTTAACACATTCAGCGGTGTCATATTCGTAAAGTTTCAATCCTTTTCTTTGAATCATAAATGGCGTTCGCAGATTTTTTCAAAAACATTTTTTTACGTATTTGAAACACTTGAAATCAATGAGGTAATTCGTCTGCGTAAGAGCATGCGCTATGGCCCCAAAGAGTGGGAGGTGGACGACCTCGGAGACTGAACTCAGAAGGTTTTTGATAAATAAAAACAGACTCAAGTACTTTTATAGAAGTTTAACCAGCTGTAATGTTTTTGTTCTTGATAAGAGATGGGACAAAATATTTTGTGTTTTTATGGAGAAGCGGTTTTATAAAAACTTCATTAGCTCTAATCTTTTGCGCTTTAAGTTGTTAAATTCGCAACTTGTATGTAAACATGACTAAACCTCGTTATATTTTTTTGCTACTATGACGTGTGGGTAGGTAGGTACCTGCTTAATAAATATTCATGCGTCCGTAGAGTCCGGAAGTGGTCATGGTATAGTACATTAAGTATTGTCTGGTTTGGCTTTTAATTTAGTCGTCCAGTGGTCCTATTCCCAACTCAAACTCAAAATTATATCCTACGATTTATTTTTTTAACCGGTGCTTTTAGGAAAGACCACGTCTGCCAATAAACTTTTGGCACAAAGTATTTTTTTCTTATTATACTTACTTACCGCAAACGTAACTAAAAGAGCACGCTAGCGACAAAAATTAAATGCAGCCTAGCGACTGAAGAACTTATAAACTATTGAGATTTTCCGCTCAATGGGAACAATTATGGAATGGACATCATTATCTTGTAAATAAAGCTAGAAGAATTGCATTCTGGACCCGCCTATGTCAGGACAGCTTTGAAAAGAATAGACACGCGTCCTGACCGCCAGTAATGTTATAAAATGGAAAGAAATTTTAACATCAGAGAATTCCCATTGTCTCGGCGTGTATTGTCTCGTGGTATTGAAATACTGGGAAGCACGCTCGGTTCGTAATTCATTTTCTCCTACGTGCAAGCTCGGCCGATGAATATCAAAGCGTTTGGCGTGTCAAGAACTTCGTAAGGTTTTGAGACAAAAGTAATTGGCGTTTTTGAAAGACCGTTTAGATGTGTAATTTTTGGTAAAATCCGATATTGCCTTTTTTCCTATATCCCTAAAACACTCTGTAAACTGGTTAGAGAAATGAGTTTTCTGCTTAGTTTTGTATTTTTTTTTAAGAAAGTAGAATTTTTACGTTTACTTTTCTTACAATATTTTTTTGATGACACCTGTGTTGTGGTCTTTTGGTAATTGATGCCTATTTAATTTCATTTTCACGAAAAAATAAAACGTCGCTGTGAAAAAATTTGCTCGTTCATAATTGTATTTCCATACATGTCTATAGTTTGCGTTTTTCTTATCGGCATCGTAATCGCATGTGCTAAACAAACTGCTTTGACCTAAAAAGTCCAAGTGCTTAGACATAATGTGAGAAAGTAGAGCCGTTTCTGTTACTATCGCTATCTGCACTGTGACGGCAGTTTTGACTTTATCTTAGAGTCGTAACGTCAAAAAAGTTTTGGCTAACCTGAGGGTCGAGCACTTTACGAATGCTGCGTAACGTTACGGTTATCGTATCGAGATCGAGAAACCTCATACTAAATTTTAGTTCCAAATACGCTCACGGGCGGGCTGTTCCAAACGCAATACAAACTCGACAACATTTACTATTCGATTTTACGTGACGCAGCATGCGTAAAGTCGTGCTCGACCCTCAGAGCGCCTAGTGTAATGGCCGACCAGGCCAAGAAATACGTCTCGATCGCGTTCGCGTTTAACAATTCTCATACTATTTGACACTTTAACGCAAACGCGATCGAGATGTATATTGTGCTTTTTGATTACTCTAAGGGCACAGTAGGTATCCATTTTGATGAGCCCAAGAAACTTATCGTTACTGTAGAGTTCTTTACAGTTAAATCTTTATTATATTTTTTTGAATATAGGGTCCAAAGTGGTCTACGATCCTGTTTCACCGAATGTGCTTTTAAGAACTACATAGTGAAAAAAATCATCCACCCAAAAAAACATTACTGACCAAAACCTGGTCCACTCACGGTCTCGGACACAGCTCTTGAATAATTATTCAAATTATTGAAATATCATAATACGTTCTTGTATTTTCCTCAACAATACTGGGGTCCCAGTGAAGTTTAAAATAAACAGCTATTAACTACCAGTCGTTTTCACAATACATTTATGTGTGCTATTTCAGAATTAACCCATTTAACAATCAAGTCAATGAATTCTTGTTGAAAAACAGGGGCCCATCTCCGTTGAGAATAGCCGAATGTTTACAAACTCGCCGCGGAGTTTGTAAGCCAAGCTTGCGCGCGCGCAGCGAGCGTCACATTGCCATCAACCGGAGTTATGATAGTGCGAAATCATGCCATTTAAAAAATTATAAATAAAAACCGAGAAAAAGGCTTTTTTATACCTATTGCGAGTTTCTAATAAAAGTTTTACGACCGTACTCAGAGACGTTCAATAAGTACTCAATCGATCATTAGCCAAAGTGCATAAAATGGGACCTGTTTAGTATTCTTTAAAGTTAATTGTCGTCTAAGTGCGGCAGTTAGAATAGCCGTTAAAGAAATCGTCAATGTTTACGTAACTATAACTAACAATTGGCGAACGTTTGGCAACAAAAACAAGAAATCAGTCGATTACGAACAATGCGGCCGCGATTTGTGCTTCGATTTGGAATTTTAAAACTGGAATCATCTTTGACCAGGTTTGGTTAGTCCATTTCCGACTGTCAGATATATCACGTGTATTTTTTTTAATTAAATTAAATTAGGTATACTATTTTTAATGAAAATATTCAGATATGTCAAGAAGTATTAATGGTACTAATGGACGCCCCCTTGGGAGAGTCAGCACCAGTATAACACCTGGCTATAGAGTTAGAGCGACTAACTATTTTTGACGCTGACTGTACCTGCACAAGATGTACCTACCTATGTGACATTTTGCTTTGTACCTGGGATTGTCAGTTAGTAGGTACTTCGTAATTACTCAATACTCAATAGTAGCGATTCTTTATTCCACGAGTAGGTGACACAATTTCTAGGTAGGGACCTACTGTAGCTGTTGCGGTAGTAAGTAGTAGGTACTAAGTCTTTTAGAATTATAAATATAACTAGTATTTTGGGTGGGGGCCGCGGGCCCCGAGGGGCCCGCGGAGGGTTCCCTGCCACCATGTTTTTTTAATATCCTAACCAATTATCAAACTAACAAACTAAGCAACTAACCAACTGTCCAACTAACCAACAAACAAACTAACCAACCAACCAACTAACCAACAAACAAACTAACCAACTGTCAAACTTTAAAACTACCAAACTAACCAAGTATCAAACTATTAAACTACCACACTAACCAACTAACCAACTATCAAACTATCAAACTAACCAACTATCAAACTAACCAACTAACCAACCAACAATTTAACAAACTAACAAACTAACCAACTAACCAACCAACAAACCAACTAACCAAATAACCAACCAACCAATCAACCAACCACCCAACCAACCAACCTACCAACCAACCAACCAACAAACTAACCAACTAACCAACCAACCAATCAACCAACCAACTAACAAACTAACCAACTAACAAACTATCAAACTACCAAACTAACCAAATAACCAAGTATCAAACTACCAAACTAACCAACTAACCAAGTATCAAACTACCAAACTAACCAACTAACCAAGTATCAAACTATCAAACTACCAAACTAACCAACTAACCAACTATCAAACTACCAAACTAATCAACTAACCAACTATCAAACTACCAAACTAACCAACTATCGAACTGTCAAACTAACCAAGTATCAAACTATCAAACTATCAAACTAACAAACTAACCAACTATCAAACTAACCAACTAACCAACCAACAATTTAACAAACTAACAAACTAACCAACTAACCAACCAACAAACCAACTAACCAAATAACCAACCAACCAACCAACCAACCAACCAACCAACCAACCAACCAACCAACCAACAAATTAACCAACTAACCAAGTATCAAACTACCAAACTAACCAACTAACCAAGTATCAAACTATCAAACTACCAAACTAACCAACTAACAAACTATCAAACTACCAAACTAACCAACTAACCAATTATCAAACTACGGAACTAACCAACTAACCAAGTATCAAACTATCAAACTAACCAAGTATCAAACTATCAAACTACCAAACTAACCAAGTATCAAACTAATCAACTGACCAAAAACCCAACCAACAAACTAACAAACTAACCAACTAATTAACTAACCAACCAACCAACCAACAAACCAACTAACCAAATAACCAACCAACCAATCAACTTACCAATAAACCAACTAACCAACCAACCAATCAACCAACCAACTAACCAACTAACCAAATAACCAACCAACCAAATAACCAACTAACTAACCAACCAACCAACCAACCAACCAACAAACTAACCAACTAACCAACCAACCAATCAACGAACCAACTAACAAACTAACCAGGTATCAATCTATCAAACTACCAAACTAACCAACTAACCAACTATCAAACTACCAAACTAACCAACTATCAAACTACCAAACTAACCAACTAACCAAGTATCAAACTACCAAACTAACCAACTAACCAAGTATCAAACTATCAAACTACCAAACTAATCAACTAACCAACTATCAAACTACCAAACTAACCAACTAACCAAGTGTCAAACTATCAAACTACCAAACTAACCAACTAACCAACTATCAAACTACAAAACTAACCAACTTTCAAACTAACCAACTAACCAACCAACAAACTAATAAACTTACCAACCAACCAACCAACAAACCAACTAACCAAGTAACTAACCAACCAGTCAACCAACCAACCAACCAACTAATTAACCAACAAACCAACTAACCAACCAACCAACCAACCAACCAACCAACCAACCAACCAACCAACCAACAAACTAACTAACTAACCAACCAACCAACTAATTAACGAACAAACCAACTAACCAACCAACCAACCAACCAACCAACCATCAAACTAACCAACTAACCAACCCACCAACCAATCAACTAACCAACCAACCAAGTAATTAACCAACAAACCAACTAACCAACCAACCAACCAACCAACCAACCAACCAACCAACCAACAAATTAACCAACTAACCAAGTATCAAACTACCAAACTAACCAACTAACCAAGTATCAAACTATCAAACTACCAAACTAACCAACTAACAAACTATCAAACTACCAAACTAACCAACTAACCAATTATCAAACTACGGAACTAACCAACTAACCAAGTATCAAACTATCAAACTAACCAAGTATCAAACTATCAAACTACCAAACTAACCAAGTATCAAACTAATCAACTGACCAAAAACCCAACCAACAAACTAACAAACTAACCAACTAATTAACTAACCAACCAACCAACCAACAAACCAACTAACCAAATAACCAACCAACCAATCAACTTACCAATAAACCAACTAACCAACCAACCAATCAACCAACCAACTAACCAACTAACCAAATAACCAACCAACCAAATAACCAACTAACTAACCAACCAACCAACCAACCAACCAACAAACTAACCAACTAACCAACCAACCAATCAACGAACCAACTAACAAACTAACCAGGTATCAATCTATCAAACTAATAAACTAACCAACTAACCAACTATCAAACTACCAAACTAACCAACTATCAAACTACCAAACTAACCAACTAACCAAGTATCAAACTACCAAACTAACCAACTAACCAAGTATCAAACTATCAAACTACCAAACTAATCAACTAACCAACTATCAAACTACCAAACTAACCAACTAACCAAGTGTCAAACTATCAAACTACCAAACTAACCAACTAACCAACTATCAAACTACAAAACTAACCAACTTTCAAACTAACCAACTAACCAACCAACAAACTAATAAACTTACCAACCAACCAACCAACAAACCAACTAACCAAGTAACTAACCAACCAGTCAACCAACCAACCAACCAACTAATTTACCAACAAACCAACTAACCAACCAACCAACCAACCAACCAACCAACCAACCAACCAACCAACCAACCAACAAACTAACTAACTAACCAACCAACCAACTAATTAACGAACAAACCAACTAACCAACCAACCAACCAACCAACCAACCATCAAACTAACCAACTAACCAACCCACCAACCAATCAACTAACCAACCAACCAAGTAATTAACCAACAAACCAACTAACCAACCAACCAACCAACCAACCAACCAACCAACCAACCAACCAACTAACCAACCAACCAACAAACTAACCAACTAACCAACCAACCAACCAATCAACTAACCAACTAACAAACTAACCAAGTATCAAACTATCAAACTACCAAACTAACCAAGTATCAAACTATCAAACTACCAAACTAACCAAGTATCAAACTACCAAACTAACCAACTATCAAACTACCAAACTACCCAACTAACCAAGTATCAAACTAACCAACTGACCAACCAACAAACTAACAAACTAACCAACTAACCAACCAATTAACCAACAAACCAACTAACCAAATAACCAACCAACCAACTAACCAACCAACCAATCAACCAACCAATCAACCAACCAACTAACAAACTATCAAACTACCAAACTAACCAACTAACCAACTATCAAACTACCAAACTAACGAACTAACCAAGTATCAAACTACCAAACTAACCAACTAACCAAGTATCAAACTACTAAACAAACCAACAAACCAAATAACCAACCAACCAATCAACTTACCAATAAACCAACTAACCAACCAACCAATCAACAAACCAACTAACCAAATAACCAACCAACCAAATAACCAACTAACTACCCAACCAACCAACCAACCAACCAACCAACAAACTAACCAACTAACCAACCAACCAATCAACCAACTAACTAACAAACTAACCAACTAACAAACTATTAAACTACCAAACTAACCAACTAACCAACTATCAAACTACCAAACTAACCAACTAACCAAGTATCAAACTACCAAACTAACCAACTAACCAAGTATCAATTTACCAAACTAACCAACTAACAAACTATCAAACTACCAAACTAACCAACTAACCAACTATCAAACTACGGAACTAACCAACTAACCAAGTATCAAACTACCAAACTAACCAACTAACCAAGTATCAAACTATTAAACTACCAAACTAACCAACTAACCAACTATCAAACTACCATACTAACCAACTAACCAAGTATCAAACTACCAAACTAACCAACTAACCAAGTATCAAACTATCAAACTACCAAACTAATCAACTAACCAACTATCAATCTACCAAACTAACCAACTAACCAAGTATCAAACTACCAAACTAACCAACTAACCAAGTATCAAACCAACAAACTAACCACCTAACCAAGTATCAAACTACCAAAACTAACCAACTAACCAACTATCAAACTACCAAACTAACCAACTAACCAACTATCAAACTACCAAACTAACCAACTAACCAAGTATCAAACTATTAAACTACCAAAACTAACCAACTAACCAACTATCAAACTACCAAACTAACCAACTAACCAAGTATCAAACTATCAAACTAACCAAGTGTCAAACTATCAAACTACCAAACTAACCAACTATCAAACTATCAAACTACCAAACTAACCAACTAACCAAGTATCAAACTATCAAACTACCAAACTAACCAACTAACCAACTATCAAACTACCAAACTAACCAACTAACCAAGTATCAAACTATCAAACTACAATACTAACCAACTTTCAAACTAACCAACTAACCAACCAACAAACTAACAAACTAACAAACTAACCAACTAACCAACCAACCAACCAACCAACAAACCAACTAACCAAATAACTAACCAACCAACCAACCAACCAACCAACCAACCAACCAACCAACCAACCAACCAACCAACCAACCAACCAACCAACCAACCAACCAACCAACAAACTAACCAACTAACCAACCAACCAACCAATCAACCAACCAACCAACTAACCAACCAACCAACCAATCAACCAACCAACTAACAAACTAACTAAGTATCAAACTATAAAACAATCAAACTAACCAAGTATCAAACTATCAAACTACCAAACTAACTAACTAACCAACTATCAAACTATCAAACTAATCAACTAACCAAGTATCAAACTAACCAACTATCAAACTACCAAACTAACCGATTAACCAAGTATCAAACTATCAAACTAACTAACTAACCAACCAACAAACTAACAAACTAACCAACTAACCAACCAACCAACCAACAAACCAACTAACTAAATAACCAACCAACCAATCAACCAACCAACCAACCAACTAACCAACCAACAAACTAACCAACTAACCAACAACCAATCAACCAACCAACTAACAAACTAACCAAATAACCAACCCACCAATCAACCAACCAACCAACCAACTAACCAACCAACCAACCAACCAAACAACTAACAAACTAACCAACTAACCAACCAACCAACCAACAAACTAACCAACCAACCAACCAACCAACCAACCAACAAACTAACCAACTAACCAACCAACCAATCAACCAACCAACTAACAAACTAACCAACTATCAAACTACCAAACTAAACAACTAACCAAGTATCAAACTATCAAACTATCAAACTATCAAACTAACCAACTATCAACTTATCAAACTACCAAACTAACCAACAATCAATTTTGTATGGCGGCCATCTTGTTTTCGCCGTTTTGAAAAAACTTTGACCGGCTCACCTATTGGTTGGCTGTTCTGAGCGACTTTAGTTTCGGGCAAACTCGGTACGTCAAGTCGTTACAGAGAGCTACCCCATGTGTTGGGTCAGTTTCCAAGTTCAGGTCGATTTCATATTTTTTTGTTGGTCGTGGCGGCATTTCTGATGTGATGGTGTATAGAGTCGAACCCAACCTCTAAGGTCAGACATTACATTGTATGGCGGCCATCTTGGAAAATTGAGGAATCGAAAAACCAATCACGGCGTTCGGTTTGCGTGCCCTAAAGGGCCTTGCATGCAAAATTTCAATCGAATCGAACGAAAAAAAACTTCGTCGCCATTTTGAATCTGCCATTTTGGAAAAAAAAAATTACTTCATTAGATTACCCCTCCTATTTTGAACG